>OZ057412.1:136898355-138269426 GCA_964056705.1 Troilus luridus
TCCTTTTAATTTTTAATATGGGTTATCAGTTCCATAATTAATCAATTCATTAATTTTAAATTCATTGTCGAACAAATTTTGACGAAATATCAGGTTGTAAATAAAGCGCATCACAATTATTGCCAATGTCACCAAACATCGCTTAATCCTCGCAAGTGGTGTAGTGGTAAACAGTAATAATAACTAATAATATGTATTTAATATGTATATCTATAAGTACTACATGACTCGAGATTTATAAATGGTTCAACTTTTCCTGTAACGGACCTTTTACCGGTTTTTTAAAGTCTACAGGAAGTCGAAATGTGAAGTGAACAGATTTAGGTATGTTTGGTCAGTGAAAGGATATGAAAATTAGGTCAGTTCGATTACAAACTGGTTTGGTATTTAAATGCATTCTTTTTTTTTCAATAGAGAATCCCTCTGTATTAAATTTACCTCGCATTATTTTATTTTCATTAATTTATTTTATCACGTGTTAATAAGCGATTGACAGATGTAAAAAAGGGTGCCTCAAAAGATTCTCGAGTAGTAATACAGATGCAATCCTTGGTCAAATTGGCGTTGGTAAGCTGTGGGGTTTTACCCATGACGTACAGGCCTCCTTTAAATGATCTATTATTCAGGGTTTTCCTCACCTATCTATACAATTTAAAATAACATGGATACCCATTGATTATTTAAAAAAAGAAAACATTGAGTGCCAAGGAATTTTTATTCAAAAAAATAAAAGTATATCAGTAAGCACTCCAAATAAACTTCTACTTTCCTATACAGTTGGATTTTTACTTGTATTTATTGATTTTTATTTTGTATATAATCATCTTTGCTGGTACAGATTCGATTTAGATATTTTTATTACAGGGAATTAAATACATAAATGCCTTATACAACTTACCAGAAAATGCTTTTTGAGTTCTTTGCAAAATCAATAGGCTATATTATGGATAACAAATAAAAATAATAATGGACAATAAATATTAGATAATTGCCATCAGTAATATTGCCAAAAAATGATTTAGGGATAATAAATAAATTGTTATTCTTAAACAACAGGTATTTATTAATATTAACTATAAGTTACTTAGTAAGTTGAATTTTGGGATACACCTGTAAGGAAGAATTTATATATAAATCTAAAATGAGATTTCATTTAATGAAAACCTAAACTTATTCTCGGGAAAGATGGTATACGTGGGTTTCAAATAATTAATTCCATAAATTATTTGATATACTACTTATCAGAAAACGGCGTTTCAGCCCTCATTGCAGGCAGTCCTTCTTCTGGATGGCAAAACATGAATTATTTGGTAAAGAGAAACGATTGGAGCAAACCAGACACAAAAGTAAAATAATTTTAAATATGAAAGCATGGAATAAATCTAATGATAACAGTGATAAAAACAATATGTAAGTAAAAATAAGCCAAAATAATAATAAATAGTTAATAACTAAATAAGGAATTAATTCTTTGACCTCTGCCTGGACCATGTTCTTCGCCGTATAAGGTCAACCAATATTATTGAAGATAAAATTATTCTCTTTTGCTGGGAACTTCCTAGCACTTTTAAGACAGCAATTGAATATACACTATTTATCTATGATATAATATTTATTTTTTAAGAAAATGGAACAGTAATTTTCTATATATAGGGAGCGGAGTGGCGCAGTGGTAGATTCCGAAGGTACTGAGTTCAAATCCCACTCGCTGGCAGACTTTAACGCCCTGAGATAGAAGCTATGGGATCTGACCCTCCTGGGGTTCACCAAGTCTTCATAAAGTGGGTATCCAAAAAAAGGGGGGGGAATCTGGCGTGATCTAGGACAAATCACCTCTACCCAGCAAAACCGTTGTCCAAGAAACAGTACTGTCTCTACCATATGTACTGAACCTAAGACTCTTCATGGGTTGTAGTGGTACAGGTTTATATATATATATATATATATATATATATATATATATATATATATATATATATATATATATATATAGAGAGAGAGAGAGAGAGAGAGAGAGAGAGAGAGAGAGAGCGAGAGAGAGAGAGGGAGAGGGAGAGTGAGATGAGGATCTGGGGATTGTACCCTTCAAATGAAAATAATGAAAGTCCAATATCTTAACCGGACCATGAAGCAGCATAACTTTCCAACCAAGACGTGACTTGATACTCCGTTATCAAAAATTTGAAAGTCCCAAACTATGGGCTGCAAAATGTTACTTCGATCAAAATTGCCTTTAAGTAAGACAAAGCTTACTTGCTAAGCTGCATAATCGATATGCTATCGGATAAACTATATATTAACAGTCTTGTTGACTTTCATTGTCTCAAGCCCTGGAATGGAACATTAATATAACGTTTCAGAACAGAAGTTAATTTTAGATTATCGCTTTAAATGAAAAAAAAAATACATTGACCTCTACATTCTAAGGGAATCATCTCACGATAACAATTGGCGCTTAGTGCAAGGTTCATAATATTAATAGCTTTATTATCATTACATATTAATAAATGCAATTCCAAAACAGTTGTATAAATATAACAATGAAGGTTAGATTAGCATTCACAAAGCGCTAAGAGTGTACATAATAAAGTTATGAGTAATCCAACGGAATACCGACGTATTCTCCTTTTGCAGAGAAAAAGGAACAAGCAACAATATCTAGTGCGTTAAAATAATTAGTTCGGTTTCAGATCACAGAAGATTTTATTTGTGATATTGGTCGTAATCAGTGAGTAACATATGTTGTAGAGTGGGAAAATCATAGTTAAAAAGTAAAAAGGCATATCCACTTAATACTCACGACCAGAAAGATAGCCAAATAAGGTGAAAACAGCAAAATAATTATATTAAAGGAATAAATCTATAAATATGGGAGACAAAAATCAGAGAGTGCATGAAACCGAAAGAAGACATTAGAATAAAAGCATATTAAATAAAAGATTTTTTTGATATACAACTTTTTATAGTTTTATAATATGCAATACAAAATAAACGTTTAGTCTATTATACTTTAAAATGTGAGAAGGTCTTCCAGTTAATTTTTTTCCCTTTGTTAATACACGGTCAGGACTAAGAGGAGACACGATTTTTTTTCCAAGCGCCAATAGTCGAACTAAATTTCTAGTTTAAGTAAAACGTATTCGTATGGGCTTATTTATTATTTCGAATTTAATCAATTAACTAAATGAGTTGTTCTTGCATGTAACTGATTTCTAAATTAATCAAATAAATGGTATCATAAAATTGTCTGTTATAAAAGAATACAGACAAGTATAATAGATTAAAACAGTAATAAATAACTTTTTTTTTATATACAACTGTTGTTTTAGAGATAATATTCTTTTAGAATTTTATTCTGGTTGTCCTGCAATGTTTATTATACATTATGCATAAGGTGTATGTATACAAATCATTTAACTGTGAGCAACTCTTTGTGTGTAGGTTCTCAAGTTAATTTTTTCGCATTGTTGATACAAGGTCAAAACTAACGTGGCTTTATTTCCTGGCGGCAAAAGTCGAGCGATATTTCTAGTTTAAGCAAAAAGGTATCCGTTCCTCGTCATCTATTATTTCTAAATTAATCCACTAAAATGTAGCCATAATAAAATTGTCAATATTTATTTTTTATTATTTTTTTTTAGGGGGGGGGAGATAAAAAACAATTAAGTCAATAATAGGAACGCTCCCCCTCCGACAATAATTTTAGTTCCGGCCCCGAGTAGCTTACTCTTCAATGAAGTCCTTTCACGTGCTAATTAAAGGAATAACGGACTTTCTCTTGGCCTCCATTTAGAAATACCGGATCATACTCCCCTATCTAAAAGGATTAAAAAATAGATAGATTAAAAAGGTTAAATATTAATTCATAAAGGAAACGAAACACCCTTTCCTTAAATCGAAACGAAACATGTATATTTAAATATACATTATATGTACGTGTTCATTAAGCGATTTAAATCAAATTTTACGCAGTTTAGTGCCTATTAAATATCATTCACTTTGTAATATAAACAAATCAGAATGCGTTTAGATTCTAGAGCAATCAATGCAAGTAATGCTATCTCAAACCTTGCTAGTATTAAGATTTGAAGTTATATGAGATTAAAAAAAAAATATCAATTTTTTAAAATCATTGATTTTTTGCTCTTATTAATTATCCACGTGTACTCTACGTATTTAACTGATAAAAGCTTAGTAATCTTAATTTTAAGGTTCTACAGAATGGCTATGAAAAGATACTTTAAAAAAACGATTTAAGGTGTAATAATATAACACAATGAGGTCTTTTAGATAAGGATTATAAGAAATATTAATCCTTTAAGAGAATCAATGAATTAATGAAATTAAGAAAAGAGTTCAGCTAGAAAGATGAAATATTACTCTACCTATTAACAATATATATTGTTATTTCATTTACATTTGTTCCAGATAAGTTTTAGGATATCTAGGATCGTTACATTGAGGGAAACCTGTAGTCTCGGGAATAACTAATTTTAACACGGTTTAATAATTGATACAGTAAGAATAAATGTATTGCAATAAAAATAACAATATCGTAATAAAAATAGAGACCAACCTTTAGTAAATATAAATATACATGAGTAAATTTTTAAGACACTACAAACATCTTTGAATTGACACATTCAAGTGCTCCGAGGACTACTAAATAATAATAGAAAAACATATTAGCCTATGATGTCAAAAATTAATACTGATGAATTTAAATATAAACATAAACAAAATGTTATTAGGTTGTAATTAAGGGATGTTTACTCGCCTATGAAAATTAACGAACTAAGATTAATAATGAAAATTGTATAATATTAATAAACTATTTTTTTTAAGACATTCAAGTATAGAAAATTAATTTAAAGAGCCATTTTTATTGTATATTTTCTGTCTAATTTCAAAGAAAGATATTAAAATACAGATATGACAGTAAAGGTGTTCTTTTATCCTTTTTAATTTAATTAAGGATTCATTTAATTTTAAATTCTTTTATACTACTTCGATAACATTAGCATGTCAAAATCAACACATTATAATAACAGCTGTCATCATGATAATTGATTTTTTTACATCTACTTTTTTTACTACTATGCTTAGGGGCTTGTATATTCGGATTGAACCTCAAAAGCGACCGCATTGTCAAAGATTTATCTCAATAATCTGATCAACACACAATATGGCATAATTAAAAAAATAGTCCAACAAAACAATGAAATATTTACCAAAACAGGTGGAACAAGAGGGCGATATCGATAGTAGTGATTTGATACCCTCCTATATCGTAAGTTTTAAGACGAAGCACCATACTTTAAATACAATAGTAAGTTCTTCTATAATAAGTTAAAAACAATGGAAAAAACTCACTTATTAAATGAACACATGTAACACCGCATGCACACACCACTTGGTTTGCTTTTGTTTACATCAATCATAAAGAAGGGATAATTCAGGTTCAAAGTCTTTTTTTTCTATTGGTAACATGATAACTTTCAGTAACAGTTCCCCCCCCCCAATTTTTAGAGGTTATACGATATTTTTTGGAGTTTATTCCTTAAGAAACGATTTTCATATGTAGCCCGCGGTATGTGGTGCGTTACGTTCCTTTCTCGATAATATTGTATTATTTGTTTTACATAATAGATAGAAATTTAAATTTATATTCCGAGACTAATCGGGAAGTGATACGTGTGGTAAAAGTGCATTCTATTGGCTTATTCTCCAAGTGTTGAAATGCTATAATTTTTTTAAATCTCAAATTAAGTTTAGCTTTGTTTCAACTAGTTAAGAAGATGAAATATATAACCTCAATGTTACCTTTGAGCTTAGTTGTTTTTTATTTTTTGTTATTATGAGCATAGATTTACAAATGTTTTAAATGGTCAGGGAGGAGGTTTAGTCAATAAACTTTACAGTAAAATATAAATATATTCAGAGACATTATGTTCCTTTGCGTACCTCTCACTTCGAGGATATGTATGTGTATAACAGCAACCTAACCGTCAATTTGTGATGTCAAATTGAAAAATACTTACTTACAGCGAAACCAGCTTTAGTATGAAATCATTTATCGTGGGTTCTTTCAAAGATAAAGAGGATATTTCTTTATTCACTTAATGTCACTAAGTAAAATTTTAATAGTGAAAAGTAAATTTAATTTTCACTAAGTAAAGATGAAAGTTTACACTTAGTTCAATACTTGAAAAATTAACTTAATTTAGGGATATATTTAGACTTTGTTTCTGGCAGATTACTCGGGACGACTAGATATGGTACAACTATTGATGTAATGTTTTCACGATTCATAAGCCATGTAACTTCTGACGTACACGTATTGTATTTTAGTTACCACAAACCTACTGTCACACTATTTAATAATGACGATAACACTATTCACGGACTAAATACTGTTCAATATCATTTTAAATTTTCATGGTAGAACAAACGAATCTTCCCAAGAATGATTTACATAAAAACATTAACAATTATTATTATGTGAAATAGTTGATGATATATATTCCATTGGAATGATGTAAATATTATGAATAAATATTTATATATGCTTTGTTTATTTTTAAGATGCATTCATTTACCCTATTTTTACATAATCTAAACAATACTAGTTATTAAGGGGTAAACTCCAGCCGTGTGTCGAAGCTGACACACACATTTTTTTTTTTGGTTCAGTTGTAGACCTCTGAGTTGCAGTAGCGAAGGTCAAGGGTTCACATACCGCTGCTGGCAAGACCTTAATTTAATCTGTTAGCTGCCGGAGATGGATCCTAAGAGATCTAGGACCATCCTTGGGTTCGCTCAGCCTATATAAAGTGGGTACTCACAATAAGGGAGGGGGAATCTGGCGGTCGAGCGTGACCTAGGATAAATCACCTCCCTGCACAACCGTTGTCCAAGAAACAGTAAAGTCTCTACCATGTACTGTATCCCAGAACCTTTCAAGGGGTGTAGTGGTACAGGAAGAAAAAAAAATACGATATTTTTTAAATTAAAATTTCAACAAATAATAAGAATTATAACTTGTTCACTACTTATAAACCCAACTAAAAGAATGAAAAGAAAGTAGAGAATTATTAATAACAGTCTTCGAAGGAACCCGTATTAAAAAATATTATTATATATCCAGTTCCAAATATTTGGTAACCAAAAATAATTTTTAACACCTTTTTCTAGAAAAAGATATAAACCATACTAAAAACTATTTATTTTTTTTATTACATATCAATTTACAGAATTTGTAAATTGTTTATTCAAACTGAAACTTGGAAAATGAGAAAAAAAATGTAATTTAAAATATCACGTGGTTATCAAAAAACGTTTTTATATACTGAAAAACAAAACAAATATCTTTTAAAACTATAATAAATTCAACTACGTATATAGAAATAAATATATAAACTTCTTTCCAGCTAGTGAAAATGCAAATGATATTTTCCTCGACATTCAACGTGACTGGAGTTGTTTTAACTACTAATCCTAATGGCAGCAATCTTGTGGTCAGTAGATATAATCACAAATACATTATCACTATATCAGATTCTTTTCCAGTTGCGAAACATGAATAAACTAATGGTTTTGTGGTCAGTGAAAAAACTGACGCAGAAAAAAACTACTAATAAATAAAGAAATGGAAATTTTTTTCGCTACTGCGAGCGAAAATACCGTGAGGATATGTATATGGTTACTGTGTGCGTGTGTGTTTATTTGCTAATAAGCTGGAGTTTCTCTAAGAAGAACCTACTAGGAATAAGTTCACTACGAGAATATCAGAATCGAAATAGGAAGAGAAGCAAGGCTTTTGAGTGCATTTATCTTTCAATTTTTTAAAAAAGTTAAAGAATTTTGATAAGAGCATCTCAAAAGAAGCGACAAAATTTGAGAAGGTTCCTGAATACCGGATAATAAACTGGTATACAGATATTTACACCCATCAAAACTATGTAACCATACACCGATGTTGAACTGATGAAGATGTGACAAGAAGAAGTAAGATAAAATAAACCAATACGAACGCCTATGTAGACTTCCTGTCATAATTCGTGTTGTGAAACAATACCCAAACCGCTAATAGGCACAAGACACAATAAGCTGGTATACCATCTTAATATAAAATAAACCTACACAAGATACCATCTGAAAAGTACAAGTAAGAGGATCGGTTCTATATGTATATGGAAACTACCCACGATCCCAGGAGTCCTTGGGTACGGGTACACAGATGATTCAGCTTTAAAAGCAACACGCAAAAATGAAGAAATACAGGATTATAATAATATATGTTTACCATTTCGAAACGCTTTGGAAAATAAATAACAAATTTTAACAATGGAATTTTGCCAAGGCGGTTATTCCCACTTTTGCAAGGCAAACAAATCTCACACTTACACCACTTTGCACTATAGCTTAACTAGAGGAAAGAGTGATCATTTAATAGAAACGAGATACTGTATTGCAATAAAATGGCAGATAAACTCGTCAAGAAAAGTCCACCGTATGACTAATCAGAAACGCGTGTAGTCCAATACAGGGGAGGTTAGAGGTAAACAAGGAAAATCGAGCTGAAATCAATAAAGGCAGACATTACAAGGAATAAAGCAAAAAGTTTATAACTTGTAGAAGAATTATGCATAATTAACCGTTCAGGGCCATAAGCGGATGGATGTCTCCGAAATAGAAAAAAAATTACTTGACTAAACTATCTAAAAATGTTCATGTCAATTCTTGAAAATTTGGTATTATCCTCTTTTGATCCTGAACGTCTCAATTTGATTAATGATACACCCATATAAAATAGGAGTGGTAGAAACTACACTGAGCTCCGTTGCATACAAGCATTAATAGCACCGTCCAAATCGGAATCATATTAAAAGAGGAAGCAACAAATTAAAAAGACATAACAAAAAAACTATAATAAGACAATAAAAATTTACTATAATAACATCCTCAGTAGCATATGTAATTATATGTGAAGTGGAAATAAATTTTGAACCAAATGAGAGAAGACGCTGATGATCATGGATTTTGTGCGTCTATAAACAATAAAACCTAACCTAACCTATAATAAGACATGAAACTGATTATATTTAAAAGTATTCTTTGAACCTCAATTAAAACTAAGACGGGTATAATGCATTTTCTTATTTGCTAATTGGATCATTCATCGTTCGTTTCTTCTTAGAAATATGTTTTGTCTAAATATTCTCTTAAATTGCCACGGCCAATATTCTGAATCCATTATCCAAAGGTTTCTTCTGGTTTCGACCGTGTCGTCAAATTCTTTACCAACGTTTCGCTAGAGATGCTGCTAAGATAAAAAGGGTATTATGTCATATTGGCCACTCTGCACTCTCTCTGTTGTATTGGAAACATTTTATGAACTAAGATTTATAATAGGGCTTATAATGATTTAGGCTTATAAGTTGGAAACTAAATCCCTCTATACAGGTGGTAACAAAGCTTGTACTTAGTATCAGATAATAGAGAAATCGCTTGCGTTTCCTGCTTTCCTTCGACTCTCTTAAGTAATTCAGCCAATGATACATGCTAAAAGAGGGTGAATGAAAACAGGATTCTTAACAGGGAAGGACAAGTAAAGGATAAAAGCATGGCAGGATGTGGAAAGGGGAACAAGGTACTTGATCAGCCAAGGGAAGGGTTAGGTAACTCATGATAGGAAAGTCAACGACCGACAGGCAGAGCGATTAAGTTTTTAAAAATGTACTATAAGATAAAATAAAAATACAATGATTTATGATCATTTATATTCATCTGAGCTAAAAAAGAAAAATTCTGTATCCTGGAACTTTACTTACCCCACTAACATAAAAAATTGTACCACTAAAACCCAAAAACGGTCTTGAGGTCAATACATGGTAGATACTGTACTTATTAAAGGACAACGATAATGCGCGGTGATTTGTCCGTGATCAATAATGGGTGCTTACTTTATAAAGGATTTATTATAGTTGGTGAGTCCCAGGTGGGTCTGCAGATCCTACGGGGTCCATCCGTGGCGGTTAGCAGATAAAATAATTTATCTGCTACAGCTAGATTTGAACTTCAGCATAGCGACTCAGCGCCCTACGGCCTGAGCTATCCCCCTACCAACCCCATTATCATAAAACTCGAAATTATAGTATAACAATAATCAGGCAAATATCAGTCACTTCGAACCTCCTAAGCCCAATCTCGATTCAAAATTAATTTATCGGATACAGTCATATGTAAGTATGCTTCAAAGGTGTTATCATTTTCTGAAATGAACATCCGCCAAGAAAGAAGTCCAATTAAAAGTTGGATATTTAATAGTGAATAAAGCAACAAACATGAAAACCCATTTATTATATAGATATCTCGTGCTACTAAATTACAGAACTATCATGCTTTCTAAAGCACAACAAAGACTCAACTCTTCCAGAAAACGTGACAATTATTACACACCATGACAGTCATGTTCCAACAAATGGTTAGCCCAGATCTGAGCCTTGTGCCCCGATTCAAGAGGTCATGACCACTACTACATATTCAGTCAACGTAACATGACTCCATGCTGTAGTTCATGATCTGATTGACACCAGTAGTGTAGATTGTTTACTAAAATAATGTGTTAAAATAAAAATGTGTAAAGTGGTTACCAACAATTTGCCTATCTACATTCATCTTATTATAAGGGTAAATGCTTTACTTCATAACTGTAAACGGGTAAAACGTAAAATGGGTGTACTGAGCCTGTGTGATTTCAGATACTCGTTTATAATCCTTATTCTAATTAAACTTGGATAGGCAAAATTTAGGAATTCCACTGCAGCATCGACCAATTAGTTATAGCATTATAAAGAGAGTTTTAACTAAACCATCAAACCCCCAAAACGTTTTCATAACGCAATAAATAAATCAATTTCAGAACAGAAGTGCCAACCTAACTCCAAAAATTGAAATTTATTAAAAAGATTTTTTTTAATCGTATCATGTAATAGCGTCGCTGTCAAAACAATACCGCCTTTCTACAACTTATGGTGAAAATGAGTAAGTAACGGTAACGCATTCTACAGGTTGAATTACACGCTATTAAAAAAAGTTTTCAAGGTTGAACTCAAGGAAGTGCTGTAATTAGCAATTGAAAGATAACCGATATACATAAGATAATATAACATATGGCTGGTTTTTTTTTTCTCCTGTAAATTCACCCAAAGTGTAGATAGGCGGCATTGTTTTGACAACGACGATATGATTGTATAAAACATTTTATTTTCTACCTTAATTTATTAGCACTTGTACCGGCATTGGACTTCCTAAATCTCAATGAAAGGAGAACATTGAAGCTACATTTCTTGTATGCTCTTATAAATAATGAAAACTTTAGCAAGTAATGATTCCGTCCTCAGTGAGATTATAAGTGACTCGAATTGGCACACATCTCATGAGAAAAGATGTTAACGAAAACTTTCTATATTCCATTATTGAAAGATCAGTCACGGTATTGAAAAACATCCGTAACAGATTTGTTGTAGGTTATCTCCTATTTAGGATTCTGAAAAGTTTAATTCAAGGCGAGAATAGTGTGGATTTACTGTTACAATAATGTAAAAATGCAAAATAGCTCACATGATTTCAGAGCTTATATTTATTTTAAAAAATTGTGCTCCAAGAGAAAAAAATAGGAAGAATCTCATATTCACATAACGAATCTCATATTTAGAATGATATTTCCAATAATTTTGTACATATTAATAACAAATAATATGAGATTATGGTACGTGTTAAGAGTTTTACATAAAAAAAACTCGATCCAGTTTTTAAAATACAATTAAAATGTGCCATCAAATTTTCAATTGATTAAAATGTTCACAATAGAATAATATGAAAAGTTTTAAAAAATAACAGATAACTGAATTTGCACAAATTAATAATATTTATTAATATTATTAGTATCATTACTACCAGATTAATACTTTGTGGGAAATTATGACGTTTTTACGTAAGGAGAAAGTGAAGGAAACAGTGTGAGAAACGAAAAAAAAGTAATTTTGGGCCATGGGAAAGAACTTTGTTAAGTACTGTTTAATGTTTCTTTCTTTTTTTCTTGAGATTAAATAAATTGCTAACCGATAAAACTAGAGAATGAAATATGGCTTAACTATATGGGGGTTTTAAAAACGTATTAATCGATAAAACTAAAGAGCTATAAAACACATTTGAACAAAACAAATGAATAAATAATATTAATATCATTGGTAATATTAACAATAACTCAGATAGCAATTTTATATTTGGCATAGAAAGTTGTGAACAAAATTCAGTAAGATATTCTTCGTAATTTGAAATAAGATAGAAAAATAATAAAATTGCAACAACTATCATAATTATATAGTATGTGGTTTTTATTGTAGTACTGAGTTCCTGACGCAGGGATACACCGTACCTCCCCTAATTATATAGTACATGATTGGTTTAATTGAAACTTTTAATTTCTAGTATCTTTTTTCACTAATATAGCAGGGCAAAAACCCATAGTACATTTCACTTCTACTGTTCTTCACTGTAATACCTCGAAATATTTTTTTATCGAAAATTATGGTGTTTTCAAATATTTATTAATATTTTCAGTTTATCTAACAATGCTAACATAACCCAATAATAATGTTTTCTGATGATACACATCGATGGAAGTATATCCACGGTGAATATGTGGTTAAGTCGAATTTTCTCTAAAATTAGTTTCTTATACTTAGAGAAGCGGAATCCTGTTGCTTTCGTAGTGAATAAGGGGCTAAGTCAGGCGTTAGCTTGAAAAGGAGATATTGTTTACATTACAACTCCATTTCAAGCCAAAAAGTACGAGAATGACACTAACTCGACTAACTCTCTCTCCCTCTCACATTCTCTCTCTCTCTCTGGGATAAAATAATCTAACCATCGACTTAACCACTTATTCACCTGGGCTGCAGATATATTCTCATATCAGACATTGCAACCCATGAGCAATAATGATACCGCATATCCATCTGATAACCTTTTTCCTGAATCCGAAACCTACCTATTCGTCCCAAGGGTGTACTCAGCGAAGGATTGGCGTTCTCGGAGGAGAAAGCTGATAATAGATCGAGAGAGCAAGCAAGTTGTATCTACTTCTCGGAAAATGATTTAACGTGGTAAAACTATTATCAACAAGATTATTTTTTTAAGTTATAATATTATTAATAACTTATCATCATAGTATACGTCATTTACTGCGGTTTTGAGAAACAAGGAAAGTGGGGACTACAACTATTTACCCTGTATTGTGCTCATACATGCTTCTCTTCCTGCTTTATAATATTAATTATAATACTATTATTTTACAACGATAATTACATTGATTCTAGGGACATATAATTTAAACTTTAAAATTGTTAACACAGTGAATCCTTGAACAAGACCAAAACGACAAGAATTGCTTCACAACACCATACCTCCATTTAATTCGTTCCAAGAATCTACAAATGCATTCTTTGAATGTACAATATTACGTAATAAGATTAGATACGTTATTCATAATATTTATACTGTAACTTTATCTTTGATCTAAAACTTTGTCGCATTTTTTTTTCTGGATTTGTTTACTTGAATTAATATTTAAACAACGAATAAAAAAAGTGTACTACTATAGTCCATGAAGGGTCTAAGGTTCAGTACGAGGTAGAGACTGTACTATTTCAAGGAAAACGGTGGTGTATGAAGGTGTTTAACCTGCACTTTTTCCCTCGAATTAAGGGTACCCACTTTATAGAGGCTGGTCCCACAGAGTCTACCCGTGGCGGTTAGCAGATTAATTAATTTATCTGCTACAGCTGGATTTGAACTTCAGCACAGCTACAAAGCGCCCTACAAATTGAGCTATTCCGATACTAACCTCGTTAACATGAAATTCAAAATTATAATATAATTGGTCCGGAAAACATCAGTTTTATTAAACCTCCCAAGCCCAATCTCGATTTCCGCTCCGCCAGTTATTTATTAAATAAATTTATATATTATGGTCATATATTAGTATGCTTCAAAGGCGTTATCATTCTGATTACTTGAAAAATTATTTTTGAATATACATTTTTAGCATGACAGAATTTGCCATTTCACTCCAATAAGAAAATTATAGTAAGCAGTTGAAAATATATTTATATTTTCACCGGTTTGTTTACATGCCCTTCAATAACTAAATAACAAAGACACCATTATTACTGTTATGCCTACAACACAGTGATTGATAAGACAGAAGAAGACGAACAATGTGACCAAAACTTTTCCTCTCTTTTTTTTTTCAAGAAAAAGAACAACTGAAATGCAGTTTATGGAGACAATAAGAACCAGAACGGAGCTTTGTTCTGATCATTCACATTAAGCCCACGCTTCGCCACCCACTAGTCTACAGCGCCTACTATTTCAACATTTGTTCGACTCCGAAGGCCTAATGCCAAATAAGTTTTATAATGAAACGAAATAGTAACATGATGTATTACCATATAAACGAGAAATACAAAAAAAAATTAACAAATTCAGGAGCAATATTAGTCGCATATAATAACCAATTTTAGAAGAATATCAAATGGAAACAATACTTGGTAAAATTATTTTTTCAGAAGGAAATGTTCGGTTTTCATGGAAGTTTATACCGGACCTTAAAAATAACAATGAAACAAGAACAAGCTAAAAATGGAAAATCTGCTCCGGAAACTAAAACTTTAATTCAGCATAATTTAAAACCGCTCTAATTTTACTACAGATAATTTCCAAAAACAATATTTTGACTGACTAAGGAAAAATAATATTCGTTAGAGAGGAATCGAATTAAAGTCAACATCGAGGTTTCAAATGCTTTATGCCCTTAATACTGCGGGACTTATTCAGCTACTTTTTACATATTTAGTAAAAAATTATATGATTTTGTGTTGTGAAGCATTCTAAAATGTTCCAGCTCGTTAACTAAACTGACTGTTATATGTTATAAATAGAAGATAATGCAGCTACGCTGATTGCGCGTATTAATATACATGATTCTTCGTCCACATTTTTCTCTAAAGCATATGCTACTAGCCCTTAAGTCACAATAATATAAAGTTTTCCCTGACAAGTCATGTGCATTTATTCAATAAGTCATAATTACGCAAATCATGTTTTTTCCTAGTTGATTATGAATACTTCTGTTAAAATTAAACAACAGATGTCCACTGAATTTTCAGGAAAATTCTCCTATTTTTACTCCTTGTCTATCGAAAGCTCATCAGCAATCCAAGCTTACTTATCGGCGAAATCCAATAAAAACATAACTAAAATTGTATTTCTACTTGCTTCTAATACAATTAATTCGGATTCATTTAAGTAGATCTAGGAAAACTGAACTACATCAGGATTCTTTCTATTGCATATTTCATTGTAATTATATATTTTAAATTAGTGGTTTCTAGTTCGTATAAGGTTGAATTCGCTGCAGACCACTAAACCAGAAATTGAATGCACCATCGGAACCACAGCTTTAGATAAAACAATTACTCTTCAATCAATTATATTGCCTGAATATTTTAGCGACCTATATTATAGGTAATTTTATGATAGAACAAATATATCTGAAATAAACCAGAATTTCTACATAACGATGCCCAATCACATCGCTTTACTGCTCATGATCTAACTTTATCAGAAAATCTTTTTCTTTTTTTTTTTACTAGAAATAGATATTAATTACGTTTATGTGTTAGTACTGATTAGCAATATTTACAAGTTAAATTGGAAATATTAAAAAAAAGTATTAATATTTAAGGTAACAGGAAACTTTAGAAAAAAAAGACATCACATAGGAATGCATCTTTATGGCATGTAAAGTGCCATTGTTTTTAAATTGACAAAAACTGCTTTAGATAAAATTCATGATAAGTGCCAAAAATAACTAGTTGGGAGAATCGAATAAAAATGGTTGAATTTATAATCACGACTAATATACATATATATGTATTTACAAGATATAAGACAAATAATGAAACTTCATAATATTAATTTAATTTCATCAATATAAAGTTTTGATAACGAAGTTTGTTGATAGTCCACCTATCGTTTTTCAGCTCAATTTTTCAGTTTCTAATCTAATCTAATAGCGTGACAAATATTAACAATTATCATAAAGATATTATACTGTAACTGTAACGCATAATCTTAAATCGACAGCTAAAAAAACATTACCAAACAATTCACTAAACCTATACAACTACTACATAGTCGTCATTATAAAAAAATTGGTTTGTATTAAAAAGGTGCATACTATCGAACTTGAATCTCTACTTGTGATTTTGGTTGGATCTTTCAACTTCTGCTGTTCAGATGTGTAGGCGTTTACAGATCGAAAGATCTTATTTTATTAATGTATAAATTTATATATTATGGTAAGTGGAACCTTCAGAAGTTTTTCTTAGAAATACTTAGTGATTTCATTTCTCCTTGGGAGTTTTATATATTTTAAATTCTATTCAAAGTTACGTCAACAAAACACGGCTTTTGGGATAAGGACATCTGTTGTATAGGACTTCAATGCGCTTAACACATAACCATACCATTAGTTGGCCGGGGCAATACCCCAGACTTGAATAATCAATAATTTTTCGCACTTTTCTTAGATTAGTGTCAATGAAGATTTAAAATGCAAATCTCAGACATGGTTTAATTTTTCTTTGTCATAAGATCAGCAGAATAATCCTCCTAAAAATATAAATATTTTGCACATGCCACAACTTGAACAATGTGTCTTCTGGATGTCTTATACTCAGAGGTATAAGTATGGGGGAGTAGTAGACCGCCACACAGTGGAACGAATCAACGCATTTGTTGGACATTGGACCAATTCTCAAATAACTAAATTTGTCCTTCATTTTGATCTTAAATTATACTTTATACTTCTTCTCAACAAAATCCATAGATAAATTAATTGTGAAATTAAATCTTATATGAAAAATTCTGAATTGAAATATAAATTTTTCTAAAAACTCAAATTTTTAAAGCAATCTACTGTTTGAGGTAATGCATTAAATTAATCGTGCATCTACTGGAAAAAAACTCATCCATAATAAGATATTTTAAGCAAATAAAACTTGGGATTATTTCAAACGTCTGGGAATTTTCGGTGAAAATTGGGGGAAAAACTAAAATAATCAATTGCGAAAATCGCTCAAAATCGCCCGAAAAACTACCTTCCCAGTAAATAACTAGAATGTTTGAAGTTTTTTTTCCATTAGTCGGATTCTGCTACTAGGTGCTATTTTCCGAGAAAATGATTTTTTTCTTCTTTTTTTTTTCTTTTCCGGGCCTTGAGAAATAATTTAAAATAATTTCTGTTGATATTGGCGTCTACTTTTCGCAAGTTTTCTTTTGTTTACCATGTTTGTTTACATTCATTTATCCGAATCCTTATCTAACATAATAGTATTAACAATGAAACTTAGTTTGTGTGTGGTATTTGAACGACATATGGGTAATGGTGCACATAGGTGCAATAGTCCCTACAACAAATCGTCAAGTTTTTAAATTTTTATTTATTTATTTTTTAAATTTTTATTTCGTTATTTAAATAAAACAATTTTATATAGGCACCTACATTTATTATAATTTTGATATATCAATTATACCTAGTGTATTAACTAAAATAAGTAATTATCAATTATTATATTCATTTTGTTTAATAATTAAATTATTTGGTTTGTTACTTTTTCCTTTGTATAACTTTATTTAATACCTATGTATTAAATACCATTCTAGTAGTATATAGGTACAATGTTAGATAATAAATCATCTAACATCGAAATATCAAATCTAGAATTTTTACACGTTTCCCCTAAAATGTTTGATCCTGTTTATCATATAATTAAATAGTCCATTCAAAAAGCTTTAAAACCGTAGCAATAGCCTTATTCTAGGACAACCAGAAGCGGAGATATTAATGAATGTCCAGGCCTCCCTAACGCTCGTTCCACTGTGCGCCACCAGTAGCGCCAGTGTGGGCGCCAAAATGCAAGAAAAAAAATCAAGATATAATGCAAGACAATAATCTCTCTTTAATAACTCCGTAACAGTTATTTATTCCAGTTGCGTGGGCTTTACAAAAGTAAGAACAGTTTTTTTTTTCCTTTCCCTTAAGGATCTAGTCACATTGGTTACGCATATAGCAGCGAAACAGTACTACATTATATTGTTACGACTGCAAAATAAACCTAGCTAGAAAAAGATCGATCATCTTTAATGTTCATTAAATCAGTACTCATGGGTATCGTACGCTCCTAGAAGTAGATAATCTGGAATGGTAATAAATGGTGGCAACATGAAGATCGCCTCGAGCACCATTCGACCTATGCTATGCCACTGCTTCTTCGAACTTAACTTTTAAGACAAAGACGAGTTTCCACTAAGTAAAACCAACTTAAATTATCAAACTCCTCAAAATAGATGTGATTGGACCCATAGGCTCCAATGAATATTCTTTTGAAAAGTAAATATTATAAAAAAAATCTAATTTAAAAAAAAAGGAATACATACAAAGCCGGTATTCCTAAAAAATATATTTAAAATAGGGACTATTGAAGACATAACTTTTTTTTTTGATTCTTTACTAATTCATCCCTACCTGTCAAAACACTAAATAACAACTGCCAACTTTGCTCAGGGCTCTAGCAGCAAATTAAAATAATAAGGGAAACTGATTATCATCTTTTTATAAATTCGTAAGGCATTCTACTGTTACTTAAATAAATGAAGAAACTTTAAATAAAACATGTTAATCAGCAGGAGAATCATAAATTATGAGTTTCAGCAGTCCAGCGAATTTTTGTTTATTTAAATAAACAAAAAATAATGTAAAATAGATGGATCACTAGCAATAAGGAACTAGTTTTGTTGTTTTGTTTTTTTACACAAAATTTGTTTTATCTCGTACAAACATCATTTAAAGACATAAGTACTGCACTATCTTATGAGTTTCAATCATTACCATGATAAGAACGAACGAGCTCTCGTAAGTTGAGTTACAGATTACCAGGAAGCTGGAATTCGTCCAGAAATAAGTTTATATCTAGGAAAATAGAAAAAGTTTATGAGAGAATAATTTATCATCCGATTTTCAATCCTTTTAATGTAAACGTATGCTCTGGCTGCGAATTTTGTCCGTTTTGTAAAGTAAACTTTCGATCTTATCATGGTAATACTTAACAGTAATAATTAAAAGAGAATTTTATTCAAAATAATAAAAATATAACATTATAGTACCACCAACCTGATAAATTAATAAGAACTAAACGTCACAACAACAACACCACCAAGGGAGCACTAAATGTTAGCTAAGACTCGCCCAACAGGTAGGAAAGTCGGAAGTAGGGGGGCTTAGCAAGTAGAACTGAAACGCCATCTGCTGGTTCATAGGAGAAACTTTAAACATTTTCATTCCTTTATAATGTGTGGGCATTTAACAAACAAATAATTTGTTTTTAATTTAAGAATATACGAATGGAGAAAAAAATATGTATTAAAACAAATTTTCAACCGAATTATAAAGGTTCTATTAATGAAGTAATTGACTGTGATAATCAACTTTATCAAGTATCTTCTTCATCCAGATAATATATGTATCACCACGGAATTAAAACCACTTGGAAAAATAAAAACACACTAAACAGTACTTTGTTTGTTTAATGAAGAATTTGTTCTTATATTACCTTCTTCCATGTTCTTAAAAGCATAATATCACTGATTCACATAATTAAAAAATTCTAAAATAGTTATTTTCCAATAAAGATATCTCAAATTGATGATCTTAATGAGCTATTCATTACTAATTACAAGTTGAAAATTCAAGTGATTCAGTTGATGTACTTGTCTATTTTATAAAATCGTTAGATAATCAACAAAAAGTAATGCTGTGAATTTATGCAAAATGTTTGATCTGTTGATTTTATCATTGAATTTGCAATAAATTATGAAACATTTAAAATTTTTAAAAATCTATTTTTCTTGAAGAGCTTCTTAGATACAATAAAAAACAAAATTTGGGAATATATAGAGAAAAATAATGTTATATATTATTAAAACAAATTTGGAACAGAATGATAAAGGTTCTATTAATAAAGTGGTTGTCAGTGATATCAATTTTATCAAGCACCTTCTTTATCTAGATAATATATTCATCACCAAAGATTAAAAACAACTCGGAAAAATGTAAACACATTCTAATAAATAATTTGCTTGTTTAATAAAGGATTTGATGTTATATAACCTTCATCGATGTTCTTGAAGAAATAATATAATCAATTATTATAATTGAATTAATTTAAAACTACTAAAATATTTATTCCCTAATAAAATAACTCAAATTGACAATTATTCTGAATTATGAATTTTTCTTTATTAATCACAATTTGATAATTAAAGCGATTCAGTAGGTATTTGAGTAGAGAATATTAAAATACTTCTTGTCCATATTATAAAATCATTAGATAATCAACAAAAGCTAATATTGTAAATTCATGTAAAATGTTTGATCAGTTAAATTTTAGTATTGAATATTCAATAAATTATGATTTGTTTTAAATTAAAAAAAAAACTCTAGTTTTCGTGAAAAGTTTCTTAGATAAAGTACAAAAATAACATTGCATTTTTATTTTATTAGAAGACAGTTTGGTCTGTAATATAATGAACTAGTTTAATGCCTAATCATTACACTAATTCAGTTTAGGGAAAAGTTTCTGTCTATCACAAGTTTCTAACAGACCAAAGTGAGAATGAATTAACTGTTCAGTCAAAAGCTGTGAATGTATACAACAGAATGGTGAAGACGTGGTCGTTAAGGGCATTGGGGAAAGTTCTAGTGTGCTTTGATTAAGAACATAGTCAGCTGATTTTCATCTGATTCGCTTATTTATTTTGGAGCGGTCACAAGAAATGAATCTTGACCCCTGAATAAATTCCACTCTGCGGGTACGTAGTCGTCATGGTTTAGCAAAAGGACTAAAAGACCTACTTGTCTTAACAGTTCTCCCTTATATCTGTATCAGTCCTACATAATAGGACATTAACACTGCATAGTCCTTCATGATATCATAGCTATTTTTATAAATATTTCTTTCTAAATGATATTCAAAACGTTTCATATTGATTAGTCCAAAAACATGATATTGTAGCATTTTTGTTTATGAAATAAATTTCAGATATAAATTTGAAAAATGTGCTTAGCAGATAAATAAATAAGTTTGTCCTGAAATAACCAAAAAATATTCTATTGGGAAAATTCTAATTACCGTGGTAAAACTATTTAGAGGTCTTGGTCTGCTCAAATAGTTTCTGCTAGTTTAATTGTTGAAGTGCCAATGTTTTCCAATATTGAACTCAATGCAGGATCCTTGAATCTTTTCCATAACCCACCACCGATCCCACTCATCAATGGTATCTTCTCGTATTATCTTTCTCGTACCATTTTCTGGGGTTCTCGGCTTGTTTTGTACAAATATTGTTCAGTAGACCCGCTGAGCCTTCCTTTTTAATGTTAAATCTGTATAAATCTTCCCGCAGAAGAAGGTCGATAGGAACAGCTCCTCCTAATATGTGAACAGGCTCATGAGACACATTCCTATACTCTCTAGTGACTCACAGAAGAGCCGTCTCCTGAATCTTCATCAACCTGCGCTTCTGCCGATATGAAAGAGTTTTGATCCAAGCAGAGGATGCATACTGCAGAATGCCTTGAATCATTCCTTTATAAATGATGATGCTGGTTGGGAATCTGATACCCCAAAGATTGTTCAAGGCCTGACCCACCTTATTTCCTAGCTAGTCTAAGTGAGAGGTGACGTTAAATCCTCTACTAAACCTTATTCCAAGGTAGGTGACTGACTCAGTTGGACGTATTCTCGTTCCTCCGACATCAAGGTTAATAGGGTGTCTCCTATAAGTTTTTCCTCTCAGTAGAGTTGTCTGTGTCTTAGCTTGGCTATCTTCAGCTTTTTCTTCTCACATCACCGTCCTACCAGATTGACACACAGCTTGGCATCTGCTTTAATTCCGGCTCTGCTGTTAGACGCCACTACAACTGCAAGATCATCCACGTACGACATGGCAGTATATGGCCAATGGCCATACCACGTTGAACACACCGGTTCTCGTCCGCCATCACCTCTTGATCTCCTTCTATCCACGTGGTTCTGGGTCATACTTGTCTACGCTTTCAGGGTGGCAACCAGTCAACGACTATGTTTGGCCAATCCTCTTACAGCATTTCCTATTTAGCTTTTAATTGATATATTATACTTTTAACCCATCAATATAATATTTTGAGTTCTTATTTATTTTAAATTTTAATTTTTTTTTTAAATGTGTTATTCTCATTTATAAACTTAAAGAGAGGTTAAACCATTTTAAAAAAAAATTAAAAAACTGGCATAATTTATATTTAAAAATGGAGACCCAACCAAAATCAAAACCCAAACCATTTCAAGGCGATGGCTTTAATAGTTATTTTTTCTTATAATAAACAGTACTGTCTAGACTTAGGTGCTACTAGCATAGATAATTGTATTACATTAGTAAAAAATTTCAATTTGGTACTTTGTTTTTCATATCTTTCAGAACTATTATCTCTAAATTATGGAATGTAAAGCCATAAATGGGTTTCTTCTTTCATTTCCTTCCATTATGCCCATATTTGGGATAATAGAAACACCAAATATTTTGTGTTTCCTATAATACTATAATAATCGAATTTAACAATGAATTTAACACCAAATTAAAAATTAAGTCGCAATATTAATCTTTAGTTTTAATTACTTTAAGCTCTGTCCATTCATAAGTTCTTGACTAAGTGAATCGGGATAGCTCGGCTAAGTTAAATTGGTATAATTTTACTCCTAAAATTTTCTAAAGGAGTAATAGTTAGGATCACTATACTGACCATACAAAATAAAGAACTGATTGAAGGTCAATACCAGTAATGTAATTGCAATCTGACAGTAGCAATTTTTTTATCTATTATATAATTCAACACAAATAATCTTGGAGTGCAGATAATGAAAATTACAGTCTTCTAAAGAAAGAATTAGCGAGGATATAAATTATTCATTCATTGAAATAAATTTCAAATCAAATTCAGATGGATATTCAATTATATCTGAGGACCAGAGGTAAAGGACGCCATATTCACAAAATAGGTAATATTTTAGGTAAATTGTCATAACTAAATACTATGGTCAATACTTCCAATTACTTATTAATCACAATAACAAAGTGAACAATTTTCTTTAAGCTGTTTCTGTGAGTGACAAAGAAACAAATTTTAATATTTTAAAGTTATGAAAAGTTGGCTCTCCTGAACAAATATAAAAATTACAAAAATGTGGTGTGGGTACAAATATTTTTTTAAATGTATCATTTCTTCTGCAGAATTTCTTAATTGAATGTGTAAAAATTTACAGTTCATAATTATATTAATTATAATTTATTTTATTTTATTTGTTATTAATTTTTAAATATTTTTATTTGAAAAGAAAAGATATGTCCAGGACCGGGACTCGAACCCGGGTCTTCCAGATAGCTAGTCTGGAACTCTACCATTTGAGCTATCCTGGCCCTAATCAAGCACGCTTCTCGGTCGTGGTCATATCTTTTCTTTTCACTGATCCTAAGTCCCCGCGTTCTCGCATTTTTGTCAAGTATGTGAGGGTAAGAATATTCTTTGAACATTATTTTAATTGGGATCTAGTTGACTTACGTCATTATAATTTATTTTATTTTATTTGTTATTAATTTTTAAATATTTTTATTTGAAAAGAAATTAATGCAAAGAAATCTGGAAGACCCGGGTTGGAGTCCCAGTCCTGGACATATCTTTTCTTTTTCAAATAAAAATATATTAATTATAGTACATTATATAAACTAAAACATGAAATTATTATTTACAACTAAGGATGTCTGTCAGTTCTAAAAGGCAAGTTCCTTTTAAAAATAGAGACCAACTATTTTTGTTTTTTGGGCTATTTAAAGCAGTAATGTTCAACAAACCTTTTAAATTCCGTTAAAAATATATATATGATTTTAAAAAGTATAAAATTACTAAATTCAGGGATACTTTCTCAAAACCACCATTTTTTGCAAGTTAAATATCATAAAATGCCACGATTATTGCTCACGATTAGTACATAATAAGCGTCTGAAGTCTACTTTGATAAAAAATTTCTTGTCCAAATCATTTAAATTGGATTGATATTTTTTCACAATTAGTAAATAATAAACTTCTGAAATGTGTCACAATAAAAAAATGTAGGTTGATGGTTGTGCTCAGAAATAAATTTGTGATTTTTGTGTCTGTTTTCTTTTTTGTACATCTCAAAACCAATTCACAGTAAAATTGTTAGCAAGAAAATGATTTATTCCAAGAAAGCCAAACTGGATGCCAAAATGAAAAATAAAAAATAAAAGGTTGAATTCAACAAGGTAATGACACAAATGAGATCCAGATAATCTACAATTTACAGCACCAAATGAGAGTAAATTACCACATTGCTGTGCCAATTTTGTGGTATTTGTCATTGAAATAGAAAATTGTGATTATGAATTTTAAAATCATGATATCTGATCCATTCAAATTATGTTTGAAATAATTTGAATTACATCAGCTTCATAGCTGATAGTACCAATAGCCATTCATAGGGAGCAGCAGAGTATATAAAAACTAGAGGATTACCTTCCTTTATGATAGGGTTATATCATATGTTTTTTAATTGCCCCCTTATCGTTTTAATTTGTCCATTTCCACTCTGTCGTAACATGCCGGTTTGAATAGTCCTCCTCAGTGCTCAAGTAATCCCGGCTCCACCTTTTTCCGTGTTTATGTACATGTATTGAAGACTGGCTGGAGCAATAAACGTCTTAAATTTATTTTATGTCAAAGTTTTCAAATTCTAAAGTATTATAAAAATGTTTTCGAAAATCATCAGAGGATCTTCTTCATTATTATCAAACCAATATGGGATTGTTGTGCTGTGCAGACCGTAAGCATTGCGATTAATCTTTTTAATCATAAATATTTTACATTTTTTAAATTTTATTGTGATTATTTAAATATTTTACAATTATAGAAAATGTTGTTTTATCTAATAAATTTAGTTGTTGCATGTTTATAACAAATGTTTCTTATGATGTTTTTATTTCATTCTGATCTATCATTTATCTTTCCAGATTATGCATTCACTGCAATAGTGTAGTGCCTAAGTTGCATTTCCCACCTCTTTATAGAAATGTGGGAAACATATTAATGTGTATAAATTAGCTCAATTATAAATAATTGATTTATAAAAGAATATTGTGAAGATCTGTCATTGATAAAGGTGTTGGTTTGAGAGTTATGAAAGGATATTAAATTTTAAAAAAAATATTTTCTACAAAAACAATTAAAATTAGAGTACTGAAAATAAAATTAACTAAATTCATTGCATTTTAACTAGAGAATTGTCAGTTCACATTAACATATCTTGTCATGCCATCTTTTAATTTTTAGTTACATTTAGTAATAAATCAATCAAACAAATCTCAGTTGGTATTTTGTTAGTAAACATAGAGCCAGTTGTTGTTATGGTAATAATCATTTACTCCCTGTTTCTATCTCTCTCTCTCTATATATGTATATATATTTATATTTTATATATTATTTATGTGTGTGTGTGTGTGTGCCATGAGTATACAGATATAACAATTATGAAGCTAAATTTTTTTTAATAGGGCTTTGGAACCCCCAAAAAATATCTATTGGTCATATCTCTTATTTTAATAGAGTGAACTTGATTAAATAAGACTTGAGAATAAATATAATTATTTACTACTTAGGCCAAGATAAGGTCATTATTTTTTTTAATAATTTTGATTTATTGTTTCATATATTGTATTGGGTTGGCAAAATATTCCCTACAATTTTTAATTTATTTTTTGTATAAATATGTTTTTTAATTCTGCTGATTTGAAATTCTTTTACTGAAATGACTAACTGTACATTAATAATTTAATCGGGATCAATTAGATAGTTCAAAAATATTGTCTCATGATAAGTGAATAAATAGTGTACTATTAAAAATTCTTATCTTTTCACTACTTACCAATAATTGTGGTATTTAGGCAAAACATTGATTCACTCATATCGTGGATGTAGCCTTTCTGATTAATTATAATAATTTTTTATCTGCTTAGGAATGTTGAATATGCGTTTAAACAATTACCAGTTAATCAATTATTTACATAAACATCGTTTTCCCGGCTTCATTATCAGGAAACGTTTTACGATTTATTACTGACTCTCACTACTGGTCACTGCTTGATTATAATGAGAATCTACTTTTTTCAATTTAGTAAAGGCATTTGTTTGCATGGATGATGGGCGTGATCATTTCAAGGTCATTAAAACAGCGTGGAGTGTTTGCCATTTCAACAACACACACAATGCCAAATTTTGAATAATGGAATAGTAGATAAGATATACTTACAATATACAATTAAGATAACTTTATTGATGTAATTAATATTTTCTTGATATTATTAGATAAACTAATCCAGTTTTTTTGCAATATTTCTTGTTTTTTATGTACATATGGTTTGGAAGCCCTTTAACTGTCTCCTGCGATTTATCATTCTAACATTAAGAAGTTAGATGAGAATAGTAGTACTACAATGTTAGGACTTTCCCATTCCGAGAAAATGAAACATCTTACGAAAGCCTCCAGATTATTTACTTTATTAATTAATTTATTTAGATAAAATAAATCCGGAATGGACTTCCTCGACGTGATAAACAGGGGAAGTGTAAGTAAATAAAATGCATAAAACCTTCAGATTCACGATTCTAGCAATCGCTGTCCATATGTATCTATGGACTTCACACCTTGTATCCACCTGCCACTACGTTTCGGTCAACCATCGGACTTTTATCAGTCGTCGCTTATTTTTATATCTTTAAGGTTTGTTCGTTACTAAGCCCAATAAATTAGACTCTTTGTGTAATTATATTACAATATCCTAAAGCGGAAGCGGTAGTCAAATTGAGTTTAGATAAGTCACTTAAAAGGCTTGATCTTTTAGTACAGGACTACTTGTAAAGCACACCCATCTTTGCCTCAATCTGAACTCATCATACCAATTCCTCCTCAGAGCTATTTCATGTCAGATTGGTTTCTAAACCTTAAGTAACTTTGACTCCATCCTCCTAGTAACCCAAGAGCCCATGGAATACAAAAAAAACTATGGTCATCAGGTGATGGAAACTTTAAGATAACTCCAAAGTAAAGCAGCATTATTTCACCGTGAGTAACGTAAATACTACGGCCGTCATAGTCGTCTATCCGAACTAGGTTTCGTTATCGCACCACGTAAACCCAAATCAGCGGTTCCCGAAGAATGGGCTCAGCCCACTTCTGGGCATTGGGCTTCTTATGACTGGGCCGCTCAGAGTAGATTAAAAAAAAATTAGTTAAAGCAATTTTACTACCTCAGTTGCTATTAACTACCGGTTTTATAGCTTAATCCAGGATGGGGGTCGAGATAGCAACTTTGATCCTAATAAGCCGTGATTAGTATTCTCCCTCCACTAAAATCTATTGCTGTGCTCTATTTATATTTAGTTACGAAGTTTTCCCTTCAAGATTGGTGGTCCGCACAAAAATGATTGGGAACCACTGCTCTGAATGATGCTAAGCATCCTGTAAGACACTGATCATTGCGCACCTTACAAATGATTGTCGCTTACAACGTAGCATTGAGGGAAACCCAAGTCATTCAATGTGACGCAATCGGAGATGTGTTTATCTACTTGGAAGAATCCAAGTTAGGATCTTGGTTTACGTTCTTAAAAAGTTCAACTTGCGTAGGAAATAAAACTACTGGACCATTGCTTATGCGTATAGGACGAAACACCACAAATTTATTTTGATATTTTTATTTTCCTTACAAAATTTGTGTTCAGCGATGATGTTCAATTATGGAATACAGAATACAGAATTGTCCCTTTCGGAGTGAATATGATCCCCAAGCTATTACAAAAAAAATATCGCATCCTTAGAATGTCACTGTTTGGGACATTTATTAATCCATATGTATTAAAAATAGAAGTCGGAGAGAATGCAATAGTCAACGATGAGCGGTATAGAGACATGATTTCTACATTTTATATATCTCAATTGGTTGACATTAATCTTGTAGACATGTGGCACAACAGAACAGAGCCAGGTGCCACACAACGATGAATTTACTTAAAGAAAAATTTGATGAACGAATTATTTTACGTGTTGATCTTGTTAATTGGCCACCAGGATCGTGGGATCTGACCCCATTAGATTATTTTCTTTGGTTGTAAGTCAAGTCACTTGTATATGCCGATATACCAGAGGCAATTGAACACGCAAGACAACTTACAGCGAATTTTCGGCTAAATACGATCGATTGCTGCGAGTAGAGTGTGAAAATCGGACATCCGGATTGTGTCATCTTCGCACCTGCGATCAAATGCAGCAGCGGCTGCATCACCGAAATCATATTCAAACATTAATGACATAGAATTATCTTTCCAATAAATTCATTTGCATTGATATTAAAAATATTTTTCGTTTATTTATTGTAATTTAAAGTTGTGAACCTCCAAAAAAAAATCCTTTAGTTAGGGTACGACCTTAACTGAAAATACTTCCTTGGAGTCATTTAAAAAAATATGTCATCACCCATTTTTGGAACAAATTTCAAATATATTAAAGACAAACCCTTTAGTGTATTTTATACTCATCCATAAATTCCATCTTTGATATTTATCTGAAAGTCATGATTTTATAACCTGAAGTACTGAAAATAAAAAAAAGTAATGTGATTGTTTACTTCTTTATCACAACAATAATAAGCTATATCCTTCTATTGCAAGATATGTCAGCTGTAGGAATATGATTCGTTGGAAGTTTTCTAAACCTTCCATCAAATATATAAGTCCTCAAAATTTCGTTCTTTTTTTTGGGGGGGGGTAAAGGGTTTTTTGTTTTGTTTTATTTTTGTGTTTTTTCTTTGAATTTCAACAGTTATAATGAATTAAATATAATTATAATAAAATTGCCACAAATAGGCAATAAACCCATAACACTATTAATTCAGACGAACTTACTTAGGGCTGAACACAATTTAACTCAAACTCATTCTAGATTGTTTTGTTTTTTTGTCTGAGTTACGCTACACTGCTGAGGAATATTAATCAAAGAACATTATAGGATACTGTTAACTTTCTCAATTTTCGTAAATGTCGTGTCTCTACAAAGTATTTGTTGCTCAATATATTTTTCTATCCTCGAGTGAAAAATAAAATAAATGAATATTTATGTACCTAACGTATAAATAAAATTGGTTCCAAACAATTAATTATGCTTTTAAATGTTAACCTCATTAATGACTACAATAAAAGTGATAGTGCCTCGCTATGCTCATATTGTCTGTTATTGAAATTTGTGTACATTGTCAGTGAATTAAAGGCTGTGGAATTATTATTATGAATATATATTAAATGGATTTAGAAAAAATGTTATTTAATAAAAAATCCAAGATTATAACTAAACTTCAGGTTACATAATAGGATGTAAATAGTTAGGGGTGCAGTCAAGAAAACACAGAAAATAAGTGAAACTTATTTTCTGTGTTTTCTTGACTGCACCCCCAACTATTTACATCCTATTATAGTATCTACCAGTCAACAAATTTCTTTCCTTCAGGTTACATAGTTCAAAGTATATCATAATTAATTAATATGATAAGATAACAAAATATTAATATTGTTATTAGTTAATTAATACAATCAAGGTTGTTTTTTTTATTTGCCTTACCTAATAAGGCCCATGATGTTAGAATAAACTGTAACTCTTTTATTTTAAAAATATATGGTTACTAATAGATCTCTGATTTCTGCAGTAAAATAAATATAAAATATATTCTTCAAAGCGTACAACAAAATAAAATCATAGAGTGCGGTGGTACTGTGTCGAATAGTGAAATAGTTAGTATATTTCTTTTGACTTTTTTTTATTTTTTTATTTATCTTATCTTGTTTTTATTAATTAACACTGTTATTTAATGAAAACGGGCGATGTAGTTAACTTGCCAGGTGCATCTAACCCACCCCAACTCACTTCTGCTACTGAAGAATTTTCAAATGAAGAAAATATAAATTCTAAGAAGCGAAATTACGAGGGTTCACCATTAAACCAACCGCCTATTAAAAAGATGGGTAAATACCACCAGGAAATTGCTCCGATTTCGGTGAGTAACAGATTTCATATACTAAGTGAGACTGAACTTTCATCTAATAATCCGGCTGCTTCAGACCAGACTTCAAACAATGAAAAAAATACCACTGATAATTCTCCAAAAATTCCCCCAATTTTTCTCCACAAAGCTAATAACTATCAACTCCTATTAGATGATTTAAAAGGATTATGTTTAGGACCCTTTACCACTAAATTAACCGGCAACAACACAAAAATAATGTTAACAACTATTGAAGATTACAGGAGAATGACCAAATATTACGACGAGGAAAAAATAGAATATCATACTTTTTCTACGGACAAAAATAAACACCTGAATGTTATAATCAGAGGGGTTCCTTACACCGTTACTGACGTAGAACTCAAGGCCGAATTAAATAGTCAAAAATTCGAAGTAACACATGTTTCTAGGATATTAAATAAAGATAAAAAGCCCACTCCCCTTTTTTCTGTATCACTAGTGAATAATGACCAGGCTAGCAACATTTTTAAGGTTTATAATTTATTCTATGCTATCGTATCAGTTGAGCCAAAACACAAAACTAATAATATCCCAATGTGCACCAACTGTCAAAGGTATGGGCACACAAAAAATTATTGTCATTTGGAGCCTAGATGTGTTAAATGCAAAGAAAATCACCATTTTTCTAAATGTCCTCTAAAATACACGGATAAGCCGTATTGCGTAAATTGTAAACAAGCACACGCGGCTAGTTACAGAGGCTGCCCCCACTATCAAACAATAAAAAACAAAATAAACTCACCTAGACAAAGTGAAAAAAATAATAGCAGTACGGCAGCAGAAACTACTTATAAACCAGCTAGAAATACCTCGACGAATTTCACATTTGCCGATGCGGCTCGTCCAGCACACTCAACGCAACAACAAACAGTTACTACGGAATCAAACATTGACAGCATCTTATCTACCATAACAAAAGTAATTTTAGAAACGATCAAACCGTATTTACCACAAATTATGCAACAGTTAAGCTCACTAGTAACCTCCTTCTTTACGAATGGGCCCTAGTGTAAACATTATGCTATCTATAGTTACTAATTCCTACTCAGCATGTTATGATCGTTATATTTATTTTTCCCATTTTTCTTATCATTTACTAAATGTTACTATATTTAGTTGTATCCAGACGTCTGAATTAAGAAATTTTTTACAACTTTTAAATTGGAATGCTTACGGCATATCCTCTCTCATCGTTACTTCTTTACGAATGGACCTTAATGTAAACAATAGCTTATCTGATGTTACTAATTCTCTCACAACAAACTGCGCTTTATTCCAGTCCACGTATTATATAGTATCAACTTCCTTATATCATTTTTTCAACTATGGTTAATGAACTCAGACAACTAAAATTGTTAAACTGGAATGCACATGGCATATCCTCTCAAAGAAATGAACTTAAAATTTTCCTCGAATCAAATTTCATTGATATAGCCTGCATAACTGAGACCCATCTATCTCAAAACATCAAATTTAAAATCCCAGGATACCAAATATTACGAAAAGATAGAGAGTGTTCGACTCCCTCAGGCGGTGTTGCCCTGATAATTAAGAATAATATTAGCTTCTCTGAAAATATTATTTTTAATATAGTTAACCTAGAGGTTATATCGGTTCGATTAAATTCGTCTCCCCCTGCAGTTGTCACAGCAGCTTATAAACCACCAACCAAAAAATTGCTCCAAGAAGAAATACTAAAACTTTTACCACCAGCTGACCATACATTAGTTTTAGGTGACATGAACTGTAAAAATATTTACTGGGGATGCCGTAAATCGAATTCTAATGGAAACACATTGCTAGAATTCTGTTCAAGGCACAATATACAAATTCATGCACCAAATGAACCAACATTCTACAGATCAGGCTGTAAACCAGACATCCTTGACATAGCACTAACCAAAAATTTTAGGCTTCCTCTCTCATCCCACGTGATCGCAGCTCTGAACTCGGACCATATCCCAGTTTTAATTAATTTCTCAGCACAGATACACAAAGAAACGAAGAAAAAATCCCTCATTAATGGAGTAATCGACTGGAAAATGTACAAAATCCTAATTGATGAGAAAATAAATATAAAGAATAATTATCCTACCGCAATAGAAATTGATACAAACATATACAACTTCAACGAATTTATCTCACATAGCCTGCATGAAGCTACCGTACAATCTTTCCAGTTTAGGGGGAAAACATTCTCGAGTAGATGTCCAAATTCAATTCTATTAAAAATTAAAGAAAAAAATTATGCAAGGAGGCAGTGGATGCGTAATAGAGACCCTGCTCATAAAAAGAGATGGAATCACCTAAAACACGCTATAAAAAAGGAACTGGACGAATGGACATATGCAAGATACCAGACTTATGTAGGTGAATTAGGCCCTAAGGATCAATCGCTATGGAAGGCTACGCGACGTCTGATGAATAAACATGAGAAAATTCCCAGTCTTGTAGATAACGGGGAATTCATCACCAGCGATGTAGAAAAGGCTGAAATGTTCGCGGATTACTTTGAGAAAACGTTCTCCAATGCAGAATGCGAAAGAAATCCGCATATTGCTAATGACATCCACGATTATTTAAATCTTCCCGTTGCAACAGTGCAGCTTCCACCCAAATTCACTACCCCAAAGGAAATCCAAGAATTAATAAAAAAACTTAAAATAAAGAAAAGTCCTGGCCATGATTTGATCCCAGTCATAGCATTAAAGAATTTGTCCAGGAAAGCTGTCGTTTTCATTTCGTCCATATTTAATAGTTGCCTAAGAATTGGATATTTCCCCGTTACATGGAAAAAAGCCGAACTCATAGTCATTCACAAACCTGGTAAAAACGCTAAACAAGTCAGCAGCTATAGACCCATAAGCTTATTACCAATTATTGGAAAATTGTTGGAATCAATTATAAAAAGGCATCTTTCTTCTTTTTTTAACAATAATGACATTATCCCAGATTTTCAATTTGGTTTTCAGTATAGTCATTCCACCTCGCACCAACTAGCAAGACTATCAGAATTCATAATAAACGGATTCGAAATGAAGAAACATACGCTGGTAACGTTCTTGGACTTCCAACAAGCGTTTGATAAGGTTTGGCACCGAGGTCTACTGTACAAACTTAAGAAAGTAGATACCCCGAAATACTTATATGCTATTCTGAGCTCATTCCTGAACGGTCGAACATTCTCTGTTAGAATAAATAACACATATTCAACTGTGAGACAAATCCATGCAGGTACTCCACAAGGTTCAGTCCTTTCTCCCATTCTATTCAACTTTTATCTTCACGATATCATCCAGTCTACACATACCTCCATAGCTATGTTCGCCGACGATACAGCCGTTTTCTCCCAACACAACGACATAATAATAGCCAGAAATACCTTGCAGGGCCACCTGGATGATCTTGAGCAATACTTTACTAAATGGAGGATTATTCTTAACATCGAAAAATGCACCTCAAAAGTTTTTACGCTTAGACGCCCAACAGACCCACCTGAGCTAACCCTCGTAGGTAAAAACGTGAAATGGAACCCTGCCAGCGAAGCTATACGATACCTTGGAGTTCACCTGGACCGCCGCCTAACATGGAAAACCCATATCAACATTAAATTAACCCAAACCTACGCACGGTTATCAATGCTCTATCCTATCGTAAATAGAAAATCTAAGTTAAAACCAGAGATAACAATTCTCATTTATAAAACAGTCCTAAGGCCATTACTGATGTACGGCTGTGAAGTCTGGGGAGCAGCATCCGCTACGAAAAGAAAAAGATTGCAAACTTTTCAAAACAAGGTCCTAAGAATCGCAGTGGATGCTCCCTGGTTCATCAGAAATAGACAACTGCACCGAGAACTACAAATAGAAACAATAGACGACCACATAAAAAAAAGATTCAGAAAATTTCACAGCCAACTACCAGCAGTTAAAGGAGCTATAAATTACAAGGTAGGAAAGCAGACATCATCTCGAAGACTAAAGCCCAGGTTACTGCAGGACATCTTATTATAAGTTGTACAAGTATATATAGAAAGTGATATAACTACCTTAAATTTATTTTACATCTATTTTATATTTGTAGATTTTTAGACATTTAGCCAATAGTTATAACGATGTATTTAGTTAGGGGTGTCTATTGTACGAGACTATACCCCCCCCATAATCAATTGTTATCAATAAAACCAATATTATAAGAACCATGTAAAGGCCCACCAGGCCGATCTGGTAAAATAAATAAATAAATATATATATATACAACAAAAATATTTACTTTTAAGCTAAAAGCGAATAAAAGCCACATAGTTTGTTGTATAGCTTGGAATAGTGTTTTAAATTTCGACTGGATGGGTTGACCATTGTGATATGATGTATTCGGGCAGGTTCAAAAACACTTATGTGAGGATTTTTAGCTACTTTTTGTTTGATTTCTCGTTATTTAGCCATTATTGGAAAATGTTTTCTTTATGTGTGTATATTATATTTACTCACCCGGCTTTAAAGTTTTTATTTATGTATTGCACAGTCATATGAGACAATCCCTACATATTTCCAATTTGTTCGTTACTCATTTTTTGTGGAGGAAAAAATGTAGTAGGTAGAATTTATTTTTTATATTTACAATCTATTCTAGCAGAGTGGTTCAATTCTGGGTCATTTGGCTCGTTTTAAGTTTGAATTTGAAGAAGGTAATGTGTATTGGATTAATACATTAACACTTTTAATAATGGGATCTATTACCTAAGCTCACTCAGCCTCTTTAAAGTGGGTAACCAAAATAGGGGGAAAATCCTGCGGTTAAGCTTGATGTAGGACAAATCACCTGCACAACCTATATCCTAGAAACAGTACAGTCTCTACCACTTTCTGAACCCAAGAGCCTCCACTGGTTGAGCTTTAGAGGGTTTTTCTTTATGTTTTTTTTTATTACCAGAGCTGGCAAATGCTACCGCAATGGTTACTATATGAATTTATATTTGCTAGATTAATTATAAATTTGTGATTTCAATTATGTTGTATGGATTTCTGATTTTCTTTAATTTAAAAATTAATGGGGAATGTTCTTATCATATCCATTAGTTAATTTAGGTTTCATAAATTATTAAAATACTTTATACCGAAAAACTTTGCCTATAAATAATTGTTTTGCCTACTCCAGATTAGGTGTTGCAAGATCAATGGAACATAAAAGGAAGATATGGAATGGTTGAGGATTAACTGGTGTTACATGAATTAAAAGAGAGAGAAATGAATTTAAACGGTAATTTCTTAGAAAATTGGATTTGTTTTTTTGTTCTAAAAAGTCATAAAACATTCCTTTTTAATTTTCTTTTGATTAATTATTTATTAAGTTGTTTAATTTCCTCTTAAATACAATTTTATGTAGCTAAACCATGAAACAAGTGCAATTTACATATTAATGTTAAAACCTTGCAATTTTGTACTGAAATAAAAGTTATATTTGTTAATTAGTTCACTTTAATTCATGTAATTAAGTTGCCCTTAAGGAATTTCAAGCAAGCGAGAGATTCAAGCAATTACTGCTAGAGAATCTCGGGTGTAGCTACAAATATATTATAATCATATTATATGGTCAGACTTTCCATTTAATTGTTATATAACGACCATTCAATCATTGCTTTTTATTAATTATTTTAAATTGCAATAAGAATTAATTAAATTTGGAATATACAACACCTTTAAACGTTTATTACTAAAAATTGTATTTGTCCAACATTTAATTAGGAAAATAGCAAAATAAAAATTGTGGATAGTCTTGATTCCGTTTTATTTATCTTGAACCCTTGCCTCTTAGTATAAAAGATCAAATATTCATTTCAAAAGAAGTTAGCTATTTATAAACAATTTAGATGAAATTTAATTAGCTCCTGAAATTAAAACAGTAAAAGTGGAATAAATATGGTTACAGGTGGTTCAAATTAAATTTAAAGAGTTAATTCATTTCTTATTTTAATTCTGGGCACTCTTGTTTGATTCTTCTCTTTTTAAGTAATGGAGAAGAGAAAAAAATCAATAATTTTAAATTGTGAAAAATGAGAGATTTCTTGGTATAAAATTGTTTAAGTAATCTTATAATGGGCACTAAATGTTATTTTACTATAATATTGTAACTTTTAGATCTAATAAAATCATTCTGCTGTTTTTTGGGTTACATAACAGATACTAGAACTAACTTTTAATGTTGGATATATTTGATTTTACTGCTAACTTAAATAGCATTTTTTCACACCACTTCCTTATCATAGCCGAATCCATGGTTTGATTATTTCAAATGGGGATATCGAACCTGTACGATTTTAGGTACTCTTTGAAATTCCTTATTCTAATTATAGCTGGATTGGCAAAATTCATAAATCCCACAGTAGCATCATCCGATTAGCTATAGCAGCATAAAGTGACGTTAGATGAATAGACAGCAATAAACAACTTCATTGACGTGACTTGAAGTAGTAACCATTTAAAATAGTAAACGCCAAGCCTTGTCTTGCTAGCCAAGATTGACTTTAACTTTGTGAGATCTTTTCTCAAACCAAAGGCAGTCTGATAAGCCTAAGGAATGTTTGGTCAGATATTCTGTTGGACTTAGCCTGGAGGAATTTCCATCGACCATCCCCACCTATGCTCCCTTACACGAAATGAGGGTAAAAACCTATGTTATGTGAAATTCTTACACCACTACTATAAATCACCATAATAACTATTGTGACAGTAAATGTTACGATAAATTATAATCAAACTTTCATTTATTAATACTTTTTCCTAATACCATAATAGCTTAATGGTAAAATACAACTTTATAAAATAAATCTGATGTGGGCACCTCATCTCTTCCTTTTATGCAGACAAAATTCTTTGTATTCTTTGTTGATTCATGAATTCATTTACAGAAATTTTGAAAATGTTTCAAAATTGCATCAGTAGTGCCGTAAATGTTTCTATTTGTATGCGAAATGACATTCTATATTCAAAAAGACCTTTATCTTGGACAGTAAAAACAGCTCTCTTAATTTTTGTAGATAGTTAGTTGGAAAGTTAACTATTCTGCTCTTTCTTTTTTAAGTATGGTTTAGCTTAGTTTAGGTCATAAAAAATAAGTTGTTTTATTAATTTTTATCATTGGTAAAAACAATTTTTATTCCAGGATGTCAGTATGGGAAAAAGTGCCTATGGGACCTCCTGATGTCATATTAGGCATTACAGAAGCATTCAAAAGGGATAAAGACCCAAGGAAAATAAATTTGGGTGCTGGTACTTATCGAGACGACAATGGAAAACCTTATGTTTTACCAACTGTTAGAGAGGTTATTATTGGTATTTTGTTTTCTATTTTTCTCTACCAACCTACTGCTATCGCTATTTTTAATTGTATTTTTTCAGGCTGAAAAACGGATTTTTGCAAAAAATATGAATAAGGAATATGCTTCAATTTCTGGCATACCTGAATTTACACAACTTGCTGCTACTTTTGCATTTGGTGAAGACAGTCCAGTTATAAAAAATGGTTTGGTAATGTTACATTTTACAGTTTACTACGTTATTACAATAAACATAATATTTGAAGGGTTCCAAAAATTGATTATGAAAATTGTATGTTTCATCTTATGATATCAGTATTATAAAAATGAGAACTTTGTCTTATTAAAGTTATTTATTAATTCAGCATTACACTGATTAACCAGCAATCACATGCTGCTGATTTCCTAGCCTTTTTTATTGTTAACGATGCCTTTGTGGCCATTCCCTCTCTGTTGGCAAATTCCATGTACCTTGAAAATAACATGTTTTGGTTTACTGAAAAAGTAAAATTCCTCCCCCCACCCCTTTCAAAGTGACCCTTTGAAAGGATCGTTTATTTATTGGCACATTCCATACTATGGTATATTATGTTCCTTTTAATTACATTTAAAATAATACTAAAGTAATGTTCCTTATGCATAAGATTTTGTGGAATCTGCAAGATGCCAATTATAAGGACAGTAAAGATCTTGTATATTCATACAATAGAATAGAAAAAAATTGTATTCATATACAAAACATTTTTTTTTTTTTCAAAAACCTTTCTTTTTCCATTAATTTGATTTAAAAAAATCCTTAAATAAAATTGTATGAATTCATCACCTCATTGGTTTTTCAAATCCAATTAAGGTTGATACCTTTTTATTCCATTGACTACCCTAATTAAATTGGCCTATAAAATTTTCTCATCTGGCCAGTTTTGTGGAAGCATTTGGTTGAACAACATGATAATAAAATTTAAAAAAATGATAATAATATGTCATCAGTAGAGAAACTAATTTTCCATCAGTGAAATAACCCTTTTGTTGTCTCAATTTAAAAGCAAGGATACTCTTCTTGTCCGCACTCCTAAAAGATCATTCCATAAATTTAAAATTGGTGCCGTCAGCCTCAAGTGAAATGAGAGTCTAGGATTTAAATTGATTTTTTTATGAGAATCAACAATATAATTTGTAGCTTCCTAATTCAATAGTTAGCCTTTTTTTTTTTTACTTCGTTCATATATTCTACCTTGGCCAAATGTTGGTCAAATTTTCTGTTTTTTTATTCGAAAACATTTCTATTTTTTTTCTATTATAAAATTGATTTTTGTACATTACAGAATGCCTCTACTCAATCAATTTCTGGAACTGGCGCCTTAAGGATAGGAGCAGCTTTTCTCTCTTCATTTTACCCACATGCTAAAGATGTTTACATGCCAGCACCTACATGGGGAAATCATATTCCTATTTTTAAGCACAGTGGCATGAATATAAAATATTACAAATATTATGATAAGGAAAATGTCGCACTAGATTTTTCAGGGTTAATGTCTGATATTAAGGTATGTATTTTTTTAAGGCAATTTTAATTTCGTTACATTGTATGTATTATAGTTTATACATGCCCATTGTATGAAACAATCATAATGGTAAAACATTGGTATAGCCATTGCGGAGGAGAGGGGTTCTTGCTTTCTTGGCATCAGGTGTTAAGCAAAAAATAAAATAAATTGCCCATCTAATAGATGGATCATAATGTAATTCAACAACTGCTATTTAAATAAGTACATTTGTTAACATTAAATATGACTTTAAAAAAAAAAAAAATGGCTTGGCCTTCTGACCGTAATGAAAATTCTGGCTGTGCCCATCTATGAAACAACTACACAGATGATGACGGTATAAATGATACTAACTATACAATTTATTCTTTCATCGACGATGAAATGAAGTTATACAAATATTTCTTCAAATATCATTCCAAATCATTTTTTATTTTGAAAATATCTTTAAAGTATAGTTGAAGTATTTGATATTTACTAATAATTTAATTAGTAATTGTTTTAGAAAAAAAAATTGTTGGTCCTAGAATTCATTAAATAAAACTGTTCGCATCCATTATAATATAAATGTTCAACTTGAGAAATCCAAATTTGGTATAGTAATAAAATCAATTGGTAAAGTAGTATTTTTTTCACTCCTTAGAATAAAGGTACAACTCAAAAAACATTTTTAAAGTCTTGCCTTGATAAAAGTAGCTTAGAACTAGATGCTCAACAGATAATACTACGAGCCCCTTCTTCTGTGGAAGAAGGGGCTCGTAACAATAATCCGCTTACCTTCTATCCGAGCGAATTTGCGGCTGTGAATTCAATAAAAGCCAGACAGTTTTGATTAGGTGGCAATTTCCTCTTATACTACTAATTAAAGCTAGAAAAATATACATCAAGTATATACAAATAAAAAATAAGAAAATGAATAATTGTACAACATGCAAGTACCAAAAAAATAATTCGGTTTTTCCAAAAATGTAGCTTATCACCTTTATCCACATTACCCAATAATAATAAATTAAATTTATCAAAGTTGCATCACAATATAGCTCTTAATATTTGTTTTACCATTGGTGTGTTTAGGGATTTCCCGACCACTCTATAATCTTGTTGCATGCTTGTGCACATAACCCAACAGGGATTGATTTGAAAAAAGATCAGTGGAAGGAACTTTCAGCCGCTATAAAAAAGAAAAAGCATTTTCCGTTCTTTGATATGGCTTACCAGGGTTTTGCATCAGGTAATGTTTAATTTGTTTCTTTGTAAATTAATTCAGAAACAAAAATATTAATTTAAAAAAACATGCTTCTTTTTCTACTTTTGACTGTTTGTTTAATTAAAATAAAATCATTAGTTTTGACAGTAAATTTATTAAATTTCGTTTTTAGGGGATGCTGTAAATGATGCTTTTGCTCTGCGGCAGTTTATAACAGATGGGCATCAACTTGTCTTGTGCCAATCTTTTGCAAAGAATATGGGACTGTATGGTTTGTATTTATAATAATTGGTTAATTTAATTTTAACTTTTAGGATCGAAAATATAATTTTTACTTTCATTTACTATAGGTGAGAGAACAGGAAATTTTACAGTTGTGTGTAAGGATAAAGAAGAAGCTGACCGTGTAATGTCTCAATTAAAAATTATTATCAGACCAATGTATTCTAATCCTCCCATCCATGGAGCAAGGATAGTTACAGAAATTTTATCTGATCAGCAGCTCAAAAGTCAATGGTATTTTTTTGCATTGTTTATTATTTTGAGACGTTTTATATTTCCAATTTTTGATAATATATATTTATTTAGTTTTTTGATTATTTTGCAATCATTCTTTATTGTATAAATTGTTTGATTTCTTATTACAATCCTACAGATCACATGTGATTTCTGGAGAAGAATATAAATATAAATTCTAGTGAAAGGGATGTTTCAACTAACTTCAATAGTTCTTCTATCCTCAAAAAAAATTCAAATATCTTTGATTCAATTAATCACTTCACTTCCCAGATTCCTCTTCTATGATCAGATGAAGTTGACATTGAATGATTATTCTAAAACCATCTCATAAAATTAATTAGTAATGAGTGAATAGACTGGGGTAGTTATTTTATTTATTTTGGAGAAGCCCATGAATATGAACATCACATTGAAACTAGTCATGGGTTCAGGGATGGTTAATTAACATTTTTCATGATTATAATGCTTCCTTAAATAAAATAAAGTAAAACTGTACTGCTATAATGGTTAGACAGGGAGGTGATTTGACCAAGATCACACTCAATGCTTGGTTATCCCTCACATAAGGGCACTTACTTTATAGAGGCTGGGTGAAAGGAGGTTCTCTACCCACTGACCACCCTTCTTCATTAATTATTATTATTTCTTTATTTTAATAATTCATTTTTAACTTTAATGCAAGAAAGTCTCATAAATAATTCTATTTAAGGATGCAAGAAGTGAAAGGAATGGCTGACAGAATTATTGGTATCAGGCAGAAATTGAAGGATGAATTAGCGAAACTTGGATCAAAGAAAAATTGGAATCACATTACCGATCAAATAGGAATGTTTTGTTTCACTGGTTTAACCCCTGAACAGGTAGATTAATAATGTTTGCTTCAGCATTACATTCTATTGCTTTAGAATTTAAAAACATCTGTATTTGAAATATTTTTGTTTTAGGTTGATAGGTTGGCTAAAGAATTCCATGTTTATCTAACAAAGGATGGCAGGATTTCAATGGCTGGTGTTTCATCAACTAACTATCAGTATCTTGCTTCCGCAATGCATAGTGTTACTAAGTAACTAATTTTAAACAGGGAAAGAGTTCCTTCCGAAAAATAATCAACGAAATCTCTAAATTTTCACTGTAAAGTATTCTAAGAATACACCATTATAAATGAACATGAATTGTAAAAAAAATTATATATTAATAAATAAATCTATCTGCCGTTATTTAAATCTGAGTGCTGGTCAAGTTGTTTGGAGGAGAAGGAATGAAATTAGAGTTTCTGCAAGTTGCCTATAATTACTACTTTATGCAAGGAAGGGATCGCGGTTTTGGAATAATACTTAAGAACCAGGAATGATAACTGTTGCAAGCTTCGATATCTTAATTATATAGTTCAAGTTCCTAAAAAATATTATATTAGAATAGCAAATAAGAATAGATGTACGCAAAAAAAAATACTTATGCAGAAATACTCATGTTAAAGCACATTTATTTTTAATCAAATTGGAATTAAAAACATATAATTTTAGATAACTTGAAACCATAATTATTAACATGGATTATTTATTACATGGTCAACATGATTGCTTTATTTTATACCTTTTGTTTCAATTCAAACATATAAAGTTCTCTTGTGTCGATGAAGGCCCATTTGTTTTGATTTAAATTACAATACCAAGTTATTTTTACTGATTCCATAATATTTATTTCAAGATATAAACCTCAATCCAGTACTTACTAACAACAAAGTAAAGGATAACTTCAAATAACACTCATATTTTATCAACAAATAACTGACTGAAAGTCATAAAACCTAGTTGAATGTTCAATTCCGAGTTTTACTTCAGATTGCTACTTTATCCATTGCCTAAAAACATTTGCTCATAATTGAATTCCCATATTATATATTAATTATATCAGTCTAGCCAGAGACAGTAACCAATCAACATTTCCCTGCACTTCCTTTTTCTTTTTTTACCCAAGTGCTGTTAATTTAGTTGGTTTTTTAAATTTATTGTTTTTAACAAAGTTAAAATAAACAATAATTTCTATTAACCAATATACTGTTTAATTAATGATAGAAGTGATTTATTAATTTAACTGTGTTTATTGCTGTGCAATGAACCGAGGGTTCTGTAGTTAGAGATTCAAAGGTCTTAACCTATTTCTTTTTAAATTTAATTTATAATTATTCTGGACACAGGATTAAGGAATAAATAGGACATGTATAATATTAAAAAATCTTATATTTAACAATATTTTATACTCAGTGCTAGAGTGCCAAAGGTAAGAGCCCGGCTTTGGCAGATTTTAGTTAATCAGTTAACAGCCAGAGGTGGACCCTTTGGGATCTGGGGCTCACCCAGCCTCTATAAAGAGGTTACACAAAATAGGGGGAAATCTGGCTGTTTCGAATAATCCATGACAAATCAGCTCCCTGCTCTACCACATACCGCGAACCCAAGACCCTTTGTGGGGTGTAGTGGTACAAGATTTTTCTTTTTATAGTGACAAACATTTACATTTTTGTCTAATAAGTTGTACTTGAGTCATTTTTACTGTTTTCAATTAAGAAGCAAGCATGTTTGTTACATATTTATTTGTGACAATTTTTTTTCTATTTTTTCTCCTTGGGCACAAATAGCTCAAACCTTCTGAGGCTGATTCCGAACTCACTTCTGTAGTATATATTAATAATAAGCAAGAAAACTACTCGGTAAATTATAATCATTATAAATCTTGGGCTTTTTCGAAGGTAGGGGTAGAAGGCTGTTTGTTAATTTTTGCTATCCAGATATAATTAGGATAGTGATTTTAACCTGAAACTAATGGGCTCAGGGATCCCACTTAATCTCCCTCCCTAAGGTTCAAGGATTTTTTAATACTGCTAAAAAGTGCTAAGGCCACCTACTGGGCTGCGAACTCGTGATCTTGGTCATTATAGGTGGTTTTCTGACCTCTACATCACAGGTGACTTCAAATGTAGAAAGTTAAAATTTAAGTTGATATTGTTTTCGATATTATTTGATTGATTTTGGTATTTGTTTTCAGTAGGAAATTTCCAAGTGACTTCGATTTAAAATCTTCACGACACACCTTTCTATTTTTTGTCTATGGTTGATACTCTGTCACGATTTTTTGATGTTTTGAAGATCTATGTTAAGTTTTCATCCCATAGAACCATTTGATATCAAAATACCTGTTTTTTTTTTAATTTCGTAACATACACCCATGTAATACTAAGGTAGCAAGTTGTGAGGGAAGTGATCTGGCATAGGTCACGGTCAACGACTGGGTTTTTCCTCTGATTACGAGTATTCACTTTATAGAGGCTTTGTAGGCCCCAGTACACACAGATCTCGCAGAGTCCATTCATGGCTTTTAGCAGATTAAAGAATTTATCTGTCACAGCTGGATTTCAACCCAGGAACTTAGGAGTGATTACCCTTTTACTATCACTATCCTATAAATGGAAGCAAACACAATCAAAATTCTACAACAAAATAGAATAAACTATTTATTTTTGAAAACAGACTGGGCCCAAACTGCTGAAATTCAGCCCAAAAGAATGAATAAGACTATATATTATGATGGGCACACTGGGCTGGCATATTTTATGATACTCATGCTTACAGCATAATGTTAATAGTGTCAGTGAAAAAAATTAAAACTCTATACTTGATGACCATGGGAATCAGGAGCAATCTAATCAATACTATGAATAATTTCATAAAAATAACTGGAAATGAAAGAGCTGAAGCTTGTCTAAATCAGCTGTCAATAACAAGTACCAATTAATTACTGTTGGTTCTATGTTTAAAAAAAACCTGTACAACTCCAACCCTTAAAGGAGTCTTGGGTTCAATAGATGGTAGACATTCAGCATAGCAACTCGGCACTTTACACTGCTCCCGAAAAATCATAAGAACACAATTAATACTAGAATGGAGCTGACAATGAGGTTTCCTAACTGTATTCCAAATATTTAAATGATTCCAGTCAACAATATCTCCATTAAGAATACCTATAAAATTAAAAATTTAACAATACAATAACTGTTGAAAGTTAAGTTATGCTCAAAAATTCATAGTTCATGTTATTTAATTTTTTCCATTGGGAAATGGATAAGAGCTTGTCAGATTCAGAGTTTAGTGCATAAAAATATTGCTTTTTATTCTAACTTAATTCAAGAACTGACATTTGCCACTATGTTAAGCACTAGTTAGTTATTAGTCAGCAGCAATAATAATTTTAAATAATATAAAATTAAAGAAGAAATAATTGTAATAATTCTAAAGTTGAATACTAAGCTATTAGTAAGCAGAATGCAGTGCATTGGATTAATAACGTTGTATTTTTGAGTTTGTAACTAAGGAATATTAGCCTACCATAGTGATATGGCTAGGAAACCATTAAAAATACTAAAAGATTTCAGAAATAAATCCGTTTATGTTCAAATTAATAGAAAGTATTTTTTGAAAACTGACAATAGGTACTAATAAAGAATTGTTATAAGATGTTTACTATTCATCATTCCCACATTATCTAATCTTTATGAAAATGATACCAACAATAAATAAATATCAGTACACCAATTAGGAGCTTTAAAGTATTTTATACTAATCTTAACTTTTATTTGAAACCTTTCCAATACATTTATTTCAAATAGTTAAAAAGAATGTTTTGTAGCTGCAATACTAGCTCTAAGTAATTCTGCTACATCCATTAAATTTATTGAACTACTTTACAATTTTAGAAAACAACACTAAAATAAAATGTCATTTTTTTTTTTTTTATCAAAATCAACTTTATTTATAACAAAGTATTTAAAATAATCATTAAACATTTTTTATTACAATTTATAGTAATTAATTAACATTTTGATTTGTAATATAAAATATATTGGTTGAACCAAATTATATTGGTAGTGCTTCTCTCTGTAACCATTTATAAGCTGCCTTGTATCCTTTACTTTTCAATATAGGTCCTAATATCTCAAAGCATTTTTTGTGATAAGAATTAAGATGGTCAATTTCACCGGGTGTTAATTCAGAAATCAGCAACATTTTAGTTTGGATAGGACAAAGGGTAATGGTATCCATAGTAAGGTAGCCTCTATCATTAAAGTTGTAAGGTGTTTGGGCAGATGTTATGTGTACAATGTTTTCCAGCCGAATACCAAATTTTCCTTCCAGATAGAAACCCGGTTCGTTTGACACAAACATATTTTCTTGAAGTCCGGGATCATCAGGAAATGGTCTATTAGAAATACCCATTGGTCCTTCATGAACATTTAAATATGAACCAATCCCATGGCCTGTTCCATGACCATAATCAAGTCCTACTTTCCATAAAGCCAAGCGAGCAATAGCATCAAGACAGTTTCCTTTCAATTTATTCGGAAAAACTGTCGTTCCTAGAGCTGTTTGACCTTTGAAAACACGAGTAAAACACTCTCTTTCCATCTGTGTAGGTATCCCAAAATGCATTGTTCTTGTAACATCAGTAGTTCCCCCTAGCCACTGGCCTCCAGTGTCACATAAGTATATTTCATTCTCAGTGATTTTTCTATCAGTTTCTTCAGTGGGCCGATAATGAATAATGGCTGCATTCGGGCCAGATGATGATATTGTAGGAAAACTGGGTCCTATATAGTCATCTGTTTCTTGACGATATTTTTCTAATTGGGCTGCTGCTTTAAGTTCAGTAATTTCACCTTTTGGCACTTCTTCTTCCAACCATGAATACAGTCGACATAAAGACACACCGTCTCTTATATGTGCTTTTACCATGTACACAACTTCAGTTGGATTTTTAATTGCTTTCATTAAAGCAATTATACTTAGCTCACAATAGCGTTTTTGTTCTGGAATCAATGAATATATAAGGTAACTCGCTGTTTTTGGAACCCAGATCTTATTGACACTTTTAACAATAGTACCAATAAAATTGTAAATCTCATCATATGGAAGAATCTTAACATCAATATTTTCATTTTTAAAATGATCTTTAATTTCATCTGTTATTCTTTTTTCATCAACAAAAAAATTCAGTGTGTCGTGGGTCAATACAACAAAACTAAAAAATACTGGGTTATATTCAATATCGGAACCTCGTAAATTTAGGAGCCATGCAATTTCATCAAGAGCAGTAACTATAAGAGTATCCACTTCCTTTTCCAACATTGCTTTTCTTATGTTTTCAATCTTTTCACCTGAAGGTTTTCCTGAATATTTTAATCCCAGAGGTTTAATTTCATTCAGCACTGCAGCTTTCTTTTCAGTCCATACATCATCAATTAAATTTTTCTTTATAGGAACTAGCTTATGGCCGCCCTTTTCCAATTCATTTTGGATAGTTTGCCAGATAGTACAATCAATGCATTGAGGATCAACACCGACAATTGACCCTTTTGGCAAGTTCTGAAAAAGCCAAGCCCCTTCAGTAGGTGTAGTAACTAAACCAGATTTCATAAGAGTCCAATCTGAAGACAACTCCTTGTTAGCCTGAGTGTAGTATCTACCATCTGTCCATAATAAAGCTTTATTTTCAGTAATTACAACAGTAGCACTAGATCCTGTAAAACCTGATATGAATTCAAGCCGTTTGTAAGCATTAGCTAAGTATTCATTCTTATGAGGATCGCTATTAGTAACTATATATGCTTGGAGAGGCTGATCTAAAGTTTTCATTAAAGTCCTTAGCTTACCCAACATATTGTTGATCATAAACTTCACCACTTTTTAAACTTCTGAAAAAAATAAAGCACAATTGAGACACTGAGAAGTATAAAAGTGACAACTTATTAAGAATAAGAAAACTAAACCTTAATGAGATCCCAAAACAACCCAACTTATACCTAACAGATAATGCCCATAAAAAAAAATGAATGATTGTGATTACAAGTGTCAACAATTATATAATTATACTCTACAGTAAATATGATTTACTGTTGATCATAAATTTCAACTTCTTGACATACTAATTGAGAAATAGTTTAAAGGCAAGTATTGTCCAACTTCTTTCGTTTGTAATCAACAAAGAAACCCAACTGATGCGTACTTAAACTCCTGTCAATAGGTAATATAACACTAAGGGTAGGTCATTGCTCCTATTTAAAACCAGTATAACAAGAAAGCTGCATTTCTGGTTATCAGTGATACGACATTAAGCTTGTATCGATATCAAATTTTAACAATGGAAGGTTACATCTAAGGATAAAATATATATAATAGGCCAGCGGCAAGGTGTTTGAAGGTCGCAATAAATTGAATGGCAATGAAGTTGTAGTAAATTTAATTAGCTTTAATTTAAGAACAGACCGAGGCCTCTGCCTATATTTGGACCATTTGGAAAAAATTACCAAGGAGCGTAACTCAGAATCCATTGGACCTACAGGCCTCAGTCTGTGGTTAAATTAAAGCTAATCAAATTAATACGGCTTCATTCCCCATGACTTCATCGTCCTGTGTTCCTCACGAAAGTCGGCCAAAACTTAAAATTTGGATTTTTTTGAAAAAAAAATACCAATTTTCAAAGGGACGTAACTCAGAAAATATTAAAGCTACAGAGCTGCGGTTGGATTGAAATTGTAGTAAATTTAATCTAGATTAAAAATCATAACTTATGTTTTTTTATCAAAACCGCACCGATTAGGAGATAAAGGCCAAAAACTGAATTAACTCCGAAAGTTTCGAGGTTTTTCGGCCACCAAAAGTTTTCCCATCCGTTTTTTCGGTAGCAAACTTGAATTTCAAGTACTCAGACATGCCCTTACAACATATCAAAAATGCGACCTAAAGCCTTTAAATTTTGCCAGCTAAAAATTTATTGCGGCCTAAAGCCCTTTTTTTTTACTGTAAGTCTATTTAGATTACATGTAATTTACAGAATGCATCTCTGGTCATTTTACCGCTGAACTAACATTGCATCCCACCTTAGAATTTAACCTTAATATTAAATATGGATCCGAAAGGTTTCCACTGATTTAGTATCTGACTGGTGATATAAATATCAATATTACATAGACAAATGTTATTTTATTTATTGTTTTTATGGTGGTGATTATTTTTAAATATTATTATTTTGAAGAGAAAAGATTTGTCCTGGCCGCGATTCGAATCCGGGTCGTCTGCATCTCTTGTGCAGTGCTCTAAACCACTGAGCTACCAGGGGTCGCATCCAAGTCAGACAAATCCATTCTCTTCACCAATCCTATATCCCTGTGTTCTCGCAATTTTGCGATGTATACACGGGGAAGAATGTTCATTGAACATTACTTTAATTATGATCTTGTTGACTTACGTCAATTTTATATTTACAATTTATTTTGATTGTTTGTCTGACTTGAATACGACCCCTGGTAGCTCAGTGATTTAGAGCACTGCACTAGAGATGCAGACGACTCGGGTTCAAATCCCGGCCAGGACAAATCTTTTCTCTTCAAAATAAAAATATTTAACAATAAGAAAATTTTAGTTGTTAATGAAGTAATCGTGTAAGCTCCCTGTAACTTTAGTTCGGGAATAGAGATCTTGCCGATGGGGTGCTCTAAGGCTTTTTGAACTATGAGTATGAGATAGCTAGTTTTGGATACAGTCAGTTTCAATGACGCGGTGCTCAAAAGGATATCAATTTCTAGTAATCAATCAACACTATAACCCCACCTGGATAGGCAAAATTTAGAGCTCCCACTGTAGCATCGTCCGATTAGCCATAGCAGCATAAAGTGACGTTAAATGAACAAACAAACAAAGACTATAACCCAGTACGGGTCTTGGCCGCACCAAGGTCTCGCCTCCGCTCTTCTCGGTCCTGTGCAATGGTCCTCCAGGCTCTGGATCAAACATTGCTATCTGCATCCCTTTCAACCTCATCTGCCCATCTTAGCCGTGGCCCCCCACGCTTCCCTTTTTTACCCATCTAGTGAAACAGAAGTCTGAGCTGCGTCATCCTTCATTCTGGACACTTAGTATGGCTTTGGTTATATGCCGCATCACGTCTGGCTCCTGATATATCTGCATATTGCCTAAAACCGATTCATATTGTGGCAAAAATTATTCTTTGTTTATTTGGGCTAGTGGTGTTATCCGATTTGACCAGAAAACCAAGGTAGACAAAACTGTCGATACTCTCAAAGGTATAGAACGTGATGGTGGGTTCTGGTTGCTGTTTTTTTACGATGAATGGAGTCCCAAAAAATATTCATGATGGGATGATATCAAAATATTGAAAATAAAATATATAGAGCAGGCATTTATGGTTTACCATATCAAGAACGATACGTTCTTGTTAAAAGTAAAAAATAAGATTAAATAAGCAGTTATATATACTTCTTGTTTCTGATCGCCAAGGGTCATCCCCTTGTAATCTTAACATTTTATTTGGTAAATATCTATTATATTATAAAACAAAGTCCTCAGACGCGTTTGTTCGCGGTAAACTCAATAACCACTGCACGGATTTTCATGGGGTTTTCATCAATTGATAAAGTGATTCACCAGGAAGGTTGAGGTATATAATTTGTCGAAGTTTTGTGTAAATGGGTTGGAATATCGATGGTTTTTTTTCCGAAGACGCTGGTTGCCTAATCCTGTGCAATTATCTAACGTGCAAGATAATAAATTCGTATATAAAGAAATATTTGGATTTGTTTTTATTACTATAATTGCGATATAATAAAGTGCAGTAGCTGGCGATATAATAAAGTACATTAGCTGGGATGGGAAGAAAGAAAATCAAGACTCCCAAAGAAGCCTAACCAATTATATTCATGTGGTCCTTAGTACGGTATAAAAGAAATACATTACACAGACAAATTATATAGGGATAGAATGCCTTACACGAGCAAAGCTGGTGTGGGTCGCTAGTACTTAATAAATTTAATAAAATAAATAATAATTTCGGCAAAAAATACAATAAATATATTATTAGAAAATATTCAAATTAGCATTGACTATTTAGTTGAAAAATCTGGCTAACTTAAAACATGTGGACGAAGATTTGATTCTTTTCCTCGAAATGCGGTGTATTTATATATAATAATCTGTCGCAATTCTAAAGAACTTTCTGTTTTTTTCAAAAGTACAGCTTGCTGAGTTATGCCAGTGTGGTGATTTTTAATCCCACTCATGTGAGGGAAACATTCCTTACTATTCTCTAACCAGGTAGATAACCACTTATATGTTTGTAAACTCACTATTCTTGTACAGTTGTTGTTTTAAGCTAATAAAAACATTTCTAAGGGTAAATCATTCGTCCTTCATTTTCATCTCAGCCAGTATTCTATGTTAACGATACACAATTGTAATTTTCCGAAACATACTTAAATAAACTTAATGTTTGATTGGGTTTGTAATAGCCTCAACTCTAATTTAGTCATATAGCCGCAGGTCAGTGGCCTATACAGGTTCATATCGTGGAGTCCCAAAGAAAAAAAGTCTTTCTCAACCTAGTCTTAATCGTGAATGTCTTCGTATATTTCTCCGATTAACTTAACCCCAGAGAATATTTTTATGTCCAGCGCCGTTGGAAGAATGTAAATTCTGGTCACATTCTTTGCCGATCGTAGCCTAGTAATTTTGATACCACTCATATCAACATCACTCAACTGGCTCCTTGCAGATTTTGTGTACTTCTGCGTTGTTGCTCAGTTTGAATTTATATAGGTAACCAACTCTCACAGTTCCAAAGAACTTTCTTTGGTATTTTGAAGAGGACAAAACTGTTAGCATTAGGCATAAACAAGAACCAGATTTATGAGGGATATGTTTGCTCCGGTTTATTGAGGATTTTGAAAAGTGTGGGCTTGATTATATTGATAGCATGGAATTTAAAGTTTTACAATTACAAAAAACGATGGGGTTGTCGAACATCCAACTCCCGAGGAAATATCCTGTCTACTGTAACATCCACAAAGAATTATTCCATCCTGGCACCAAACAACCCCACCTATTGGCCTACATCCATCAAAAAACGTCCCGAGATCCTTGACATATTTATCACATCCCAGATTTCCACCAACCAAACCGATATCAAATCCTTGGACGACCTTTCATCAGATCATAGCCCAGTTCTCCTTTTATTACATTCAAGTTTTGTTCCCAAGCCTCCCCTTTCCAGATTGATTACAGGACGTGTAAACTGGGACAACTTTTGTTATGATTTGGAGAACAAACTGGACTTAAAAATTTCACTTAAGACAAAACAAGACATTGATACAGCCATAGAAAAACTTACAACATCAATAAAAACCACTTTAAACGATAATACCTCAAATAATAAAATTAACAATTCTCAGAAGACTGACCTCCCACAGCATATTCGTACCTTATTGAGAGAGAAACGCAGAGCAAGAACGAAGTGGCATAGAACTCGGTACCCAGCAGATAAATCTATCTATACTAAATTGACTAACCAACTAAAAGCAGAAATTAGAAAATTCAAAATTCATAAGTTAACAGACCTAAATGAAAATCTATCGTCTTCAGACAAATCATTATGGATGACCACCAAAAAGATCCTTCACTTCAAAAACTTTAACCATCCACTCCTTACTGAATCCAATGACTGGACAAGATCTGATGAAGAGAAAGCCCCTAAACCTAAATAGAAACCGGAATACCCTCCCTCATACCGCCCTATGTCACTTTTACCATCAATGGGTAAAATCCTGAAAAGCTCATCCTGAAACGATTGTACCCCATCCTAAATGCAAATCACATTATCTCAGATCACCAGTTTGGATTCAGAGCATCCCACTCCACTATTCAGCAATGCCATCGTGTGTTGGATGTTGTTTCCTCAGCTTTGGAACGTGGATTGTATTCTCCAGCGGTCTTCCTTGGTGTAGAACAGGCTTTCGACCGAGTCTGGCACCCCGGGTTGCTTTACAAACTCCGTAAATTCCTACCTCCTACATACTTTCTCATTATCCAATCCTATCTCTCCTACAGATCATTTACAGTAAATCATAATAATGTGTACTCACCCCTCTTTCCTCAATCTGCCGGTGTTCCTCAAGGCAGTATCCTCGGCCCAATTCTCTACACAGTTTATACAGCTGACATCCCAACTCATCCTAATACTATCCTTCCCACGTATACGGATGACACATGTCTATTATCTGTCAACACTGATCCAGTTATAGCATCCCGTACTCTTCAATCCCACATCACTGACCTTGAAAATTGGTGTCAAAATTGGAGGATTAAAATAAATTCTCACAAATCTCATCAAATCACCTTTACCCTCCGTCGTAAACCTGCGACTTCCTGCCCCCCTGTATCGTTTAATAACATGCCTCTAAGTCCTGTAGAACAGATCCGGTACTTAGGGCTACACCTTGACAAACGCTTGACTTGGAATCCTCATACTAGACTGAAACGACAAGAAACAGCTCGCCGTTTCAGGCTACTTCAGCATTTACTAGATGAACGTTCTAAGCTCCCAATTAACTACAAGAGACTCATTTACATGACAATCATTAGACCCATCTGGACTTACGGAATAGAGCTTTGCGGCTCCACTAAGCCATTGAATTCCTCTCGTATTCAATCCTTACAATCCAAAATCCTTAATGCTCCTTACTTTGTTACGAACAAAGTAATCCATAATGACCTTAACGTCCCGTTTATTGCTGATTTGGCCCGAATCCGATATCAATCTTTTCATGACAAACTTCATTTCCACTCAAACCCACTAGTTTCAAACCTCGCAACCTCTTTAATTCCTGATAATCCTTCGAGGCGTCTGAAAAGAAGATGGCCTCCTAACCTTGTAAACTGAACTTTTTATTTGAGTACTACCACTGGGTAGTTTCTCTACTTGTCTTCTCATGTCAATGTATTCACTCATTATATTTACTAGATGTATTTTGTATACAGTTGTAAATTTCAATAAATAAATTTAAAAAAAACAAAAAAACAATTACAAAATAATATTTATTATTGGTAAAAAATTTCTCTATACTAGTGAATTGGTTGAGTTTTTTACATTTTTCAGGGGAACAAGTTACACAAACTGTCTACACATTCAAGTGAAAGTTAGACATTACTGGTACAAACATTTAGGAGAAATAGGTTAAAGATTTGGGGGCTCCATTTAGGTGGAAGGGAGCTTCATATTTTCAGAGACAGGAATCTTGTGGACCATGATGGGGTTTACACAATCTCCTGACTGCTGACTGCTTGATGAGATAGTATTATGTTCCTATATCAACATACATGCTGAGATAAATTAATACAAGCTAACAGAACTTTTAACTCTCTCTGTAAGGAGTGGCTGTAATTTATTTTTTTTCTGTTCAAGTAATCAGTTAGTAATTGAATTAGTTAAATGATGGTAACGTTATGGTTTTACTAACAAAAGATCTTGAATGTTTTGATTCTATGATTTATGTTGTTTTATATTTATGACATACAGCTCTATGTCAAGGTGACATCATCATGGTTCCTGTTTACTTAATCCATTTCAAGCTAATGGTTGACATAACCACTTATACACAACAAAATGAACATAATTACTCTCACCTATAAAAACAAAAAAGATAACGTTCGGCTTTCCGCTTATTCACCAGGGCTGTCAGAGTATCTCCTTATTTGACTTGAGCAATAATTTGCAAAGTTGATGTAATTTGATGATATCAAAATGTGAGTGGATGAATGATGAGTCAAGTGGATGAATGCCACACACCAAAACCATGGAAAGAGTCTTCAAGAAATCACAAATGTTTTATATTTATCTTGTAATTCAGTGAAGCTAATCACCATAATTTAGTTTCCAGGTTTGAGAAAACTCTAACTGACAAAGAAATTACAGCAGCATTTTTGTAGGCAATACAAAAATGCTTTTTTTTTGTAACCCCCTACGCATAGAAGGGTTGCATCCCCTTCATTAGTATATGCAATAAATACCCTTAGAGAGGAAAGATCCCTCTAATGCAATACTAGAAAAAAATTCTTGAATTAAAATTGAGGATTATCAAACTGTGGATGAAACTCATAGAAGTTTGACCACTGGCAAGATTGCTATGTCATTCACCTCCTTTAATGTGTGGTTAATGCTGAATTTTATACATGGGATTATCCCGATTGTACAGCTGTATTGTGAGCATATTTAGGGATATTATTTCTTATACAATCTATGGGTCTTCTTAGCGAATGGAATAAAGTCAATGGCCTAGGTGTCAACCCTCACAAAATCACTATCTGTATCTCCACTAACAAAAGAAATATTTAGATTGAATTTCAATTAACATCTGAAGTGAAGTAAAACATCATAGAGTATATAATTACTCACCCTATTGTCTAAGGTATAGACACAACAATCAAACAGCCATAAAAATTGGCTCAAAAGATTCTTTAAAGGGGCTGTGGAGAAACCCTAGGGCCAGACATCAAAAATGATTCTTTGGCTACCTATCACAACAATCAGTTCTTTATTTAGCTACAGTTTTGCTAAATTAGGATCAAGATGCAAATATTTCATTTATGAAGGAAAAAGGAACTCATAAATCAATTTATTGAAGAAATATTAATAAACCAAAGAAAGTTAAGTCAAATAAATAATCTACTCACTTAGGATTATCAATAAACAAATAAAACAGGTTTGAAGAGCTTTATTTATCTTAAATGGATGACAGATAACAAGGAATCTTAATTCAATAATTTCTAGTAAAATACAATACAACTGAAAATTTAACAAGAAATCATCAATAAATAAAGAATTCGTCAGGAAATACAACCCTGTATAACATACATATAACCAGTTATATTTATCATTGATAACATATAGTATGAAATAAAATAACCATCATCAATAATGATAACTAAGATACATTTTGTATGTGTTAATTCATTAATTAATGCTAAAGTTAGTAAGAACCCCAAATACAGTAGATGCCTATTGTTATTTCAGATAACTGATAGGAAATTAGTGATATCAATATTTTTTCTTTTTAATGAGTAGGATTTTAGATTGTGAGAAAATAAACCACAAAGTCAATTCTAAATCAATAGTAAATAAAGTCAACATCTTCAAAACAAAAAAGTCTCATCTATGTAAAGTCATCAATAATGAAATAATATAAAAGAATTAGAAGAACAAAAATCATTTACATTAAACATCAGTTGAATGAATCAACAAAACCTCAATTATAACTAAATATTAAAATCTAACAAATCAATCCAAAAACTTGGGCATGAGGCGCTTTTTGAAAAGAAAAGTAATATTTGGAAGATATTGTTAAATTAATATTAGAATCAAAAATTAATCCATGGACTACAGGAACTGGATTTGTCCTCAAATGCCAAAAAAAAGTTAAAAGACTTATGATATATTGCTTACATAAATATATCTATTTATTCAAACTTTTTCATGCAAATAAGAACTATTTGTTATATAATATTTTGCAATGATATTTGACAAGGGAGGTTTACTTAACTCTGTTAGATAATAAAAATTATCTTCTAAATACACTAAAATCAAAGAAATAAAAAAATAAATAACACTGCAAAATTTTACATTACAAGTTATATTTTCAAGTAAACCTAAAGAGTCATGCTAAAACAATATCTGCAGTTAAAAAAACAAAACAAAAACAGACAAACCTTACAAACTAGATCAATATTATAATTTATTTATAAAAGCTAGAACCATTATTACTACAATGGGTACAATTTAAAGACAATAAATAGTAACTTTGATAGATTATTTAAATTATCAAATCAACAAAAAACAAATTATATTACTTCCTCGGAAATCTAGATTAAAATGACTGCCTAATCCCTAATTTTCAAGGGATTAGTTACTTTCATTCTAGATTAGGATAATTTCATTAATTTTTGTTTTTAACTATTTTTTGTTAAAATAAAAAATTCTGGTAGTGACTTTTATTTTTCTCCAACTATTTTATAATTTTTACTGCATCCATAGACTGTGAGTTTAAGGTAGTTGCTCTTAGTTATTTTGGTTTGTAGGCAGTCAAGGTTATTATTTATGAACACACTTATCTATAATATTGTCATTTATATGATTATTAAAAAACTACTTATTTGTTTCGATTATTGATCTATTGAAGAATTTAGTATACATTTAAATCTTAAAAAAAAATTTGAATCTTGAAAAATTATTGGTTGGGCATGTATATTAAGATATAGGATGGTTTCAATCAGTAAAAAATTATTTATTGAAAACCAATATTTCAAGCCAATTATAATCATTTTACCAATTTTGAAAATAATATTTTATGATTTCTGTAATAATTACAATTTTATATTGTTTGTACCTTGTCATTTATAACTGTTAAAGACCTGCAACATGATTCAAAACATTAATTTTAGGATTTTTTAGACCATCATCTGAACAACTTAAATTCTATTAAATATACTTATTTTGTGTGTAAAATTAAACAATTCAGATAAAGAGTAAAAACTTTACTTTCAATTCTTTGAAAAAAGTAAATAAAAGATGGTATAGTAATATTTTTATTTTATTTCCAAAGTAGAATCAGCCAATTTAGTGCTATGCTGGTCTCATGGTGGATGGGTTTGCAATAACTTTCGATAAAGAATTCAACTGTCAAAACTTTCGTCTAAACTTAAAGTTGAAAATAATATAAACTGGAAGACTAATAATTTAATTTATTAATTAACCTATCAAGATGAAATAATTTGCTCTTTAAGTAGAAAGACAAAATATCAAATTTGTAGAAATATTTTGTATTCCAAATTGTATACAAGAATTCTTACTCGGAATGACATTTTTTTTTGTGAATTTTTATTAAATTAGTTTGAGAAATTTGAACACCATTTCTGATTTGTATAAGAATATTTTATATATGTATATATATATATATATATATATATATATGTATATATATATATATATATATATATATATATATATATATATATATATATATATTATTTTTTAAGGAAAAAAATAACTTAAAATATAGAAGTTATTTATCATTTAAAAACCTGGTAGAACTCTTAACTGACTGAACAGCATTCCTCACCCAAAATTATCTATAAAAAAATTCTGAAGTAGTTATAAATTTAAACTTTTTAATTTCATAATGCATAAACTCAGATTAATTCAAATGTCAAACTTGAAAGAAATGAGTTCTACAATTATTACATTGATTGATTAATAATGGCAAGCTGAGCTTGTTGAAGAGATATAATAAATTGATAATCATAATTCATAGTTAAATTAACAAAAGTGATATTTTAAACAATAATTGATATACTCAATTGGAACACAGGTAGCATTACTTTCACAAGTTTTAACAATAATTAAATATTTATATAAGATACTAGAGAAATTTTCAAATCATCTTAATTTTTTTTATTTTATTATTTTGAGTATAACAAGAGACCTGTTCCGGTGCCACCTATTCCATTGATTATTACACCATAGGAGGATTGTAGTGATAAAGATCATCTGAAATTTTATTTTTTACGCATTAAGAAAATGTTTGGAATAGAAGAATTTTAACCAATAAGCATCTATTCTGACAATGCTTCTAATGATGTCATATTCAACTGAAAAAGGTACCATGAACTTCTGATTTTATAAAAATAATAATAATAAGTGAGATGACATGAGACTGTCCCTAACATCTTACATAAATTAAAAGGAAAAATGTAAACACTTCTTCTTAGTCTAATAACAATACAAAAATTAAATTGCTAAGATATATAGGATAAATGACTAATCGATTATCTTCATTACAATCTTAAAGTTCCAAAAATGATTTAAGTTCAACATTACTAAAATCATAATAATTAATTATACATATTAACACTTAATCTAAATAAGAACCACTTACGCTACAATTGTGCTAAAAATAGATAAGAATAGGGGAACATTCAATAGTTCATTTGAAATATATAAGAGAAAAACATCTTCTTAATATTAATAAGTATCCATGAATATCATGCATAACATCATTGGCACTTAAAAGTCATTTAGAATTAAATATTTGTAACTCATTAAAGTTTATTACAAAACATACATTCCTACCGATCAGCACCACAGATGCTGTATTTTGCACAGTCTAAAAATTTGTCTACTACTTTTTTTCTAGATCACTAAATAGTAAATAATTAATAGGAAATAACAAGTATTAATACAAAGAAATCTAAAGAAAAATAATAACAATAAAGCCACATATTCTCGCTGTCAAAGCAATACCGCCTATTTACAACTTTTGGTGAAAATGAGTTAGTAACGGTAACGGACGTATATAGGTCAGCAACATGGCAGAGTATGATTTTTTGATACTTCTCTTCAATCTTTTTAGTAATAGTTCTGAAATTGTATAGATAAAAAATAGATTATAAATTGCCAAGTCTACAGTCGGTTTTTTTCTCTCCTGTAAAATCGCCCAAAGTGTACTTAAGCGGTATTTTTTTGACAGCGACGATATGTTACTCATGGGATACTTGCATTATATTATTATGATTTGAATTATAAATTAGTATCAGATAAAAATATTATTGAAATAATTCCCCCCTGCTAAATCACAACCAATTAAGTGTTGTGGTGGATGATAAAATGTTTTGATTAAGTCATTCATTGGTTAGAATATTTTCTAGCTAGAAATATTCTCTATAATATTTTAAAATGTACTAAAAATCAATCCAATTTTATCAACACAGGTGGATGAATTGATAACTCAGAAAGTACTTTTATCACTCACAAGTAAATTAACAGATCTTTATAAAGTCTTATGTAATAAATTTTTTCAGATATCATAACTGTGATACTATTATTAATACATAATCAGAAACCATGTGCATTATAAATATATTTTGGGAAGATTTTATCAACATGAGTAGTGGATTTAGAAGTTAAAAAATGTCAAAGATTTAGACTCAGTTTTCCTGCTAAGAAAGGGGGAAGTAGAAATATAAAAGCTATTGTATAGTAAACAGAAAAAAAAAAAATGTGCTATTTGCAAAAGTAAATATTAAAACATTCATAAAAAACTTAGAGTGTGCGATATTGTATGATTTTGTAAGGACTTAAATAATGGGTTAAACATTTCTGAAATGCTAGTGTTAATAGAAAAACAAAGATAGGATATTTATAATAATATATCATGCAAAATAAAAATAAATGAATATGAATATAAAATAGTTTACTGTAGGTACTATTCAGTTTTAAAATGTTAATGAAATACAACTGTTTATAAATTACATTAAACATAAAGTAATAATAATTCATTAAACTATTAAAAGTTGATAATTTTACACTGCTAATCTTCTTCATAGATAACTGAAATAAAGAAGGTATACTAATAACAATTTCTTAGTAGAGAAGAATCCTTTTCTCAACAGCTTTTCGGCAAATAGGACATTCACTCATACGATCCCCACAAAGCTGACATGTTCCATGCCCGCAAAGGAAAATCATATTCTTTAATCTGTCCATACAAACTGGACACATTGTCTGGAAAACAAAAAGAAATAACATATTACAGTAAATTATGCTTTACTACTAGTAAATTAAAGAATTATGTGGAACATAGTACTAAGCCATAGATTTATGTATTAATTACTTAATGGTGGAAAGAAGATTCACAAGGAACTAAGTCCAGGAGTACAGGATAAAAAGAAAAGAAGAGAAGCGACTGCACAAGAAAAAAAAAAAAGGAAATGGGAAAAAGAACTTCTTCGGAATCAAAATGAAGCAAGGAAATCGTACGAACATGTGAGCAGGGTCCGCAAACCCGTGTTAATGCACGTAAAGATACATGTGGCAACCTGGACAGACCAGAAAAGGATATTAGTGCAATGGAGTGACTACTTCAGGAACCTTCTGAATAGAGAAGAAGTCTCTGAGGGCGGGTTAGTGACAGAAATTCCCATCAGAGAACTTGAACCCCCCGATCTGGATGAGGTACAGCAGGCTATCTGGCACTTAAAGAATAACAAGGCACCTGGAGCAGATGAACTACCTGGTGAATTGGTAAAATACGAAGGAGAGGAGGTAGCAGGGTACTCCATGAAATAATTATGGATGTGTGGCAAATGGAACAAATGGGTGAAGGATGGAGCCAGACAATTATATGTCTTATCCACAAGAAAGGGGATGTTTTGGACTGTCAAAACTATCGAAGCATATCCTTAATACCAAGTCCATATAAAATTGTCTCAAGGATTATCTTCTTAAGACTTCTTCCTTTTGCAGAATGGGAAATTGGGCCCTACCAGGCAGGATTCATGAGAAGCAAATCCACCGCAGACCAAATATTCTCGTTACGAACAATTTTAGAAAAAGCCAGAGAGTACACCATCACTACCCGCCACATATTCATAGATTTGAAGAAAGCATATGACAGTATTGGTAGGACACTATATAAAAACTACTGGAAATGGGCATCCCAACAAAATTGGTGCAACTAATTAAGGTGGCAATGAAACAAGTGCATTGGAATGCCAGAGTACAAGGTGGCCTATCAGAAGGTTTTGAGACACATAAAGGACTCAGACAAGGTCACTCACTGCCTGACTTGTCTTTTGTTTAATTTAGCCTTGGAGGGTGTATTCAGAAAGTTGGGAATACAAATCGGAGACACTATATTTAACAAGACAGTGCAAATTCTTGGGTTTGCCGATGATATACACATCAAGGGAGTACTTTCAATACTGTGAGGGATGGGCTCTGGGTCTAACTAATGCAGTAGCTAAAATAGGACTCGCTGCCAACGAATCTAAAACGAAATATACGTGCATGAGGCAAAGGAATGAGCAAGAGTCCAGAGAAACAACCATCAAAATAGAAAACTACACCTTCAAGAAAGGGAATGATTTTGTATATCTTGGTACCCAGATAAATGCCAATAATATTTTATATTTCATGATAAAACTCAATCACAAAATATTAAAACAATTCAAACAGTTGCTAGGAAATCATATGAAATAAGGTAAAAAAAATTGTGTTACCTCAGTAAATGTCCGAACCTCTATAATATAAGAAGCAAAATTTCGAGATATGGCGGAACTACCATATGTTCAGGTAATTCTTTTAGTTTAATTAATTTTAAGGTGATTTTTTTTTTAATGAATAATGATTTCTTTTTATGAATAATGATTTCTATCAATAGAATTTCAACGCATTAAAAGATCATTTAGTCTAATATAATCTTTTTATGTTAACTTATAAACATAAACTTTAGGAATTTGATGAGGAAATGGTTGTACTACTGAAGGAAATGGTATAACTTTATTATGCTGTACTAGATTGATGAGGACATGGTTGAGCAATGTTGAAAATTGTCGGGGGGAGGGGGCGGTACAGTAAATAAAATTTACACCAATATTCAATAATTTGTTATTGCATCATGAACTGTTATTTGTTTTAAGGGATCAAGAAAAGTGTTGTTTTTATTATTTCCTTCGTAATTATATTAATTTGTTAGTAATCGGTTTTCACTCCATAAGAACCTTCTTTGGGCCTTGACAAAAAAAAGGAAAAAAAAATTAGCCGGATTGGTCGAGCTGTTCTCGAGTTTTGCACTTAGCAACATATTTGGCGATTCATTTTTATTTATATAGATATTGTTTTTACCTGTTCTTTGATGTCCTGAAGCTGCTGCTGCAGTTTCTGAATGTCCGAGCTAGATGAAGCATCTCTGGTACCATTGTTCATAATAGGGCCTGACAGGACAACTGGCTCTGCTTTAAGAAAAAAAATAATATATTTTTTTCACATAAATAATAATACAGTAGAGTATAAACTGACATTCTCTATTCCATCATGCCCAATGGTTCAACATTATGTTTGGTCAGTATGTGAAATGTTCATGTCATCTCATGTTGATTATTACACAATAAACCATATCTATTTTTCTTAAAATACTATTTTTTATTCATTTATAATACTAGTGTTATATGTAATAAATAAATATATATATATATATATATATATATATATATATATATATATATATATATATATAAATATATATTATAATTATAATTTATTATATAATTTCCAGCTAAATATCCTTTAAAAAAAAATTAAACTGTTACATATTTTATTTTACATAATCATTTAACAATACAATTTCATTAAATAAGAGCCCTAACCACAAAATACCTTCTGTGCCTTATAACTATATCAGTCATAAAGGCAATAAAAAATCATCCAACATTATCTAAGCAACTCGTTTATGGCTGTTGGCAACATATTCATTGATAATAGATTCGTTGGCTCCTTGTATCAGAATAGATGTTTTAAAAATGTTGCTGATTTACACTAAATACTGATAAGATTAAAAAGTAAATCTGTTGAAATTGGTGCTTACACAGCTAGCACAAAATTTTTTTTTATTGTTCCTTTATCCAACAATGGAATAACAAAAGTGGCTTTGGAATTGGTAGTAACTAATCCCTTGGAGGTAACATGGTGGGAATAAAGTAAAAAATAAACTTTACACGGATGACATTGTAGTTTTCCAATTTCCCTTCAAAAAAATATTAATATTGCTGCATCTTATGGTGATTAATGGATTTTATCACAAAACCTTTAAAAATAAAAGAATATGATTTCCTATAAGGTGGTTCTTTTCTTTACTTATTATTTAAGAAGCTTCTTAAAGGTGGTTTATCAAAGAAATAGTCAACTGTTACCAATAAATCACACTCAGAATGACTTCTATTTCATAGCTTGAACAAAGCCTATTTAGTCTTTACAATGGATTGAGCAGAAAATTAAAAACCAAAATTAAATAATTAAGTAAATTTCTGTAATTTACCAATATTTGAAGGCCCTGGTTGTGGTTCAGTTTCCTTCTGAAAAGATCCACCAACAGCTCCAACTAGGTTTTCTTGATTTTTATTTGGCTGATATCTCCTGGGTCTTTCTTCTTCATCTTCACTAGTTTCTGAAGTTTCATTGTATCGGTTGGGCACATCATCATCTGGGAATAAAGTAAAATAACATTTTTAAAAATCTTTTTATTGATAAAACAGGGTAGTACAATATTTTATTAGCAGTATAATATTTTGTTTAAAACTTTCTTTGATAAAATATAAGAAGAAACTTTGAAATATACGGTGCTAAAGTTTTCCATACTTGGTACTTATCTTAAACAATGCATTTCTTATTTAGTATTACACTGGATAATGCTTTAGTAGTAATGATATTAACTACTATATGGATTTTGGGGTGTCTATACCACTGAACCATCACTAATCGAGTATTTTAAAAAATCTGTAATTGTTTTGATATATTTTATGTTATTAACATCCATTATGATTGTAATATCACAGGAATCATCATCTTTGTATTCTAACAACAAGAAATCATCAGTATAGTAATATACAAGTATTTTATGCTCATTGTTAAACTGTTTCCAGGAAAAATAACTTATACAAAAATGTATTTCAGGGCTTAATAGATCAAAACTGGAGACAGTGAGTCCACATGATTTTAATCTGAAAACTTCAACCTCATAGATTTAATTCACTTTGAATTTTTCATTCAGTGAACATTCTGAAGAATTTTTTTATTTATAAATAAATTCAAAACAATGATTACAACTTCACTGAACTGGGCCAGGCAGAGTAGATACATTTTTTTGTTGAAAACAGTTTGAGTTGTTCAGTTGCTACTAACTACTAGTTGTATAGCTTAATTCAGGAGTGGATCTAGGCAGCAACTTTGATCCAAAATATAACCCAATAAGCCGTGATAAGTGCTCCCCATCCTTTTTAAGATTTTCTGCAGTAAAGAGGACTCTTTGGTTGATCTATCATGCGACTAAACTATGAGGAGAATACTTAAAAAAACACCATTTGTTTCGTTCTAGATTACTGGATTGGCAAGAATATCCAGCTATTGCCAGAATTGCACTGAGGGACTTGATGGGGTTTTCAACAACCTATCCATGTGAATGATCCTTCTCAACATTACTTTTTATAAAAAAATAAGTAATTAAATAAACTGATTTTTTTTTTTTTAATGGCATTGGATACTGATACTTCCATACAGCCAGATATATTTATATTGCCAACAGCATGTGGTTTTCCCAGCCGGTCACCCATCCAAGTACTAACCACGCCGACGTTGCTTAACTTCGGTGATCGGACGGGAACCGGTTTGTTCAACATGGTATAGCCGTTGGGAACTGAATGTTGAAAGTGACCTGAAACTGAAACTCTCCAGTTTTAATCCAGATATCATAGGGGCCAAACAATATCAAAAGTCCCATTGATTGATTTTTATCATCAGTAAATAAAATAATTTTTTTTCTGTAGATTTAAAAAAAAATTTAATATTAAAAGACTTCAGAATGAAATTCGAAAATGCAATGTTCAAACATTTTTGTCAAATGTATACAGATGTCTAATAGTGTATTGTATTGATTATTTATTTATATTTAGTGGTCTGCACAACTAAAAAGGTTGGGAACCGCTGTTGTAGTGCAGTAGTGGCTAAATCAGCCTTGGCTAGTAATGAAGTTATTAGCTATAACTCCATTTCAATCTAAAAGCTACAAGAAAGACACCATTTTGTTTCATCATTAACGCATTGAGGATAAAATTTGACTTAACAACTAAAAATCAGGCTCAATAGTATTGGGAAAATTGCAAAAAGTTTTCTCCAAGTAAAAAATTTAAGAATTGAAAGAAAGAAATTATGCCAAGACAAAAAAAAAAACATCAAACTGCAAAAATATCTGATGAACATTGTTTCTGAGACAATGCTTGCCCAGGGAAGTAATTTGTCTTAAATCACATTCGACCAACAGTTTTCCCCCTAATTAAGGGTATGCACTTTATAGGGGCTGACTGAGCTCCAGGAGGATCTCCCTAGTTATAACTTATTATAACTATGATAAATTAACCCTCCAAAGCCGAGAATTATTTTTTTGAAAAATATTTTTTTGTTTACATTTTTCTATTCTTATAGTGATACAGAATTCGAGAAAAATAATTTAAAAAATTTGCACTAAAATGACAGTCAGAGCTCCTTGCAGGCAGATGCAATGGTAATTCACCCTTAACAATAATAAAAGAGAAAATGGAATGGTAAACCCGGGGCTACTTTCTACTATGACATAAAAGTCACACTAGGCTTTGGAGGGTTAATTAATTTATAATTAAACAATAATTATCCTGATTACTATTAATTGGCAACCTCATCCTTCAGATAAACCATATCAAAACGATTATGGCTTTAATTTTTAAATATTTTTATTTTAAAGAGAAAAGATATGTCCAGGGGCGGGATTCGAACCCGCGTGGACATATCTTTCCCGGATCCCGGCCCTGGACATATGTTTTCTCTTTAAAATAAAAATATTTAAAAATTATAATAATTAATAAAAAAATAAAATGAAATAATTATTATGGTTTTATTATTTACCCCGATGGAAGTTAATTTAGATCGAATAATAGCAGTGCAGTTAAGTCCTGAAAATCTTGGCTTTAACTCTTTTAAAGCTAACAGCAATAATTAATTGTTTATCAAATTTGCAAAAAGAGCAAACAGTAGATGATATATTATGACGTTTTGATACTTTATATTGATAATGATAGATGTATTAATATTTAAAACGTGAAAGGATTCTTATCTAAGTTTAAGAGTACTAGATAAACAAACAAATAATTACCATTAGCTCCACAACAAAAGGAGAATGAGAGTTGCTTAGTGATGACAACTCGGCACTGGAGGCATTTTCTGATTACAGGTGCGCAGAATTCACACGCAACCATGTGACCGCATGGTCTGAACAAAACACTGGCTCTCTTATAGGAACAAACTAAACATTCATCGATCTGAAAAATAACATTTATTTTTTATAAATAAATTAATTTAAGAAAACAAAAGCACACAGAGATGATGAGGGAAAGATGGAAGGAAAGGAAAAAACAAAAACAAGAAAAGAACCGAAATAAATGATATTGGCGTGGTCTTCAAGGCCATTCCGTGACAAAAAATAAATAAATAAAAAATAATTTAAACCTACAAGATATTTGAAATAATCCAGAATAACAAGATGTATATAAAAATTAAACTGACTAAATGATTCCTAATGGAAATTCAAAGTATGGAACATAGGGCGTGCTGAGAAAAAAACTATGCAAAAACAAAGTTTAAGTTTACAAAATTCTATAACTACATGTAATAGATTTTAAAGTTTATATAGGACTTGTTAATTTTAAAAAATTGGTAAGTTGTTAATAGCATACATTTCAAAGCTATAACTGATTTATTTAGATGGTCAATCAATGGCCTAGGTATCATTTGTAGATTCTATGGCTAGTTTTGAAATACTCTGTCAAACAAGACTAATTCATGTAATAATCATTTAACTAATCAGCAGAAGTTAAAAAGAAGTAGTAAAATTTTAATAAAAGTTTTAAATTAAAAAGTAGATTAAATCAATAGTTTTATAATTATTAAATAAGGTGCAAAACTATTATAAAATGGATGAAATGTATAAGTGAAAAGAGTATCAATAATAACTTAATAGATATAATAATATATTCATTTGATATAATAATAGATTAGTAACATTGATAAATAGACATTTCTTAAATAAAGTTGTCAAAATCAGTACATACTTTGGTATTTGAAAGAACTGGTTCTCGACAGATCAAACATCTTTTAACACGGGGAGCACAGTTCAAGCAACAAGCTACATGACCACAAGGTTGAAACAGTGTTTCCCGCTTTTGTTCTGAACAGACAAGGCATTCTTCTAAGCAAACATCAAGCTCTCCTTCACGAGGATCCAATTGGTCACTGTAATCATTTAATAATTATTAAGTGTTGTTTTGAATTATTTTGAATGGTTAAATTTAACATGTAGTGGAAACAATTGTACCTTGGATCATAATAAATTATTACATTATCGGATATTATTGGTTTTGTTATAAAAGTGAAGTAAATTTTGATAGGAGTGGTGTGTTGAGATAATTGTCTTTCTAAAAAATATTGGCTATTTGATATCCATTATTAAGAATATTCTTTATTTAATTTGTAATGTAATGTCTAAAAAATAGAAAAGCTCCAGAAACAGATAGATTCAAATCATATTCAGATGAAAATTACATCTTAAACATAATGCATAATAATTCAGTGGAATGATAAAACATATCTTCATTAGCTCCCATTAAGATTTCTGGTCTAGGTGGGTTGATTATGCCTTAATGACAGATCCACGATTATCAAAAAACACAGTCAAATTGGTAGGGAACATGAAAAATGACTTGTCTTTTAAGCAATATTTAGAATGTAAGGCCCTAAGTCCTGGATAATGCAGGGCATTCTGAAAAGGATATGGAGTGACGTAGTACATAAAAACACACAAGAAAATTATCTGACCCATTTCAAAGAATGAGCGCAGGCTACACTGAAAGTATTATAAGATATTTCATTTCAAACATTCTTGAAATCATTCAATCTCACATTAAAATACTCAGAAACCATTGTGTGAAATAATGATGCAAAGTTGGTACTTGTATTTAAAGAGGGCATGACTTTAGACCTTATCTAGCGATCAAAGACAAGGCAGCAAAAGGTATTAATGATGGTAAAATGACCTTGGTAAGGCATGCTAATATGAATAGTACTTGTCGTTCGTGTAGTTCAGGTTAGCATCATGACGTGGAAGTTCCACGAAGAAAGACAAGTCTGGAGGACGTTTCTGATCAAACAAACCAATTTGCAGCTTAAGATAAACCAAAAAGGGAAAATATTATTTTCTAGATCTACAGTCTAAGTCTAAAAAGCAAGTGAAAGTTAAATAAATAAGTTGTTATAGAAGAAAATTCAGAAGAAAAAAAAAGTGAATAGCTAAAAAAAAATCTCCAATTAAAATACTTTTAAATGAATATGAAATGGTACTACTTGAATAAACTATGTATACATACATTTCTTTGTCTTTGTGAGCCTTAGTGATTGCTTTACGAAGATTTGGATCTGGACAAAGGCTGAGAGGCGTCTGCCCTTTTTTATTTTTTATAGTGAGATCTGCCCCTGAGCCAGCCAGGAAGCATGCAATGGCTGCTGAAGATTTGGCCTCCTGTACTTCATCCTGACTTCCCATTCCCATCAATAGCTGAAATAATAAATTTTATATTTATAAGGACTAGACAAAGTAGCACCAGCAAAACATGATAGCAAGTAATTGCAGCTCATTGTTGCATGCAGATCTAATGCAAACACATGTGCTGTAAAAAACACAACTTTACAATGAAGAAAATCTAATCAATATTTATCCGACTATAATCCACATTTGACTTTCATTACTGTCACTAAAAGTTTAAAATGTGAATCTAAACTAAAACAATTTATTTTTATTTTTTATACAACATCAATATACTATTTCATTAAATGAATCATTTTGCACCTATCTCACAAATGCTATTACTGGAATAACTAGTCTTACAGATACATTGAATGCACTTACCTGCGATTGACCCACAAAGTAACACAAAATTAAATTACAAATCTAGCAAAAATGGACATTTCAATAATTGCAAGTAAGGCATTTTTCAAGAGTATGGGGACTACATAATTTGAACTCCTAATGTAAAGGGTTAATTCAATATTGAAATTAGATTCGAAAAAAAGTTATAAATTATCTGCAAACTAACATCATACTAATTAAACGGAAAAAGGTAATTCAACCTGAATTCTCAATGATAGATTACTTAAAAAATAATAAATCAACAACTTACGAAGCATTCAGTTACCTTTCCAATATCTTTAACTCCTTGCAGCTGCTTAATCTGAGAAAGTGTATGATGCCTCAACGCCTCGTGCATCGGAGTGTCACCATCTTTGTCAGTGATGTTCAAGTTTGCTCCTTCTCTCACCAATAACTAAAAAAAATAAAATAAAACATCCTTATAACAATTTAACTATTAAAGTTTTCCTATCCAGTAATTTATAAAATTTATTAGAATATATTGAGCATTGTAAATTAGGTGTTATTTATAATAATTATAGTGATTTCAGCATGTATATTGTCCATAAAAATGTGCTTACATTCTTAATTTAATTCCATCAAACAAAATCCTTTAAGATCAGTAGTTTTCCTCCCATCTATGTCTCAGTCCATCTCAAATACGTTTTTTATTTTCTTCTTAAAAATAATTATTTCCCCCCTACCAAAAAACAAATTAACAATGTTGTTACCCCGGAGCATGACTTTAATTTGGGCATGTCTTGGTGGGTACCCCTAATTAAAAGTCTTAATTCAAAACATTCTGAATGTAATAATGAAAGGAAAGCTTTGGATCTATATTAACTGTTGTAACAGTACAGTCTCTACCATGTATTGAACCCAAAACCCTTCATATGTTGTAGCGATTCAGATTTTTTTACTCTCTAAAAAAATCTAATAGTTCTGGATTTTATTATACTTGCTAATTAAAGTGCAATATACAACATACTTTAAGTCTCCACTTTTAAAATATGAATTAAATTAAAATATAAGATTTGAAACAAACTCAATAGTTTTCAGGAAACAAACAAATTTTTCAATGAAACTGTAGTTTTTGAGAATTAGTGGTTGTAAAATATTAACAGATGATAAAAGAAACTTCTTTTATGTAATACAGCCTAGGCAAGGATACCCAAAAAACGAATATTTGAAGAAAAAAATCTTTTAGTTCTAGATTTCGGTACATTTTTTCATTGGAATGCATTGAGTTTGGAACATATTAAAAGTTTCCAATAGTGGGGTGTATGCGAGGGAATAGGTTGTGCAGTTTGGAAGTACTTTTTAAAAAAAAATTGATTATCTCTGGAACTATAGGGAGCGGAGTGGCTCAGTGGTAGAGCACTGAGTTGCCTTGCCGAAGATACTGGGTTCAAATCCCACTCGTTGGCGGACATTCATTTCATCTATTACCGGTGGGAGATGGATTATATGAGATCTGGGATCTTCCTGGGGCTCACCCAGCCTTTATAAAGTGGGTACCCAAAATAAGGGGGGGGATCTGGCAGTTGAGCTTGATCTAGGACAAATCACCTGACACCCTGCACAACCGTTGTTCAAGAAACAGTACAGTCTGTACCATTTACTGAACCCCAGACCCCTCATGGGTAGCCCATGAAGGGGTTACTACAACTAATTTCTAGTAGTGGTATAGGTTTTTCTTAGTAACTATAACCTAAAGCAAGATGCACCGTATAAAATTAATGTAAAATTTACTATTTTTGTACGGCTATAAAAAGAATGTTATTTTTTCGTAGTTTGAAGTTGGGGAGGTAGAGGGGTGGGATTTACAAGTTTAATTTGCCTAAATGAAAATTTTGTTTGTTGGTTCATTTAACGTCACTTTATGCTGCTGTGGCTAATCGGACGATGCTACAGTGGGAGCTCTAAATTTTGCCTATCCAAGTTTAATTAGGATAGGGCTTTTTAACGAGTACCTGACATCGTACAGGCTCTACCCCCGTTTAACGTCCCTTCCGAAGGACGGCGTAACTAAGGATTTTTTGTCCCTTAAAAAAATCCTAGGGTCACCTACCGGGCTGCGACCCGCGATCTTGGGTTTAGTAGTTTGTTACGCTGTCCACTAGACCACAGGTGGCCGTAAATGAATTTTTTTTACAATAGATAAGAAATAGTTTAGTGTAAACTTATATTTTCAGAAAATAGTTATTAGACGAAACATAGCACAGATTTGAAATACCACAACATATCAGATATCACAGGCTAGGAAGGGCTGTTCCTCTAAACACAAGGAACGGAATGGCTCGTTTAGTTCCACCAATGGTTTTGTTTTTCGCTCCATTCCATCTTCGTTCCTACCTCAGAACGAGACATATGACCCTTACCTCTTGAACGGGCCATTTGAGCATCTCCCCGACTGTTTAGTAGTATTAATCGGAAAAAGGTTGTGAAAATTTTCCGACTTTTTATTGGCTTTTCCTCATATATCGCAAAGGGGTGAACGGATGGAAGGGGAAATTCAGCGGTTCAAACGATTTTCCGACTGATTAGAGCTACTATAAAAAGAGAACGATTATGAAACTTTTCTGGCTTTTCTCTCATATCTCCTGTTTGAAAGAATGGATTTTAGTGGTTTATGTGATTTTTCAGTTGTTTGCAGCTTTGCTAATCAGAAAAAAAAATGTGTACATTTCCCGAGTCATCTTTTTCGTTACCCGGAGTATACTGTATAATTTATAAAACTGATTTGTATCCCATTTATGTTTATAGCACATACCATAGGTCAGTCTATATTATTGGTATGATATACAAGTTAATTGTTTCCAATTTTTACACGGTAAAAGTTAAATTTAAGTGGTTTTTTATTTATTTTTTTTAATAATAGACTTCACCTTTCCACGCCCATATGTGCTTCTGGTATGCTTTACAGGACACTCAAATTAACAACTGTACCAAATTCCTCATTCATATTATTTTTTCTAATCAGCGGTTTTAGTATCCGTCACGTTACAAGGAATCGCCTTATTTAATAAGAAAATCAGCTGATATAGTTTTTTTTTTAAATTTTATCACCTTCACTTAGGGCCCAAAGAAATTATAAGAGAAAATGGTCCAAGAAACGTTTCGAACCACAATGCAGATCTTCATCAAGGCTTAATATTAATAATCATATCTTCATTAGGTCTCTGCAACATTTGTGACTATCGAGGCTAAACGAAGGCCTGCAATCTGGGTCGAAACATTTGTATCTAATAAGTAGTTTCTAATATTTGGGAATTTATTTCGGCTTCCACCCGGAACATCTTATCTATACATATTAAATGCTTTGTCCCGAATGACTGACGGATCAACGCACAGCCTAAAACCGCTGATCGTAGAGACCTGAAACTTGGAGGGTGTGTTCTATGTATGACGTAGGCATCCGATAAGAAAGGATATTCCGAAATTCTACCCCTAAGAGGGTGAAAAAGGGGGGCAAAGTTTGTATGGGACAACGTGATTCCTTGGTCCAATCTACTTCAAATTTTGCATAAACCTTTTTTAACATTGATGGAAGACGTGTTTCATGTCGTGATGTTTATCTCTTAAAAATCTCATGTCACGATGTTTGTTCGTGACAAATATCTGAAACTAATGGACCGATTTTGATGAAATTCTGCACAGACATGTAACATTGCCCAACTTAAAATATAGGCTATATTTCATTTTGATTAACGACCGCGATATTTTTATTGCATAATTATATTTTTTTGTAACCTGCTGCATTTTTGATATCTTGTAAGGGCATGTCAGAGTAGTGTAAATCCAAGTTTGCAAACGAAAAAACGGATGGGAAAACTTTTGGTGGCCGAATAACCTCGAAATTTTAGGAGTTATTTCAGTTTTTGGCCTGTATCTCCTAATCGGTGCATTTTTGAAAAAAACAACACAAGAAACCATTTTTAAAGCAGATTAAATTTATTACAATTTGAGCCCAACCGCAGCTCTGTAGGTCTAATAGTCCCTATTATATAATAAATAACTGGAATCTTATCTATACATATAAAATGCTTTGTCCTGAACGACTGACGGATCAACGCACACAGCCTAAACCGCTGGTCGTAGAGACCTAAAACTTGGAGGGTGTGTTCTTTGTATGACGTAGGTGTCCGATAAGAAAGGATTTTCCGAAATCCTTCCCCTAAGAGGGTGAAAAAGGGGGGCAAAGTTTGTATGGGACAACGTGATTCCTTGGTCCAATCTACTTCAAATTTCGCATAAACCTTTTTTAACAAAATTGATGGAAGATGTGTTTCGTATTTCATTGAAATTCATCCCCTAACGAGGTTAAAAAGTTATTTTGGCGGTGATTTGCTTCGAAGTTGATATCAATAGTGCTTTTGATTTAAATTAAATTTTATTTTGACAATGTTTGAAAACTCAATCCGATTTTATCCCTACACTATAATAAAGATTGTTATATTTTATAGGTATTCAAACATTTGAACATAATAATTTATATGTTATAACAAAATTAATAACGTAAAAAACCAATTAAAAATCCTATTAGAACCATTTTCGACTTCTACGCGGACGAAGTCGGGGGCAAAAGCTATAATGTGTTCCATATAATTCATTTAAGCCAAAGCAAAGTTCACAAATTTTTAAAATTTCGCTTAATGGTTTACTTACTGTTTAGAGGCTAGTTTAAATGAGATACATCAGTAGAAGTTACAATATTTAAATAATGATTAGTAATGTACATTTCAAGGAATAAAAATTAACATGTATTTATACTACTCCAAAAAATAATAACATCTACAAAATAAACCAGTAAAATTATATTTGCTAAGTTATTATGATAATAAGGATTATAATAATACACAAAATGGTGAAGTACGTCGTAAAAGATAAAACCAATTACTGACCCTGACAATCTGAGCATGCTGCCTCTCTACAGCGAGATGTAGAGCAGTTTGGAAGTTGAGATTCTGAATATCCATGTCTGCTTTGCCATGGTGGATGAGGAGTTTGGCGACTGCAACGTGGTTGTTGAGGGCTGCCAAGTGGAGGGCCGTGTAGCCATCGTCCTTTGGTTCATCGACTACCCATCTGCGAGGCGACATCACCAGTAGCATCCACATTGCGCTGGAAAAATAAAACATTAAAACGTTAAATATAGTTAAAATATTTGAAAATTTTTGATGGAATACACTCTTCGGTTGAAAATATATAAATAATATATCCATGGTTAACAGTTTTGTTTCTTAGTTTATTGGTGTATAAAGGCTTAAAGAGATTTGGCAATCAACGCCTATGGTTAATCTTTTTTTTTTTTATAATTCAGAAGTGCTTTCTAAACATAATGAAGCTAAGTATAATACCTAGGGTAAGTTTATAAACCTTCATATTTAAATTTCCTACATAGAATTGTATTCATTAAAAATAAATACAATTTCAAACTTAATATTTCAAATTTATTATCCCTTCAACAACTTTTAAAGACATGTATGGACCAGAGTAATAAGTTGTTTCCTTTATTCGAGGAAAAAGTAATATTTTGTAAAGGTGCGTAAATATCTCAATCAAATTTGAATGAATATAATTTGTCAGGGGTATTTATTCATCTCTCCACATAATCATTTTACCCCTACTTCACTATAAATTACAAATTATAAAAACAGTAACCTGATGTAAAAAGAAAAGTTTTTTAAGACTGAGAAAATTAATCTTCATTATGACCGGTAACGTCTGTATAGCAGTGCTGAGAAAATTTTATTTAGAATATAATTAGTAAATAATAAATATATATTGCATTATTCAGTGAATAATTGTATAAAATATTTTTAATCAATAATTACATTTTAAAAAATTCAAATAAAATTATAATACTGTAATAAAAAAAAATCTTATGGAAGGCTTAAGTCCCCTACTCTGCAAAGTAGTGATACCACTTTGGATGCTGGCCATCACCCTAGGATGGTTCTAAGGTAAAGGAAAGGCTTGCGAAATGACTTCGAGTGTCGTAGTAGAGAAAATTAGAAAATGTAAGGCAGCTCAGGAAGCAGTCACTATTCCTGAATGGGATGCAGTGAGCTGATGACCCATTCCTGTTAGAAAACCACCCCATGAGAAGTCGGATGAGATCAAGGAGATAGCTTAAATCCAAACTTGCCACCTGTAAGAGGTTATCCTTAACAGACTATGAGCATTACAGCAGTTGCATGCCCAACTAATTATATACAGCATAGACCTCAATGCTGTCCGAAAAGTTTTAAAATCTTCATGAAGAAGAACTCAATATTTCACTGCTGTAATAACAGGAACCACGCCTTCTGGATTGGTTTTATAAAGGTAAAGAATAATGAGGTGAATAGAGCAGCACAACCTCGAGGATCGGGGCCTATCGGCTCTGCGGTATATAATGTTACCATCGAAGGAAAGTAAAGTTCTTCAACTGTGTTTTAATGAGTATGCACTCCCCCATTGAGGTTTCTGACTAGGAAAAAAAAAAGAACAGTGTTACAACAAGTGCTCCGAGCAGGTGTGAAGACTGTCCTGTGGCATTTCAATGCTCAGGTATAGTAAAAAAGGACCCCACTTCACCCCCATTATTGACCATCAGAATATGCATGAAGTTACAATCGATGGCAGAAAAAAATGGTTACTGTGGCATCATCTGTCACCAACTACGTTTTAGACAAGGTTATAGCTACTAGGAATGCAAAGTTCGATGCTGATTGCGGAGTAATGACCGACTAAAATATCATGCATACTCGGCATTCCGATATAAAAATAGTCCAAAGACAGAAGGAGATGGCTCTGAAGGAATTCAACTAGCTGCGTGCAAATACAAAATGTAACTCTGTTGAACTGGGTTTTTAGGTTGACAATTTCTTCTGTTCGTTCAAAGCTAAATTGACCAGCATGTGCCTGGTTGTCCAACAACAATAGAGTTAGCATGTATTTACTATGGCTTGCTTTTGTTTACAACGAGATCCATTCTTTCTTTGTAGGGTCAAGAATGACAATATTTGTTCCTCCGAAATTCCTTCTAATAACATTGATGTCATTTGGAAAAACTGAGATTATAGTAGACCTGTTCAACATTGATCCTCCAATATGAATCTCTATACAGCATTCTCAAGGCTGGAATGAAAATGTATGGATCTCGGGAATTTTCCCTGTCTGAATCCCTTGTGTGTTCGACATCCCTCTGATCTACATAAGACTGCCAGGTGTATATCGACCAATACACCATTGAGGGAATGGAAAAATTAATTGAATGATGGTTTGCTAAATTGATCTATTATTTTAGAATTCATTGCTGTCTAAGTAAAAGGGGTGTATGTATTCAGGACCACCAACCGTCAACTAGCCCAAAACTGGGACTTTATAATCCCTTTTTTCCAAAACTTACCTTAGATTTGAATAAGGTTTATATAGAGTTGAACTATTTATTTGAAAACTAATGTTTCGACCCACATTACAGTACTTCATCAGGGATAGCTGGACAGGAAATAAACAGATTAAAATGATACATAAAAAATGTAAACAATAAAAATAGATAAAATAAAATATAGACATATTGATATTGGAGAAAACTAGATTTAAAACATGCAATACTTGAGTACTACCACTGGGTAGTTTTTCTACTTGTCATGACATATCAATGTATACATTCATTCTTATTCATTCATACATTACTTGTTGTATTGGTATAATACAGTTGTAAATTTCATTGAATAAATAATAAAATAAAAAAATCATATAATAAAATAAAGGTATTATTTGAAATTTATAAACTTCAACAATGGGATATGAGTAATAACAATAATGATAGGAAATCAGGTACATAATCTTAAAAAGGGAGAATAATTAGTGAGTATTATCTAATAAATAATAAAGGTGGTAATAAAAATTAATCTAATAAGTGGTATTTGATATAAAGGAAAAATGGCAAAACATACAGATAAATATCTAGACATTTTTTCCAATATCATTATCTCTATACTTTATTTCAACTATTTTTATTCTTTAAAATTGTATGTATTATTTTAATACATATATATACATATATATATATATATATATATATATATATATATAAAGCCATAAAAAAATATATAACCTGCATTGTAGGTTAAGAAATTATGTCTCTGACGTCCACCGGTCTCCATATGTATATCATTATCTCCATATATATATATATATATATAAGGTCAACTAATATTAATCAAGAGATACTTAATATAGATCCAAAGCTTTCCTTTCATTATCACATTCAGAATGTTTTGAATTAAGACTTTTAATTAGGGGTATCCACCAAGACATGCCCAAATTAAAGTCATGCTCAGGGGTAACAACATTGTTAATTTGTTTTTTGGTAGGGGGGAAATAATTATTTTTAAGAAGAAAATTAAAAAAGTATTTGAGATGGACTGAGACGTAGATGGGAGGAAAACTACTGGTCTTAAAGGCTTTTGTTTGATGGAATTAAATTAAGAATGTAAGCACAGTTTTATGGACAATATACATGCTGAAATCACTATAATTATTATAAATAACACCTAATTTACAATGCTTAATATATTCTAACAAATTTTGAATTGAACCTATATGTAAGGCAAATATAATTCAAAATAATTTATTATCTGTTAATTAAAATCCTTTGCATTGAGATATTTAATATCACATGAAACGTTGTAATTCAGAAAATTAGAGGTAAATCTACTTCTGCTGCTAATATTTTCGAGGTATGTGAAAGCAGAAACTACTCTAGATCTAACAAAATATTCAAAAATAATAAACTAACAACATGAATAGTATAATCGCAATTAATTAATTAATTAATTAAGGATATTAATATATTATTATCTATCAAGTACCATGTAATTGCAATAGACTTCCATAATATTAGCAGACAATTAGTAGATCAGTTCAATTACTCACAAGGGACGCAGGCAGGCCTGTTGGGGACACCAACTGTCAATCTAGTCGCCTTCTAAAGGCATTTTATACAGCTCTAGTAATAGTGAAGGTAATATTAAACTTGAAAAAATATACTTAAAATACTTGGAAAATAGTCTTTAAGAAATAAATTTATCTTAAGGTGTAGATATTTAATACCTAAGGTAAACATTTAAAAACCTAAGATGTATTCCCGTTGAAGTTGGACACTTCACCTCTGCACCTCACTGCCCTGAGGCAGTAGCCAACAGCTTAGGCCACACGATAAAATAAGTCATTCTTATTTTGTGTAGTCATTGACTGTACCCCCTGACCATTTCGTATCGCTATAAGGATTTTTTAAGGGTAATAAAAAATCATTTGTCATGATGTCCTTTGGAAGGTACGTAATACAGCGGACTAGAGATGAGATGTACGTGAACGAACTAGTTTATTGAACTAGATCCGAAAAATGAACTATAAAGAGCGCTCTCTGTTTTGGTGAACTATAGTTCTTTTTAGTTCACACCACTCACCAGCTACCACACTCCGTCGGCGTCTGACCTACGATCGAAAGACGAACTACTGAACTAAGTGAACGAGTTGAACCTTTCAAGTTCATTTGACCTCTCAGTTTCTCCCCCTTTTTCCATAGTTGAATTCCTTTCTTAGTATAGTACATTTCTAGTTATTTTGAAAAATGAACTATGTAGTTCATTTGAACTAGTTCATTAGAATGAACTATCTCAAAAGGAACGATTCAGTAAAAGGAACTACTTTCCCAACCTCTACGGAGGATCCTGGCCTTTGCGGAGTCAGGTACTCGGTAAAGATCTGTACCCTAGTTATAACCCGATAGGCAAAGTTAAAGACTCCGCGTCTGGTGACCCATAGCACCATAAAGTGACGTTGAATAAATAAACAACTACATTATTACAGAAAATAGTTGTTATGAAAAATCAATTTGTTCGCATAAATCAACCTTAAACTTCTCTTCCCCTGAAGGGAAACACAATATTAAGTTTTGAGCTAAATTGAAGTCTGAGAATTTATATATTAAGTGGCTGCGTGTGGAACGTAACCATTCCTTACATCTGATTATGTGAATACACTGTAAGGAATGTACAGCCAAAATATTTACTATACCAAAACACACAAAGGATTACAGTAAAGACCAATATCCAATAGTGTAGCTAACGCTAGGACAGAGATTCCACATGGCAACAGGAAGAAATGTTCGAAGGGAATGTTTGAATGTTGGTGATTTATACTAGTCTTTTTTATTTTTTCACTTCAGAACAAATCCCGATAAGTGATTCTTAGCACGATTCCTTCACCTCCATCACCATGTGGCTGAAAGTAAAAGCAGTTCAGGGTTTCGAGTAAAGAATAACTTCGTGTTTGTGAACTATTTTTAAAACTTTATATGGTATTTCTCCCAGCATAAATGGTAAATTTAAAAATAATTAAGTTGTTCATTTTTTCCAAAATAGGTTTAAAGCTTCGTTTAAAAATTATTACTTTTGGTGCGCCAATGAAATGCGAAGTATACTATATTATTTATACCAATATAAAAGTTTTATAATTTATATCAAATTTGAGAATGTCTTCATTAAATTTTATTAGAAATTTAATTGAGAATCTATTATGATTTCTGAAAAGATTTGGTCCCTCAATGACTACTTTTGGTAAATGGGCATAACCAGACATTACAGCGCATACAAATTCAAAATTAAAACTTTATTTAAGTTTGATAAGAGAGAATTAATGTACGTAATTGGTTCTATGATGAATCTCGTCAAAATGGATATTTCCGTAAAAATTCAAAAACTGAAAAATGTCACGGCTTTACTACGTAAATCTGACAAACTAATTGAATTTATTACGAGGTGTATTTTATTTTTGGTATGAACGTATTTTTTCATCATTATTGATTAAGGCTGCTCATGGTTATGGCTGATCGAGATTTACTTCTCAATAAACCGAACCTCGGCTAAGGAAGAGACGATGGTTATTGTCCTTTTGAGTTATGCTTTTTAAAGTTTTCATTGTTTATTTATCCGATGAAAAGCACTTTACTAATCAGTCGAATTTTCCTAGAACTAGAACTTCGTTCTCCGAAGGTTATCGGAATGGTGTCGTAATGCAATCAAAATCCGTTCCATAATTTGATTTTGAGAGCTGAAAATGTTTATATGAGTTCGAGTAGGGGCAGAGAAGTTAAAATTTTTTGGTTACTATTCCGCAGGTTGTCGCTTCGAATTCAGTCACAACAAGTTTTAACTTATCATTCGTTTCCCTATTAATATTTTCTAAAAATGCAAGTTATCACGAGCTTTAGTGTAGAAAAGAGAATGTAATTATAGGAAATGTGTATAATTCGGAAATCATTTCACCTATAAATGAACGTTCACCCAAAATACATCATCAATACTTCGAAATGTTAGTTGAAACATTTAATTCTTGATGAAATAATTACCGAAATCTACTCACCCATAATTACATTCTCTTATCAAGATTTCTAATATTTTTGGAAAATATTAAAAATGAAACGAATAAACAGTTAAAACAAGTAACTCAACTCGAGGCGACAAACTGCAGAACAGATACAATTTTTTTGTAGTCCACGACATTATTCTTTCCCTCTGCAATTTTTATAGTATTAACTTCGTATCTTTGTGAAATTTACGATCCCAAAAACGGGTTCCTTATACTTCCTGTGTTCTAAAGTTGTTGAGAAGTTGAAAGTTATATCTTTAATTCTTATAATTAGTAGAGCAATCGACATATATATATATATATATGAACGACTTTAATACTACAATGCATCATATGTCGTAGCCTAATTCATACAAGCCCTGCCGCCATTTCTTTTTATCATAGCAGTCTTTCTCTCTAAGTCCTCTTCCCGCCATTGCTTCCGGGATCCCTTCCATCCACCTCTTTTCAGGGCGACCTCTCTTCACCTTTTCCGATGGTACATGTTTCAGTACTTTTTTAGGCCATTGGTCGTCCGTCATCCTCATAACATGACCAAACCAACTCAGTTTTTTCGTTGCAACATACGATGCCATAAAAATCTCTTTCCTGGTCACGAGTGTTTTTCCCCTCTAATAATGACAAAAATAAATAAATAAAATCCTCATTATCAGTTTCCAATTATTAAACCATTATAAATGTCCTAGGTTTGGGATCCTGAACATAAAGCTCATCAACATGAGCCTAATCAGAACTAATTGGACAGAGGATATCGACCAGGGATCGGTTCAACGAAACCATCAAATTATTCCCGCTCCTAACTCCTTTAGCCAATAATCCTTTCGGACGGTTCCTATGGCGCTAATCAGGATAAATAATTCATACATGCATACATTCATACCTACATGAACAAATATCAACTTCACGATGTATATACAGATTTGAAATCTGATATAATGGTTAATAAAGGAAATATTGTTAACTAGTATATATATAGTAATTTTATATAACTGGTATGGTACATATAATAATTTAGCCTTAATGATAATAGTGCTTAGTTTAATTTGTATATTTCTCATTAAAAAAAAATTAATTATCAATTTCCAAAATTGAATAATTAGTGTTGGCGTTAAAAAAAGGACCAATCGGTGACTTTATAATGGTACGAGGCTATTTAAAATTGGAAAAAATGTATAGAGTGATTATTACTATTACCTATATTTAACAAATTGTGTTTGGACTTTGGTAAACAATTTAATTTGGTAATATTGATAACGAAAAATGTTCTCTTAAAATATAACATCTAAAAGATGAATTTCAAAATTACTTAAATATTCTTTGCTCCTACTCAAACCCAATAGTTACGAACCTAGACTACCTCTTCGACTCCCGATAATTTTCTGAGGCATTTAAATGACTGAATTTATTTGAGTACTACCAGTGGGCAGCCTCTCTACTTGCCTTTATCCATGCGATTATTTATCATTCATTATATTTACTTATTGTATTGTTATAATGGAGTTTAATTTTATTGTAAATTTCCATAAATAAATAAAAGAAATATAAAAACAAGGATTCAAGTTACATTCCATTATTTTTATAAATATAAGTTTGAGTTACTAAGTCTATATTTAAAGTACTATTTCCCACTAATTGCATTAATTTAATCATAATATATGATAACTGACCAAAGTTAATCATAATACCCATTCGCTCAGTTATGGGGTATCTGGCACTGAGGAGTACGATGTAACGTTTTTAAAAAGTGTCATACAAATTCAGGATTTATTTTATTTTTCGACAAAAACAGAACGTTTCTTGAAATATCAATCGAAGGTGCGATGCGTGGGAAGATACCCTACGTATGAAGAAGGAGTGAACTAAGAACTAAGAAAGGTGATGGGAAAGCAAGAGGACCCGGAGCTGAAAGGAGAGCACGCCGGGGACAGGCTATTCCTGGCCTTCCCTCAGTTGCCTTATTTAGCCTACGCCCGTTCCTACGTCTATTGATAGCCACTCTCGGCTATACTCATTTTGGATTATATATCAGCTGTACCCCTCCCGACTCGCTACGTTCCTGCTTTAGGGCGTAAAGCAACGCAGCTCTTAAAAGTAAAAGGTTTCGAAAGGTACTTTGAAGCAATATTTTGTAAATATAAATAATGAAAAATACATGTCACCGTTTCAGGCCACTTCATCACTTACTAGACAAATGCTCAAAGCTCCCAGGTAATCACAAATGTTTCATAAACATGACTATTATAATACCGATTCGGACTTACGGAGTAGAGATTAGAGGCTCCGCTAAGCCAACGAATTCCTCTCGTATCCAATCCTTTGTAAAATAGTCAGTTCTGCTTAATTTACGTTACGAATTAATTCATCCATAATGATCTCTATGACCTATTGGTTGCTGATTTGACCCGAACCCGATACCTTTCAGCACAAACGTTGTTCCCGCCCAATATTATCAAACTAAGCTACCTCTTATAATTCCTCTCATAACGGATCTTAACAATCCAAACCACTTAATGATCTTTACTTTGTCACGAATAACAAAGATATCTCAACCCATCCTAATACGATCCTCGCCCGAAGAAGCACTAAACAAATTAATAAAACCATAATAATTACGAAAAATATTGACAAACCTCAGACATTCATATTCGTGTAGTTAAGAAACTAGGAGAAATGTGGGAATGCTTCTGTATTGAGAGGCTGTATTCACCTCAGTTCCTAAATATAGCTGATGTTGATGGATAAAACGATAACGGCTTACGGCACTTACTGCCTGTGTATTAGCTGGGGCCTACTTGTGTAAAATGGATAACGCCGGGTACCAAAAATACAATCTAGTAAACCTAAAAGTGGGACCTTCATTGTAAAGCTGTTATTTTCGCGCATTTTATTTAATTTTTTATATTCGATTAGTTATTTGTTTATTCAATTTACGTCAATTTATGCAGCTATGGCTAATTTGACGATGCTACATTCGGACTCCTAAATTTTGCCGATCCAGGTTTAATTAGAATAGGTATCTAGGAGTACCTGCCACCGTAGAGACTCGGGACCACCATCCCCCCTCTTTTAAAATATCCTAGGGCCAACTGCTAGGGAGCGAACCCGGTACTTAGGGCATAGAAGGTTGTTATACATATCACAGGTGACCCTTTAAATAAATTTACATAATAATAGTTGTTAAATTATTTGCAAGTAAAATGTAATTAATTTAGTTGTTAGTAACTGTTCGGTAACTAATTACTAAACAATTGAATTATCTATGGTCGATAAACATTATTTTTAATAGTGAAAAATATTACATAATTATTTATTTCGCAATTGGCGATAACAATCTAATCAATTTTGATCTGTATACATTAAAAGGCAATTAACAATTAATATTATTTCGTTTACTTGATTAACTTTGAACATGGGCCATACTACCAGCATAATGGGTTTCTGCTCGTATAGTTTCATTTGGTAGAATACAATTAGATTGAGTTTTTATTACTGCAAACAAGCATTTCTTATTATGTGATAAATTTAGGGATTCATTGATTAAATAAAGCGGTATTATTTAACAAATAATATAATAAATTTAGGGATAACTTTATTTTAGGGACACGCGTCGTATTACGAAGGTTAAGAAAATATTGTCCCAAGGATCTCAATACCGCTGAAGGGAACTTCCTATGAGAATGGTGGTAGATGGCAGAAATTCCTCTTTTGGGGTAAAAGTAACAATAAAAGGCTAAGCTAACCCGAAGGATCGATACCGATACCACTAATCGCTGCGTGCGAATTTCTATCCACACTTCACCACCAAAACACAAATGCGTAAGATCATCTTAAATGTTATCTTCCCATCTATGTCTCGTTCTATACTTCGGACCTGACATTAGGATTTCAGTCGGTTCTCTTCTATGTTACTAAGCCCAACCGCATTACAATTCCACCTTAATCTTCATGATGAGCATCACTTCAATTATACTAATTGAATACACGCTCTGCACTTCCGCATTGAGTAACCTCTTATAATCTCCAGAAGCCTCTACCATTTTTTGGATTGAACTTCTACGCAATACCTAATTTTTGTATCATACCATCAATCAAAGTTAGTGGCTATGTTTCAGACCTCATAAAGAAAAGATTTTTTTTTTATGTATGGAAAATATAAACATTTATGTAAACTAAGAAAAAAAAGCTCTTGATGAAATTGTTCAACATATGCATTGATTGTTCGGACATACATGTATACATATATTGACAAGAGAGTTGGTATTTACAGCCTGCATAAATTTGTGAGTATGATGCACGGTGCACTAGGCAGGGCCTTGATTGCACCCGATCGGCTATTCCCTTTGAAGTCCACTTTGACCATCTCCACTCATTAGGATTTTAACGATGTACGATATAAACATAGTCCATATATATGTATATATATATATATATATATATATATATATATATATATATATATATATATACATATATATGTATATATATATATATATATATATATATATATATATATATATATATATATATATATCATATAAATCTTTAAATTAAAATCAATTTAACTTCACTTTATGCTGCTATGGCTAACCGTACGATGCTACAGTGGGACTCCTAAATTTAATTATTTATGGTCTCTGAAGATGGTGAAATAATTAAGGTACGAATCGCATTAAGGGTACAACTTTAATACAGATAAATGACTTCAAATAAATTAAGTTAGTGAAGGTAATAAAACGTAAGAATTCCACTTTATGGCCACTTGCTAAGAATGAAATCCACGAAGACCGAAGAAAAGAAGAACACCAGCTTGGTTTGTTCTTTTCGTTTAACGTCATTTTATGCTACTAAGGCTAAACCAACCTTAACGAGGATAGGGATTTTTAACGAGTAATTGACACCGCACTAATTAGGGACCCCCCCATTCGACATCCCCTTCGAAGGATCACATAACTATTTTAGTCCCTTTGAAAAATCCTAGGGTCACCTGCCGGGCTGCGAAGACGCGATCCTGGGCCTAGTAGGCAGTTATGCTAACCATTAGACCACAGATGATCCTTACCAGCTTGGTTCAAAGAGGTAGAAAAAGATTTTCAGGAGATGGAGATTATTTGTGACGATATTCTAGAATGCAACAACCTTTGGATGAAACTAAATGTCCACCCGGGCTTTTAAGGAAAACTGAAAAGGACCAACACTGGCAACCTGGTCCTTAGTAGGCCAATACGAAAAAGAAAGATGTACAATGCAAAATTACTATCTTTAGTATTCTGAAACATAAACAATGAGCTTTGTATTATATTTTTTATTTTTACCATATTCCATCTAAACCTGTCAATTTTAACTGAACGTTACTCGCCTTCCTGAGAGAGACGAGGCCATTCTACTCCGCCCAACCTAACTGCCCAATCGTGTCCCTATTATGATTCACCTCAAATCCTATATATAAAGTGACATGTTTCATATACTTTGTATACACACTTTCTGTATTAGTGTCATCGCATTATAAGTAATTACTTTGTAAAAAGTAATACCTCGTTCCTCAGAAATATCCCATTATAAAAAGACCCAAATTAGTAGATACAGCCTCCTTAAGGTCCCAATAAACTCAATAAAATAAAATAAACTTAACGTTTTTTTTTTTTTACCTAATAGAGTTTAAGGATATAAACCAATCTCGGATTCCTAGATTATTATTCATTCTAGGATAAAAACATTTAGAAATGAAATTGTTCAAATTACTAGAATACTTCCGCGGATCAATCCAAACACCAGAAAATCATTTAAATTTGGTCCTTGCCAAAGAAGATTAAGAAGTATATAAAGTTCCATTAGAGGAAAGGGGAGAGAGTTTAAGACGGGAGAGAAAATTAAAGAGAGGAATTATGGCCAAGGCGGGAATGTATTATAGTAGAAGGAGTGGGGGAAGAGGAGAAGAAGTAGGGGAAAAGAAGGAGGTGTGCTAGCTTTGAAAAGATAAAATAATAAAAGCAGTTAGGGATTTTAATTATCCTAATACAATTCCCTTCCCCGGAAGCCTTTTATTCCTATCCTCCCTGGCTATTAATTCAACCAGTCTCTTTTTCTTAGTTGGCGTCTTCTTTAGCTACACTTTCCCCCGGAGTTCCTTTAGTGTTTTCTTACTCAAGTTCATTCAAGGGGCAATTTTCATTTATTTGGATTGCTTTTTCTCAAGGTCTGTTTTTCTTTAAGGGTCGAAAGGCAATCGGTCTCTACTCCCGAAGTCAGCTCCGAAGTTCTATTACCTTCGAAATACATTCAAATAAAAATAATCATAAGTAATCATAATAATAAGTACTCCTTTGAAATAACAATTTCAGCCTTTTTTAAATATATTGAGTCGTTTTATTCAAAAGAGTGTCATAGTTCAAAAAACAAGTTTTTTAATATAGAACTCACGTGGAATTTGAAAGTCCCACGTGAGTTTTAATATAGAAAGTAGAGTAAGAGCTACTGTTATACGGCAATTTAATTAAATATTAAAGAACTCGTGATGAAGATGGTGAGGAAGAATTACTTTTGTACAAAGTCCTTTAACTCACCCGACATGCATTTCATGAAATATTGAATAAAGAAGTTAGGTTCTTAGTTAGCTTCTTCAAAAGAATAACGTCATAACTCAAAAAACTAATTTTCTAATAGAGCTATTTGAAATTTACACGCGATTTAAAAAAAATATTTGGGTATTTGTAAAGCAATGCATTCCTATTATAATGATGGTATTGAAATCCTTTTATTAATCATTAGACAATTTTAAATAGCTTGAAACTTTTTTGATTTTATCTTATGTCGTTATTCCCATAAAACTTGTTCAAACATGATACAGCTAAAAATATAACTTTATTAAAAACAAAAACATGTTGGAAGTGGAATATCAGATATGTTGTTCCTGAATTGCTACCGAATGCTTAACTAAACAAGGACAATTTTTGAGTTATGTCGTTGTTCTTTTGAAGGAGCGATATGAAATTTCAGTTTTAAAGGGAAAGCTCATTTAGTAAAACAACATTCTTTAATTCTAAATTATTTCAATCCTGGACATTTCAGTAAAAATTGGGTACTGGGTGTTGTGATGAAGTAAAGCCTGAAATTTAAAAATTAAACTTACCCTTAAGGAAGTTGCCCGACTTTCTGAGCAGATGGGTTTCTGTTGGATTTATAAGTCTGGCGAATAAGGTGGAAGTAGGAGGACTTCGTAACCCAGCTCGTTTAGTTTCTTCACTATCATGAAATATTAGGCCTGACGTTGTCGTGTGAGAGTTTAGGTCCCTTCCGAATAACCAAGTTGTTTTTTGATAAATGTTTGTTACATTACGTCAATATCCCTGCAGCACGAAGTGGATGTGATGGCTTCACCCCTGGATTGAGAGGAGAAATGAATTATTCTTGCCAATTATTACCACAAAGAAACCAACAATTTTTACGGATTTGGCATTTTTCCCGATGTTGTGTTACAACACCCTTCCCTGAATCTTGTGGTAATGTTTCTTGCAGCTTGGGCTGTTGAATGTTCAAGTTTAAACTCATAAAAAATTACACCAGAATCGTGTGTTTATGTGGTCAATTTGATGGCACACTACACAATGTTCGTGCAATTGTAGTGATAATAAATATTATCAAAAAAGAGAGAATTAATTAAACAGCTCATTAAAATCTGTAAACATATAAATAGAAACATAACAAGTCTAATAATTCAACCTTGAATTTTAAAAATAATAAGAACTGAAATTTCATATGAAACGACAGCATTCTGTATCACATCAAAGCACAGCATACAAACTTTCAGATATGTTTCCATTAAAACACAGATATTGTTCCTGGAACCAAACTTGCATAGGGGAATAAGTAATCAACTGTGGTATCTGTGCTCAAGTTCTGTTATGATTACATCATCAACTCATCTCTCATCAAATACGTGCAGTCTTGATTAGGACGACAAAGCCAGAATAACTTGCTAACAGATTCGATTTCCAATACCCCTAGGGTGGGGTCAACGTTTCTAGCAAGATATATGGATGAATCATTATGAATATGAGAGAACATTGCTTTTCTTTTGAAAAAGAAAAAGAATTTTGGTTTTACATAATTATGAGTGGCTTCTAGTCGAAGATAAAATAATTTATCTGATAGACAGTTACCTAGTGTTCATGAAGATGAAGGCCCAATGATACTAAATAGTTATAAATTTCCGCAGTTCGAAATTATGAATTTTTATTACTGAGAATTGTGGAAGTGAAATCTGCTCATCTTCAGGCACATTTATATCTTTATAAATAAAGTTATCCTGTCTGTGGGTTTAACGCTGGCGGATGAGTGTGATCTAGAACAAGCTGTATTTTGTTACATGTTCATGAGGTATACTATATACTATGCTCCATAAAATGCTTATAGAAGTTAAAGGAATATCTGAAAATTTAATTCTTCCTCACTACCTTCATCTCATTTTCTTTTATATTAAAGAATTATCTTACCCAGGTAGCACTAACTTATTCTCGGCATGATATTTAAATAAGAGCCCAGATTCCAGAAACCCCAAACTCTTCCTTGATGTAGATCTTAGACAATCCCCCATTCCCAACTTCTTTCAGGAGTTAAGATGTGCTTCCAAGAGGGCAGTTATGGTTTATCGCGTACGGTAAGCGAGCCATGGCGATCCATAAAGCTGAATGGGGCCGGTGATTTAGGATTTAGATTGAGAGGGCTCAGTGTTTATAAAACATTGTGAGAGAGGCGAGGGGAGAGTCTATTCGGGGCGGCGGTAAATATAGCGCGTGGACTGAAGGCGATGGTTCTGCACCACACGACTCCTAGTCACATAACTCCACATCCTCGCTCCTACTTACCCTTCATCCTCGTCCCTTCTTTAACCTTACTTCCTCCTCGTTGTATGGCAGAGGCTATACCGTATTCTGGAAGCGAGTATTATGTTCTAGCAACTTGTCCTAAAATCTAAAAGTTTACTACCACCCCATTTTGTTCAGCTATTTATTTTGCTCGTTTTACAAAGAAAACATCAACGTATAACGTATACAAACAAGATTCAAGGAGATTGCGACATACAAGCCATTGATATCTCAATAGGTTTATTACATTTTATTATTAAAGTCTCACACGCTCGCAAGCACGCACGCCCCCCCACACACACACCCACGCACGCACGAACACACACGTACATTTTTGGTTTTATCTTTACGATACTACTTCAACAAAATAAACAACGTTTCAACAGTTAAACAACCCAAACAGTAACCAATAGTGGCTATAACAAATAAATTATATTGAAAACATAATTTTTATTCATGAAATACAGGTACAAAAGATTGGAATAAATGATCTAAATATACACAATAGAATGTTTCAACAATGTTGAAACTAACCAGAAATGTATTATCTCGATAACGCGGAGAGTAACATGAATAGAGGGATAAAATCTATTGTTGATATCATTAAAACAATAACAAATACAAGATGAATGAAAGACTGAAATCCACATAATAACATTAGGAAAGAACTTATTTAACACTTAAATGAAGTCTAATTAAGGGATTTAGAAATAAATGCATCAATACTTGGAAGAGATTTTTTAAAATGAAATAACACCAAGGATAATTATTTAAATTTTATTTTATTTTTAGGAAGCCAGGTTGTTCAGTGCGTAGGTTGCTGAGCTACTGATGTAATGTCCGACATATTGTTTATTCTCTAAACATTCAATATTTTTTAACAGCTCAACGAATCTCCATAAAACTGGTACCCTTAATCAGGAGGGGAGGAAACTTCAAGAATCATTTTCTTGCACAACTGTTGGGAGTTCCTACAATGTACTGAGCCTCACAACCTTTATGGGCTGTCAAAGTACATTTTTGTTAAAGATTTTATTTAGAAAATAATATTGTATTTCTTTTTCTTCTTCGTCCGCAAAACTACTTAATACAATAGAATAATGCAAATTTTATCATGACAAAAATACAAACTCTTATATTCAGACAATTTAGAAAATATGTATACTATTTCGACAGCAATTTATTATGATATTTCATTACATTTAATAAATTTAACCTTTCAATTAACAATAAATATAATAAAATACCAACTAATGAGATAACTTTATATGTAAGTTATAATCTGTATTTAAATTATTTTACCAAGCAAAACAAAAGTAAAATTCTTCATTTTTATTTTAATAATTGCATAGGCAATATTAACACTCTTTAATTCATTAGAGAGACGTGTTGAACAAAAAGTTACACTATTAATAACTGATTTTAAAATGATTAATTCTGATTGTAATTTCATCTGCTATTTTTTGAGGAACGGTAGAAAAAAAATTAATTTTTTCATGCTACTCAGTAAGGAAAGAAGATCAGGGTCCATCAAAAAAGGACAAAAACCAAATCGACCAGAAATCTAAAAATAAAACCCAAACATTTCCTCATAATGAAACACGATAGAAAGAAACGAGGTATCTACTCAACCTAACACCCAATGTTAATTTCCAAGAGAGCTCTTACGCCTGCTTTGCCTATCTTCAGGGAGAAAAAAACCTTTGAGGGTGTTATTTCACTTAAGGCAATCAACGGTATTCAGATCAAAAGAAAATGCTCAAGAAGTTGGAAAATAACATCACCTACACTTTAGGGAAGGTAAGAGCAAACACTGGAACATTATTAAATTTATTTCTAATTTTAAAAAGGAAAATATAACAAAACGAATGTTTAAAATACATTAATTTTAACCTAACCGTGTTGCCATGCCGTCTTTTCTAAATGTAGAAACCTTGGAAGTTTGTAACAATGATAAAGATCTCTTACACAAAATACATAAAAAGTAGAATGATGAGATGAAACTTTGACTTCATGAAGTGAATAGCGATTGCCGGTTGGTGAACTTTAAGTAAACTTCTAGAAGAAGTTATAAACTTATCCGAATCAAAAACTTTCTTTATTAAATTAAAAATTTATAAGAGAGATTCGAAAGGTTGTGAATCAATAAATTCAATCAAATAACCAGGAGACCTTCATCTATAAAATATGATTAGTTTTACATAAAACCGAATAAGGAATAAATTTAAATGTAAATTTGGCTGGATTATTATTATTATAAATTAAATTTTTTTAGTTGTATTTTTTCCGAATATTTTATTATGTTAAAAACATCTCTTTCATATAAAACAGTATTTAGTGATGTAATATATTTTATCGGCGTAACAACAGATCGAGGAACTACTATTTGCTTAGTCTTTTGTGGTTTTCAATCAGTTAAATTATAATTATTTTTGGAAATTAGCAAATCACAAGTATATTTTAAGAAATATTTATGTTCAGGTAAAATTCTTTAAAATTCTAAAACACAGATTCTTCACCGCTTATTACAAAATTGAATAACGATTCATTAAAATTCATTACATAAATTACAATAACAATTGAATAGTTGTCTGGAAGAACGGCGTATGTTACATTTTTCAGTTTTTTTTTTTTTGTGGAACAAGTTCCATGTGATGGCCCCAATCGCTAACGTTAGTTTATGGTTGCCTAAACAGTCAATAGAGGTCAGGGATAGCACAATCGTTATCCATATCAGAGGATGATCGGTCCCTCAAGAGACAAAGTTCCAGTGGAGGAAAGGCGCATGTGAAGATCTTGAAGAACCTCACTAGTGTTACTTACAAGGGCGTAAGTGCAAAATCTATAAAATGGAAGCAGGCCGTATGTGACAGTCACCTAATTAAATGACCCGTTTTCATATTTTGGCTCTCCCGTAAACTTTGAAAAATGTAACATGCGACCTTCTTCCAGGCAACTATTCAATTATTAAAAATTACTTAAATTGAATTTCGAAGTTCGTTAAGTCTTTACAGTTAGTGTTATGCCTGTAGATGAAAATCAATATTATGACGAAACGTTTCAAGTTAGAATGATACCTTTTGAATTGAAAACGATAATAATAATTATTAATTATTGTGCTGTTGCTGGAAATATTGGTTGGTCACTTTCCTTTCAATAGAGTTCGATTTATTCCATTTAAACAACTAGTTAAGAGACAATAAAATTGTTTGTAAAATAAAAACGATGATTAATTTCAGGCAATAACGAGTTAACTAACCGACGGCATTTAGTGCTTGGGAAGAACAACGGATTCTTAAATACGGAAGTTAATTTTAAGTCTAGGTTATTAATTTTTTCTCTTATATTCTAGAATTTTTAGAGTAAGCAATAAGAACATACTGAGTATTCTTTTTTTAATCTTTAATATCGTATATATGCTGGCGATAAAAGCAGAATTTCGAAGAAAAATATGCCAAAGAAATGACAATTTTGAATTACAAAGCACACACGTGCTGTAATCAAGCACAGCCATACTTTTCTCCAGGGAATGATTTGTATTCAGTGGTCAGGAAGCCACGAAGCTTATATTGGTCGTTGGCAACAGCTGGGTACCATGTTATTTCCAACAGGCTGGGATTAATCTACGAAACACACCTGTAACCGATAATTAATTAATTTCTAAGTATGCTTAAAACTGTATTAACACAACTGATGATCGGTTTGAAAAATATTTCTTTAAAAATACGTAGAATTTATTTAGAAACGATACGGTCTATTAGGAAAAAAAAATCAAGAAAGCTTTAGAAATAATATTTCTCAAATATTTAAAAAAGCTTTTAGTGCGCATGTGGGGCGGACCGTAATGAAGACACAAACCTTATTACCAGGATAATAATATTCCACTTTTACGCATCTCTTATCATTTTATTTAAGGGATAAGGGATTATGATCTCAAAACTCCTTGAATAATTTAAAGATAGTTAAATTGAATAATTAAAGATTAGTGAAATAAAGGTATTAAATAAACAAAGACGGTGTTATACCGCACAGGCACGATTGTAATGACCCAATGAGCATATACGCGGTCTATCTCCGGACAAAAACAATTATACAATCGAATATTCTTCACACATACATATAGATAATGGTATGTGCCAATTTGAAATTTCTCTCTATCATATAATATATTATGTATATAAATGTTTTCAGTGATTATTTTACATATAAAGTGGAATGATAAAAATGGGTCGTAAAAAATTGAGTTTAAGTCATGTTGAACCTATATAATTTGTATTATACAATTGGGGTAATATATTTCCCGTTCGGCTGACAGGGAATTATCTTTATTATAAATTATATTTATTAATTTGTATATAGCATCACAATTTATGATTTCATCCCTATATCGTCAGTTTAAAAACGTTATATGGTATGTAACAAATTTTCAAAAACATACGGAATGATTTTATTATATTCAGATTATTAAAAAAAATAGCAAATTATATTTTGAGATTAACTATTGAATAAAATAAAAAAATAATTATAATTTGGACAAAAATATGATACTAAAATCATTCAAAAATTTTTTTGAATAACTTAACATATATTTCTAATGATGTAATAACTTGTTTTATACATAAGAGATTGAGATAAAAAAACCAGATTAGATTTCATATTCATTCAAATACAACTAATTAATAATCAACTATTGCGTAAAACGAAAATGATACACAATAAAACTAGAAGAGACTCGTTGTAAGATAATAGTAAGAACCTCCGACACAATGAGGAACAGAAGGGTTAACTTCTATGGACATATCTTGCAAACGAATGCAAATATACTATCGAAAATGATATTTGAATTCCTTAGAAATAAAAAAAAACTGAACGGGGTTAGTTTAAGGAAATAGAGAGGAATATGAGAGAACTCGGGGTTATATAAGCCTAGAGATGGAAGTGCCAGGAGTATAACCCGAGACGAGAGGATGAGGTTTAAAGAGTAAACGAAGGGGGCTATCAAAATCTCTGTTGAAGAAAGGAATTGGAGATCAGAGAGGATGAAAAAATACTGAGTGGAGGGAAAGTCACGGAGTATGCTTTAATGATTGATTCAGAGTACCCCAAAATTGGGCGAAACTAAAACAAAGATGGTAAGAGAAAAACTAAATAAAAAAACTAGAAGGGTTAATATTATTCAGGAAATTGTAATCAATACAAACTACATTGGATGCCTTTGTAGTGCTAAATTTCACAATAAATAAATTCCTTAATTAATTAGATCATATAAGTGGTCGACTACGAATTCTTATAAGATATAGTTGACTATCTCATACGTACTAAGGTTGCAAATGCTGCATCTTCATTCTTTAAAAAAATATTGAATACTTGTATAGACTTGAGTTTTCAATTGGAACAATGGTTAATCTTAAATAAAAAAATCACAAGGCGTACGTAATAATGTTTTAAATGCTGCTATTTCTACTTGTACGTACTGCTATTCACAAATTCTTTATTAGTTTTTAGCTTTAAATATATATGACTTTTATACAGTGGCGATAAGAAAGGAGAGAGCCATGAAAGGAGGAGCTGAATAGCGTAATGTCTCTGCTAGCAATTACGAAGGAGGCCATTGTGCTTCGGCCATCGGAATGAAATTGCACAACATTCATCAATTGGCGTTGAAAAGAAACGCCACGGGCGGATTTATGTCCTCCTTCGTTCTAGGGATAAGCCCCTTCTCTTAAACCGAAGCTCAATAAGTCAAGCATTAAAACTTCAAAAACTATGAAGTGTCTTATCCATGGGTGATCGATGATCTGGTTTGGGGCAGAAAAGTTGGAGGCTTCCAAAAGTCTCTAAAAAAACTAAAGGCTATTGTTATTTCAACCTTTGTAAAGAATGAATAGGTATGATAACAGTACATTAAAAATAGATTGATGACTAGTTTTTCCCAGAGCTAAAACTTAATAATGTTAATCAAGCAGCAAAACGCATTCAACAATCACCATTCAGTGGTATTCCTCAACAAAATTGAGTGTATTACTATACATTAGAATGAAAAATAAATAAAAATATATTAAAACAGCGCTGAAGTAACTTGTTTGTTTATATTTATAAACATTTATTAAAACGCCGCTTACTGCTTCTATGACTAGTCGGACGATACTATAATTAGGATTGTGATCTTTCAAGAATACCTGACGCCTGGTAGGCTACCAATATATAGTTCTTCCATAACGAGGTTTTATAAACAAACAAATGTCTCTAATTTCCTATCCATTATCGAGGTTACCTGAAGAGCTGAATATTGGTGTAGATGGTTACGGAAGCCCTCCAATAACTGAAAACTTGTGGCTGTGAAGAATGTAGCTAATGTTTCTGCATGAAATACAATATCAAATACTGTAGTTGTACAATGGAATGCTTAAATTGATATCTAAGTCCAAGGTACTGCTGATTCCGAGTAAAAGCAGCCGAGATTTTCCAAAGTAAAACAGAGCAGATTGTATTTTTAAGTTTTTACTATAATGCCAATAACACTCTCATAGTGCCCATTAAACTGACAGATAGTACAAGTTGCTGACTCAAGTATCTAAACTGAGAGAGAGATATAAAGTGACGAAGAGCAATATTGTATGATTGACAGGCCCTTTTCTACAACTTTCTCTACGCCTCAGTGGTCTGAAACTTACATGGACAGCTGCCACTGTCATTCATCTATCATTCTTAAATAAACCATGAACGTTTACTCTTTTAACCATAAGTTGTGTTGTGGAAAAAAATTAAGAGCCAAACGTTCCAATTGTCCAACACGGAACTATCATCCATTGAAAGATAATCTGCATCCAATTGGCCAAACGAAGGCTTTAATTCTTATAGAACTCGTTTCCCTAAAGGAGTACACGTCAGAGATAAAACGAATTTAATTGCTGATAACTGGATTTCATGGAAGATCGTCAGTTTTAGAAGATAAAGATATGAAGTGGATTTCACGACTATTGACGGGTACAGCATCCCACGGCCAACACTGATAGGATGATCAGTACGTAGTAAGTAAACTAATGAGCGGATCTATAGATTCAAAACTATTATAAAAGGAAGATCGGGCTTCATAGATTTTGATTTTTTTTTTCCTCCTAGCCCCTTGGGCTTTTAATTTTTTTTTTAAATTGCATTAATTAATTGGTAGTCATATGATAGATGGAATCTCTTTTACTGCACGAGGAGCATTTTAAGAGAGGTATTTAGTTATAATTTTCTGGATTTCAATTAGATGGTAGGAGTGGGTGTCTAATGATGGGGCTCACTAGTTCTTTCTGATTTGAGTTAGGTAGTAGTTTACTCAGTTAATTTTGAGTGTCTGTACATGTTTTTGTCGGCCTGTAGATTTTTAATGATGTCTTACATATATATATAAAATGATAACGGTGTTTTATATTTTGATATTGTAAGCAATACAGAGATAAAGTGTTCCTCCCGTGATTTGAGGCGTTGTGTATTAAGACATAGTAATGAAAAATGAAGTACTTGGATAAGGTTAATTATTTGTATTATTAATACTTGATCTGTTGTTCATGAAAAATGAGGGTAGTGTTAGCCGGTTACAGTCAGTCCCTGGGTGCAGAGATTCTGTTACTTCTCGTTTCTAGATTACCGATCCTCGCACATAGAGTTTTCTTCTTTGTGAGACTTTATGGTAGATCCAAACCAACTGGTAAAAACAGCTCTGGTACCCTACCACACAATATGAGAAAAATACTGAAACATCTCTGGAACAAGAGTATAGAAAAGAAGAATTAATGTGTTTTGTTGTAAGTTTTCGAATGCATTCCGATTCAAATATTTAAAAAATTATAGGGTCTATATAATACATTTAAAGGAATCTGTAGAAACATTTTTTTAGTATCAGAGTATCAAGTAAATCGGAGCATCGGGTTGTCTTGATACGAGTGTTGAAAAAGCTACTTCTGAGAAGCTATGCAAGATCTAATGGAAGAACTGCATCACTTAATTTAGATTAGATTGCACATCTGTTTGTAATTGACGAGCAAGCCGAAAGCTTGGCATAAAAAATCAAGATTCTTCCAGAAAATCGATTTGTCAAAGCCAAATTTATTGATTTTTATACCAATGGTGGGTCAAGACAAGATCCTTACGCGAGCGATTAGTACGTCCAAGTTGTACGGTAAAAATTCAGGAGCACCTCCCCTCTCCCCCCAAAAGAAAATATCGAATTCGTGGCCATAAATTATTTAATTTTTACACTATCCGACGATATAATTATACTTTACAATGAAATGGGGGCAATAATAGCTGAGTTAAATAGGTCGTTTAGAATCTATTTGAGGGGAATGAAGATTCGATAGCCGTGAGACGGTCGTATCCTGGAGGTAATACCCACTCAAATGGTCCATCAGCTCCTTCAACTGCTAACCCCTGATCCCTCCTTCCTCCACCCTCTCTCTCTCTCTCACTTCGTCCTCTGGGAGTGAACTTTATATAGAGTTTTATTGAATACTCACTCAGTCATTTCAGAAATAAAATCGCGATAAGACGCAATAACTGAAAGCTGCAGTGCTCCGTTCTGATTAACATTACGAGGTGGGTCATTATCTGAAAATGATCAAGTCTCGTCCATTTTTACCTCTTCCGTGAGCGTATCACAATACAATAAGGATTATTCGACTCCTTTTTTTTTCAAAAGTGGAGACTATATCGTCAATGCAAATGTTTGATACAAATTTTCGTTTCCGATACACACCGTTTGCTTTGATAATTGATAAAGAATATCATATAAAATACTGTAAGGTACTACTTAAACAGCGTACAATGACGTAGATATAATACCTTTGACTATACATACTGGTTTTGAATGAACCTTGAAAAAATTTGTCCACTCTCCTAAAAAATGGTCTTTTTCACTTTATTTACTATCTACTGTTTACTGACGATATTTGACCTCTAAAGCAAGTGTATAAATAGTAAATAAAAAATGAAAAATATATTATTTTCACTCCCTCACCATGCCCGACCCCATTTAAAAGTTCCTATTTGATCTACAGTTGATTTTGATTGTTTCAATTCTCTTGTCTTCAATATTTCAGTTATGAGATGAGGATTCCATTATGTATCCTATCATTAATATTTGTAGACAGTAAAAACAAACTGTTTGCCCAGATGTTTTTCCTTCACTCCAACACTCCAAAAAATAATTGGTGGCGTAGCTTGGAGGGTAATATGACTAGAACATGGCTGGAATCCGAAAGGAAAGTATTAGATGTCTTCTAGGCTTGTTATAAACTACCAGACAGGTAACTTGTCGCTTGTTCGGTTCTGCAGGGGCAGTCTTCTGTTGGGAAACTCGGGTGTGGTCTATTACGATTTTACTCCCCCATTTAAAAAAACAACAAAAAACGCTGGAAGTTTTAAAGCAATTATTTCACTAGATACTAATTTTTTGATAATAAATGCTTAAAGTTTTTGCTTCCATGATATTTTTCATATTTAGACCGATTGCAGAAATTTAAAAAAATAAAAACCTTGAAAAATTCACATCCTGATTTTCCTCCAAACTGGTAGGAAGTGAATAACTATTCTTTATATGAAAATCATTTAGCTCTTCGTTTGTTATGGCTGAGGCGGCTTTTGGGAATGTACTATGCCACTAAGTAGGTATGATTTTTTTCAGCTCAAAACCATGACTTCTTATTATTGCTATTTTAAGAAGTGATATATGCTCATCTTCCGATAATAAATCTATCATGTTATAAGAATAGAGAGGAACAGCTCTGGTTTTAATCTCTCTGTATCTAAAAATTATTAAAGGATCGTTAAACCATTTCTTATCATTAAAACATTGATCAACCTTAAAAAATAAAGATTCGAAAGGTTTCGGAAAATTATTTGAATTACAAGCTTTTGATTATATTGAATTACTACTGATAAAATAAATAAACTAATTTACTTTTAATCACTATCATATCAGCTAATCCTCACCCTTTTTTATTTTTTAAGTATCAATGGTTTACAACCAATACAGAACCAGAATTGGCGAAGAATTAAAATATAGATACTAATAGTAAAAATATTAAAATCATCATTACTTTCACTGGGTAATTTCTCTCCTTGCCTTATCCATGTCGTTATGTATCATTCATCATATTTACTAGTTGTATTGTCATAATACAGTTGTAAATTTCAATAAATAAAGTTTAAAAAAAATAATCGCACTGTAATTCATTATTTTCTTGAAGGGCGTAAATATAAAAAAAATCACAACTGAAATTAGTAGTAATCATGGTAATAAAAAACTACAAATCACAATTCCCTTTATCAACAAGAAATTGTAAACCCCAATAACAAACTACAATTCCAGCAATTGTAATTAAAATTGCAAATGCAGAAACTAAACGGCTAGGGGCCGTTCTCAGACCCTGAATTCCTGGCAACTTTCTGGGCACCGGCCAACCAGGGGGCAGGCAAAAAAAAAAAATCAAATCAAAATTATGGATCAAACAAATTACTTTGATCTGATAACCACCCCATTTACAGCTAAGTACACAACTTTAATACTTCGTAGGTACTAGCAAAACCCCTTCCCATAAATTCATAAAAAGATATTGCGCTGCAAAGGTAATAGATTAAGCAAATGGATCGCTTTGCTTTAAAACATTCTACGCATACCCATGGATATTATTACCATTTTCTACACTTCCATGTTAAAGTGTTATGGGGTGATTAGAAAGTATTGCTGTCCTTAGTGAGGTTGGAAAGATGACAAGGAGACATATAGGACTTTTTCCTGCTCCAATTAACATATAAAAATTAATATTTCTTTCATCATAAACATTCTATCATTACAAAACAAAAGGGGCTGTATTCAATAGTGTGAGGTTTATGTTCTAGGATTCTACAGGTCTCAAACTGGAGTGTGGTATAGGGCAGACTCCAGCGCTGGTCCGCACAAGTGGTAGATTCCTTTACTTACTGTTATACCAATCATTAGATGTCTATTAAGACACCAAGCAATGTCCTGTGAATACTCAGATGATCATCGATCATAATTTCAGTCCAGACATTGCAAGCGTGTTTTTTTTTATTCCTCCTTGCCATAACTAAGCCCACTATATTCCTTCTCCTTGCCTAGTCTTCTCCATGCTCGGTTTCCAACCTTTTAACCATGATTTGAAACGGATGTAGAGAAGTCTGGCGTCAAGGGAGGAAACTCAGCTTCATTCCCTGGTGGCTTTCTGATGTTAGATTTCCTTATCAATAGGGACCCATACCACCCTAAGATTCATGAAACTCTCAAATTTTTGCAATGCACGCTAACACTTAGTCGTCAGCGCAGAGGCCACTTTAGGTAACCTGGTGGGATAGGACAAACAATAGACGAATTTTCGCCTATTTGAAGCTAAAATTCAGCCTTTTATTAGCGGAAATCAAGAACTATACGATTTTATGGTCGAAACTGTAATCACAACCGGAACCTCGATCCCTTTGATTAATATATTAATCCCATTGAATGGTGTAGTAATGCAATATGATCGAAAACTTCTTGTGTAAAGTCAATAGTTTCCTGGCTACTTTAAGAATTACAGATCCGGTTTTCCTCTGTATTCTGTAAAACTCTATAGATTCAAAAAGGACCACCAAGGATAAAATAATAAAACATAATATTCCTTAAGAAGTCAAAATTGGATTTCGTATGTTGCCTGAAATGAACTACATTTTACATTTACTGTAGTTTTTTTATTATATTAATATTACACATAAAGTGGATGGTTCAATTTTTTTATTTCTATGATGAAGCAACTTAAATTTTACTCATTTTAAGATATTATTGACGCTTGAAAATAACATTCTGTTATTATACAATTTGGTGCAGAAGAAATACTATTATAATTTGTAAGTCGTGCCTTGAACTTTTAATCCAGAAATGAGCTGGCACCAGCGAAAAGTATTCAGTCCACAGAGATGGTAAGCGCTGACCGTGTCCTTTCCCTCAGGACCGGGAGTCGCCCGCACTAAAGGGTTAATATTTTCGCGCAGTTTCGGAAAACGAGATAATTTTGCGTACCGGAACTTTGTTTAGCTATACCCAAAGGGACAACAGGACAAGTGACCGAGAAAAGGGACAGTCCCGTTCAAAACGGGACGTTTAGGTACGCCAAAGAGATATTTATATAGATAACACTCCATTAGAAACCATTTTTTTTATAATGGCCATTCTAATTATGAAATAAGTGACGTGAAGCTCAGACGTCAACATTAATCTATATTCCTTAAAAATCAACATAATTTATATAAAACCTATTTTTTTATAACATTTTTTACATTTTATACTAAGCTGGTAATATGTATTAAAAAATAAAATAATTGTTTACAATCCTCGGATCAATGATTCATTTTAACTCTATTCAGAACAAAAAGCATTCGGTAGTTAATAATTTACAACTTTTATTGATGACAAGCTAAACCCAAAAGCATTCATCCTTGGAAATTGGAAACAATGGGTGTAATATAACCTGAGAGGAGGCGTCAACGTCATCGTGTATAACGTTAGGTATCTACTTTTAGACACGGCCGAGCTCATACACGGCACCGAGCTTTGAATCACTTTAAAATTAATTTTCAGAACAATTAGGTTCTTTTTAATAAAGTTGGATACAAAGCATTGTCATGTATAAACATCCTTTAGCTCTAACATGTGTCGTAAAGTTTAATTTAATAGCGATTCAATTAAAACAAACCTTTTTTTTTTAGTCAGGGTCTCCCTCGGTACATGACAATCAATTTGAAATTTTATGGAAAAATAAAAGTGTCGTCGGCATCAACTATCACGGAATATAAAAATTACTTTCGGGTATCATTTTTCATACTAAACATAGAAATGGATTAAGAAATGAATCCTATGAAGCATGAGAATTTAAAAACGTCTATATGTGTGTGTGTATGTGAAAGAAGTGTACCGCAGGCTGAAATTAAGTAAAACCAAAAAAATTGGCTTGAGAACTTCAGTGAATTGCCTAAATTGTTGAAAAGAAATAAAATCCTCAGAACGGCAAAACGTTTTATAAATGCAGGATGGGAATAGTTGGGGGGGTGCAGTCAATAATTTACACAATAAATAAGTGGAAACTTATTTTTTATTTGTGCCTACGTTTCGACCTACTTTGTAGGTCATCTTCAGGGCCAATAGGAGTGGCTGCTCAGTGCAAAATATAACTGCACCCCGAACTATTTCCATCCTCCATTAGTACTTACAGTCAACCAATTTCCTCTCTAACATTTTATAAATGCCATTGGCACTCTGTTCAACACGCAGAGCATCATTATATTGAACATGGCTAAACTGACTATTTATTTTTTATTTCAAAACGGAATTAAATAATTGCTATCGCCAGTTAGCAGGTCAACAATGAATATAAACAGAACTTTTTAATTGGGAAAAAGTTTAAATTAAAACAATCTGGGTTCACTATAATTATATTCAGATTTTACAATTCGTTATAATAAAAATATTGCAATTAAACAAATTGTGGAACCACCAGTTCACCAGCTTTATTAAAGAAAAGGTGCTCTGACAGTAATAATTAAATTATACGCAATATTTTAAAATTATATTTATATTTGTCAGAGGAACAAATTATCTTTAATAAAGCTGTTGATTACTTTAAATAAGATTTATATTTATTAATATTGTTTTATTTTGACCTTAGTTATCATCGCATTCAGAACTGGGCCCTAATATTTTTTCGGACGCCCACTATTCATAGATTAGAGAAAAGACTCTTCTACATGATTGATTAGCTACATAATCTTTTACCCTTAAAGTGCTATGGATGCATTTAAGTATCCGGCGAAAGCAATCGGTAGTGACTATGAGCGTATATCATATATACATCTGTCGAAAGTGACCAACTATGCGTTTTTCAATTTTTTTGTTTTTTTATGTATTAATTGCATGAAATTATGGTTAAAACATCACGTATAACTTTATGTGAGAAGGATTTATATGTATAACTTTAGCTACTGTATTAAAAAAAGAAAGATTATGAAAATATCAGGTTTAAAGACCAAAAATTAAATATAAAGTCTAAATATAAAAGAGTTCAAATCAGCTAACATATCCTGATAATTTTAATCAAATTTAGGGCAGGTATTGTTGATGTATTTTTCGTTACCGCCCGAGACCCTAAATATCTGCGAAGGCATTCCAGATTTTTTAAATTTAATTCAATACTACCACTGGGTAGTTTCTCTACTTGTCTTTTCATGTCAATTTATTCAATCATAATATTTACTGGATGTATTCTTTATACAGTTGTAAATTTCAATAAATATATATTAAAAAAAAAATTTAATTCTATGATGTAACAATTTAAATTTTACTCATTTTAAGATATTATTGACGCTTGAAAATAACATTATGTTATTATACAATTTGGGGAAGAAGAAATACTATTATAATTTTTAAGTCGCGCCTTGAACTTTTAATCCAGAAATGAGCTGGCACCAGCGAAAAGTATTCAGTCCACAGAGATGATAAGCGCTGAGCGTGTCCTTCCCTCTGAACCGAGAGTCGCCCGCACTAAAGGGTTAATATTTTCGCCCAGATTCAGAAAACGGGACTATTTTGCGTACCGGAACTTTGTTTAGCTATACCCAAAGGGACAACAGGACAAGTGACCGAGAAAAAGGACAGTCCCGTTCAAAACGGGACGATTGGCCGTTCGCTTTAGGTATGCCAAAGAGATATCATTTATATAGATAAGTAGACGTCTAAGTCAAGTTTTTTTTCTTCGCTGTGCGATTAGATTTATAAATAAAAATTTAAAAAATAGTATCCGTACATACGCTATTTCGTAAAATCGAATTAATGAATTCAAATCGATTAAATAAAAAAGGAAAGAAAAAAATTATGAAGTATAAACAGTCGAAAGTTAAGAATCTTTTTAAGAGCCCTCGACTTGATTCCACTCCAAGCACACTCAACGAACTATAATTAACAAAGAGGTTTTTCTCTGACAATTAATGCAAAAGGGAAAGTTGAGAAGGGAAAAGAGTGGAAGGAATTATAAGGAGAGGCCGGGGCGAAGAGTGGAGTGGGCTTCAACCGAGGAATGAAAGAATTAACGAGGTCATTACTAAGTAAAGATATCTAATGCATCCTTAGTGAATAAGAGCCTTCTAACCCTACCGCCCCCATCTTGCCATCATTGACTAGTTTAGAGTCGTTCAATCATTGAGCTCATTCTTCAAACAATTAAATAAGTTGGGCAAGAATCGCTATTATATTTTTAGTATTATTAGTATAATTTTTTTCAGTCCATCAATATCACAAAAATCGTTTTAGTAATTTGTTCTCTCCCATTTTAACTGAAGCATTGCTGTCTTGTTAAATTTAGTCTTATGGACCTGTAATATCAATAATTATATCATTTAAAAATATAATATAAATTTTAAATAATGACTGTTTGTCAGATATCTATCTTGTTAGAACTCCAAGATTAAAGGAAACGGTAAATTGCGTACGAGCAATCGAAAGTAAGAAATTGAATTAAAATATATAACATACCTAAAATCCGAAAAATCCATTATCGGTAGGTTTTAATTCCACGCAAACTACACGTAATCACTTGTGGGAAATCGGCCTTAAATCTTATACACCATTGACGCGGCCTGCAACAAAAGCAGTTCATAAGAAGGTGAAGCAGCGATTGCCTAGAAGAGGATACCAAACTGGAATGACAGTTTACGCGTTACTGTCTGTAAAGTGATAGCAGACGCCTAAGAGCCTGCAGAGAACATGAGAGAGAAGAGAGAGAGAGAGAGAGAGAGAGGAGCGAATAATCCCACAGTTCATGATTCCTTTCATGCAGTTTGGAAGAGGTTGTGTAATGGTTTGAGCTAGCATTTACATGGAAGGACAAATCACACTCTATATTGCTGAAAGCAGCCAGTTACGCACATGAATGTATGAATACGTTCCTCAAACGAGGGATCTCATTGGCAGGAATTTTCTTCATGAAAAAGATGGACCTCATAGATAATGCGTTGTGCGACAAATTTTATAAATCCACGGAATTCCACATCTGTCCCTTTCCGCATTGTCTCCAGGCTTCGATCCTGTTGAGCACATGTGGGATGCGTTGTCCAGAAGGCTTTTCAATCCAATTGACCTTTAACATTGTAACATCTAAGGAGTGAAATTCTTCAAGAAACTAGTGACTGCATTATTAATAGTATGCCTAATAGGTTCACAGAGGGTCTGCTTAACAGAGTAATTATACAAGTTATTAATTGTGTCCAACGAAAAAAATATTTGCAGCCAAAACCTTGTCATTTTTCAAAATCTTTTACTTTAATAAATTTTGCGGCATTATAAGACCATGATAATTTCTAATAAATATCAATTCAGTACATAATATAAATAATATAAAAATGTTAGGGGAAGTGAATACTTCAAAATAAAAGATATCTCTATTCATTTATACGTAGTTTATAAAGATATGGATATCAGGAAAGAAGAATATATATATTCTGTAAAAGAAAAAAAAATGAAAAAGTAATATTCGCTAAAACTTTACGCTTTTTCCTTCCTGGAAAGTTTAACCTTTTTTCCAATGTCAGGCGAAACTGGTCTATAGAGGATTATCTTAACGGATATAAGTCTCTACGGTCAACGCTATCTCTTCCTTGTCTCCAATCTAACTTTAACCAATATACATATAGAGGGCGTTTTAGCTCCTTTCCTCCTTCCCCTGATTCTGCGATAGGAAGCGGGTCCGATATAATGATTTATACAGATAGCTCTGCTCCTTGGCCACATTACGTCGGACGGAAGAGGAATAAATAAAAAAGTAAACACGGGTTTGTTTCTTCTATCTTGCCCGGGAGCCTTTAGATCGCAACAATAACGAGGGACGAGAAGAAAGGCTTTAGGCCTTGTTTGTGGAGGGATGTGAAAAAGAGTCCGTGCTTCAGGCACAAAAAACAAAACAAATACGGCTAATACATCGGGACTATTGCTACTATACGAGATTTCCCCCCAAGGTTTCTTTTTTTTCCTGCCGGTTTCGGTAAATATTGAGATGAAAAGATATTGAACGTGTATACCTTCTTGAAACCTGTCAGCTATAGCACAATAAAATGATCAATATACTATTCTGATTTCGCGTAACAAGTAACGGAAATAATGAGGATGTGGGTAGTTTGCTACCAAAGCTGAAATAATTATTAATTGAAAAATTTGGAATTCATTCAGATTTAAAACTTGCTCTAATTCAGAAATAGAATATATCATTAGGAAAACAACCCTTAATGACATGCCTTGAAGGTGCATGGGCACATTAAAAATGAATTGGCAATCTTCAGTTTATGTCGCTAAGACTAATCGGACGATACTAAAGTGAGCAAAACCCTAAATTTTGTCTATCCACTTATAATTATTTAAAATAGGGATCTAGAACCTGACAGTGCACAGGCTAAGGACCGCCATTTTACGCCCCATACTAAGGGCGGCATAACCTAGAATTTTTGGTACTCGTCTGTTTTAACGTCCATTGTCACCAGCGCTCAGGTGTCACTTACCTCAACTATTTCCACCATGTCAGGTTATGTTTCTTTACATATTCCTCCAAATATCCACTGCAAAGGCAAAATATAAAATCCGTATATAAACTTTCAATTTCTACATACATACCGGGCCCTCCAGTAGTTGATGAATTTCTCTCTAATTTGAAAACACACACTTCTCTCATATAATTGCAATAATCAATCACTGTAGAGTGAGACTTGTTGAGCTGTTCAATTCAAAGAGGTATTCACTCGAACACCGAGGCTCTTGTTACATCCTTTAGCAGGGCATTTCCATCTAATTGCTTTTCCCCCTTGAAGTTTCATATTATGGCCGTTTGCACAACACATTTTCTTAGGAATGACATTTTATATTCGCATCAGTCACCATGCGAAAAATCTTCAAATTCCAAGTCTATTAAAAATAAACAAAAACAAAGTCACCTCCACTAATAACAACGCACTGAGCAAAGGTTACTATAACAGGAGTAAGTGACACCTGAGCGCTGGTGTCAACGGACGTTAAAACAGGCAAGAACCGAAATTTTTATGCTGCTTTAAAAAATCCTAAGACCACCTGCCGGGTTGCTAACCCGTGATTATACTAACCAATATACCTATATTGGTTAGTATACATATATACTAACCAATACACCGCAGGTGACCCTCGTAATGTTGTTGAAATTTCGGCTATATTTTTAAATATTACGGCTATCCAACCTCACACAGAGTACAATACAAGATTTTTTTTTTGTTTGTTTATAGAAATGCAAGTTATTACAGTACTATCATTTAATGGTGATAAGTATTTATTTTGTTGATCGTTTAAAAAAAAGAAAAGGATAATGTTTTTCATGGATCTTTGGAAGGATACACGTGAAGGGAGGATGAAGGTTTTGAACGGTAAGTTTGAACTAAATGGCACTGGTGCGAAACATTTTGATTTGTTGGAACAGCTGACAGTTCTTTTGCAAATTTTTGATTTTTTTTTTCGCACTTGTGTAACATCCCTATTTCATTTGATCGAAGGTGAAAGGAGCTGTTAGGACAGAACGTAGAACAAAAACTTGTTTGAGAGTAAGGGGCACGGAACAAAAATGTGTTTGAGGGTAAAGGTGGCCTAACAGACCAAGCTAGTTGGAGGATAATTTTTAACTTTCTTTCAAATAGAACGGACATTAATTAGTTCAGTGGTTGCCATGTTCTGTGAGAGCGATAGAACTATCACTTTCATAAAATAAAAATAAAAGCTTGGGCCGAATTAGATATTTTAAATGGCTATGGATTGTAAAAATACCAAGTGTTAGCACGTAGTAAATAAACGTTGAAATTACTTACACGGTTCAAGATCGAAGTTGACCAAAATCCTTCATTGCAATAAAAAACTTTGTAAAAATCATTCAAAATATATAGAGAAAATTCGATCCAAATCACAGTTCATTTCAAATGAATGATAGAGAAAAAAGAAATATAATTAGAAAAAAACTTCTATACCCCAAGAAGTGTCTTCGGTCCAGTACAAGGTACATGAGGGACTACACTGTTTCTATGCCAACGGTTATCCAAGGGGGTTATTTGGGCCTGATCACAAAAGGTTTTTTGCAGACCCCAGGAGGGTCTGCAGGTCCAACAGGATCGATCTATGGTTGGTAAACAGATTACATAACATTACTGTCATAGCCGGCTTTGAAACCAGGACCTTGAGCACAGCAACTCTATACCACGAAGTAGCCCGCTCCAATATTCAGAAAGAGATGTAGGGATAAATGAGTTGAACTTATTTTTACTCTGATTATACTTCCAGTGAATGCTAGCGGTGGATGAATAACTTGTGGAATGAACTCACGTTGAATAATACATTTAGTGATTTTAAAAAGAAAGTTTAAAATTAATCCCTGGACATTAAGAGAAGTTACATATTAATTGCAAGCTCCTCATTATTCATACTCTCGAATACTTAATAACTACTTAACTTGAAAATTCGGATTTAAAGTTCTTTTGAAATTACAGGAAAAAATCAGAGCTTCTAAAAATACGGAATATTAAAATTGCAAGAGGTCAAAAATTATAAGGGGTTTTTATTCATGCCATTCCCATTTCTGAGTTTATCAAAATAAAGTAACGGATAAAAAACCTTTTTAGTGATCGACGATTTCGGCAAAGGATGTTGTTTCACCCTGGGAACCAAAGGACCCCGATTGCTTATAAACTTGGGGGAATTTTAAAAGGGGGAATTTGATGCTTTATTTCCCGTTTCTTGTACGTTTTCTTTTCCCCCTGATTCATTCAATCCATTAAACGTGGCAATGAAAAAGAAAAAGCATTAAAAGCGGAGAACACGATCGGAAGGTAATCTCCTGGATAAAAGGGAGGACACAGCCCTTCCAGGAGGGTAAATGGTTAGCTAATAAGCCAAGCAGACCTCAGTCTTATGGTATGTGGTATGTTAGCTGGAGAATATTCCACAGGACTTGAACTCACGCTATTTATATTTCTACTGTATTGCTAGACTAATAAAATAGAATATATAATGTGTATTCTAATGTAAACGTTTGTATATTTAAAAAGATGAAAACGTCTATCAAGTGAATAGCACCAAAATCCATAGAATATATTTGTAATCCTAGTTAAGCTGTTAAGTAGAATTTTGTCCAGCGGGAGTAAACTGTATTGAGAGAAGCGGAATCATATCACCATCGAAGTTTTTGGCTTTAAAATTGAGTAGTAATATAAGCAACAACTCCTTTTCAAGCTAAAGTCGGTCTTAGCTCCTCATCCAGGTTGGAAATAATACGATTCCACTACCCTTGGTACAACTAAATCATTCCGCAAGTTCAAAAGATAAGTGAGTTTTTTTTAAGTGATAATTTTCAGATAAGCAAGTTTACATTAAATACTTGATAATACATTTTACAAGCACACTTTCATTTCTTTTAGAGTATCAAAGGATCACGTTTGAATAATTTGGATTTTTCCCCAGAATATTTTCATTCTGACTCTCAATATCCCTATTTATTAAACCTGCATTAAAGAAATACCGAAGTGGGTATAAATATCCGATATTAAATTTTTTTAGAAATTGAAGCTTAAAGTTTGAAAAAAAATTATTTTACATACAAAACATTTTCTTTTTTTAAATTATTATATTGAATTGTACAACTGTAATATATACATCTAGTACAAGGGCTGTATGAATAAATAAATACATTAAAGGACATGTAGAGGCACTACCCATTGGCAGCACTCTAATTACATTTCTATTATAGAAGGTCCCGAGGCCATCTTCTCTTAAGACGCCTAGGAAGATTGTCCGAGATGGAATTGTATGCAAGGATGGAAGCTATTGGGTTTGGATGGGCCTGGAGTTTATTATGGAATGATAGGTATCTGGAATGGGCTAAATCGGTAACATATGGAACGTTCAGGTCATTAGGGATGGTTTTATTTGTGACAAAATAAGGAGCGTTTAGGATTTTGCGAAGGATTTTGGATTGCAAGGATTGAATACGAGAGGAATTTGATGGTTTGGTGGAGCCCCATATTCAATTCCGTAAGTCCATATGTATCTTATTACAGTCACATAAATAAGTCTTTTGTAATTGATCTGAAGCTTTGAGCGTTTGTCTAGTATGTGTTGAAGTAGTCGGAAGCGCCTAGCTGCTTCTTGTCTTTTCAGTCTTGTGTGAGGGTTCCAAGTAAGACGTTTGCCTAAATTGAGTCCTAGGTAGCGGATCTGTTCAACAGTCATAAGTGGAGTACTATTAATGGATACAGTAGGACAGGAAGTCATGGGTTTTCGGCGAAGGGTAAAGGTAATTTGATGGGACTTGTTGGAATTGATTTTAATTCTCCAATTCCGACACGACATACACAACAAAAATATAAAAGTGATATACACATAAACTATAATATAATAGATTACTTTACGTAATTTAATTGGTAACGGCCACATTATTTGAAATTCTTGGAAACAAATAGTTAGAGAATTAAAAAATAAATAATAAGTAAAAATATCATTGTGCTTTCTAATCATACATACATACGATTTTGATTTAGATAACTTTATTTATTTCAAATTGTCTCTCTAAACAATTGACCACTTTGAGCCACTATGAAATACCTTCACCTCTATCGGTCCTTGAACATTTCTTCTGGCGTAATTTTATAAATATTTTTTAATGTGTATTTTTAATAACTAACATGAAATAATTTTTTATATCAATCGTTCCATAAGTGAATATTTTTTTATAATTATCCACAAGAAATAAAAACTTGTCTTCTCAGAATGACCTTTATTCAACACAAATTCTTAAGGGATCATTAAGGAATAAAGTCATGGAATAAATAAAGCACTTGAGCTTACAAAGACTACTACAAGTACGTGTACTCTTATGATAGCTATAACTTTAATGCAATTCTGGTTGCTTAAAAGTTTCCATTATTAATTTTTATTTCATTTTAATAGATCTTGAATATGATACACAATGTAGATTTTTCAAATTTTATCTCGACTTGAATGGCTGTCAACGATCAATGGTCGTTAACGATTTCTATTTTTGGGATATAAATCTGATTTGAAGTTCAAAATAATTCTCATAACAATTTCTAAATTATGAAATCCAAGTTTTCCACTATCAGGGCCACTTAATGTAATATATTTATATATACTTCAAGTATAAGTTATGTGAATTTTATTCATTAAAGTTTTATGAATGAATTTAAATCCAGTCGCACCCAATACAATAAAGTTTTTTTTCTGAATGTTTAAGAACTAAAAACCAGAACGATCTAGGTTCTATGTAAAAAAATCAAAGTAAATAATTCATAAGAGGATTTCTTAAGCACATTTATGACCAACCGTAGTTAGCCAAAAACCAGTTCAAATGACAATTATAAATTTCAAAAGTACTTTTAATTATATACTCACAAATAATGTTTTTCTAGGTGGATTCAATCCTGACTTACCTGTAATAGAAAAAAAAGGTGAAATTATGACAATTATTAATATCTACAATCAAAATAAAAACCCTTTAAAAAATACAAAAAGTATAAATAGGATACAATAGGAAAAATCCAAAAAAATTAAGCCTTAAGCCTTTAAAAAACTGGAAAAAACGAACCAGTCAACTTTTCGCCGATTCACAGGCATCACCAGGACACACACCAAAAGAAAAATCACATAAAAAAAGACGGCGCACAGTGGAACGAATCAACGCATTTGTTGGACATTGGACCAATTCTCAAATAACTAAATTTGTCCTTTATTTTGATCTTAAATTATACTTTATACTTCTTCTCAACAAAATCCATAGATAAATTAATTGTGAAATTAAATCTTATATGCCAAAAATTCTGAATTGAAATATAAATTTTTCTAAAAACTCATATTTTTAAAGCAATCTACTGTTTGAAGTATTGCATTAAATTAATCGTGCACCTACTGGAAAAAACTCATTCATAATAAGATATTTTAGGCAAATAAAACTTTGGATTATTTCAAACGTCTGGGAATTTTCGGTATAAATTGGGGGTTAAAACTAAAATAATCAATTGCGAAAATCGCTCAAAATCGCCCAAAAAACTACCTTCACAGTAAATAACTAGAATGTTTGAAGTTTTTTTTCCATTAGTCGGATTCTGCTACTAGGTGCTATTTTCCGAGAAAATGATTTTTTTCTTTTTTTTTTTTTCTTTTCCGGGCCTTTAATTTTAAATAATTGCTGTTGATATTGGCGTCTACTTTTCGCAAGTTTTCTTTTGTTTACCAATGTTTGTTTACATTCATTTATCCAAATCCTTATCTAACATAATAGTATTAACAATGAAACTTAGTTTGTGTGTGGTATTTGAACGACATATGTGTAATGGTGCACAGAGGTGCAATAGTCCCTACAACAAATCTTCAAGTTTTTAAATTTGTATTTATTTATTTTTTAAATTTTTATTTCGTTATTTAAATAAAACAATTTTATATAGGCACTTACATTTATTATAATTTTGATGTATCAATTATACCTAGTGTATTAACTAACAAAAGTAATTATCAATTATTATATTCATTTTGTTTAATAATTAAATTATTTGGTTTGTTACTTATTCCTTTGTATAACTTTATTTAATACCTATGTATCTGTCTTTCCATAGAATACTGTATTGTACCCATTATAGTAGTATATAGGTACAATGTTTTTAGATAATAAATTATCGAACATCGAAATATCAAATCTAGAATTTTTACACGTTTCCCCTAAAATGTTTGATCCTGCTTATCATATAATTAAATAGTTCCTTCAAAAAGCTTTAAAACCGTAGCAATAGCCTTATTCTAGGAGAACCAGAAGCGGAGATATTAATGAATGTCCAGTCCTCCCTAACGCTCGTTCCACTGTGCGGCGCACAGTGGAACGAATCAACGCATTTGTTGGACATTGGGCCAATTCTCTAATAACTAAATTTGTCCTTTATTTTGATCTTAAATTATACTTTATACTTCTTCTCAACAAAATCCATAGATAAATTAATTGTGAAATCAAATCTTATATGAAAAATTCTGAATTGAAATATAAATTTTTCGAAAAACTCATATTTTTAAAGCAATCCACTGTTTGAAGTAATGCACTAAATTAATCGTGCACCTACAGGAAAAAAACTCATCCATAATAAGATATTTTAGGCAAATAAAACTTGGGATTATATCAAACGTCTGGGATTTTTCGGTGAAAATTGGGGGTAAAACTAAAATAATCAATTGCGAAAATCGCTCAAAATCGCCCAAAAAACTACCTTCACAGTAAATAACTAGAATGTTGGAAGTTTTTTTTGCATTAGTCGGATTCTGCTACTAGGTGCTATTTTCCGAGAAAAATTTTTTTTTCTTTTCCGGGCCTTGAGTATTAATTTAAAATAATTTCTGTTGATATTGGCGTCTACTTTTCTTTTGTTTACCAATGTTTGTTTACATTCATTTATCCGAATCCTTATCTAACATAATAGTATTAACAATGAAACTTAGTTTGTGTGTGGTATTTGAAAGACATACGTGTAATGGTGCACATAAGTGCAATAGTCCCTACAACAAATCGTCAAGTTTTTAAATTTTTATTTATTTATTTTTTAAATTTTTATTTCGTTATTTAAATAAAACAATTTTATATAGGCACCTACATTTATTATAATTTTGATGTATCAATTATTCATAGTGTATTAACTAACAAAAGTAATTATCAATTATTATATTCATTTTGTTTAATAATTAAATTATTTGGTTTGTTACTTTTTCCTTTGTATAACTTTATTTAATACCTATGTATCTGTCTTTCCATAGAATACTGTATTGTACCCATTCTAGTAGTATATAGGTACAATGTTAGATAATAAATTATCTAACATCGAAATATCAAATCTAGAATTTTTACACGTTTCCCCTAAAACATTTGATCCTGTTCATCATATAATTAAATAGTCCATTCAAAAAGCTTTAACACCGTAGCAGTAGCCTTATTCTAGGAGAACCAGAAGCGGAGATATTAATGAATGTCCAGTCCTCCCTCACGCTCGTTCCACTGTGCGGCGTGGAGCAGGCTCACATCAACAGCCGAACAGGCTCATCCACAGGAGCCAGCAAACCTTGTCTCAATAGCTGAAACATTTACTTGTCGTTTGTTCCCAATATTTTAGAAACTTAAGTCTTTGTTTTGAGGATAATCAATAATGTTATTATAAAATTAAATTTCAGTGTAATGTACATCTATCAATCCCGGCTTTTATGAATGTTTTCTAAATAATTTTGTTATGAATATTCTATTTATCTTTCAGATAAATCGGAAGTTGGTGGGCATGGACAGAACTAGGACTTTTGAAAGAGGGTACTTAAGCTTAACCTCTTCTTTTAACAAAAAAATCGTTTATAATTCGAAATAAACATCATTTTCTTATAACATAAATTCATTTCATCAATTGACTTAACGATAAAACTATAAAGTAGAAAGGTTTATTATTTACTTAAATGATATTAAACTTAATGTATAAGAGCAATAATAAGTTTAACTATCTTGGTATATATGAGCCTTTCAGTGAAGTTTTAAAAATTTATTTATTTTTTTTACTTTTTTCGACAGTTTAATGTTAATAAATTATATTGCAATAATATAAAGCAATTTTATGCTCCCGAAAATTTAGGTTCAGAACCGAACTAGATCCATGAAGAATAAGGTCGCAAAATCAATGACCTTAATCAAGTTCTACAACTGTTAATTCTTTAAATGATTAAAAATTATTAGTCAGTAGGGATAATGGTGTTACATGGAGTTGTATCCCGTTGCTATATTTATTAAAACAGATTTTAGAAAAGTAAATTGTGATTCAAAAATCTCATCTCTTGCCTCTCTTATAAAAAAACATACAACTAAATAATTTATTTATCCTAATTAAATTTAATTCATCAGTAATAGTACAGCTAAATAAATAAAAAAATTTAAAAAATCTGAATATCATAAATACTACTAGAGGATCAGCAATATATGAAAATTAATTTAACTACTATATTTTTAGTAAATTAATAATAAATAAACCAAATAAAAAGTATAAACGTTTTTTATAATGAATAAGTGTTTAATGTGATATTGTTTGAAACAACATGCTATCATCTCTAATTAGTCGATTGTTACTTTCCAAGTAGGAATTACCTAAGAAACTTTAAATGTAACGGTTATATAAAATTAAAATTATTCAATTATCTTAATTAACCAGTATATAAAATAAATGAGATGGAACAAGGAGAAAGACTAGGAGTGCCCAGGCTAAGGCCACGTCACAGAGGGCTCGATAGCTTTATCTCTAGCAGCTTCTTCCTTCCTTATCGTTCCTTTTTCAATAGCACTATCTGTTTATAGAATGTAACCTTTGATGGCTCACTTTCCTTATCCAGCGACTGGATCTAAAACGATTTCTGTATCTTCCAGGAGTTTCCACCTGTTCTCTAAGTTCGGTTTATTGTATTCGACATTCCAATCTAGACCAATAACTAGGAATGCCTCTCATGATTTAGAATCAGCAACTTCATATCGGAAGTAGAATAATGCTTTATTCTCTATTTGTAAACCTTCTATTCGATCAGCAAGATGTTGGTAGAATGTACGAAAATATTATTGAACCGTACAAGACCGAAACTGTCTCAAATCACAAAAATCCTCCAGGGACGGTTTTAGAAGGACTGAAATATAGGAGGGCAAAATAATAAGTACCACAATTGACAAAATGGGCTATAAAGGTCACCTGTGGTCTAGTGGTTAGCGTAACAAACTACTAAGCCCAAGATCGCGGGTTCGTAGCCCGGCAGGTGACCCTAGGATTTTATTAATGGGAGTAAAAAATCCTTAGTTACGCCGTCCTTCGGAAGGGAGGTTAAACGGGGGTCCCGAGCCTGTACGATGTCAGGTACTCGTTAAAAATCCCTATCCTAATAAAACCTGGATAGGCAAAATTTAGGGCTCCCACTGTAGCATCGTCTGATTAGCCATAGCAGCACAAAGTGACGTTAAATGAACAAACAAAATGGGCTATAATTATTTTTAAAATTGATAACTCTCATGGTCAAATAATTATAAAAACCAATGAATACATACATACATGTACTGAAGAATAACATAGAAGACAATACTTCTTTTTTTATCATTATAGAATACATGAATTAAAAAAACAATTCAACAACAGCGTATTTTGTAAACTTAGCAGCGGCAGTAAAAACACGAAAACGCAATTAAACTGGAGCAAATATACATTTATAATGCAGATACCTTTTGTTAGTTAATTTTTGTATTTCGGATTGTAGTCTCCTCGGTTAGTCTTTAAAATGTACAGTAAAAAACCTGGTTCGATTTAAAAAAAAAATAGAAGTAGTAGCTATACTAAAAACTAAATACTAAAAACAATTAAAACTAAACTAAATTAAACCAATTTTTTTTTAGATATCGATTTATTTGTAGGGACCTCAGAATTTCAGAAGAATTTCTGAAAGAAAAATCCTACTAGCTAACTTCAACCATCAACTTGAATTTAGGGACATTCGTAATTATTTTGTGAACAGTTACAGCCTCTTTTGAGCGCCCACTGCGTATATCGAATTCGGCGCTGATTCCACCCAATTTAAATTTAGTTAACCACTTTTTAACTGTTGATTTTCGTGGTGCAGACTCCGAATAATGTTTATCAAGCCAAAAAAATTACTTCAATAGTACTTTATCCATGATAAAGCAAACCTTCATTCATACAAGAAATTCATTTCTACGAACTTTTTTACAGTAACAAATTTTGCTTCACTCATCAATCATATATCTCGTGAACCAATATCATATATCTGCTCTCTTCACCGATCCCATATCCCCCTTGTTCTCCCAAGTTTGCGATGCTTACACGAGGAAGAATGTTCATTGAACATTACTTTTAATTTAAGGATCTTTTTGACATACATCATTATATTATTTATAAAGTATTATAATTTTTTAAGCTTTATAATTATTATTGTTATTATTAATTGACGATTTGAAGGGTAAAACAAAATTTATACGTGTTAAAAACATAAGTGCCCGTTTCTTGATTTTATTTTACAATGCCATATCCCTAAAAGTTTAAGCAAGAAAAAACTTAGATCGTTAAAACGAAATATTCCCTGAAATATTCAGAAATGATGTTGATATTTGAACATAGGGACAAGTCTGTTTCCCCAACGCAACATTTCCAAGTTACACAGCAAATTGGCACAGCCTCGCACAAACCAAACAAAGAAAATCAAGAGTGGCATCAGCAAAGTTTGATTACTTCATCTACATCAAGCGGAGACAGCAAGTCTATTTTTGAATAAACGTGGCTTGCGAATTTATTCAATTGAGAAAAATAATCAAACCTCAAGGCTACATTACCATGCATTTAGTGGAAACATACAGGATAAAACCACCTTAAGAAAGAATAATCTACTAGAGGTATACGATAAAACGTCCTGAAAATATGAAGAAGTCAAGGAGGAATCCATTTGGATTTCACATGAAGAGTCAACTAATGTTAAAGGCCGGTTCCAACGATATACTATGCTCAGATTCCTTTCAGAACTATTTTTTTTAAATTGTTAAGAATTATAAAAATTCAACCAGTCGGCGGTCTTAACGATTTAAGTAGGAATGTCTTCAACAGAATTTTATCCTAAAAGGGTTCCTATCTATGAATTTCGAGTCAGGTGCACGCGTTCTATCGTGTTTCAGGTATTGATTTTATTTGCGAATAGTTATTTAATAGGTATATGTATTTAATAGGTTTTAGATTTCACCTATTAAATAATTTTTAAAAGCTCCAAATTTTCAATAGCAATAAATTTTCTACAAATAACCTTCCAATGATCTTACTTCCTTATGAGTAGGAACGCTCTTGAGTAGGGATCTGAAGTAAGAGTTTTGAATGATTTGAGGACATTGTTTCAATGTAAAATGGCGTGTTCACATTATTAGTCACAGATATGTGTCAAGTTAAGAAATTTTTGAAAAATCAAATTCAGAAAAATAATCTGACTATCATCTTCAATAATTGCGCTTTCATCGCACTTATAACCAAGCACCTTCAATTAAAGAGTACGTCTCTGTTAAATAGTAAATGGATGATGCTTCGGGGAAAATAGGAAAAAGAATACTGACGAAACCGAAAAAGGTGTTTAACAACAATACAAAACTGGAAAGACATGCTGCATATATCCATTAGTGGAAAGGAGATGGCAGGGAAACTGTCAATTGAATGGAAACCTTTTGAAACACCCATTTTCTGAAACGCTTCTGTTACTTCAGTTGAGTGTTCTTTCAATAGCTACGTACATGTGCTAGTGAGGCTCGATCCACGTACTTTTACATTTGAAATTTCAAAAATGCATTTGGTTTTCAACTACATATTTTAGACATTCTTTAGCTTTGTTTCAACATTACTATGTTTGCATGTAAATCTATGACAATGTTAATTTCATGAAATTTATTCGTCACCAACTTTATATGCTATTAAAACATGAAATTTAATTGTGTTATCTTTTATTAAATGTGCTGGTTTATTTACGCAAGTACGGAACTAAGCAATTTTGCAGTTTCGAATTAACACAAAGCAAAGTTCAAAAAAACTACAGAAAATGCAATGTAGAAAGAAGCATTAGGTGTAGTTTTTCAGAAAATGTTACATAGTAATATATATATATATTTTCTATTGCTAAGCCCTTAATGATTGATCTATGTATTACTACACATGTTCACAACAATGCAAATCAAACACCTCAAATCCCTACAGACGACTGTAAACTCAATGTGCGCGAATCCTAGAATATATTTATCATTAGAACTTTATTGATTTCATTTTTTCATTGCGTGATCCTCTGGAGAATAACGCCTTGAAATTATTATTTTTCTTCAGCCAACGCCCTTCCTCCCGTACTCAGTCATCCGATTCTTTGCCACCAAGTCCTTTGTCTATTCATCAATGTACTGTACACAAGGATACATTCATTAATTCTATACATGAAACATATACTAATAGTTTTAATACACTATATTTTATGATACTAATGAGACTTACATTTCCAAAGTCTTAAGAATCTAATATGTAAACTTAAATATTGTATTTTTTTATTGTTCTTTTGATGGTGAATATATATAAATATCTTCATTTTGAAGAGAAAGGATTTGTCTAGGCCGGGATTCGAACTCGAATGACCCACCGGGGTCCCTACTTAGGACAAATCTATTCTCTTCACCGATCCTATATCCCCGCCTTCTCGCAGTTTTTGCGATGTATACACATTGAACATTACTTTAATTGGGATCTCGTTGACTTACGTCAATTTTATATTATTATAATTTATTTTTTATATTTTTCTTTTGATGGTCAATGATCAAAATATCTTTATTTTGAAGAGAAAAGATTTGTCTTGGTTGGGATTTAAATTTAAATATTTACAAAGAGAAGAAATAATATTAATTTTGACCAAATACGCCTCTGTAATATTTCATAATAACGAATATTCAACAATATTTTAAAACAACCTTTTACAATTGCCGATTTTAAAATACACTTGTTAAGTCACATTATAATAAATATCAGTAAAAACAAAATGAATTCTCATTGCGCTGCAAATATTAAGAGAAAAATAAATCTCTCTGAATACCGATCCGAGAGTCAAGAGCATTTATGAATATTTAAAAGTTAAATGGTACTGCTACAAAAACATAAATGTACATAAAAGAGAATGGGCAATTGGAATTCTCTTTCAAAGAGCTTACAATTTATTCTTTGGAAATTCGAGAAAATATAAACTTTAGCATTCCCTGTATAGCGAATATTTGTCAAAAACAATATAAAAAAACAAACATATTTGCGACATTCGATATTTAAATTTGCTATACAGCACACACACAAACATATGGATTTCGCAGATTACTTGGAAAAGCCTAAAAACTAGTTGAATGTGTAATATAACATACAATTATAAATCAGAAATTTCTGAAATCTCATAGAGCTCAATCTATAGATAATACGATAATCTATAGTTTCTGAATTTCCCGACATTTCTGTCGTTCTGGAAAAATAATAAAACCTTAAATAGACAATACAATTTTAGGATGGAAAGAAAAATTACAGTTAATTTGTGGTACTTAATGTGCATTACCGAGTCAAACCTCATTTCATATTTTCAGGCTTAGCTTGTAATTGATTATTCACGAAAAATATTAACCTCAATCGCTTATATACGCTCTTTTTAAATAAATATGCCAGGAATAGGAAATCTTCTCAGAGATAACATAAAACTTCTAAAAGTAGGGACTGCTCTTAATTCTTCTGGGTAACTGTGCCTTGGGAATAAAATATGTTCGAACGAAAAAAATATGAACGTCAATCTATTATAGAAAAATTACAGATAATATTTCGAATAAAACACAGAACACGATTACACCATGGTTTATTATGTACAAATAATTACAGTCCAAAAATATCCTGTTTGTTTTTGTGAATGTGTACAATCACACAACTTTCCTTGTCAGTATAAGTTTCCGGATAATTAAATATTATTTAATAATAAGCATCTGATATTTCTAAGAATATTTATTGTTTTGAAGTACTCAAACAATGGAGAACAAATTTCCATAATATATATTGTAAAAAAAAAATACCGTGCTTAAAAGGGAAATAATTGCGGGTGGTAGACACTCCACAAAAACTGAGACTTCTCAAGCTGCTGTTGTTGAGAGGAAGGAAATTAAAGCTAATAAATTTCGAACTTATCAGTTTTGAGCCTGAACGTCTCATTTGATACAAAATAAATTACATAGTTGCTTTAATTTGAATTAATATTTAACGAGGTTCATGGGCATTGGCCCATTTGTTTAAATAAGTAAGAATAAAGGAATGTAAATCTCTTTTTTTTAAATTTAACTAAAATCACTTTTCATTCGTTTGCAAGATCATCCGAGGATTTCAAATCTTTTAGATTGAATGAATACCATTTATCAGATTAGAAAATTGTATATTAATGTATGTAGTACACGTCAATTCTCAAAATTCATTTATGCTTACTGTTAAGGAAAAAGTATCACATAAAGTAATAAAAATAAAACATTTTTTTCCCAGAAATTAAGAGTTGTCCATTTCTCTATTAATCCACTGATTCAAAAAAAATAATATTGCATTCAGACTTTGAACATACTCATTGATCATATTTCTTACATGGATTCGTTACAACACCCGTCCCCGAACGCGGCGGTAATGTTTCTTGCATCTTGGGCTACCGAGTGTTCAAGTTTAAACTAATAAAGATTACACGAAAATCGATAGTTTCCATGGTCATATTCGAAGGCATATTAACTACAGTTCGTTCAATTGTAGTGATAGTAGATATTATAAAAAAAAGAGAGGATTAATACTGATATTATTATTGTCATTTATTGCTATGATATATATTGATATTGTCATTTATAAGCTGACTTATAAACAATCTGTAAACTTAAACATAGTAAGCAAAACTAACTCCAGTTTGAATTTAGAAATAATAAAAAAACAGACATTTCATAGGAAACGAGAAAATAGTAATTCCGACAAGGATTATGTTTAGGGACTTCCAATTCTTTTTTTTTAGCGTATACCATAAATACATCTTGTTTTCTGGTTATGCCCGGTGGTTCAGCAACAGGTCTGGATAGAAAATTCAGGATAAATAAATAAGTATAATGAGAATAAATAAATTGTATCGACGAACTAATTTACATAAATCATAAATAAGGTGGTAAGTAAATAGTCTTATATACTATATATAATATCCCCCAGGATGAGGTGTAATCAATACCCTCTTCACTATAGAGCGTTATAGCGACAATATCCGGAGTGACCCTACATTAAGTTGGAAGGGAAAGTGGAAGAGCCGGGCTGACAGGATAATCCTATCTGCTATTTCCAATGCGAGCCAAGAACTGAAACTTTATAAGAGGCGCTGTCAGGCAGTTACTAAAAGAGTCCCAGAGGTGCAGGGATTGTGGCGGATTCCCTTTACGGCCCTTAGTGGGCTAGTGCAATATTACTCAAGTACCTTCCACAAGGGCTTTGTTCACCTTTACCTCCTCGTCTTCTAATTTCGCTTCGTCCTTCCCGGCTCCTGTTTGTTCCCCCGGCGGCTTTGCAATAAAAGGATAATAATACTGGACCTGTAGGTAAGGCTGCTATTGATTACATTTCACCTTTAGCTGGTAGCTTCCCAATATTCCTTGAGAACCACAGGCTGTCTATTGATTTACCCTCAATTTCATCTTATCACAGCTTTTTAAATAAAAAATCATTATTTTTTTGACTAATTCATAATTTGCCAAACGGCCTAACGTCAAAAGAATGCGGCATAATGATCAGGCAAAGAATCGGACATATAAAGCTGACTCATCTCCTTGTACTATTACAGCTGTATCAACAAACCTTCCTCAGTTTCGATTGTCTATTTGAATGCAAAAATTATCGACTAGAAACAATTAATTTGAATATTGAAACATGTCTACCGTTTAAAGAAAATAATATAATAATCTATATAAAATATAGAAGGCGCTGGTGTATTTAAAAGCCAGAAAGTTAATTCAAAGAAACTTAAGAAGAGCAGTCGTCGCTAATGGCCCCAGCAGTCGAAGCGACGTTAAACAAAATCAACTGAGTTTTTTTTTAAAATTAGATCAACCGATTTCATAACTTTTTCAAAATAATTCATAATTTTTATAACCCATTTCATACACTTAAATTTAATGAAATATCGTTATATAGAACTCATGTAGAATTCGAAGGTGATAAGAAATATAGGAATAAAATTGAAGGAATAAGAGATTTTCCAGCGGTGTTTTAAAAATAAAAAATAAAAGATTTTTTTAGTGAAATTCATAATTTTTTTAACTATTTTTATAAATTCGCCAATCAAATTCATAATTTTTTTTAAACCGAATTCATAATTTCCGTAAGTATGATCAACTGATAAGTTCAGTTGAAAATAATATGAGATTGGTTGAAAATGTTTAGATTTTCACTGAAAAAACTATAATCTGCTTCAAATTCCGCATGAGCAGTTGATAATTATACTTCACTAAATGAAGTGTATAGAATTGGTTGAAAAAGTGATGAATTAGTTTGAAAAAATTATGAAATCGGTTAAGAAAATTATAAATTCGGTTGGAAAAAATATGAAAATTGGTAGAAAATATTATGATATTCACTGCAAAATCTATAATCTCTTTTAAATTCCACATCATTTGTTGATAACGATACTTCATTACATCAAAGGTATGCAATTGGTTGAAAAAATTATAAATTCGTGTTTGAAAGAATTATGAAAACGGATGAGAAAATTATGAATTCGGTTAAATAAATTATAAATTTTATTGGCAAAATTATGAATTTGATTGAAAAAAATATGAAATTGGTTGACGAATTAATAATTTTCCTTGATTAAAAGCTTTAATATAATGACAAAATCATGTAGTGGACAGCACGGTGTACTGACCTGTCATCAATGCGATCACAATATAATGTTGGTAATTGGAATATGGACGATGTTATTGCATAACTGAGATGGATAGACGCATATATATCCCTAGGGATAGCCAGCCAATTAACTTCCATTAACATGAGTAGCTAATTGCTATAAGGGAACAGGCTTCATTCAACTTACAGATTTGTCTATTTGCTATATACTCGAGCACAAGAAAAATGAAATTTCGTTGACTATTTCAGAAAATATTCAGAAATGAGTTGATTTAAAAAATATATATATAACACCTTATCAACCAAACAAGCCAAAGTTCGTCAAGAGTACATATATATATTTTTTTAATTCCTCCATGATTTATTTACAATATATACAAATTACAAATATAATAAATAGATGCAATGCTGCTATATAAACTAAAAGCCTTTTATTACCTTTAGGCATGAAGGCGGTTTATACTCAAACCGGCACAAGGCCGCTGACTTTATACAATTAAAAAAAAACTTGCTAAGAGTATAAAATAATTTTGGAACTGATGACAGTAATAAAATCATATTTATGGACGAGAGGAGAGAGGTCGTGTCAAAACACAATTAAAAAAAAATATATATATTCATTGAAATTCACAACTGTACTAAGACAATGCAACAAGTAAATGACTGGAATGATACATATTGGTATGAATAAAGACAAGTAGAGAAACTACCCAGTTGTAGTACTCAAATAAAACACAATTTATTTTGTTCTTCTCTTTATATTTACAACCACACCTGTCAAATAAAACAATGACAATCAGCAGATTGGCTGACAGTAAAATAATATACAAAGACATATTAAGAAGCATGGAGAACAGTACCCAGCGGTACCTCTCCCTTGGCTTGATTCAATGGGAGGACATGTTTCGCGTCTAAGAGTAAAAGTGATGTGTTGTGACTTTTCCTGGTTTAGTATAATTTTCCATAGTTGGCACCACTCATTCAACTTTTGTAAATTATGTTGTAAGTTTACTGAGGCTTGTGTCGCGTCTTGACGTTTGGTGATTATCGCAGTGTCGTCAGCGTAGGTTGCTATCAGTATGTCAGGACTTTGTGGAATATCATGTGTATATGTTATGTACAATAGCGGTGCAAGTATTGATCCCTGAGCCACACCGGCTAAGATCGGTCTATTTGAAGATAACACTGAGCCCTGTCGGACTGAGAAAAATCTGCTTGGAAGAAATGATTGAAGAATTAAATAATAAGTATGTGATAGTACAGTCTTGAGCTTAAAGAGAAGGCCCTGGTTCCAGGCCTTGTCGAATGCTTGAGCGACATCCAGAAACACTCCAGTTGCATATAGCTTTTGCTCTAGTGCTGTCGGATATTTGGTCAGTTACTCTGTGTAATTGTTGAGTTGTCGAGTGCGATTTTCGAAAACCGAATTGATGGTGAGGGATTATTATATTTTTGTCAGTCAGTAACTTTAATAATCGGAGATAAAGTAATTTTTCAAAAATTTGTGAACAAATAGGGAGTAAACTAATAGGTCTGTACGAGGAAGGGTTGCTAATATTCCTATCTTGTTTTTTAATCATCGTAACAATAGAATATTTCCATTGTATAGGGAATTTCGTAGTTCTAAGTATTGAATTGTAGATTGTCGTTAGGAACACTAGAGCTTTTCTAGGCATTTGCTGGAGCACTTGAGCATTTATTAAGTCTTAGCCCGGGGCTTTTTTTTTTGGTAAGTGTGTAATTAGTTCTGCTACTTCTGTGGTTGTGAATGAAGGCGGTGGTAATGTTAATTGTTTACTTCTCCGCTGCCTCCTCTAGTTCTGTCTCATTTTTTATTAAAACAGGGATAGAGTTTAGAGTTAAGGTAAGTTCTATATTGATCCCAATTGATTATACCCTGTGTAATCGCAGGTCTTTTTTGTGCCTCAGAATGCTCCTCACACAGGATTATTTGCACTAGAGAATGATCAGAGCTCGTATTTACAGTTTTGTGTACTATTCTTAATCCTTTTGTAATAAAAAAATCCAGTAAGTCCCCGGTTTCATAAACCCCGGTTTTACTTCTAGAAGTGGGCCAGTAAGTAAGAGCATTTGGAGTTAATGTGTCTAATGAAAGTTTATGAAGAACATATCACAAGTTACTACCTCTAGGGGTGCATAAGCTTGAACCCCAGCATTGGTATTTTGCGTTGAAATCACCTCCTGCGGTAAAACATCGACCTAACCGTTCAGCAAACTCAGAAAACATCGAAGATGTAAGCTTGTACCTAGGGGGGGGGGGATACAGAGCAACGAATGTGATGTTTTTCTGTTTTGTATTTAATGTTATGCCAGTCGCCTGTATATGTGGCGTGATAGGTAAGTGAATGGGGGTGTGTTTTAATGTCGATTTTATGATAATGGTGGTGCCACCGTGTGCCGTTTTGTCAGGGTGGTCAGTACTGTAAATAGTATAGTCTGGAATGTAGATTTTTGATCGTGATGTAAGATGTGTTTCAGTGATAAGATCTGTATCTGTCCTTTTTTCATGTAAATATAAGGCAAGTTCAGTCCTGTGTTGCAACTATCTAAACTATCTCTCATCTATAGTTTCTTCTATACTAACATCTTATTTTATATTAATATAACTTCATTCCTATTGTATACTTTTATATAACATCTGATACTTATATTTTAAATTTTATATTTATATTTTACTTCTCTGCCTGTCATACATGAGATTCCTATTCTTTACTTTCTACAATATTCTTCTCTATATATTCTTAGGTATCATATTTTTTAATCAATTTTCTTTTTTATTTTACTTATGTAACTCCCCAGGAGTCTATTTTCATACAATTTTTTCTACAATACATTCTATCTTTATTAAACTAAGTTTTCCATAATTATATATCTCACTCTTTATATTTATATCTTTTTCATTTTATAATTTTCTGTTGAACTTGATTTCTCTCTTTGTATTTTGTTTGCATTATCACCTTTCTATACGTCTATTATGTAATCATCTTTATTCATACATTCTTTCATAATATATCCTTCACTTTTTTCGCTCATTTTTCGATATCTCTATATTATGTTATGTTTTCTATATCTCTATGTTATGTTATGTTTTATATATCTCTATGTTATGTATTTTTACAGTCATTTCTGTTTTTGTCTGTTTTTTCTCATAGCCCTGAAGATGACCTACACAGTAGGTCGCAACGTCGGCACACATAAAATATAATAGGTTTCCACTTATTTGTTGTGTTATTTTTGACTGCACCCCCAACTATTTTCATCCTACATTAATTAGTCATACACATTCATTAACTAATACTTTCAATCCACAAATATACAGCCAACCAGCGTGTTTCTTAAAATTAACCAGTATTATGTTTCACCTTTAAATCTATGACACACCAACTGTTATTTTTAGCTATATATCGTTATGTATTGTTTCTTTAGTTATACTATTTTGTTCAGATTGATTCTAAAATTGATGACGAAATGTTTTCAACTGTATTACTCGATCAATAATATATATATATGTATGATATTAACAAGAATATATCAATCCTTCATGTTGATCTTACTTTTTGTTTTCACTTATATGCAATTTAGTTGTCCCCGCTCTATTTTCCCGCTATATTTGTTGATACAATTCTCATTCTTGTTGTTAGAACTAGAAAGATTAAAAAATTAACTAACATGTATACTAGTGATTAGTAACATGTATGTTAGTTTCATTTTGAGATGATTTAAATATCTGAATATAAATATAATACATGATACACGCTATCTGAAATACACCATTAGACTCTACACTCACCAAGTATTGAACAGTATTTGCAGGATATATTTTAATATTGTACGGGTATACGGATTGAGTGATGTAGTTGAAAACATTTCGCCATCAATTTAGCATGAATCAATTTGAGAACAATAAATTCTCGAAAAGTTGCCAAAAGTTGGTTTAGGGAGTATTGACAGAATCTCAAGAACCGAAGGAAAAAAACATTTTATTTACAGTCAAGAGAAAATAGATGTCTATGTTTACTTATATAAAAGAATGTTGTTATCATACAATTCTTTTGACCAGAATAATATCCAAAGTCAAATGAGTATTTTAATGTTTGTTTTTGTCAATAACTATACATATTACAGCCGACACAGCATATCTTGAATTTATTTATTAATCATTTGGTCTAATATTATGGCTAGCATGTTTAATATAATTACCATTCTATTAACGTTGGGTTTCCTTATTTTTACAAAACACTGACGATTGTTCGAACTCTATTATTATTTGCATAGAAAGAACATGCTTGTATTTTAAATTATACTGGAGCGATTTATGTTAGCCAATATTCTGCAACAATAAAAAATTGCAGAAGAGTAAAACATTTTCTTTTCTTTTAGATAATAAAGAACATATTGGTATAAAATTAATGATACCTCCCTACAATTCTCTCTCTCTCTCTCTCTCTCTCTCTCTCTCTCTCTCTCTCAGAATAAGGAAATCCAATTTCTGGAAATTTCTGTCGCCGCAGGGGATGAGGAGCACGATAAACTTAACCTGATTCCGCGCAATATCAACCTCTTTTCCGATTTGGGCTCTTTAATGATATATTAATTTTTAATGAGAAAAACAGTTTTATTTTTATAAAACAAATATTTAAAATTTTCTTTTTTAAATTTGTTTACATCTATGCATATTATAAAACAAAGTCCTCGGCCGCGTTTGCTCGCGGAAAACTCAATAACTACTGCACGGATTTTCACCAATAGATAGAGTGGTTCACCTGGAAGGTTTAGGTATATAGTTTGTCGAGGTTTTGTGTAAATAGGTTGGAATATCGATGGGTTTCACCAAAGTCGCTGCTTGCATAATCCCGTGCAATTATCTAACGTCCAAGATAATAAATTCGTATATAAAGAAATATTTGTTTTTGTTTTTATTTTTATAATTTGTATATAATGAAGTACATAAGCTGAGATGGAAAGAAAGAAAATCAAGACTCCCAAAGAAGCCTAACCAATTATATTATAGATAAATTTCTTTAAATTATAGATCAAATAATTAACAGAACCTTGATATTTAAAATACTAAATTATTCTACTCCAGAATATGACGAATTCCATACAGCCCCTTCGATAATACGTCTGTGAAAGGAAGAGGCACATGTAGAGAGGTCTAGGAATATATTAACAATTACAATAATTTATTGACTGTACAACTTTTTATTTTAATTTTAAAACGATCATTATTTACAAAATTTTGCGAAAAATCTGTGAGAAAATAATACTAAAACATTTAACAACATTATATTTTCACCATTGACCATTACAAAGAAATAAACTAAAAAAATTGCTATACAGCAATCTGATATATTTTATAACGATGCTTAAAGAATCCCAGCAAGACAAAACTCGTTAATCCTAAAGCAGCTATTAACTTCAGTATATTGCTGATGGGAGATGCTCGTATTTCAAGACCGTTTAAAATATAATTGGAGAAGTTATACCTTTTAGCAATTTTTGTAGAATGACTTTTTTAACTTTGCGTATAAATTTAAGTTTAAAAAAATACAAACAGTAATATGTCCTAAATAATATTCGTTGAGAACGAATTAGAGATTGATAACATCAGTTTGTTGCCCAGGTACAATCATTGTAACTTTGACAAGGTATAATAACTATTAGCCGTTGGATATAAACAATGTAATTAATTATTTTTAAATATGAATGTTTAGACTATGAAGGCAGGTAAGTTCTTAATAGATCTCAATTCAATGACGAGCTTTCCCACTAGGCACATCTTTGTAAAACTTCAATTGGATCTTTACTGGCAACTGCTGACAAAAAGTTTTCCAATTTTAGAGCTAAAAAAGTAAGTATTTTTATAATACTCTTCTTTAAACGGTCTTCATTTACTTATGGCAGTTACATTAGAAAACGTACCCACTGAACAAGCTTAAAAAACCTTAACCACTAAATCCCATGAAGGGTACATAGTACATGGTAGATACTGTATTGCTTCTAGGACAATCGTTGTGCAGGGAGGTGATTTGTCCGAAATAACACTCTACCTCCAGATTTTTACCACAAAGAAGGGTAAACCCTTATAGGAACTGGATGAGCCGTAGGAGTATCAGTAGATTCCATGGCTGCGAAAAGTCTAATTTTATTTATTTAAACACCTTTCCTTGACTTGCGGCAATACGGGTTTTGGCAATAGGAATTATTACACACTATTAATTATCCCACAATAACTGTATTCTCTATAAACTTCTCACCTTAATTTTCAAAGTTTTTCACTATGGCTCCTCCGTATGGCGTACCGTAGAATGCCTTGAACCATTCCTTTATAAACGATGATTGTGGTCGGGTATCAGATACCCCAAAAAGCACCCCCCAAGCGACTAAGATTGTTCAAGGCCTGAGCCACCCCATTTCCTAGATAGTCTAAGTAAACAGACTAAATAATTTATCTCTTATAGCTGGCTTTGAACCCGGAACCTTCAGCGTAGCAACTCAGAACTCTACAGGCTGAGCTACTTCGCTCCCTTAATATATTGATATAGAAATATGGACCATATATGTATATAAATAAAAAAAAAAAATATATATATATATAATTCTAGTTTACATATTATTCTTGACAGTCAGAGTCAGACCTGTACCTCTTACCTTCACATTATCCTAGCGAAGTAATTCCTGCCTGAGATAAATCTAGATTTAGATAGCTTTAGGCTGGAGAGGGGAGGGTTCGAGAACGTGATTCTCTGAAAAGAGTTGCCGCCGTGACACCCTCGATAAACTCGAGATCATGAACCAACTTCCCAGCCTATAAGCCTCGAATAAATACACTAGGGATGGCCAGTGGCATGGTTTGTATACGATAGTACCTGTTTTAGAATCGTATACATTATTTATCGAATATATACTGGTTAAATAGATTGGATTAAAAGTCAAAAATTGTATGGTTATTTATTTCCTAAGTATTTCCAAAAGTCCTCTATTACTTACTGATAACTTTAACTGCTAAACAATAAAAATTGAATAAGTTAAATGTTTATATTTTTTTAATGATTAATAAGAGATAAATAAATTGGACTTAAATTTTATACATGGTAAAACATCATGATTAGATCTAGTGGACATAAACTATTTTTAAGGATGACATTTTTTTTAAATAAGACTTACTGATTCGAAGGAAGTTAGTACACCATTTCGGGGTCACCTATCCAATACATCATGTTTTTCTTTTTTATTTATATGTGAATCCCTTAGGGGAGGTTTTCGAAAGATCACAAATACAATATGTTCCAAGTGGCGTTTGCATAATTCCTATCATTGAATATTTATTATTATTATTCTATTTATACAATTCAACATGAGTGAGTAGATGAAATCATATCCAATAGGTAAAAGAGCTGGCAAGAACGAATTTTTTTTTTGTCACTTGGCCAAAACTATGAACAATGAATCATTCTTTTTTTTTTTTACACCTGTGCTTTGTATTGTATCAATTCATTTTTATTTTGGATAATTATAATTGAAAGTTTAATTTCAACGTTTCGTTACGTAATTTTTGCGTCATCTTATTCGTTTTGTAATCTATAATATTGGAATAAAATGTCTTGAAAATATACTTCGACAAAAGAATTTGACAATCTATTTGAGAATGACTAACACAGCCAGTAATCGGATATTCAAGATGAGTAATTTCAATTGGCATCATTTCCTTTTATATGATAAAACTGGTATAACTTGAACTGGCAAGGTTAAATATCCTACGTTACTGTTTTTTATTTATTGATAAGAAATGGTGGGGGCACCATTAGGGGTTCGTTTCTCCCATATCTCTTTCATTCTTCCCCCGTGCTTTTCCTTACTTTCCTGCGACCAATTTGCGCCTGTTTTCCTTTTTGGTCATTTTTGAAAACCCGGAGCATTCTGAAGTTCCTTCATAAGTGAGGAACGCCCTTCAATTCAATCCGGAGAGACCTCGAGCTCGAGCACTTCAATGTCCTTTTCAGTCTCATTATTGGCCATTTCCAGCTTTTTAAGATATGTGAATACCCTTTTTGTCATTCTGCTCGGGTTCTTCTTTATAGGTGCCTTTAGTTTTGTCTATGTGCGTGCAGAGTTCCTGGTTATGCCGTCGTCCATAATGACCATCTTCTTCACTCGATCCCATGTTTTTTCTCAACATCTTTCTCTTGTAAGAGGTCTTTTATAGGTTTTTTTAACTATTCATTAATGAGTGAATTCGACCGCATCACTCATATATTAATACTAATAGGAGTACTACCACATTCTTTTCCAGACAAGAAGTAATATTTCAGCTATTTTTCATTCATTATACCTACTCTGATACGGTACAGTAGGCTAAGGATATAGAGCAGATGAGTAACCCAACGAGGTAAACATAAGACGGAAGAAGACTAGGGGGGATCGCGGTGGTGGGGGTAAAGGCGGCGCATAGTGCGCGATGAAGAGCCAACTTTGGAAGGCTGGCGCATCGAGTAAGGCAAGTAACAAATATAACTCATATCATCCTTCCACGATATTTTTCGACTTCATCAAATCTCTCTTTGGGGAGGGGTAGCTTAGTCAGGTATCCGAGTGTTAAGGAATCGAAATCTTATCCTCATCTCTTAAGTATTTTAGCAGCGAGTGAATTCTTTTACAATCCAACCAAATAATAATAATATTATATATTAAATCAGCAATTAGGATGTTAAGATAAAAAATGATTAGCTAAGTTGTAGAGTGATAAAGAACACAAAATCTGGAGCAACAATCCGTAATGTTCTATATTACATACAGACTTATAATGAGATTAAATAGTTTTAAAATAAGAAAATTTGGTATCAGTTCCGCAGGTTGTCGCTTCGAGTTAAGTTACAACAAATTTTACACGTTTCGTTTTATATTCTTGAAAATAAAAATAATTATATTACTGACTAAATTTGGATTAAATAACCAAATTTAAAATACTGTTTAGCTTATATAACTATCTATACTTCGAAACGTTTGTTGAAACGTTCATTTCTTCATGAAATGATTACCGAAATATACACATTTATTATAATCTTATTTTAATTCTAAAACCGACGATTATTTTTATTTTCGAGAATATTAAAAAGGAAACGAATGGATTTAACTCGAATCGACAACCTACGGAACTGATAGCGAAAATTGCATTTTTAGACCAATAGAATATATCGATTAAAGTATTAACCAACTTAAATAAATATTTACGAGTATTTATTGGAAATTTTCTAGTTTTAACCAGAATTAATTTTTCTCCATTCTTTTCAAGGCATGTTCTTTTGTCTTACTTTGCTAGGGAGAGCATTAATAAACTGAATGCAATCTGATAATGACTTTCAACAATTTTAAAGTAATTAAGTTTCATCCATTTACCAATAGGACTTATCTACTAAAATATTAACATAATCTAAGTATACATATTTGAGTGGAATATAGTTGACTGGATAATTCTAATGATGGATTGAATTGGTCAGGGGGTGCAAAGATAACACAAAATAAGTGAAACTTATTTTTTAATTGATCCAAAATAAAAAAAATAAGTTCTGCTTGTTTTGTGCTATCTTTGACTGCACCCCCTGACCAATTCAATCCATCATCACTAAATATGCGTAATTCATTAATATACATAATTAATGAACTTTCTGGTCTTTAGTCTGAATAATTCTCTAAATTTCTCTCCATCTGTTCGAAGGATTCTTCTTCAGTCTTGTCGTACTGGCTATATATATTAATCGCTAACTGCAGAATGGCAAAAAGTGTTACCTTAAGTGTTAACTATAGATAAAACACTTGTCCGCAAGATAGCTTGCCCTTGATATTCAATATTTTTTTTACTACAGATAGGGAATCAGTCCAGAACAAGATTTTTTTTTTGTATCTCTTATTTAGAAAACGATCATAAACTTTCTGCGGTTAGCGATTCATGTTTAATTAAATGCAATCCAAAAAATTATTTTTTAAATATTCTAAAGTAACCAATTTCCATCAATAGACCAGTAGGTTCTATCCAATAAAATGCTTATTAGGAATTCCTAGTCCCTCAACCTGAATTAATTCTATAATTTCTCTTTCCTTTCAAGCTCCTTCAGTCTCGTTATACAAGGCATTCATCCATTTCATCTTTCCAGTATCTTAGATCCTCCTTTTTGCTAAGGCATTTCAATAATTTATTTTAATAATCTTTTAGATATAAAGATCTAATTTAAATGTTTAATTATTTGTATCAAGGAATAGAAAATTGGATATTTCACTAATTCCATATGTTATTAAAGCAAATACAAATAAACTATTTTATTTATTTATTTGGTGTTGATAATCTCTTTATTTGTTTTTAGGACAGTTTATTCTAATGAGTTACTATGGCAACATAGGAAATTTTTAAAGAACTACAAAAAATATATGCAATGCGTATTTTTTTCTGCCATCAGCTACACACTTCCTATATCAAATAAAAGCCCCTAAAACTAACGATGTACTATTATTGATGAAGGCTTTAAGAAACTGGTTAATTTTCCATTACCTATTCACTTTAATACTCGAATTGAAATGCATAATAACGGAGATTACAAATATCTTAAGCAAGAAATTTTATATTTTTATTTACTTTTAAAGTGATTTAAGGCATTTTTCTTATAAATACGTAGAATATTAATTTACATAAATTAGGGGTTATACTTACTTACGATGCTAAAATAATGAAGAAAAAAGATCAACACATTTTTATTTATATTTAATTTCATCTTTGTTTCTCTGTCTATGATAATTGATATTGTATTATATTTCATTATTTACTAGGAATTAATATTGTACAATCCAAAAGTGTAGTTGTGTGAAAAGTGTAATTAATAAAATAAACCGTCAACGTACTTAAGAAATTATTATATTAATTTCAAACTTATTATTGAATAAATAAAGCTTTGTATGTTACTCAATATTATACAAAATACATTGTAATATAACGCAATGAACATCATAAATAGTTTAAATATATGGAGCAATAGAAAAATAAATTAAATAGTAAGAAGAGCTTAGACGTTCTATATTCGACGCCGGTCCATTGTGTAGATAATGACATTCACTTATGATGACATCACTCAATTACAATTTTAATGAGCTCCGAATTAACACAGTTCTCGGCCAAACATAATAGATTCCGAAATCGATTCCGTTCAATCCTTTTTGTCGAATCATCGTTCAATTAATGAATGAGTCAAAATTATTAAATTATTAAAATTCGAATTTAGATTTGGGGAGTAGATAATTTTTGTGACGTCTGCCAAAAGTTTAGAGAATTTTGTCCGAAAACAAAATAAATTTGCCACGCCAGTATGGAATATAAAACTGAGTATGTCGTTTGCCACTGTGAATGAAAACTGATTTCAAATTATTTTGAAGTATTTAATAATTGAAATCGTGGTTGGTTTGATTTAGAATCAATAAATTATTTAAACCGAACTAATATTTAGTATTATGTATTTATTCCTACCACTTCATTATTTGATTTATATAAGCAACATGGTGTAAATAAATTAAATGATAGAGGGATAATATATATCAGTGATACTTCTTTCTGTTAATACAATTTTTGTTTATAAAAAAATAAATACCGACATGGTAAATAAAAAAGTAGCCTTTACCTAAGCTAATTAAGAATTGGGGAAGAAAAAGACCCAGGTGGAACTCAACGAAGTAATTCCTATTAATTATAAATAAAAATGCTTCTTAGAAATCGACGCTTCGAAACACATTGCAGGTCTTCAGGGCTCGATAGACAAGATACTAAAATAACGTCAGTTTCTAATAGTTTAAACTATTTAAGGAAATAATTCTATGACCTACATTAGGTTCATTTTCGATTAAACAAAAGGTCAACTAATTATTACTCAAAAGTATTAAATAATTGTTAAATCTCCTGTTGAATTCAAATTTTGCTTGTAAAATAATCATTGTTCAACAACATCTAATAAAATGAACTGGAACTATAGTATAGCAATATTATAAAAAAAAAAAAAAAATAAATAAAAAAAACAACAACTTTATTTGCAATTTACATTTACAAGCAGCATAAGTGTGAATACATGTTACGGACTACCAAACAGCAATATTTGTAATTGTAGAAATGTTGAAAAATAATTTAAGTTTAAAATGCAATTAAAATTTTTAAAAACGTATCGAAATAAGAATAAAACACACACACACATACATACATATATATATATATATATATATATATATATATATATATATATATATATATATATATATATATATATGTAACGTATTTACCGTAAGATCATTTTCATACCGTTCAATATTTACCGTAGTTGGTTTCATAATTTTTTCGCCCCTCCATACTCGAATGTAATACGACGATATAATAATTTCATATTTTCATTATTTATTATTTATGTATAAATTGTGCCACTTTACGTTTAATTTTAAACCAATGAGTATAGACTTTAATCGAAATCCTTCCACTGCAGCTTATCTGGGATGTGATTCACCGCCATTTATAGCCAAGAAAACGAGAGATGCAGGGATTTTTTTCCCTTGACATTCCAAAGATATGATAATAAAATAAGACAGAATGATACACATTTATTTTTCTTTTTACGACTCTTAGTAGAATTGGATATATTTATGAAATCAATTTTATGCCTCATACATTTTTTCAAAATTAGAAGCGGAAAAAATAAGTATAATCTTTTATTAAATGTAGAAATAAATTGATGTTGTTATTAGGTTGTTTTAGAGAATCTTTTCTCAAACCAATAATCGATAAGTTAAATCTAAATTTCTAAGTTAAATCTTCTAAATGCCTATCCAGGTTTAATTTAGGATCGGGATTTTTAACGAATACCTGAGATGAGCTATACACCTTATTCGTGGTCACCCCGAGGGAATATAGGAGTATTTCTTTCCCTGAAGCAGACGGCCTCTGGACCAAACCTCTGGGCAGTTGTCAACTAACACTTGTCAACTGGTGAAGTAGCATCATTACCCAGTTGACAAGTCATCACACCCACTATTTGCCCTGAAGATGGCCTACACCGTTTATGTTTTATAAAAAACACGGCCTAAACGTTGGCACAATTAATAAGTTATGCTTATTTTGTGTTATCATTGACTGCACGCCCTGACCAATTCAATCCATCATTAGAATTATCCAGTCAACAGTTTTCCACTCATCCATCATTATTATTTATTTGCAAAGAAAAAAACCCAAATTATTCCATACAGGTCCTCACCACCGCGGGTATAGAAGCAACTTGTAAAGACCTGGTGAAGGAGCGGTAACCCTACCCGGATTACCGATATCGGTCGGTAATCGCATTGCGGTTTTTCAGAGTGCCAATACCTGCCCAGAGGCCGTCTGCTTCAGGGAAAGAAATACTCGCATAGACCCTCGGGGTGATCATGAATAATTTGTATAGCTCATCATTTCAGGTATTCGTTAAAAATCCCAATCCTAAATTTAACCTGTATAGGGAGAATTTAGAGCTCTCGCTGTAGCACCGTCCGATTAGCCCTAGCAGCGTAAAGTGGCGTTAAATAAACAAACAAGCATGGACAAGGTAGTGCCCCAATTAAATATTTTCTTCAATAACGTAAAATTAATCAGACTATACATTTACTTTTACTGTGATAACGTTGATATAATATCAAATAAGAGAGGAAGAAATGAAATCGATTACTACCTTAAGGCCTGGGAACGAGAACCGACGACCCGGAGCCGAATGGTTTAATAAAGTGGCTGGGAACATGTTGATAGGGAAGGGGAGTTGTCCATTTGAACAGCCTTAATTGGTTTAGAACAATCGGCAAACCCAACAATCCCTCGGTACACAGCGCCCTCTGCAATAATCCCTGCTCCTACTTCCAATTCCATTATATTTCCTGAACACCAGGACTTGCACTTCGAAGGGCTCTGCCACTCTCCGGTGTCGAGTGCTGTGGCTCAACAAGGGTACGAAAGAGGGATCAAGCTAAGTTTTCACACTCTATTGATCGAGAATAAATCCATAAATCAATAAATAAATGTTTATTTGTTGGTGTTCAAAGGCTTAAGGCCTTTTGTTCGCTTCATAAAATTTTAGTATAAATTGTAAACCTCAATGGTATAAATTAATAACAAACGCTATCACAAAATAAACATATTCAAATAACACGATGGAGAAAATTTAGATACTTTGATTTGAAATAAATGTGCTTAAAAATAACTGAAATACCAACACGACGGTATTTGTTCGATGTCACCAATTGCCTTCTATTAATTAATTAATATTTAATTTTTGGCATGGCGTTACAAAATTGGCATGATGTATTAGCTATTATTTTAGTTATACATATATGAATGAGTGAGCCTAGTGTGGCCCAGTCTCTGAGGATAGTTTCCTGATTTCAACCGGATACGGAGGAGTAAAATTAATAAAAAGATAAAATAAAAATTACTATTATAAATTAATAAATTAGTTTGTGAGACATGATTAGTAATCACTGTATCTAATTTTACAATATTTTTATTTAAGGAATTTAAATGGCAAAGCTATAATACTTTGTATTGGGAATGGACAAATTATTAATCTTTAGACAAAGAGAGGGGAAATTGAAAAAACTTTATCAATATTAAACAATGAAGAGGAAGGATACTATAAATATGAATTGAATTACAGAAACTGGAAGTTGGGACTTCTTGTTTGACAGATTGGAGGACGAATTGATGGATGACGGGAAGGGGTGGGGCAGAATACGGTTTAAATTCATTGAGCGAGACAAACTTCAATTTGATTGAACTCCATGAGATTTCTAGCTCCTTTGTTTATCGCTCTTCCGAATTCAACTTGAATACGTTTTGAATATTTGAATTCCACTAATAGTTAATGCATCGACGAGGCAACAGTAAATTGCAAAGATGAGCAATCAAACGACATTTTCTTATTAACCATTACTCTTAAACAAGAAACCGGAAACCCCTCAGATATATGTGCATATTAAATGTTTTAATTTATTTTCATAATTTTTAAAAATGTTTCTACTTCCTTATTGATATATTTAATTAATATATTAATACTATACGAATCCCTTCAAACTTCAGAAACACAAAAAATAACTGTTGCAAACTAGAAATTTGCCCAAAAAAAAAAGAAACTCATTTTTTGTTAAGAACATATTCTGAGGGGTCTAATTGACATATTCTGGGGATGGATTATTTACAATTTTATTATAATTACAAATGGAGGATGGAAATAGTTGGGGGTGCAGTCAAAATAATCGAGGCAATAGATGTAAATGTTTTTCATGAAGTAAATAAATAAAAAAACTACATGAAGTTGATCTTACTGATTTAGTCGGAAACGATACTTTGGGTTAGCTAATCATTTTTTTATCATTATCATTGTACAGGACCACGATGTGCAATTACAGTGATGTGGGGGCGATATACATTGAGAGAGAACGTGACGTACTTAGTCACAATTATATTGGAACTATAAGGAAACATTGAAACATCTTATTCTCTTTTTTTTTCTTTTTTTTTTTTTTAATTTGAACATTATTTGCATTTGAGATGTGGGTGTACCGCGGATCAATCACCTAACCAACAGAGAAGTGCTAAGTTGGGAAGGAAAAGACAAAGTTATCACATTTACTATCAAAAAGCGGAAATTAGAATGCCTAGGCTGCATCATGGGAAATGACAAATATCGTCCACTGTAGCAGATAATGCAGCGAAAAATTGATAGCAGGAGGGGACAGGAAGGAGGAGGCACTCCTGGCTGCATAATTTAAAGCATTGGGCTGGTCTCGCAACTGCCCAATCATTTACTACCGCAAAATAATTCAAGATCCATGGTAAAGAACGGGAAGAAGAAAAAGACTACTAGTCAAGTATCTATTATAGTATTATAATGTTATACTTTAAGCTCAGTTTTAAAAATATACATTACTTCTAACCTAAAGCATCTGAGATACTTATTACTACTTCCTATCAAGAGAACCATAGCGGATACATCCATACATCCCGTGGTGGTATAAATAGGTCAGTGAGCGAGGACAGCTGTAGCGAGGATAGGATGTAGGGCCGGGCCTAGCAGCTGGCCGGAAGTGACGACACTGCAGCTCTCTTAATGTGACTCAGCTACTGTTCATGTCTTCCTGTATCCATGTCGTCCTCCATTAGCATATTAATCAAATCTTAGCTGTAAGCATGGTAAACGAAAATTATCCATATAATTTGTGTGCACATATCTGTAGCCCTGTTTAATAAGTGCTTAAGTCTAATTTTATCCAGAGAGAGTTATCTGCATTCAGGGAAGCGGAAATGTGTCATTCACCTAGGTTTTGCATCGAAATGGAGTTATAATATAAACAATAACTCCTTTTAGAGTTATTGTTTATATTGTGTCTAGACTTAGACACTTCTTTGCTACAAGGTACACTTGATACCTCTACCTTTCGAGTCATGGGGTTCACCCACCCTCAATTAGAAGAAAAACTGGCTGTTGAGTGTGATCTCAAACAAGTCACTCTACCGAACAAATATTAACCTACGAGCAATATAAGCAAGCTTTAACATGTACTCAACCCAGGTCAGGAAATTTTCTTTTTATATATAATAAATAGACGTTAACAGAAGGAATAGCGAACCCATAGCCCTCAATGCCGATACATCTCACTGCTTGACAACTTCTCCTTAAGAAAATAAGGACCTGATTGTGTTGACTACAACAAGAGATGCCTGAACCAATCAAAATTACAAAAGAGTTACATCAGGTCTAAATGCACTCCAAGATCTTTGCAGACTCCACTTCCACGAGAACCAGCTGGGATTTGTAAGGAATTTGAAGTTACAGCAATCAGTAGGAGCAAACATCCAGCGCACCGTTGATGAATACCAAATGAATACTAACGGCTAGGCGCCATGATCCGCGCGAAGTATCAATGAATACGGAGTATCGTTATTTATTTTAAGTCATAAAGGTAATTTCGCTTAAAGAGAGATAATGTATAGTAAACAAACTAACTATAAACATGTGTATATGTTCATAGTAAATTATTAGTACTTAAAGACTGCCTTGAGAAGTAAATGAGATGTGGATGACCTCGGAAGCAGTGAATAGAAAAATTCAGAGAACAAATGCCAGCCAGAGATCTGATAGAGGAGGATTGTTTAAACAGGGGGATATTGGAGGAAAAGTGTATTGAGAAAATTTCAAATAGTATACTAATGTTATTTGCGAATCACTCATTAAGACTACGAAAAGTATTTAGGGGCGTGTATTTGCCTTTCTTTGTGCACATGATTCTTTCTTTCTTTTGCTGTCGACTTCCTTTCTCACTTGAGACCATGTTTTTCTAGTCTTCTTTGATTTCTCTTCTTGGTCAACTTGTCACTAATGAATTTTAAATCTGCAGATTATCTGGTTTAGGATAACCTCTCATAACTGTACCACTGAAGGGTCTCGATTTCAGTATTGGTGATACGTGGTAGAGACTGTACTGTTTCAAGGAAGGTTGTGCAGGAAGGTGATTTGTTCTAGATTACACTCAATCACCAGGTTTTTCCCCACATAAGGGTACAGGCATTTAAGAGATTAAATAAACTATTTGCCGCTTCCGGAAATGTATAAACATATTTAAACACTAGCTGTCTAACGAAATGGGATATTGAATGAAGTATTTAACCTCTGAATGCTACCGATTGTTCTGTCTAATTTACAGTTGTCGCAACACAAAGCTAGAAATACAGATCTCAATATCTTGCTGACTAAACAACAAACGCCCTAATCTGATGATGGCATTGTTGAAATGTCAACTGCAATTCGTAGATTGGAAGGAATGGATGATAGACGGGTGACAGGCTCAGTTCTGCACGAGGGATTCGCCCTATGTACCACCCTCTCACGATCCATGTACACATTTCACCCCCTAATATATGCTGCAAGATGTATACAGATAAGCTCTGTTTCGTAATTGCATTGATGTTAGATATTAGTAAACAATAAATGTAACGCGTGTGTATAGATAATTTAATTACTATAATGATGTGAAAACCGATAGGGGTTTTAATAAGCCTTGATATAGAATAAATTTTAGATAGACCTAAAAACGATATATAATATATTTTATATATTCTTGCATTACATTTATTTACGCAGCGTAGTCTCGTCCGATAAGCCATAGCAGCCTAAGGTGACGTTAAATGAACAAACAAGACAGCGTAGTCTAGAATAAGAGCCCCCAACCCCCGGCCGGCCTTAAACATTTTTTGCCGCCCGTGAGATTCATAACTCAATGAAGTATATTATAAAACATAGTTAATTTTATAATACGTAATGTAGTGAAACCAAAGTAATAAAAATAATACATTATTTGTGGATCCTATACTCAAAAATGATGAGGTAAAATGAGATAAAATCATTGTTATGACTAAAATGTACGCTTGGTATCATTAATTTTATATTATGAATGTTTAAATCTAAGAATAATAGCAATAATAATCTCGTTATGTTTTAATTTTCAAACAATTTATATAGTAGGTCTCTAAACCTGATATGGGGATTTACAATTTTATATGCGACCCGCAGAGTTATGATCATTTGGATTGAGCACGCCTGGCATAGAAGGTAAGACAATAAAAGTAACAGATATCTCTGTTGGTTTAAATAGGAACCGATGTCTCTACGTAGATCCAACACATTGCTAAAAATAATATGGCGAGGATTGGAGAATAATATCATCAAGATTTATAATTGTTTTTATTTCAAATAATAATAATAAAAGGATTAGCGAAACCAAAGGAAAGGTGCTGATAACTCAAATTACTACTTGGAAGCAGACACGTATGGCTTACCACTAAAACACAACCGTTTTTCTATATAAAGAAAAACCTTCTGTTACCTTTCGGTATTTTAAGGCGTTACATCGGGCTGAGTCAAATAAATTCAGTGGATCAAATAAATCCAACATTCATCTTCTACGAATTGTTGAGAGCCATGAGAATTGTCAGCCCAGTCCAGCAAGCGGGCCTATTGTCAAATTTTCTCATCCTATCCAATTTAAAGTGGGCATGTTACTCGTTTCGCAAGGGTTTCAGGTTCTGTATGTAGATTAATACGAGTTAATTCTGTCTCTCTCCAAAGGTTATTTTGTCTCCCTTTACACTAGAAACCGTCAGAAACCGCCATCTAAAGCACTTAAAAGGTTTTAAGTTGATATCTGCCACTTTAAAAAAATAATGGTGTTAGATTTAGAACATAGATTGAATATAAAACCGTCAAACTTAATTTTGAAGTTAATTAAAAAAAATAATATAACGCCTTTAAACTACAGTCGGTTTGAAAAGACACGACCATAGAAGAAGAAGGTGTACGGACACTTTTATAATTTATATTTTATTTTATTAATCATAAACTGAGGTAATCAATCATAAGAGTATGCCATCAATAGGAAGTTAGGTTAAAAATTTAATAATTTATGTTTCATGAAGGTCTCAGAATATTTGAGCGGTATGTACCTTTCTTTTGGGTCTAGGGATCAACATGTTTATTGCTACTAATAATATAAAAAAGTTTATAGTTACTATTATGTAAAAAAGTTATTAGTGATGTAATATTTTATCGGGCAAGTTAAGGAGGAAATACTTTTTGTTAAGCCTTTGTCGTGGTTGATCAGTTAAATTATAAATATTTTCAAAATAGCCAAATCACAAAATAACTGTTCCTGACATCTGTAAGCGGTTGCACAAAATATAACAATTTCGATTTTAGGACTATTATTTTAATAGTGAGAATGTATTAAGCGGACCTCATATTTTAATTTAAAGAGTACAAATTAAGTACTAAATTGAACTTCAATTTCTAGAATAATACCGCGGTATATATACTGAAACATTAAGTACCTACTGCTGTTTGCAGCGGGAGATGGATCATATAGGATCTAGGACCCTCCTGGGGCCCACCCAGCCTCTATAAAATATTACAAAAATAGGGTACCCAAAATAAGGGGGAAAAATCTGGCGGTCGAGCGTGACCTAGGACAAGTCACCTCCTTGCAGAACCGTTGTCCATGAAACAGTACAGTCTCTACCATGTACTGAACCCCAGAACCTTCATGGGTTGTAGTGGTACAGGTTTTTTTTTTAAGTACCTACTGTATTATAATTAAAAGAACAGTCGTATAATTTGTAACGTGCGGTTGTCCCTAGTAATAATAATAATAGTAAAAAATTCTAAAGGCGACAAGAAATTTGTATGAGTAATTTAACAATTTATAATAACATAATTATATGATTAAATAAATACTACAAATAGTAATGATTAATACCAATAAATGTGAATGCCTTCCACACAAGAACACTCAATACAAGTCATCAAAAAAATTCTTCTATGAATAAAAATCTTAATTTTTTATGATTTATATTACTGATCCTATATTTTATAATTAATACATTATTTAAAAATACATAAATATCCTACTGAATAAAAAGCGAACAATGGGTCCATCAAAATATTTTATAGTGCTCCAGGTAACTCTGGAATGATGCTATAAGTCTTTTTTAGAGTTTGTATGTTATTCATGTGCTATAATATTCTGACATATTTAATGTACTGTTATAACTGATGACTTGTGGAGTGACAAGGGACAGCCATAATATGGTCACATTTTAAATGTATAAAATGTTCTACCGGTAACAAGTAAAATGGGATAAAACATTTTCTTTTAAGCCCCTGATAACATCACATTTATGGTAGAGTAGTTTCACATTACATTTTAACCCTACCCCTCCCCTCTCTCCAAACCATCTTGGCACATAACTGATGCTCTTGGGTTTAACAAATAAATAAAAAGCTTAGCGAACCTCAAGGTTAGGCGTCGTTGCCAAAATCGCTATTTGCACATCTTTGCACACCAATCCACTTACCATTAAATCCCATATATTGGTCTCAGCCTTAACGTAATCACATAACAACCATGGACAGAAAATAAAGTTATTATAGTTTTCTGCTGATCATTATCTTTTAATTAGTCGTACTCTGTATTAGTTTTAAAACGAATAACTACTATGGTATATTTTTAAAATAAAATTTATTAAATAATTTCGGCGGGAACCGAACCGATACCACATATAACCGAGCATTATTTCTTATACTTAACAAACTTATAATATATCTAAATCCATAATAGCTACTTAAAAGGAAAAAAAGGAAAATTAATGAAGTATATATTATATATAGGAAACTACAGGATATGGTACATACACCTTATGAGTATGAAGAAATACTCATGATACAGACCTTCTAAAATAGTATTCAGTGAATATAAACTAAGGAGCCGAATTCTTATAGGATAATATTAAAAAATTAATTTTGGGTTATTTCTACGAAGATTACAAAGAAACTGTAGAAAAAAATAAATTATAACATCCGTTAATCCTTAATAATAAATAAGTTTCTAAATAATTTAGTACATTGATGGATCTGGATTTATTTCGCGATCTTGTTTTATTGTACCTTAATTGAAATTTAAGAAATCTGTATCACTACAACCCGAGAAGAGTCTAGTATTTAGTATATGTAAGAGACTACACCATATCTGACCTCTAAGAATAATAACTAAACTTGGCAACAACTCAATGTATCTATGCAATACAGATGGACCTTGGCAACAACGCGAAATATGGTGAGATAAAAAAAAAACAGTACCACGAAAACCCAAGGAAGCTCTCGAGTTCAGTACATGTAGAGACTCTACTGTTCTTAAGCCAACAGTTCTGCAGTGAGATGATTTGGCCGTGAATACGTTCAACCACCAGGTTTTCCCCCAAATAAGATCCCATGCAGGACCAATCTGTTGCTGCTAGCTGATAATATAATTTATCTGCCACAGCTGGAATCAGCATAGCAACTCAGAGCTCTACAACATGAGCTAGCCCGCTGTCTTTAATTGAAACAGTAATTTTTAATTTGGATCACAATATTGTAAATTTTCAAAGCAAGCTCATTAGCTTCCGTCCCGGAAAAGTGAACACTGAAATAAATATGTAAGCATCGCTTTCAATAGACAATCCGTGTAAAATGATGTATAAATATGTAACATATGCATACATAAATATTTGATACATTCCATAAATACGGCGTCACTATTTCATTGGTCATGATAAAAAAAGGTATGAAATAAATTTTGCATAAATAAGATTATAATTTCAGGAAACCCGACTCACAAAACAATGTTTATTTATTTACATTTTTTTATCCTAGTTTTATAAATTCAGTTTTACCCTTCCCCGAAACAAAAAAAAAAAATTCTGAAATAAAAAGAAGAGATTTAATGAAATACGATTGTAAGTTGTCCCTTTCCGACGATAACGAATCGGAGAAGGACAAAATAAATACTTGCTTTCTTTGTGCCCTAATACAATGAGGTCTAAAAGTATTATCGCACGAAAAGGGAAACACAATGAAAAAGACAAACCCATGACGTTATCAGTTCCTTCTTTTACTTGGTATTTTTTTTCGGTCTCCTTTTTTCGTAAAACTTGAAAGTAAGAAGCTGAAAGGGAGAGGGGAGAGAGGGCTTTCTGCAAATCCAATTGTGTGCTTTATCTGTTGGGAAGAAACCCCTGCTCCTTTGTAAGTGGTTCTCCTCCGGGCCTCGGATTAACTCTATCAGCATGTCTTATTATCACAGCCTCATCAGGGATTTATTTAGGGGACAGATGTTTTTCAGGCCGGTTTTCAAATAGGTGTATTTTCAGATATATATGAAGTTTATCTTCAATATAACAGTATTATACCTTAAGCTCATAAAGACTAAATTATAAAATAATAAAGTCTGTAGTGCACTAAATTAATCTGTAATAACTATTTCTGAGAAGGTTCATAGTTTCTGTTATATATTTCAACATGCGTGATTAAATAAATATATACAAATCAACAACATTATGTGCATCAAAATTTATTAACTGTGCATCATGTTACTTATAATGGGTTTTTGGAGTAACAATTGGATTATAAGTATAACAAAAAATTTAAAAAAAAAACCTACATCCTACAACTCATGGAGCGTCTTGGTTTCAGTACGTGGTAGAGACTTTAATGTCTCTAGAGCAATGTTTGTGCAGGAAGATGACATGTCAGCTCAATTTCTCTGAGTAGTAGCGTCCTCAATACCAATGCACTTGAGGAGCTGGCCCTTGGTTTGGGTAGGTTTGGCCAAAAGGCTACATATCCCTTGGATCAATAGTGTGGCCAGGCTAAGCTATCATAGGAACAATTGAAAGCACAAACAAAAAAATTAATAATACAAATCGTTCTTTCCATTTGAATCATAGTTTATATTAAAGGAACCATAAAGTGCATTAACCACACAAGAACAAAAGTAGGAAAGAAGCCAAGGAGAATAATGAAGGTCATTAGAGTCGAAGATAAAGTCCAGAAACAAGCGGAGAACTTAAAATACCTGGGAGCACCTAAACGAAAACGAACACATCGATTTGGAACTGACCGAGTGAATCGGAGCTGCGGGCAGGATGTTTGAAGCGGTTAAGGGAGGATTTCTAAACCGAAGAGAATTAGGAAAGGAAACAAAAGTGGCTTTAGTCAACACTCCTCCCAATCCTCCCGTACTCTTCAGAACCAAGGACGCTGACGAAGAATCACCATTCCATAATACTATCAGCAGAGATGGGATTTTTAAGAAGATTGAGGGCAAAACAAGAAGAGATCGAGTCCAGAACACCACTATCAGGTTGAACCTAAATATTAAGCCAGCCTACGTAGTAATAGAAGAAAACCGACTGAGATGGCAAGGGAAACCTGCAAATGGATCATAAAATAATTGCTAGCGAGACCTTCCGTGCCAAAGTGGACTGATAACGAGGAAGAGGACGACCCAGGAAGAGGAGGTGAGAAATGATTTTGAGAAGAGGGGACTCCATGGGTACAGAAGAGCACAGTTAGTGGAAGACCGGCAGAGCTGGAGAAGGCTGTGCAGAATTCCTCCTCACATTGCATAGGCGGTTCAAGAGGAAAGGATATGATGATGATGAAGGAATAATAAAAACGGGTTGTAAAAATATATAACAATTGAGGAGAAAATAAAATATTACATTGTGATCACGAACACTAACAACTTTTTTATATACTAGATATTTATAAACATATTACACTGGGAAAATCATGCTAACAAAAGTAGAATTCTTTAAACAAAAATATCATACATAGTAGTTTAAACTTCTCCTGGGTTATAAAAAAAGTAGAGAAAAACTTTTAATCCTCCAAGTATGTTTGAGGTAGTTTTTAATTTTTATTCTCAAAGAAAATAGGAATATAAAAATACTGTTCTCGAAATGGGGCTTTCCATTGAGAGGATAATTCGGCTGTAAAGTGGCCATGCAGGAGGTAATTACAAGGAGAGAAGGAAAAGTTTGCTGGGGGTTAGCGGAGGATAAGAGTTAAACTCCAGGGGATGTGTCCTGGCTGAGAAGTTCATAGTCGAGATAAGGAACGCGTAGGGTGTGGGAATTCTATCCTAAAGTGTGTCTTTAAGAAAGAGGTCTCCTCGTGATGTATTAGCACACTATATATTTATAAACGGGCCTAAGTTTTATAAAATACATATACATACAAGTGACAGGTAGGAAATGGAAGCAACCGTTAATACTTCTTAAAATTATTACGAATATTTTCTGTTTTTTAAAAAATTTCTTTTTGTCCAAGATACATTACAGTCTCTACTGTGTAATGAACCCCAAACTCTTCACGTGGTACAGGTTTAAAACAGATATTATTATCAGGAGAGTGCAAAATAGTTGGGGAGTGCAGTCAATAAATTACACAAAATGAGTTAGACTTAAAACATTCGTACCTACCTTCTGGCCTAGTTTTTAGGCCAAGGTCAGGGCTGAGAATAAAATAAAACAGAAAACTACAAACACAATCCAGGACAAAAGAATTTATGGCAGGTTTTACAAAGAGTAAAATATGTATTAGAAGATAATGATTATCTGGTTATCAGTGAAAGACAAAATGAGGTTGAGATGGGTACTAAAATAACACAAATTACTACTACTAATAATAAAGAAACAGAAAATTATTTATACTATAATTTTATACTACTTTTGTTATTATTATTTGTAATTTGTACTATTTTGGTACCAACAGATAAACCAATAAATTATGCTTATTTCGTCTTTCACCAAAAACATGATAATCATTATCGTCTAGATTTCTTTCCATTCTTATAATTTCTCTTCAGATATTTCATAATTTATCTTTTACTATTTGTATTTCTAGTCATTCCCATATTTTCTGTCTATATAACCTGTTATATCTTCTTAGGTACTATAAATCTTCTTTATATATTTTTTTCTTTTATTGCATAGGCCAACGATGAAAAAACTTTTGTACTGAAAATACCTTATTCCTATAGTTTTTAGGGTGCTGAATCCAAATATGATATTAAAAAAGCTGTATCACCCACAATTTCTTCACATTTTATAGTTAAATTTATTAAATTCAGCGATTTTTAAAGAATTGAACAGCTTTAATATTTAAAATAAATAACTGAAAAAATGATGTTTGATGTTAACTTTGAATCCACAATGACCTTAAATGAGAAAGAAGCATGGGTATCATTCAAGCAAGTCGTTACAAAGTTCTTGGGAAATGAAAAAGACCCAGAGCATGTTTCTATTGTAGCTAACATGTTACAGAAGTTTAAAAAGTTAAGATGTTTGATGAGCCAGAAAGCTCACTTTTTGAACAGCCACCTTGATTACTTCCCGGACAATTTGGGAGATGTTAGTGAGGAGCAAGGTGAGCGTTTTCACCAGGACGTTTAAGTGATGGAAAAACGCTACCAGGGGCACTGGAACGCCAACATGATGGGGGACTGCTGTTGGTCACTTCATCGAGAAGTTCAACAAGCGACTCATCGTAGAAAAAGCTACACAAGAAGCTTCAAAGAAAAAAAATAAAGAAAGTATAGACCAATTCCAGTTGACAAGTGAAACCTGTATTAGCACATTATATCTTTGTTTTAAGTAGCCACTGTAACTACAAACCATGCTTATGATGTACCATAGTGTTTCATTCATTCCCCCGTATACCGTAAAGAGGTTTAGATAGGGGTTTATACTATATAATACAAAGCATATTCCTGGAAAACTATGAGTGATACAAAAAAATTAAGGCCAGATTTAAATTCAGCACATACAAATCTATAAAGATCAACTATTAAAGATAAAACAATTTTTGTTGGCCTGTGTTATCAGTCTTAAAGATGCTCTAAAAAAATGCCGAAACCTGGGCCCAAACAAAATAAGTCTAACTTATTTTTTGTAATTTATTGACTGCATCCCCTGACCATTTTACACTACTCTAACATATACCCAGTGAACCATTTCCTCATTAATATCACTATCCTTAAAACAAATACTATTTATATATTGTAAAGCAACTGTATAACTCCACTAAACTTTGACCGAATATATTTAAAAAACAAAACAACAATTAACAGCTCCGTAAATTACAGACTAATTTACAAAAACCCTAATAATGGGGTGAAGCTGTTAAGACAGTCATTTCAAATACACTTGGAGTTGCCTTCGATTTAGGGCAAAAGTAATTATTTTTTTCGGAAAATCGGTTAAAATATTAAGCTTTTTAAATAATTTAATTTTACATACATTACATAATGGAATGGAGTTAGGTTAGTTCTTGTAATGTTAGCATTTGTAGATTTTTACGGTAGTGGTAAAGTAGAAGAACAAGGTAATTTCAATTGCGCTTATTTGAAACATTGAAATTTAAGAAGATGAAGAATTAATTAATTAGGTGCTATGTTTTAATTAGTATTTCCAATTATATTTAATGAGAAAAGGATTTTTTTCTATTTATTTTGAATTCATTAACTCTGTAATTATACTGAAACTCAACTCAAGAGCCTATCGAAAGATTGACAAAAATTTGGTCTCTGTTAGGTTGCCTATTGTAGGTTGCCTTGCTCCATTGGGCTCTGTAAACAGCTAATCTTCTCCATCTGCGCACATCCAAAGCCTTCAGGTCTGCCTCGACATTATCTAGCCAAAGCGTTAGAGGCCTTCCACGCTTTCGACCACTACCTGCCTTCCCCTAGAGCATTTTTTTTTTTATTCCTTCCACGTGTCCCAACAATCTCAAGCGTCCCAGCAAGACGGTTGACTAGGATATCCCATCTCTAAACAGGTCCTGAAATTTCTTGTTCATTATAATTTGCCAGGCATCTCCAACTTTCACTGCACGAGAATTTGACGAAGGACATTCACCCCCAGACTTAGCAGTTTTTCGTTTTCTGCTGTCAGCGTCCAAGACTAATATATTATCAACTTTGCCAATCATCAAAGGTTCCTGAACTTAAGGGTCTTCTTTAAGCCCTATAGGCGAATTTGCGTACTCCAATATCAAGATGTTTCTTTCCCAAGATTTTTATTAGAATTCTCCCTTTCAGGACTTCCAGGTTTTTTAGACTATAGTTCTTCGAGTTTCATTCACTGGTAAAGAGGAATTTCTATTTTACGACAGTATTATAATGTCCTAATTTGGGAATCAAGGAGATGCACTTCTTGTTGTAGCTATTACATGTTAATCCACAAGCTGTATAGTCTCTCCCAGACTCCTGAATTCATTGACCTTTTCAATCCGATCTATCTCCGGATATTGATATTAATAATTAAGGATTTAAACATTTTAAAATAGTATAATTAGAGAATAACTAATTTATACTTTCCAATTATCCTTGAACACTAAACAATACTGGGTTTAACTTTTGTATTTTTCAGATAAATAAAATATTTTCTGAAATAAAAGGGATTCCAAACAGTCGTAGTATGATTTGCACTCGAAAGGTATGGGGATAAAAATCGTCACTATTTAATTCATCCAGCAGTGTCAGTCCGTTTATTTATTATTAACGGTAGACACGTCGGGACAATGAATGCATTACAAAAACAGCGTGCGAGGGATCTACAAAGAAAGCTTGCATAAATATGCAAACGTGTAACAAAAAATATATAAAAAAATGATAATAATAAAAAAGTGTAAACAAAAGCGTACAATACAAAAAGCAGAATCATGAATAGGGCAATAAGACCAGGGGAGGGGGTAGAGATTAAGGGAACGCGGATAAGGAGAGAGAGAGAGAGAGAGAGAGAGAGAAAAAGTGAGTGAGAGAGTGAGAGTGAGAGTGAGAGAGAGAGAGAGAGTGAGAGAGAAGGTAGGTTTAATATTATAGTGGCCCTGGAAGGGGACATTATGTAAATATATCTGGGGCTAACTGCTCTTCTCATAGTCGCTTCCGCGATGCACATTAAACGGATTATCAATCCTACCTTCCAAATTAAACCCAGCCCGAGATTTATTTTAACCGAAGTTGCCTCTTGCTCGGGATTCATGAATAATTTTATGCTTTCTTGTCGTGGTCTATGGTCTCATGGTATTTTACTCGAGTTAGGTAAGCATCTCTGTATTTAAACAAAACGCACTGGTACTATAATAACATTTTAATTATGATGAATATGAGGTGGAATCGCCATTACAAAACTATAAAAAAAAAAAAAAAAAATCCATACGAGACTACACAACTATACAGGAGTGTGGTTAAGAAAACCAAGCTTATGGAGATCGAATTCGAAAAATAGAAGGCATGTATGAATTAACAAACAATAATAACCAGAAGCCTAGAATAGATAATAACTTTGGAACGCGGAACTGGATAGTCGAGGAATAAAGCCAATCCACCACGGAAGAAAATCGCAGAGAATTTAAATAAAATTTGCGGATGACTTTGCGGTAATATCAGAAACAAGAGAGGAAGCATTCAGCATGCAGAAACACCAAAATTTTCGTTATTTGTCTTCCTGAAGAAGCCTATGAAAGTAGGCTGAAACGTTTGCTTTCGATTAATAATTTGATGCCTATTTTATGATTATTCTTGTCCACCTCCAACCGAACCATCCTTCATTTGGTTAGCAATAACAAGATTTCCATTGGTAAAATAAATGCATACAATATTATACAACATCGTAGAAATCCAAATAAGTAGTAGTAAAAATTAACAAATTCATATAAAAAAGATGAACCTACATGGTTCTAACAACAGTATTTAGTGAATAAACTAAACCGAAGAGCTTGTTCCTAAAGAGAGGGCGCTAAGAGAAGACAAGAGAGCAAGCGAAACGGGTTTCCTCAGATTGTTGATGTTTCGGCTCTGGCAGAGAAATATGATGATGAAGAGGAGAGGAACAAAGGTAGCTCACTGTAGGTTTTACCTTCACTTCGCCCTTTGATCTGAAACATTCAGCTGTGTTTGCAACTTCCTCCACAACTGGCTTCATCTGGGGCGATAACTCCCGTCGGCGGTTGTGTATCAAAACCTCACCTCGTCGTACATCACAACTTCTGTGATGGGAGCTTTCCTTCCATAAATATTCATGTTTTTAGAAACAAGGTTATGCTTGATTCTGATAAACCTTGCATTGGTTGTACACCAAGAAGATTATTTATATCCTTCAGTTGAGGTTTGGTTATTCGAATCAGAATGTTGTTTTCCTTCAAGAGTTTCTCTTGGTTTCTCACTGACCGAAAAAAAAAGAACATTGGTAGTAAAAATCTAAGAGTACCCGAATAACGGAGGACTGAGGTAACAAACGGTGGACGACTTTAAAGTAGGTATATATTTATAGTGATATTGAACAGATATAGTATGGGTATACAAGAGACTTTCTTATATGAAAAAAGTGACACATTGACTATTGACTAACTTTATAATTTATTGACAATTTTATAAATAACTTAGTGTCTAATTCTTACATATTATGAACTAACCACACCATATCCTCTCTACTCTCCAATTTCCACCCTTCTTCTAATCTAAGAGGTGGTATATATTAATGAGGAAGGAAAGTGTCCGAGTAGAGATCATAAAAAAAATCTGAAATAAGGTCTTCTTCATGGGTTATAATATGGTAAGGGTTTACCATTTTCTTCCTCAAATATCATTCAACTAATATCATTCAAGAACCAACCAAAGAAATCAACGCTTAGACCCCTATAGGGAGCAGAGACACTCAGTGGTAGAGCACTGAGTTACCATGCCGAAAACCCTGGTTCAAATCCCAATGCTGGCAAGGCTTTTATTTAATCTGTTAGAAGCTGGAGATGGATCATATGGATCTTCCTGGGGGTCATCCAGCCTCTATAAAGTGGGTACCCAAAATAAGAGGGAATAGCGTTAATCTGGCGGTTGAGCGTGATCTAGGGCAAATCACCTCCCTGTAAAACCCTTGTCCGTGAAACAGTATAGTCTCTACCATGTGCTGAATTCCAGACCCGTTCACGAGTTGTAGTGGTACAGGTTTTAGGTATATATTCATGTAAAAGAAGAGGGGAGGTCAAGGAAGTTAACAATCCTAACAACACGGAAGCATTGATAAAACTTCCTTCTTACAAAACCAATTTTATTAAACAATGTACTTTATACCATTGACCGGTGACTACTGTAAAGAGTTGTAAATCGCCTAGTTGCAGATATCCATATACAATTAACTATTGTCTCAGGTTTAGTCGGATGGAAATTTTTTCTTAAAATATTTTTCTTGACTAATAATAGTTTACCTTACATAGAGAATAAAGAATTAATTCCCTAAACAATTTGGGATGGAACGTAGGTTTCTAATAAATAGTTTATTTCTATTTAGGCAATTAATGTGTAATACTTCAAAAGTAAATAGCAATTAAAAGTTACTAAAGTGAAATAACATATCGAAATTAATGCAAGTATGCATTCCTTAAATTTCATGAAACCACACTCACGTATATAACTTAATGTTTTTAAAAAATATAGTGTTTACTTAAATACTTAATTACTAAAAATTAAAAGAAAAATCAATAATAAAAGAAAATATAAATCTAGAGTTTTAAAAAGTTGCCTATTGGTAAACTAGGATTTGAAAGTCTCTTTTTCAATTACGTTCAATTAAGTCAGTTTTTCAGATACTTAGCATAAAATCAGTTTTCCCAAAGAATCATTTTACTTTTTACTTTAATTTATTTTTTAGTCTTTTGAATTAAAACCACATAATATACACACAAGCTACATGCACTTCTTATATTACATCATTATAGACACAACAACATTAGTTCATTAACAGCATTAACATGGCCCTTCTCCTGAAATATAGATCTCAATTTACAAGGGACTGGGAAAAAAAGCTGGGTTGCCAGCCAGTGCAAGCTAAGCATAAATACACTATCATGAATTATTCATATGCACACTCTGAAATAAAGTACACTCATATTTATTTATGCACTCTTTACAACTAACTTTGCTTTAACATCTCTTTTCGAAAGTTGCTGTTATAATATTGAATATATCAAACGCAACTTCAATCCTTTAAAAAAAGAAAAATATGTATGGTTGGTTATAAACATAGACAAAAAACTAATTAATACGAGCCTATGTCATAAGCAGTAAATAAAAACTTGAAAATAATATTAATAGATCTTATGGGTTGCACCTAGGCACAACTGTTTAATTAATAGTTTGAAACGCGTCATCACTATTTTAGGAAACAAGCCATATTTGAAAGGAACAATAACTGTGAAATAATAGCGCGTCAAGAAGGAACTTGCTTGTTTAAATTTTTGGAATAAGTTGTAAACATAATTGTTCGAATCTACAAAGCTATTCAAAAATAACTTATATGCCGTTTTACCGTATTTGATCTCAAAAATTAACTTATTAATTAAATATCTAATAATGTTAATTTCTTTCAGCTATAAATTATAACCATACTCCATCATGTCTAATGGATCGGCATTTAGAAGTAAAATACGAAATCAAATTGCATTTATTTGAATTAGACTGCAGTTAAAGTATTGGTATACAGAAATAACTTATATGCCATCCAATTGAATGATAGAATTTGACCTCATATAATTACTTTTTAATTAGATCTCACCTAAGAATAAAAGTATGTAAACCCAACAAATTGATTATTTAGGTTTTTGTTTCTGTTTCTACTAAATTTTATATTAATTCCAGTATTTGCATTAACTTAATGTTACAACAATGTCAGATTGGTATGCCGCTGTGCCGACTGTACTTTTATTGTTATAAGCATCGTTTTCAATATTCCGTTCGAGTTTGAATTCGCAATTATGATTGAATGGAGTCGTTAGGTCCGATTCAATGGTCTCACAACGTGCCCCCCCCCCTCCCCTAGGCAGCCCTGAAGACGGCCTACACTTAGGCCAAAACGTAGGAACATTAAAATAAGTTATCTTTATTTTGTGTTATCTTTGACTACACCCCCTGACCAATTCAATCCATTATAAATATATGAGAAGCGAGGGATCGTTGACAGGGTGATGTAAGGAAGAAAATAGTTGGGGGTGCAGTCAATTAAAACACTAAATAAGTGGATACTTATTTAATTAAGTGCCGACGTTTCGACCCACTTTGTGGGTCATCTTCAGGGCTATAAGACGCTCGCTGTAGCACGAGGTGACGCGGTCTGACAGGAAAATACGTTATCAAACGATAACGTATAACGTATTTTTTACGTATAACGTTTGATAACGTATTTTCCTGTCAGACAGCGTCACCTCGTGCTACAGCGAGCGTCTTATAGCCCTGAAGATGACCCACAAAGTGGGTCGAAACGTCGGCACTTAATTAAATAAGTATCCACTTATTTAGTGTTTTAATTGACTGCACCCCCAACTATTTTCTTCATTATAAATATAGAATAAATTCTTCTATCTTTTTAAATTGGTATTAATTTATAAGATTTTGTTTATAATGTTTGTTTTTAAATTTTTTTTTTATTTAAAAGAATATATATTTTTTATTTTACTACATGCATGTTACATACTTTAAAATGCATTTTCAACACATATATTTTTTTTCCTTTATATTAGTATTCCAAAGAGCTTATGAACATTCATAAATTTATTGATGAATTTGGTAACGGTTATCCAAACTGATCATTTACATAATGTAATAAAATAAACTATGCACCCTCAGATCGGGACACCTGTACCACATGCAAGGGAGCCATGTGTGCCACACTGGTCGGGTCAGGCTAAAAAAAAACAAAAAAAAAACTGAGGAGATGAGTCAGATCAATTAATGTGCCGCAACGCTCTGCCCCTGACCTCGTGGGCCATCGCTACATTTCCACCTCCTCAATAATTAGCATTGTTTCACATTTAAAGGTTAAAAAAAAGGACGTAAAAATGAATGGACATAAACTAAGTATTGCTTATTGTTGTTACGACCCAGATAAAGATTCATATCATAAATATTTCTATAAGATAATACAGAGGGCCCAAAATGTATGTGTGTTACAAGGGCCGAAAAACATACTTATTGTTATTTAGATATAAACTTATTGCAATCTTTTAAGAAACCAGAATGTAAAAATTTACCCAAAAAGATGTACATAAATATTCAGGACATACAAAGTGATAAAGTACATAATAATTAATGTATTTTATAAAATATTTGTGCCTTGAGAAAGATTCGGGCTAAGGAAGCGATAAATGACTGAATTTTGTGGCATGCAGTTGATGATTGAATTGGTACAATATTTTTTTTTACAGAATATGTATCTGTATACCAAGAAAAACAAACGTGTTGTAGGTGACGGTCCCATTTTCAACTAAGATAACAATAACGGCGCAACGAAACGCCAACCGGTTTTATATTTTCTTAATATATGAACATATTTTCTAAATAATAGTTATTTATTTGACAAGTGAGGAAATTGCCACTTTATTACACCCGAATGAATATTAAACGTGGTTTAATAAATTTGGTAATTAAACGAGGGTGTTATAAGCACTTGTCTCACGTGTTAAACACTATATTTTTCCTACAACCATTTAAAAATTAAGAAATTAAAGGTGAAACTTTAGATTTGTTAAAACTACACTAGCGCTATCTCTTACAATTTTCTATTACTAACCATGCAAACTATAACTCTAGGACGGTTTACTCATTGAAACATTTATTTATTATTATTTAGAAAATAAAATAAAATAAATTGTTTTAACATTTTAGGAATATAAAATGAATAATATAATATCGCCATTTAACATTTTCAATAACAGAGGGCTGATTGTCAAATTCGATCTAGGTGGCTGTTACTTTCCCCCACTAGTGGTTCTCCCTCACTAGTGGGGGATAGTGGGACTTTCCACAATAGTTTTAGTTGAGTAATGGATAGCATTAGTCAATGGTTGCAGGAAAATATCTATTTCCTTTCAAAGTATTTATAGATAATGATTTTCTTAAACTTAACTCTTAGTTTTTTTTTCGAATATGGTGTTACAGATTAAGATCATTAGATTTTAACTTACACAAACGAAGCGTCAAACCTGTGTACGTTTCGGTATTACAGGAAACCATTTGCTGTTTCCTCTTTTCAGGAAGTGAATATTTAATAAAAATAAATCAAAAAATAGTTGTTAATTATAACATCACCTAAAAAAAATGTTATATTTAGGTTTCAGCTGAAAATAACGTTCTTAAGAAAGGACGCCAAATCTGCAAAATTCTCTTGAATTGGTAAATATTTAGATTTCAATGTGATATTAATAAACAAAATGATGTTGACTACACTAATTCTTACATTTTATTATCCACATTTATTTCAATAGTTAAAAATTAAACCGAATGAAAGTGCTTCTGTTAATGATGCATCTAGAAACCAACACTTTTCTTACATTTTTTAAAATTTATTAATTAAATATGAAATCAAAATAAAGGCTGATATTTATCATAGATATTTTTATAAATACCAAACAAACGAATAGATAATTTGAATAGATTCACAGTATAACGGGGTCCATTTTTATGAAGTCTTGGGAAAAAAAACGTTGAAAGCAAAAGAGGATCTCACTCACATAGTGCTTTACTAACGAGGAGTGATCGCATGAGTACCTCACTTCAAAACTAGTGAAATCTCAATTATGATAAAAATGGACTGATGCTCTTTTAGCATGAACTCATTCATTTGCCTTACAAATTTCTGGATCAGTTTGATTATCTTTTTCGTTTATTTCAGCCGTAGTTCACAAATTTCCATTTTTGATATATATTTTCGTATTTGACCACTGATTTATTTGTTTCTACGTGATCTGATTTTTGGAAAGGAAGGAAAGTTGTAATGTAATCGATTGCTAGGATTACCTATATCGGAAAATGATAAACTTGTAACCTATTCATATAACAACAACGACTAGGCTATTAATAATAGTAATTTCTTTTAAAAAGATTTTTAGAAACAGAAACTAACATAAATGTATTCCTTTGGGAATCCGCTCATATAATGTACATATCTGTAAGCATTACTTAACAATACTTCTTGTTAGGATGAAATTGAAATAAATAAATGAGAAATTTATGTAATTCGTTTCTAGTATAAATAGTAAGACTTCTTCGACTGGCAACTTTATCCCAATGGATAAAGACATCAGAAGTGCTAAGCTATCCCCCCACATACCAGCTTTCTTGTGGAATTTAAATTACCCAAACTCTAGCCCATTTAGTCTTTTTTGGGTCATAAGAACCACAACTCCTAACTTATTTTTTAGGGTATCCTGGATATCCGCAAGAGGTAATTATAAAACCAAATAATTACAAATAGTTTCACATAAGAAAAAATAGCCCTTAAACTGTAATTCCAGTAAACTAGCAAGTGGCATGACATCAGTGATTTTTTTTTCCTTTATAAATAAATAATTTCTGTGAATAAGATTTAAAATTAAAACTTATTAAATATGTTATATATTAAGTAAATATGTTATGATGTACTGTAATAATGGTATTTTTTTTATTAGTTTTATTTATGCTTTTTATGGAGGGGGATTTCGGTCGATTAAATTTAGCATAGGAAATTATTCTAAATTAGAATTAGCATAGGAAATTAGAATAGAATAGAAAAATAACTTTATTCTATTCTAATTCCCTTTAGAATAACAAACATGAACAGATAAAGAAACATAATATATAAAACATATATCTGACCAGAAGGCTACATAATACAAAACACAAAGCGTATAAAATATATATTTAGCGTAAAATATGACTGAAAAATAAAATAATAATAAGTAAATAGAAACTACGAATCTTGACAAGATATTAAGCAATTAAAGATAATAGATAAATCAATAACAACTGTAAATATTTATTATGTTTTATTGCTTGTTTGGGAGCTTGAATTATTGAAAGTTGAACGGTGAACGCCAAATTTACCGTCAATTAGGCTTGAAGCTTTCAATGTTAATCACAGTCAATATAGTCGTTATTGTGTAAACAATTAAATAATTCTAATACTAATAATAACCCTGTTTCGGTCAAATTCAATCAATAGAACCTACAATATTATTATATAACTTAAAAGTAAAAAATGCAGCAGTAATTTTTAATATTAAATTTTTCATATCCAGGTATAATTAGAATAGGGATTTTAACGAGTATCTGGCACCGCACAGGCTCAAGGCCCTAATTTGACGTCCTATCTAATCCCAACATAATCAATGATTTTTAACCCGCTAACTTAGGCATTGTAGGTTATTATGCTAACCAATACGTCATAGACGATCGAACAGTAAACTAATCTAATATTTAAAAAACTTGGCCCAAAATTAATATTCTGCAATAAACGTGACTTCAACTATAGTGTTCGTATCCCTAATAAAGTTTTTTTTCTTAAAAAAGGATTAAATAAATTTTATTTTTATTTTCATTAACCATTTAAAGTTTGGACTAATCTCGAAAACTTGTATTCCCTTTATGTACGTTGTTGGGATTCGGAACTCATCGACATATCTTTTAGTCACATTTTTTTTTCAGAAAGGATCCGACGGATCAAGGCTCCCTAATAGATGTCCTATCAGCTGATTTTTTTTTTAATTATAACTCGTGAAAATTGAGATGGTTGATTGTAACGGCTCAGCGCTGGAGGTGGGAAAGAGGGGGATTTTCATCAGAGAGTTCAATGAATGGATTTAGCCGGCTTCTTGCTAGCGCTTTAATTAAAATGGAGGCTAAGAGAGGTGAGGGATTGGCTTTGGAGAACGCTCTCGAGTGGGCAAGGCAGGATCTGTTCCAACTGACATGGAATAAAACGGATCGTACTTCCTCGCTTAGTCCTGGATCGGTAACAGTAGGACCCATCAGGATCAATGAGATCTGATTTAGTTGCAAGCTGGAGCATTACCATTATCTTAGAGCAATGAGATCCATCCACTTCGCTGATTCTTGATTCCCATATACTGAAATCCAAAACGGTTTTTAAGAAAAAACGATTAATTAACAAATAGGCTTCACTTCTATAAAAACAAAACAAATATAAATCCAAAACACTCGAAAAATAACAAATGAATCTCATTAACATAAACTATGCCAAAGTTGTTAATTTGTCTTTATAGATTTCTTCCTATAGTTCCTCGGATGGGTGATGACCTAGACATTTTGTGTATAAAGTGGGTCTGTTTCACCTAAATTGTGACCTTGCTTACTTGTCAGCAACGTAACTTCCTTGACCTCACCTCTTCTGAGGTGACAATGTATATATTCCACCTCTTTAAGATTGTAAGATAGAACATATGGACAGAGGAGAGAGAAGATATTGATAAGAGAGCCCAATGTTAGTTGATAAGTTATAATGCTATTCCATAGTAAATAGTCAATATACTTAGTTATCTAGCTAGTAATCTTTGGATTTATAACTCAGCTAGTTTCATCAATGCTTCCTTTTTGTCGACAATGTAAACTTCCTTGACCACTCCCCTACTTTTATATGTATATATTCCACATCTAATATTGTAAGAGACAGAAGATAGAACAGATGGTAGAGTATGCTAAATATGCTATGTATGGTTTGGTAGAGTATAGACCAGAGGTAGTAACTATGTTAGTAGATAAATTATAATGTTAATCCATAGTTAATAGTTAATTTAGCCAGTTATTTCTCGATTTTTAACGTAGGAAGTTTCATCAATACTTCTTTGTTGTCAGCAATGTAAACTTCCTTGACCTGACCTCATCTTTTATATATATACATTCCACCTCTAAAATATTGAAAGACGGGAGAAATTAGAGAGTTAGAGAATAAAGGAGAGAGTAGAGATAGATAGAGAAATGAGAAGAGGTGGTTCGACAGAGAATAGTTAAGAATATGATAAGAAAGTAGTCACTATGTTAGTTGACAAGTTTTTTATGTTAGTACTTAGCTAATAGACAATCAAGTTAGTTCATTCATTAATCGTTTATTCATCTATGGTTCATTCATTCGACCAACTAGCTCGTCATACCGACTTCATAACACAAGGATTCAACGAAAAAAAAAACATACAGGCATGCTTATGTTAGATCTCGAAAAAGCTTTCGATACAGTTTGGCATTACGGTCTTATTTACTAATTAATCTTGCACAAATTTCCTCCATACCTAATACGTATCGTAAATTCCTTCCTCTCTAATAGCCAATTCTATGTTCAAATAAACACTTCTAGCTCCAAAGCACTTCCCCTACCCGCCGGTCTTCCTCAAGGCTCCAGCCTGGTTTTTTTCTACATTTTTCCTGCTATTGTAAAACTTATTTATAAAAGATAACATTAATTAAAATCACTGTTCTTTAAACATGCAAAGGAAGTCCGGAACATGTATTCACACTTATGCTGCTTGTATGTTATATGTAAAATTGCAAATAAAGTTTTTTACTATTTCTAGTTAGTTCATGCCTGTCTCTTTGTAAAATCATGTTATATCTTTTCACATATTATCAAATATGTCATATGGTTACATTTGACAATAAACAGAATTCTTTCTTACTACTCAAGTCTAACATCTAAATTATACATTTGTTTTCCTCAAAGAGAAATTAAGACAAGGATTGAATTCAATCTGGAATAAATTTCCTCCATGGGAATGGAAGGTAATAAACATTTTAGCCTTGCAGTACTTTTTATTTATTTTGGTCTTTATTAAAGCTAAATCGATTAAGAATAGATTGTTATTTATACGAGTAGGGGACAATGATCTCACAACCTAAACTTCACTTCCACACCAACTGGTCTAAACCACCAACTTGTGTAACCCTCCACAAAAACCAATAAAGGGAGGAGAGAAGGGATATGAATCATAAACCAAATCGTATTTTAGCCATCATTTAAATGACCATTAGGTATCATGGCCTTAGTGTTGACAGAAACCACAAACGCACGCAAAAGTTATTTATTGATTAAGTAAAATCAAGTATCACTGAATTTGAAAAAATAAGGTGAATTAGTAAAGTGGATTATAAAAAAACTCAAGAAGTTTGCATACAAACAATGGGAACATAACATCTTAATTACATGTGGCTAATCTTAAGTGTGAAATGTACATAGAAGATTAAAAAAACTAAAATTTACTAAGAAATTAGTTCAGATTTTCTTAAAATAAATTTCAAAATAATATCAAAGTTGACAAACGGCAGACGATTTTTAAGAAAGATATACATTTATTGTGACACTGAAGCATGGCTATACAGAAGACTTTATTAAACGAACTAACAAGGTAGACTTATTACTATAGACAAACATTAAAACTTATTGACTGCTCTAGAACTAACTTAGTGTTACTCTACATACAATAATCTAACCATACCATCTTCCCTCTAATCTCTCTCTCACTCTCTTTCTCTCTCTTTCTCTAATCTAAGAACTAGTATATATATATATATGCATGAAAAAAAGAAGGTAAGTTAAGGAAGTTACATTGCTGACAACACATGACGTCAAAAAATAGATTATAACATATATTATACGTCGTTATTTATACAGTTTTTTGTTGTATTTATAATTTATTGTATTTTATGTGTTATTAATTTTTAAATATTTTTATTTGAAAAGAAAAGATATGTCCAAGACCGGGACTCGAACCCCGGTCGTCCAGATCCCTAGTCTGGAACTCTACCATTCGAGCTATCCTGGCCCCAATCAAGCACGCTTCTCGGTCGTGGTCATGGTTTTATTTATACATTAAAAAATAATATAAATCATTATTATCTATCTGTCGTTTCATCTGAAAATTTAATAAGTTTACAATTATATATCCCAAAATGTCATAAGGATGTCTTTCACGAGTATTAATATAAAATTTAACTGAAGTTGGTTTATACTAGCCGTGCTATTTGGGGACAGCTCCTAGAGCACATAGCTCCCACTGGGGGCCTACAACACGTGCTGCACACCGGCCCTTTTTTTTCTGATGCCTTCCGAGACCCACGGGCTGCTCTCCTTTTTATAACGGTTTATCTTCTTCACCACGCACTGAATCCTTAATAGATGTTTACAAGAACACTTAGCCTCCTCTCCGCTTGCAGAATCTATGGCGGCTTGGAGAAAAATCGAGAGAAAAAGTCTTATCTATGTATGCAGAACGTGATGCCCCCGGGCAGAGCCCTGTAGCGACAGGCTGTAAATCTAGCACAACTTGGAGTACCATGCTCTTTTAAATCATATTCTCGTCAAGGGAAATAGGTAATAAATGTTTGAAATAACATAATATGACTAAATATGATTAAAAAGCAGTAATAAAGAACCTTTTATGAACCCCAGAATATTCTTGAGAAGGAGAATTAAACATAACAAACATCAACTTCTACAACTTTATATTTAAAAAGTTTTTAAACAACTAAATAAAAAAAATTAATAAAAAAAATTAGTGGTATAAAGGGAAAGAAAAAATATACTCAGAGACCTAGTCCCCTTGAAATAACAACAATGTGTACGCCATAATGACAATTTCTGATCATGAAATGCATTTTATAATAAATAAACGAAACATAAGGGTGCACACGAAAAAGGTTGTAAATATATGCATATATGAGAAAGAAAGTAAATTAATTTAATAAAACGAAAAATTACGTAAGAGTCATATTATAAGAGTTCAATAAATATATAAAACGAGCCATGAAATCAAAATAAGAATAAATAATAACAAGTACACATATTTCACTAAATTTAAAACTGTTGATTCGAAAACAATACAATTTTGGGCACATTAAAAGATTTTAACAATGAATTCATAGATGAAAAAACCAAAAATAAAGCAACACAAAAAGAGTGAAATGAAAAAAAAAATAAAACAACTTAGAAATCACCTTCAAATTTGATGAATAGAAAAACTTGTTAATATAAAGCAAACAATATGCTATACAATATTGTTTAAAAACAAATTATTAAGTTAATTATTTGAGTTTTTATTAATTATAATTTCTTTGTATTCTTATAACAACAATCTATCACCCTTCGATCCTCTGCCTTAAAGAGCACACCGTCCGATCGATTTTATCATACATATATTATATATATATATATATATATATATATATATATATATATATATATATATATATATATATATATATTTAGAGAGAGAGAGTTTATTGAGTGCTATAAAGTATACAATTTTAATATAATGATATGTTAGTGACTAACCGGTGGGAATCAAATGAATGTATGAAGCTTCCAATGTTATTCTTTTTAGACGAGTAGGAGGGATAATAGTTATTAACGAGCCCTTGTTAATAGCTATGGCTATAAGGAGTTATGAGATTATAATGGATGCCAAACTTTAATTTGGGTCTATTTACCATCTACAGTCTGTTCTGAGTAAATTTCCACAAATTTCTTCGTATTACTTGCAGGTATCCAGGAAAATTGGCCATAAAAAACGATACTGAAGAAATATTTTTGCAGCCTAGTAGAGGTTAGGGATTGGCTTAAGATGGAGCTATTGCTTATATTGTAACTCCATTTTATGTCCAAAACTACGCGAATGATACGATGCTGCTGCCCTGAATGCCTCTGGACAAAATTAGCCTTAACCATTTATGGATATATGTTATGAAAATATTAACCTATAAGTGCAATTGTATAGTGATATTTAATCCCATAAAGACCTTAAATACGAAGTACTAAGAAGGGGATATTGCCAGCTTTCAAAAAAGGGCGAAAATATTTAAAGCCCTAAAAACTAATATTTATTTTGGGAAAAATATTTGTTTATATGTTATCCGTTTTTCTCCAAAATTCCAAAGAAATTAAAAATCGTAGTCAAATTTAATTATTTTTGAACCACAAATAATGTTTAAAATGTGTGACCATTTGACTGTGCTCATTTCTTGTAATATTTCCATTGAACAAAAGAAACATGAAGAAAGTATGATATGCGCTTTATGTATTCGGTATTGTATTATTATTAAAATTGTACCTTGTCTATTTACGACAGTGTTGGCTTAGAACAAATGCTGATTTGAGCTTCCTGATTTTATTATTAGTAATTCTTTTGATTAGCTTCGTGCCGGGGCACCATCCAACTTGCTCTCATACTATCTCTGACAAAGATGGATCGCCCCACTTTAGGGCCAACTTGCAAAATGAGATCAAAGTTAATAAATTACGATTACTTTTCTCTCCTTTTTTCTTATCTCCTCCGTGATAAAAAAAAAAAAGAAATATGTTTTATTATAAAAAATAACTGAAAACTTGAGAAAAAGGTGAGGGAAAGTTTTACAAGTTCTATTAAGAAACGAATTAGAAGGTGTAAAACTTTTAAATGAGATCTCAAGATACCCCTTCTTACAAGTTTTACAAATCCCAGAATATCTTTTTAAAAAAAATTAATTCAGTTAATCTTCTTTTTTTTCTTCGAAATAATTGAAGTGTAGTACTGAAATTTAGAGACTTTTTTATGAGTACGTACTTATGTGCACTTTATTTTAGCACTTTTCCACAGTTACGGCTACTGAATACAATGCAATTTAGCACAGAATCGATTTCATAATTTAGATTGTGAAATCAAACATTAGAACCTTTACTGGCCCGACAACTTTATATTTTTATTATATCGTGCATTTATTTTTTCATCTATTTTATCTAAAGATGTTAAACAACTATATCAAGAGAGAAATAGAAGAAAAAACATAATTCGGGAATATAGTCCCCTTAAAATTACAACGTGTAATGATGATTTTTTTTAACGTCGCTTCGATTTCTGGGGCCATTAGCGACGACTGCTCTTCTTATATTTCTTTTATTAAATATCTGAGTTTTAGGTACATCAAAGTCCTCTAGTCAAAGTAGTCCATTATTATTTTTGAAGGGTTGGCATGTTTCGATGTACACATTCGTTCTTTCTATTTGATACTTCTTGCATTCAAATAGATGCTTTACGGTAATTTGTACATTGTAATAGCTTTTGCAGGTTGGTTGGTACTGCCCTAGAAGTAGGTGGAGATGCGTCAGCTTGGTACGACCAAATCTTAACCTGCTTATTATACTGCACTCTTTAGGCGTTAGGTTGTTGGGAGGGATCCAAGCAGAGTTTTTTTATTTATTTGACGGAGGTGGTTTTGCGGAAGGTCTTCCCCTCTTCATCCCAATTTTCTTTAATTTTATTTCTTATTACTGCCAGCCATTCGGACAAAAAGGTGGATCTTAACAAGGGAACATCACTTTTTCAGCTGCTTTAGCCCCCGCATCAGCTCGTTCGTTGCCGCTTATGCCTACATGCGAAGGGACCCATAAAAGTGAAACTGTTTTATTATTTTCCCTTAAGGGCATATTCATGCTCCGAATTTTCTGTAAAATTAAGATTCCTGTCCAAAGCTGTTCTAATGCGTTTATCACTGATAGTGAGTCAGTTACTATGACGGATTTCTCAATGCCATTGTTTGTTATATGCTCGTAATCTTTTAATATTGCCCATGCTTCACACGAAAAGATAGAGTTTAGCTCCTTTATTCGCCATTGGCATGTGCTTGCTTGCGTCACTATACAACATCCCGCACTGTTCTCATATTTAGATCCGTCTGTGAAAAATAATTCATGATTAGGGAATTGGTTGAATATGATTTCACTGTACCTATATTTTATCATTTCTGGTGTAGAGTTCTTCGAAATTGGTAGTAGTTTTTTTGTAATTGCTAATAGGTGGCATTGCCCATGGTGGTGAATACCCCATCGTCAGGGGTTCAATGTCTTGTACGGAAATTTTAAAGTGATCTATCTCTAAGCTGCTCAAAACTCGGTGGCAAAGTTCTTCTCTATTTGAAATGCTATTACTATTATTTGGGTTTTCACGGTTTGGTGCAACAAAATGATTTATACCATTACGTAGAGTATCGCTTTAACAGCGATCTGGCATTTGTAAAATTTTGGCTGCGTACCGAAGTGCCAGGAGCTTCCTTCTATGATTTAAGGGCAATTCTCCAGTTTCACTAAGTAACGAAGAGGCTGGGCTTGTTCTGAAAGCTCCAATAGCAACTCTTAAGGCGGTATTCTGTATCGAATCAAGCTTTTTTAACAGGCTAAAGCAAGCAGATGAGTAAACAAAACCATAATCAAGCTTAGACCTTATCAGAGTTCTATATCCAGTCAGCATTATTTGTCTGTCTGCTCCCCAGCTTTGGTGGGAAAGTATTTTTAAGATGTTTAACCTTTTGATGCAGTCCTGTTTTAATTTTGCGTGAGTCCTAAAATATATACAACAAGTTATGGGGCAAAACTAAGAATAAATAAAAGAAAAAATCCATATAAGTCAATAAATGAAACTGTAGTTTCGAAATAAATACCATCTAGTTTACGATAACATTTTACAAACAATGAATTTAAACACGAAAAACATAAAAATAAAGCAACAAGAAAAGAATTAAATAGAAAAAAACTAAGAAAACAAATTCAAATTTGTATGAAGAAAAAAAAATCAACATTACGCATACATGCCTATTAATTTTTGGAAAAACATTCCACTTACATTATGTACTATAGTATTGTAATATCGGCCAACATCAGTCTGCATTATGAAACGGATCTGAAGGAGGGTGGATTTCAATTTGCATCAAGAGGGGAGAATCCAAAAGTTAGGAGGGAGAGAATTCCTAAGGGTGGAGGGAGCAGGCAACAAAAGAGTGTTGAAATGAAGCAGATCTGTAGAAAGGGGTGTATAGGTCAGGGGGTTGAGGTCTTGAAGGAAGGAAGTGGATGAAGGACTTTAATTGGAGTAAATATAGGGGAGGGCAATGGTTTTTGACGTGGCAGAGGAACGTGGCTAGGAAACATTGCCTACGGAGCCTAGAGGTGGAAACATACTTAGGTCCCAAGAATCTATTAACTATGATCGTTCGTAATTTTTTTTAATCTACGACAGATATTCATGAAGAAGTCGTAGTCTAAATGGAAGAAAATGGGAAATGCTACATTTAGATTCCGGTAGAAGATGGCGGAACTGATGAACTAATTATAAGACGGAGAAGAGAATGGTCCGGATCCAAGAATTAATTCCTTAAATAGTGATAAACTATTTATTATAAGATGAGGCTTGCAGGCTTCATATACAAGATACAAATACAATATACATATATCTATAGTAATATTATAAATTCGAAAGTAGCTCTGTCTGTCTGTTACGCTTTCACGCATAAACTACTGAACCAATTTAAACGAAATTTGGTACAGAGATAGTCTAGAGCCTGTGTAAGGACATAGGCTACTTTTTAATGCGAAAAAAGGGTTGAAATAGGCGATGATTTAATATAATTGATTTAATTTGAAATAAATAATAAACATATGTTTTAATGCTTTTACACTATGTGCGTGGGCCAACCTCTTTCAAAGATCTCAAAAAGCTCAATATCAAGAATTTTCAATATTACAACAAGAGGGTTATTAAAGAATGATAATCATTGGGATACAACTCAGGAAGAGGCTGAGCAATGCAAATCTGCGCCCAAAGAGAGATAGCTGTATTAATAGCTCCTCAAGAATTGTGGGAAAAGTATAAAAATGACATGGCGGCATAAAAAGTACAAGAACAGAATCCAAATGCTCCATAGAATGATTTAATTTACAATGACGCGCTAACAAGGGTTGAAGACCAAGTGATTACTATAACTGGAAAAAATGTATGCGATTTTGGAATGAGCAGACCACAAAGAATGGGAGAGGTTAGTAGTGAATTAATGCGAGAACGATACTGTTTCTTTAATGGAACAAATAACTGAAGCCCTTCCACTTTTAAATTCAGGACAAAGATTAGTTTTTGTCACAGTCTTACAAAAATTTGCAAGTGGCGAAGGAGGTTTGTTCTTTTTGGATGATCCAGGAGGCACTGGCAAATCGTATCTTTTAAATTTATTATTAGCCCAAAAACGGAAAGATAAAAGAGTTGCAGTAGCTTCCTCTGGAATAGCTGCTACGCTACTTAGTGGGGCATGGACAGCGCACTCAGTTCTAAAACTACCGTTGAACTTAGCTTATGAGGAAATACCAGTAAGTAACATTAGCAAAAGCAGTGTGCGCGGAAGAATGTTACACCAGTGTAAGCTGTTGGTTAGGGATGAATGTACGATGTCCCATAAAAAAGCAATCGAAGCACTAGATCGCACAATGAAAGATATCCAAGGCAACCAGGGTGTAATGGGAGGGATGTTGGTACTTTTAGCTGGTGGCTTTAGACAGACTCTCACGGTTATTACTAGAGGTACGATGGGAGATGAAATAAATGCCTGTTTGAAAGCATCTGTATTATGGATAAAAAAGTTTTATCTCACTACAGATATGAGGCTGAAAGTAGGTGTTCCAGTCCTATTAATGAGAAATCTTGCCAAGGCTCTGTAATGGTACACGGCTAAAATTACACATCTGGGACACAACATTATAAAAGCTACAATCATGACTGGAATGGCAAAAGCAGAAAATGTTTTGATTCCCCGTATTCCGATAATTCCTACTGATTTGCCTTTTCAGTAATTTTTTAGGCTAATTATTTGCAAAATAATTAGCCTAAAAAATTAAAAATGCTGCCTAAATTCAATATTTCACGTGGACGACGTCACGAGCATAGCTAATATATATATATATAAATATAATTCAACTTAAAAGGTCACAAAGCCACCTTCTTTTTAGATGTCTCGGAGGATTATCGGGAATTAGAAGAAGAAGCTAGAGGAAGAAGAATGAAGGTTTGAAACTAGTGGGTTTGAGTGAGAATAAAGTATGGCATGATAGGACTGGTATCGGGTTCGGGTCAAATCAGAAACAAATAGGACATCAAGTTCATTATGAAAGACTTTGTTCGTAACAAAGTAATGAGCATTTATGATTTTACGAAGGATTTTGGATTGCAAGGATAAGGGAAGAATTTGACAGGTTAGTGGAGCCCCAAAGCTCTACTCCGTTACTTCAAATCGGTCTTATAATAGTCATGTATTTGAGTTTTTTGTAATTAATTGAGAGATTAGAGCGTTTGTCTAGTAAGTGTTGAAGTAGTCTGAAACGGAAAGCAGTAAAAGGAAAAATTAACTCTACCAAACAAAATTGTTGGAAAAGGTTGATGTTTTTAATTTGGAAAAATTATCGAGTCATTTATAATACCAAAGGCTTTCGAGAAGTGAAGGAATTGAAGAATAGTTTGCTTTAAGATTATTTTAGTTAGGGCTGAAATTTTAGCCGGGATGAAAACCAGATTGGACAGAATCCAGTTCTTGGGATCTTCAAGGAATTCGGAAATTTAGGAATGCACTATTCATAGAATTAGATAAATATCACACAAAAATATCAAAAAGATGTAAAACATAAAATATGATATTCATATTCATTAAAAAAATAGGCGGGAAAAATATTACAAGTAAGATGTAACAATATTTTAAATACATGATAAAACTAGCATAATTTAAACATTAGTGAGTGATGTGAAATATTTCATTATTCCAATTCCTCAGTTTTAGTAATTTTCCAGAAGCTTGCAGAATAAAATGTTTCAAATATAAACATCTGACTTAGTTTTAACCTGTACCGCTACAACCCATGGGGGATACAGTACGTGGTTGAGATTAGGTTAGCCAAAGGAAGGACTCAAAATCCAAAAGGAGAGTCTATAGCTGTTAGCAGATTAAATAAATTATCTGCCACAGCCGGATTCGAACCCGTTAAGTTTCATACGATGAACAGCCATTCGTGTTAATAGAAATCAAATAGTGGACCATAAGAGGGATGCTAAAGGTGAATAGGCATATCTAGATATGTTAATAACCTTTATATCTTTCGTATTGACCACTTAGAGTCAAGTTACAACTTCATTTCCTCTGCTGGAGTTTTATCTGTCTCTAATATTCCTTCATGTATTCACATGGAACGTTTCCTTTGATCATTTGTCCAACTTCTTCCAACCCTCTCTGGTCTTTCTTCATCCTGAAACCCTTCCAGGTTTTTCACTTCTTTATAACATGTTATACTCTGTTCCGTTAAATTTTTCCAAATCTTTCCTTACTTCTTTAGTCCACATTGTACTGGTCTCTTCTTCCAGACATAGTAAAACATATTCTAGGTTAATTTATGCTTCTTCATCCTGAATAGATGTTCGAGGAATGCCCTGCTCCTCTTTCGCATAGTATCCGAGATTCATTCCACTTTCTGGAAGATTTCTCTATTACTTCCCGGTTTCAGAACAGATGCATTCACTGCCAAAAGGGGGTTTCGTTTTTACGACAGTTTTATAGTGTATTATTTTAGCATTGCATGGTTTGCAATTCGATATCCATTCCTGCTTTTTCTGATTAATTTTCCTATATAGTCTCTTCTAGATACCTGAATTTATTGATCCTTTAATCCGACCTATCTCCCTTAAGATATGTTTATACAGTATAATATTTTAAAAAATGTTATGGGTAATGAAAACATCCACTTAATCCAAAAGTTTTAGATTCCAGCGGAATATAAAACTTTTATCATACCATAAATGCGGCCCACACTCTCATTATCAACTCATTCTACTAATAATACATTTTTATTAGAAATCTAAAAGTTTCCAGTACATACAAACAGAATCAATCATCCTAAGTGTAATTTATATCCTCTAGTATAAAAATCTTTAGAAGAAAATAATGGAAAGCATTCGTTAGCAATACATCCCCTGCAGGAGCAATTACTAAGGCCACGAGCCTGTCTCGCTCAGCTTTCAATAACTTGGAAAAGTAATCATTGATAGAAGGCAGAATCTGTCTTAGGGATCCTTCCAGAATTTTAATAAGAGCCGAAGGAATTTCAATTGAGTCCCTTCTCCTCTACACCAATCAAAGGGTTTCCCTTCGTTTGAAATTTACTTACTACAGAATCAATGAAATTAGTTAACGGCGTCGGATTGCGCATATTTGAGCAAGTCTGGATATTATTATGATATGTCTCGGACTAGATGGAATGGTGAAATTTGATACAAAACCAGATGAAAATATTAATTATTCATTTATGCCCGCATATACGAAACAATATTTAAAACAATAAACAAGTAAAATAAAAAAGTATTATTATGTTAATTTCTAAACAATATTGATATATTATTTAATTGATATTTATGATAGTTAGTTGGATAACATCAGAAGAACGTTAACCAATCTAACATAAAAACTACATAGATTTCGGAGGAAGGAAAACGGAGGTTAAACCTTGACAATGATAAATTTTTGCATCATAGATGTTATTAAATTTGGTGCATGAATATGAACTATAATGAAATAAGTTCATTTTCCATTTTATTTTCCAATAGCAGTTGAAGCATTGACATCGAAAAGGTAGAATGTCATGAAAATGTAACTTATGGGAGGAACAAAAACGTGTTTTGATACCTAAAAATGAATGTTAAAATATTTACTAACACCGTTAATAGAAACTAAACATCGTAATTTTAGTCAAATTCAATTATCACTGGCATGATATATTACAACCTTAAAAAAAAACTTAAAACATAAAAAAAAATTATTAATTTTAACCTCCATGCCAAGACTTCAATTATTATTCATTTTACCTCCTAAAAAACTGCTTTTGGGTTAAGTTTTGTTTTAAATAGATAAAATGCATTCGTAAAATTCTATCTTACGTATGAGCATTATGTACCTTTTTGAAACTGGGTAGACCAATAGTTGAAAATTAAAAACATGAAAAAAAAGTAGTGACTAAAAGACTTGATGTTGCTCAGCATAGTTTATTTATTTAAAAAAAACACTACAACCCATCAAAGGTACCTTGTAGAGACTGTTTCAAGGACAGTGGTTTGTAGGGAGGTGATTTGTCCGAGGTCACGCCCTGGATTTTCCCCCAAGAAGTCTGCAGATCCTATCCATGGCCCATCCTTCCCATCCGTTAACGTATTAAATAAATTATCTGCCACAACTGGGACTTTCGGCACAACAACTCTGCGCTTTACCTCTGAGCTACTTCACTCCCTAATAATTTTTATTTATTCTATAATAACAATCATAAATACGTTCTGATCATTGTTAATATAGAATAGAATTAATAATTTTTCCTTGCCTTTTATGGAAAGTATATAAGGGATGTCGAAGTGCACTGTTTGAAGGAATGCGACCTTTGTTTTCTTGTTTGTATAAACTGGGTACCTGACCTTTCAACAGGACGAGGGATAATCTTGTCAATTGTTAGTGACTCTTCAGAACTGATATATCACCTGCATAACAGTTGGTTGAATTAGGGCAAATAACAACACGAACGATTTACGACAGTGAATATTTAGATACGTAAATATATTTTCTGATATAAAAACCAGAAATACTAATCAGAGGAGACATACGTCACAAACCGGAATAATTGCATGCGATATCAAATAGAGGAATATTAAAAGAAACTCAGAGAGAGAAGGGCATTAAACAAACCAAGAAAGGCGGAGCAGCTTCGCAATTGCCACATTGAAAACCTAATATAGGACTTTATGTAAATGGTCTTAACATCCCAAGAAGATTCAATAGCATTTGCATGGAATGAATTATTTATAGAAACACTGAAGATCATTAATAGGATGAAACAAAAGGAGGTTCTCTTGAAGCAATTCTATCATGTATGGTAATACTGCATACTATCTCAGCCGGACAGTTTTATTAACTACAGCCAATATGAAACCTATATAATTAGTGTACTGATATAATAATTAATTTCTGTACATACTTTCTTTAACACCTCTAAAAATATTGTGCGACAGTAAATTGGACATGTAATTCCATAAAATATTAAATGAATCTTATGACGGGTACATAAAGAGCTATTCTTTAACCCATTAAACATTTTTTATCAGAATCAAATTAGTAACTCTACAGTTCTTTACACATTGAAAAGTATTTTCTAGGACCATGAGAAAGTCCAATTTTTGAAAATTGTTTGGTCCTACACGTAATTACAAATCATTCCATGGCTCCGATAGATATTCGCATTTGGTTCTTTTCTGTTTATACATTGCAGTGGAATAATTATATAATACTTTAAACACAGGTTTCAACTTACCATTAAATATAACAGTCAATATTATTTATATAGATAGATATTCGTTAGACAGATCAAAGATTACCTCTGAATTCTTTAAGTCGCATTTTGAAGTGAAAGAATTCTTACCTGAAACAACAATAAAACATGTTATCTAGATATAATACAATACGTTATCAAGATGAAAATAATGATTAATTAAAATTAACAAGTCGTAGATAGTTAAAATCCGATTGAAAACAGTTTTGTAAAATTCTGTAAAAGTGAGTTTTCAAGTAAAGAGACTTCTAAGCTAATAAAAAAACATATCACCAACATTTGTGCATTGAATTTAGCTATGTGTTAAGTTTAAGAGTGAGTACCACTAATTTGGAGAAAACCTGACAGTTGAGTGTGCTATTGAAGAAAAATCCCCTCCTTGCTATCCTGTAAACAGTAGTCACTGGCATGAACTGAACCCTTCATGGACCGTAGACTTGCAGGTTTTTTGTTTTAAATATATTTCTTTCCTCTTTTATAAACTGTTCATTCTATTTTAAACGATGGAATTGTAAACAATTTCAATTACAGAAGATAAAATTAATAATGTTTATTATTATTGATGGCGAAAACATGAAAGCTATGATTGAATTATCCATTTATTCTTTGATCCCATTTTAAAAATAAAACTCACGAACATTAAGAAGTGGTTGTCTGTTCCATGAATTATAATCTGAATAAAATCCATGGAAGCACCTGCACGTTCGAATCCCTAACTTGTAATATTTAATTATAACATACTTTTATTATTTTATTTTTTTAATGAACGATTTTATTATCTTTGACTTCGTCTGGAGAGATGACTGACTACACATCACTAAAATCAATTTCCACCAATTGGAGTTCAGACCTCCCTCCCATAACTACATGAACTACATGCGGTAGGTCCTCACTAAGGTTCCTTTATTGTACTATTCGTCAAGTTCGACCAGTTCAAGGAGAATAATCAGACCAGAGGCAGTATAGCACACTAATGGTCCTATGTTGACAGTGTCGGTTTTGTAAATGGCAACCATGTTGCTTTTTAAAGGTTCAAAAAAAAAAAGTATTAGACATTGTTGTAATACTTACTCACTTTAATAGAGGTAAAAAATAGAAAATTAAGTGAAAAGCAGGATAATAGAATAAGAAGCGACGTAATAAAGAGTAGACCAGACTCTATGACCTAAATACGCCAAACTTTCGCCTAATTTAGATTCCCATTTATTTTTACCATTAACAGGCGAAACAACAAACAAGCCACGATGTTCATTATTACAACTCCATCTTATAGACAGCGCCATTGTATTTCACAATATCCAATAGTTGACCACTCTTAGACCAGAATTGCGCATTATAGCTACATAGCATACCAAACAAGAGTTTGAATACCCCTACAATCTTAAATCCTCAATGGTCGATCGTAATCCTTAAGGATGTATAGTTCGCGTCAATTGCTGTTTTGACTGGAACAAAAGCTGGTTTGATTCTAACATTTTGCAAATTCCTTAATATTTTATTTGGTTACTATTCCATTCTAATTTATCATTATTAAAAAGATTGTTAACAGTGAGAAGCTTCTTTATATTGGTTCGTTTCATGTCCGTTTTTTATTTCTAAAATTCAAAGCGGCAGTAGTGGACTTCTGATGTTCACTGTGCTTGTGTTTAGAGATTGTAACGAGCTGTTATCAATCCTAATTTTTTTGATAATATGAACCATCAATACAATTGAACATTGTTTAGAATTCCATGAAACATGATATTTTGTGTAACTTTATTTAATCAGTTTAATCAGCCCAAGCTACAAAGAAACATCACCACTGTGTCCCGGGAATGGTTTTGTAACGCAAAACACCGGGACACATGACAAAACAAAATTTGCATACAACAAAAATATTGTTTTCTGTGTGGTGGTCAATGGGGGGAATAATTCATTTCTTCTTTCTACCCAGAGGTGAAACCATCACGCCAACATCGTACTGTAGTGATATTGGCATAATACAACAAAAAATAATCAAAAAACAACCTGCATTGGTTAATCGGAAGGGACCTAGAGTCTTACACGACTACGCCCAGACCTTGAGGTTCAAGACACTGAACAAACAAAACGAGCTGTGTTAAGAAGTTCTCCCATACCCACCTTAATTGACAGACTTATACCCAACAGATTTCCATCCGTTCAGAAATTTGGACAGCTTCCTTAAAAGTAAAATTTTTGAAAATAATTTTCTAGTCGAAAACGAATATTCAGGCTAAATTTCATCACGAAGCCCGGAATATTTCAGTCCTGGGATTGGCAATTAGGGCAAATATTTTGAATAAATTTTTTTTTATTCAAAGGAGTTGTTTTAATAAGTATCCTTTCCTTTGAAGACGAAAATGTCGAATGAAACGACCCAATCGTTAAGTCAAGTTCTAATAATCCGACAGTCTTTCCTAATAAAGCTGTAATAAATATTTTTTTTTGGTAATCATTCCACAGGTTCTCGCTTCGAGTTGAGTTACAATAATTTTTAACTTTTCATTCGTTTCCCTTTTAATATGTTCCAAAAATATAAGTTATAACAATCTATTAATATGGAAAAGAAAATGTAATTATGGGAAATGTGTATAATTTAGTCATCATTTCATCTAAAAATGAACTTTTCAACAAACCTGTGTCAAATGATTACCGAAATCTACTGATTACCCACAATTACATAATATTTTCCGTACTAAAGATTACTTGCATTTTTGATATTATCATGTTCACAGATTGTAACGGTTAGTTATTAATTTTCTATTTTTTGATAATATTAAAAATTTGTACAATTGAACAAAATTAGTTTATTAAGCCATCAAATATGATTATGGAAACACGCGATTTTAATTTAATTTTTTTTATTCAATGACTCAATGATTATATTATTGAAGATATTAATAATGAAAAGAACAAACATTTAAAACTTGTTGTAACTCAACAAAGCGATAACCTAGGGAAGGTACTCTTTTTTTTTTTTTAATTGTCAACAGTTTTCATTAAATCGTTATACAATTATTTTTTTATTATTGTGTACCAACTTTAAGTGGATCCAACAGGGGTTGGAATACTACAGACTCTGAACCGGGCAGGACTAAGAGGCAAACCTTAGAACACGAGGCGGGATATGACAGGGTAAATGAATGGAAGGCTGGGAAGAGGTGCTGGCGATTGTTTGTAAAAGCCAAGATGAAGGAGTGGTTAATGTTATTGTTGTTTTCTCCGTCGTTACAAAAGAGCGGGACTGTTTTCGCCCAAGAAGTTAGAGGAGACTTTGCTATAAATCGCCCATTGTCCCCTTCCATTAGCCACCCTCTCATGAAATCCTGACGTTTTCCCGATCTATTTTCATCCCCTGCTTCGACAAAACATCCCCGAAGCTCGAACCGGCCCATTGATTGCCCTGTCCGAGAGGATAAACATCATTTTCATAACAACAGGAACCGATATCGAGGAGCATCGCTATTTTTCGAGACAAACCGCTCAAGGAGGATAAATGGTCTGTTATCTCGTCACTTGTTATTTATCTTCCTTTTAGATACTTTTCATTGTAAGGTTTGATACACTTCCGTTCTTTGGTAATTATACATACAGAATTCCACGATTGGTGTCAAAAATCATTATGTGCGAAAATCAATCCCAGTTTTTACAGACATATTATTTAATCCAGTGATCACAATAATAATTTGGGGGAGAAAAAAATGGTCGGGTGGAAGTAAACAAAAATAAATTCCTTAACTACTAGTTACCGATACACCATCAATCCCACATTTAAGAAACACAAAAAAATTCAAGACTAACTTAATGGACATCAAAAATTTATTGATACGATGCATTACAGTCACTGACTGACACATTGCCACAGAATCCGACAAGTAGACTAAAACGTAGTTGGAAAAGAGATTTCCTACAGTGAGATGTAACACGCAAGGGTTGCTTTCAATGGCAGGTTTCATCATCCACGCTTCAACGTGAATCCCTAAGGGAAGTTTTAAGAGAAGATACAATATCAGCCAAATGGGAATTTTATAATATTCTCCGATAAACATTTATTATTTTAAGATAAGATACTAGGATTTTTACCCCTTTGTATGTTGTGTTCGAATTTAAAAAAAATAGTAATAACTCAATTAAAAACTTTAATGCACTTTTAAATTTTCTCATTCCATTTGGAGATAAAATATAATTATTATATAACCGAATATAATTATTCGATAGAAAGTTTCCCATGGTTATCAAGATAAGGGATAGGCTCGTTTGTTATACAGGGTGGCCCAAAAAAGACTAAAGCATTAAAAATAACTGTATTTTTTTTGTTTTTATTTTTTATTAATTTTTTTTTTATGTTTTTAAATATTTAATTCATGCAAATTTTTTACATCTAAGTGTGAAATATAACATCTCTCAAATGGTGTCCATTTTCTTGCAAACAAAAATTGGCTCTTTTAACCGCATTTTCCATTACTGCCCGTAGAGTTTCTGGTTCCAAGTTCCTCATTTCTGCTTGAATGTTCTGCTTAAGCTCTTGAATTGTTTGGGGTTTATTGATATACACAACTCCTTTCAAATCATTTTCTCTGGCTATTTGACTAAAACGTAGCATATTGCAGGCGTGCCTGATGATCTTGGGGAAGCAGTTGCTGTACCATTTGAATTTTATACGGAAACATTTTAAGATCCCACTTCAAAATTCTTTGCAGGGATGTTCTGGAGATTCCCAATTGAGCAGAACGACGACGTCCTTCAGTCTTTTATGGGCCACCCTGTATTTACAGTCCCAGTCGAATTTTATCCAGTCAGTATTCTCGTAGTTTTGACTGTGAATGGAGGTATAATATAAGCAATAACTCTTTTTCAAATCAATTCCTGGCTTAGCTGTGCACTAGGAAAATAACACGGTTCCGCATCACCCTGAAAAATAAACTTCTTTGGGGGAAAATTCGACTGTAGAAATAACATTCTGCAAAACAAATGGTCTAAAACATAACATACCCTAGCTTTTACTAGTCCTGGGAGCGGAGTGGCTCAGTGGTAGAGCACTGAGTAGCCATGCCGGAAATCCTGCTTCAAATCCCGCTGTAGGCAGTTACTTTTATCTAGTCGTTCCCAGACTCGTTCACGGGTCGTAGTGGTTACTGATTTTTTACTAGTCCTACTAATATTAATAACTGCTAAATCCCAGCGGTTACTAAGTAGGATCTTGACTTTTTTTAACTTTTTTAAAATTTTATACTCAACTAAATAAAAAAATTGAAAATTGATTATAATTAATTCCTCTTTTAAATGATGATGCCTGGACCTAAATTCCTATTCATGTATACGGCATTAGATCATCTTGGTTATCTGACCCCTTCAAGTTGAACTTCATCTCGAATATAAAAAAAGAAGGTTCAAAGGAAGATAACCGGCCGAGGAAGATGGAATAATGAACCTTGGGATAAAACTAATTAGCTCGGCTTTGCTAATTTCGCACTGTGATGCGGCCCTGCGATGGACGGAATATTAAAATGGCCGCCTCGAGATGAAGTAGTCATTTAAACCGTTATTAATCTTATCTAAAATGGCAATACTACATTTGCATTCCTTGTCGGCTATATCTATCTCTCTAATGAATCTACACTTCTTATCAACAATATTACCATTTGGAGTATTTATAAAAACAAATCTGCAATACTAATATCCATGGACATTCAAACCGTGATACAAAAAATATAATTAACAAAAAAACATTGATAAAAAGATCACATGATATAAAACCGAACTCTTCGACTGTTTGACTATTTTTTCGGATATCCTTTAAAATTTTGAATTGATATAGCCATAAAATTACATACATATGTTTAGAAACATCTACAGCTTGTATAATCCTGAAATATTCGAAAGGGATATATCTACAGCCCCGGTGAATAATTGGTGAAGTCGAATTTTGTACGAAATGAGTTTCTTGTACTGAAATTTGAAATTGAAACAGGGTCTTTGATTGGCTCATTGGAGGGGGGGGGATTTTTAATAAAACTATGTATGTATTATTATGTATTTTAGTATGTATAAAATATTTCTAAAGATACGAGGGCTATTCAGAAAGTAAGAAACGTTTCTACCTGATGCCGCCAGGCGCGCGCCAATAGTGTATACATTGGTGTGCTCGTTCTCGGCACCTCAGTCAGCGTCCAGCTGTGACAACGGGGACATCTCCGCGCTACCCCCCTTTTTTATATTCAAATATGAAATGTGTGCTGCACTCCAAAATCCCGCCAGTTGTGAGGTGCGGTCTGTGATTCGTTTGGTTTCTTTTTGGCAAAAAACTTAAAACTAATAGAAATTCATCAAAATTGGCGCCGAGGAAAATTGTCATTACAATGCCCGACCTCACACGGCAAACCGTATGCAAGAACTCCTGAACTCGTTTAACTGGAAAGTTTTTCCTCACCCCCCCTACAGTCCTGAGATCACAGGCGGCAGAATTCTATGACACAGGAATTTCAAAGCTTGTCCACTGCTAAGATAACTGCCTGAATTTGAATGGTGGTTATATTGAAAAGTAGTATTTTAGTTTTTCTTTCACATATTTATAATAACAAATTTTTCGTGTACTTGGTATTTTTTTAATTCCAAAACGTTCCTTACTTTCTGAATAGCCCTCGTATATGTCAGCAGGCCAACGAAACTCTCACAGAAAAAAATCGATTAAACCAATTATTCAACAGGCTGCAGATATATACACAGAAATATATAATTTCATATATAGAAAACAAGGTATATTTTTTTACTAACAAATAAAAAAAAAATACCACGGGCCAATTTCAATTCCTTAATTGTTCATTTAATTTTTCAATAAAAAAGCTTTTCAACAACCACTGATCAAAACATCAAGAAAAAAGAAGAGCGCAGAACTATATTTATTATACAGAATTTATTATTCACGAATGCTTACTTTTAGATTAAAATCGTTAATTCAAATATTTCAAAATATATTATATTTCAAATATTAAGGGATATAATAATGTTTCGGGTAGTGCTAAGTTGTATAATCTAAACAAGATTCAAATAATATGTAACCATTTTTTTTTTATTACTATTATATTTTTATTCCTCAGGATCAAAAGCGCGTAATTCCAAAAATTCCCTTTTTTTCGCTAGTTTAGTCAAGATAAGTCTTTTCCTCTAACACAAAAATTTTCTACATTATTTCTCATAGTTTTAGTCCTGCTCTGAACCTGAAGTTTCAGAAACATAAAATTGCTTGACTACCGAAAAATGTGAAAAAGTAAATTTTTGAATTTTGGAGTAATCCGTTTTTATCTCTCAACATCAATTATTTAATCGATATTAATGGCAAATATTGATTCTGAAAGAGAATAGCAATGGACACATAAAGTAAAGAATTAAACATTATTGTTTTAATAGTTGCTGAAAATAATTTGACAGGTTTAATAAATTTCAGAAGTTTAAGCAGCTTTAAATGACAAAAAAATGTATAATGCCCCTAATCAAAGGTCCAATCTATTTTATATCAATAAATAGAATAAATAAATATCAATAAAGTTCAATATCTATCTATAACTATTTATTACTTTAAAAATATAAAAAAGAAGTTATAATTTTATCAATGAATGCTCCTTAGAAGAGATAAGTTGATGTTATTTCATAGTACAAATCCTTGTGGATAACCAGTAATAAAATTAAAAAACAAAATTGAATTAAAAAAGGTTAATTATAAATAACATAAAAGATAAATAATAATAAATGAAAAGATAACAAAAGGAAACATGCAATTACTTCTTGGGTTCATTTTACAGCCCTTCCAGACTTAACTTATTCTCGGAATTGCTTTTCATACGAAAGACCTCCCCTATCTCAACTTTCCATCTGTAGTTAATTTACAAAAGAGCCACCAGTCACTGTCTTAATTAAAAATGAAAAATTAATTAATTTTTCATTTTATAGATATCTCGAAGAATCCAACTATATCAACATTGGAACATACCAAACTAACGAAAATAAAAAAAACCAAGAACAAAAAACAAAAGGAATGTTTCTATAAAAACTACTCAAACTTACATAAAGGTATTCATTGATTTAAATAACTCATAATGTCGCAAAGAGCAGTTTATTATGAGTTCCTTAGAGCTGGCTTGTTGCCCTTTATAAGAAATCGGAATAATTTATGAATTTCATAATTCACCTTTATTGACATAACTTGTAAATAAAGGTGAAATCTAAAGGTATAGAAAGGGCAGAGAGTAAACTTGTTATGGTAGGCAAATTTCGAAATAAATTTAATTTTTGCTTCAGGAAAAAAAAAATTGCTTCGTTTTCTTCATTAGATTATTCAGTAAATAGTTAGTGTTTTTGAGATCATGATATTTATTTAAAAATGTATTATCTACAATACTGTTTAAACTGAAAAAGCCTCCTATTCCAGACACAATATCTGATCCGGAATTAGTTTTCGGAGTTAAGACAAAATCTATTTTTAGAAGTGAACTAAATGAATACACATTCTGTATTTATTCACGTTGGCTTTCTTAATTTAAAAGGCTAGAACCCTTTTTATAGCGATAAGATTCAAAAGATTCATTCACCTAATGAACATCTTTGATCATGTGATGTGAACATCATGATTCGCTGCATCAGTAGAAGTTCTCCCTACTTAAGAGCAATTTTTTACCTCCTCCCGGACCATTATCTTCCTCGTAATATACTTTTGTTTGTATTGTTAGCTTGGGGGGAGCCAAATAGTACACTTTCCAGCAAGTACTGAACGCAATATTCTTCATGGCTTGTTGTAGTCCGATTTTTTTTCGTACACGGACTTGCATTGATTATTTGGCATTAAAGAAGTTTTTTTTTTTGCCTTCCCCGAATTATTTTCATATTTGACGATAATTCTTTATTAAGTACATTTATGTTACGTTGGACGTCTCGGTCATTGGCAGCTAGTAATACGGGTTGTCAGCGAAGCAAATTTGGTGGGGTTCAGGTTTCTATGTTCTAGCTGGAATTTCCACATCAAGAGCTTTGCCCTCCTTTGTGCCAAGTTCAAACCCTGATGAAGAACAACAAATTTAGCCTACAGCCCTAGCGGTACCTAATGGCGGTATATAAATCGTTTGCTTTATTTCCTCCCTTTCCTATCTTATTCTTTGGAATAGTGGACCTCACCTCAAAATACATGAGTGAGATACAAGCTTAAGGTGTAGTGAGGTGCTAGCGTAAGGTAGAAAGGAAGACACGTAGAGATAGGATCCAGACCATAACCATACGGACTAATATCGACGTTAAACCAGCTGAGGACCATCCTATAGGAGCACAAACTAAGGTGGTTCGTACATATCCTTATGATTGATCCAGGGAGAAGAACACAGAGGACTTACAAGACCCGCACGGAAGGAAAAAGGCCAAGAAGAAAGCCTCACAACTCCTGAGAGGAAAGCGTAAGGATGCTTTGAGGAAAAGTTTTGAACAGAAGGACAGAGTTGGCTCAGGAATGAGACACTCGGTACAGGCTCAAAAACAGGATCCTCACACCACATAACGGTAAAAGAGGGAAAGATTGTGATGATGATATAACTCTCACTTGAATTGGAGAATTTGTCTTCGTTTCAGCATGGTATATCGAAATATACCTTCTTCCACAGCAAGAACGGCAAAAAAGGAGAGGATTGTAAAGAATTCACTCAAAAATTTTATAATGTAATTTTGATTTATTAAAAAGTGCTACTAATTTATCGCTCAGTCCATGAATACATTTTACATCGTTTTCACATTCTGTTTTAATAAAAAAAAACCTGTACCACTACGACCCACGAAGAGTCTTGGGTTTAGCACGTGATGATAGAGACTGTACTGTTTCTAGGGCGGTTGTGCAGTGAGTTGATTTGCCCGAGATCACGCTTAAGCGCCAGGTTTTTCCCCAATTAAGGATACCCACATTATAGAGGGAAAGGAGGGTTTCCAGACAGAATGAACTATCGCTGTTAAAAGATTATTAATTATCTGCCGCAGATTTGAACGAGAGACCTCCGGTACGGCAATTCAGCTCTATAACTCAGCCATCCCCTAATGTAATATATTTATAAATAAAAATAAAATATTAATAGAAATAGGTATCGCAAAATACTTATCTCATGGTAATGCAATAAGATTAAATAGATTTCAATACAGAAATGAGGACGGTGGCGATATGAATAGCACTTACGAATTGAAATTCAAGCACACAACGGCCGCAAAGTTACGAAATTGAATTTGGCCGCGATTAAATCACACACGAAGAGCAAACAATTATCATAGCGGGGGCTAAGAATTGGAGACGGGCAACCCATATCGGCCCATTCCAGTCACGTCCCCTGGATTTATCCAAGTTATCTGCTGGAGCTGGAGATGGCCTCAATCGGGAAATCATGAGTATAATCCCACTTTAGCCAGCCATGGCAATTACCATTTCATATTCAAATGGGGCCCTCCGAGGGACGGGTCACGTGAGATCCAATGAAATCGTTACCGGCTTCCTGATACGGGCGGAGGATATTTGTGTTATGATAAAATATATTCATTGGCTGGTAGGCTTTCCCTTAAACCAGGGTTATTCCAGGTATACCCACAGCTTTAAATATTTTACAGAGAATTCTAGTTATGAACATTAGGATTTCCCTAAATCCACAGTTGACTATCATAATAAAACACCATTTATAATCAGACGAGTATTATTGAAAATCCAATTTTAAATGATATCATTATATATGATTCTCTGTGTAGCTGTTTCCAGAAAAACTAAGAATGAATTGCTGCACCCGGCATATACGAGGACGTCCAGGACGTCCAGAAAGTAACGTTACGTGAGTAAAAAAAAATGAATATATATAAATGAAATAAACAGCCCATTATTTGTCTACATAACCGACATTTTGGTCAATACATTTTTGAATACTGGACACAAGCTTTTATATAACCTTGTCGAATACATTCCGCTCCACCTCCCGAAACCATTTTTCGACAGCTTCTTGGACCTCCTCGTCAGTTGCAAATCGATGTCAACCCAAAACTTCTAACAATTAAATACATATCACTGGTGCCAAAGATGAACAAATGAAATAATATATAAAATAATTCAATAACAAAATACGAAAGAAAATAAAGTAATAAATAAAAAAAATTAAATAAAAGCAAAACATGTTAAAACGTATAAACCAAAAAACGAAGTAGAACCAACAAGAAACTATCTTGGCTTTATCTGTGAACAACAACCTCCGGCTCTAAATAACCATGCACACCCAACATTCTTACTGCCATCGGTATAAACATCATTATTTTCTGAACCATATTGTTTCCTAGCCCTGTCAGTAATCAAGGTTTTTCCTGGATATAATCAATACACTGGCTGTTTCTATTTGGTCTGAACTCCTTCTTTTCTTTATTTTCTTACCTAATTTAAAACCAAAAAAAAAAAAGTTCTTCAATTTTCATTTGGATTGTCATTGCCCTGTCGATATTTTTGCAGCCTAATTAATTAACTAATTAATTGGATAGGCCTTGCTTACTTTCATTGCAACTACTAACTGAAGCCTTAGTGGCACCATATCTTTCTGATGTGGCTTCACATCCTTCATACATTCCCTTGGACACCTAAGGTCCCAAGTTGCAGTGTATTGATATACACTATTCTTTCAGTACTGAGAATATTAGATTATATTGCACTATGTGGATTAATTATAAATAATATCTTTGTAATAATAATCATGAGCCAACTTGTTAAGGGATATATTTCTTTGAGGGTTAGGGTGGAGGTAAAAAAAATTGTCTTAAAAAGGGTGAACTATTTATTGAAAAACAGGTCTTCTCCGGCGCTAAATATACAAAATCCAGACAAATTATATTATACAAGGTAAATATCAAAAATACATATAGGCATCAAAGCAAAGGGAATGATAGTATTTTCAAATAATTGATACAGAAGGTAATACAAATTGATCTCTTGGGGATGGTGAAATACAAAAAAAGAAATAATGGGAATATGATATATAAAAATTGTTGATAAAATATTTTAAAGGGTAAATAAAGGAAATAGATGTTAGAAATGCTGTTAGAAAACATAGAATTATTAAAAAATATAGAATAGAATTGATAGGAAATATAAAATAGAATTATTTAACATTATTTTATAATATTAACTGTTAGAGTTTAGGTCAACTAATGTTATTCAAGATATATTTCCTTCATTAAAATCAACAGTAAATGTATAATTATATTAGGGATATTCTAAAGTTTCTGATGAATTAATTTTTTTGTCTACTTAAATGAACGCTGGACGTAATAAATGGAGTGAAACGCCATTTGGCCTAGGCTGCCAGTTGGTGCAGAAAAGATCCGAGCGAGCGTCCATCGGAGGGAACATTTGTCAAGGAATCTGATGGAGAGACTAAAGTTTGCACTAAGCCCACAACGGAGGCCGTAATTAATAGCTCGAGGCTTCGAGTAACTTACATTAATCCCGCTCCAGTATCAGCTTTATCTGCCGGGTTTGTCCCCGGTCCCAACTCCTTCCTCACCGCTAGATGTCCACCTTACATCACTCCACTACGCTCCAATCCTGCGCTTTATCAAGTTAATCCACTAACGTTAAGTTATAACTAAGTTGAATAATATAAGTTAAAATTATAAAAAAAAACTTTAAATAAATTCTCTTTTGGGATCCCAATCACTCCGGGAATTGCTGTACACGAGGAAGTAGATATAACAACAATCCTGATTTACGGAAGAAATTCCACTACCCTCTTATATCCCACAAGTTTTGTTACAACCAATAAATGAGGAGTTCAGGATAAAAAACGGATACTCCAAAATTTCAAAAATTGACAATTTTGATAGTTTATTCAAGCAATTTTATCTGAGACTATGCTTTATCACATTGTTTCTAATGGTTTTAGTTCGATTTTAAACCTGAAGTTTCGGAAGCAAAAAGCATTGCTTGACTAATCCAGCGAAAAAGTTGATTTTTGAAATTAGGTCTTATCCGCTTTTGATCCTAAATGTCTCAAATATAAATATCCTAAATGAGAGACCAATTCAAATACTGATAAACTTAAAATCATCAAATCTACCGTTGCTCGCTGGGTCTCTTTCTCCAAGCAGAACACCGAAACATCTATATAAATTGTAATTTCAATCCACCTATAGTTTTCCTAAGAAAGTGATTTTCTAAAATAACTTTATCAAGCAATGAAAATATTTTTTTGGAACATAATTTCTCTAATCAAGTGTTCTAAATTCAGTGACCATGATACACAAACATATATTACTAAATTATAAATTATGAATTTGTCAAGATACAATGGTGTAGACATTTTTAACGCATTTTTAATGTAAGGCACGGAGGGGATAGTAGTAGAGCTTCGGTGCAAAACACACACACAAAAAAAATAAATAAAACACACTAAGATGTAAAGCTTGTTTTAAATGTAAGCCAGCGTCTCGATACGATTGGCTTGACTGACGATATAGGACTTATCAGGTTTCAGCAGAACTGGATAAAAATCATGAAATATGAACGACTGGAAATATATTGAATATGAAAAATTATTGATATATAAACAGGCTAGATAACTTGTTTTTTCGGTTGGCTCTACAGGCCTTAGATCTTTGGCCGCTTGATGCAGCTTTATTATAGACATATATTACTTGCAGGAAAATAGACAGCCTGAAGGGGGTCACCGAACCTAATGTTGCTGTGAACCATGGTTTCCATGGTATAGCAGCAGGCCGTCCATAGCTTCATAACCAGAACCTTTGGGGTCGACGTTCAATCGGGGTTGATCGAGGACAGCAGGCGCACGAGGACCTATATATCTAAACTCTATATATATCTGACCTATAAATATTAATTTTGTAACTTCAATCGAAACATCAGCACATATAACAAAAATGTTACTATTATTATTACTTATTATTATTTTATTTTTTATGGCCGCTCATTCTATACTAACCATCTCCTTGCAAAGTAAATTTTAATTAACTTCCTTTTTCTTAGAGAGAGAATATTGAGAATGGAACATTTATTTCTATCATAAACCTTAAAGTTCTATTGTTCACGGTTAAGTTTTTTAAACAAGTTCTATTCTTTTTTTTTTTATTATTTACTTATTGATATTTACAACTATATTACAATAATATAACAAGTAAATAGGCTAAGTGATACATAATGACAAGTAAAGAAACTACCCAAGGGTAGTACTCAAATCGCATGTTCACCTAAGAAGGTCACGAGGCCATCTTCTTTTCCGACGCCTCGGAAGATTATCGGGAATTGAAGAGGAAGCTAGGTTTGAAACCAGACGGTTTGAGTGGAAATGAAGTTTGCTATGAAAGGATAGATACCGGGTTCGGGCCAAATCAACAACAAATGGGACAGTAAGGTCGTTATGGATGACTTTATTCTTAACAAAATAAGGAGCGTTGAGGATTTTACGAAGGATTTTGGATTGTAGGGATTGGATACGAGAGGAATTCGATGGCTTAGTGGAGCCCCAAAGCTCTACTCCGTAAGTCCAAATAGGTCGAATGATGGTCATGTAGATGAGTCTTTTGTAGTTAATTGGGAGGTTAGAGCGTTTGTCTAGTAAGTGTTGAAGTAGCCTGAAACGTCGAGCGGTTTCTTGTCTTGTATGAGTCTAGTATGAGGATTCCAGGTTAATCGTTTGTCGAGATGCAACCCTAAGTATCGGATCTGTTCGACAGGCACCAGGGGGATATTATTAAAGGATACTGAAGGGCAGGAAGTCATCGGTTTACGACGTAAGGTAAAAGTGATTTGATGGGATTTTTGAGAATTTATTTTAATTCTCCAGTTATGACACCATTCTTCAAGATCAGTGATATGGGATTGGAGGCTTTGGGATACAATAACTGGATAAGTGTTGACTGATAATACACATGTATCATCAGCATACGTGGTAAGGATAGTATTAGGATGAGTTGGGATGTCAGCTGTATAAACTGTATAAAGGATTGGGCCAAGGATACTACCTTGAGGAACACCACCAGATTGGGAAAAGAGGGATGAATAGACATTATTATGATTTACTTGGAAAGTTCTGTTTGTGAGATAGGATTGAATGACGAAAAAGTAGGTAGGCGGTAGAAATTTACGGAGTTTATAGAGCAATCCCGTATACCAGACTCGGTCGAAAGCCTGTTCCACGTCAAGAAAGACGCTCGAACAATATGATCCACGTTCTAATGCAGAGGAGACTACATCCACCACACGATGACATTGCTGAATAGTGGAGTGGGATGCTCGGAATCCAAACTGGTGATCTGGTATTATATGATTTTCCCCATGCAAGGTAGAAGAGAGATAGGAAGGTAAGAGGAAGGGTATTAAGGGTTTTTTTTAGGTTTGAGTATCATTTTTACAATGGATAACAGTTCTATTCTTAAACTTGATTTTTTTCTTCACGAATTTCTTTTACTTCATATCTGTACTCCAAAAAACTAGAACCTTTTTATTAAAATATATACGCATTACAATTTATAATAACGGGCAATAAATGTTAGAATAAATTCAAAACTTAAACCAAGTGTAACAATAGCTGGTTTATATGGGCGGGTTCAGGGTCCAGTATCACTGAATTTACGAGCTTCCTCAGCAGACAGTACCCCTATTCATTTGGCCACCATATATTAAAATTAAACCCTACTCTACACCGTTCTCTCTCGCTATCTTCCAAACCTAAAGTCAATTTTCAGTTCCTGTAACTATGTTTATTTGTACTCGCTTTACGTTATATAAATACACATACAAGGGGAGTACTTAAAGATGGAAGTAGAAACAAATTCAAAAACAAGAGCCGAGAAAAAGACGAAGACAGGTTTTCCACCTCCTATTTCAGATATTTATGAGTTTTGGACGACGGCCAAAGAGTAAAAAAAAATGAACTCGCCCAAAGCTGCCTTTGATGAGAGGATGTATTTTTAGAAAAAATCTGTTATGCTCTAACGCTTATAACAGAATCGATTTTGAGGAGTTAATCGATTTGGAATGATGTAGTGAAAGAGTAAGGAAATAATTTATTGTTTATAGAAGTAAAGGTATATTGAAAAAAAAACTGTACCACTACAACCCATGAAGGGTCTTCGATTCAGTACATGGTAGATACTGAACTGTTGCAGTATACGGTACTGTAGTTGTGCAGGAGGCTCTTTGTCCAAGATCACGCTTAAATACCAGCCCCCCCCAATTAATGGTATTCCTTTACTGAGGCTGGGTGAGCACCAGGAGGGTCTGTAGATTCCAAAGGCTCCACCCGTAACATCGAGTAAATCATTTATTTGCTACAGACGGATGGCACTCGGGGCCTTCAGCATAGCAACTGTGTTATCCTGCTTCTTCAAAAAACTACCTCTCCTCAAATAATAAAAGTTGTATCAAAGCATAAAATTAATGCTGACTGACCTAACAATCAGTTCTGTTAAAGCATGGATATCCTGGACGTTTACGATTAAGACATAAACTCTTGCTTTAGAACATTTTTTTTATCCTGATTATCTGCTTTTAATAATAAAAAATATTTAACATATATTCTTTACAATGCCAATTTTGTAACACGTGTCATTTTTCTTGAACATGCTTCTTCTATTTCCAATTTCCTTTGTTATACTTCCTTGATTAAACCTCATGCCGACTTCCTTACATAAAGCACTCTCATTTCTCCAGCTTTTTTGCCCCTGAAGAGACCCACTCAAGTTGGTTTCTAAAAGCGGTTCAGTTCAAACAAGTTGTTGACCTTTTATTTATATCCCCAATTTTCATTCCAATTCAGAAGTTTCAAGCTTTCTTTAAGAATTCTCAAGAAAGGGTCGAGATTTGTGTTCTCAATTGCCTATAATGAAGAAATTTCTTTATGAATGGTAAAAGAGCGCCTTATTTATTTTTTTTCATAATTTAGTCAACTGAAATATTATATTAGACTTGAAAAAAATAATAACAATAAATAAAGTAAATTTCTGCCCAAATGTGACTGGTCATATTAATGAAATACTTAAAAATTACATTATTAAAATAAATTCTGATACTTTTTTCTTTGCAAATTGGTGCGTTATTAACAACAATTTGATAAATTATGTTTTATAAAAATCGAACTAATTAATTACAAATTGAGGCGTCCACATCGCAAAGGTATTAAGTACAAAAAAATCATTTTTCAGTTTTTTTCATAGAAAAGATAATAATTAATAATGCCAACAGGAAAAAAAGAGTTACCACATGAACGGTGGTAGTTACTATAAAACACTTGAGCCTTTCATTTTTTGTTGTTAAAACAGCTTTTTACTTTTTCTGTAAAATTACCTTTTAATGACTTACTACATTTTTTATGTAAACGCCTAAATCGATGCCTTCATATGAAAACATAAAACAATAATTAAAATTGTTATTTGAGAAAGATTACGGGCCAGCTTTTCAAATAATCGAGCAATAATTATTGTTTATTATTACAATAATTATTAGAGTTACAGTTGGACTCTTCATCCCTCTGCCCTGATGATGGTATCAAACATAGTCCGAAAAGTTGGCACAAGTAAACTAAATTAAACTTATTTTGTATAAAATTTGTTTACAACACCCCCGAAAATTTCACTGTCTTCTAAGATATATCCATTTAACCATTCCCCCATCAACATGATAATTATTAATTGTTGTTCTGTAGATTATAAATTACTTTCCTAAAAAATATTTACATGAATTTGAGTTGACATTGTATTGAGCAATTATATATTATATATAATTGAATATTATACATAAATTAATTTGTAAATTAATTAAACCAAATAAAATTGTAATCTATCACGTACATGAATGAAATAAATTATAAGAGATGGGTGGAAAAACCCGATAGTAGAGAGGAGTATCAGTTTTCGAGCCAAACTGACAATTTTTACGTGACAATTTTCCATCGTTCAAACAATTTGGTTTGGCAGGAGGAAATTGATCGAAAAGAGCAACCTATACGTAGGATTTCACACTCAGGCGAAATTTAACATTATTACTAAAAAGACTAATGAAGTATTTCCCTCGCTTTTTTTTTTTTATCACAGAGAAAAGCTACTATCAAGCAATAGTAATTCCTAAAACTAAATATCCTGTATTAATATATGTATTGCGTAAAATAAATTACTGATATCCAAGTAAAATCCCCTAAGATTTGTCCTTGGAATACTGAGGCGGTCTCGCGTGTCCCGCCCGCCCACCTTTACTAAAGTGGCTCTTCCCTTCCAATCCAATCCATTAACTTTCAACACCTGTCTCCTCCCATTCAAATCCTCAGTCCAGCACCAGGAAACAAGATCTCACCTTTCCGATCACTATACTCGTTCTCATAGAACCAAAACTCGAGCGTTCCATTCTCGCCCGTTCTTCCACCATCTGGAACTCAATCCCTCCTGATATCCATCATGCTTCTTCCCCATCTTCATTTTAATCCCTGCTTTTCCAAAACCTTCTCACTTCCCAAACAGACGATCTCTAGGCAAGCTAGTCATTTGCTTAAATAAATCAGTATTGAATAATGACTTTTTTGTCACAAATTTTATCTTTTTTTATTTACTTTATTGGCACTTTCTATAAATTAAAATCACACAAATATGTTATTATTTGTATTAAGTAGCTTCTACAACATTTCTGTTGAGCTCATTAAGCATGGAGGCTCTGAACTTCTGGAAATTCTTCCCAGAATTATCAGTGAACTATGGGAAGTGGGGAAAATCCCGGTGGATTGGGAGACAGGCCTGATCCCAATAAATAAAAAAGGTGATAAGCCCTATGTTGGAATTACAGAGGAATTACACTCCTGAATGTAACCTACAAGAATTTCTCCAGTATCTAGCAAGTAGGATCAGAATCTTCTCAGAAGAAATAATAACTGGATATCAGTGTGGCTTTAGGCCAAGGAGAAGCACCATCGACCATGTGTTTGTCTTGCGACAGGCTCTTGAAAATTTTTGTCTGGACCTGCATATCCTATTTATTGATTTTCAGGAAGCATTTGACAAGATTTTATGCCCCTCTCTAATAAAGGCCATGGTTGAGTTCGGGATCCCAACAAAACTGATCAACCTGGTTAAAATGACATTTTGCCATACCCAGGCAAAGGTGATAAGTAGAAGTGAGTCGAGGAGGATGAGGTTGAATACGCCATCAGAAAAAATAAAATAGGCAAAGCTGCAGGAAGGGACGGCATAGCTCCAGAACTACCGAAATTTGGAGGTCAAGAGCTTATAAAATGTCTGCAACAAACCCTCCAAGAAATATGGAAAAAAAAGTCCCAAAGGATTGGGAGTTCAGCATTATTATCCCGATTTACAAAAAAGGTAGCTCCACTGAATGCGAAAACTATAGACCAATAAGCTTGCTTTCGGTGGCATACAAGCTATACACCTCAATCCTAGAAAGGAAACTAAGGCTTGCAGTTGGAAACCAAATAGAGAGGGAACAAGTGGTATTTCTGCCAGGGGACCGACTCAAGTTCACATTTTCGTATTACGAAGCATCACAGAAAAAGCATGGGACAGAAATACGAATGTATACATAGCTTTCCTTGATCTAAAAGCAGCATTCGATAATAAGAAATAGAAGTACACAAATTCAGGCGTTCGTAGATGATGTCACGGTATCACGGGTCCGAAACGAGGAAGCACTCAGGACATTGTTCGGTTAGTTAGAGGAGAATTGTAAAGACATCACTCTACAGATCAACAAAAAGAAAACCAAATATCTTAAGAAGAGAAAAGATTGACCTGAACATTGGTGAATATTATTTCGAGTGTGTCAAGAGCTTTACCTATCTTGCAGCAGAAATCAACTGTGAAAACAAGATAGAATATGAAATAAGGAAGCGAATCATGACTGGGAGTAGAGCCTATTTTGGATTGAGAAAAGTGATGAGATCAAGTGTACTCTCCAGGAGCACAGAGGTGGAGTTATTATATTAAAGCTTGATTAGGCCAGTTGTCCCTACGCATCAAAAACATGGACATTGAAGACTACTGAAAATCAGGCTCTGCGAGTGTGTGAGCGTTAAATAGCCCGAAGAATTTATGGAGGAGTCCTGGTTGATGGTGAATGGAGAATAAGGACAAATGCTGAAATCGATGTCATTCTCGGGAACGAGGACATCATCAAGTTTATCAAGTCCCGGAAAATTAGTTGGCTAGGGCATGTACAGCGTATGAATGATGATCAAATGCCAAAACAGATTATCCATGATAGGATTCATGCCAAAAGAAGGAAAGGACAACCTCGTAAACGCTTGCTTCAAGATTTGGAAGACGATTTAATAAAAATGAACATAGGAGGCTGGAGAACAAAAGCTTTGAATCGACAGGACTGGAGGAGGATTGCAATGGAGGCCAAGGCCCATCCTGGACTGTTGAGGGGTTAAATAAAATAAACAAATTAAGTAGCTAGTTATTTTTCTTTTTTCTGTTCATGTTTGTTATTTTAAATGGACTTAAATATAGTTACTTTCCCATTTTATTCTATACTTTCAATATAAGAGGAAAATTCATTCCTCAACAACCAATAAACAAACACTTACTAAATCCAATAAAAAATCTAGTACATATAATGCACAGTTTGTTTTTATTTATTGTGTATTTTAATACGATTATACGATACGAATACGATCCATTTTTCCCACTAACAAAGTGAACAAAGGCTACGGTTCACCACACTCGGTGAACCGTATACCGTGAACCATTTTAAACTTAAATCCATATCATTGCACGGATACTCAAACCTAATGATAGAACCGATAGTGATGACTCACTTGCCTGGGGGCGGAAGGAGGGGACTAAAAAGAAGGTGGATGAGGGATCTGTTATCATAAGGATATTAAATCTCATTAAGCTTCTAATATCATTTTGATGTACTCGAAAAGGGTGGGTAAATATATCAAAAGAAAAAAATCCATTTCAACACATCTTCCTCATGTGTCATGGGTCCTTTTCGGTAATAACGAGTTTGTTTTTTAAAATTTTAATTCTCTTAGAACGATATACTAATATTTTTTGGTGTGTTTTAACAACGATTGGTCAAGGAAAGACTGAAGGAGATTAACTATTGAACCCGGTTTATATTAGTGATAGGGAACGTCATTACCTTGCCATGTCGTTCGACTGAATAGGGATACATTTGCATACCCCCCCGCTACAAACGAATGAAAAAAAAATGCGGTAGGAGGGTTGATTTCCGTGTGAATGGTCGGTAACTAGGAAGGGCCTGTCCGCTAATCCGATTGAGGACCGGAGGCAATTTTTTTGTTATCATCCAGTTGATTCCACGTCCCTCGTATTAATCAGTTAATAATTACTTTGTTCATTGCCTGATGTGACTCTCCTGTTTTTTGGACCTGGCGGATCAGAACCTTTCAGCTCACAGAACAAAACATTGTTCGTTCGCAGCGTAACGCAATCGGATATTCTTTAGCGTTTTCACACATGGATCTGTTCAACTGAAAAATTAAAGATGATCAATGATCAAGAAATAATAGAGACTTTCGTTGTTATTGGTATAAACGTAGGTTTTTTGATGAACGTAAAACAATAAACTAATGGTATGCACCGAGGAAAATTTAATTTAATCCTTTCTACGTTTTGGGCAGTCCTTTGGATGTTTCATCATAAAAATTAATAATAGGAGATCCTAATTCTTTGAAGCCTGGTTGGAATACCAAATATCTTAAAATATACCTTTTTTTAAATAATTTATTCATTTAAATTTACAACTGTATTATAATAATAGAAGTAAATGGCAGGAATGGTTCCAATTATTATTAAACAATACTTTGTATATTACAAAAATATAATATATAAAATAATTAACTTTTCAAATAGTAGAACGAAGCATAGTGAACATAACGAGGCATATGGGAAGAAACGAAAGTACATAGTCTTTAATAGAAAAAAAAAATGGAATAACTAAACCTGTTACAATTTATCTAATTAAAAACTAATATTTTAAACTCAACTGAAAAACATTCAAATAATTTAAACACTACATTAGGATTTTTTTAATATTCAACAAAATAATCTGAAATTAACTTCATCGCTCAAAATTTTTAGAAAGACTACATTTTTCAATAAATTATAAATGTAGCTAAGTTAGAAAAAAAAAATGATTTGAGTAGTAATCCTTATACATCTTATTTTTTAATTTTTTATTTTATAAAGGACCTAATCTAATATTGTGCCGAGTCGAAAACTTTGGCTTTATCTTGAATCAAACCTTGGTAAAAAAACAACAAAAAAAAAACGAATTTCCCATTCATGATTTGGTTCCCAAAATAGTTCTACATATTATCGCCATCTCCTTTCTGCACGTACATTTCTACTCAGTTTTGTTTCCTTGTTTATCGAGTTATGTTCTGGCGAATTCAAGTTCTGTAGAATGGTTGAACTAGATTAATCAATAGAACTGTTCTTTATAATAGAAATATGTGGAATACATATTTTCTATCAAGATAACGATAAAAAAGAACATCTTGAGATAGGAAGAATACCCTTCAGTTCTCTTAGAAGAAAGTACGATCAACAAATAAAAAATATTTAAGGTATAAGTACTGGAAGGCTATGTTCCACTGATGCACAATAATTATAATTTTTAACTTCTTTTTTTATGTATATTTTGTAAATAAGTAATTATTTTATTTTATATATTATTAATTTCCTGTATTCTTTTTCTAAAGGTACGTATTATATTGTTATTACTGAAGATTTATTTTTATCTTGTTATGTTGTTATGTAATATAAATATAGATTACAATAAGTGTTCAATTTCAGTGTCAATTTTTATGAAAAACAGTCTTAAATAGATTATTTAATCGAGGCTGAATTCCAAACCATAAATAATTTATGGCCTCTGCTAACATTTCAGATCCCTATAAACACATCGAATCAACACATTCTTAATCAAGTAACTGCTAGTTATATCTTCTTTATGTTTTAAAATTAACATATGGCAATGTTATGGTATTATAGCAGTATCAAACTACAGTATTAAAAGCAATAATTTTTTTTAAAGTCGTTGCTTTGAGGTAATTTCCAATCACAGCAATAAAATAATGGTTTGTAGATAAGTAAATAATAAATAATAGTTGCCCGATGATTTATTGTAAATCACCAAGTACATTAAGTATGGTTTATGGAGTATTGCACATTCCATTGCATAATCACTGCAGCATCACATAAAGTAGCCACTTCAAACCGAATCTAATGATATTGAGTAGAAATAGATTTGTTTTTCTTATTTTTTTTTCAGCTCGTGTCGGACATCTTGGCATCTCGCCATCAGTCTCTGCATGCCTTGCCATTCGGTCACTACAACTGGACGTAATAGTTCAAGCAATGTATAAATATACGTATGTATCATGAGAATGGTATGACGTCATTTTAAGCTGATATCAAATCAGAAAAAGAAGCTTCAAAGTTTTTATATTAAATATTTTGTTCGTTATTTAAACTGATATGGATCAAAGATTAAAAGATGATTGGAACTAAAGACCTCCACTACCGCGGCCTTAACATTTTTATGTATCGAATTATTCTGAAACAAGATAAAATACACAGCTGAAAATGTTGTTAATTAACTTTCATATTATTTTTAATGACTCTACGTAAAACACCTGCATTGTTGGAAATTATGTTTTAATAAATAAACTATCCTAATTTTTTTCTTAGTAAGGAATAGAAAATTTGAATAATTTGTTTTATAGGTAAAGCTAATTTATTGATGTTATTTAATAATATAAAGTAGGTTAGGTTATTTAATTATATATCTAAGTGAAAAGTCAAATAATACATAACTAATAAATATTTATTACTTACTAATTATTCTAATCATTTATTTATTGCTTATTAAACTGTTATAAATAACATATAATATTAATTTAATTTATCATTAATCATTAATCAATATTAATTTTAAAATCAACTATAATAATTTCTTAAGTTCTTTTTTTAACTCAACCATAGGTTTCTTGAGTTTTTATTAAGTTTTATGGACTAAAATGTTGGTTTATAAAGCCCATAAAATTAAATAATAACCATGTTATTGCTACTCCATTATTGCTACTAAAAGATATAGCTCCATCCCGGAAGAATTTGGAAGCAACGTAAAATTTTGTACCGAAAAAATATCATCCAACTTGTTTTAAATGTAATATTGTTTTAACTATTGCTGCTTGAGTTTTTATATTAAACATGGTTATGGTAAATCAATAAAACTATTATCACAAAACCATGGTAGCGGCAATATAGAATTAAAATAAAATGTTATATATGAAATTTCTTTCAATTGATTGTTTCTAGTCTATTTTTAGTAAAAGAGTTGTAGTTCAAACAGAAAATATGTATGAATAATTCACTGATCAAAGCTTTCAAATTTATTGACTTTTTTAAAAAAGTATATTTGAATACTGAAAAATGATTGCTACCTTGTAATAGCAAACCCTTAAATTTAAAAACTTAACTAAATCAAACACATGAGTCTGGCGTCTCATTCCCATTCATTTTAAGTAAACTGGTAGGAAAAAAGTGTATAAGTTTACAGTGTCAATAAGAAAAGAATTGGCCCTAATATCGAGACTATTCTCCTGAGTTCTTTATATGGAAGTGCCGAGTGAAGGAACTGAAGCCATTATCACAAAGCATCCTTCTTAGCAGGGACACTCCAAACAACAGCCGACCCTGCCTTTCCCGGCTTTGAAAGAGTGTTTGAGGAGACGAGGCTTCCTGGCGGTGTGGGATTCTAACGGAAAGGACCCAGGTAGAGCACGGCGGCGAACAATGAGGCCGGGGAGGGAGGTATATTTCTGTCTACGGGACAAATTTGGGGTTGGGGAGCCCCCACCACGTCCAGATGTGAGGGCTGTTTTTAGCAGCACACGGCCTAGCAGGCTTCAGTCGCTAGCTGAGGCTGCCATAGAGAGGACTGGCTGAGGTCAGGTTCCATGCTTCTGTACTTCCCATAGTGTAATTAATTGGATATGGAATGTAAAGAAGTATGGAGCTTCCTTGCCGATAATTCTTCAAAGACGATACAGGAGTACGCCCGCTGTTTAGTGCAAGTGTAGTGCGGTCCACGTGGTAGTCGTGTCCGTTAATAGTTGAGGCTTGAGTGCGCCTGCGCATAAGGAACCCAGTACTGTAAAAAAAAAAATAGTGATTTTTATAATAAATCAAGATGCTATTGGTCGAGTCGGGAGTATAACGAGTTCCTTATCTGCAGACAAGGCTTCTCTGTGTTTCTTATCGCTCAGTTGTCAAATTCGGAGTGCGGCGTTAACACGATTAAGCTATCTTAGTGCTCAGTTCAGTTATGTGAAATGTAAGTATGATAAATTAAAAGTGAGACGGATTATTAGACGAGGAATCCGGGGTGAAATATTTCCGTAATTAGAGGAGTTGTTCGCAGCATTCCATCAAACAGTGTAACCCGAACATCCATTGTAATATAATTTTTGCTAGTTTTAAGTTTGCTCGAGTGTTGGACTTGGCCCAACAAAGATGCGAGCTTTGGTGCTATCAGGAGTAGAGGGCGATGTTAAAAGTAGACTAGGGTGAAGAGGTAGGGTAAGGCGACACCAGGAGTGGAGGATCTTTGATATTTAAGACCTTTCTGAGAGGAACTGTGTAAAAATAGCTCGCCCCTGGCCGGCATCCAACCTCTTCCCCCTTGTCTCCATTTACCTAACGCTGATTAGTTCTGTAACTCGATACGGGATAGTGCGCATGCCCAGTTTAACTAACATACATAGTTATATGACATAACTATATAATTATATATATATATATAATATATAATATATATATATATATATATATATATATATAAATATATATATATATATATATAAATATATATATATATATATATAAAATTAGGAACTGTAAACAAGTGTTCCTATTATTTATTTAATTTAATTATTTAAATTCATATCATTACCATATTATAGAACTAATAAATACTAGAATATAATATGTGAAAAAAAGAAAAATGTATGCATGATAGAATCTGTAATATTATATTTAATAAATACATGTAGCCGTATTAATGTGCTATGTATAAATTTACAGATCATATAAGATGATCTACCACTGTAATATAACTGGTAATAAATTCTTAAAAATTCTTTCTTTTTTTTCTTAGACATAATGTATATGTTAGTGTTAAATTACTTTATTTACAAAAGGAACCTTAGTTATAGATTTAAGAGTTAAGACATAATATGGATAATGTTCAGCATTTGAGGATACCTATATATTTAATACGTTTATTATTAATATTTCAAAGTTAATTATTTACTGATTTAGAAATAAAGTCGTGGTATTTTCAGACATAATTGATTACAAATATAATAACAACTCTATTGAAGCCGAAACTTACATAAAATTATAAACTGTTATGAATAACTGAGTTTTAAAAGTTATTTTAACTTAAATTAATTAGAGTGGTACGTGAAGTTACAACATTGAGTATCCATAATGGCTATTTTAAGAAAATCATTGCTGGTATTATTTGTCGTTTATAAATATCTTAAAATTAAACTTTAATTTCTATTTTTGAATTTTGCGTGATATTTGTTCGCCCTTTATTGAATTTGTGAATAAAAACTGTTTGTCAGATTTACGGACGATGTAAGTACAAATTTCATAGTTCGAGTAATAGATTATTTAAAAGAAATATTTCATATCCTGTAATTCCTTATAGGTTAAACCTTATTTTTTTGTATACTTTAATAATTTTATGATAAGTATTGTCTTATAATTATATTAAACAGTTGCAATATATATTAGACCCTTTCCTAATGTCCAATGTAATGGCCGATTAATGCAATACTTCTTAAATGCTATTAACAATTTAAAATTATGATATATATTTTTACAAATTTCCATTTAATGACAAAATTTAATTATTTCGTATAAAATTAATTAATCTTACTTAATTTCAAAAGTGACAAAAACAATATCATGACAAGAAACATAGTTAATTACGAGTGTATACTGATGGTAAATAAAATATAATAATAATTAATCATCTTAAAATCACATATGTATACGGCAATTTTTTACCTAATGCTATAAGTTTCACCCTTATAATTTATTGCTAAGAGTGAATTTCAACAAAGAAGGAAAATTTATAGCGCTTTCCACTCCAAGATGAAGTTGGGAAAAGTCTTTTTCAAATGAATGCCTCCCGGGCCGGCCGTAGTTAGCTGTACCGAGGGGGTTTAAGAAATTAAATAATTGTGCTTACCCGCATGACAAGGCACCCCAACTTGCATTCATGGGAACGGAACGCTCTACTAGTTAATTCACTCAATATAGTTTTAGAAGTGAGAATGGGAATTATTCATTCAGTTACACAAACAGTAAATAAAGGACAACAGTTTTAAAAATATATATATTTATTGAAACTTACAACAGTAATATTACAATACAACAAGTAAATATAATCAATAATGCATAATGGAATGGATAAAGGCAAGAAGAGAAACTACCCACTGGTAGTACTTGAATAACTTAAAAGGTCGCGAGGTCGTCTTATTATCAGACGCGTCGAAGGATTATCGAGAATCGAAGAGGTTTGTCATGGACTGATATCGGGTTCGGGCCAAACCAGTTACAAATGCGACAGTAAGGCCACTAGGGGTGCCTTAATTCGTAACAAAGTACGGAGCTTTGAGGATTTTGGATTGCAAAGATTGGATACAAGAGGAATTCTAAGGTCTACTCCCTAAGTCCAAAAGGGTCTTATATTAGTATTCAATATAAGTCTCTAGTAAAAAATTGGGAGCTTAAAGGGTTTGTCTAGTAAGTGTTGAAGTAGCCTGAAACGGCGAGTGATAACAGCGTTTATAAAAAATTACAGGTTTATTCAAAAATAAAACATAATACTCATTTACAGGTAATTTATTAATTAAATATGGTATTTGGTATTTTATTTCATTAGTTGCTTCTACATTCCGTTAGTTGTTTTAGGTATTATGAAGAAAATAGAAAACCTACATATTAGAAGACAAAATAACTCAAAGTAGCAACAAATGGTGTTTTTTTGCTATACAACAACGATTTAATAATCACGACAAACGACATAAATCATTTTAATCATGTTTAAGAACAGTATATAATAAATAAACAATGCAAGGTATAATATAAGCATACGATATTTCAGAATAACGAATGAGACTAATGCTGTATATATAACTGAAATAATATAAATAAGAATAACACATTATTTATACAACCAAGCTACGGTTGCATCGAGCAGCAGACTTAAATGCAAAATTTAACCTTCCACGACGGATTGTAAATTGGGAAGGAAAAAGTAATAAGAGATATGACTGGTATAATAAAAGATTCGTCAAAAGGCGGAGTTCTGTAAGAAGAAGTTTACAGGTCAGAGGGTCGTGATCTGGTATTCAAGAAGCGTGTGAAAGAAAGGTAGGAAAGAAGTCGAAGGGAAGTTCCGGAGTTCTAATGGAGATCCAAGAAAGAGGGGTGTGGGAAGAGTAACACAACTCCCTTTTATGCCAATATAAAATGTGAGTTGAATATGCAACAATATTTTATAAAATTTCCTGATACTAAGAAGTAAATTATTTAAATTGTATTATTATAATTAATTATTTAAACTAACACACATAATTAAATGAGATGAGAGGTTAAACAAATTTAAAAGGAGGTCAAGGAGGTGAGCGGTAGGAAACGCCAAACGTGTTATGAGTGAAACGCACAACCAAATATGTAATTAAAAAATACGAATACAATGGTTTATTTATTGATAATTAAAGTGGATACATTTTATGAATACATTGCAAGTAATATTGACAAAGCATAGAGATCAATGCTATTAATAAATTTCTATATCATACGGGACAATTGAATATCAGATGTTTAATATTCGAATAAAACAATTTAATAAAGACATTTTTGAATATCAGTAGTGTTGATTGTGATCAATGACAGAGGAAAAAATTGAAACAAAATGCACGAAGACTGGTTGGATAGTGACTACGAGGACACTATTGAGAGGGAGTAATCAGGAATTGATTTGAATGCTAAAACTAATGTCTAACCACAGGATTCAATGAGAATGCTTTAAACATTTCAAATTCTATTTAATTAGAACTCTAGTTAAGAATACTTCACTATATGTATCACCATCAAGCAACAAAATCTCAAAACCATGAACCTTTCTCTAACCAATTCATTCTTTGTGTGAGTAGAATGTTAAGTATCTTGAATTCAAGTATCGAAATGAAAACTTTTTTTTTCTTTTTTAGCAGTTGATTTGGTTTTGATAATTGATATAATATTCATATATAGTCATATATAAGGCACAAGACAATATGTAATAGAAGAGGTACAATACGTTTGAAATAAGGTTATTCACACTCTTGAAATGTGGTGTTGGATAATTTGCATTTGTATCGACGATACCGTATAAGACATAGGATTTAAAGCTTTAAGAATGTTTATGGTATTCTTCTACGTGCGTTATAACCACGGCTAAGTGGTTCTGTTTAGTATAATTAATTAATAATTGAGACCAAACCGAAATTCAATGTTTTAATCTAGTCTTGTCAGTCTATTTCCAAAACTGTTGATATATTGCTCCTTCAAAAGAACATCGACATAAATACAAAATTGTTAAAGAGTTTTGCCTTCAGTAGCAATTGTGTTGGTTAAAGCTTGTTAATACAGGAACGACATATCTGATCCATTTCTTTTTTTTTCACATTTTTTTTTAATAAAGTCATATTTTGGGTTGTATCATGTTTGAACTTGAACTTGAATAATGACATAAGTTAAAATAAAACAAGTTTCCAGCTTTTATACATTTTTTAAATGGTTAATATAAATATTTCAATACACTAATTAAAATAGGAATGCTTTGCTTTACCAACAAACAAATTTAATTTTTTTAACTTATACAGACATTTCAAATAGCTGAGTTATGACACCGATATATTTCTCTTACTCTTTCTTTATGTGTTGATCCTAAATATTAACTCCGGTCCTCTGGCTAACGGAAACGTGATAAATAGATTTTACCATTAAATATTGGCAGGAGACTTGAGGATATAAATACCCTAGCGAGAAGGAGAGAGAAGAAGACACATGTGTAGCACATGGGGGCGGTAGCCGATCTCACAGGGTCTGCGCTCCAGGTGTTCGCCCGCTGCTCCTAGTCAGGGGCAATGGCGGCCATCTTATAGTCATGGAATAGAATACTCAGCTTGGGGCAAAGTAACACATGCGTAGAATCACAATAATTCGATTGCTCAGATTTCCATTTTTCTCCACTTTTCATCGATCCTTAGAACTACAGCGGAATAATCGAAATCCACGCTTCAGCATAGACGGAAGAACGAACCAAAAAATTTGGTGGAAGCTGAATATTACACCAAGATATGATCTTTGAAAATATCACTATGATTGACATAGGACACTAGTTAATAAACTTTAACTTATGGAAAAGAAATAAAACTATGACACGAAGAAATAAATACGGAATTAGCCTAAAATAAACTATCGGGTATATATATTTATTTCAATTCAATCAGTTAGCAAACGTTGGACGACTTGTAGGCAAGACATATATTAATTTTGGATTTGAAATATATACCATAGATATACAAAGAGGCTTTTTTATATTAACTAACTTAGTTGGCTTAATTACTATGGACAAGTATTATAACTTGGGGATAACTTTTTTTACATTCCCTAGTCAAACCCTTCCATTTCCTCTCTGCTCCCATATCTCTCTATTTATTTTAAAGGTGGTATATGCACATAAAAAGAAGAGGGGAGATCAATGAAGTTTACATTTCTGACAAAACCGAAGCATTCATGAAACTTTCTTGTTACAAATCTAATTTATAAACAATTTACTTATGGAGAAGTGAAGGAATTCCTTTAGCCAACTCAGAGAGGTAGTATGCAATCTAAATTTGAACTTCCAGATTCGAATCAGAGAACCCGTGTTCTCAGGGTCAGAGCCATGGACACTTGCGGATGCTTCAAGTAATCTCTAAAAGCAATCGAGATGTGACATTATCGGAGTATGATGTGAGCTTCATGGACGCACAATACATAATATTAAAGCATACTACAACGAATAAAAATGTCCACCACGAGATAAAAGAGAGTTCCAGGTCGCAGACGCCACTCCTGGTTGAAAAACCTGAGGCAATGAAGAGGATTAACATCGATAGTCTTGTTTTGCGGTCAGTAAAATAAGATGGGCCTAGGTAAACGCCACCATCCCAAAACGATAGCCACTGTTAGAAAAATTGAATCGATGTTGAGGATCGTTGAAAAAAGATGTACATCATACACAAATGTTTGTAAATTTTTGAGGTTCTTTAACGATTATTGACTCGTTGGTAAACAATAGATTTTATTAAACTTTTACGAGATTTATTAAAAACATGTTTGCTTATCTGTCATACCCGAACATGAACCCGGGACCCTTGGGCTCTGCAACTCCTCTAAATGAGCTACCCTGCTGCCTAGAAAAATAATAAACTGTGTTTTCTTCGTGATTTTATTTTTGTCTAAAATGTATAAATATATAATATAAAATGTATCTACATTACATTATACCCTACAAAAGCTAAAACTGAAATTACATATCCGCACTAGTTCTCTCATGCCCACAGATATTTCATAGCATTCCTCTTTTAGTTTTGGTTATAGTATCGACTCCAGCTACACTAAAGATGGCCGGTTTAGAAGCTGTCGATAGCGCTATCACAAGACCATAAAAAAGTGCTGATAAGAAAAGTCATGATTCTGATTAGATTCCGCAATTAAGTATTATCAAAGAAATACATTTAACGTTGCAGTAATAAAGACGTTAGTTCAACGTAAATGTTTTTTACGAACTTTGAATGCAATATTAATTTTATTACTAATATTGACATTAGTTTTAACACTTATTACTATTTGTTTAAGTTTTATCTATGGAAATATGCAGTAGAATTATACTATCTCTAAATTTGAATTTTTCTGTAATTATCACAGAAGCCAGTCGCAAAAAATCTATATTATAAGAGCATTTCTAAAAAAGGAAAATAGGGAGACACGTCAGATTTTCTCTTCCATAGAGCAATATATAATACTCCAAGGTTTCATTGTCATTATATACATAAAACCATTATAATTATTATGCTGGAAGAAACACTAGATTGTTAACGAGGGATATACTGTCTCTAATAAAGGTTTTTATATATGTCTTAAATTTATCTATCCAACCAAATGTTTTCTGTTACTCTTCGACGTTCTTGATTTTACGTCTTGCCATACCTTACATTATCATCAGGCCTCGTGAAACACTATTTTTTGGAAGAGATATGACACTCTTTAAATTAAAAAAACAAAAAACATAATTTTTTCAATTAAGGAAAAATCAGAAGTCAATTCTAGGCAGATAATAAGAGAACAAGGAAACTTCTCCTTCATTTTTACGAAATAAGTTTGGTAACCATATTCCGGCAGGAGGTTGTAAAAGCATTCACACACGCATGTTTACATTTTTTTTTTTACTTAATACTTTTTCGCTAAGCATCTCTAAACTTCTTAAAGATATTAGTTAGCCTCAATACCCTAGGTTTATGTTCAAACCCAAACTAAAAATAAACTTCTTCAAACCCTTACAATAGCCTCTTCAGAATGAGGGTACCCCTGCAGAGACAGGACCCAAGATCCCTCTCTCCTGTCAATTCTCTTCTCCTTTTCCAATCCATTCTCCTGGGTACAAACACTTCTTTTATGTCTTATCCCCATCTTCTCCATCTCTTGGAGTACAACCATTTATCTTTGTCTCATTGGTCGCCCTGACCATTCTACTTTCATCCATCCTGATGGCAAGTCCATCTAGTCGCAGTTGACTCTCCTCAATGTCAGTTTGCAAAGACTTTTCTTTCAAATCGTCCTTTGAAAAAGACACTAAATTTAAATTGATTGCTTTTCGTTGAAGAATAGACACACGTTTTAGATGGACTTTTCTTCCGAAAATATGATGGGGAATCATATATTAATCTATAGCCCATCAATCTTAGCATACCTTAACACTATAATATTGTGGCATCTCGGATTTGCCCTTCCAAAGAACTACTTCAATATTCCAAAGTATTCACAAGATTGTTAACGAGAAAGATTCCGCTTTAATCAACATTTATGTCTCCAATCTAAATTTGATCCGATAATTGGAGAAATATTATTTTGATGATGTTTAAGATACTTAGGCTTAGTTCTAGGAATTCCAAAAAATATCCGAACAACGAGTTTTCTTATTGTTTTTTTAATTTTTGTTCTCATTAATCAATACTTTACATCATATCTATATAATATGTGAGGCATTCAGTATCAAAAGCTGATAACTCAACAATTTCAAAAATTAATGTTTTCACATTTTTCACTAGTCCAGTAAAGCAATTTTAACTAACACGACACTGTGTCGCATTGTTTATCTTGGTTTTAGTACGGCTCTGAACTGAACTTTCAAGAACACAAAGCACAAGCAGTGCTAACTAGCAAAAAATGGGAAAAAATTAAATTTTTAAAATTTTAGACCCGCTTTTAATCCTGAAAGCCTCGCATAAAACACACCGTCTGAAATATGTCATAAAACAATCCAATCATTAAAGATTTCACACCAAGTCTTAATTATCTTATGATGTTTTATGTCATATTTTTATTTATTGTTATACTGATGTTAAAGATAATGTATATTCTGTCAATAAGATAATATATAACAGATCTCAAATGTCTCACGAGTTAAAAAGGTGGGTTGCGTCAGATGGTGAGTCAAGCCTAGGACTAGGCTATTTGAGGCAAAGGGCGAAGCACCGTACTGGACTGGCCTGCCACTTCAAGTTCTCTTACAAGCAATGAAACCCTGGATTTCAAAGTATAATATATCCCAACTAAGGAAGTATTAATTATTTAAGACATGAATAATCACCTCATTCCTACTTCCAAGATGAAACTGTCTAAATTTCTAGGATTGATAAACACAGTAATTTAATCATAGAATTAATAAACTCGATATATATTTATTAGCTATATAATTACTTCCATAGGTTCATAGCTCGATCTACACTGAGAGCGAAGTTCAAGTTGTCCCTTCGAACTGTAGGGTCCGAGGTTCAAATTAGAAAATAAATAGGCTTTTTTAAATATATATTCTTAATGACAAAGTACATTTTATTAAATCATTTAATTTTGTAATACGTAATGTCTTAATCATTATACATGCTATACTGTATTAATGAGGCAGGAAATATTAATAATGAAAAAAAGGGAATTATTACCTCATTTCTACTTGTAAGATGAAAACTGTGGTGATTTCTATGATAGTTGAATCGTAGATTGAATAAACTCGATATAAAATCAATGACTTTAAACCTCAGTTCGGTATAAATCGTTTCACAGCTCGGCCAACACTGATAACCAAGTATTGGCTATGAACTTGCACGGACATGTATCGTCTTATGTTCCAAGTAAAGAAAATAAAGTGACTTCATAGAAGATATTCTAATTCACAAACTATACTTAATTTAACAACATAATTTTTTTAAACGTAGTAATAAAGACTTTAAGAACTATTTTATATTTTCTGTTGTGTAGTAAAAAACATACATATATTAGAAGTGAATTATTATCTCATTTCTTTTTCGAAGATGAAATTTCCGTGATTTATTCGATTGTTAACTATAATATTTACTTCATAAAATCAGAGGGGAGTTTACAGATACAAATTGATTGAATTTGAAAAACAATCCAAAGGAGAAATAATTCTTGGAATGAGAACTGTAACGTCGCTGTTACGGGCCTTCCAGCTTTACAAAGGTAATATAGAATATTACGTCACTAAAAACTCATTTTACAATAGAAAAATTTGGTCCTTGAATAGTCCAGATTTAACGATTAATAACCCAGAAAGGTGGAAGTTATAAATGAGTGTAGCAGATTATAACGGACATCAAAACATAAATTAACAGAAAGAATTAAGAAAGCCATTAATGAGTTAAACGAAAAAAAAATTGTAATAGCATTGCTTGGAAGTTGGAAGTGGTAGAGAAGAATATTATTAAGGTGGGAATGGATCTAAAAGTTTTCTAAAGGCAACAAGAAAAGAAACAGGGATTTAAAATTATCTGATGCTTCCATTATATTCGACTTTTAGCTCTAAAAGCTCTTGTAACTTGAGAACTATAAATAATTCACTACAAAGTATAATTATATCGTTAGTAAGAAGAATATCTCTTCTAGAAGAAAATAAATTCTACTTTCAGACCATTATGTACCTTTTTTTTGATATAATGGTTTGAACTTGTATAATAAATCTTCTTATAAAATATATTTTATAAAGTTTGGACCTTAAATGTGTAGTATTTTTAGCAGGAATATATGTGATGAATTAGAATTTGATAATTAAGAATGATATGTTTAGGTAATCATAAAGGGGGAAGGAATACCCCCGAAACCTAATGCAATTAGTTATACCTTAGGGAAATCTACATAGTTTATATCTTAAACCACAAAATCCTATTGAGATTGAATTATAAAAATGGAAAAGGCTTATAGATAACCAAAGAATATCTACCACAAAAAGTCCATATCCTGAAATGACACAATAAAACATTAACACTCTCGTAAGAACGGAAAGCTCCTTCGCCAGTGAATGGCTGTCGATGAACAATCGTCTAAAAAAACTGGAACGAAGAATTCTAAGAAAAATCATGGGTGCAGTTCAGACTGATGGAAACTGCGAAGAAAAAAAATATCTACCAGAAAATGGAAAGAATCTCGGATACCATACGGAGGAGGAGACTGTGATTTCTCGGACAACTGTACAGCATGAAGTAGCAAAGATTGACCGAGAAAATGTTAGACTATTTTTGGCCAAAGAAGCCCGAAACAACGTGGACTAAAGAAGTAAAGACAGATTTTGAAAAGTTGAACATTGCAGAGTCTCACATTCTAGAAGGAAGTGAATTTGGAAGCAGAGTGAAAAATCTGGAAGGATTTCTGGATGAAGAAAGACCAGAGAACGTTGGACGTACCTGGACAAAGGATCAGAAGAAACGCGCCTTCTAAACGTAAGAAGGAACATTAGGAACAAAAAAAAAAAACACAAGCAAGAACAACAAAGTTGTAACAAGTCTTTTTAATATTAAACATTTTTTTTTTTAACAGTAACAATTGACTGGCATGGTATCAGAATCTACATTGCATATAATGGCAACAGCAGAGTCACTATCTAGGGCACCTGGATCGCTGAGCTGAGGAAGGGGCTATCACACTACGACCACCAACAGCATTAATAATCAACAAAGTCAACATTGTAGCGACAGCCAGGTCGACCTCACTTCAACAAACATCTGCAGTTCGCTACACATCTGCTCCAGTACCGTCTTCGGTCATCGATCCTCGTTATTTGATTACAACCTTAATTTTCATTGCAGGATGCCTATGATAATAGCTTAGCTTACTTGATTTGTTTAAAGGGAAAATATATTTTTTCCTAATATCTTGCTAAATCCGTGATTGGGTTTGTTTTAAGACTAAGCATGTGGTTAGAAATAGAAAAGGGGGATATTTTAGGTGAGAATAAGATTAAACATTTCCATAAGTTCAAGTAAATAAGGTCAGTGGTAACCAGAAAAGGCGAGATTCAAAAGAAAATAAAGGCCGATTAAAGCAGGAAATTTTGGTTATTATTCGGTCTCTACATTAATTACTTTAACATTAATGATCATTAATAACGTTCATAACTAATGTTAATTTAAAAGTTAGAATTTATGAAACTATCATCCTTCCTAATGTAGTTTGTGGATGTAAAACGTGGCGGTTAATGATGAAGGATGAGGTCTAAAGTGTCAGAAAATAAGGCATTTAGTCCGAAAAAACGGTTAGACTAAAATTTAGTGTCAACAAATCGCAGAGCACGCACTCGGTTAAATACAATTTAAGAGATAACGTCGCGAAGGTTATGATGGCTTTGTAAAGTTGTTGGGCATTTTAAAATGGATTATTAAACAGTTAAAAAGTGCTGAGCCGACTAGAAAACCTCCGGGGGGGAGGTTTGTGGTTAGAGAGGGATTGGTAGTGAGGGAATCGAGTCTTTGAGCTCGCTAAGCCGTATACCTTATCTTATTCTAATCTTCTACTAAGCCAACCAAAATTAAAGAGCAGAGAACTTACCTATAACCTAAATTCTGTTTTGCTGTATCATTAATTTTGGCCAGGTTTTCTCCATGGACCCATTGTTAGATCCTGTTGAAGGTTCTGATAACTATATTAGACCTTGTCAAAAGTTTGCGATATTATCTTCTAATAATACTGATATTATAATTGTAGAAGAAGTCCTTTTTTTATGGACGCAGTCGGCAAAAAAAATGCAGAAATATGAAACAACTTTAATTTTTTTTTTTTTTTTTAATTTTTTTATTGAATTGTACAACTGTAATATATACATCTAGTACAAGGGCTGTATGAATAAATAAATGCATGAAAGGACGTGTAGAGGCACTACCCATTGGCAGCACTCTAATTACATTTCTATTATATAAGGTCTCGAGGCCATCTTCTCTTCAGACGCCTAGGAGGATTGTCCGGGATGGAATTGGAACCAAGGATGGAAACTAGTGGGTTTGGATGGGTCTGGAGTTTATTATGGAATGATAGGTATCTGGAATGGGCTAAATCGGTAACATATGGAACGTTCAGGTCATTATGGATGGTTTTATTTGTGACAAAATAAGGAGCGTTTAGGATTTTGCGAAGGATTTTGGATTGAGGATTGAATGCGAGAGGAATTTGATGGTTTGGTGGAGCCCCATAGTTCAATTCCGTAAGTCCATATAGGTCTTATAACAGTCACATAAATAAGTCTTTTGTAATTGATTTGAAGCTTTGAGCGTTTGTCTAGTATGTGTTGAAGTAGTCGGAAGCGTCGAGCTGTTTCTTGTCTTTTCAGTCTTGTGTGAGGGTTCCAAGTTAGACGTTTGTCTAAGTTGAGTCCTAGGTAGCGGATCTAACTTTAATTTAAAACAAAATTAACTGTAAAATTTAACCTAACTGTATTTAGTTTAACAATTACTCTCATTGAGATAATAAATAATTAGCATTCAAAAACTATAAATTGAAGTTTAGGACCTTCAAAATGGGTCAAACTGTTTTAGAGTTTTCTTGACAAATAAAATCCGGAGGCTCATTTGCTGACTGTGAATACATAAAATGTTGAAAAGCCGGGGGAGTAGCAAGGCTATACTTTAACTTAAAACTAGTCCCATTAGTTTAATTACTTAGGCCAAACCAGTAAAAATATTGACAACCACTTAGTTAGTTTTGGTGATATAAAAAACCTGATAAAAAATATGAGCATACATAAACTGATTTTTGGTATTTTTTAAAAGAATCCCTGCTGATAACAGCGTACCCTGGATCACTTAATTGAACTTTGTTATGTAACAGCTTAATGAGTAACGTTATGAAACACTTTTCTAAGTCCAATCTTTAAACGTGAAAAAAACAAAATACTGGCTTATCACTATGTATTAAGAAAAATCAAAAGGTCATGAAAATGATAATTCTGAATATGGTGATTTCGCGTGTCATCATAATCCAATAACTAACAAGAATCATAACGTTATCCTAATATTATAAGATAATTTTTTTTTTAATTCATTATTTTGTATATATCAATCCACTTTTAATTTTGCCACAGAAATACATTTATAAGTAATATTTTCATGATGCATAGCATTTTGAAAAAAAAAATAGCAACGAGACTATACTGTTTGTGGAACTTAGACTATGGTTGTGGATGGAGGTTATTTGTCCTAGATCACAGATTTTTTCTTCCTATTTTGGGTAACGACTTACACGCCTACCAAAGCTGGGTGAGTCGCCTTGGAGGGTCCTAGATCCCGTAGGATACATCTTCGGCCGCTAACAGATTAAATAAAGGTCTGCCAGGTGTGGGATTTGAACCCTTCTCATCACCAATGAGCTACTCCGCTCCCTTACATAATATTTTGGCAATTAAATAAATTTTATTTAAGTCGTAAATGCATAGGGTCTTCAGGAAAATTATCACAGGAATTACCACAAATTGTTATTAATTCAAGTTCAGACATTAGTGGGGAAAATTCCAACCAAAATGACTTAAGTCTCCAAACTAAGCACAGGAAACAAAAATATCTGTCTCTAATTGACAGGTAATTTTGCTTACTGTTATTAGTTTAAGAGTCCTTGGGCTTTTTGGTTGGAATTTTTCCACCTATGAAACAAGTACTTTATGTGTTTTTTGAGCGTTTGCTGTTCTATATTATTGATTCCAATTTCGAGCATCATACTGAAACAGTTCTCTGCATGCTGACTTTAAAATACTAACGATCGACGAACACATGCGAACATACTACAAAAGTTTCCAAGAAAAATTACACGGACACACAAACCCACAAATAAAATAAATGGCGACGGATCTCCTACCGCAAGGAGGAGACTAACCACTAAAAGAACGAGAATGAGGAATCTGCTATCATAATATAAATCAAGTCAGGAGAGGGACTGCTGGGTATTGTGGATCGTACGCTATTATATTATAACTTTACAGACCGAAAATCTGCTGATTTTTATTTCCCGATGATTATTGCCGTTATTTTGTTTTATTGGAAGGTGTGGATAAAAATGTAAAGAAAAAAATATTGAAACAGTTAATACATATTTATATTTAAAAGTCATACTACCTGATATGCCAACGTTACTAACCTCGTTTAAATATTAAAATCTTAGCTTATGATGAAAATTTCCTTTTCTTAGTTTCAAACATTATAACATACAATGATATCCCCACAACAAATATAAAACTTTACAAACACTCAATTATACCCGGAAAATACCAACAAAAAAACAAGGCATTTTATTTGTGCTTTGGAGCCGATGAAAGAGAAGTAATGAACATGGGCCTAACGATCTAGCCCCAGATTAGATCAAAACAAGTTGTGATTTTTTTGAAAAAGTTGAGCGGCGGCTGGAAGGGGGGTGGGGGGCGCTATAGAACTGAGGGACAGAAATACATAAAGGCTGTGTTCGCCCTCGACAAAGAACCCTTGTAATTTCATAATTGGAAATTTATCCCTTTGTGACAGGAGAGCCGACGGGTCAATTTCATTTGGACTGATTGCCAACACACCGCTACACCTAGACTCATTACTTAATTAACTTGTTTCTCCTCAGGCCCTACAGCCTAATGACGGTTCTTCTCATCAACCAGCAGGCGTTGCTCAAGGGTTGTCACACGTTATGACATAAGTTATGTTAGCTAGTTCAGAAAAAAAATTATATTTTTGTTTGGTTATTTTACGTTACTTCAAGGTTCTATGACTAATAGGACGATGTACAGTGGTAGCCATAAATTTTGCCTAACCAGGTATAGTTAGGATATGGATCTTTAACGAGAACCTGACACCGAACAAGCCCAGGACCGCCATTTTATGTCCCTTCCAAAGATTTGGTTATACTCCCTTTAAAAAGATCCTAAGGCTACCTACCGGGCTGCGAACCCGCTACCTTCGGTATAAACGCAGCAGAATGTCTATGGCTGACTAAGAAGATATCTTGGAATTCCCAAAAATACAAGAACATAAGTTCTTCTTCTTGTGTTCTTAGAATACTATCCCTACTTTCGATGGTACCTAGAATACTCCCAGGTAGAAAGCGGTGGTACAAACCAAAAATATGCCATCAGAATAAAACTGATGGACTTTCAATAGACACCTACACAGAATGTATAAAAAACTCTAAAAGACTATCCCACAAGATTTTCAAGATTGCCAACTAGGGGATAGCTACTGGGTTCGTCTTATAATTGGACATCAATGCCATTTTATCAGTAGGGAAAGGCTACCGTTTGCATGTTATGAACTAAACCCTTGGGAACATTCCTTACAGCCGCTACCCAAAAACATACTAGACATTTCTTTGATGAGCGTAAGAAAGAATTAAGGAGGAAAATGAAGACATAATGAAAAGGAAAACTTGATGCCGCCAAAAATACCACCAAGAGCGTCAAACGAAGACATCACAATAAAGCATTTACGCCGTGATCCAAAGATGGCCAAAACAAAGGGGAAAATACCTTTAATTCTGTTATACGTGCGACACTGTAACACTTGGGAGGTTAAGTTACGGACCTTGGAAGTGATGTGATGTAAGTTTTTGTTTTGTACCAATAAACTGTGTTAAATAAATATTACCTTCTTATTATTACTTCAAAATAGGGATTAGAACCTATTCCAAAACCTCGTAGTGCAGAAATAGAATCCAGTATAGCACCTAAAAGTCCTATAATTTAGTCCTAAGCCATACATTTATTTAATGAGATAGTTAAGTTTGACTAATCAGAATAAAATTTATTTGATTTTAATATTAATATAAAATATATATCATTTGAATTGAACAAATGGTTACCTAAGGCTCCTAAAGGGATTCCCTTTCGATTCTGAAGGTAATTCTCCGTTGAAGTTACATCAACTATGAAAACATAATATGGATGTAAATAAGTTGGGCTAAGTTCCTATAGAATTTGCATCATATGAATTATTTACCACTCCGTAAGGAGAATCCATTAATTGATAAACTTTCCATTGTACAGTCAGTTAGCAACTAAGACATCACTATTGAATACTTTCTGAAGTTGATTTTTTGGTACATTATGATTCCTAGTGTATACACAGCTTAATTAAACCAAACCTACTTAAATGACCATTCTCAAACATACTTAATCGACTAATAGTTACGTTAAACAGCTTCCATTGGCGTTTAAGCCAATGACGCGGGTGGGAAAGGGGGCCGGGGCTCCTGGACTCTTGCTTTGCCCAGATTACTGGGTAAGAAGCTTAGTTCGGGGACCCCAAGAACATTGTAAATATTGTAATAATGGTATATATGTGAGAAATTATTTTATTTTTGTTATAATTTTCGTAAGTATTTACTTGTTTTTATTATCAGCGTGTATATATTTTTATTTTATTTTTTATTATTATTATTTATTTACCATTTTTATTTTTTATTAGTATATATTTTTATTTTATTTATTTTTTATTATTATTTTTTTACTTAACGTCGCAAGGTATTTCAAAAAGAGGTATTCGTAGAATATTTGGATCGAGAAATGAAGAGACTTCATTTTAGAATTTAGATTACACAACTCGGAATCGCAGAGCATGTACTAGGTTAATATTATTGAAGTGATAGGGTCGCGATCGTTGAGATGGTCTAGCAATATTGTTGTGGTAAGTAACGAACGAATTCCTAAAAAGTTAATAAGCGTTGTGCAGCTTGGTAAACTTACGAAGGTAGACAGAGGCGTAGTTGGGAGAAGAGCTGTAAGAGAGAACTAATGTGTTTGGTCTTGGGCAGAGTAGTTTGTAGATGGAAGTTAGCAAGCAGACATTGGTGGTATCGGCAATGAACGCTCGTTTTCACTAATCCACATTTTATTAAAGTTACTAATTAGGATTGATTTATAACCAGGTAATATAGACAGCCAGTACTAGGCTAACTGTCATTCATCTATCCCAGTGATTTTGGTGGATATTTGGGGATAGGCCAAACCCTTGAGGATGTAAATGGATAGTTCTATGGTGTGTGAATGTATCTGTTACAACTTTGAAACAGTATATCCTAGGAGAGACAGCAAAAACTACATTGACAGAAAATGCGCACTACCGCTTAATACGGTATTTCTCTAATAATTTCTATAATAGACAAATTCTTTGTTATGATTTAACAGCTTTGTAGTCAAACCATTACTATAGACCATCACTATGTTTTAATTAAGGCGTGGGAACGTTCTTAATTATTTGCCACTGAATTTCTATAAATATTTATTTCGTGTAAATATTTCAATGAAGACATAAAGATTCCGACCAGAACACAACCTCAGGTTCAATGCTACGATCTTCAGTTATTAGGTCAGCATCCAACAAGGCTTGGCACTTCAGACTAATATATAAAGCCTTGACATTCAGACCATCTGCGTACTGTTATTGAATACTCTTACTATCAACACGATCATGTTTTCGCAACGACCGATCTAAAGGCGGTACCTTAAGGCTCAAAAATCACTCGGATCGTAATCAACTTACTTGAGATTTTTAGTATATTTCTCCTGACAACCATAGCATATAAAGTGTATCGCAGTGATAGCCGTGTACAAGGGGAGTCTACAGGTATTGGGGCCCCATCTGGTGACAGAAAATATTATTTTATCTATAAAACAATATTCAATTTAAAAAAAATCCTTAGGTTGAACTTCAATGTGCTAATGTTTGGTTTGCATTAATTTTTACACAAAAAAAAGTTCTAGGCAGCTTATTCTTTAAAAATAATTCCAGGGGTGTAAAGAACATACCCAGCTCTACCAACAACTGAGGGGTATGGAAGAAATCATATGAGCACAAATTTCGGCATTGTCTGATGACTGATATTAAGCCAATACCTATGCTGAATGAATGAAAGAAGGCAAGAAGAGTTACTGACTGGATTTATAGACATCATTCAGGAAAATAAAATGGCAAAATGATTAATTAAACCATGAATGAGTATCATCATATGTCATAACTAGAACCGGTTTTCCCGAAGTAATACTTCGAACCTGTTTCTTTTTTATTAACCATCAAAAGACTTATTCCTAACATACAGAATATTTCATTAATATTCACAACTTTATTATTGCAAGGTTTGTCAATTTGCTCATTTTATGGAACTGCACGCACAACCAAGGAAATTCAGAGGCTATTATGGCAGTCTATTATTACAGAGACGTAAACAGTTATTATGAGACAGTTTGTGATAAATGCTGCTTAAAATAAATCTGATTGAAGCTTACCTATGGGTACCAACTAGTTATAGGGCTAGTTCAGCACTTATATTACCTTACCTGAAACAAAAAATAATTATAAATAAATTGCAGCAAAAAATATAAATAATACATATGTGGTATTCTGATTTATTGATCTAACGTAAAGTATAGAAATCCATATCTGAATTTTCCAATTAAGCGTTTCTTTTTTAGATAGCCCTAGAGTATGATTAATAATAGTGTATAAGAGTATATGTAATTAGATCCTATTACAATAAGGATTAAATATAAGGGAGTTACGTGTTTTTCAAAGAACACTTATTTGGGTAGAAAGATCTAGAAATTCAAGACATTATCCTATATCTAGAAACATTGCCTAGAGAATTGATAATTCTCTATATCATATTTTAAAGTTATTTACTTTCAGAAGAGAAAGAAAGGAGAAATTTGTTAGTTCTAAGCTGTTGATTATCTTTTGATTCTATTTTATTTATTATTTCCTTTACCACCACATCCCATGAAGAGGCTTGGGTTCAGTACATGTTAGAGATTGTACTGTTTCGGCAGAGAGGTGATTTTTCCGAGACCGCGCTCAGCCGTTATAAAATTAAGGATACCAACTTCTAGTTTCTCCCAATTAAGGGTACCCAATTCGCAGAAGCTGGTTGAACCCCAGAAGGGTCTGTATATCCCACAGAGTCCAACGGTGGCTCTTAAAAAATAAATAATTTATGTGCCACGACGGATTAGAAGCTAACCGGCTGCCCAAACACGGAAAAAGCACGAATGCAACGCCCGAGAAATTTTCATCACTTATAACAATTAATTACCAAACAGCAAAAAAGAATCCAAAATACTACATCAATTTGTTTCTAAATGGCCTCCCCATTCCTTAAAAAAATGGTGAAATATTCGCTACATTAATAAGTACAATAAATGTGTCTCGCCAATAAACATGAAAAAGATTATGTCCGTATAAAACCTTAAACGTGGTTTAAAAACATAAATATTTAAAGTGTTAGAATATAAAATACCTTTAATAGCGTTTTCAATTAATGAGTGTCTCAAGGAGAATAAGAGCTTGCTTAAATATTTACTTAATAGAGAATCCTTAATAATGGCGTAAAAAATACGTCAATACAGAAATTACTCGCGTTGTTAATAGTAAAATACAAATGTCCTTTTAATTGCCACGTTTATGACTAATTCTTTTAATTGCATTAGTATGAAAAGAGTTTTTTTTCATCAAAATTTATATTTTCCTTGAGATTGAAAACATTTTTCCTAATTGTTCTAATTTCTTTTAAGGACTCCTAGAATAGTTACTGGACTTATTAAAGTCAATAACTTATTCCTTAGCTGATTTGTGTGCATTAATTTTATTATTGAAGTACAACAAATCGACAATAAGCAAATTGCCTGTCAGTAAACCACCCATTTTTAATTAAAATTTATAGAACGACTCTCTGATATTGAACAAGAAAATTAAACTGGTCGTAATGCAACCCATAGTGTCTTATGTAGAAAAAGAATTATTATTTGTATGGGTAATCGAATACGATAAAATTAGCTTATTCTTTCTATACTCTTTACGAAATCAATTTTACTGCATACTTGGAAAATTAGTGATACCTGACAGGTTAGGAAGCGAAAAGTGCAATAATTTGAGATGTGGTGTATGAAATTGATTCACTAAACATGTATTCATTTATGTAATAATATATATCCTAAATCTGCAGCCCTGGTGAATGAGTGGTTAAGCCTAATTTTATCCTAAAGGAGTTAAGTATACTGTGGGAATCGGAATCGTGTCATTCTCTAGTGTGGATAAGTCAGGCCTTGGTTTGAAATGGAGTTGTTGCTTATATTATTACTCTTTGTCAAGCCAAGGAGTACAAAATGACACCATTCTTTCCTCATTACAATTAACTTATTCTGGACAAACTCCGACTTGGCCACTCATTAATCGGGAATACAGATATATCGAAGGAAATACTACAGAATAATCCCTAACCAAGGATTTTTTTTCTCCCACTAAATCGTAAGGCCTCCTACCAGGCTGCGAAATCTTAGGTATAGAATATATTATTATTTATCAGGATAGATGGGTACGAAGAAATTGGGAAGTTTTTATTACATCTTGGCAAATTAAGGATCTATGATGGACTAGGCAAGGAAAAATCTGATTCACTGAGTTTATACAATTTATATTATATTGTATATTTGACATTTGGTTGTATAAATTTATTGTGATCATTATCGGTTAAATGGGATTGCAATAAAGACCCTCTCCTACAAAAGAGATTCGAAAATAAAAACGCCGTGAAAAGCCAAATCGAAAACATCATCTCAATCCTTGAGTCCACTGATTTTCCATTTTACGAGCTATCTTCTATTCCATGTATTATTTCTACCCGATTACTTTACACGGACTATATTTGAGCGCCAAGTGTCATTTCTGGGGAACTTGGGAGATCGGAGAGCAGACAGGGGGACTTTCCAGGTCTCCACTTGCGGTCTTAACAAAAGTTTTTATCATCGAGAGTGAGGGCAAAAAAGTTTTATCACCCGGAGGAGCTAACCGCTCGGGTTGGCCGCGGGGGCGCTGCAACTTGAGCCAACTCCCATTGTTGCTTCTTGAATAAATTTGAGGAAAAGCTCCAGCGGCGAATCAAACCGCTTTCTGCAGAGTCAACAATTCCACTCCGCCAATTCGAGGAATGGGGCCTAAGTTTAATCCGGTTTTAGCGCGGTGATGGCGTATTCAACTATTTAAAAATTAAAAAAAAAAAGCAGAAAAGAAAAAAAAGGAAGAATATCTTTAGCTGGAGGAAATAAGACGCCGTGACTTTAATTTATTTACTATCAAATTAATGCTGATGTTAATGAATTCCTCTTTGGGTAATTGCTTATTTCCATAATAAATTATTTTAGTCCTTAAAATATCTCTCAGAATGAAGGCCGTTACTGGAGATATTTTACATATCATTAACCCACAATGCTCCCTCTCCCTTGGCTCTTCGTACGAAAAAGAGATTTAACAGAATGATCCCCCTCCCCCCCAACAAAAAGTATGAAAAATAATGGTGAAAAAACCTCTTCCTCATTTATAAATAATTATTAGTTTATCAAGTATATACAAGGAGATTATATTACAAGTGTCTATGCTTAACAACTTCTTATTACAAAAAATTGTGAATACACTTGCTCATTATCAACACCTACTATTATTGTCTAATGAGGAATCGTGAATGAACCAATATTAAACAATTAAAAAAATACAGTAGCCTTTAAGATTTTTACTTTCATTTTCATAAATGTATCTAGTGTATGGGAAAAAATTGTGATTCTGTTTCTGTGAAAATACATCTCTTAAGGTCCGTGGGTTCGTATAGCCAAATCTGAAAAACAGTTGTGCATTAGTATGCAGCACATTTACTGTTTAATGAAAATTAGTAAAATAGATTTATAATACTATGGACCGGCCAATGGCTAAAGCTATAATTATGACATTATTTTGATTCCTGGAAAAAAAAAAAAAATGGAAAACCAAACTAAAAATTCGACTAAATCACAAAATATAGAAATACTATCACTTCTATAAATCGTTAATGGGGTACCACACAAAAAGGTGCATTAACTCTACATGCATAGGCCAGCGGCCAGGTGTTTAAGGTCGAAATAAATTGAAGAGAGCTGCTATTTTGATATGTTGTAAGGGCATGTCTGTCTAGTGGAAATCCAAGTTTGCTACCGAAAAAACGGATGGGAAAACTTTTGGTGGCCGAAAAGTCTCGAATTTTTCGGAGTTATTTCAGTTTTTGGCCTGTATCTTTTAATTGTTATGTTTATGATAAAAAATATTGGTAACCATTTTTAATGTAGACTAAATTTGCAACACTTTGAATCCAACCGCAGCTCTGTAGCTCTAATAGATTCTGAGTTACGATACTTCGATAATTGGTAATTTTTTCCAAAAAGTCCATAACTCAAGGTTTGGCCCACTTTCGTGAGGGACACCGACCGAAGGCGTGATCCTACGATAAAAGTCAAGTGAAATGGAGTTGATATTCATTCTGTAATTGAGAAATGAGGTTTCACAGTGAAAAATGTGGTAAGCCTACCCTCTTCTCTGCTACCCGATACACCTGTATGACAGGTGATGATATGACAGTGGTATAGAGAGCATTAATTAAATTTCTAAATTTTCCATTTAATCATTCATTCAGATATAAGACCAAAACATCCTCGAAGTCCTCCATCAGCATGAATACTGATTATCGTGGGAATGCTAGAAACCAGAACTTGGGTTGAATCATTTGAATTTGGAACAGAGATGGTTCACCTAAAAAATATGAGGAAAGCATTGTATGTCATAAAATAGCAACAGTGCCCACCAAATATGATTCTGTAGCAACGATTGGTTCTCTAATAAACCTAAATACAAATGTCCAAAAAGCAAAACCCCAGTAATTAGTCGAATAAAACTCATGGACGGCAAATTTTGGATGAGTGGTAAAATTTATTTATTTTTTGGATGAAGATGTGGTGTAGCTGAGTGGGTAGAGCGCTTTTTCCTATTCCGAAGTTTCCGGATCCAAATCCGGTTGTGGCAGATAAATTTAATCTGTTAACAGTCAGGGTGGACCTTGTGGGTACTGACGACCCTAATGGGGTACTCTTAAAACCTGCATAATCTTCAAAAACAGCACAGTCTCTACTACGTACTGGGCCTAAGACCCTTCTTGTATTATAGTCGTAAAGGTTTTTTTTTTTTTGGTGTATTAACAGGATTCTTTAGGTGTAGAAAATTTCAAACTATATCATAGGACGACGCTAAAAGTACTTTCTAAATTTAATTATTATTTGCCATTCTTGTAAAATAATAATTCTATAAAAGTAATCTACAAAATTAATTCTATGATCGATAAACCAAAACTATACAACAAATGAAACCTTTCTGTAAGTTTTCACACTAAACATTCTTCCTGTTGTTATTATTATTTTCTAATAATAATTATAATATTAGACATTACACTATTAAATCTGGTGGAAGGGATGTAATGATATGAATCGAATAGCTGTAATGATCGCGCCATTATGTAGATGAGGTTATAACTTAAATGCTTAGATTAATGCATAAATCATATCCCACCAGGCCAGCCGATAATACCATGGAGAAATATGAATCTTACGTGATGGTCTTAAATCTACAATAATCTCGAGGGGGTTCGTATACAATGCCTAACCGACTACGTGTATATTGCATGGAATAACTAAATTTTCATGTACATTAAAATGTATCAAATTTTTTTCATTACCAAAATATAAATAAATTAAACTTTTCACCAAGATGTTCAAAGTTTATATAGGTTTTAAAAAACTGGAAATTAAACGAAAGATATTTTAACAATATCTCAACTATACCAAGAAATTATCGATTGCTGTTGCTAAATTATTTAAGATTTGGGATTTTAAATGTAATTTATGTTAAGATTGGACTATAAATGTTATAAAAGTTATATCAAGCCATATGATCCATTTAACTGAACTGGTCAGTTTACAGATTGAACTCCTTGCAATTAAAAAGTGAGAATAAAATTTCGGAAAAAAAATTAAGGATAGGAGGAAACGAGTCGTTACTGTTGAAAGTTGTATATGTCTATTTTCCATGAATCAAGATATTTAACAGCTAGTTTTTAAGTTAATTTTAAAAATGGGTAAACATTAATATTTTAGAGAGATGATTTTTACTCTATATTCCTTTTAAATTTTAATAAGATATGACAGTCAATAAAATTATTTAATAGAATAAACGAGCTTTTTATCTCCAAATGGAAGTATACCACATTCACAAACAATATATTATAATAAACAAAAACAAGAGTAAATTTAAGTCCATATTTTTTAAGTCATCACCATTACATTCAAAAGGATTTTTAATGAAACAATTTAAAATTATTATTAATTATTACAGTTACAGTTAATTATTTATTACAGTAATTGGTAATGGACTTATTTCACTTAAACAAAAAAATAACTGTGCTATACTATTTTAAAGCCAAAATTCGTTACTTACTTTATGAAAAATTCGTACTCTATTGAATGAGTATGGAAAGAACATCACTGTATAATATTAAAATTATCGCTGGCTCATTTTTTTTTTAAAGTCGACTTATACCACTTTCAAAGATAACAGTTCGAATAATGAGTTTAATTTATATAGTTTATTTATAGTTGCTTGGGAAATAAATTCACTTATCTGAAGTGACGCGATTGCTGACTCAAGTCTATTGCCAAGGGCCCTGAAGAAGGTATCATCGTCTACATCACGTCCAAGGCAACATCTTAGCTGTCTATTCAGAGCAACGTTTCACATTAGTACCGGTCCCATATAGATCAGTATAGAAATAAGTATATGTTCTTCTAGTTTATTATAGGCTTAGTAATAATAATGCAACACCGTAAAGCGTTCTTTTCGTTAACGTCTAATTAAATGGATTTTATTTGTTTAACACAAACCTCTTTTATGAAAACAATTAGGAAAAAATATAGAAATGTTTAAAAAAACAAAAACAGGGTTTTTAAATATAATACTTCCTTTCAGTTTTATGACCGATAATAAGCTGAAATAAAATAATAATGAAATATGAATTTCTTCTAACATATAATTAAAAATAGGTATTAGACACACAAAAAGGGGCAATATTTTTCGAACTATATTAACAGTAACTCCTAACTACGACTGTGAGAAAAATAGAATCATAAAATAGTAGTATAAAATATAAATATTAATATTTTATTGAAAGAAATTAATGGAGAAACCAGTTTAAAAAAAAAATATTCAATCGATGCGGCGATGATGAAAAGAAGGCTTTTGACATTTATTTCTCAATTTCAATATATTATACGGATATATTCAAAATATTTTTTTACAAGAAATAAAATTTATAGATAATTGTTAAACATAAATAAAATTTTTCAAAGAAAACATATTCCTGTGAAAAGATCTATAAATTCAAGACATTTTCATTTAACTAGATATGTTATTTGAATATAAAGAATTGCATATTATCAGTATCATAATTTATTCGTTATTTATTTTTAGAAGAGAAAGAAAGGAGAAATATTTGAACATTTTTATGGCGATGATTCTCTTTTCATCACTTCTTTATTTTTCTTTTACGAAAATAACCTACAATAGGTCTTGGGTTCAGTAAATGGTAGAGACTGTAATATTTCTTGGATAACGAGGTGATACGTCCGAGATCACACTCAATCGCCACAGTCTCTAGATCCCACAGGGTCCATCCGTGGCTGTTAACAGATTAAATAAGTTATCTGCAACACCCGGACTTGAACCCGGGGCCTTTGACACAGCAACTCAGCGCCTTACCAATGTGCTACCCCTCTCCCCAAACAATGAATTAGGTTTTATAAATTTTAGTCGATTATTTACCATAGAAATGATTGTGAGGGAATTTCGGTCAATATAAACACAGACAATCTCCTTTTCGGAAACATTTCACTGAAAACCCCTGAAACCTTCTTTATAATAAATCTCTTTTTAAATTATTGGCTGGAAAAAAAGTGCTTTTGCCCTAGTAATTTTACCGCCAAAAATAAAATATTAGACTAACAATGTAAGAGAATGAAGAAAATATTTTTCCGCTCCTTGTAGATAAATTTTTAATTCTGAAATTTAAAAATTTGAGAACCTTGTTCAAAAATTTTGAAGCTTAATTGTTGGAAAGATTACGAAACTTCAAAGTTTTAATCACATAATAAATTATACGTTAAGAGAGTCAAAGTTTGGACAGGATGAGGAAATGACGAATTCAGTCAAAACTTTTTTTTTAACATAATTAATTTTACATCGAAATTTAAACTGAATTGCATAAATAAGCGTTAGAAACTTCTTTTTTCCTTTTAATTCCGAACACATAAATGGGAAGCGGCAGTCAAAATTGAACAGAAAATAGTTTCACCGGATAAGTAATAAAGAGTTATACATATTAATCAAATGAATGCTACTCGAAGTATCCATGGTATCGAATACTATTCATTAGTACTATGCTACTCTATAACTATTCCCTCTAATTTATATTAACCTAAAGGGTACCCCATTTTTATTATATTTTTTTATCACCCATAGCCCTTGATGCAAACATATATTTTTGTTATTCACTGTGTATTATTTTAATTTATATGTATCTTGTAAATTTAGCCCTTCCTCATATACCTAAGGTTAACTAATATTATTCAAGATTGATTTGTTATAATATTATCATTTAATAAACCATTAAATAATTATATTTCTTTCGAATCTCCTTAAGCCCAAAGCGTGCTACTTTAGAATAATTAAAATTTTCTGTATGCTCCATATTTTCATCGCAAAACTTTGCAAAAGTTCAATTATTATTTATAAGATCTTGCGGTAACGAAGCTCTTCCTTTTATGACACCCTTTCTTCACAGATCTTCTCGTAAGGTTTTATACGGAGCTTATTTCCGTTTTATCTCCTAACCTCTACACCTCTACGCTAATACCTACTTAACCGAAATTTATGCCAGCACCGAAATTTCTTCATGAATATTTAGTCTCAACTTCATCGCCTGGCGTCGATCCGGTTAAAGAAATTATGAATGTTCATCCACGAAACTACGCAATGGTAACTAATATATTTTATTAAATAATAAATAGTAGATAAAATTAGAAGGGGAATCAAATTCGGATAAAAATAATTTCAGAAGGACTGATTTAATATAAATAAATAAATCCATCTTGAATAATATTATTGACCTTAAATGTATGGAGAGGAAAATGGTCCGTATGGAGGTCAGGAAATAATTTCTTAAATAAGGCTAAACGTTTATTTCAAAGCCAACGTTTCGATCCACATTGCAGGTCTTCTTCAGGGGTTATTAGACGGCCAAGAGAAAAAAATGATAAATAAATCGTTTGGTTTAGTTAATTAATACAGTAAATGATGAATCACATTGAAAAGTAAGAGAGGCTAAAGATTAACAACAATATTAATGTTAATTTATATTATAGTTCGACTTCATACAATATTTCATAAAAAGGTGTTGTTCTTTTTTCCAAACGTAATGAAACTAATAGAGAGGAGCTAGAAATAGTCACATCAAAGAAAAAATAGAGAAACGACAACTAAGTTGACTTGGGCATGTGTGGACAATGCCGGACTCTTGGAAGACCAAATGTTTCATGAAGGAAAAAAAACGGAGGTACGAAGGCCTGTTGGACGACCCAGGTTTACTTTTAGAGAATACCTAGAGACAAAGGGAAGGAGAAAAGGAAAGACGTGGGGCCAGATGCGATGAATGGCTGAAGAAAGAAGAAAATGGCGGAGATGGACCGAGCTCAAACATGACGCTGAAAAGCAAAAGAGCAAGGGATAGGAGAAGGGACTTATAATCTTGGTCCAATACAATAACTTTTGTTTCTTTATTACAATAACAGTTTTATATTATTAAAATGTTTTCAATCTGCATAAGTTGAATATATTTGATGTTTATTAGAACTGATTGTTAGCATATAATATCAAAGTCGGAATCCATAATAGTATAAAAATACTAATTGATGCTGTAAAAATAAATATTGATATATTATATAAATATTATTGATAAAAAAATGAAACATTGGTTTAAGAGTCTACAAAATAATAGGAACATTAACCCATAACTTTAGATAGAATTATAAAAAATCCAAAGTTTTTCATTGTTCATATTCTGTGCAGAAAGCTTAAAGTTGTGAATTACTATTTAAAGTAATAATATTTAATATTTTTTAATATGACAAGAAAACTAAAATACATAAATATTTGTTAAGACTATTAAAATATATTATTATTATATTTTTTTTGAAATCCAAAGTGAAATAAATCCGAAAATAATTACATTATAAAAAGTTAAGATAAAACAAGTAACAATTATATGCTATATAGGTATTATCTGAAACTTTCAAAACAGATTTATGCATTTTTGGCATTTCGTTTTTTTTGGTGGAGGCATGTTTTTGTGTTTTTTTTCCGCCCAATTTACCTGTAAGGTATTTAAAAGTTTCATCCATAGGATTCACAATATAGCTTGTTCAATAATATATATGAAGATGATTATTGGTTGCTAAGTAAGAATGAATGATCCAGGGTAAGCGTGGTGGGTGAGATATTTCGAAACCCGGGACGAAACCTGAGTGGTTAAACAGATACTAAGATAAGATGTGTTTGTCTAGAAAGGAGATGAGATGTGATTGGTGGACGATGTGGCAGATAGCAGCACTAACAGGCCCTCATATCCGATTCCAGATGAGAGCGAGAGATGGCGCTGTCTTCAGCCATTTTTATTCTAGTCAAGAAAATGGACGCCACTCAAATTGATATGTACATATTTACAAAAACAAAAACAGGCGGAAAAATAATATTTGGATCAAGCCTCTCCGATTAAGACAAGCAAATAAGCCTAGCTAATTAGGTTGTGGTCCTCTACTTACTGAAACTTTTAAATTTGATAATCAATAATAACGCCTGGGAGGCCAATATCCATCATAAATCATACCATTTTGAGTCTTTTAAAATATGATTACCCACACAGTTTTGTTTGATATTTAGTATTTTGGATTCAATAAAAAAATAAAATGATATGTTTATTTTTGTATTTCAGTTTTGTTTTATAGATAAACATAAATTTATAGGTAACAAAAAAATTCCTTAATATTATTTCACTAGAATCTCTTAAATGAAATAAAAGTCCGAAAATCGAAATATTAGTAGATTGTTTTATTTTTTAAAGATTTATTCATCCATTTAAATTCAAAAACTGTGCTTAATTTTATGTAACGGCATAAAGAAGTCGGGAACAGTGGCTTAGCGATTTGCATATTTCTAAAAATATTTATAACTTAACACATCGAGGACAACAAAAGACTAAACAAATATCAGTTCCTCATAGATCCCTCGTAGATTAAGAAAACGAGTTTCCGATATAACAGTAGTTATATAAATAGCATAAATTGAAATTATTATATTTTACATTAACTTTTATAATGTCTAACGTGTTCTAATAGTTACGCATAAATGAAATGTAATTAGTATGGAAAGTAAATTAATGCATTTATGTGTGTTTGCCGCTTGGATCATTTAAACTGAAAAGACTTCGGCGAACTTCCTATATTTTTACACTTCTGGATATGTTTTGACATTTTCGTTTCAAGCCGTTCTCTTAGTGTGTCATTATTTTAAGTAAGCTCTCCTCACACTGGATAGAAGGTTCAAGAGGACAGAAAATGGAGATGATGATCCATAAAGTCTTATAAAGTCTAGGACAACTTCCTTATTATACCCTTAATTAATTTATACGTTTTCATGAGCTATACATTAAGTGAGTATAAGAATTACTTTAAACTCCTCGCTCCCACAACATCGACACCCGTGCTTATTCCATTTTTTAATCAAGTGATCGTATGTGAAACGTGTATGGCCTGTAAAAAACAACTCTTCTCAGTGTGCCATTTTAACGTTAAGACATTTCAGGAACGACTGGACCATCCTTGGCTCATTATCGCGAATTTCGGAGCAAATATCCTGCCACTCCCGCTATCCGGTTTCATTGATCCGAAAGATGACGCCCTCCGTTTAGGATGTTGTGTTCCCTTGGCCTCTGTTGCTATTTTAGACAGCTTAAAAACAAGAGCACTGAACACCTCAATAGTAATTTTTAACGCCAATTATTATTATTATTAGACGAAACTTTCTTTGTAGCTTAAAAATGAATCATGAGTAATGCTTACTTTCGTTTGTATTAATAAACCATGGATTCAGAAAAAAATGGACCGCACAAAGGGTTTCAGTACATGGAATATCCATATTGAATGGGGTAAAGATCAGAAACGATTTGTGCTTATTTCCACGAGAACCATTGATCCGAAAGATGACGCCCTCCGTTTAGGATGTTGTGTTCCCTTGGCCTCTGTTGCTATTTTAGACAGCTTAAAAACAAGTCTTTAAAGACTTTTTTCAGAGAACCATTTTCTGAGCAACGGAAACCCCAACCAACAGAAAAACAAACTTTTTTTTTTTATAGAAAAAAACGCCAATTGCGTCATCAAGAAGGTTCTAGGCACTTTTCTCACGTGTTAAATATTAAATTTTTCCTGCAATCATTTAAACATTAAGAAATTAAAGGTGAAAATTTAGATTTGTTAAAACTACACTAGCGCTAGTGGGTATTGCTAATGCTAGTATCCAAATTTCTGATGTATGAAGGTTCTAATACATTTAAGTATATACTAAATATTTCTATAAAATCGCTTCAAAATAAAAATCTATCAGTTTTAGTTGAGTAATGGATAGCATTACCCAATGGTTGCAGGAAAAATTCGTTATAAACTGGCAAGAGCTAACTAAGATCGTTGTAACTTGAATTAATACTGCCTCGGCACGGGAAATTACTCCAATATATCACTGCTTAGGTCAAAATGGAGATGTTAAGGACAGTTGTGAGAGTTCAGTTCAGGATCAACAACTGACTGCAGCTAAACGGGAAAGTTGTAGCTCCTGACAAATACAGTTACAAATTAGTAGAAACTACTTCTATGATACCAAACATTCATTTTGAAAGATAAAGATCTACAGTTGGAATTAATATTGCGTGATTAAAAAAAAATCAATTTAGTAATTAGTACTTACTATATTCATGTCTAAAGATTCTATGTAATGAGTTATTATTATTCCCCTGTTGGTTAATCAGAAGGGACCTATACTTAAACGACAACGTCAGACCTCATCTTTCACAACAGTCAGTGAAGAAACTAAAGGAGCTGGGTCATAAAGTCCACCCACACCCACCTTGTTCACCATACTTATCTCCAACTGTGTTCCATCTGTACAGAAATTAGGACAACTTCCTTATTATACCCTTATAAGTATACTTACATGAAAATGATTCAATTTTTTGAAAATGATTCTTAAAAACACATTTTCTGAACTCTTAATTTCTAGGATTGAAAATTTGACCACACGTGGGTAAAAATAGGGAGCGGAATGACTCATTGGTAGAGCACCGAGTAGCCATGCTGAAAATCCTGGTTCAAATCCCGCTGCAGTTAATTTTATTTAGTCTGTATGCGCCGGGAGATGGATCAAATGGGATCTAGGACCCTCCTGGGGCTCACCTAGTTTCAATAAAATATTATAAAAATAGGGTACCCAAAATAAGGGGGAAAACATGGTGGATGAGCGTGACCTAGGACAAGTCACCTTCTCGCGGAACCATTGTCCATGAAACAGTACAGTCTCTATCATGTACTGAACCCCAGACTCGTTCCCGGATCGTAGTGGTTACAGGTAGGAGGGTAAATAATTTGATGAAAAATTTTATAATTTTATAAAGTTTTTTACTAAATGACCTTCCCTTAAAAAAAAAAATCTCATGAAATGACCCAATAATAAAACCATATGGAGGGTTGATATCAATAGCGAAAAAACAAAAAGGATAATTAATTATTGGCCTGAATATAATATCCATAAAATTCTTTTTAAAATAAGTTCAAATTGGAAAAACCATTTCCCGTAAATGAGTATTATTTCTGTCAAAATTCGGATTGGAAGAGGGGGTTATTTTCCGCACAATTTAGCTTCCAATCACCCCCACCATCACCCCCCCTGAGTTCATCCTAACACTTTCAAGCACCTGGCCTTTACCTGATCCCGAACGTATAACCTAAAGCCGTAACCGTGTTTAAAGGCTCTTGCCAAGAACCGAGTGAGGTACGACGATGAACCCAAAAGATTGATTTCTGGAAAATCCCACTACGTTCTCATTTTCAGTGGAACTGAATAAATTAACATCCGAAGAATATATCGAAAGGTTTTCATTCCAAATAACGATATCTCACTACCATTGAGGTGTCTGATATTGTCAATTATGCTTGATGAAGAAATCTACCTTATAAAAACCAATGGTCGAGTGTTGTCCATCACTTTGAGTATTTCTAGCCTGAACACTGATAGTTCTCATACTGATAATGCCCATCTTCTTAATCATATTAATGGAAATTATAATGTACAAAATTCAGTAGTAAAACGCTAATTTTAAACCTCTCTAACCACTTTCCTTTTCTTATAGAAATGGTTTTTTTCTAAACTTTCCACCAAAGCATTTCCATTTAATCTTCTTGTAAAAATCCATTTGATGACCTTTTCACATATAGTCTTTATAATCCGAACTTCTGGAAGTACTCACAGCTTCTGCTTCAGAAGTGGGCAATTCCCAAACTGTTATATTTTTAATTTAAATTATTAGACCATAACAAAAACATGAAATTAAATTTAATAGACATTAAAGAAATTTAAATAGACAATAAACAATATTAAAAAGACTTATAAAAAAAGAAACAATTTTATAAAGCACGCACAAATAACTCGAATGATATGAGTGATAACATGAGGAGGTATGTTTCATAGTGACATGCTAAATCATAAGTACCAATAATTCTTCCAAAGATACCTGACAACGTTTTCCGATAGCTGACAATGTTTTTTTAATTGATTATCATTTATTGAATAAATTAATGAAGAAAACAATCGAAAAAATGAGTATGCGTTGTTTTTAAAAATTAACCATGGATTCTTTTTTTTTATACACATCATTATTATCCACTGGCTCATAAAAACACAAAATAATAAAAATAACTAAAAAAAGTTATCCTCAATCAACTTATGAAAATATTTTTAAGATCATAAAATGATTAGAATACATTATATTGTGAACGGGTTCGGTGAGGTTGTTAATTTAATGTAAACAAACTTGAAGGGGGCACTCACCTACACGTTTTTTAAAAACAGGAAGAAGTAAAAAATAATTTATGCAAAGAATCATTCTTTTTCCCTTTGCGGTAGTCATGCATTTCTGCTCCACGTCCAACAATTTATTTCTGTTTTCTTCCTTTGTCCATCTCACTACTTTCTTCTTTTATTTTTTGTTTCCTTCCTAGTGTTCCGTTATTTTATCAATTCTCTAAATATATATCCCTCTTAGTAGAACCGGGGGTTATATTTACAACTCTTAATTTATTATAACGTTCCTTATAAACAATAATATAACATTCTGTTTTCCCAGCTAGATCCTCGATTCCGGATTTTGATCGTAAATTTTTCAGGAATTGAAATTGAACCTTTTTTTAATATATATAATATAGTGTATATCTTCTTCTTCTTCTTATCTGGCATCACAACCCACATGATGAGTCAAAGCTTGCTCCAACAAGAATTGCCAGTCCTCTCTATTGCGCCCCACTGCCTTCCAATTCCTTAATCCAAGTAGCATTCTGGAGTCCGCAGCCAAGCAATCCTCCCAACGAAGCTTGGGACGTCCTACTCGCCTTGTACCATACACTTGGTAGGAAACAATTTTTAATGGGATATCGCCCTGGTTTATTCTCATGACATGACCAGCCCAACGGAGTCGAATTGATCAAATTTGATGAAGGTGACAACATTGACGTCTTTATAAATCACGCTTATTTCGGGATTTGTTCGTCTTGTTTTCTCCAGGAACCCTGCTTACACACACCTCCATATATCCTGCGGAGCACTTTCCTGTCGAATCTCAAAAGGACTTCTTCCTGGGCCATCGTCATCGTCCAGCATTCTGAACCATATGTAAGCACAGGGTTGTTAAGCGTCTAGTAAACCTAGATTTGGAGGCTTTGTACAGTACGCTGCTCCAGATATGCTTTTGGAGTGCAAAGTTTCCGCGGTTCGCGGAAAGAATGTGCCGCTCTATTTCTTCTTTTATGTTATTTTTGTGGTGGACTTGAAATCCTAAGTAGACAAATGACTGAACTCGTTCGATTCGGTGTGAACTTATCTTTATATATCTTTCTGCACCTTCCTCTGGTTGGGTACTCATGTATTTCGTTTTATCAAAATTTATCCTTAGGCCCAAGCATACCGCTGATTTTTCTAGTGCTTCAAAAGCCTCCTTCACTTCGTTGAGGGATCTTCCTGCTATGTCCAGATCATCTGCAAATCCCAATACTTGCGTTGGTTTGTTAATTAGAATTCCTTCGTTCTGGATTCCCGAATCTCTGATTACCTTTACAAGAGAAAAGTTGAACACGAGGCAGGCAAGGGCATCTCTTTGTCTAACTCCCGACTCTGTTCTAAAACCTCTTGACAGTTTTCCAGATTTCCTCACAAAGCAGATATAATTCTCCATCGTTATTTTCACTAAACGAATCAGTTTAGGAGGGATCTTTCACAGTGCCGTATGCTTGTTTGAAATCTGTGAACAGATGATGAGTTGGGATCTGAAACTTACCCTTACGAAATCCACATTGATAATTCCATAATTCACGATCAGCTTATGGAACAGAGTACATAATGTAACTAATTTGTTTGAAATATAACCGATGAGTAATAAATAAAAAGGCTTTATAATTTGGCTATATTAAAAATGAAAATGGCAAAGAGAATATTGCTATTTGGAATTAAAATATTCCGAAAAGTTATTGAAAAAAACAAAACAAATGTTAGAAACTAAACCTAGATGCACAATTAGCTTTGAAAACCCTCCATACCTGGAAATTCCTTAACAAGCCTCAATCTAGAATTATTAATTTTATTAAAATACTTTTAAAAAAGTAATTTAGGTCTCATGTTAAATTAAATTTGAAACTGCCGTGTTGAAAATTTATATTGTTCGATTTGTTTGTTTATTCATTTGCTCTTCAAAGCCGAGAACTGTTTTTTTTTTAAATATTTGATTTTTTTTTACATTTTTCTGTTCTTATAGTGATACAGAATTCAAGAAAAATAATTTTAAAAATTTGCACGAAAATGACTGTAAGAGCCCCTTGCAGGTAGATGCAACGGTAATTCACCCTTAGCAATAATAACAGAGAAAGTGGAATGGAAAAACCGGGCTACTTTCTACTGTTACATGAACCTCACACTAGGCTTTTAAGGGTTGAAGTCAGTTTATGCAAATATGGCTAACTGGGCGAAGAGGGGGTCATAAATTTTGCCTATCCAGATATAATTAGAATAGGGAACTTTAACAAGTAGCTGATACTACATAGGCTCATGTCCCCCATTTTACATCCCTTCCGAGGGAATGCACAACCAAGGAATTTTAACTCACTTATTTTTCTACTTAAACACTTAATCAAAACTCTTAGTGGGTCTTCGTGAGTTTTATCAATAAACCGTTCAAATTTAGAACGTAGGTATTCGACAGTTTGTTCTACATAATGTAATAATGCAAGACAAGCTTGCGATATATTAAAAATATAATTATTTTACTATTGACTATATACAAGAATTGTTAAAATGAAACGTCTATATAAGCGAATATCAAAAAGAATATACTTTCGTAGAAGATACGGATTTTTCCATATCTTGATTTGAAAAAATAATAATAATTGTACATGATAAAAGTAGTTTCTAGGTGTCACCTGTAGTCTAGTGGTGAACGTAACAACCAACGATGCCCAAGATAGCTGGTTCGCAGCCCGGTAGGTGGCCTCAGGAATTTTTAAAGAAAATTTAGGACTCATACTGGAACATCGTCCGATTAGCCACAGCATGAAGTTACGTTACATGAATAAACGAACTACAGTTTCATTGAGACCTATTATTACCTCCAAGATTCATGAGAGTAATAAATTAATAAAATATAAGTTCTAAGGTTATACGCGTAAAGTTAGACTGATTTCCCATGACTCTCGAGGCCGTCAGCAAAAATAAAAAGATTAAGACCTCATTCTATGGTATAATGAAGGTGTTGATATTTAAAACATAATAATATCATAATCAGAGGGAAGTTAATCCCTTAAAGAGTACAATCTATCAACGCCGGAATTGTAGTAAGTTGGCTACTAACAGCCTATTTGTTCTTGAAAACGTTGAATATCGATCTACTTTGATCGGATATTCTCTTTGTAGTCGCTGAACCTCAAAAGGGCACAATAATTAAATGAATCTAAGTGAGAAGTGAGAGCCGTTTGAAGAGACACTCCACCTGGAGATTGAGTTGACCGACCACAAACATTTGGCCGGAGGATCCTGTTTGCCTTCCCTGGCTACTCACTTTAATTATTTCTATCTGACAACTGTCCCTTTGCCAAGCTAAGCTACAACTTCAATCTTTTGTGAAATTAATTATATTCACGAAGTGAGGTGACTGTTTCGGAAACAGGATCCAATTGTCTGCAGAAAAGGAGCCTAGACGGCAAAATGATACTTCAAAAAGCACGCCTTAAGGCACATCCCAATTCAGAATGTTCTTGTACATCACTGATATATAATGCTGAATCAATGTATACACAAAGAGGAACTGCTGTACTCTTTCTAACACATATATTAATATATATAAAAGAAACAAAAGCATGATCCATAGGTTAAATTGACAATGACGCACGAATATAATATGATAATGATACATGCAGCTTTTTAAAATTTGTTTTTTCAAACTTATAACTGTATTATAATAATACATAACGTTTCCGCCATCCTGCCTGTCTAGTGCAGCGGCCTTCCAGTTCCGGACATTTAATGTATTATAATAATACCACAAGTAATTATAATGAATGTTACATGTGATAAAGGCAGGATGAGAAACTAGCCACTGGTAACACTCAAATAACAAAGTCAAATCAGAAGGTCACGAAGCCATCTTCTATTCAGACACCTCGAAGGATTATCAGGAATTGAAGAGGAAGCTATGTTTGAAATTAGTGGGTTTGATTGGAAATGAAGTTTGTTATGAAAGGATAGATAGCGGGTTCGGGCCAAATCAGCAACAAATGAGGATGATTTTATTCGTAACAAAGTAAGGAGCATTGCGTATATTACGAAGGGGTTTGGATTGTAAGGATTGGATACGAGAGGAATTTGATAGCTTAGTGGAGCCCCAAAGCTTTACTCCGTAAGTCCAGATGCGTCATACAGCCATGTATATGAGGTTTTTTGTAATTAATTCAGAACTTAGAGAGTTTGTCAAGTAAATGTTGAAGTAGCCTGAAACGGCCAGATGTTTGTTGTCATTTCAGTCTAGTTTGAGGATTCCAAGTCAAACAAACCTTTGAAAGGTGCCGTAAATTAGAAATAAGTAGTTTTCATTAACAGCAAACTGGAGAATGATGGAAAAAATACACAGGGTATGTTACGTTAAAAAAAAAAATCTGACTGCCTGGGAAGTCGAAATTGCTACATCAACCTTACTTTCCATTGAAACGAATAAACAGGCACAAATAATAAACATATCGGAACCATTTTTACACTAACCACGCCTTTCTTCCAAATTCGAGCTTCACCTTTAGTACAATAATATATGCAAGAAAGAAATTAAATTAGATCAAGTTTAAGTGAAACCGGAAGATGAAATTTGATGTAAAAACCAGTTTTTTTCTTCATACTTTTTCCGGGCTTAGGGGACAAATTGAACAGAGGGTTAACCGCAATTTATATTGAGCAAAAGAAAAATAAAGTAACATTTATACAACCTGAAATAAAAAAAAACAAAAAACAAATATATAAAACCACGATACATATTTTAGAAGAATCTAAATAGCTTTTACAAAAAAATAATTCACAGTCTATATAGCGTGTTGGATTTCTTCATCCAAAATGGAAAATTGGAAGCATCAGAGTCCAATATTAGGACAATTGAATGCAGATAGAGAAACACAAGTGAAGTTATTGCAGAGTGGATACAGGAAATTAATCTGCTAGAGAAATAACAACATATTTGTGCAGGGGGAAAAGAGGAAAGGAAAAATAATTCATAAAGTTTACAACGAGCGTCAGGAATAGGCAATGCGGGAGTTGTAATTCGATCCCAGTGGCTCTCTTCGAAACCTATTTCCTGGGCACAAAGAGGAACACAACCGCGGGACAAATCTTGATTCAGCTCGTGGTGGAGTGACTGATAAAATTTCAACCAAAATATAAAAGGGAAATATCCCGTCTGTTGGCTAGGTATCGTTTTCCAGAGAAATTTTCAAATAAAATAAGAAAAAAACAAAAAAATACATTGTTTATGCAATTTAATAAAGGAAATTAAACAAAGAAGCCAATCCGATTTTATAGATTAGTAATTACATCAATCATTCATATATCAGTAATTCATTCATTTATCATATTATTTTAATAATCAACATTTGGGTAACTGTATACACATTTTAACCCATTCGAGACGGTGTGCAATCGATTTCCGAGGCTAGAAGACGGCCTGCACACCGTGCGTGTAATAACAGTTATGTGTAATTATCAGTTATTCTGAGTAAACTAGTCGTCGAAATAATATTTTTCTTGAACTAATGAAATCTGTAAAGTACAGGAAAACAACATTTGCAATTGGTTTTACTATGTACCAACACATCTAAAAACTTATTTTTTTAAAACTTTTTACTACTCATTTATGTATGCGAGGAGATAGTTGACTGGAAGATCTGAATAAGGAAGGAAATAGTTAGGGGTGGAGTCATATTAAACACTAAATAAGTACCCACTTATTTAGTGTTAAATATGACTGCACCCCCAACTATTTCCTTCCTTATTTTTACTACTTTCAAAAAATTTTCTTTGCATTATATAATGTTCTTTATTATTGAAAACAAAATAATGATTTTATATTATCCAACTATTTTTGAAATAAATGTTAATACATTTTTAATGATGTATTTTCATTTTACCTTACATTGCACATAGTGCTTGCCCGGTGTGCAATTATGTTATTTATGAATTCACTTACGAATTGGGTGATTTCCATAGTAAACATGTTTTTTTATTGAAAATGAACAATATCAAGCGAGAAAAAAAAATCGCTCCTGGGAACCGTGTTCGAAATAAAAATCATCGTCTCGAATGGGTTAAGCGAGGTTGATAAACAAAGAAATGTACAACAATAACGTATAGATATTTACATATATGTTGAGGTACTTATGTTTACATGTGTCAGCTTTACTAGTTTATTAATAGTATTGGTTTTAAAAGTTTACATCAAATTAAGGATATATATATGCATTGTAAAACATATAATAATTTTTATAGTTTTAATATTTTGTTAATCGTAACAGGATTTAAGTAATAATGTTTTTGTATAAATTTTAATTATCACAGATTTTAATTCACAATGTATTATAAATGTACATAGTACACTGTAGTATGGAATGTGCCAATAAATAAACGGTCCTTCTAAAGGATGGGTTACTTTGAAAGGGAAAATAAAAGTGTCAACTTTTAATTTCATATATATCAATTTAACATACTATAGAAAATAAGTAATTGTAGTATATTCAAATGTAGAAAAAAAAATACACATACAACATACTTATAACAATATACTTAATAATTATTGAATTATATGAAACATTGCTTTAACAGAATATAAACGTTGTAGGAAAAAAAACATCATCCATATATTATAGGGAATTATCATGTCGTTGGGTATAGTGTGATTCGAAATAAACCATGGAGCGTTTAAAAATTTTCTTAGAATTTTGAATTGTATTGTTTGCATCTAGTGCTTATGGAAGTGTTTTGCCTAATCCCAAAGTTCTGTTCCATATATCCAAATAGGTCTTGGAATAGTGTAGTAGATTAGTCGTTAGTTTCGTAAATCAAGTGAACACCCGGCCAGAAGATTTGATATTTCTTTGTAGCGTCTTTTCGTTTAAAACTGTATGTATGTTCCATGTAAGTCTTCTATACAAGTATAGTCCGAGATAATATAAACAGGTTTTAGAAGGCACTCAGCAGTCATTTTGGATTGCATACGAAGCTTTTCGTAAGGAGATTTGTGGAATTTATTTTGACTTGCCATTTTAACTTATGAATGAAAAGTTTTTGAGTTCATCCAACATTATAGTAATAACCATACTAAGTGTCTCGTGAAATTAAACACCTTAAATCTAAAAAAGGGAGTAATAACCCAGATGATGATCGCCCGAAGAAAAAACACACCTACCTTTAAATCTAAAAAAAAATTAAAACGTAGTCATTCTCACATAGGACCCCAAACACAGGATCTCATAGTCGATTCCATCCTACAAGGTATACAACCTATTAAGAGAATAGTCATCTGAAGACTCTTCAACGAGAAATTTTTTCAAGAAATAGCGAAGAGATGACCTTTCGAGAGAAGGTAACATAGAAGAGAGGTTCGGCCCGAAGGGTGTACATTGATGAGTGTTTGAACAGCGCTGGGGATCGATAAGGTAACAATGTAACCTCTGGAGCAGGTGTTTGCCCAATCACATATAGGGTTAGGAATCTCACACAGATTTAGCCACCGTTTGTCCGAGGTTCCGTACCGAAATAGGCACAGAAGGTATTAAAAAGCCTCACATTAAAGTTGCAATAAAAATAAATAAACAATAAAGAGCGTACATTAACGCAAATGAGAAATAAAATGTTTAAAAAATTCAAACAATAAAATTAGAAAAAAATAATATTATTTTTCGTTGCAATGGACCAAACTAAAGTCGAATGAGAACACTGTGGACTTTATCGTAAGAATTTAAACAATGGTAAATACTATTGGTAGAATTGCTTAGCAGTCGAATCAATCTAACATTAAAAAAAATAATGACTATCCTCAATTGAACAACTACCTTATCAAAACTACCTTCATTCATACAATCTAAAACACGTAAAGAAAAAAATTACACATGGAATATATTGATATCGATATATTCATTCAATAAATATTGAGTTATATGAAACATTGCTTTAACAGGATATAAACAAAAATATTAATTATTTATACAGCGTCATCTACATACTCCCCATAGTTTTTTAAATGATAAAACACTGGTTGAATTTTTAAAACGTTAATAATAGCTGGAACTCTAAGATAATAAATTAAAAGGTTATTAATATAACCATATAATAAATATTAGAAGGTTATTAAAGTTCCTAAACTAAAACATTAGTTTAATTTGTTTATTATATGTATTTCATAGCCACTTCGTAACACGTAACATCTAAACGCAGTCGAATACTTTACTTTCAGTTAATTTTCTTTTTACTATAACAGTGTTGCAATCTAAGGAATGTAAATAATTTCAATTAAAATTTTTAATTTGTTCATATTAAAGGTTAACTAGGCTTACCGAAGTTATGTGTTGAAATAGTAATAGGTCCAGAAAGAAAACAAATAACAGCTTAAAGCATTCTAAGTAAACAAAAACCAAACACATTATTAGATCTAAATAACATTATAAACATAGTATTGGTGTACGGGCGTGATTAGACTGAGTAGAAAGAAAAAAAAAGATAATGAAATGAAATATAATAGCAAAATAGAGTCGGGGTTTTAAATCAATTGGCGAGATACTGAAACATGTGGTTTATTAATTTTAAATACAAACATGAAAATGAATTATTTTACAATTAAATAAAGAAAGAAACAATCAAAGGGGTCACTTATATCTAGGTACAAAAGGAGATAATGCAGTCTTTACTAAAGGAAATGACTATGAAAGAGTTAATATATCGTATAAACAAACACCAACACTGGGCGAAATGGCCGCATGGTGATTGAGTCCAGAGTCCCTACCTCGAATGTTGAATGAAATGAAATAGTCTTTGCTGTTACCAAATTTAATGAGAAAAGGCGGACTTACGGTGGTGGAGTCAATTTCGTCACCTCAATTCTGACTGCATCTGGTATTAGGCGATCTGATGGTATCGAGGTTGCACCTCTTGTCTCTTCTGGTGGTGCTAGGCGATCTAGGGCCTTCGGCGAATATATCAATGTCCTGCGGTGAACGGCGACCTTTGGTGAATGTCCGTAGGTTTAGGATTCAGTAGAGAAGAGTAGAGAGATGTGTGCTTGCAGTCTGAATGCGGAGAGTCAAGTGAAGTGAAGATCGCGATTCGGCCAACAGATGGTGTTTCAATCTTCTTTCCTAATCTAGGTGGCTATAGCCGATCATGGCGGCGGTGACTGGTTAATTTGAATATACCAAGCTTTAAATGTTACGCTACTGAACATCCTCTTTATTCGTCGCCATGGAAACAAAATGTGAACAGATCTACGAGATTCTAATTTTAATTTATGAAATTGATCCGCGACTGAACATCCCCCCCGCCATGGCACGATAGTGGCATCATAAGAGGGTAAGGGGGCGTATGCGTGTGACCGAGTTATTGGTGGACTGGAGAAAGTGAGACACCGAACTACAATGGTGGGCTGGAGGTGAATAATGATTTGGAGAAGATGGTGACGATGGAGACTAAGATGGTGACCTGGGTGAATATGTGGGAGGTATAGTTGTGCAATGAGGAGATGTTGAATGTTAATGGGGGAGAGCCGCGGTAGCTGGGACTTGTAGGTGAATATTGTGGATGGTAGAAAGCGGGAGACGTCGGAGAATAAGAGGGAGAGGTTGATGAATACGCAAGACTCGGTATTGCTTGATGAACTGGGTGAATATGATGGTATTAGAGAGAATTAGTAAAATACAATGGGGATGTAGAAGGAATAAGTTTGAGAAATAATAGGGGGAAGTATGGGAATGTGAGAATGAGGTAGGAGAATGCAAGAAGCAGTGTTGCTTGGTGAACTTGGCGAAAAAGAGGGAAATGTTGATGAATGTAAAGCTTACGTAGGTGGATAGGAGGGAGATGTTAGGGAACAATTGGAAAGAAACCGTGAGAATAATTTGTAGAAGCAGGAGAATAGTGGGAAAGATGGTGAAGTTGGCGAATATGAAAGAAAAGGTGGTGAACATGAAGATGAGGTAAGGGGAATAAGATGGGGAGGTGAGTGTGAGAGCGAAGTCGGTGAGTGCGAAGGGGATGTAGAAGGAATGAAGTAGTGAAGTTGAAGAATAAGAGGGAGAAGTAGGCGAATATGATGGTGAGATAGGAGCATGAGATGAAGATGATTCTGGTCCTCTATGAGGGCGTGGGTGAATAGATAAGAATGAGCAGTGATTGATAAACTGGTTGAGGGTGCTGGAGAATTAGATGGAGAAATTGGAGAATAGTAGGCGAATATGATGGTGAAGTAGGAGCATATGATGAAGAGGTGGGAGAATATAAGGTGATGTGGGTGAATAGATAAGAAGCAGCAGTGATTAATGAACTGGGTGATTATGAGGAAGAAGTTGGTAGGTACAAAGGGGGTGATGGAGAATAAGATGGTGAAATTGGAGAATATGAGAGAGACGTATATAAATATGACGGTGATGTAGGTGAATCGGAAGGAAACAACAGGGAATAATTGGAACTAAAGACCCAGGAGAAAACTTTGTAGAAGCGGGAGAATGGTGGGACTGAGAATGAGTAGGACTATGTAGGAGAATAGATTGGGCTACTAGGTGAATATCATGAGCTAGATAGAGAATACCAAGGACTAGTAGCGAATAGGAGTGAGGAGATTGGTGAATATGTAAGAGATGAGATTGGTGAATATGTAAGAGAAGTGACAAATTTGTGCTTCCAACTTTTGAATGGCGAGTATCCCTATCGACGGTGATCGGCGAGGGTTGCTGGAAGGCGAGAGAGAGGAGAAAAGATTCGAAGGTGCAAGAGAGTCCCTTGGTAGGCCTGGTTGTACCGGCGGTTGGTGATCGGAGAGCGGTGGCTTCCTCAGGCGGACGTAAGAGAGGATACACGTATCGAGCGGTTGATTCCTCAGGAGGACGTAAGAGGGGGTATACGCGTCGAACAGTAGTTTTCTCAGGCGGACTTAAGCGAGGATAGATGCGTCGAGCGGTTGATTCCTCAGGAGGACGTAAGAGGGGGTATACGCGTCGAACAGTAGTTTTCTCAGGCGGCCGTAAGTGAGGATAGAGGCGTCGAGCGGTGATTTCCTCAGGCGGACGCAGATGGGGGTAGAGTCGGTGACGATAAATATCTCTGGGGAAAACCCAGAGACCCGGGCGAAAGGATTGCGGGAGAGTATGGTGATTTATCGGTGTATCACGACAGGTCGGATTATATGGGGGTGAGTTTTTTAGTGATCCCTGCGAGTTTGATGATCGACGCGCGGAGGCTTTATCCGGCGAAAATAAGAGGGGGTATAAGTGGAGACGATAGACATCTCTGGAGAAAGCCCGATGAGAAGGGCGAAAAGATCGCTCAGGATTGTGGTAACCTTTCGATGGGTCAGGAAAGATAGTCTTATGAGGAGATGGATTTTTGCAGGGTACCAGCAAATGATGACCCAAGGTTGGCGACTGGCTAGGTGATTCCCGAACGGGTGGTGGAGAAGAATCTTGCAAGGTGGGAACAGTTGACGATGAACTATGTCCGGGTTCGGTGGCGCTGAGGCGTTGAGCGGAATTGTCGTGCGGCTGAGGGGGCTTACATTCCGGAGACACTGACCGGGGGGAGCGGTGCGGTGAATTATTTGATGTTTCCGGTCGCGCTGCGGGAGCGAATTGTCGTATTGGAGATTGAGCCTTGGGCGGAAGTGACTCATCTGTTAGTTCATGGGCCGGGACTGTGTTAAAAAGTGAAGCGGCGGTGATAGCAGCTTTAAGGCGGGAAATATAGGTCAATAAATCGGCGAGCGTTGGAAACTCTTCCGGATGCTGAAGTTTAAATTCTCTCTGGGTGACCGGATCAAGTTTCTGGAATGCGATAGTATACAATAAATAATCCCCCAGATTTGGAATGTTCGATGTTTTTAATTGTTGACATTTTGAAATAACCCCATTCAACCGGGGCAACTCAAGAGGTGGAAGGAAAATGGCCGGCGGGTTAGGTGTCGGGCCAGCGGTATTACATAGATCGAATATCGTTGCTTCTAACTCCACGGCTTCTAACTGGACCTGAATAAATTGTTCCTGAATATCGGCTGGGATCGATCGTCCCTTATATTCGATAAGTAGGGCAGTCTTGGCGGTACGCATTTTGGAAATTAATTGCTTTAATTGATCAATATAAATTTGAGCTAATGAGATTTCGTTACTGTCCACAGTTGTTTTACATTTTTTGGCGAGAAATTGGACGTCTTTTAATAAACTGATTAATATTGACTTTTGAGATTTTCCCTTAAAATTAGATTGGCGACGATTGGCCATTTTAAACTATTAACACTTAATAAAAAACGGCTGAAAGAAATTACAATGAATAATAGTATTGAATAATGAGCCTTAAATTTAAACAATTGTAACCTAAATAGAATTGAATAGATAGTCACATATGTGGCGGAAGTAGCCGTAAACAATATGGCCGAATAACTAAGTAAACAATGAGGCAATATGGCCGTGAAACACCAATGGTTCAGTATCTGCCGAGAAAAATGAATGCTCTTATTAAACTCTCGGGTTTCGGCACCAAAATGTACGGGCGTGATTAGACTGAATAGAAAGAAAAAAAAAGATAATGAAATGAAATATAATAGCAAAATAGAGTCGGGGTTTTAAATCAATTGGCGAGATACTGAAACATGTGGTTTATTAATTTTAAATACAAACATGAAAATGAATTATTTTACAATTAAATAAAGAAAGAAACAATCAAAGGGGTCACTTATATCTAGGTACAAAAGGAGATAATGCAGTCTTTACTAAAGGAAATGACTATGAAAGAGTTAATATATCGTATAAAAAAACACCAACACTGGGCGAAATGGCCGCATGGTGATTGAGTCCAGAGTCCCTACCTCGAATGTTGAATGAAATGAAATAGTCTTTGCTGTTACCAAATTTAATGAGAAAAGGCGGACTTACGGTGGTGGAGTCAATTTCGTCACCTCAATTCTGACTGCATCTGGTATTAGGCGATCTGGTGGTATCGAGGTTGTACTTCTTGTCTCTTCTGGTGGTGCTAGGCGAGCTAGGGCCTTGGGCGAATATATCAATGTCCTGCGGTGAACGGCGACCTTTGGTGAATGTCCGTAGGTTTAGGATTCAGTAGAGAAGAGTAGAGAGATGTGTGCTTGCAGTCTGAATGCGGAGAGTCAAGTGAAGTGAAGATCGCGATTCGGCCAACAGATGGTGTTTCAATCTTCTTTCCTAATCTAGGTGGCTATAGCCGATCATGGCGGCGGTGACTGGTTAATTTGAATATACCAAGCTTTAAATGTTACGCTACTGAACATCCTCTTTATTCGTCGCCATGGAAACAAAATGTGAACAGATCTACGAGATTCTAATTTTAATTTATGAAATTGATCCGCGACTGAACAATTGGCATATTTAAGAAAGTTATTGTGACAAATTTTTAAAATTTATTTAATTTTTTTTTATTTCCTAATTTTAAAAAAATGTACTTTGTATAAATTTCAATAAATTATAAAGCCGCATAGAATAAGACAAACACCTGATAAACTCACTTTTATGCAAGACCTTTAAACAAGATTTACCTGGAAAAAAAAAATGAAAATTAGAAATCATTTGAAACAAATTAAATCAATGCATAGTCATGATACGTACATTACGATACTAAATACATAATAAGTTGTAATACGAGTAAATATAATGAGTAAAAAACAATACTATTCACGACTGTGAGAAAAATATGCATTTACCACAGATGGAGATTGGATATGAAGATTAAATGAATTAGCATTTAATATTATTTTAAAAGGGGTTGGCACTGGACAGAAGAGTTGAATCTAGTGTCAACCCCTGGATCCTACTATCTCTGAAGAAGACCTGCAATGTGGGTCGAAACGTTGGCTTTCCAATAAACAGTTCTCCCTATTTAAGAGATTTTTTTTATCTTCACCCGAACTATTTTCTTCCTCTTTCAGGTTTGTTTATTTGTTTCCTTTTTCAGGTTTTCATGAACCTTTTCTGAAAGGTGTCTTTAAAAATCTTCATAGCATCGAATTAATATAAATATATATATATATATATATATATATATATATATATATATATATATATATATATAAATTGTGGTCTTTGTCAATAAATAATGAGTATCGTAGAACGAATCCTAAATATAATGACTAACCCCCACTGGTTGTAAAATGCGTGCTCGATAACATAAAAACGAAATTACTATTTCCTCAACTAGAACGTGACTTCATTAAAGCTGGCTAATCTTTATCAAACTGCTTTATTTGAATAGATTACAGACTTCCCGGGTAGAAGTAATCTGTAAAACGCAAAACTTTAAATATTGGCAGGAATTTCTGCAATTAAAAAGAAAGAATGTGTTAGCGTGCCATTAAATGAGAATAGATAATTGTTGTAACCATTTTTGTTATAAACAGAACTAATAATTATATTTTTAATTTTTATTCTCGGGAGCCTTTCTCGATGTAGAACAGGCTTTTGATCGAGTATGGCACCCAGGTCTCCTTTACAAAATCCGACAATTCCCTCCTTCTAAATACTTTTTGATCATTCGCTCCTTTCTAGCTGGCAGAACATTTAAAGTAAATCATAATGGTTCCTACTCTCCTCTCTATTCCCAGTCTGCTGGTGTTTCTCAAGGTAGCATCCTCGGTCATATCCTCTACACAGTATATACAGCTGACATCCCAACCCATCCTAACACCTTCATCTCCACCTATGCTGATGACACATGTGTGTTATCAGTTAATAACGACCCATATATTGCATCCCAATCCCTTCAATCACATTTATCAAGGCTCGAAGAATGGTGTCGGAATTGGAGAATTAAAATCAATTCCAAAAAGTCCCATCAAATTACCTTTACCCTTCGCCGAAAACCCTCGACTTCCTGTCCTACTGTATCCTTTAATAGTACTCCACTTATCCCTGTTGAACAGATCCGCTACCTAGGACTCAACTTAGACAAACGTCTAACTTGGAACCCTCACACAAGACTGAAAAGACAAGAAACAGCTCGACGCTTCCGACTACTTCAACACATACTAGACAAACACTCAAAGCTTCAAATCAACAACAAAAGACTTATTTATGTGACTGTTATAAGGCAGATATGGACTTACGGAATTGAACTATGGGGCTCCACCAAACCATCAAATTCCTCTCGTATTCAATCCTTGCAATCCAAAATCCTTCGCAAAATCCTAAACGCTCCTTATTTTGTCACAAATAAAACCATCCATAATGACCTGAACGTTCCATATGTTACCGATTTAGCCCATTCCAGATACTTATCATTCCATAATAAACTCTAGGCCCATCCAAACCCACTAGTTTCCATCCTTGGTTCCAATTCCATCCCGGACAATCCTCCTAGGCGTCTGAAGAGAAGATGGCCTCGAGACCTTCTATAATAGAAATGTAATTAGAGTGCTGCCAATGGGTAGTGCATCTACACGTCATTTCATGCATTTATTTATTCAAACAGCCCTTGCACTAGATGTATATATTACAGTTGTACAATTCAATAAAATAATTTAAAAAAAAAAAATTTGTATTCTACGACTCCCTATGTTAGAGCGGCGTATTACTCGATTGACCAATTCGAGAACTATCACCAACTGAAGGCGTTCAAGATCAAAAGGGGATAATTTAAAAGTTTCGAAAATATACTTTTTAACATTTTTCGCTAGTTTAGTCCAGCAATTTTATGCTCACGAAACTTCAGGTCCAGAACCTGGGTAAAACCATGAGAAATGTGATTGAAAAGCGTCGTGTTAGACAAAATTGCTAGACTTTACTAACGAAAAATGTGAAAAAAAGTAAATTTTTCAAGTTTTGGATTATCCCCTGTTGATTTTGAGCACCATTTACATATGAGATTTTAGTGTAAGACTCGTATCTAAAAAAAAATCATGAAGAATTATATAATATTTAATTTTATGATATAATACCTATAGTAAATTATGAATTATGAATAGGTTTTCGTGGTCGATTACAAAGGTCCGATATAGAAAAAAAAACTGTAGTACTACATCTCATGAATAGTCTTGGGTATGGTACGTGGTAGATACTGTACTGTTTCTTGGACAACGCTTGTCCATGTAGGTGATTTGTCCTAGATCATGCTCAACCGCCAGGTTTTCCTCTTATTTCGAGTACCCACTGTAAAATGGCTGGGTGAGCCCAAATCGCAAAGGATCCATCCCCGGCTGATTAAATAAAATCTGGGCTCAAACCTCAACCCAGAACCTTCGGCATGGGAACTCAGCGTTATACTGAGCCACTCTGCTACCACAATATAGAAGTCATATTCGATAAAAAAATACTGGAAATTGGGAAAAAAAACTCCGGAGAATAATGAGCAACGCGTTTAGGTATCGACGTTTCCGTAGTTGGCCAAACTTGAGGTAGCCGAAGTTGACACCCTCCACAAGAGAACAAAAGGATATGACAGTTGAGGAACTGCTAAACCACTAACGAAGGAGCTCGGATGAAAGTTACCTGTGCTCAGTGGATCGGGAAATTAGAGGCTGCATTGGCGGTCGGACCTGAATGTTCGGGCACCGCGGCGAGGAAGCACTAACTAGCGGCAACACTAGCTCCGTCCTAACCTCGTTAGCCGCCGCCAATCGCTTGTCGAACTAGGACCGATAAAGGGATCCTCTTCCGGCCTATCTATTTCATCTTCATTTGGAGAGAAATTGCGTCACAGGTTATATATTATGTATATATTAATTAAGGGCATTATCCTTTAGGCATTTAACCTAGATGGAACAGGGTTGTGATCCACGCAATCGAAACAAAATAATAATAATATCGCCAAACAAAGCAAAGTAAACAGGAGGGGGGACCTGTGGCGTAGATGTTAGCATAACAACCTTCCAAGGCCACAGCAAGGCAGGTAGCCCAAGGTTTTTTTTTAAAAAGAGTGAAAAATCCTTGAATTTGTCATCCCAAACCTGTGGGATTTCAGGTGAGTACCTGAGCGAGTGCTATAGATCCCTATCTTAAGTATACCAGGATGGAAAAATTTAGGGATCCCACTATAGCGGTACGATTATCCATGGCAGCATAAAGTGACGTCAAATGAAAAAACAAATAAAATTAAAAAAAAAAAACAACACAAAGCAAGGAATTTTTTTGAATATTATATGAATGAGTAGAAAGAAAAGTAGGAGTTTCAAAAACATAGATTTTTGTCCGGTTTTTCAAAGAAAAAGGGCCAACCAAAGTTAGATAAATTTCGGACTGTTATTCCACATTCTTATTATAAGGCTATTTCTTCATTATGGCATAATAATAGTTTTTCATAACCAATATTATTAATAATAAAGGGTACTAATATAAATGACTAATAAATGCACTGATATAAGTTTTTAAATTTTCCTAAAAAAAATAAGGAATTTGAAACATGACGCTTATCAATTACAGTTTTAAGAAAACCAAAAAATAGAAAGGATATTAGAGGTTTTTAAAAAGCAACTTAAAAAAAAAATAGAATAAGACGTTAGTGGAAAACAATCCACCATTGTCCAAAATTAAAACTTTTTTATTGGAAAAACTGAAAAAAGGAAGGCTTCCTGGTTAGAATTATTCGGCTTATGTCTTCACAAGTAACTTATACTTTTCCATATTAATATTGTTAAAAATTCAGAATATTAAGATTTAGAATTATCTATTTCCTTTTAATTTACATATTGGAATTTTTTTTCTTGCTAATTAGAAATTGGTTTCTTTTCAATAAAATATCCGAGAACGTTTATAATGGAATGAAAATTCCAGTAAAATGCCAGACAGTGGAGGGGAGTGGGAGGGAATCTGAGGCAATATAGAGCAGCCGGAGTTGGGCTGTTTGTGAGGTCAAGGGATGGTCGACCGCGGTAAACAGGAAGGAACAAGTCAAACAGGCCCACGGCGCTCCGCTCTCCCTCCTCGCCATTAGTCAATCCGTTAGGGCGGCTTAGGCACCATCTGCTTCCGCACCGTCGTCTTCGGGGATGGGGGGACGGAGCTGGAGAGATCTGTAGGCGTCCTTCGGGAGGCTAAGTAGTGAAAGGAAAAAACGCCAGGAGTCGCACTCCTCCACAATAAAGTGCTATCTTTGAACCCTTTAAGTGCCATGGGCGCATATATGCGTCTTTCAATTGTTTTCATGCTATAATTCCTTAGAAAGAAAAAAACTAAACCTACTGGTTTAAGGAAGCGGGGAGGGACATGACAGGTTATGGAGAATATGCTTAGAGATGGAACTGCCAAGAGCATAACCCAAGGCAAGAGGTAAGGTTTGAGGTGAGAACGAAGCGAACGAAGGAAATCAGCGACGAGGAAAGGAGTAACACCGGACTAATGTTGGAACCGGAATATTCTAAGGTTGGGTTAAACTAAAAATATCTGTTTTCTGTTCCTTAGTTTTCTTAGTTCTTAGTTTATATCTGAATACTTTTAACCTTCAATTAGTCGCGGCTCTAAAACGCATCATATTGTTGGTGGCGATCTGACAGATTACTTTCAGGAAAACTAGTACTTTTGTTGAAATTTGAGCTTATACACTCAAACTAAGTACTTAAGGGGTTTGGGAGATAGAGAGTAATGACGGAATAGCATTTTCATTAAGTATATTTAGGATTCAAGCGAAAAAAATACAGGATCAATAAATTTGCTTTCTTCGTGGTAACCTCTATTTTTTTTTCCATTTATCAATATTTATTCTTATAATGAACTCTAATAATAACATGACGAAGTCTAGGAAGGATTAACAATAAAAACAGACATGGATCACAGCCAAATAAAAACTTTGAATATAGGGCGTCAGTTCTACTATATCTGTAATATTCATCATTTGGCCTAGAGAATGTGTAATGAATTTTCAAAATATATTTACTGTTTTTTTCTTCTGAACCTCCTTTATTTTATGAAATTACAATTACATTATAGTTTCGTAAAAACTATAGCTTCTACATAAAGAAAAGCCTTCTGTTACCTTTCGGTATTTTAAGGCGTTAGAACGGGCTGAGTCCGCTGAAGGCGGTTTTTACTCGAACCGGCACGAGGCTGCTGACGTTATACAATACAAAACGGTGAGGGACCGTTTAGCGGGATCAAGTGACAGTTGGAGAAAGAAGAAAGGGGAGGAAGGAAGAAGGAAAAAGGATAAGGACAAGGGAGTACTTACCCCATCCCAAGATCAAATGTAAGTACACCGACTAAGGGGACGCTGCCATTTCCCAGGTCTGGGGGGTGGTTTTAAGTCCCTAAATAGAGGGTTCGCTCAGGTCTTCTGCCCATCAAAAATGTGCCACCGACCTACGTGCTCGGGCACCGAGGGAAGATCCTCCCGGATGGTGGTGTTGAGTGCCCCCTCGAGCAATGTGCCACTTACGATCTTCCTAAGGATGGAATTCTGGTAACGCTGCAGGCGTTGTTTTGTAGAGGTGTCTCAGTAATGGTGCACTATAGAGCAACGTAGGTCTTATGATAGACCTGTAGATTTGTAATTTCAACCTCAGTGAGAGCTGCGCCGACAAGAGCAGATGGTATAGCCTGTGGGATTTCTGTCGTGCCTTCAATCTTGTCTGAACGTGCTTTAAAAGGTGAGGTGCATATCAAAGTTGTCCCCAAGGTAGAGGATTGAAATGGATAATCTTCTATTCTCGCAGTCCGCGGTAAAAGTCTTCGGTAGAGGTTTCTTTCTCACACTCTGAAATAACATCACGATGGCATCCGTCTTAGACGGATTCACCCTGATGCCAATCAGTTTCAGCTCGTTCACTATGGTTTCAGTTCGGTAGAGGTTTCTTACTCACATTCCTTGTTAAGGACATGTGGGTGCTGATGCTGGTAGCATAAATCCCAATATCATCCGCATATGCTTCTACCATTCCTCCTGGATGCTTCATTGTTACCACGGGTGGCCCCAATACAGAGCCTTGAGGTACTCCTCAGGTGGTGGTGCTAGAAGTTGAGTAACTGTTACCGTCTCGTACGACGAATGATCTTCCGCTGATAGCTTTGGATCAGACGACACAGCGTGACGGGAAAGCTAAACTCTTCTAAGCGTCGGAGTAACAACTCATGAGACACTCAAAGGCCTGGGTGCAGTCCAATGAAATGAACGCCGTAGCTCTGTTCATCTGCATGTGCTCAAAGGTGTGCGCCTATATATATATATATATATATAGTAGATATAGTAGACGGAATATATTTACTGGTATATTCCACAGTCATAGCCAACATATGCTCATAAAACAATAGGTTCCATCCCGAACAGTTTTCACTTTTCTCGCAGCACCTTTACCCCAGGAAGATTTCTGAGAGATCTTATTCAGTTCTACCAATACTATGTGTATACAAAAAGCAGGCAACGCGAAATGATACGGCTAATTTAATAATACGAATGAACAAAAAAAAGTTGATGTTTATATAATATTGGTAAAACTTTCGATTACGGTCTCGGCGATGTGTCAGATCGCTTGCTTCATATCAGCCGTCCAGAAGGATTGCACACTGGTCAGAGAGGCACTAAACACATCCACAAATCAGCTACTAGGAGCATGAAAGAATTATATCCAGTACAAAGGGGAAAGAAAAATATACCAATGCGATCTGTCAGATGGGCCGCGACTAACCAAGGGTTAAGAAATAATAAATATCCACCCTCCTTCAAGCTGACTAGAAAATAAACTAATACCGTAAGGTTAGTCGGCAAGCCCGATATGTAACTTCGGGATAAGGATTGGCTCTGAGGATCGTGGCGCACCGGGCTTGGTCGGGAAGTGGAGCGGTGCCAGTCAGATTATGAAGCAATCAGGCGCAAGGAGGGTATATTCTTTAGTATATCGCTTATTAAAAACAACGACTACATAACTCAAAAGTGACCCATATGAAAATTTTCATGAACGTGTGTGGGGATAGGTCAGTTCTATTTCATTCATCAGTAATTGGCAATATGGATTATAATTAGAACTGTTTATTAACTTTTGCAAAGAAGGAGAAAGTGGAATAATTATTTTTACAGTAAAGAGGAGTCAACCTCAAGACAAGACTATGCATAGGATGACATGAATGTTAAAAAGAGGTGATTCTGTAACAAACAAATCTGTTGTGTTTAAAAAGAACAAAGACATAACTCAGAAATTTGAATTTTTGAGTAGCAATTGTATTGGTTGAAGCTTTCCAACTCGGGAACGAATTTGTAATACCTGATATTCCATTTCCAACATGTTTTTTCTTTTTTAATTCTTCTTTTAAGTCATGTAGTGACTTATATCCGGTTTGAACTTGAATTGGTTCGGAAATAATGACATAAGTTAAAAACAAAAAGTTTCAAGTTTTTAGAAACTCTCTCGTGCCTAATAAAATAATTTCAATACTATCCTTGCAATAGGAATAGTTGCTTTACTACTGCCAACAAATTTTTTTAATCACACATGGAACTTTCAAATACCGCTAATGAAAAATTAGGTTTTTTGAATTATGAAATTGTTTTTTGTGAAAATGGGATATCTGTATATGATTAGTAGCGCATTAACAAACGAGCAGGCAAAACCGTGTGAAAACATTTTTGTTAGTAATACACTAGAGTGTACAATTACAATTCTATTCTCACAAGTTTGTAATAGCCTAAAAATGTCGCGTAATATTTAAGAATGTAATAAAAGTGATGAGAGTGAAGCATAGGGAAGATGTTTAGGAATTAATTTGGCGATTTACACTCATTTTCAAAAAATAATTAATGCTTGAAAATAACGTTCTGCTATTATATACCATATACATACATACACCTTTAACATTCAATAAAGCAATAACTAAAAAATTTCCGTCGACGGCGATGCTAAGTGCTAATGCACCGCGCAGTCTCACCATTTCGTCGAGATGTTTGTTATGCCGCATAGTTTATATGGAGCGCCTGACGGTCCATATATAACTTCGACACGGAAAACATAGCAGGCATGTTTTTTTTATACTTTTATATTGTATGCTAAATAATTGGTTAATATTATATTAACAGAAAAAATACTTGGATAGTACTGGAAGTGCAGACATAACTGATGGAACCAAATTAACGTTACCATTTCCATGAAGATATTTAACTTGTGTTAAAGCAGAGAGTTTTATTCAGCAATTTTAAATTTAATAAACGAATTGTGCCAAAATGCCAATACTTATTATTCTTATTTATGATTTTTTTTTTCATAAATTTATTTTTATTTGGGTGAATAGAATTAAAACCTCATAAAAACAAATATACATACAATAGCTTACCCCCTCATTAACGTTTCCATCTTATAGAAAAATTGTCTACATTAGAAATGCGATAATTTGAAACTAATTATAAATTAGGGGATGAAGATGGTCCAGGTGAAGGTTAAAGGAGAACCACATTGCCAGCCACCGATGGTCGAAGCGCCGGTTTTTAGTAAATAGTTCACTATTTAAGGAATTAATTCATTGAACTCCACCAGGTAATCTTCTTCCCCATTTATATAAGCGGGAATTCAAGAATAATTCTAAATTAGTTCCCTAATACTTCAATTCGCAAATATTCGCCATATTTGCCGGAAACATGGCTCGAGAGATATCATAGGCCATCGATTATATGATGAAACAGCTCAAACACCCACACTATAAAATGGCGGTAGGCAGTAGCCACATCAGTAAAACTCTCTAATTCTGAAGCAATGTTTATAAACATTAGCATGCCAGGGGGTTGATGAAAACATATCCCGGCCGCTGGCGCGGTGACCAATGATACTGTTGCATTTCGGTACAGAGTAAAGTGATTAGCGGCTACACGAGGAGGCTAAATGAAGTATTTGGGAGTGTTGTACTTGAATTGGAGCAGGAGGGGCTGTATGTCGGAGTAAACAGATGTAAATTCGTGAGGGGGAGTCCAATCAGACGGCCCGGTTGAATGAATGAATACATTTGAATAGATAGGGCCCTCTTCGTCCTCTCTCTCTCTCTCTCTCTCTCTCTCTCTCACTCACTCTCTCTCTCTCCTTTATCACTCTCTCTTTCTCTATACACAAGGCCCTAATTATCTGCTTCCCATGCCGGCCCCAAAATGTTCCGCCCCTGCCTCAAAGTTTATTATATAATCCTTTTCCCAGTGACAGCATTCAATGCCTCCGGGCCGTGCATGAATAGTCCCTCAGAGCTCAATGAGCATTACACGGCCCATATAGGAGCTAATAGGTCAATTAACCCATTCCGTAATAGGACCGACTCAGATAGCGGCGATAGTTGGAATAGATAACGTTATGGATGATAATTATTCCCTCCATTATTAGAGAAACCGACCCAAACTAGATACACGACCAACAGTTGATATTCATACCATGTAAAACATCAAATATCGATTTTAAATTGTATATGAGAGATTTATAAAACAGTAAATTACCAAACACCCCCCCTAACTCCCCCAAAACATCCAAAATGAGGTAGTGACTAATCATTCAATAAAATAGTTTATTAACAGAGTGAAATATTAAAGGAATTAAAAATTTCGAAATCCAAAAGAAATTATATATATTTAAAAGTAAAGAATTTGAGACAAAAAGTTATAAAATGAATTATTTTGCAACATAAAGTTATATTATTAGAACGTTATTCTGGATATAATGACTTTGGATATATCTAGCATTATTATATAAAAACTATTAATAAAAACGTTACTAAGTATCACACAATGATTTGTTATTTTTCTCTCAAAAATTTCAAAACTTTTACATATGTTTAAACACCTAATTACAAATATTTGGTAATAATCCCTTACATCATTATATTTTTATTTTTAAAAGTTATTAATCTTTCAAACGTTTAGTAATAAAAAAAACAAAAACCCATCGATCATTGAATGCATCGTTTAGATCATTCAAAAGTAACCCGAGAGCAAACAACTGAAACGCATTTTACACTAGCTACTATTTTTCTCTTCTGTCCTTCGTCAAATCCCATTTGATCAATTAATTACTATAACTTGGCATAGAAAAACGGCGGGTATAGGAAAGCAATACAATTGCTATGATAAGGGAAAAAAATCAGGAGTGTCTTCGAGGAAATGACTACCTAAAATCAGAATTCCACAAAGCTATCCAAGGCAGTAATCGATCTGTTTACCTTCTTCGAATGAATTATTACAGAAGTAAGGACTGACACCCCATCCCTCAATGCGTAATAGGCTTTATGTTTTTTTCTTGTTTTTTTTCCAGCTACTGAATGAAGATTGAGTAATAATACAAGAAAAATAATAATACTGTTACGGACTACTGGGTGTAAAATGAATTAAACTATTAGTAAATTCAAGATATTAATATTTATTAACAAATTAAAAAGAATACAATGAAATTATTTAAAAAAAATTAAATTATTAAACTAATGTTAATTTACAATAACAATTCCTAAAGATTATAACGTAGGCCTAGCTGTTATCTAATTACTAAAATAATATACAAATAATATTATATTGCTAGTAGTAAATAACTTAACTATTTACATAAATTTGTACAAATACAATAAAATTACACTATGTGTAAAAGTATAATAACACAATAATTGTCGAAAAATATGTAGTAAGTGATGAGCTCTAGGATCTAGGACCCTCCTGGGGCACACCCAGCCTCTATAAAATATTATAAAAATAGGGTACCCAAAATAAGGGGGAAAAATCTGGCGGTTGAGCGTGACCTAGGACAAGTCACCTCCTTGCAGAACCGTTGTCCATGAAACAGTACAGTCTCTACCATGTAGTGAACCCCAGACCCTTCATGGGTTGTAGTGGTACAGGTTTTTTTTTTTTTTAAGTGATGAGCTCTATGTAAGGACTTGAGTATGTACAATAATGCACAGATCTTTCGTTATAACATGCTTCTTTTTTCTTTCTTTTCTTTTACCAAAAATAGATGGGAGAATAAATTATAACAAAATAAGCAGATTTAACATTTTGGAAGCCCATGATGGAAGCCAATAGCTAACTAACTACGAAAAGGTTTAAACTTAAACACAATAATAATATCTGGAGATGACAAAGAAAATATAGCAGTCTTAAAGACAGCATAAATTAATCATGATTAATTAAGAATTCAAAGCTACCATACTCTCTCTTAAACGTTAAATCTACAAGATATAAATTAATTTAAAAAATAAGGAAGAAATTAGTTGGGGGTGCAGTCAAATAAAACACTTGCAGTCAAATAAGTACCCACTTATTTAGTGTTTTATTTGACTGCACCCCAAACTATTTTCTTCCTTACTCTATTTTCCAGTCAACCACCCCCTCGCATCTCATGATTTAAAAAATGTTTAAAATTAATTAATTAGGAGATATTTAAAGTTCAATCATGTAAAACAACCATGACCCTTGGATAATCCTAACTTACTGAGATAGCAAAGCAAAATTACTTTGAAAACTTAGAAAGTACAGAAAATATACAAAAACCTCATTATTGTATTTTAAAAATATATCAATAGTTTCAAATAACTTTCATCCTATCGTCCTTACCAGGTGAGCTGAACCTATTAACGTGGATGGTTAACTGTTTTCTTTTTTGAATTTCTAAATCAAATTTAGTCTGAATTATTTAAATTTCAAATTTGTAAATTTAAATTATTAATACTAAATTAAATTATTAATACATATATTGACTTCGAATAATAACTATATATTTACAAAAGGCTTCAGTGGTTTCTTCTGGTTTAGACCGTGCAGCTGAATTTTCCACCAACGTTTCGCCAGACATTCTGCTTCCTTCCACAAAGCTTTGTTGAGACTATATATAATAACTATATACATTTTCAAGTAGTTTATTTATTAATCAAAACATGTTTTGGGCAGCAAAAGCTCAATTCAAAATATCAAGAATATAATTGAAATAATAATGACGATATACTTATATTCTTTATACCTTGTATTTGAATCTACATAGATCTTTTTTTTAATTTTTAGCATTATTATCACCGTTAAGTTCAACAATACATAGATCATTTGTACTTCCAGTCATTTCATAATGAGTTATTTAAAAATTACGATATTTAAAAATACTAAGATATTTAAAAAGCATTCGTTCTAAGGTTCTAGCATTCGTAGAGTGAACATCGTGTCTTGCAAAAGTTTATTAAAAAGTGGATAAAAGTGAGTGTATGGTGATAAAAAATTGCAACAGTAATAAATACAGTACCTGTGTTAATTCTACGTAATGGACGAGAATTTACACCGAGTGGATTAGCGGGAAATAAATAAGGAGAAAAATTTAAACTGGAGCAACTGGCCACGAGCGGGAACCTGCAGGTAAACTACGTAGGCTAGTGAGTCATAATCCCACAGAGTATACAAACAATATCTTAATTCCTGAAAGATAGAATAAAAATGTCTAGCCATAACAAACCCTAACCAAAACAATTACAACGAAATAAAAATAACAAACATTCAATAAAACAAGACAAAATAAAGTTTTCTCTTAACAGAATAAAATAAATGCCAAAATCAATTAAAAATTATACAGTGGAAGGGAAAGAATTGTCAACGCCAATACAAAAAAAAGAAAGGGTCAAGAGAAGTCGATCGTCGCCGGAAGTTTTAGTGAGTACTAAAATAAGTCGGACAGAAGATACAGTGTCATCAGAAATGGGAGAAGAAATTAATAGAATGGATTATGGAGAAATGATGAAACAATTTTCAGCGATGATAGACTCAAAGGGACTGGCGACAAAAAAAGATATATCACAGCTCTTCACAGAAATTAAAAAACTAAAAGACGAAAATTTAATTTTGAAGAACGAACTGGAGAAAATGAAGACCAAAAATCAAGAAAATAATAAGAGGCTAGAAGCAATAGAAAACCAGTTGAGAAGAAACAATTTAATATTTAAAGGATTTGACGGAAAAGAAAATGTTGAAGAAATAACAACCTTTTGTAAAGAAGTGCTGAATGTTGAAGTGGAAGGGAAGATAGAGGACACCTTTACAGTAGGAAAGGAAGGCAAAGGACGTACGGCTAAGAAGGTAATGTTTACCACCAGTAGAGTAGTTACAGACATACTAAGGAATACGAGGAAACTAAAGGGGACTGGCTTTTACATAGATAGGGATTACACCTGGAAAGTAAGAAATAGAAGAAACAGGATGTTCTGGATCAAAAAAGAAATTATGAGAAAGGGTGGACATTTAAAATGCCTGGTCAGAAAGGACACTCTGATTCTGAATGGGAAGGAATATCAGTGGGATGATGAAAGTGGTGTTTCGGGAGGAGAAGAAGACATTAACTACTTGAGGGGTCTACTGGGAGAAGAACTGTGGTCGCGCTGCTGTACGCCAGGGGACCAGGCCAATCAACCAGCGAAGAACGAAGAGGTGAAGATACCACTTAGTAAATAGGAATATTCCGTCTGCCGGGTAAACTCTAATTTGGCTACAAGACTGTATGAATCTAATAAAACGATTAAATTATTAGGGTACAATATAGCAGGGATAAAAAATAAGATAGATAATGTTGCTTTTTTCAATTTTGTATGTAAGTATGACATATTTTGCCTGTTTGAAACCCATTTAGAAATTGATAATTGTAACGTGCACATTGAGAATTATTTTGTTGATTACTGTCTGTACTGCGAGCCAGCCAGCAGAACTAGTAAGTATGGTAGAGCTAGTGGTGGTAAAATATTCGGATATAAAAAATGGTTAAAGGAGGAAAAATTATGTAAATATGTAACGGTAGAAAATCAGACTCTAATACAGTTAGAAACGGGAAAGGAATCAGTACACATTGTTCCACTATATATTAATGCTAGGTATTGGGTAGAAGAATTTGAAAGGCTACAAAATTTAATTTTTAGTAAGGATAAACTACAATACCTGTTGGTAGGGGATGTAAATGCGAGGATAGGAGAAAGACAGACTACATATTGGGAAGATAATAACCGAGAAGGAGAATTGGTAAAGAATAGGAAATCAAAAGACAAGAAAGTAAGTAAGCAAGGAAGAAAACTCTTGGAACTGTGCGATGATAATGGGCTAATTATACTTAATGGTAGATCAGAGGGGGACAGAGAGGGAGAATTTACATACATCAGTAATGCCGGTTGTTCCACAATAGATTTAGGTATAATTTCAATAGGGGTTAAAGAAATAGTAAAGGGTTTTGAAGTAGAAAAACAAATATTTTCGGACCACATGCCTCTAGTCATTAGCATTGGAATAAAAATGGCGATAAAAGATGAACAATGCTGTCAGCTAATCCCGAAAATGATTTGGCATAAAGAGAGGTCAGCGGAGTATAGGGAAAAGATAGAAAAAGAAACAGATGCATTTTTGAAAGAAAGAAAGCTAATAGGGCTGGCAGACTTTGAGAAGATGAAGGAGCTAATTAAAAAATGCTATGTAATAAGAAGTAGGGGTGACTTTAAAATTAATAAAAAACAACCTTGGTATGACTATGAGTGTCATAATAAGAGGAAAAGAATATTTAAACTATTGAACTTGTACAGAAATACCAACTCCCACTTGATCAGAAAGGCATATTTAAATAATGTAAAAAATTATAAGGAACTCTGTAAAGGGAAAAAAGAAAACTACTTCAGGGAGATAGGTGACAAGTTCGAGAGGGCGAGGGATTCCAGGGATTTCTGGGACTTGACTAATAAATTTAAGCAAAAAAACTACTTCCGTATTGGAAATATTCAACCACTGAAATGGAAAGAGCATTTTAAAAAACAGTATAACCTTCATCTTTGTACTGAACTTTTCTCATATGCGGCTCCTTGGGTAAAGGATGGGTATTTAGATAATCAATTCAGTTATGATGAAGTGGTCGCAGCCATAAATAAGTTAAAAGACAATAAAGCACCTGGGCTTGACCGAATACCAAGTGAATTTTATAAAAATTCTCCTGAATGCTTTACGAAAGCTCTACTGCAGCTGTTCAATTTCTGTTTTGATGAAAGTAAGGTTCCAGAGAGTTTTGGAAAATCAATCATCTTCCCTCTCCATAAAAAAGGTGAGCTTGGCGAAGTGACAAATTACAGGGGTATTTCTTTTTTAGATTCCATTTCGAAGATATATTCTGGGATGCTAGCAGTAAGACTTACAAACTGGTTGGAAGAAAGAAATGTATTGATAGAAGGCCAAGCAGGTTTCAGAAAGGGCCGCTCAGTTGTTGACAATTTGTTTATTTTAAGCAATTTAATAGAGTACATGTGGCATTTAGGGAAAAATAAAATCTATTGTTTTTTTGTCGACTTCAAGGCAGCGTTTGACTCTGTGGACAGGAATGCGTTAATTTACAAAATGTACGAAATGGGTTTGTCAACTAAGTTCACTAACGCTATAAAAAGTCTTTACGAAAACACGGAGGCAGTGGTCTGGACAAAAGATGGAGTTACGGAGTCATTCAAGACGGGGATGGGGGTCAAGCAGGGATGTGTACTGAGTCCATACCTGTTTACTCTTTTCATAAATGATTTAGCGGAGAATCTCGGGGGAGGAGTCATAGTGGGGCATAAGAAAGTGAATATGTTGGCTTATGCTGACGATATTGTCCTAATATCAGATAATCCGGTTGGTTTGCAGTACATGATAGGCAATTTAGAAATCTATTGTAAAACATGGAATTTGTTTGTAAATCTGGACAAATCAAAAATTATAGTATTTAAGAAGAATAATAGAGGCAAAATGTGTACAAAAAAAGAGAAATGGTTCCTAAATAATGAGCAAATTGAATGTGTGAAATCATACAAATATCTAGGGGTGGTGATGTGCAATAACTTAAAAATGAAATATGACATTAAAGAAAAAGTAAGTAAGGCAAAAGTTGGGATTAATATGATGTGGAGAGAACTGTTCAAAAATCCAGAAGTGCCATTAGAGTCAAAATTTAAAGTATTTGAGTCAACAATTAAAAATGTCATAACCTATGGATGTCAAGTTTGGGGCCACAAATATTTTGAGGAAATAGAAAAAGTTGAAAGGTATTTCATTAAAAAAATTTTTAAATTACCGGTTAATACCCCAAATTACTTTGTGTACTTAGAAATGAATAGAAAATTAATACACATGTACACACTAAAAATGCAATCCAATTATATTTTAAAAATACTAGATTATAAAGAAAATAGGCTATGTACAGTTATAGCAAGAGAAATAATAAAACAAAACATATCATGGTTTAAAGAGTGGGGGGGAATTGCAAAAAAAATAAATTATAGACTGGATTTAACTTTAAACTCCGTGGATACTTGGGAGGGAGAAATGTTCAAAATGTTGGAGCGGTACAAAGATTATTTTATCCAAGTTTGCCATGCAAAAGCAGCAGAGGGCACACACCACGGCCTCTATAGCTCATTAAATAAAACAATAGATTATAATAGACATTTTAAAGCAACAAAAAAAATGAGCGTAGTTATGAAATGTAGAGGGGAACTTCTGAATCTAAATTACAAACCATTTGAAATTGATTCGCAAAATATACAGCTATGCTCACTGTGTAATCTGAAAGAAATTGAAAACAGTTTTCATTTCCTGGCAGTGTGTCCCGTCTTAAAATTGTATAGAAAAAAATTCTTAAAATATGAGCTGATATCAAAACAAAAATTAATAGATATTCTGAATGGAGAGAATTTTATAGGTTTATATAATTTTGTAAGTAATGCAGGTCGTTATAGACATTTTTTAATTTCAGAATTTAATTATTAATGTCAAAAAGAAATTTGATTTATTTTTTAGTTTTCTTGTTGTTTAGTAGTTTAATCAAACTCCCGGCAGACGGTATAAGTACCATGCTGTGGTTGCTAATGTGAAAAATAAAATTAAAAAAAGAACAGTTGTAAATAATTTAATAAAGAGCATTTTATATCTATCTATCTATCTATATCTATCTATATTTAAAAATTACAAATAAAATCTTTTAGGAGAAACGAAAAGTCCAACTAGTGAGTGATAATTATTCTTTTACCACCGGAATTTTAACCTTTAAACTAAAGTTGATTAAAACAAGTTATATAACTCGTGCAAAGGCCGCTAGGTATCGCCATTCTTGAGCATGTTGCTGACGCAAACCCACAAGTTTATCTCCCACCAAAAGTCGCTAAACGAGACTAATGAAGTTTTCACTTCAATAATTACCAGTAAAATCAAATAAAATCGGACAATGAATAAATCTTTCTGCCATTTAGGGAAAATTAAACTTTCTGTTTTACTTTTGATCTTATACCAAACTAAGTAATTATTGAATAGGAGAGGAAAGATCAAGAAAGATAAGAGATAGATAACGTGACCATTAAAGATTTTAAAAGAAAACCAGGACTGAAGATTGGAAGGAGCGAAAGGAATTTTCTCTCTATTTCACCGCCTAATGGCAAAGTAGCCTTAAGTTTTTTATTAGTAGTTGTATAAACAACGTTTATTTCATTGCCCATTAAATTACTACTCTGTGTCCAGGTATGAAGATTCTCAGATTAGTAGTTTCATGAATGTTAGTATAGGCAACTAAATCTTATTTTTATCTTACTTATTGTATAGCAATGGATTTACGAAAATAAAGAAAATTTTCATAACTAATTGAAATTATAGGAAATGAAAGTTTCAAAATATAGCATCGAATTAGTTTCTGATATGCATGCAACATCAGAACGAAGTTTCAAAAACAGTCTTATTCATATTTTTCGCTCGTTTAGTCAAGCAATTTCGTAGCCAAAGTTTCAAGTTCAGAACCGGACCAAAACCCATGAGAAATAAGGCGGTAGAGTGTCGTGTTTTTCTTGGCTAAACAAGCGAAAAAATAGGGTTTTGAAATTTTGGAGTTATCCACTTTTGGCCCCAAATGCCTCATGGAACCCAAGTATATTTTAGAGCTTATATTTTTTATTTAAAAAATAATGTAATCTGTGGAATTCTAAAGCAATATGTATTGGAGGTATGAAAATACATCACCCCAATAAATAGGGAGAAAAAATAAAATAAATAAATAAAAAGTAAGTACATTAATTTGATTAAATCACTATACAATTAAAATAAATTATAGAAACGTATCGTCACTGTCAAAACAACACCGCTTATCTACAAGTTTTGGTGAAAATGAGTTAGTAACGGTAAGGGACATATTAAGGTCAGCAACATAGCAGAGTGTGATTTTTTGATACTTCTCGTCAATATTTTTAGTTATAGTTCCAAAATTGTATAGATAAAAAATAGATTATAAATTGCCAAGTCTACAGTTGGCGCGTTTTTTTTTCTCTCCTGTAAAATCGCCCAAAGCTTACTTATTATTGTTTTGACAGCGACGATATGTATGCTCTTAACGAAACGACAAAAATGTGCTAGAAGGCAATAGGAAAAATACCAAAAATATAGCCTCATGTCTTTAAAATACTAAAAATTAACTAACCGTAATAATCATCAAAGTATGCACAATACACGAACTGAAATCTACATAAATTTGTTATTTTAATTTGGCGTATGACCTAATGATGCCTGAATGCCGAGTTTTTCTATTATTTTAGAGCCTAATGTTATAGTTTTTGGACTTTTCCAATAATTGGATGTCCTACAACTACACCTCCAAAAATACATCTCCATTGAAAGCAGTTTTCTTGCAGAGTCAGCTGAAACGGACCAGGTTTCTGAGGGACATAGGGCAGTACTCATAAGATATGAATTGCTGAGTCTCTTTTTTGTTGTCATCATGACGTCCTTACTCCACAGAACAACATTTAGCGTCCTAATTACTTGTCTGCCTCTTATTACCTTTTCTGCTGCTGCTCCCCTTCGAAAGCCACCTGCCTATTTATATATATTGTATATTTAAATTGTTCAGTTGGGGTCAAATCCCATTCCCCAACATTTAGTGAGGAATTTCCACTGCTATTTAATGCCATGCACTCGCTTTTTGTTTTACTGATTTCCAGGCCTCCTACGCTTCCAGTAGTATTCTCATCATAAAGGAAGCATTGCTTTTAATATACCAATTTTATATTTCGAGATAAAACTCAATAACAAAAATTTTAAAAATCAAAGAGTTTCTAGGAAACCACAAAAAGCTTACCCCTTTTAATATCCCTAATTTATATTTATATTTATATCACGAAATATTAAAACAATTCAAACAAGATACAAACAATTGCGTTACCTCAGTAAATGTCCGAAACCTGTATAAAATATGAAGCAGTTTTTCAAGAAAATTCAAGAAGAACAAAGAAGAATTTCGAGATCCAACTTATAAACATAAACTTTATGAATTTGATGAGGCAATGGTTGTACTATTGAAGGAAATGTAAATTATACAATCTTATCGAGAAAGGAACGTAACCCGCCACTTTTAGTAAAAATTCAATTTTACTCCTCATAATATTTTCATACCGTGGGCTAAATATGAAAATCGTTTCTTAAGGAGTAAACTCCAAAAACAACTTTAAATTGTTTTTATAACATTATTTATATATATTTCTACTTTAATGATAAATATAAGTGATTTAAGCATCAGAACATAAGTTCAACTTACAAACTTGATTGGCCAGTACCGCAAGTTTAAGTCCAGGATAGTGATAGCTGTCAACACCAAGTCCCAATCTCCTGAATTAATTCTACCCGCAATGGAAGACCTAGCGAGGAAAACCAGGAATGTAAGATCTTCTTGTCGACAGTAAAATTCTCCACTTCGAGATAAATATTTATTTATTTATTCGTAGTTTTTTACAATTAATGTATCCCGATACCCAAAATCATTTCTCGCCAATCCTTCCTATCCACCCATTCTTCTTCTTCCTCACGCAGCCCTCTTGCTCCTTCTCTTACATCCTCCATCCATATCTTCCTATCTTTCTTCTATAATTTGGCGTATATAGGAAGAGTTTCTTACTGTCGCTCATTTTCATTAGGTGGCCAAAATATTGAAGCCTCCTGGTCCCTATTTCGTACAATATATTTTTCTCCTCCCCTATAGTTAGTTTTTTTTTGTTTTTTTTCTTTTTTCCCCAATAGGGGTGGCATTGGTATATTCCATACAGCCACATCTGACCCCTATAGTTTTTCTTATAACACTATAGGGTATGTGTTGGAGCTTTGAGATGGCGCTGCTACCTCTTAAAAAGTCGAGGTAAATAAAACCCTGAAAATATTTTGTAGGATTGAAAATATGAAACCGTGCTGCACGATATTTTAGTTTTATTAGTATTTAGTGTATACTTTATATAGTAGTTAGTTTCAGTTAATAAGAATATAATCATTAAATTATTTCAATTGTGAAAAAAAAAATGTCTTCTATTAGCTATAATACAAATGCTAAATTGATTAACCGAAAATTGTTAACAGAAAATTATAAAAAGTTTCCAAAAAATATGCAGATGTAAGTACCAAACCACTGTCTGTAAATGTTGGTTATGTTATAACAGTTTTTGTTTTATTAAATTAACTGGAAGGTAGATTGATTTGTAATAAATAAATTAATAGTGGTTAGTATTATAGAAATTTTACCAGTTTTTTTTTTTACTTTTAAACAGATAAATGATGATATTTATTATTCTTTAGTACTTGTCAAGCAATAATGGTAAAAACCATCCTTAAAATCCCCTCATCTTCAAAAACAAAATAGCTTTATAGTTAAAAACTAAATCTAGATAAGCTCAATACTAATTAAATTACGGAACTTGTTTAATTGAATTATTTGATAATCACTTAGATGTTGCAATTTTAGAATTTTGAGGTTATATAATCACTACCAGAGTATCAATATTTCTTTAAGCTCGTAAAATTTTAGAAAAAATCATTTTACGAAAAAAGATGATTTTTGATAAAAACTAATTAACATGTTCAGGAAACGGGGTTGGATAGAGGGCAGAGTCCAGAGTTTCAATGTTGAAGGTTCCAGGTCTGAACCATATACCGCATTGTACGTTATTATTTTTTTAGAAGATATAAAGGGTATAAAAGATAGATATATGCTATCAAGACTTTTTTGTAGATCTACGTAAGAGGAATATTCCACTATGTATTCCTCCGCTCGCATGAAATCCCGCGAAGTAGTTTTTGAGTTTATCGTGAACATACAGACAGACGCGGCGGAGGACTTCCTTTTATAAAATGAATAGATATTGCAGCATCAATGACTCATATAATATGAAATTCAATTCCTCTTTTATTAACGTTATCAGGAACTGAATTGTTTTATAACCAAATAGTTTAAGTGATTACTATGTTTTATGTCTTAAATTATTATCTGTTTTTCCAAGGATTTTTTTGACCATCTTGAGCGAAGAGATATTAAGTAAATGTGTTTATTCCGTACATTTCCTGCTATGTAACGATTTACAAGATAATACCTTAATCAAATCTGACTGTTCATCTAGTAACCCATAAATGTTTTGAAACGTTTGAGCGAAAAATGATGGCTCTACGTACCCACTTTATAGGGGCTGATTGAGCTTCAGGAGGATTTTCAGATTCCATAAGGTGCAACAGATTAAATAATTTATATGATAGAGCCGGATTTGACCCCGGGACCTTTTAAATGAAAATAAGTCATTGACATATTTTTGGTAATGTTAAGGTCGACGGGCCTTAATATGTCCACTTCAGTCTGGTGAGTGAGTACTATGTCACTGTCAGTGTGGTGAACTAGTCATTGATAAGTCAGCCAGTGATACGTGATAAGTGAGTGTAATAAACTGTTGCTGTTTATCACTGTGTGTCAGTTTGTCATATTTGGAGAGTCTTAAGGTCGATGGACTTTAATTAGTGAACTGTAAGTGTTAATTTGTAGTTATAAACTGTAGTGTAATTTTATTGTATTTGAACAAATTTATGTAAATAGTTAAGTTAATTAGTATTAGCAATGTCTTGTATTATTTGTATATTATTTTAGTGATTAAACAGGAGTTAGGCCTAGGTTATAATCTTTAGAATATTATTATTGCAAATTTATATTAGTTTAATAATTTAATTGTTTTAAGTAATTTCATTGTATTCTTTTTAACTTGTTAATAAATATTAGTATCTTGAATTTAGGAGTAGTTTAATTCATTTTACACCCAGTGGCCCGTAACAGTAATGGAACACCGCAAGGTTTTCCCCGGAATAAGGGAAGCCATGATATAAAGGGTGAGCTCCATGAGGATTTGTAGATCTCACAGGGTCCATACATGGCAATTAAGGAATTACGAAATTTATCTTCCACAACCGGATTCGAACTAGGAACCTAAGGATAGTTAAGGATTAAGAATAGCAAGTCTCTACAATGCTGGAAAATAACCAAACATCTAATGTTACTCCAATTTAGGTATCATTATTATGTGCAAAAAAAAACCACCTGTACCACTACAACCCATGAAGGGTCTGGGGTTTAGTATGTGGTAGGGACTGTACCGTTTATACAGGCTGGGTGGGCCCCAGGAGGGTCTTAGTTCCTATATGATCCATCTCCCACTGCAAACTGACTAAATAAAAATCATGGCCTGCAGCGGAATTCGAACCAGGATTTCCGGCATGGCAACTCAGTACTCTACCACTGAGCCACTCCGGTACCGTTATAAGTACAAAGAACAAAATAAATCTTAATGGATTAAGATCAAACGCAGCACATCTTACATCAACAGTCCAAACAGACTCATCAATCACAGGCAGTAACCTTACTCGAAGGAGTTCAATAAAATACATTATTTTAGAGCAGTGGTTCCCAACCAGGTGGGGGGGGGGAGCGTAATGATAAGTAAGGGGGGCGCGAGACCAGTTAAAAATAAAGAAAATTTATACTTAGTTTTCATTATTTTCTCTAACCGGTACTCGTTTATCTTAAAAAGAAAGTTATAATGTTGCATTTGTGATAGTAAAACATGTTGTTTTTCTCATAGACTCATACAAAGTTTGTCCAAGACTGAAACTTCAGTGGTTTGATAGGGCCACTGATTGCATTAGCAGGCAGCCATTCCTGCTACTGGATTCAGTGAGCGAACCATCCACTATAAAAAATGGGTAACGAAACCACAGGCAGAACCTCATGGGTGGTTTGGAATCCTGCCTATCTCATAGGTAAGTATTTTCTTCTTCTTTTAATTCCTCCAAGTTCCTTTCTGCTTCGAGTTGTTCTACCCCAGGATCTGCAATTTTCTCAGTCCATCTTTGTCGTCCCCTAGAATCTTCCCAATAACCAATCGGATACACTTGCCATTTTTCTCTTACATATTTATTTTTTATACTTATGAATATGACGAAGAGCAGAGGGCTCAGACTGTCTCCTTTGCCCGTCGACAGGGCCGCCTTTACTTTGTGTGCAGGGTGTGCGGTGCACACGGGTGCCGGGTCTCAAGGGGCGCGCCGCGAGGTGAGTGATATATTATCGACGCTTTCATCTCAAAACTGTTTATAGTGGAGAGCAGGTTAACATAACGGTAAGTAAAAGTGCTATTTATGTACTAGTATTGCCTAGGTATTTATTTAGGTTAGGTCTTATTTTGTTAATTACTTATTTATATGTATGTAACCTTCGTTATGTGCCTACAACTGATGAAGTGGCTCAAGTGGCTGTAGGCTTGGGTTTCAGTATGTACTTTTATGGTTTTTAAACGAGTAACTGATCTTACCTTACCTTTTGGTTTTTAGGGTTCCGTCCCCAATAGTCAGAAGGATATTAAAATTGTAGTTGTGGATATATGAGTTTTTTCAAAATAACTAACATCGATCATTTCAGGTTATGAATGTGCTTAGTATGTATATATGATGTGAACAACTTTTGCTTTGGGGCCGCTGCTGCTCTGAAATTGCAAAAAACAATCAACTTTTGTTTTTTGTAGATTTTTCGCGGTTTCAGAATTGCTTGGCCCGTTAATAAAAGTTGTTCTTATCCATGAGTAAGTACATTCATCAGATTCCTCAAAGCGCGCACTTTAAAATCACCCTGTATACTTAGTACATATAGACAACAGCCACAGCCGGGACCAATAATTAAACTTGCCCTCCGAAGCACGAAGGAACGTAGATACATTCAGTTAGTGGTAGCTGGCCACTGAGCGGCGCTTTTTTTAACCGTGCGACTTTCAATGAAACACATACCTACTTAACACCGCGTTACCTATGGAGGGGCGATGAGCTGATGAGATGAACTTAAATTCATTAATTCAGGATGATGGCTATATTGTGATAATATTGATATAGAAACAGTTAAAAATTTTTATTTATTTCTGTCAGGGTTTTTCGTCGGTTAGGTTAAATTACTGTTAAACCTAAATTCTTAGTTAATGTAAGTATTATTATTCATTTTAGATGTCTATTAGTCATTTTAGCATTTGTCTATAACCTTAGGCGTCATGAAAAGAGCTCAGCGCACCTAGTTTGCCTAAGAAACATATTACATTAAAAATTCGAATGTTTTTTTATTTTATTTTTATTATTTATTTATTGATATTTACAACTATATTACAGTAATATAACAAGTAAATTGGCTGAGTGATACATAATGGCATGATATAATGGCAAGTAGAGAAACTACCCACTGGTAGTACTCAAATCGCATGTTCAACTAAGAAGGTCACGTGGAAATGAAGTTTGTTATGAAAGGATAGATACCGGGTTCGGGCCAAATCAGCAACAAATGGGACATTAAGGTCGTTATGGATGACTTTATTCTTAACAAAATAAGGAGCGTTGAGGATTTTACGAAGGATTTTGGACTGTAGGGATTGGATACGAGAGGAATTCGATGGCTTAGTGGAGCCCCAAAGCTCTACTCCGTAAAATTCGAATGTTAAAAGAATAAACAGGCGATTTCGTGCATCAAGCTGAATTGAATTAATCGAACGAATAATCCATATAATTCGGTTTTTAGCAATGCAATGTCTACTTTACGCGGGAATTCTAAAACAATTCATGAGTCTGATAATGATAATTTTTTGAAACTGGTCGAATGTATCTCTAATTTTGATGATGTATTTGCAGAACACATTGCCCGTATTAAAAAATCTGAGTCACGCCTAACTTATTATCTTGGCCATAAGATTCAGAATGAATTAATACAATTATTAGGAGAAAGGATAAAAAAAAAAAACGATTGTTTTGGAATTGAAACAATCCAAATATTTTTCAATTATATTATATTGCACTCCAGATATTGTACATATAGAACAAATATTGGTTGTCGTGCGGTTCGTTCTTTTAAATGCCAATAATGACAAGGCTGAAATAAAAGAACATTTTCTGGGATTTTTCCCAAATACAGATGCAACTGGTCAGGGTTTAACTCAATTTTTGTTAGATTTTTTAAACTCCAACGATAATGATATACAAGATATGCGTGACCAAGGTTATGATAATGGCGCGAATACGGAAGGAAAACATATAGGTCTTCAGAAACGAATTTCAAACTTAAACCCGCGCGCATTTTACGTACCCTGTGCGGGACACAGCCTGGATTTGATAGTTAATGACGCTGCTAAAAGTTCGTTAGACATTGTCAATTTTTTTTCAATTGTGCAAGAAATTTATGTTTTCTTTTCAGCGTCAACAGGGCGTAGGCAATCTCTTGCCAAAGAAATGCCAACTTTAACTCTAAAACCACTCTTAAATTCTCGATGGGAGAGCAGGATTGAAGCAATAAAAGCTCTACGATTTAATCTAGGAAACGTATATGATGAATTTATCTGTTTCCTAGTTTTTTGGTTTGAAATTTTAAGCAAGATAAATTTAGTTAGCAAGACTCTTCAAAATTACGATGTCGTTTAGTCAGAAGTGGTAAAAATGATTGATCTTGCAAAAAGAAGTGTGTCTGAATTCCGCAATGAGTCCGCTTTTCAGGAGTTACTCGATAACGCGAAAACCATAGCCGAAGAGGTCGACGTAATTGCCGAATTTCCCGCACCAGCTCCGATATCAATAAGTTCGACGAACGGTTCGAACTTTGAATCAAAATAATACAAATTTTTCATTCCTTCAAAAATTAAATAACTGGAGGGATTTGGAGATTGATACAAAAAGAGCATATTGTTCTAATTTAGAAAATAAACTGCTTCAGAGGTAGAAAAGAGCTCTTTAATGAAATCGAATTATTATCGATGTTCTTTAATGATTCTACTACACCCTTGGATATTTTAAATTGTTTGTTTAATAATAAATTAATTTCAGTGTTTCCAAATCTGTCCAAAGCACTTAGGATTTACCTCACATTGCCAGTCACTGTAGTTCACAGCGAAAGATCATTTTCGAAACTAAAGTTAAATAAAAACTATCTCAGATCCACAATGTCTCAAAGTAGATTGACAAATTTATCATTAATAAGTATTGAGCATAAAATCGAAATGGAAGTGAGTGACCATCGTTAATGATTTTGCAGCAGCTAAAGCACGAAAAGTAATCTTGTAAATATGTATTTGTAATTTGATTAAGAGCGTATTTTAATTTGTATAAAACATTAATAAATATTTTAAATTAAACTTGTGCTTTCTTATTTTGTAAGCCCTACGTTCGTGAAATACAGGGTTATTTTTAGTCAGTGCGAATATTATATTTTGGCGGAATGCATATACGCATCAATACCAATTCTGAAATCGGGAAAAAATATCAGCAGTTTCATTCATTTGATCTCAATGACATTTTCTATGGAACAACAGATTTTTTTCGAGATTTCAGAGTTGGCCTCATAATAAAAGTTGTTCGTATTGATGGGTTATGTCAATAACCCATAGGTAGTGCGAATCTTAAGTGAAGAACGTCCTTCAATACTATCCAAGGAGACCTCGAGCACTTCGATGTCCTATTCAGTCTCATAAATCCACGTTTTGGCCATTTTCAGCTTTTTAAGAAATGTGGATACCCTTTCAGTCATTCTGCTCGGGTCCATTCTTTTGTAGATGTATACAGGGCTGGATTCAGAGTTTTCTCAAAGCATTTGTAATTTTCTCTGTGAGCGTGTAGAGTTATTGGTTGTGGCGTCATCTATAATGATCTTCTTTGATAGGCCCCAAAATTTTATTAAATTTAGTTAATGGCTTTCTCTCCATGCATAAACATTTCCTTGTTCAAGATCAACATTCTGGCGCATACATTGCCTATGGGTGAATTAATGTTGAATAGTGTATAAGTTTACCATTAAGGGATATGCGCTTCTTGTTTTAAATATCTTTGGTGGGCTGAAAGGCTGCTTTCATCGTGTTAATCGTATTAAGCTTATTGATCCAATCATGGGTTAGATGAGAACAAGTACCATGTGCCAAACATAATATCTGAATATTCGCTTAACAATGAATTACTAATGGGGTTGGGTTCTAAAATAATTATCTTCGTTAGAACACAGGTTGTCATGTTTGTCAAAATAAATTCACAAAAGAGCGATTGCTGGATTTGTGGATAATTTTTTTAACTATCAAGAGAACTCGTAAAAGTAAAAAAGTGTACTATTGCTTTGATTTTATAAAATTTATTGTAATTTTTCATGTTATTTGTAATTATTAAAACAGGCTTTTAGCATTTTAGTATTTTTTATTTGGTAAAGTTCTTAAGTATTCATTAAATTTGATTTGTGTATCCCTGAGGTATCCAAAACATACATTTTTAAGTACACCTCAAGGGACCTCTATGACGTATTCGATGCTTTTACCTGCCATGTAACAGTAATAATAACATTTAGCCCTAAGCCAGCTCACTAAAAGGGAGAGTGAGTGAGTGTATGTGAGACAAAGCTGGGAGCCCCATCAGGATATTAAGGGCAGAGAGAGTGGCTGGATCCACACTACCCCAAATAGAGCCCGCTAATTACCGAGATACCGAAATCTACCGCGGAGGGAATTAATTAAAACAGAGCACGATACAGCAATAGATAATAGATGCAAATATTATAATATATACCAGATGTAGACTTTTATATACCAGATATTAATTTTGCACCAGGTATATAATATTATATTATATACCAGATGTAGAAAGAGATGTAGGACTTATGAAAAGGTAAACAAAAAATTCTTCCACATAAACAAAAAATATATATTCGTCAAGACGTTAAACATAATACTAAAGGAAAAGGATAAACGGTAGATAAGACGTTAAAGAAAGCAATTGCAATATCATCCAACCATCCTTACTATCCTTATCCTTACACAAAAAAAAAAAAATCTGTTTTCTCACATCATATATATATTTTTTTAGAGAGTTTCCCCAAAGTTGATGTTCTCCAACCAAATTTTAGGATAATAGTTTTTTTTCGAGGCCTTCCTATGAAAAGCAATTTCTTCATTGAGACATATCCTGCCACGTCTTCCTAAATTTGGTTAATCCATAAGATTCTTGTTCGACCCCTAATTCTTCTTCATTTAGGGCACCATTAAAGGGAGATTTTTCGTATTTTCCCATCCTCAGTAGGTGTCGAAACAACTCCAACTGTTGTTACAGTATGGTATATGTTAGAATGGTATTATGACTACCCTCGAAATACGGTATCGGGTATTATTGCACCCCTAGATATTCCGGCTGCCTTTCTCCAAAAGCCCACCTCCGCGATGAGACAGAAAAGCTATTGCATGCTCATTTAAAAAGAAAAAAAACAATGCAATCTATATTGTTAAACCAAGATTCGAACCAAGTAATCAGTCCTAGTAATATGCTTCTTTTTCCCATATAATAAACGAACATCATTCACAAGTAAAGATTACTGTTTGTACTTACTATATCCGAGGTTGTAATAAAACCTGGCAGCATAAAATATAATCTAACATAAAAAATGCCTTACAAGTAAACGTGAACTAAATTGCAAAGATATTACATGGAATGGTCTTTATTAACAGTTCAATTACAGAGGGTACTTACTAGACCATCTTATTTTCAGGTTCCAAGGAGGATGCGTTGTCATCAGAATAAAGAGAGGAGAATAATGGATTGAGGGATAGCTAGAAACTTAGAAAAGTGGGATGAAGAGGCTCTATCGTGATTTACTTTGAATAGTTTGTCAGTGACACAGGGATAGATAATGGAGTTGGAAAAAAACAGATAAGGTTGCTAGACTTGATCTAAGGCCTGTTATTCGGTGATAAAGATATTTAAATATGTATTATAGGAGTACAATACACTAAGAAGAAAGTCATCCATAATTTAAATACACGAATAAATCTGAATAAGTAATGAGAAGAATTATTCAAATTAATAATAAATTTGGGAGTGGAGTAGCTCAGAGGTAGAGCACTGAATTACTGTACTGAAGATACCGAGTTCAAATTCAGCTGTGACAGCTAAATTATTTGATCTATCAACGGCCATACATGGAGCCCCTGGGATCTAGGGCTCAATCAACCTCTATAAAGTGGGCACCCCTAGGTAGGGGGAACACCTGGCGGGTGTCGGGATCTCGTACCGCTGTCTTTGAAACTCAAACGCTGTCTCTACCATGTACTGAACCCAAGACCTTTATTGGGTCGTAGTGATACAGGTTTAAAAAAATAATAAATCTGAATAATTAAAAAATAGAATTATTCATACTAATAATAAAATTTAAACTTGTCTTCTAGCAATAAGCATAGGATTAAGTAGTAATTGCATTTAAATAATTAAATAAGAAGGGTCAAACTAAAATCTTTACAAAGAACGACTACTTAATATTTTATTTATTAATTCAAAATAATGAATTAAGTATAAATTAAGATACATCCTTAAATAACAAACGTGTTGTCATAAATTTACCTTTTCCTCAAAGTAATAATATAATTCTATCATTTTTAATTTAATTTTAATAAACATAATTATGACAATTAAACATTTCAGAAGAAACTGAATGAATATTATAAAAAATTCAAACCTCAAGAATTTTGTTGTTCTAATCTTATTTTAAAAACCTACAGGAAGATACTATTAGGAAAGATGTATTTTGCAATATCTCACTCCCTGACTCTGTGGTTACAATATACATAACAAATGGCATTTGCTAAGAAACGAGAAAAAAAATAAAACGTAATATCACAGTTTCGCGTTGCCTCCACAAAAAAAACCCTCCCTTCTGCCTTTGTTTTAGAAGAGGTAGAAGAAGTAGAAGAAGAAGAAAGGGGAAGGATATATTTCCAACTGATGTTTCACCGCTACTGGCGGGGGCTCACCCTCCACAGAATAAACACAGCCGTTACTGAAAAAGTGATAAATATTAATGGTATGTGCCCGAAAAGAGTCCTTTATAGATTAGACGTCACATCTCTCATTCTCTATCTCTCTCTCTCTCTCTCTCTCACACACACATCCCCCTGTCTTCAAAAACACTGCTCCTATCTAGGTCATCTAGATAACTGGATATCTCGAAGAATCTGGATCGGTTTTCATCTGAACCGTGAAGGAAATGGCTTTGTCACCGATAGCCTCGGAATAGATGAACATTATTTTTCTATAAATATTTTAATAATAACAAATTAAACACTAGCACATTGTCCATATATGTTTTTGGGTCGTTTCATATGAAAATTCCGTTTCTGTTATTTTTAAAATTCAAATGGGAATTAGTGGACTTTCGTTGTTAACTATATTCATGCCAACCGATTGTAATGAGCTGTTATAATATTTACAATACAACCCTCTATTTTTTATGGTATTATTTACTATCACTATAATTGACCGAAGTGTTTAGTATGCCATCAAGTATGGCCATCGAAACATACGTTTCTCGTGTATTTTTTTTTTAAAGCTTAAACTAAGACAATCGGTAGCTCAAGCTGCAAGAAACACCACCACCGCGTTCGGGTAAGAGTTACACAACAATTTAGTGTAATTATTCCAATTCATAAGAAGGACATCACTACGGAATGTAAAATCTACGGGCCAATCAGTCTACTTTCTGTGGAATGCAAGATATACACACGCATTCCGGAAAGTAGACCAAGAAGAATTGTGGAGGGACAGCTTGCACAAGAATAAGCTGGGTTTAGACCCGATGGATGGGCGCGCGACCACATATTTGTCCTTAGAAAAGTATTGGACGGAGCATGGGACATTTTCCAAGCCTTTCTAGACTTGAAGTCTAGTTGACTTCGTTCCACATGATATGGAATGGATCTCCACAAGAACGAATGGAATCAACAACCCTTCATATTTGCAGCTACAGAGATATATACAGATCAAATGTTTGAGAAAGTTCAGAGGTTTTAGTGAATCATTTAATGCTAGCTTAAAAATGAATTTATTTAAACTTTTGATTTTTTCCCCCTTAAACATCAAAACAGCATTTTTTCATTATTGGAAATGATATTGTTACAACGATTAGGGCCGGCTTATTCTAATTTATTTTAACCACAAACTGAATAACTGTATTTTTCCATATTTTTACATCAAATAGTCCTATTTTTTTATGGGGACTGTAAAACATAATATACAAAATGGAAGAATAATAAATAAATAAGTCCACGTCTTTTTTTGTTTTTTTATTTAACATTCAAAAATATTAGTCACATTTCCAGCCCTTCGTTCATGGTGCCGAGAAATAGGGTGAAACTGCTTTATTTTGTATCTCGGAAAATGACAATGACTTTGTTTTTCCAACGAAATGAGCAGTCTTGTAAACTCCTTTTTTCCTTGTTGTATATCTATATTATCATTAAACCTTATTACCAGCATCACCATAAGTAATGTATGGATTATTATTAAATTTCAGTAGGCAAAAAACAACAGAATAATGCCTAAGAATACTAACAGCGCACACAGGGGTATTTGACACCAAAAGTCGATCAAAATAGGAAAAGATTTTTTCGACAATTCCGGAAACCTACCTCTACTTACGTTAAGCCAAATGTTTATGGAACATAAGGTCATATTTTTTTCTGGGAAAACAGGTGTACCTGCTGGTGTATTAGTTGTATTGATGGCATTGCATGTCGCACGTGCTGTTACCAAGTAAATGAATGAAATATCTGTGAGCTTCATATTGTTTTCTGTGTGTTATCAAGTGAATATTGGTGATTTCTAAAATGTATATTATACAGTTAGCCATTTAGAATCAGAAAATAAAATCATAAATCTTCTGATGCCTTTCAATGCTATTTTAATAATTTTTTGTCGAATAATTGATTTTGTGCAGATATTTTTTTATAAGAGATGTATAATTTAGTAATTATGATATACTTCCGGCCTTTTCCCGGCTTTGATTTTTGACTTTTCTTTAACGTTAGAGTATTGTTTCCCAGTTTTATCAAAAACTAGGTGCCAAAACATACATTAAATGAACAAACAGCCAGTTGTTGTAGAACCAAACGAGGTTATTTATTATTTTCACTCTTTTACTTTTTTAACATTTCACTTGTTATATGCTCCTCTGGATTAAAGATCATGACCCGACAAGCTGTTTATTAGATGGCTAAAGACTGTATAGGAATGGATTTTGCACAGAAGTTGGAATTAATCGAGGAAAATGTCGTCAAACAATCTACATTCTCAGAGGAACAAAGTTTCAGCAAAAGTTTTCAAGACTCAAATCGGATATGAAATCAAAATGACAGGTTGCTAAGAGAACAGAAAGTGTATTTTTTTAAGAAATACCATGATTGGTTGCAAGGAACCATTGTAATTTCTATAAAACCATGTTTATTTAATTTGAGTCTTCCTAAAAAATCATTCCAAGATTTGACTTCGGCTAATATTGGATGTGCCAACTATAATTATGGCAACTATAATGATGGAACCACCACCAGGAGGTTCTTTGCTAACACCGAAGTAGCTGCAAGGATAAAAGGTATTGCTGAAACCTTATCAACAGATTTGCGACTATTTTAAAAGTGATATCTAGTGGCCAGAAAATATATACTAAAAAATTCGCTGCCTATTCTCATGAAACGGCTGAGAGGTACATCGAACTGTACTCATGGTATCCAATGTCGCCTACACTACATAATATATTAATACAGAGGAGGCAGCAGAAGCAAGGAACAAACATTTCCGGCAATACCGAAAAGATATTAGAGAAAATGTTTCGCATTCAATGCAATACGGATGTTGTGAATAGGCTTTTGTTGACATCTGATCCATATTTGAGCTGTATAAAGCCCAGACCCCCAAAAATGTCAAATTCTTTCAAGCAAGAAACCATTGAAATGTTGCTCCCACGGGGCCCATGTACTCAAATTGAGGATAACAACACAGAAGATGAAATGAGTTCTGATGAAGAAGGATGGGATGATTTCTCAGATAATATTATTTATTATCTTAATATTATTTATTAACATTATTGTACTGTCATACCATTATTATATACCTATTTTAAAGTTGTAGTTTTTTTTTTAATGTAATATAAAAAGGTTGAGTTTAATGTTTTTCTTAGTTTCTTTTTTATAGTTCTAACCTATATTATACTAAAATTATGAAATAGCATCAAAACTTACATATGAAATACATCACAAAACTTGTGGCGTCAAATACCCCTGTGTGCAGCGGTTAATAAATAACCCTTGCGGGAGTAAAATTAAGTTATGGCATACATAATGCCTGAAAAAATAATAAAGGCTCAGCTAACCTTTATTAAGTTAAAACGAATGGACCAGGAGTCGAGCAACTATTCACATCTATATTAATGTATATAAAATCAGTTAAAATTAGACAATGATTATTTTTTTAATAATAATAGTTGACCTAATAGTCTTTTTCTAATTTTTCATTTGTTAGCTTTTTTGTTTATAAATATTACATCTTTGTTATTATATAATTCAATCCTTCTTCACTACATATATTATTATGCATATACTGTTATTCATTACCATATATTATTTTAATTTATATGTATCTAGTATATTCAGCTCTGAAGAAGACCTACAATGTGGGTCGAAACGTCGGCTTTAAAAATAAAAAGGTCTTCTTACCAAAAAGAATTTTTTCTAACCTCCACCCGGACCATTTTCTTCCTCATAATTATTTTTTGTTTTCAAACCACCCACTTTGTGGTACATTAATAAATTATTTTTATGAGGACGTATAGACGCTTGGAAGCGCTTTCTCCAATGTTCCTTCTCTCCTATGTCAATTTTCTCCAGTCTTTCGATATTACTATTTTTCTTGTAACCTTAGGGTTTTATCTTGGAATCTTTTGTAGTTGTTCTATAACAACTGTAAAGTATTTTAATAAAATATTAATATGAATAATATATATTAAGTATACAGTATCTGAAATATATAAAAAATTTAAGTAGTGCTGAACATGTTTGGACCAATTACATTTTGTCTTATTTTATTTTAATAAATACATTCTGTTTCATTTTAAAATAATACGATTTTGAATGAAAGGCCTAACTTAGCTGGGCAATTGAGAATATTCAAAGCAGACGGCTACTTTCAATTCTAGGAAGAAGCAGGAAATAGCGAGTTTCCCTGCTCGCTAAGGGCTCGTTTGTTTCGTTAATTAACTTCTATTTTACCTCCACACCGCCTCCATCGCCAGTTATTCACTCTGCTAACTTAATGGACTCAGTTCATTCACGGTTAATTTGTTTAGTTCCAAAATAAAATCATTTTACAGCACGCCTTTACAGAGTTTAGATTTTAAAAACTTAATGGCCACACCACTCCCCATGCCTGAGAACACTAAGAGAGAACTAAAAAGAACGTGGATGAGGGATCTGTTATCATAGAAAATCAAATCAAGCCGCTGGCTACTATTCTTCTTCATGCCTCTCATGTCATTTTGTTCTATTTCACAGATTGCCAATCTGATGATTGTCTTATTTTTATATTGGACAGGTGATGATGCAAATATAAAGAGAGAAAAAAAAAGTTCCGTAGTAACCTCCAAATAGCTGGGTGTATTAGCGAACTAGAAGCTGTTTCCACGCTATATTTGCTAAGACCATTTCGGCTAAGACCCGATCCCGAAGTACAAAATAGTAAATTAGATTGATGTATTGGTTTAAGATTTTCTCATTTCTGCTGAACAGGAAACGGTAAATCTAATTTATTTTAGGGGGAAGAAAATGTTCCGAGATGAGGTCGAAAAAAGAATTTTTTTGTTTCGACATGTTTCGACCCAACAGAGCTTTCGGTCTCCACTTAGGCATCGAATTCATCTCTTATCCAATCCTCCGTAAAATCCTCAATGGTCCTTACTTTGTTACAATAAAAAGATTCATAATTACCTTATTGTTACTGATTTGGCCTAAATCCGATATCAATGTTTTCATGGCAAACTTTATTCCCAAACAAACCTAGCAACCTCGTCAGTTCCTGATAATCTAATGAGGCGTCTGAAAACAAGACGGCCTCGTGACCTTCTAAAATGAATTTTGTATTCAACTTAGAAGTTATTATAGTTAAGTTGTTATTCAACCAACCAGAGGGTAATTACTCAATTTTCCTTTAAATCATGACATTATATATCTTTCATTCTATTTAATGTATAACAGTTGTTAATTTCAATAAATAAATTTTTTGAAAACACGATTTAGACCCAAATAGCAGGTCTTCTTCAGGACTAGATAACCTGAACCTGTAACCACTAAGACCCGTGAACGAGTCTGGGGTTCAGTACATGCTAGAGACTGTACTGTTTCATGAACAACGGTTCTGCAAGGTGACTTGTCCAAGGTCACGCTCAACCGCCAAGTTTCCCCCCTTATTTTGCGTACCCTATTTTTATAATATTTTGTAGAGGCTGGATGAGCCACCGGAGGGTCCTAGATCCCATATGATCGGGACTAGATAGACAAGATTTAAACAAAATAAAATGATATAGAAAAAACTTTAAAGGATCAATTAGGTTAAAGTAAAATCTAAAAATAATGCTATTAGAGTAAACCAGGAACAAAAGTAGTGATGATGAAATAAATTACAGGTATTATTTAAAATATATGACCAAGAACAATGGTATATAAGTACTAACAATAATGTAAAGAAACCGAGTGAATGAATGTAAAATAAAAAGAATAAGAAATAAGAAACAAAGTAATTGATAAATAATAATCATCATTATCATAGTCCATCCTCCAAACCACCTTAGACTGTTTTCTTCAATGACTTTTTCTGCAGGCCCTCCGGGCTTGATCTAATGATCGATAAATAATCTAATATGTAATATTTCAAATAAAATAAAGATGGTAAAATATATCCAGCCCTACAGGGAACCTGGAATGTGGTTTCAATATAAATGAATCTATATTTCAATATAAGATATTCCTTCTTTGACATCCACCCGGACAATTTTCTTTCGTATATGTATATATATATATTTTAACATTTTTCAAAAACAAGTAAAATTAATCTTTGCAAAAACCATTTATTAACGAATTTCAAGCGCATCTGTTACTTAGAGTTCTGCTTTTGTAAACTATTTATTTTTTTTAAAGAATCAGTCGGTTGCTGTGAGGACCTCTGCCTGGTTAATCCTCATTTTGTTGTATGATATATTATGTTACCAATAGCAAATTATATCGGCTCCGCCAATTTGTCAAATATACAATAGCCGGGAATAAAATTCAGGATTTGAACGGAGCGAGAATCTGCGAAGTCAAATGGGTTATAAATGGATTTCTACTGTCTGGATCTATCAAAATGGAGGCCTATTGTATTGCTCTACCTCCTGGGCCGCGGTAAAACATTGGAACTGCAATTTATCTTGTTTATCTTACAATACGCTGCTTCGATTCCCAAGCCCCGGGTAAAGATATGCTTTATTTAAACAATTGATTATACTGATGTAGGTCGACTATATTCTAATTAAATATAAAACAAAAAAAAAATCAATCTGATAATGGGCAATAATGTCCGAAATGTTGTTACGTTGAAAATAAAAAAGGATTTAAAGGAAGAAGAAAAAATATTGTCAAGAAGTTCAAAATTCAAAATTTAATTACCTGGACTGAAAATCTCACAACCACCGACAAAACATTGTGGATGTATCCTTGGACCAATCCTTTATACAGTTTATACAGCTGACATCCCAACTCATCCTTATACTATCCTTAGCCACGTATGCTGATGATAAATGTGTATTATCAGTCAACACCAATCCAGTTATTGCATCCCAAAACCTCTAATCCCATATCACGGACCTTGAAGAATGATGTCAAAACTGGAGAATTAAGATAAATTCTCAAAAATTGCATCAAATAACTTTTACCTTACGTCGTAAACCAATGACTTCCTACCCTTCAGTATCCTTTAATAATTTCCCACTTATGCCTTTAGAACAGATCCGATACTTAGGGTTGAATCTTGACAAACGATTAAAACCTGGAACCCTCATACGAGACTGAAAAGACAAGAAACCGCTACCTCAACACTTACTAGACAAACGCTCTAAGCTCCCAATTAATTAAAAAATACTCTACATGAACATCATACGACCTATTTGGACTTACGGAGTAAAGTTTTGGCGCTCCACTAAGCCATCGAATTCCTCTCGTATCCAATCCCTACAATCCAAAATCCTTATTTTGTTAAGAATAAAGTCATCCATAATGACTTTAATGTCCCATTTGTTGCTGATTTGGCCCGAACCCGTTATCTATCCTTTCATAACAAACTTCATTTCCACTCAAACCCTCTAGTTTCAAACCTAGCTTCCTCTTCAATTCCCGATAATCCTTCGAGGCGTCTGAAAAGAAGATGGCCCCGCGACCTTCTTAGTTGATCTTGTGATTTGAGTACTATCAGTGGTTAGTTTCTCTACATGTCATTTTCGCATGTCATTATGTATCGCTTACCCTATTTACTTGGTGTATTGTTGTAATGCAGTTGAAAATATCAATAAATAAAAAAAATTAGAAAAATACATATATATTGTAAATTGGATTCATAAAATACATTTCATTATATTGAAAATATAAAGATTTATGTCCTACAGTGTATATTTTAATTATTATTTACATCCTGTAACGTAAATGCTTAAATAGCAGATACTTGATGGAAGAATATAATACGAATATAATAGTCAATAGAGGATGGAAATTGCTGGGGGGTGCAGTCAAAATATACAAACAAATAAATGAAAATTTATTTCTTATTAAACTTATTTTTTTTATTTATATGAGGCACAAATAAAAAATAAGTTTTCACTTATTTGTGTGTATATTTTGACTGCACCCCCAACAATTTCCACCCTCCATTAGTTCTTCCAGTCAACTATTTCCTCTCTAACATGAATAATAGTCAATAGTTCATGATAAGGAAAAAATCCATGCCCATTCGCGAATTGAAAATCCGAAATAAAAGCATGTTCATTTAAAAGCAAACGAAGGCGGTAAAATGGTGGCAACGGAGTAAAGAAAGCCTTACATCAGTCTATTTCTTGACATTCCTATTGCAGGAAATTGAGCTTAAAAGGAATAGCAAGAAATGTCTTCATTAATAAGAAACAGTGGTATTAAGACAGACGCACTGTCTAAATGACTCTTATACGCGGCAATAAAATTTTTAGACCGATATAATAATGGCATGAATCATTTCATATAGCTGTTTGAAGGTCCCAAGGTTCTAAATAATGCTTTAAAATCCTGTTTGTGGGTACGAAAAATTTGAATAAGAAAACTTCAAGGAAAACTGAAAAACGAACAAAAATGCGTATGCAAGATCGAAAAGTTTATATATTTTTTTTAAATAAAAACGCATTAAAGAATCCCTCATTTCGCAAGCCCACAAGAAATCGATGAAAGCATAAACAAACTGCAGCAAACCATAGCTGAATGCTTAAAGCAATCAACCACAAGAACATTTCGTACAAAAAGGATAACTCTCACAAGCAGTGTGCCTAGTTCCATTCTTCATAAAATAAAGGAAAAAAATAAAGCAAGGAGGAGATGGATGCAAACCAGGAATCCTCAAGACAAAAGTAAATGGAACTTTCTAAAACGCGCCGTAAAAAAGGAGTTAGAGGAATTCACGATAACAAAGTACAAAAACTATGTTTCCAACCTGGACCCAAGAGACCAATCATTATGGAAAGCTACAAAACGCCCTTTAAATAAAAAAGGAAATATCCCCAGTCAAGTAATTAACGGAGGGTATATCACGAGCGACTTGGATAAAGCCGAAGCCTTTGCCGATTATTTCCAGCTAACGTTTTCAAATTCACAATCCGATAGAGTGCGGTCAGACGTTGAAATCGAAGAGTTTTTACGGTCACCTCTACCAACAGTACAACTGCCGCTGGAATTCACTACTCCTAAAGAAATCCAGTCACTAATTTGTAAGCTCAAAACTAGGAAAAGTCCCGGACACGACTTGATACCAGCAATTGCAATAAAAAAGTTACCCAGGAAAGCAGTTGCTCTGATAACAGCAATCTTCAACAGCTGTTTAAGGATAGGATATTTTCCTGATACTTGGAAGAGAGCAGAAATGGTGGTTAAAAACAAACCTGGCAAAAATGCCAAAGAATTAAGCAGCTACCGCCCCATTAGTTTACTGCCAATCGTAGGAAAACTGTTCGAATCAATTATTAAAATGCGCCTCTCTTCTTATCTTCAATCTATAGACATTATCCCAAACTTTCAGTTTGGTTTTCAACTCAATCATTCTACATCACACCAATTAGCAAGATTATCAGAGTTCATAGTCAACGGATTTGAAATGAAAAAACACACGCTAGTTGCATTCCTAGACTTTGAACAAGCATTTGATAAAGTTTGGCACACCGGTCTCCTCTACAAACTCAAAAAAGCAAATATTCCAAAATTCCTTCATGACATCATATGCTCGTTTCCGAACAATCGATCATATACAGTTAAAATAAACAACACTAACTCAACCATTGTACCAATCAGTGCCGGTACCCCACAGGGCTCAGTTCTCTCTCCGATCCTCTTCAACTTTTATGTTCATGATATCACACAGTCTCCACTTACCTCCATAGCTATGTTCGCTGACGACACAGCAGTATTCTCGCAGAGTGATGACATAATAATAGCCAGGAACAAACTTCAAAGTCACCTAAATGAGTTGCAACAATACTTTTTAAAATGGAAATTTGACCTTAACGTTCAAAAATGCTGCGCAAAAATTTTCACCCTTAGACGCCCTTCAGACCCACCTGAGCTAGTGCTCAATGGCAGCAACCTCCCGTGGAATAAGGAAGCTGTAAAATATCTCGGAATTTATTTAGATCGTCGACTTACCTGGAACCAGCAAATCAACACTAAATTAACACAGGCCTACGCAAGACTAGCTCTACTTTATCCCATAATTAATAGAAATTCCAGATTAAAACCAGAAACAGCCTTATTAATTTATAAAACCATACTCAGACCTCTACTAATGTACGGTTGTGAAGTGTGGGGTGCAGTGTCTACAACAAAGAGAAAAAAATTGCAAACCTTTCAAAATAAAATCCTAAGGATCGCAGTAAACGCGCCTTGGTTTGTACGAAACAGTCAACTTCACCGAGAGCTAAACCTAGAGTCGATTGATGAATTTATTAAAAAAACGCTACACCAGATTTAAGACCGGATTACCAGCAGTCCAAGGAGCTGTAGCATTCAACATAGGCAAACCTATTTCTTCCCCAAGACTAAAACCAAGACTGTTGAAAGATATTCTGATGTGATCTCAATAGATAACGTTTCTCACCAATCGTTTTAACAAAATGTAATATAATCCTGTTTTCTTTTAGTTTTCCGTTTTATAGTACTATAGCTCTGTTTATTATTACATTAATTTTAATTTTGTTTACTTATTTACATGTTTTATATTCAAACTACTATCATTCTTTTATATGAAAAAACACTATTAAATATTTACATCTACTCTGTAAATAATCTGATAATGTACAGTTAGGGGTGTCTCTTGCATGAGACGAAACCCACACTTTCACGATGTGTTAAATCTTAAAATTCACTATTAAAAAAACCATGTAATGCTAGGAATAGCCGATCTGGTAATAAAGAGAATAAAAGAAAAAAAAAAAGAATCCCAATGTGATGAATATCGAAATGGCGTGATCTACATCTGAAAACCTATATTACTTAAAACATAAGCATCGTAAATACATTTAGTAGAACCCAACAATGTACTTCCACAGTGAAAATATTTAAAAAAATGTAAAATAAATCGTAATGAAAATGTAAAATCTTCTATTGGTTTCAAGCAATTAATATGACTTTTAAGATGAAATAGCAACGAAATTCTACTGAAATACATAAAGCTCATTGAACTGGCCAATGCTTACGGGCCTCTTTTAGGAAACCGAAAATACTTTCCTTTTCGATAGAAGACAGTTGTTCGTTGGAGGCAACCTGTGGTCTAGTGGTTAGCGTAACAAACTACTAAACCCAAGATCGCGGGTTCGTAGCCCGGCAGGTGGCCCTAGGATTTTTTAAAGGAAGTAAAAACTCCTTAGTTGCACCGTCCTTCGGAAGGGACGTTAAACGGGGGTCCCGAGCCTGTACGATGTCAGGTACTTGTTAAAGATCCCTGTCCTAATAAAACCTGGATAGGCAAAATTTAGAGCTCCAACTGTAGCATCGTCCGATTAGCCATAGCAGCATAAAGTGACGTTAAATGAACAAACAGTTGTTCGTCACAAAACCTCAGCACAGGGTAGGGTTTTCCAGGAACGTAGAGATTGACGAACCGACCAAATGTTTCCCAACTCGATTAAAGAGGTTCTTGAACAACTGTTACCAACTGGCGAAGAGTTGTTGGTGCACCACCTCACTGAGATGTTCCTCAGCCGTTGTTGGTTCGTGTAAGTTCGCTCAATGCAATGATATAAGAGTAAGAACAGAAATTGTAATAATTTATACTTATTATTAATGGCAGCAACGTTCAGCGATGGAAACTTTTAAATGTCATTTTCAGCTTTAATATTATGATATATAAGGGTAAATGGATTAAAACTATGTAATAATAAGTAATGATGGCGCTCGAACAGCACCATTTTTTTTAGATTTTCTTATAATTAACTTAATTATTTTTTTACAAGCTGTTATTTCATATCTCTGCTCTCAAAATACTCAGTGAGTTAATAAAATCAAAATACCAGGGACTGAAGGAACATCCACAAAGGTGATATATAATTCATATACTGACAAAAATATGAGAAAAGGACCAATAAAAGATTTGATGAAGTACAGGAAGGAAGAAATTGAAGTTAGGAGAGGAAAATAGAGACCATGGGAGGCTAACCTGGGGGTTGGTTAGGCACTCGCTTCCTAACTGTCATCTCGGATAATTGCTCTGCGTCTGGCAAACTTTATTTCAGTAAATCTCTATCTATCTTTGTATCTCATCCACGTCTCTCGTGTAATATCCTTCTAGGATAATACCTCATCTCTAATATCTATGGCCCCTCTAGTTTGTAATTACATTTATTTTAACTATGAAAAGATAACGTGAGGGTCATAAAAGACTTCCCGAGTAACTTTTCCTTCAGATTAATGATTCCATACTCTCAGTATATGAGAAATTATCTGTTAGGAATAAAATACACATAGAAACTAAATATTTTCTATAAACTAAATTAAACTGATAAACATTAGAAGTGATTGGAGGTCGCCTAGAATCAAGGTGTCGAGGAAATAAATCAAATTTGCAAATAAAATGACAATAAATTGTTTTATTTAAATTTCTTGAAACTATAGGTATTTCCAGATACCTAATCTTTTGGTTTTTTGACCTTGTACATTTCATTTTCTACTATAAACCTATGCCACTACCACCCATGAAGGGTCTAGGGGATAGGTTACAGTACATGGTAGTGTCTGTACTGTTTCGAGGGCAACTGTTGAGCAGGGCTGGGATTTAGCCGAGATCACGCTCGACCACCAGGCTTTTTCCACAAATTAAAGTTGCCTATTTTATAGAGGCTGGTTGATCCCCAGCAGAGTCTCCAGATCCTACGGGATCCGACCGAGGCGATTATCAGATAAATAATTTGCCTAAAACATCTGGATTTACCAGGGACCTTCGGCACAGCAACTCAACGCTCTACCGCAAAGTTACCTCTTCCCCTAAACATTGTCTTCTACCTTCGAATAAAATTCGTTACAAGTATAAACAGACCGGAAGGACTAATTCATTAAAAGTTTTAACTGCAGTTGACTGTCCGAAAACTTCATCTTTCAAATATTGATGTTACGATTTTAATCTTTTTGTTACAAATATTGATGTTAAACATCCGACAAATTAATTATGATATAACCGGAATATCACCAAGTAGATACTGCAAAAGGAATTGAGCTTGGAAGAATTTCAAACGATGTTATAAATCTGAAGAATTTCCAAGAGGAAAACAAATAAAGTCGAGTTAAAAAAGTTTCCTTGGTATAAGCATAAGTGTTCCAAGATAAAAACGTAGATAATCAATAAGGATAGGTTACAGCGAAGTCGAAATGCAATAACATAAATAAAATTTCAACTTAATATTTCTTTTTTTGTACTATTCTTAAGTACATGAAAATAACAGAACTCGATTATTTTATAGCTATAACAAGGATTGAGAATCTTTTTATTTGTATCAACAAATACATTTTTTATTTTATTTCAAAGAATATGAATTTTTATAATAAATAATGAAGTGGAAGGAGATATTCTATAAAAGTTGAAAACAGAAGATGCAAAAGGGTCTATAATGCTTCATACTTGCTTCAGACACACACTCAATGTAATGCCAGTTATTATTTGTATGTGTTTTCAATTCAATCATAAATGTAACAAATTAAAAAGAATGGTGGCGATGCAATACTCATGAGCAAAAATCGCGGATAATTGCTACTTGCTATAATAAATTGTGGATTATAATATTTTCTTAATTTATTTGAATTCTTTGGATCATTGACCAAGTTATTCCTATAGACTCTTTGGTAACAAACAATTTAAAAATGCTCTGCAATAAAACATTCATCCCGAAGAAACTGGTGAAAAACTCAACAGAAATAATACTAAAAACAACCAATTTCTTATCAATCAGACCAAACAAACCAATGTAAAATAAACTGAATATTTTTTCTGGTATTCCCTTGCAACCTCGTTCCTAATCTAACGCACATACAAAACGTTGACATACTAGTTAATTTTCTAGGACTTGAGACACTAACGACTTCGTTTTTCATTTGCGTTAATAATAATAATAATAATCCAATAATAAAATAACTATTACTGTAGGGTCATGGTGGTTAGCATAATAACTACTAGATCCGAGATCGCGGGTTTGTAACGGCAAGGGGGGGGGCGTAAAACGACGCTCCCGAGCCTGTGCAATGTTAATAATACTAATTACACATAGATAGGAAAATTGTTGACTTTCACTGCAGCATCGTTCGATTAGCAGGACAGTTACATTAAACGAATCAAAAAACATACATAATAATTATTTAATTATTATAATTAATAAGTATTGGGTCGTAACAGATGAAATGTCAGTTTCGTTTATTTACACTTTTCCTTTTATTAGGGATTAGATTATTTGTACACAAACAATTATGTTATGTATACCGTTTGAAAGACCATTTAATCCTTTTTCATAATCAGTCTTACTTTTCCTTTTGAAAGTGAAGCAACGTTTTAAAAATAAATAAGAATAAAATTATGTCTTCCGTGGAAATTCCAATAATTATCCTCTACGAATTTAAACTTGGCCAAGCGTCACGGAGGCGTTCCGAAACATTAATAATGTTTACGTTGAAGATACAGTGAGCGAAAGAACAGTCTTCCGTTGGTTTAAAAAATGTCGGTCTTGGGATTATGACCTTTCCAACAAAGAACGACGTAGGCCGAAGACTATGTTGGACAACGAAAAGCTGAAAGCTGGTCGAAGCGGGCACTTCTCAAACCACTCGTGAATTAGGTTCACAACTTGGAGCAAGTGTCATGACTGTTTCCAGACACCTTAAGGAGCTTGGTAAGACAAAAAAGCTGGAAATATGGGTACCACATGAATTAACCGAGGCCCAGGAGCAGAGTATAGAGGTCCTTCCTCACCCTCCATATTCTCCGAACCTTTCACCAACTGATTTTTACTTTTTCCGTTGTTTGGATAATTTTTTAAGAAATAAAAAATTGACAACGAAAATGCCCTTAAATCGGCCTTCCAAGACTTCGCTTCTTCCTTGACACCTAATTTCTACACAGCGGGCTAGAAATGGTTGTTTCACGTTGGGAGAAGTGTATTGAAAGTGAAGTATCCTATTTTGAATAATAAAAGTATTGTTTAATAATTCAAATTTACATCTTCATTGACACTTCATATGTTACGACCCAATAGTCATAGTATGGACCCAATAATAATTTTATGATTCTTTTTGAGACGTATCATTTTTATTGATATTAAATAACAGTTATCATTAAAAAAAATATTGCCGAAGTATCAGTTAAAATTGATGCATTCCCAAGAGACAACTCTACAACCGCAGTGCTATTTACTATTGGAAGGTAATAGGTTTAGGAAACAATACGGCCCGACATCTAAAAAGGGATCTGAGACGGAATGATCTAGGACGGAGGGAAGCTGAAGGTAGGAAGAGACAAATTGGACTGTTAACCTCCAGCACAGGTAGCATGCTTTTCATAGCCGGCTATTTTTCCACAGCGGAGGAAACAAATTGAAAGCGTTGTTAGGTGCGTGGTGGCCACCGGGAGAGCGGGCAATTTGGCGCACGTGCGCCCTCCAAACGCAATAACAATCATTTTCAAAATCCCATCAGCGCAAGGGAGACAAATTCTCGACACTAGTGGCGACACCTACATCCACTCTCTTTAATCAGGAGCCACCTTTTTATATTGCGTGCCGGGTCCTTACTTTATTTCACACCCCCCTCGCTCCTAATGGTTTCTTCTATTGCCATTCCCTTCTCGTTTAAGAGAATGAGGGAATAATTATATTTCCTGACATTTTATCTCCTAAGTAATTATTTCTTAAGAGTAATCTTTATAGCAGGCGAACCTCACTGGAGCACAATTCGACATCACTGTTAAAAACTTGATAGATGTATTTATGCATTTTAAAATTTTTAGGTCCTGAACAGATTCATACTCGTTTTATTACATATAACGTGACTCATTCTTCAGAGATTTATTTTTTAATTTTTTTAATTATGTTTTTAAGCATGTTATTCTACCCTCAATTTCTTTTAAAGCTCGGAGTATGGGAGCCACACAAGTAAATAACAACTTGTTTAGCTTCAAGTATAATGGAGTATAATACTTCAAGTATCCTTTAAAAAGGATATTCCAAAGACACAGCTGTAGGCATCTGTTCACTTCAAAATAATGGTGGAAGTGGAATGTTACACTAACTTGGCTCACCAGCCTTGAACTTTTCCCGCCACTTATGAACACGGGATCAATAGCTAATATGGTGTAACTAAGTGGACAAATGTTTTTCCTTAAAGATTCTATCCTTAAACATTAAAGTAGGTTTGCCCCCAAATCCTCTCTCTGTATATTCAAAAACAGAAATGATGCCCGGTTAAATATAAAAGAAAGTTATTCAGCACTGAACTACTGTTAGAAGAAACTGAAACTAAACGGAAACAGTGACTAACGGGAAACAAATTTATCAGAAAGACATCAGCTTTCTTCAACTATTGTTTTGAAAGGAACCTGTATTTTCTTTTTAAATTACCGATTTATTGTGTTGTGGTCTAAAACGTAATTTGAAAAGCTTATCTAAGACTAAAAAAACAAGAAGCTTAAGAAAATAATACAATTTTGGTATTGTGTTTCAACTGTATTTCTAAGATTGCATCATTTGTTTTCGGTTCATTATTTATTCATCTTGGGAGCTACCGACATTTAACCATATAAAAATCAAATGCTTCAAAACTTCTGTCTATTTAAATTATTATCAAGGTACCCAAAAAGATCTCTTTTTGTCCCAGCATTACAAATAAATCATAAGCTAATACCTAGGATTTGTTTAAGAATTGTATTTTTTGTCCTACTTTCGGCCTTTGTAGAAACAAGTTGCTGAAAAGTCAGAGCATACTAAGGGTATATAAATCTTGGCAAAGCTTGAGGTAAGTGCTATTGCGGCTGTGAAACGAGAACCGAAAGACGGATAAATGGACCTTTTAAAAGAGAGTGATAAGATTCAGATAGGAATAAAGAAGTTTAGCCGATTTATTTCGAATAGTGCGAAGCCAATGTAAGGCGTTGACATGGTAAATGTAGTAAGTCATTAAAGGGTAATTTTACAAGAGAAACAAAACACTGTTTTGACAATTAAAAATGAAACCTATTTTCTTAACAGTCGTTTAGTGCTGAATAACTTTCTTTTAAATTTTACCGGTTATTATCTGTTTTGGAATTTACAGAGAGAGAGAGGAGGGGGGGGGGCAACCCTTCTGTAAGGTTAAGGATAGAATTCCTAAGAAAAACATTTGTCCACTTAGTTACACCACATTAGTTATTGATCCGGAGCCCACCCTGATTCATAGATGGCGGGAAAAATGCAAGGCCTCACCAAGTTGGCTTAACGTTCCACCTTCATCATTATTTTGATTATGGCAAATGTTCGCAGCTGTGTCCTTGGACCATCCTTTAAAGACATATTTTCTTTTATTCTCAGTCAATATTCTTGATAATACAACACATACAATTCTGCACTCAACCAGAAAACAACAGCTAGGCTAGGGTAGGCTACCAATGGATTATAATTATAGAATAATTGAGACAGTGGCCAATCCCTATATCATATACTTCTTCGTTCCGCCCAGTTGTTTGTAATCTTCACTCACAACGCTCCGGTCACATCCTCGTCCATCTCAATTGTTAATAATTACAACCTCTTTAGAGTTTCTTTAATAACCTCCCTTTGCTTTAATATTTGGATGAACATTTTGGATTCATGATGCTTCGTCTGATCAATACGTCTTTTGGATTTTTTTATCAATATGTTTATGGAATACTATAACTACTACTCCAATAGTCAGCAAAACTAATATTCCTTCCATATTTGCCATGATAGTTCAACCCAGTTCCACTTTATCACCTTCATCAGAGCGACTGATCTAAGTCTTGGGAAACTTGGAGGGATTAAGGATTCAATGAAATAATTTAAATTAGAGGAAGGAAAGTTTAGTAGGAACTAAGAAACAAACGGTTAAAGTTAAATGTGTTTCCCAAATCTAAGAAGTTGATAGAGAAGTATAAAGAGAATAAACCTCGAATAAGTTAATGTGTTCTAATATTCGTAGCTGATAACAGAATTGGCCAGGAAATATGTTACTTAACAGATTTCTGATACAAATTATCTTTTCGATTTATTTTTTATAGGAAATATGACTTTTCAATAATCGATAATTATCAAACGATCCTGATTAAAAAAAGTATTAAGTTGAGCGATGATAAACTGCAGCGGAGAATGGAGAGGCGAACAGCGGATGGAGAAGGGAGGAGATATATTTTCCAATGAGACAATGACTGCAGCTCTATGAGTTATAGGCCGTGTTTGTGCAGCGATGAGCGAGATTTATTGGGGCGGTGTCAGGATCGCCCTGCCCTACACGGTCCTTTCAATAGTCCTGTCCCGTGTTCAATAAAACAATAGGCAGTAATTTCCAGCCCCTCTTCCCTCGCGGGGGATGTGCCGCCGGAAAATTCTAAAAAGTATCCAGGTAGGGCGAAATTAAAGCGAGCATTTGTCAGGATGTGTGGACTAGGCGATGCAAAGGACTATGTACAATATTATGATATATTAAAGCGTAGATTGATAACTCGATTCTTGCACATAACAAACCGTACAGTTGCCAATGATAATACGTTTGTTGACAAACCTTTTCGTAACTTTTTTTCTAATTTCCTAACAAATCTCACGCCTACTGCTTTAAACCTATCAGTGAAATTCATCAGAACTGTGGGCATCGCTTGTAAGTGAGATGTAAGCACCTCACACCAGTGCCAACCATTTCTTATGGTCCAGTGCTTCGCCCCTTGGCAGGTTTTGTAGCGGGAGCCAAACGAGTTGAAAAATGAATTTACATGGAGGTAAATTTCCGCTCCCCGGATGAATAAGGTATTAAAATTTTCACAAATTTTGTTAGAAATGAGTTTCTTGTACTTATGGAAGCGTAATATTGTCAGTCTCGTAGTGCATTGGAATGATATTGAGTCCTTGCATATATTATAGCTCCAATTCAAGGCAAAGAACACGATAATCACGCGATTCCGCTTCCCCCAGTTCAATAAACTCATTTTTGATATTAATCGACCTAATCCCATATTCATCGGGATTGCAGAATCAGTTATTTGTAATTTCTATTTGTCTTTTATTTTACTATATAACATCAATAGTTTTGTATATGTATTATTTTTACTCTATTATATAGTTGAGACTTTCCAAAAAGTTTGATTTAAAATTTATGACACACTTGAAAAGCGGGAGTATTCTTGGATGTTAAAAAAAACCAAAACAACCTTAATTTCATTACTGGTTGGTAAAAATATAGAGCGAAAACAGAATTAGTAAACATCTGGTAAAAAAAAACAGTTATGAAAAAAAAAACTTGGTAATTTGGTCAACACAGATACAAAATAGGTTTTTTGTTTCAAAATTTAAGTTATATTTAATATATAAAAGAACAAAAAGTATGACAAAGATTTACAAGAATATAAAATTTATTAATCATAATATACAAACGCTTTATTATTTATATCATAATTAGATAATTTTAAATGTTAATAGACCTTTAAAGAATAACTGAATAAGGTAAAAAATATGTTTGAGATAAAACGAAGAGGAATAATGTTAAAAGTACATTACTAAAAGTAGTTTTAAAAATACGTTTGTAAGTAATTAAATGCACCGTAATCCAAGGATGGATGATGTTTATTGAAGGATAACTTCTAATAGGAAAACAGGAAAAACTCAATTGAATTCTATAAATGTAGCATTGAATGCCTACAACATTATATCGATCCTATATAAGATCTTAAGCGTACTAAAGTTTATCACCACATATTTAAGCCTAAATTTGTCTTTAGTGATTAAAATATTTTAAAAATGTTGGACTTTTTCCACTATAAGATAAAAACGCCTAAAGATATATTACAAGTACGAAGTACCTGGTTGATTATTAAGCATATAATTAGTGAATATAATCAATAAATTATAATTACACATCATATAATTAATTAAGAGTAACACAAATTAAACCTGGTTAACATGATATTTTTCATTAAATTCAATGAAAATTAAAGTGTGAATTTAATCAACATTAATTCATAATAATATAAACACACTGATTCGCTGTTAAAATTACTAAAAATATTATAAATCCAGAAGAAATATTTATCCTCATCTCTAAATTGAGAAGAGAGAATACAGAGGACACGCCTGGTAGTAGGTTTCGGAGGGCACGTTCATGCGCGTGATTTGAATTCAGCTGCTAACATGAAACCCATTAGAAAGCATAATGTAATAATCGAGACCTGTTTTGCATATAATTAGTTGAGGCAGCATCGGAGCCAAACTTAGTTCGCTCAACCACCGCTCTTCAGTTAGGTAAGTCCATAAAACTGAACTGTATGGATAGGGGTAGCAAACGAAAGAGAGCTTTCAAAATAAAAAAACGATGGAAAACTTCCGAGTTAATCAAAGCAAAGAATAAATTAATAAATTCTATCAGGGCAGAGAAAACTTCTTTACTCTTGGGATTCATCTACTACTAAGTGTACTAAAGTTAAGTATAATATAATACTAGTTAAAATATACCATCTGTTATAGAACTTATTGGAATAATATGTTTTACAACACTTACTCATCCAATAATATATTAATAATATTTAGGAGGATATATACTTAATATATCCTTAAAGATATAAATAGCAGTGGCCAACGTTTGGTATCGGAATACTGCACAAAAATGAATAGAGATATTGCTAATTTTGTAGTATATAATTTACCAAGCATTTATATTATTTTGGAAATTTGTATACTTTATAATATGTAATGTGGTATAATTTCAAGTATATATTAATGCTTTTTATAATAAAAATAATATTAAAATGCTAGGCAAAGTAAATATAACAAAATTAGTGGTATTCCTATTCAGTTATTTCCAAATTCATCAGAGGACATTTGTCGACATCGATAAAAATTAAAATTTGTTACAACTGGAAGAAAACAGGACATATTGTAAGGAATCGTCTTGATAAAACAATTAAAAAAGCGAGTATAGCAATTCAAGTAAGCATTGACAAAAGATATGGATAATGTTTGTTACAGTATTATCTACAACAATTCTAAAGTAAACGAAATTTGTTGGAAACAATAGCTTTGTTTATTATTTTAGTTTGTATATTAAGCCCTACTATCAATAAAAGCTAATTAAATGACTTCAGTATCATTTTCTCCAATTTTTCAAGTGTATATAATTATTTTTTAAGTTTTCTTTTCCAATCCATTTGGAAGTCGTCATATACATTAATTTGTGGCAAAGCTTTTTTGGCCTAGGCTTTTAATTTAATTAAAAATTCTAAATAGTTACTTCATTTCAGTATTTTCTTTAATTCATAAGTTTGTAAATCTTTGCTTAATATCATATTTATTTTTTTTATCTTGGAAAAAAAAAATTATCAATTCCGCAGGTTGTCGCTTTGAGTTAAGTCACAAAAAAAGCGTAGTAATAGGAAATGCGTATATTTCGGTCAATCATTTAATCAAGAAATTAACGTTTCAACAAATATATATCATTATCTCCAACACGTTTATTTCTTGATGAAATGATTAGTGAAATATGCACATTTCCCACGATTACACTATTTTTTCGTTATTCTTCAACTCACTATTATTTTTATTTTCAGAACATCAAAAAGGAAAGGAATGAAAAGTTAAAAGCCGTGTCGTGATCACTTTCTATGTCGGCTCCGTCATCAAAATCTGATTCAAAATATCAGCTTCTTCTTTATCTAAATTATCTAACAAGAGCCTTATTTTGTCAAAAAACATCGGGTCATTAGTCCTATTAACTATTTTTGATTTACAAGATTCGGGTACCATAATTGTAACAGAATTAAAAAATAAAATAAAATAATCTATAAATTCAAAAATAATATAGAAAAATTTGATAAAAGTTTTGATTTTGATAAAAGTATCACTGATTAATATTAACTAACAAATATAAAACATTAAATGAAAGCTTACCTTGAAAAAATGAAAGAAGTCGCACAAGTACAGAGATATGGTCTGTGGGACTAGACGTTGTTTATATTTTGTAAACAAACTTTAGAATATGCCACCCCTATTGGGGAAAAAGGAAAAAAAAAAAAAACCTTAGAACCAACCTTCTACTTTTATATTGAATACGATACTAGCAAGATAGGAAGGTACTAAGTCATACGGGGATTTCCCGTAATCGGAAGGGTGGGAAATTCCAGAAAATAGGTACCAAAAGGACCCCAGAGACCATGTCTCAGTACTTGAGGGTTAAGTTGGTACACATTCATTTTCTTTCTAAGATATTTCTTATATACTGGACTAACTTCTTGTTCTATACGATTCAATTATGAAGAAGAAAAAAACCTTTATTCCAGTCAACAATTTTCGTTAAAAAATTAACAAAAGATTAAGAAAAAAACGTTTCGACATTTATTCGTCATTTTCAATTTTAGTTGTTCCTCACAACATCCTTCAAATTTACAAGTCCATTTATCACTTGAGGTCAAACAAATTAAAAAATCAATTATATATAAAATCCTGGAAATCAACTTTCTTCCATGGTCAAATATACAATATGCATTACATTAAAAACCAAACTTTGATCTCTGTTGGTACACATTTTGAGACCGGGTGAGGATTAATAGAGTCTGCAGGTCTCACAAGGTCCATTAAGGGCTGTTAACATATTACATGATATACATATGCCAAGGCCTGATTTGATTCGATTTTGGTCCTTGAGCGCTCCATACACTTTCTCAATCTTGCTATATATCCAGTATAAAAAACATATCTAGCAACGGCTGCTTGCCCATCAGTATTATATGTATTCTTTTCTGTCCCAGAATAGGATTACTGCTGGTAGAATTGTTAATATTGGCCTGGAGACGACTAGTGATTAGACGAAGACCCTAACACTGAGGGCGGAGGGAACAAAGGGCAGAGGCAATTACCAGGTGCCGCCGCTAATATCTATATTGCCATTAGCCCTTGCGGGAAATTAGGGCCGGTCCTATCTCACCACGTACTCGTTCCTACCTGCCTCGGCTCCCCGTCGTAACTTGTTCCTCCACCCCCCTGTTTTATTTCGCTTTTGAAAATCTCTCCTACCCCAAGTCTGGAATAAGCAAAAGTTGTGGAGTTGCTGTATAAGGCTCAGTCATCAGGAAGACATTATTCTGAGTTGTGAGAGAAGTGGACATCCCTCCTAAGCCATTCAGATTTAAATCTGTAGAATGTAAAGTACACAGTTGTTACGCTCAATGCTAGCGGAAATTTTGGAGATTCATTATAACTGAATTCGGTGCTGTTGATTGGGGACTGATTTAAAACATAGTCTTAAATGCGATTATACGATGGTATAGTATATTACCTATTAATTAATTACCTTATCTAACAAAATAAATAAATTGAACAAATAAAGAATAATAAAACTTTAAACTAAGTTATAGTATAAAACTCTACCTATAAAGTTGATATAAAGTATAAAAGGCAACCTTACTCTTACTTATAGAGGAAAAAGCAGGACCTTGTGAAACTGCTGCGCTTTGTTTAGGTATAAAAATAACCATTTGAGCCTTATTGAAAACCAGCGGAGGCTAAAGCAACATCAATGGCATATGTTGACTCTGAGCATATGTCAAGGGTGATGAAAAAAGATCGGGAAAACGTCAAATTATTAAAAAAAAATACGAATACTGTGGGATCATTAAAGAAAAATAACAAAACATTATGGTTTTGTGTGAACATGTAGTATCTATCTCTTTTAGCTTTGTAAGCCATCTTAGATCTTCAAGGCATTGTAATTTGTTCTTGGCTGCTTGTGTTTTATTCTCCGTATTGTTTAAAGTTTTTATTTATGTTTCTTCCTTTTAAAATATGTGTTATCTTTATCATTTCTACAGCATCTATTCATTTGCATGTTTGGCGTTCATGGTCAATTGCGAATAAATCCAAATTGAATTTTCCATTAATTAAATTTAACTTAATTAATTTCAAAAAATATACTTTTTCAGTTTTTCTCATAGCTTGGACAAGAACTTTTGTGTGACACGACACTCCGTCAACTTACTTCTCATTTCGGTGCTATCCGCTTTCGATAGGATAGGATAGGATCAGGTTATGGGGCGATCAACAGCGGAGGTTATTACGCCCTATGTTTTAGGTTATTCATTGTATTATACTCACCTCTTAATTATTTTGTATGTTTATATACATTTCACTTTCTCTTTATTCAAATATTGCTATTTAATATATATGTACATATTTTTAATATACTTTATTTTATTTTATTTATTATTACTATTTTTATTTTTTTTATAACTTATAACTCTCCTTATTATTGTTGTTATAATAATAAAAGTTAAGTAACAATTATAAAATAAATAAACATATTTATTTTTTTAGAATGTTTGGTAGCCATAAAATTCATATATAACTACCACTTAACGCTGTTTTTGTTTATGGAGATATTAGAGAGGAGATATTTTTCTTCAAGAGCATTGTTAAAAAATAAAATAAAATAAAATAAAATAAAAATTGTTCTATCTTAGGGAAGATATTCTGGGAATCTCGCTCTTGTTCATACCGAAATCTGTTTTTTCGACGTTTTCCCGTTACTCAGTGAATTCTGTTTTTTTCTTATTTAATTAGTAACCTTTCCTGTGAACTTATATATTAAGGATATTTTATCTATTTAAAATTCTTCTAACGAGTCCCTTTGATCGATATAATGACAATCCATTCATTAAAAAAATATTTTCCATATATAAGTAAAGTATATTAATGGAAATGGTTGACTGGATAATTTCAAGAATAATGTAAAATGGTCAGGGGTTGCAGTCAATGAATTGCACAAAATAAGAATGACTTATTTAAATTGTGCATACGTAAATCATTCTTATTTTGTGTAATTTATTGACTGCACCCCTGCATATAAATATGTAGTATTCTTTCTGATTTCGACCGAGTCAAATTCTTTGTCGATGTTTCGCTAGACATACTGCTAGCTCATGGATTTATTTAAATCCATTTAAATTCTTAACATTTAAGAAAGAAAGCCAATATTTACATCAAAGCATCGAAATTGAAAAACTCTACAGTGAAAATAAATAGAAACAAGGCTTGGCAGGATTGATAAGGTATTTTGACTGAGTTATGTGGTAGTGAACATTTCGTCATACATTTGTAAAGTCCATGTATGTATTAACATCGCAAGTGTCAATTTTATATTCATATTAGAGTGTTATTTAATATAATTCAATAAAAGCCTGTCTTTTCTCTGTTAGGGCGTGATTTGATAACAATATAGTCTCGAAACGTTGCTGAGAGATAATAACGGGCAAAACTGAATCTCAACAAATGAAAGTAAAACTTGGATCTAATATAATTTTAAATTACGTCTTATTAATTTATTAATCCTCCTAGCCTTCTAAAAATTATTTAGTCATTAGAATAAATAAATAAGCAAATAGTAATTGAATTTTAAAATAAAATAAAAATCTTTTCCACGATTTCCCATTACGATGCGGATCCTGTATTTTTTAAAATTTAATTTCAGCAGCCATTCCTATGAACATAAATTAAGAACCCTTATTAAATTAGATTTTTTTTTAATGCGACTTTTTTATCGATCAAAGAAATTCCGTTCGTTATAAAAATAATTGTTCCCATTATAAGCTAAAAGATTAACCAGTATTACTTTAGATGAGCTGTTGTTTTTGAAAGCGATTCAAGTCCATTAGGATCTAAAAAAGTCTAAGAATTCTTATTAATATTTTTTATGATTATTTAATGAAATTTAAAAGGTGTTCAATAACTTCTAAAAAACATATCATTTGCCCATATTTTTAATTAATTCAAATACAAACCTTTAAATATCTCAATACATAAAAAAATGGGCTAGTGCCACTTTCAAAAATAACAGCTCATATATTTCTACTTGACGTTTACAGCTATACCTAATTCTAAGGAATTTACTACACTCGTATAATTTTTAACTACAGTTTAGCTCAAACTATAATAATACTATATCTATGTAAGATTGTATAAATAAATAGTTATTAGATTTGAAATAGAACTTAATAGGAAGTACACTAAAGCTATACTTTAATTAGCTACATTACACTAGAACTTTTTTTCTATAAATAGTAATTTTAATCTTTATACAGAAAATATTTTACAAATAAACATTCAAAGTTCTTAAAACATTAAAAAAAAAATGATTTTCGATAGGTATTGAGGTTGAATATAACAAATATGAGGTGAACTCCAAATTTCAAAAATTGACCTTTTCGCATTTTTAGCCATAGCGATGCTTTATGCTACAGAAACTTCAGGTTCTGAACAGGACTAAAACTATGAGAAATAATTTACCTTCACTAAACTTTAAAAAATGTCAATTTTCGAAATTATCAGCTTTTGATACAAAACATATACTGTATACTTACAGTTATGTTATGCATGTTTCGGATAAGGATATAATTTATTAAGTTAAAAAAATTGTGTGGTATACTACAGCAATATATGTATCTTATATCACTTCTTCAAAAGAACAACAAAACTCAAAAATTGGCATTTTCGAATTAATCCTTCAGTACCATTTGTAGGTAGAAGGTGTTTTAATTCAGGGACGACATATCTGATATTCCATTTCCAATATTTTTTATTTTTTTTAATAGTCATATTTTGAGTTGTATCATTTTTGAAATGGATGGGAATAATATCATAAGTAAAAATCAAAAAAGTTTCAAGCTTTTAAAGATTTTATAATGGTTAATAAAATAACTTTAATGCCAGCATTGCAATTGAAATACTTTGATTTACCGATACCAATTTCTTATTTTTCTTAGCTCGATTGAAAAATAAGGTTTTTTGAACTATGAAATTGTTCTTCTGAAGGAGTTCAGGATCAAAAGCGGACTACTCCAAATTTTAGAATTTTTCACCTTTTTCTTAGCTGGTTAAGCAAAGCAATACTTTAGGTTCCCAGAAGTTCAGAAGAGGACTAAAACAATGAGAAATAAGTTGCATACTGCCGTGTTAGAGCAAATTCCTTGACTAAACTAGCAGAAAAGTAAAAAAAAAGCAATTTTTAAAACTTTGGAATAATCAGCTTTGTTTCGGATATGTCGATTATTTATAAAGCTATTCTGTAGATGATCAAAATGATAGGTAGGCTATAAGTGAGTACAATGAAAACATTTTTTAATAACGGAAAATCAAGAATGAATGCCTGGATGAGAAGGGACTATAGTAGGATATTTTTAGTATAGGTTTTCGCGATGAAGCAAAGTCTCCCCGAAACCTCATCATTTATGGATTGAAGCAGATCCCGGTATGAGGTCATGAAAAATGTCTAAGATGGCTAACAAACGATAGTCTCCCTGGTGCCTGCTAAAAGCCTCATTTGCATGATCCTCTTGGAGGGCTCACATCCAGCGAGGACATGCACCGGGTGTTCACTTCCAGGCCCTACGGCCCATCCCGTCCTAGAGGATACAGGATAATCGATTATTTAAATAAGAAATTGTCGAAATTTCCATCCTTCCACAGGATTCCATATCTCATTCACTTGACACTTACCCGTCAAAAATTAACTTGATCGAAAATATTTACTTTTTAATGAAAGAGGAAAAAAAATAAAAGTCAGAATCTTTTCCATTCCACATCCACCTCTTAAAATGTAAAAAGCAGATAAGAAGAGAACCCTTCAAAAACTCATTCATAGAACAAGAGAATATTAAAATTCAAAGCCAGGGTATAAGAAAAAAAAAATAATATAGGGCAAAATTATTAATATAAAATATATAATTTTTTTATTGAGCAACGTGCCACAGAATAAAATAAAAGTTTTATTTATACAAACGTGATGATTCTTAGACATTTTTCTTTTTTAAGTGAATTTCGAATATCCGAACTTTAAATATTCTGAACTGTTACCAACGAGATTAGTTTGGATAACACAGGTCTGCGATGAAAAAATTGTAGCATATTTAACTAGTGGGTTTAACAGTATTTTTTGTGCTGTTTACGGAAAAATAGTGAAAGAATTCCAACACCCCTAGGGTCTGCTCCCTCCCCAATCCTACTGTCTGCTAGAGGTCGGGAGGAATGGAGTGACCTTGATTGCAGTCACTGACTCAGTGTGGAGCTAGCAACTGTGGTGTACACATCAAACAGTTTTGTGCTATTTAGAAGAAATGGCTACTACAGAACCAACACTGGCTACAGGATGTACCAACTCTCTTAACTGTTTCTGTTATATTTGTGTGTCTTATACCGCCAAGAAGCAACAATGGAGCATTTCTAATTTTGTTCAGAAGGTGTATTTTGCAAACTTTGGTGTTAAATTAGGGGACCAAGATAGTTGGAATGGAGAACTTTTCATCGATTCATCAAAAAAGAGTTTGAAAACTGTACTTCTTCACAGTGGTAACCGATAAGCTTCTGTGCCTGTTGGACACTCAGTCCATTTGAAAGAATACTATGAAAATCTTGAGTTTGTTCTTAATAATCTCGGGTACTCTGACCATAAATGGACCATTTTTAGTTATTTCCATGTTATTAGGTCAACAAAGTGGTCACACAAAGTTTCCATGTTTCCTCTGTGAATGGGATAGCCGTGACGGGAAACACTATGTCAAGCAGACGTGGCCAATCAGGAAGGCTTTTATTCCTGGAATCAAAAATGTTGAGAGGCTCCACTAAGCCATCGAATTCCTCTCGTATCCAACCCCTACAATCCAAAATTCTTTATAAAATCTTCAATGCCCCTTATTTTGTTAAGAATAAAGTCATCTATAATGACCTTAATGCCCCATTTGTTGCTGATTTGGCCCGAACCCGCTATCTATCCTTTCATAAAAAACTTCATTTCCATTCAAACCCTCTAGTTTCAAACCTAGCTTCCTCTTCAATTCCCGATAATCCTCCGAGGCGTCTGAAAAGAAGATGTCCCCGTGACCTTCTTAGTTGAACTTGTGATTTAAGTACTACCAGTGGGTTTCTCTACTTGTCATTATCTCATGTCATTATGTATCACTTATTCTATTTACTTGTTGTATCGTTGTAATACAGTTGTAAATATCATTAAATAAATAATTTTAAAAAAATGTTGAAAGACAAAGTTTAGTGGTTCCTAAAAAGATCTTACTTCCACCACTTCCAACCAAATTGGGGCTAGTGAAACAGTTTGTGAAAGCATTACCCAAAGAAGGGGAGTGTTTCAAGTACTTTTGTAAACAGTTTCCTGGTATATCCGATGCTAAGCTGAAAGAGGGAGTCCTTGTTGGGCCTGACACCAGAAAACGTTTAAAAAATGGAAGCTTTATCACTAAAATGGAAATGGAAGAAAAAATGCTTGGAATTTATTTAAACTTGTTGAAACAGGCTTTCTTGGACACAAAAAAGACCAAAACTATAAAACTTTTGTTGCTGAATTGTTACAAAACTGCAAAATGTTGGGCTGTAACATGAGTGTCAAAGTTCATTTCCCTCACATCTGGACTGAATTCCAGAAAATCTTGGAGCTGTAAGTGAGGAAAAAAAAGAACGTTTCCATCAAGATATAACAGATGTGGAGCGCAGATACCAAGGCCGATGAAATCTCAACATCATGGCAGACTACTGTTGGGTGTTACAAAGGGAAAATTCACAAGAACACAGCCTAGAAAGTACCAAAAGAAGCTTTGATGGAAAACGTTTTTACAAAGACTTATAGAAACTTTACAACATCACTTTTATGCTCATTTTAGCAAGGCATCGTTGATGTTTTTTGCTATTACTTCATGTTAAAATAATAAAAACAGATATAAAATTTTCCGTTTTTTTTTTGTACTTTTTCCAAAAACTTCAACTTTATTTTGTAGACAAGCCTTACGTGATAGAAAAAAAATAATGTATTTTTGAAATCAAAAATAAAAAACTTCATAAAAACAGATAACTAAATCAAAACAATTTTTAAAGATGTTTTTTTTTTTTGAAGACCTGTGTAATAGATCCGAACTGTACTTCATAGCCGTAACAAGAAGTAAAACGGTATTTTCCCTGACGACTATGCTCCAAGACAGGATAGTTCCGTGGAGCACACTAACCCAAAGATTGACTTGGCCACTAGCCAAGATTGAACACATAGCACTCATCAATTGTAGAGTTCTACTTGTGTATGCAGTTGGAGCGCGGTGCTGACAACAGGCTCTAATAACATTTCGATTATACTGAGCAATGTGTTATGGAAATAGATATCTTTTTGACTAAAATACGTCCAACTATTTCCAATCTGTAGTACAATATTAAAATTAAACCTGGGAATAAGCTAAGAAAATAAATATTTAAACCAGTCCCTTTGGGAGAGGACCGTTCAAATATTAATGCAGTAATTTCTTCAAGGCTAATTGTGGAGAACAATTAATAGTGTAAATGGATAGTTCGTCAACGTTATATTAAATTCATCAGTTCCTACATAAGTAATATTCTTATCCGAAACATAATTAAAATCATTGAAAGTATACATTACGTAAACATTGATGATTCTTTATTCTGAAATTTCATCTGGTTTAGAGTTTGTTACCATTCAACTATCAGCCCGAAAAGTTGAAAATAATATCATTCCAGAATAACGTGGGATTTAACTGTATTTATCTATTGTATATTAAATCAATAATTAAGTGTTTAAAAATATTGATGTCGATTGCAGTAAAATGGAAAAAAAAAGATTTCGCTTGATAACTTTAAACAATATAAAATTTCATCGATTAAAATATGAAATATACCATTAAACCTCTCCCATTATGAGTAATTTTATTTCCCTATATTAATCCCATCAATTATTTTTGCTACTCCACTTTTGAACGAGTTTTGTTTTTAAAACAGCTAGTCTGAATATATTTGTAATACCTTAATAATATACCAAGTTGTAAGGGCAGTATCAATTTGTTTAACTATTTATGTGTTTCTAAATATTGTTTGGGTTTCATTTCATATTCAGTTAAAAGTCATCAAAATTAAACGTGTAGCAAGGTATTGTAACATTGAAAAGTCTAAATTGTCACACCATCTAAGTATTTTATTAATACATACATTTGTAAAATTCCACGTCTATTTATATTATTCTTAGAGAAAAAATCTTGTTTAGATTTCATTTATTTTAAGACGAATAATCGAAAATGTAGATTTTTGAATCTGAGTTTCTGATATTCAACCTGTAATAGACAACTAGCCACACATCTTTCCGAAAACCAGTCGATATATTTTATTTTGGTACCTTCCGATGGTTATGCACATATTTTTTATATAAAAAAATATTATTATAAAAAACAAACCTGTACCACTACAAACTTTCAAGGGATTGCAAAGGTTTGGGACTGTACTGTACTCAAGGAAAGCGGTTGTGCAGGAAAGTTATTTGCCAGAGACCACGCCCAATCGCCAAGTTTTTCCCACAATTCAGGCTATCCACTTTATAGAGGATGGTTTAGTTTACCGATCGCACAAGGAGCATCCGTGGGTGTTGAAAGATTAAATAATTTAACTGTCACAGCCGGATTTGAACCAGAACCTTCGGTTCTACCCACACCCTACTTGGAGTGTACATATTATTGCAAATTTCATATTACATTAATTAAATTACTTTAATTTAAATTATTTTTCAGGTCTCTTATAGATCTTGATAAAAATATTTTAACCCCTGTCCTTCGTCACATTTTACTTCCGTTTTCTACATTAATACAGCAAATTCCATTTAAGTGGGATGGACATGCATTACTACTTAAATTTTTATAACTTTTAGGCTTCGGATGTATGATTTCATTCAGTTACATAAATGATTCTCGGGTGTATCATCAAACCCATAACACAACTCTGCAAAGCAATGATATATATTTTTTAGGTTTTTAATAGTTTTTAAAAAAAAAGATCATATAATTTTAGAGCACCTTTAGTTTTATCAGAGAACTATCAAATTTAATGATTTAAACAGAGACTACGTTCCTTAGTCTCACAGTCGGCAACTCGATAAAAAAAAAGAATGAAAAAGGTTTATAAGCCGAAGGTCAATCGGACACGAAGCCCTAAGGACTAGCCCTGGACTGACGAGGGAGGGGATGAGATAAGAAGAGATAAGGTTTATAGGCTCTATTGATTAGTCGGCCAGAGAAGACGCCTGGCGTAGTGAAGTGGTGGGGAAGACTGCAGTCAGTCCGGGTGCAATAGTGCACTTAAGTATCCTCAAGCGATATAGCAACGTCATAGCCAAGGAGAGAGGATATTTATTATGTTATTAAGGTACATTCATAGGAAAATATCACAAGTTGACGTTTACCAAAATAAAGGAAAACTAAAAAAAAAAAAGATCGAATAAGCACGAAAAAAGTGATAATACAACAATTATTTTATGAGATATTGATTGTATTCCATGATTACGTTAAAAAATATATAATGATCAACGGTTAATTTTTAATATTTTATCTCTTTACTTTACCATTAAATTTAACAGCTTTGTATAACCTTTTTTAAGTACTTATAGAAGTTGACATTACTCGTTCTGATACTCTCGTGGAATCACTTATGATATAACAATGATTGTTATATGATATATGTTATCATATAACCTCAATGGATGTATGGAAGAAAGAAGGTAAGGGTTAAAATTGAGTTTAAATGCATGCTCTATTATTGCACCGATGATTTTGAAAGTCAATCGACTTGTAAATCTTTAAGGTGTGAATGGATAAACTAAATATCATAAATATTATTGGTTGCCCGTATGGGGAAGACAATTTATGGATTGTGTTCAATTTCTTAAATATTGATAACATTTTTATGAGAAACGATATATATTCATTTCAATTTCACATTAAACAGTAAATAATAAACCTTTTTTAATAAAAAAGATGCTTTATTTATATATTCATATCTAAAAAATTGACAATGGATTGACTTTCAAAACCATCGATGCAATATTGTATGCAATGGTAGAGGCAATGTGGTAATACAACCATAGTTACGACTATAAAACAAATCAGAAGGTATTTTAGTAATAGTAGAATTACAAATATCGTACTTTCCATCAAAGGATTTTTTTGTTTAAAAAGTTAAAATTATTCCCGCCTCAAAAAAATTTATATTCCTTTTTAATTACCCAACAAAGCCATTCGATTTATACATGTTTGGTACAAATGCAAGGTATCGTTGTGAAAAAACAATGAGTAAAAAAACACATTTTTAGTTGTCGAATTCATATAGTGTTTTATAAGGCACAAAAACAATGTATAATAACTAATTAATAAAAAAACATGTTTAACGCGTGTATTTATTTATAAGGTTATATGCACCAAAATATATCTAAGGAGGCACTTGCCAAAGCACAGGCAAATTCTAGACAAACAACAAAGACAAAAACAACAATTGAGTACTCATGGAAAACACAATGAAACCAATTAAATGAGATTGAATGAAACAAAAATATATTGCTTTTTATATGCCCTAAGCCCATTCGATACATGCACATATGTGGGTTCTATTATCTTTACAACGAACGTGGTAAAGAATTATATTACTTATTACAAACTAATTGTTTATTAAATAATGCACCTCAGTGAATAATGATTAATAAGATATATTTAGAACACAAATATACCAGATCATATGTCAAAGTCGATTGCTTCCATATCCTAAACAATAAAGAAAAGACTCCGAGCACGAAGTTGGATCTTAAATTATTCATTTCAACTTAATAAATCTTGAATAACATAAGAGCACTGTTCTTCACCATGCATACCATTAATATTCTACCAGTTACTTAATTTAAACGAAAATGGGAAGACATGTCCTAAGGGGAAAGAAACGAGTGAGAATTTGGTCTGAATTTTTAATATTCACCTTTATTAATACTTAGTCAATCTGCTCTACATGTCTTTTAATGTAAGAAAAATATTAATTTATTATTACTAATTGATTTGAGATGCATTCTTATTCAATACGATACGTTATATGTAAGTTTGAATATTCACGCCAAACTTAACAGACGTGAAGATAACCTTTAGGGACAGATGTGAGGAAGGTTATGGTAGAGATCTGCTGACTGAGAGACTCGCTGAAGTGAACATTGTTAAATTAATATTATTTGTGTTATTATGGAATATTGACAATTGTGTTGATTCAGGTTTGTAATTAAAGATACCTGAAGTTATTTACAAGTTTGTAAATTTTTTTTTTAAATTACAGTTCTTCACTGCATCCACGTGTTTTATTCCATTCACTTCCTTGGTTAAGTCGTTGAATTCACGACTTACATATACTTAATGATAGTATAAAGTTCATAAAATTAAAAACAGGAAATGTTTGAATCAATATATTTTTATCAAGATGTAATGCTAAGGCAGGCCTAGATATAAATAAAAATGTGATAAAAATCCTACAATATTTGGAAATAATTTTGGACTATTGCATACCAGTATATAAGATTAATTTACTGTTTTGTTCTTTCTTTTATAATCAGGATTTTATTTCTTTTATAACTTAAGGAGGAGACTCTTTCTAGAGAACATTGTCAGTAGGCCCAACTTTGTTACATCATTTGAAATGCCTTCTCATTTATGTCAAGTAAATAAAGTAATCAATATTACTTTTTAAATCTAATATTATAATATATTGTAATATTATCTTGACCATGGAGGATAAATGATCCCCTAGTGTTTTTATTTAAATAAATTTTAAAATGAATGTGACTTGGAGTTGTTATTGTTTTTCCACAGACTTTTTGGACATAGAACTGTGATAAAGTTGTGTAAATGATTGGTGTTGATGCAGAAAACTAAATGTATAGATTGAAAATGACACATTGTCGAAACGTCTCAAATGATCAATAACGATCAAGAAAATATAATTGACTTGAAAATGGGTTTCTCTTTTTATTAATTTAAAGTTGGTTATTATTGAAATTTCTCAATTTGATCCAATATCCAAATACCTACTTGCAATAATTAGTAAGAAACCAAAAAAAAAAAAAATTAATGAGACGTGAACATGGAGTAGTAAAACTTTCTGTTAGAATTAGAATCTCTTTAGGGATTAGGAAATATTCCAATGTAATTAAAAATATTTTTAATAAGATTTGTCTAAGATGGAATGGAGAGCTTCATGTCTTTTATATAAGGTAATACTCAAACGTTAAGAGATTCATTCGAAATAAATGTACATTATTAATTTCTTCTTTTTTTTAACAAGAGGTACTTCCTCTCCGCCTAGCAGCTTACCAACACCTTTTGTTCCGATTGCATAATTGTTCAAATCACTCGAACTCTTATTGTATAATTTTTATATTGTAAATATGTTTTCTTTCTTAAAACGCGTTCTCGGCATTTTTCTTCAGCCCGATCCAATTTTAAAGTTGGCCTTATATTAACATATAAGAGATCTATATTCCTTTGCCAGCTCGGGGCTTTCTGATACAGTACCCGCACAACACATCTGCCATAAATTCAGTAAACGCGGAACCTTTTTATTTATATATTCATTGGAAACTTATACACCCTTAATTGTAGTATCAATACACCAAAAAAACTATTCTAACAGAAGTCCTTTATTCGCAACTTGATCAGCTATTTGTCTCTGTGCCATATTTAACGTAATATGTTCGAGACAGATAGTTTTAAATAGGCCTTAATTTTTTTATAACTGCATTTAAAACGAAATATAACACTACATTAATTTTAGATTGTACAAATTATAGTGACTATACGCCATCATTAATAACACGAGCTCTAGATGGCTTGTAATAAAATGCAAGGGCGTAACAGCGATATTTTTCATTCGGGTATTGTAACTCACCCGAAAACAATCAATATTACCTTTCCGTGCTAATGGCCCGCCGGTATGAAGCTAAAGAGAAAAACTTTCCGTTTTTATGATTCGAAAGAAATAAATGATCGACTCTGACAGAGAAAAAAGAAAAGAAATGAAGCCATTAGCGGAAATAAAAACGCCGTTAGTCTCGTGTCCTGTTCTGCTATTGACATTTCTAAGGTGCGACATGTTTTTATTCTCTATTGTATAAACCATTTTTGTTCGCTCTTTCAAATATAACTTTAGGCAAGTAATGGCACGAAAAATTACGTTCTAGATCATTATGGTTTAACGTCTCAACAACATCATGCATTTACATAATTATTTTTCGAATTATATATTTTTTTAAACATGCATACATAGTATAAAAAATGAACAATGAAAGTTTGTCTAATACTGTATATTTTCTCACCTAATTTTAATTTCTTTTTTAATTTGTATATATTTGACCTTGAATTTTATTATATAATTGAAATGTTGTAAATATATCAATAATAATAAAAATAATATATTGTATAAAGAATAATAATATATTAACAATATAAATAATGTTAAAATTATATGCATGATATTAGGCTCTTTGATTTCGATGTTTCATTATCATTTTTAAGGGTAGTTGTTATATCCAAAACGTTCCCCCCAGGTGCAACGCAACGTAGATGAGTAGGTCACGGATAAATATAAAGTCTATAAATAAAGAACGGTTTTATTCTATTTTGTTCTGTATATTTCCTAATCTTATTTTAATTTTTTGTTTATATTTAAATATACTGGAATTTTATTATAATTGAAGTAACTTTTAAACTTATAAGCATGACAATAGGTTGTTCACTTTCAGTGTTCTATCATTTCTAAGGGTTACTCATAAATTAAAATTTAATCCAAAAGATTAATGTGATAGGCAGGCACAGGTCATGGATATATATTTTTTCCACTTTAATAACACTAATAACAATAAGAATTTAATAATATTAACATTAACCACTTTTATAAGAATAACAATTTTTTTTATCGAATTCTACCGATACTCAATAATAAATATTAATATTAATAAATACCATCAATAAATAATATCAGTCAAAGCTTATAACGAATATGTACATCGACTACAAATTTATCTCGTTATCCTGGACTATTTTAGAACCTAAGCCTCACATGGAACATAGACTCAAAAACAAAGAACTGACAAGACCCATTACAAACAACTATTACATCTTCCGGACAGCCGGATCTAGAATTATAAAACCTTATAAGACCTTTATGGAGCAAACTATGGTGTAGAGCAAAACACGTCCGTACACATAAGTTGCAAAGAACACAATCTGAAATTCTAAAAAAAAACTCTAAACTCCAAGTACATTCAACCGTAAATTCCTCTCGTTCTTTCTCATTCCTCATTTCTGTTACCCGGATTTAATATAAGCAGATTAAAATAACGATAGCCAAGATCGGTTCAGGAGAGATCGGGAAACAAAAATCCTCTACAGGAAGAGCAGAAACCAGAAGATCAGAATGGTATGGCCACTTAAAAGGAATGCCGGAGGAACGATAGAAAAAACAATCTTTGACTATCGCCCAAAAGAGAAGAGGAACAGAGGAAACGGCCCAAAAAAAGATGGTTGCAGGATGTGGAGGGGACTGTGGCAGCGAGGGGTCTTAGAGCAGGAGACTGCCTGGATCGAGAACTTTTTAGAACGTAAACGACTAAGTTGTAAAAAAAAAAAAATCGATAAATAATAATTATCTGCTCAAGAATCAGAAATTACCCATAAAAAAAAATTACTCCTGCAAATTTAAAAGAAATATCATTGATATAAAATTTGCGCATGCAAAAATATAATATAAATGAATAAAGAAAAAAATACATTATCGACTCAATTTTTGATATGTATACTATAATATACTTGATAACAGTATTCCTAACATCAATAAACAGTCCATTTCCTACTGAAAAAAATAGTAATGTTTCACTTTAATAAAACCAAATTTCATTTCTTTTGCGCATATACTTTTATAGGAGTGTTTATGGTATATTTACATAATTGTTATTGTAGGTAAATCTGGTATACTCCACAAATGTTAATTTAGATTGGAATATTCAGTTTCGATTTAAAAAACAATTAATTAATTTTTTTTTTGCATACAACTCCTGAAGGCACGCCTGTGGTTGGTTGTCGTAGTCCAACGACAGCGTAAACACAGGGTTTAGGGGGTCTCACATAAAAAAGTTAAACAAACGTTTATTTATATATTTTCTTAATATATGAACTATTCTGAATCTTAAAAAGATATTAAATATAAAAGAAATCGATTATTAAATCGATAATTATGAAGTTGTGAAAACATAATTCAAGTCCATATAACTTATCTGTGGGATAAGTTATTTTAAGATTATCGGACATCCCTAGTCCGCGGCGACCCAAGGCTTAGCGACACGAACAGAAACACAACTCAGGCCAAGTCTGATGGACATTTAAGTACAAACACTAACACTCCGCTGTTTATTCTGACAAGTTGGTTGGAATAATAACAAATGGATAAATATCCTCAGAGAGCTTCTTTAAAAAAAAGAAAAAAACAATGACAAAGAAATGAATGGGGCCAGAAAATAATTCCATTTATTCAGTCTTCTAAATGATTATTTAAAAACAAAAAGACAATATATACCTCCCATCAGTGTTCTCTGAAAGCTGAAAGCCAAAATGATATTCAATATTGTATCTTAAATAATAATATCGATAAAATTAGTTGAACTTATTTACATGGGGAAGAATGATCCTTAAATTCCTTAAATAGAGAAAAATAATAATTAGGAATCGACGTTTCAACCAAAATTGCAGATCTTCTTCAGGACTGGATAGGCAAGATACAAATATATTAAAATGAAATGGAAAAAATAAAGAATAAAATAATCCATACAAATAAAACTAAAGGAGAAAACCAGATTAGTAAATTACAAACCGACGGCCAGATCCCTACTTTTGTATCTCATTTACTCCAAAAGTTTTATTTTTTGTATAATATTTTAATAATTTTATTCTTTATATTTTTTCTAGTTCATTTTTATACGTTCATATATGTCTATTCAGCCCGGGAGAAGACCTGCAACGTGAGTTTCTAAGAAACAGAAGCATACTTCTGTAATGGTTAGTTTCTAATGAATTCTTTCTTTAACATCCAACCGGACCATTTTCTCCCCCTTAAATAATAATTAGAAATGCTAGAGGAGATAAGTTTTCTAAACTGCAAACATACAATTAAAGGTTAGGGTAATATATGTCGGTTCAGTTTCATGGAATTTAGAAAATGTAATATTTTATAACATTTTAAAACTAAGATAATGGTAAGAAAAATAATACTTATTTAATCAACCCTTAAGAATCTATTCACTCGTGGTAGTAATATTTTAAGAAATGAGAAATAGAGACAAATTCCATATTAAGACTATGAAGGCTTTTAGTTTATAAAAACTAGAAACAAGCATACCTGTCAACATTTCTCCTATTCAAACTTCTTCAGGACAGAAAGAGGATAATAGCAAGAGAAACTAACAAATAAAGCACACGTTAACCTCAAAATGCATGAAGACACTAAGGAGGAAATATCCCACGACCACCATGCCCCGAATGCAACATTATGAAGAAGGTTAAAGGACAACAGCTAGAAAAGAACAACTAAAATAGCTGATAAAAAATTGAAATTAAAAATAGTAAATACAGACACTAAACTTCAAAAAACACAAATAGAAAATAAAACAACTCAAAAACAGAAGACAAAAAAACAGAATCAAATGAACAGAAGTGCAAGAAAAAAAGGAAATTATCAAGAATTTAGTAGATATATAAAGTTATTCCACAAAACATATGAACAAAGAAGAGACATAAAATACTTGCATGAATTATTGCTATTATCCTCTTTCTGTCCTGAAGATGCCTGAATAGGCGAAAAATTGACAGGCATTTTTGTTTCCTGTTATATCCTAGAGACTTAAAGCTTTTTGTTTGGAAATGTTCTATCCAAGAATTATTTGATCTCTCTTCTGTATTAATAGTATTAATTTTTTTCCAAAAGATTAAATTTAAACAATAAAACAAAAATTATGATTGTCATGAAACAGAATGTGGATGATACAACAATTCCAGCGGAGCTTAAGTCGGTTTGTATTGTATAAACAAATTCTCATACAATGTTTCTGTAACTGAAGCACTTGAAGGGATCTGGCAAGATATTAACATAAGCGGCTTACATTTATGAATATGTAAGCCAGGGATTTAATAATGAATCCGTTTATAGCAATAATATCCGAATATTATTTCTGCAAGGATTGTGAATAAATGTGTAAATCGAAAAATGTTGGTTTTCGAGACATCTTGTTAAAAAAAATCCTGTAAATTCAAATTCTGCTACTTTCATTTTTATATACCCGTACGACATCGAGGAGAACGTGCAAGGCACAGACCCACTACTGTTCTCATTTTTTCAAACAACTTTTTGTTAAAACTCAAACCATTAGACAATTTTAGTTCCCACGAACAAAATAATAGGTTGGAGGCATATAATTCGGATAAAAATTGTTTTAATTACACCTATAATGTAATATTGAAACTCTCTATTCAACTGAAAAGAAGTCTTACACTTTAAAATTGTAATTCCTTGGAAACTTCGCGGATAGTGCAGTACTGTTATATTATTGTTTAAACTGGTAGATATTGATGGACGATCCGTACTCTGAGGTCAAATCTGTCCGTTCTATTCTGAGATGAATACTGCTGATTCGCTCTTGTCGATTTCCTGGCATGTGTGACAAAGTTTGAGTTTGTTCAATACTGGCGTAGCGATTCCTTGTTTGGCACCAGCGTCAGCATGTTGGTTAACAGTTGCTCTTCAATGAATTGGTTATTTCATGTCCAATAATTTAGTCAGTTTGTTTGGTGTTTGCTTATTTAACGTCAATTTTATGTTGCAATAGCTAATCGGACGATGCTACATCGGGAGCTCTAAATTCTGCCTACCCAGGTTTAATTAGGATAGGGATTTTTAACGAGTTCCTGACACCGTACAGGCTCGGGACCCCCGTTAAACGTCCCTTCTGAGGGCATAACCAAGAATTTTTTACTCCCTTTGGCTAAATTTGGTCTGTACTTATAACATAACTGTGTACAATATTACCTCTCCTGATCGGGGGCGTGTAATACAATACCAGCACAACACTGCAGTCTTGCTTCATTCATTATACTACGGAAATCTTTTTTTATATAGCAGAGAAAATACATTATTGAATTTCGTTTCTTGGAATATTGCTTTGAAATAATAACACAATTGGCATTTTGTACGCTGTTATCAAATAAAACCGCATTTCATTTTCCTGAGACTACTGGTCCAATTTATTTTTAAATTAGTAAAAGAATCACTAATTAAAAAATGATCGCAGTTTTTTGTTTTTAAATTTATTTTCTTGGGTTACGTCCATTAGATAAATCATAAATACAGAACAATAATACAAAAATAATTTTGTTTAGTGTAACATGGTTTATTTAATACTTCATTAGTGTTAGCAATACAATAAAGTATCCACAACTTTTGGTGAAAATAAGTTAGTAATGGTAACGCATTCTGCAGGTTGAATTACACACTATAAAAAAAGTTTTCAAGGTTGAACACAAGGCAGCGCTGTTATTAGCAATAGAAAGATAACCGATATATAAAATAATATAATATATGGCGCGGTTTTTTTCTCTCCTGTAAAATCGCCCAAAGTGTAGATAGGTGGTATTGCTTTGACAGCGATGATATTAATAGATTATCATAACGTTTGGAATATTAAGATAATTTGCAATAAACATAAAATTGCAACATAAACGTTTGAACCATTCATGGAAATGAAAGTTTTAAAATACAATAGAGAAAATCCGAACTTATGTTGTCACGTGTGGTGCGGATAGTCAAAAGGTTAGATAATCGAAATTCGATAAAAAGAAAGAAAATAGTAAACAAACAACATCGTGTTAGTATGAACATTTTTTATTAATAATCAAAATACCCTTCAACTCCCCCCCCCCCATAAATCGCTACGTATACCATCTCCTTGTATCTTTTCCTTGAACTCAGTTCGGATAATTAACGTTAATGTAATCGATGCTCTACGTATATCTAACTTTATATGTATATCAATTAAAGTTATATATCAGTATATAAATGCTTTTAGATGAATTGAACCGATTTAATTAGCCAACATATAAATTATTGCCTGGATTTAAAAGTGTAATATCATAATGTAAAGGGTAAACTATAATTATAAAAATATATACATTACTTTATTGTGAGGAAAGGTATCATCAAATGACAAAGAGGACGTTGATAGTGTTAACTAAACAATCAGCAAACTAACCTGAAAAAACAATAAACAGTTCATTTAGAAATATATTTGTCAAATAAGTAAAAAATGTAAAAAAAAAAATATTTGAAAACAATTTTCAACAATCATACATTCTCATTAAAATACAATAAAATTTTCTATAAACTACACAAAGGAATAATAAAGCACAGAAATATTCGTTTAGGTAATACGTTCTTGTATGCGAATAGATTTTGAACATTGCTACAACTACAAAAACAAATATTTAAGTCGAGTAAAGATGTTGAGAAACAGAAATAGAAAAAAGAAAAAACATAACCGAAGTGGCTATACCATCTTCTTGTTTCTATTGCGAAGAGGATCGTTGTTTCCTGATCAACCAATTGGTTAATTGTTCTATTAGGGACGTGCTAAATTCAGGAAATAGCACAACAGCGTCTCCAGAAATCCATCTCCACGGCCAACAACTTTGTTTCTTCCTTTTTCGTAGTCGTCCACGTTTGGGATCCGTAGAGGATGACGCTTTCAACCAAGGAGGGGAGCATTATTTTTTTTGTTTTAAAGTTAACCTTTTTGCTCCACAGAACAGAGTTAAGACACCCAATAGTTTTTCTGCCCGTTACAATTTTATCTGTTATATCTTTATTGGAGCTTCCATCGTCTGTCAGCCATCTGCTTAGATATTTTCATTCATTGGTTTTTCCAATTTTCCAATTTTTGAGGGATAGAAACATATACAAACAACCGTATTCGCATGCATCGCCATGTACTCTGTCTTCTTCCTGTACATTTCCAGACCCCAAAAAGTATATCCCTCCTGAAGTTTTCTTAGCATGTAGCTGGCATCTTCATATTCACTTGTGACTATCATCAGTAAATTGTAAATTGTAGAGGATTTTATTACTAATTTGTACACCTATTCCCCTACACTTCCTCTTCCAAGTTCTTAGGACCTCTTCAACATATAGGTTGAATAACAGAGGGGATAGAGGACATCCTTGTTTTAGACCTTTAGTGATAGGGATGTGGCCTGCTAGTCCATTCCTTAGTTTTATCCTAGCAGCCCCATTGTGTAAGCTTTTGATGGCTCTTATTAAATGTTTACTTATTTTCATGTTTTCCAGTGTTTCCATAGTTTGCATAATGGGACCGTATCATAGGCTTTCTGGAGATCTCTGAAGACCATATGTACCTCGCTATTGCAATCATACTTTTTTTAATCAGCTGCGAGAGGGTTAATAAATGGTCTACATGCCCTGTTCGCCCGATAACCAGCCTGTTCTTCAGGTATTTTCCCATAACCGCCTGCTTGTAGCCTAGCGCTTAATATACGGCTGTAAAGGCGACTGATGATGCTGGTAACTGTGATCCCTCTGTAATTGGAGTATTCCTTTTAACTCCCCTTCTTAAAAATGGGCGTCATGTGTCCTTCAGTCCATTCATCTGGCACAGTTCCATTTCTTAAAAAAAGTTCCACTTCTTATCCACGTTGTCATAAGATCAGCCAGGTAGTTTGAATTGAAGTAGCCAATTTTTAATAAGTTCAACAGGAATATTCCATCTCTTCAACAAATATCGGTTCAATATCGCATGCTTCCATAAATATCAATTGTAGTCGTTTCAACAATAAATTCAGTGCGCTCCTCAGTAAGTAATCCAGAAAAGAATTTGATCCTGTGTAATAAGGTCAACAGAATTTGGTCGTTTTGGATTTTTGATGGACTTTAATACCTTCCAGGCTTCCTTTGGTTTCTGAAAATGCATTCAGTTATTTATCGGTCATAAATTCAAGAATCGGTCATTGAACCAGAACTTATTAATGACCTAGAAATATTGGTTCGGTATAATAGTTATTCTAAAAATATTTAATAATCCAAAACCAAGAAAAAAAAAATGGAAATTTGAAATTTAAAACAGTAGTGTCATATTTACTCGTTCTTAAACATAAGTTGTGATCTTCCTTGTTTTAAAAATAATTCACTTTCATGTTTAGATATAATAGGACAAACATACTGTATGAAATAATAAACATAAAATGATTTCAAGGGATATACGATCGCACTAATTTTATCTTCTTCAAAATCACACAATAAATTAAAAAAAAATCATGAAAATGAGTCTTATGACCTATATTTATAAGAATGGGACCTTTCATATATCAGTGGATTTTTCAATGTTATCGATGAAAAATAATTTAGAGTTTTAAAAAAGATAATGGACGTTACTAACTTATATGAATACAACTTTTTTAACCCGTTCTTTATCCCTTAAGGTTGAGATTTATGGGAAAAGAGCTAAAAACAGGAGGAAATAGGGCTGTTTTGCTATCAGAGCAGGGGTCCTCCGGGCAAGACAACAAGCCCCTATATCTTATGACTATTTACTGTCCACTTCCCCATCACAGATAAATTTGTCTCCTTCTCTCGCCCTCTTAATTCTTCCTTGTATTTCCTCATTACAATAGATCTTCCTACTGACTTTTAAATAATTAATACAAAAAAAAAATCATAGGTAAACAGTCTATGAAAACAAGTCCTATTTATCCAGAGTTTAGAGAAGATTGATTAGTTAGAAAAACATTAAACAAATTTTCATTAGTCAAATAATTTATATTAATAATATTTAACATGGTTTCATTAATATCCTCTGAAGAAAAAATAAAAACAAAACATAAGAGACATAATAAGGTATATGAATCATTCAGGATAAAAAGCGGACAACTCTGAAATTACGTAAATTTACTTTTTCACATTTTTCGTTACTGTAATTCTAGTTTTACAATATAATTGCACAATTGCAATTTTACAAGCAAGCTAACACGACACGCTAACACGACACTTCGCCACCTTATTTCTCATGGCTTTAGCACGGTTCTGAACATGAAATTTCGGGACACAAGTAATTTCTATACTAAAGCAGAGAAACATGTGAAAAAGCCAATTTTCGAAAATTAGAAATTAGCTTTTCATCTGAAATAGCGTTATATTGAACAATATGCCTCAATTTTCATTGCTTATATTCTAGCCAACATCAATACAAAAGAAAGACATAATAATAGAAAACAAAGGTTGTAGACAATCCGAAATGTAGTAAATATATAAATGAAAAAAAAAGTCCCAATGTATGATTTCCACAAAAAATGATGGGCAGGAAGAGCAGAGTCATGTGCAGCTGCTCCATCACACATTTAAGAAAGTGGACATCTTCAAGTATCTGGGGGCTTTAGTGACACGAAAGAATGACATCACTGCAGAAATTCAAGCAAGAATTTCAGCAGGCAATAAACAGATGTCTCTTTGCATTGCGAAAAACATTAAGATTTCGCAACTTGTCACGGAAGGCAAAATTATTGATTTATAAAACAATCTTAAGACCGATTGTCACGTACGCTGGTGAAACGTGGGTCCTGACCCAGGGATGCGAATAGATGCTGCAGATCTGGGAGAGGAAGGTGCTTTGGCAGATATTTGGGCCAGTATGTAATGAAGGCCAATGGAGGTCAAGAAATAATAGAGAGCTTCAGGACCTATACAATGTACCAGACCTAGTCACCTATGTCAAATCAACCCGCACATCATGGCTTGGGCACGTAGATAGAATGGGAGAAGATAGGTACCCAAAGAAGCTATTATATTTTTAATAGCGTTCCAATTCCCTTCTTGCAACTATCCCCACCCTCCCAACATTGATCCTAAACGACAACCCTATCAGTTTCAACTCCTCCGTTAAAAACCTAGGCATTACCATGGACAAAAACCTCTCTTGGAAACCACATGTCGCCCAAATATCCCGACGATCAATTAGTTCCCTGAAATTATTCCATCGATCCCGGCATCTCCTTACACAATCTACCCGGAAGCTTCTTGTATCTTCCCTTATCTTCCCCCACTTTGACTACTGTTGTGTGGTATACGGGGGCCTCTCGAAATTGCTAGAGGATCGCTTAAAAAGAATTATGAACTGCGCTTTAAGATTTGTCCTTGGTACTCCGAGGCGTTCCCGAGTGTCACATCATTATGATGAGTTAAAGTGGCTCTTCCCACCCATTCGTAGACATTATTTCCTTAGTGTTTTTCTATACCAATCCATTAACTCGCAACACCCTTCATACATCTATAGTCTCCTTCAATTTAAATCCACTGTCCAACACCATCAAACAAGATCCCGCCTCTCCGATCTCTACATTCCATCCCATAGAACTAAGGCATTCGACCGTTCCTTCCTCGCCCGTTCCACCACTGTGTGGAACTCAATCCCTCCTTTCATCCGCCATTCATCTTCACTGGCCTCATTTAAATCCCTGCTTTTCCATCATCTCTTGGAATCCCAAAAAAATGCTCTCCAGGCAGGCCAATCTTCCGCTTGAATTAATGTGTGTCGAATACACGATCTCGTTACCTACGTGTTTGTCTATTTTTCCAACAACAAAGAAGATACAAACTTTGTAAATACTTTATTGCATGCTATGCAATTTATTTGCTTTATTTAGCAATTCCGTTATTAACTATTATATTAATGTTATTTATTATTATTTTGTTAATATCAAACCTTTATATATATATGTTTTATTTTTATTTTTCTAGAAAATTGGTTGAATTCCTGTAAAGTCTATTACTTTTTAATCAGTTATTTATTTTATTTATTTTTTTTTTTCTTTCTCTATTTCTATTATGTTTTGTCACTCATGATTACTTCTTGATTTGTATCATTATGTGCCTCCTGGCCAGATGAATATTATGTTTATTTTACTTGTTCTTTATTGTTATTCTAAAGGGACTTGGTCCCAGAATAAAGTTTGTTTTCTATTCTATTCTATTCTATATGGCAAACCAGGAGGCAAAAGAAGAAGAAGAAGCCCCAGGCTGCGATGGCTTGGTGATGTGGAGAACGATCTGCAGAGGATGGGGATGGGACAGTGGAGAGGTCGAGGTGCTGACTGGGAGGACTGGAGAGGCGTTATTGCGGAGGCCAGGGCCCTGCATGGGCTGTAGAGCAATGGGGAAAAAAAAAAAAAAAAGATTCATAGAAAAGCAAGGACACAAAACATTTAGTAATCTTATTTACGAATAAGAAGTATTCTCGTTTCTGTATGTCTGTATGTTTCTGTAAATAAAGTAGGTAATCTTTTAGGTAAATCATCACAAATAAATATTATGGTCTATACTTTCAATTAAGTACGCTAGTAACAATGAAGAATTATATTTAAGCTGTTTCTAAAACTGACAAGGTGTCCTTTACCTCCGGGTTACAGACTTGTGTGCTGATACCTGGTAGTTGGTAGCTTAGGCTTATATTAATACATGAAACAGTACATAAAATTTCATAACTAACCAATCATGGACGCCTTCGAATGAGTTTTTTTGTTATTGGTAAAAGATGAAAGGATACTTTTCTAGATTGGATTATGAAACAATCTACCAGCGTACCGCACTTAGCTAGCTATAAAATCTATATCTGTAGTTTTATAATCTATAACCGTTTGTTGAATCGATGGCCAATAACAACGATGGAAGTAATTAACAGAGGCTCATCACTGAAAAGCATCTTAAGAAGATATATATTTCCTTCTTAATTACATTACATGAAAAATTATTACAGAAATAACTAACCCATTATCAGAAATCTTTAATCAACGTTTACGGAGGAGACATTTTATGTAAGCTATAATAAGCGATTTACTGATTATTAATTATGCAGCTGGTTACTTTCAAATATTAAAAAAAGTTATACCGACCGAGGAACGGATATCACTGATGAAATGCAGTATAAAGTCCATTATCCGAAGCGGTTTCCGAAACAAGATTGGGTCGAGGTTACCATTCCTAGATAATAAATATGAAGAGTATTTTTTCTAAAATGTACCTGATTTCCTGAAACTATTGTTCAATACTTACTTCTCTACTTGAAAAATTATAGGCTTCCATGAAGAGGAATTCGAGATTGAAGTAAACTAATACTACAAATTTTTTTGAGTTGCAACTTTGATAAACGTCCGTTCGGTTAATCGACGCTCTACTGTATTTAAATTATATTAAACTGAAAATAGCGCATTTAAAAATATTAACCTTATTTGTTTTACAACAATACAACTCTATCTAAATATCTAAAGTAAAAAATTATAAATCGAATCGTTTTATTAAATAAGAATTAATCTTCTATCTTTAACCTTTCTCCCCATTGATTTCGGCAGAAGTGAGAAAGCCAAGATTTTTCCTTGGCATCGCGACCAATTCAATTTTCCTCAATCTATGTTGGGTAACGGCAAAATTAGGGTTTCGAATGTCTTATTTTCGATTAATTATTGTCTTGAAAATAAATCATGCTGGCGTGAGGAGTTGGCGGCCCCATCGCCCAATCATTTGACTGCAATTAGCCACTGGTCCTCCAGGCTGGGGGAAACCCAGTACCGGGGGGTATAAGCCGGTCACCCTTTCTCCTGAGGGGACATAAATATTCAGGAGACCAGTTGTCCCGAGGATACGGGGCTAATAACCCGCATGGCAAATAGATGAAAATCAATCCAAAGTAAACAAAATAGCCTCGACGATAAGGAAATAAATCATTAATAACAAAAAAATAATAGATTTAAAATTCTTGATGTTATTTAAGTTGACCTTTAAAACAACATTAATTCACATAGCAATATAGGATTTTTTTTCATTCTTTAATTTCGTCAAAAAATATTTACAAATCATTAAATAATAATAAATTAATAATGTATCTGATACTTGAACGGATACCTTCAATACAGATAGCAAGTAAATAACAGAGGCTGTTGAAATAAGTGCAATATATATGTAAATGGCTTAAACATAGACGGAGTACACATTGGATGGGATGAATCAATCAACCTTTATTTTTGAGTTTTATTTTTGCTGTAGTTTTAGCTTCATTACGATTACTACGCGTAAGATAAATTATTTGCCAAAGTAAATTAGTCAATTGCTAAATTAAGAGTGACTTGCATTTCCAGGAAACGGCTTCAGAAGCATCGGTTGATTTTAGCTAATGGAAGCTACCTGCGATGTTTGTATTCCATTTTCTCGCACGGTTATTGTGTACAAACAAATAAATAACATATATTGTAAAAGTAATTTCAGGAGCTAATTAAAAAAAAATTGATTACGACCCAGACCTTTTCCAATTAGGGAGGTAAAATCAAATCTCAGCGATAAATTATAAAATATTCATTTGTGAAACGAAAAACGTGAAAAACAAATAATTAGAAAATTAAAATTCAATTTTATAATTAATTATAAAAATACTAAGAAAAGCTATTTTCCCAGTAATTACTTATTCTAACCTCACACGTATAAGATTATTTTTGACCCTAAAAAAATATTATTATATTAATGTGAATTTAAAAAACGAAAATTATAACTGAGCTAAATGTTTCTGCTACGATTTTCACAGGATCAAAAATTTCCCATCTAGAAATGCTAGCCATAGGTAATTTGCCTTTGATTCCTATTGCAAATAACGTAAAGATATTAATTTTTTTTTCAAACTTGATCGAGCCCCGAAGCAACAATGAATTGATGTAGATGTACATAAACCAGTCGATTAACAGTTTTTATAAAGCACTATGTTATTCTAATATAACTGTTATGCTTCTTTAAAATAACCCGTTTAGTTTATTCCTTCTGTTTTTCCTCACTACTTCACATTATTTCACAAAAAGAAAATTTAATAATTTATCTTTGTTATTTAATATTTATCTAATAATTGACACATACCCAGCCGATGGCCTTAGGAATTATTTATTTATTTTTAAAATCCCTAATAAAGCATTATTAACTTTTTCCTAAATTTAATATTCTTATTTGGTTGATAAGAGGTTAATCAACTAAACAACATGTAAGACACATGTAAGACATACAATCTATGATGTATAAAATATTATTGGTTAAATAACTACTTGTTGGGTGTCACATTTGGTGTAGTGGTTTGGACAACTACCTTCTATACCGAAGGATGTGGGTTCGCAGTTCACAAGGTGGCCCTAGAAAATTTTAAAAGGGAGTAAAAAATCCTTGGTTATACCTTCGGAAGGGACGTAAAATTGGATCCCCAACCGAGTACAAGTACTCAGGTACTCGTTAAAGATCCATATCCTAATTATACCTGAATAGGGAAAATTTAGGACTTCCTCTGTACAAGCATCGTCGGAATAGCCATGGAACTATAAAATTGATATAAAATAAATAAACCAACAGTTCCACTGAACATCAATATTTCAAGTATTACACACTGCATTATCTATTTAAGTTTAAATATATTTAGATTAAAATTAGCGATAGCTTAACTCTAATTTATGCATATACACAAGAACATCAAACCTACATAACAAACGAAATATTAAAAAAAAACTCAATTAAAACCAAAACAGGCCCTTTAAGAATATTACAACCCTATTTTTAAAATAAAAGAGGGGTAGTTTAACGGTTCTTTCCTAACTGAACCTTAAGCGTCTTAAGCACCTTGGGTTAAGGTTATTAAAAATATCCTGGGCATGGTGTTATTTTGATTTTAAAATTCTATTTGTAGCTATGTAGATTTCTTTATCTTCTCTCAGTTTCGCAGAAATGAATTTATAGAAGATATTTTTAGCGTCTTCTAAAGCTTTCTATCGGTTCCCCCGACATGGTATTCCTTTTAAATTTAATTCGACACATTCAGCATCTGAATATTTTCTGGAAAGCCATATTTTTCTGAGGCGTTAAACGTACTTACTCTCCATATAAAGATTAATATTTTTATAACAAATTATAGAATGCATGATTATGAAAAAACAGGAGTGATCTATGAGAAAATACGCAATGTCCTACGTAGGCGATTCAAAGCAAACGCTAACGCGATACAGTGGACATGCGAATTCAACGCGATGCGGTCGGGCCAGCGGCTCTGACCTATGTGCGCTCGAATCGTCAATATAGTTTTATTGGTAACCGGTTATGATAACTATTATTCCTTTCATCCCATAATATAGGACATTCTTGGATAGCATTTATTAATTACCAACTTTATAAAGGCTGGGTGAGCCCTAGGAGGCTGTTAGTAGCCGGAGATAGGTCCTAGATCCTAAAGGACCCATCTCCGGCTGCTAACAGATTAAATAATAGTCTTGCCAGCAGCGGGATTTGGACCCAGGACCTTCTGCATGTCAACTGAGCGCTCTACCACTTAGCCACCCCGCTCCTTCCTAGTCCCGTTCATAGAAATATTGAATTGTTACTAAGGAGATCTAAAGTGCAGAACGAATTAAAATGAAAGATTTGAGGATAAATTTTACTTAATTTGATCCGATTTTATGTAGGAAATACGCCGATATATGCTTTAAATGATTTCGATCCAATCATTCAAGGGAAAACTACGGCATTGATTGCTTCATTTTCAACTACAACAATCAGTCCACGGTAATCCAGTTTTCAAGACGAAAATAAAACAATAAGTCCGTGAGGTGTGAGGTGACAAAGTGCCTCAAAGCAGACAATGAAGACCAGCGAAAATATAACGGAAGTGGGAACAAGCTGGCTAAGAAAAGATATAAATTAGCCTTTGATGAAAGGTCTCCAGCGAGACTGTAAAAACCCAGGGGGTTGCAAAGTGTTGATCGTCAAAGGAGCTCCGGGAGAATTAATTTGAGGCGGAATTAGCAACTTTTAAATGAGGCGCTCTCGAAAACTCTGCCCACTCAGCGGGTTAATTTCGAAGCTGGAACTTTGCGAGGAAGTGAGGGGGGGCGGTGATAAATTGATCGGGCAAGTGTCGTTTTTGAGGCTTGGCGGTCTGGGCGGCATCTGTGCTCCACTCGATACCCGGCCCGGATCTCCCTCCAACTTAGCCACTAAATCTTCTTGTCTTAAGGATTAACAGGGGAAAGGGCTCCTAGGGTCTAAGTACATTAAATAGCAGATTCACAAGAGCACACTAAAAAAGAGGAAAACTCTGTAAATTACTTTCAATAATCAGAACATTAATTATCTTCTTTTTTTAACACTCTAATGTTAGCTTTTCCTGAAGGTATGTATGTAACGGAATCTTTGCACTCGATTTTCGGCCACTTCTGAACATCGAATTAAAATTGAAATTTTGCACACTTCTCAAGGACCAATGGCAATAATTTAATAAGTTACTTTTATTATACTGATCAGAATCTTCAGGATTTTTTATATCCAACTGAACTTACAATTTTAACGAATTAGGGATATAGCCTGAGATATTTCAACATTTTTAATATTGACTCTTAATCTACGCAATCATAGGCATTCTTGAAGTCTACGAAAGCTACAATCCTTTAATTTCTACCTTATTTTCCATTTTATGTCCATTACCAGTTTTTGTGTAATAATTTGATCTCGGCAAGGACCTTGTGTACAAAATCCTATTGGTTATTCCCCCAATTATTTTTCTAGTTGACATTTACATGAATTAAAATTATTCTTAAAAATATTTTATAAGTTCAGTTCAGGAGAGAATTTCCTCTATAGTTATCCTATATATATATATATCTACATTTATCGTTCTAAATTGAAACTAAGCATTAGTCCAGTGATACTTTATTAGATCCTGGTACATTTTTCCACCAAACGTTAAGTTTTTTCAACTAGCTTTATAATTTTTCAATTCTTTAAGAATTTTTGTGTGTTATAATGCCGTTCTTATCATTTAAGACTAATGCTGGTGGTTCATATATCTGTGGTTATTTTATTAAAAATATTTTATAATAATTCCTTGCATTCATCTTATTGTGATATTTTTCTATATTTTGGATAACACTTTTTTAATATTTCCTTTTTGATAATATGGTCCGTTTTTTTTTTTGGCTAGTTTTCCTTCCTATTATGCATGCATTATTTATTTTATTTATTATTTGCAACAAATACAAAATTCAGCAAGAATCGAAAAATGCAAAATAACTGAAAAACATACAGTATTTAAAATCCAGTGAATTATTAATTAATCAAGCCTTAAGTGGTGTATTAGCCCTTAAAATGGGGGAAAATGAAACTGCCAGGATGAGGAAAAGAAGATGATGTATTTCATAATTTAGACATTGGAATTTTTATAAGCCCTTAGGAATTTTCATCTCAGTTTAAGGAAGAAGTCAATCCCAGTTTTATTTCTCAGTAAAAGATATATGTTTACGGTTTAAAAAAACTATTTAAGATTGAAATAGTTCAGGTTGCTTAGTTAAATGAATTAATAACAATTCTCAAATAGTTTATCCTTCTATCAATTTCATTTATTAAAGTTTTATATTATAAACGATAAAATGAATAATTAAGAAACGGAACAAATGTTGAAAAAGTGCCAATCAGATGGTCCAAAATAAGGCGGTTGGATCATGCCAAGAAATCGAAAAGGAAAAAAAAAAGTTTATATTGATAAATTCGATTCACAGAACAAGCCAAGAACGCTAAAGATAGGCTTCAAGAATCATTTATATCAGTACATTATAACATTATAATTATATCAATTAATATATTGTAATATTAGTAGATCTAATATCTCTGCAGCTCCGGTGAATGAATTTTATTTAATGAGTTAATTGTATTGAAAAATCAAATTCTCGTAGATTTTTGATTCTTGATATGGAGTTGTAATGCAATAACACTTTAATTATATTTTAAAATTTAAATTATTTCTAATTTTTATCTGGTATAATAACAATAGAGTCATTTTTATATATTATTTTATTTATCATATGTTTATTATAATAATTTTCTATTTAAATTGTTTTATTTAATTATAAACAATATCCTTTTGTCAGCTAATAGCATTAAAAATATAAATCTATTTTTATTGATCTTTTTTAAAGAATAAATTTTTTTTTCTTGAATAATATTAGTTAACCTTAAATGTATATAGGGAAGAAAAAGGACCAATTGGAATTCAAAAAACTAATTTCTCAAATAGTGATAAGCCATTTACTACAAACGAACGTTTCAACGCAAATTTCAGGCCTTCTTCAGGGGCAGAATGACGAGATACGCACGTATTTAAAATGAAATAATTGGAGTAGAAAAAATTGTTTCTTATAATTATTTTCTATTTCAGTTATTTTATTTCATTATTAAAAATATAACAGAATATGCGATCCTTCTGACAGCTACTAGTACTAAGATATATAATTATATTTTTATTGATCTTTAATATTTATTATATAAATTCCTTTACTAGTAACAACCATTATACACATTGAAAAATACTTTATAACTATTTAAGGAATTAATTCTGTGACCTACACCCGATTCATATTCTTCCCTATATTTTTTTCAATAAAAAAACAAAACATGAACAACCGAAAGACTAAATAAAATTTTTCTTTTATAAATTTATATAAAGTTATATTATTATTTTCCCCATTGTTCCATACATTCCAATTCACTAGACGATTTACATTTCGCCACCGCAATAAGCAGAGGAGCGCAGCCATTGCACAGGGGAACTGCAGCGGAGCAGAAGATTCAACGATTCAATTAGCCTCTAAAAAAGATATTGGGAACATGCATTGCCAACCCCCAGCTGTTGTATGCGGCGTAAAATGTAAATGGGAGTAATTAACATAGATAGGGAGCAATCATAGTTTTATTAAGTTGCTGTTAATTACTTAGAGGCGCAATCTAGGGTAGACATTATGGTTGTTTATCTGCCCGGCCCTGCCATGGCCATAGCGACCGATAACGACGAGAATTCCCTCCTCCGATGGCCCCAGCCAGTTTAAAGTAATCCAACGGCCGGGAAATCCTTCCCTCCATAAAAGTGATTTTGCAGCATTCTTCTAGAGCGAATAAACTCTGGGATTCTTAAGATTACATACCTTTACCTACTTTACTGTATGTAGGACAACGTTTGTGCAGGGTGGTATTTGTCCTACATCAAGCTCAACCACCATGTTTTATCTCCCAGCTCAGGCTACAAGTAGATACTATAAAGATTTATAAAGTGAGCCCAAGAAGGATCTGTAGGTACAACGGGGTTCATCCAGAACCTCACTATAGCATACCAACTCAGCACTCTAGACACTGAGGTACCCCGTTGCCTCGTAAGCCTCAATTTGTTGAATACAATTCAATATATTTGAAATCTTTAGGACAATACAGTGTTGAGTAATTGCAAAAACCAAACTTGTTTGCGACTGTTGAAACGACTATGAATGAAAAAGTGGAACGAAATATAGCTGTACATACGCCAATCTTGGAGTGAAATGGTCCTGATATTTAATTCGTATGTATACATGTATATAAACAACAATTTAGGGTCACCTGGGGTGTAGCAGTTAACATAACTACCATCTATGCTCACTGTCGCGCTTTTACCATCTATGCACCCCAGCAGGAGTTTTTAGGTTTATTTAAAAGAGAACAAAAAATCCTTGTTAATGCCGCCCTTTTAATCATTTATTTTATATACTTACTTTTTCAAAACTTACAACTTCAAAAATAACAGAATATACAATATTAATAAAAAGTAATATTAAGGACAATTTTAGGACCGATTATAGGAGACCAATATAGACGAAATCATAACCAGGAACATTGTAAGCAAATAGAAAAAATTACAAACACAGTTAGAAACAAAGAATTCAGTTATATGGACATCTAAAACGGATGAACCCAAGCAGAATGACCACAAAAATATTTACTAATCTTAAAAAAATTGAAAATGGCCAAAAATTGGATTAAGGAGACTGAAAAATACATTGAAGAACTTGAGGTGTCTCCGGATGGCAAGCAATGAAGGGAATTCTTCACTTTGGAAAGAACTTAAGAATGCTGAAGGCTTTCAAAAAGGCCAAAGAGAAAACAGACGCAATTAAGACGGGAAAGACAGCAACAACACGAAATAAACATGGAATAGAAAAAAAGAAGGAATAACAGTTGAACCAAATGTAGCCCATAGTGGCTCCGTTGTAAAAAAATAAATAAATAAAATAATTTGTTTTAGGAACTGTTACGATTTTCATACTTAATTGATACTGGTATTTAAATTTCATTCTGTTGTTTTTATTTATACATGGATGGAACTGTTTTATATTTGGTGAATATTTGTTTTTATTGTTTCACCAAATAATCCCTAAACTGATATTAGAGTAATAAAATGAACTCAAAAAAATTGACGTTTAGTATTCAAGTAATAATCGTAGTAAGGTTATTAAAACTCAAAAAGTAAAACAAAAAAAGAAGTTTCGAAAATGTGCAATGTTAGAGCTCGATTTATTCACAAACGGCGCTAAAAAAGTTATTGATGAACCATTGTCAAGTGATTGATGCACCATTTTTTTTTTTTAAATTGACTTTACTCATCGGAGCAGAGGAAAAGCGGTGATGTGAAAAATAACGAGGCAAGGGTAGTAGTTCGTATTCGAGACCCACACGAATGAGAATTTATCGGCGCGGAAAAAATATGAAAATTGATCAATCCTTTGTTACTTCAATCAAATCACTAGCAGGCACGCTATATCCCAGCCTGCTAATGGCATTCCCCAATGTTGAGCATTTTGTTACACTTAATTTAATTTTAATAATTTTGAGGATATAAATATATTTTTTGTACAAAGTGAATAATGTATTTGGTTTCTTGTAAAGGACATCCGTGTTTTATGATTTTCAAATAATAATTGAAAACAAATATTGTTCAAGGATATAAATCAGATCTTATTTAAACTTTCTTAAGTAACAACTTTTCATCGTTTTACAGGAGAGGAAAAAAAAAGGTTCTGATCATACTGGATTAGTTTCTTTAACGGTGGTAAATCTTTATAGTTGATATATTGCTTAATTTACAATATTTTAAGATTATTTATTAAATTCAACACAACCTTAGAAGAGCGAGGAGATTTGACCCATTATCATCGTTGACTTTCAGGTTTTTACTTCAATTAATGTTGCCAAACTTGGAGGCTGGGTGAGCAACAATGATGATTAATAATATGTAACTTCTAAAAATTAACGTTTTCATTGTCACTTGCATTTTCACAACTCATTATGAAAGTGTATGTAGAGGTTAAATCATGTTTGAATAAAGAGTAAATACATATTCAAATTTATAAATTATTGCGGGGTGATATTTAATTAATATAGTGCAATAAAGTTGGTTAGCATTATTCCACTTTATTAAAATTAATTGAAAAATAAACAACTAATTACGGGAAATTTCATCAAAGTGTACATGCAATTCTGCATTTCAACATCTATGGAATATTATATTATTCTTATAGACAATATATCGCCTCCCCAGGAACTCTTCTAGCAAATTTTCTACACCTTTCATTAGTAATTTTTTTAAATTTCAAACTGTATTTATTGATTTCTAACCATTAAATCCAATGAATATATGAGGAAATGAAAAAAAATAAAACAGTATCAGTTAAACGATGTACAAATATTCCTTCATTCATGTTTGTTAAAATAAAAATTATAAATTAATATTTCTGCCCCGATAAGGTTTTTAACTATAACAATAGAAGTAACCTCTGTCCGCCCAACCCCCCTTTTTTTAAATATACAACTGTTCCAATAATGGTACCGTATGGTACGTAGGTAAATGATGTTTTAGTAGAGGTACCTCAATTTCATTTGAGGAATACAAAGTTCAGTTTAGTATTTATCTTGTAACCACCTAGTGAGTCTATTAGAATATGAGTACCCATTTAGTTATTGGTTGGAGATTTTGAGTATGATGCATTATATAAAATAATGAAAGGCTTTTTGTTTTATTTTAGAATTATATTATAGATTAAAAAATAATTTATAGCTTATAACAAAAACGTCTTAAATCTCAATTTGGTTTATTGAAATAACAACAATAAAATAGAAATAACCGAAGAAAATGTAGCTTGTTTTATTTTTCAAAACGATGTATTCCGTTTATCATTCAGAGTAAAAAAAAATATGTGTTTGTGTAACGGCTTAAAGAAGTCAGGAGCAGAGGCTGGGTGATTAGACAATTTTTAAAAATATTTATTCTTTTCACTATTATTTTATTATACTTAAATATTCCTACAACTTATCGAGGACGACAAAAGACATTTTTTATATTATATAAGCATGTATGACTAGTATACGTATTTCATACAGACAGGACATGTTCAACCTAAATTTGAATCTTGAAAGGCTCAAGTTGAACCTTCCGAATGACTATAATTGAATCCATGTTTGTTATAAATTAATTCTCAAGGCTCCTTATGATAGCAGTATTAACAGGAGATGGAATTGACACAGGGAAGCTCCTCCGTAAACAGACAGCTCCGTAATTACTTGGTCAAATTCCGCATATGGTATGGTTAACCAAGAATATCTCCGCAATTCAAGTCATCATTGTCTCAGATTGCAATATACCTATCGAATATCTTATTCATTTAAAATAATTGTCATTACTTATGTAAATAGCGTTGGACCCACAGATAACCTACCCTAGTACTTTAATATAGCTATTAACATTATTTCCAAAGTATTACTAATTTATATGCTACTGAACTTTGATTTCCTAACTTAAATATTCTAAAATTTTGGAAAAATTTTAAATGAGAAAGTCCGTGAGATTGGGTATGAGTTAAAGTAAAATAAATTCAGACTTAATGCCATGACCTTATGGGTTCCAAAGTATAAATTATTAATGGATTGTTTAAATAAAAAGAGATTAGAGTTAGTACTTTTTAATAGTCACACTATAGTCACACTATTCGCACATTGACATTGGTTACTTATTGCAACCTTCCTCATGAAGAGGCGGTATCTTATACATCGATATTTAATAGTTTTTTACTATTAAATTTAAATATTATTTATTTCAACAACATATTATTGTTTATTTTTATTAACACAATATAAATTATAATAAATATAAAATATTTATTAAAATAATAAAATATATGTTTGTCCCTACATTACACCCCTTCAAGTGCTAACGTTACTAACAGAAAAATAAAAAAATTACAATGACTAGCCTGTCATCACAAAAAATTAAAATATCACATTTTTATATCACTTTCACAAACACAAGTATTAAGATAACGAGCTGGAAAACGAACTCTTTGTCCAGATCTGCTGATTCTCGTTGAGTTGTCATCGTAGGTGTCCGGAACTGATGTTGAAGGCATTATAGGAGGTTCTTCACTCCGATGGCAGGGAGTTGAAGCGCCATCACCTATGTCATCTGCTAATAAATATGCTGGCTTTAGACGATCTATTGATATATTGGTGTTTTGTCCTTTAACCAACAATGTGAAATATTTACCATGTTTCTCTAATACTTTATATGGGCCTTCATATGGTCTGTGCAGGGATGGTTTTACCCTGTCTACACGTACGAATACGTGAGTACTTTGTTGAAGATCTTTATAAATAAATGTTGATCTTGAACTTTTATGATGATTAGGTGTTGGTTGAAGAGCACTCATTCTTGACTTTAAGTCTGCTACAAACGAAGGGAGATCCTTGGCTGCTCCATCAGGATGAGTCGCAAGGAAATCGCCTGGAAGGTTCAGCGTTTTGCCGTAAACCATTTCTGCTATGGTGCACTCAGTATCTTCTCTAAACACACATCGAAATCCTAATAAGATTGTAGGAAGTACACTAGTCCATGTAGTTTTTGCATGAGCGCGAATTGCGCTTTTTAATGAACGATGAAAACGTTCGATTTTGCCATTCGCTTGTGGGTGATACGGTGTTGTCTGAGACATTTTTACTCCACATATTTTTGCCAGTGAATTGAACAGTTCTGACTTGAATTGTCGACCTTGGTCCGTTACTATTTGCATTGGTACGCCAAATCGGCTAATCCATACTTCATAAAACGCTCTTGCTACTGTCTCTGCAAGTATATTTCTGAGCGGTACTACCTCTGTCCAATTGGTGAACCTATCGATGCAGGTTAGGCAGTATACAAAGTCCTCTGAGGGAGAAAGTGGTCCTATTAAATCCACGTGCACTACCGCAAAGCGAGTGTCGACGATCGGAAATGTTTCAATAGGTGAATGATTGTGTCGTACAACTTTACTTGCTTGGCAATCCAAACATGATTTTGCCCACTCAGTGACATCTTTTTTTAAATTAGTCCAAATTACTTTCGAGGAAACTAATTTTACTGTAGTTTTGATTCCTGGATGGGACATATTGTGATATTGGTTAAACATGGCCATCCTAAATTTTTCTGGAATATATGGTCTAATTGTTGATGTTGATGTGTCACACCATAATATACTACCATTCTGTAATGGACAAGCTTTCCATTGAAGAGAATTAGTAGTGTTTTTTAGAAGTTCTTGTAACTCTATATCATTTTCTTGTGCCTTGGCAATTTCAGTATGGTCAATAACAGAGATGTTTTCAATCCTAGAAAGATGATCAGCAACTACGTTGTCCTTGCCAGAAATATGACGCAACTCCGTCGTAAACTGAGAAATATATTGTAAGTGCCTAAGTTGTCTAGGCGACGCTTTGTCATTTTTTTGCTTAAATGCAAAAATCAGTGGTTTGTGATCCGTGTAGACCACAAAGTGACGTCCTTCAACTAAGTGTTTAAAAAATTTAATTGATAAATAAATACTAAGCAGTTCTCGATCGTAAGTGCTATAATTCTTTTGTGTTTCATTGAGCTTTTTGGAGAAAAATCCCACAGGTATCCAAGTAGAATTTTCTAATTGTTGTAATGCTCCACCTACAGATATCTCTGAGGCATCCACAAACAAGGCTAACTGACAATCAGATTTAGGATAAGTTAACAACGTTGCATTCACTAGATCCTGCTTGCATTGTTCAAACGATGAAATAGCTTCTTCTGTCCACATAACTTTTCTTTTATCATTTTTCTTGACGTCCTTGAGATAGTTATTAAGTACAGCTTGGTGTTCTGCTGCTTGTTTAACATGCTTGCGATAAAAATTCAAGAGTCCGAGAAATGATCGAAGGTCTTGAATCGTTTCAGGTCTCTTATGGTTTTGTATTATCTCCACCTTCTGTGGATCAGGTTGAATTCCAGCTGAGGAAATTTTATGGCCTAAGAAAATTATTTCAGTCTTACCAAATTCTGATTTACTTAGGTTAATGGTGAAACCAAATTTATGTAAACGTTCAAAAACACCAAGAAGGTGTTGTTTATGCTCTTGTTCATTGCGTGAGGCTATTAGAATATCGTCAAGATATGAGAAACAACATTCTAGTCCTCTCAAAGCTTCATGGATTACACGCTGAAAGGTAGAAGGAGCATTCCGCAGACCAAACGGCATATAATTAAATTCGAAAAGACCGAATGGTGTTATAATAGCAGATTTTTTTTTATCTTCTTTCGCTAATGGTATTTGATAATAAGCCTGTAACAAATCAAGTTTTGAATAAATAGTAGTGTCAGGCAAAATAGTATGAACATCATCAATTCTTGGTATTGGGTATCTATTAGGAATAGTGCGATCATTAAGTCGACGATAATCGCCACAAACTCTCCATGTTCCATTCTTTTTTGTTACCAGATTCAGTGGACTCGCCCACTGGGAATCTGATGGTTGAATAATTCCATTATTTAACAAATACTGGAACTCTTGTTGAGCAATTTTCATTTTTGCTGAATCTAAACGACGAGCTCTTGAGAAGACTGGAGGTCCATCTGTTGTAGTTATGTGATGTTCTACACCATGACAAATTTTTTCTGGTTTTAATTTAGGTTTTGCTAAATTAGGGAATTTATTTAATAATGCGGTAAAAGGATCTCTAACTCCAATAGTACCTACTGTATCAGTTACTGTAATGGATGCAATGGAACCCTTGACTGATAATTTCGTTACATCATCTATCAGTTGTCTATTACGCAAATCTATTAACAATCCAAATTCTCTTAGAAAATCAGCACCGATTATTGCTTTCGGCGTTTGTGCTATAATAAATGGCCACTCAAATGTGCGCCTAAGGCCTAAATCTAATTTTAAAATTTTTGTGCCATAAGTATTTATAATGCTGCCGTTAGCTGCAAATAATTTAAAATCTGACGCTTGGCTTTTTCCGTTCCCTGGTACAACAGAGACATCTGCTCCGCTGTCAACCAAAAAACGCACTCCAGAACAGACATCTTTAACGAAAAGTCGATGATTAATATCTGGGCTTACGTCAGAGGCAGCACAGTCACCCAAAATCTCTACTGCCCCTGCAAGTTTCCCTGTTCGTTCCATTTGCAAGGTGGTGTACATTTGTCTGGACGACATTTAGAGCCAAAACGATAGTGGTAATAACAATACTTTCCATTTTTATTAAATCTATTACGGCTGCGACTTCTGTGACGAGATTTAGAGCGCGATCGTACGCTTTTTATTTCTCTCTCTAACTCAGAAATTTTTAAAAATAAATCTTTTAAGGTTAACTCTTTGTCAGAATTATTTTTATCACGTTCAGGTTGGTTATTAACTTGACTACAAGACCGATTTGGGCCGATTTCAACAATTTTGTCACTAATTTCAGCTAACTTTTCCAACTCATCATCTGAAATTGCTAAAATACTTTTAACAGTAATAGGAAGTTTATCAAGCCAAAGCGTTTTAATTAATTTTTCTGAAATATCTGGGCCTGCTAAGTTCCGCATTTTGCGCAAAAGCTGGCTAGGCTTCATATCACCTAACTCCAGCTCACTCACTAATTTTCTTATTTGTTTATCCTCACTTTCTTTAAAATATTTTAACAGGCGTTCCTTAGCTATAGAATATTTATCAGCATCTTTTGTTTTCACAATATCATAGATATTTTCTACTGTTTTTAAATCTAATTGTGCTATTAAATAATTAAATTTTGTTGATTCTGATGTAATTCCCGTCAGTGAAAATTGAGCCTCCACCTGAGTGAACCAAATTTCAGGCTTTTCCGGCCAAAACGGTGGAATTTTAATACTAACTTTTTCTATTAATTTATCTTCGCTATCCGACATCGTGCTTGATTTGTAAAATTAAAATAAATGAAAAATCAATTACCTTGAAAAATAATAAAATAATCCAAATAAATATAGTCCCAAAATAGTTGTAGAATTGATAAAACTTGATAAATTGCACTAAAACTGATGAATTGAACGAAACTGATAAACTGATAACTACACAAACTATTTACAATGTTACTAACTCAGTCCATAAAAACTATTTCTCAACAAACAAAGTTTCACTAATTACTAGTTAATTTTTTTTAAAATTTATTATTCACAAAACGTCAGGTCACCAATTATGGGTTCCAAAGTATAAATTATTAATGGATTGTTTAAATAAAAAGAGATTAGAGTTAGTACTTTTTAATAGTCACACTATAGTCACACTATTCGCACATTGACATTGGTTACTTATTGCAACCTTCCTCATGAAGAGGCGGTATCTTATACATCGATATTTAATAGTTTTTTACTATTAAATTTAAATATTATTTATTTCAACAACATATTATTGTTTATTTTTATTAACACAATATAAATTATAATAAATATAAAATATTTATTAAAATAATAAAATATATGTTTGTCCCTACAACCTCAACTGAAAAAGATCTCTTAAATGCAAGCGTATCCGAATGATCTATAAATGCAATTATGATTCTAATAAACCTAATGAATACGAGTTTTTAACAATACTACCAACAATAAAGTCATATTTTTGGATTATTATATTTTTTAAAATGACTAAAATGATGAAATATATTTTTGCCCGATTTATTTACATAAATTAATTATGATAGAAAGAATAATTTTCTTTAAATTTCGTTGTTTTTAGAGAAAAAAAAACTTTCAAAAAAGTATTATGATGATTTGTAAAAAGTTTTATGAATGTCATATGAGTGATGTATTTGGGTGTTTTATAATGCACGTTGCCTGAATTTTTATAGGAAGGGAATAATTTCCAAAACCCCCTTCAAAAAATCTATTCGTTTGAATTAGAGAAGGAATGAGTTCGATTATTATTTAAATTATTATTGTCAATAAATTTTTATTATTTCAAGTATTATTAGTCCCTGGCGAAGTAGCTGCCTCAATAAGCTAATTTAGCAGCAAAAATCACAACGTGTGAAATATATAATAATAATAATAATAATAATATTTATTAGATAAATCATACAAATGCTATTTGGCACATTAATTATATTAGCATTCACAGTTATGTTGGTCTTAATGTGTACAGTTTGCTTTTAAAAAAATTTCAGAGTTGCTCCCTATACCTCTAGGTTTTCTGATAGAATGGGTTGGTTGTCAATAATTTTCAACAAGTTGTAGTACCTAGTTTTCTATATGCACGTGCCAAAAAGATAATTAGGTTGGTATAAGACGGGTTGATTGTTCCACTATGCCAATTGCTTTCTCCTGGACTTGCAGATAAAGTCCTCCTACTTTCGATTAAAAAAAAGAAGAATACAATATTAGTAAAAGCAAATTAGCGTAGAGTTTTCATACATTTTATTTGAGCCAACATCCCATAACTTTATTTCCACTATTGCGAAACAATTACCTGATAAAATATTTTGGGACGAAACGATAGCATTTAGTAAGTAATGTATTGTTAGGAAAAAAAAACAACTGTACCACTGTAACCCATAAAGGGTCTTGGGTTCAGTACGTGGTAAAGACTGTACTGTTTCGTTGACAACGCTCCTGCAGAGAGAAATGATTTTCCCAAGATAGGCTCAACCGCCAGATTTTTCCCAATTTTGTGTTACCACTTTATGGAGGCTGGGCAAGCTTCAGGAGGGTAGAGATTAAATAAAAGTTTGTCAAAGTAGCGGAATTAGAACCCAGGACCTTAGGCACGGCAACTCAGTGCTCTACCACAAAGCCACTTCACTCCCCTAAAAGTTAAAAAATTTTCATTGTACAATGATGTACAATGATTTTACAGTGACATGTTTAGTGTTTCAGTACAGTTTTAAAAATGGATAGTATTCAGTATCTTAGGGATATATTTATATATACTACTGCATATGATTTTTAAAAATCAGAATGATAGATTTTCAAACAGAACGAATAGGCATATGTCATTTCCCCTGCGTTCTGTTGAGTAAATATCCCGTTCCCCGGCTCTACCGTGAACCCATTTTTCATCAATGGTAACAACACTGCAATACCCCGATGAAACAGAAAAAGGTATAGCGAAAGCTGAAAGATTAAAAGAAATATAAAGGGAACATGAAAGGAAACAAATAACGATTCATCGAATGGTCCAATATCTGGGGCGAGAGGATGTTTAATGGTTGCAAGCTACAGAGAGAGATATCTCCCCGCCAAATAAACCTATATATAGCCTTTGCCACGCCGGATTCGGTCGATTCGAGCTCCGTCGGCGCGAAAAACATTTCCCCCATTATTACGTGGGGCATCGAAACATTATGCGTTATTCCAACATGCAGGGGCAAGAAACAGTAGTTGATCCGGAAAATGGAACATTACATAAAAATTTCCTGAACTAAGTATTAACTTTATGATTTTGCAGCAGGAGCTGACAAACGATAAGAGATTTGTGCAATCTAGGGAAAACAGTCAATAGTTAAAGGACTCGACCATAGAATACCTGTAAATGACAAACATTAACGTGGGGCTACTTTCATCCGGAGGATATTAAATTGGTAAAGGACCCACGAAAAAGTTTTTGATATTGCACCAATATATCTGCAGCGCCGTCAAATAAGTGGTTAGGTGAATTGTTGCACGAAATGAGTAAAATCTACTGAGGGAAGCGGAATTATGTCATTCTCATAGTGCATAAGTGGCTAAATCAGTCCTTGGCTTGAAATGTCCATCCTAAAAAAATTTATTTATAAACTTTGAATGATAATAGTTATCCCATTGTTAAGAGTAACGTCCATTCTTACTTTAACCCTCACTACAAGTCCCGAAGAAGACCTGCAATGTGGAATGTGAAGAACCCGAAGTTTCAAGGCTTCTAATAAATAGTAAACCATTTAATATTTAATACTGCATATTACTATTTAAGGAATTCTTTTCTTAACCTCCAACACGAAAATTTCCTTTCCTTTATCGACAAATAAGTACAACAATCAAATACAAGTTTAACACATCCTGGTTTTCCTTGACTTGAAATGGAGTTATTCCTAATATTATAACTTCATTTCATCCAACGAATACGGGAATATATAATAAATTCATTCTAGGAAAAATTCTACTTAACCACTTATTCATCGGGGTGGTTAAGAGAGGGTTGACCTCTGATCTAGAAGATAGCCTAACAACATATTATATCCCAGAACAAAAGGAAGTAAAAAATCCTTGCTTATGCTGTCCTTCGGAAGTGGCGTAAAATGGGGGTAACAAGTCAGGTACTCATTAAAGATCCCTATACTAAATTTATCACGATAGACAAAATTTAGTACTTCCACTGTACCGTCGTCCGATTAACCAACCATAGCTGCATAAAGGGACGTTAAATGTATGAATAAACAAACACAAAGATACAATATATACAATAGGCTCAGGCTATACAAAGGTTCTAAAGCAATTTACCATGGCCTCGTTAATTATTTAAGTAACGATAGTTTAAGTAACCTCCAAAGTTACAAGTATAGCTTAGATACGTTAAAACATTTAACGTTTAACAAATATGTTACCAGTAACTTAGAATTTGACTAAATTTTTAATAGCAAACATCTAATATTAATAAATATTTTAAAAGCATATACATATTAAATGTTCTACGGTTGGATATTCCCCTCAAAGCTAAGTCTAAGGACCATTAATAAGGCAAGATGGGCCATAGTCTAAAGGGGTTTTAATACTCCTTCGGACTAGAATACAAATCTCAGAGGCAACTCATAAATCTTTCATTAGCTTCAAACAAATCCCGAATTCACAGGCAGTCCTCGGTTCCTCAGTGCTCAGTCCATCAGTATCCAAGCTATCTGTCGGCCGGATCAGATAATTCATGATAATTCGGGAACGCATTGAAATAAAATTCATGATACGTCACTAAGAATATTATAAAACGACACAAAATTTTATGAATTAAAATAAAATATTTAGTTTTATACTATTAAATTCAAAGAATTTAATTAAATTAACAAGTTAGTAGGGTACAGCGGTTTGACATACTTATTCATGCAAAATAGATAATCCCGATATATAAAGAATAGTATATTATAAATTTAATTACTAATTTTTTACAGGATTTTCACAAAGGAGATGCATCGTAAGGGCACACATTAACATCCCAATATATTTTATAGTTGGATAGAAGTAAAACTCCTTTCAGAACGGTTTCCTAAAATATTTTTGAAAAGATCAGGAAAAGGCTATTAATATCAATTTCTGTTTTTTTGTTGTTAGTAAGTAGTATTCTAAAAATATGTGTCCTTTTAAGATAAGGAGATAATGTTATGACAAATCAATTAACAATAATTTTAGTTGAATATTAAAAATAAAAACCTACTACCCGTGAACGGGTTTGGGGGTTCAGTAGATAGTAGAGACTGTAGTGTTTCATGAACAACGGTTCTGTAAGGAAGTGACTTGTCTTAGGTCAAGCTCAACCACCAGATTTCCCCCCTTATTTTGGGTACCCTATTTTTATAATATTTAATAGAGGCTAGGTGAGCCCCAGGAGGGTCCTAGATCCTATATGATCCATCTAGCTGCAAACAGACTAAAAGTCTTGCCCGCGGCGGGATTTGAACCAGGATTTCCGGCATGTCAACTCAGTGCTCCGCTCCCTTAAAAATATGGGGAGTTAAACGTACCAGATCAGCTTCCTATATACACTGTTTATAGCACAGAAAAAATCAGTTTAATAGGCATAATTCCAAGACTAGAAAACCAAAACATGCATGGTATTTTTGTTATATCATTACTAACTTTTAGGTGTTTCCGTTTTACATGACAACAATATCAATAACAACAATATCAAGTCAGTTTGCAAAATCAGAAAATACTTTTTTAGAAAGTAATCCTAAATTATATCAGAACATTATCTCCTCAAAGTAAAATAACATCTAAAAAACTTGGAATTCAAGATAGGCTGAGTCAGGGCAATAAGTAATAAGTTTTGAATCAATTCTGAAAATTTTTAGCAAAATCTAAAAATACCCCTAGAATGTCCTTTCCGGTACCTTAGTTACAAGCAACTGCTGATATAAGATCTTGCAAACGCTTTAGCAATTTCCAATCCAATATCATTACCACAGGAAAGTTATGTAACCCTATAAGACAAGTCTACCACTGTAAACTATACGTGCGAAATTTCCGAACAATACCTTTAGATCAGCATTTGATTAAGTATTATTCACGTAATTACAATTTGCAATAGTTAAATATAATTAATTATAAGATGAATGACTAATTTGTAAACTCAGGAGGAATAGCTTTTCAAGTAACTAGGTAATCCTCAATTATCTCAATTATAATTTTTTTGTTTCCACCTTGGAAACAACCATGAATGGGTCATTTATTTTTCATAAATAAGTGGCCTAAATTTGTGAAAAATAGGACAATGTTCACATACAATTTAGGATTACCTACTTTCTTGAAAACCTATTTCTTCTGAGGTTACAAAATGTTATAGAAACGGATGATTTATTAGATGTTATTTTCATGCAAAACGGAAACTCATAAAACTTTATGAGGAGTAGAACAAACCTTTAAAACGACAATGAATGAGACTAAGGAATATGAAACCCTCTTTTCATAAACAAGGGAATTAATATTTTATTAAGAATTATTTATTTAGGTAAGAATTTAAGAATTATCTCCCGGCTGTAAGATAAGGACAAATAACAACATAACCCCTTAGAATGCGTATTTAAATTTACCAAATATCGCTAATTTACTAGGTCAAATCAATAACAAGAAAATTAAAGAATCACAAACAAGATGTTTGTACAGCTGTAGCAAATAACTGTCTTGACAATTAAATATGAAAGGTTCAATTGCAAAATGGTAGCTACCACCGTTCATAGAAACTAAACCAGTTTTGATATTGATTATATTGTTTTCATTGTAACAGATAAGTAGATAACAATAAAGTATCTATATTTAGAATTAGAGACCTATAGTTTGCCAGATGAACAAGATTAGAATATTAGAATTGGAGTTGCTATAACAAATTCCGCATCGGCATAACGAAGGTAGAAACCTTGAATAGTAAGTTCAAGTCCAATCTATTGGATGCTGCCTGTTATCCACGGATATTACCCTAGAGTGCAATTATCCCAAGCCGGGGGATGTTGTGTTCTTGCTGATCGGACTTAATAGGGCGTAAGTGGCCGAGCGGATCAAACTTTGATCATTAGTTCAGGTAATGAACAACAACGGCCGGAGCTCAGGCCTAAACCAATCTCTTTAAATACTTAGCCTAATTATGCCCTCCTCTCATTTTGTGATAAATAAAAAATGGAGCTTAAGTGAATTTCTGATATCGGTGAAGGTTCAGTGATAGTCAAGAAGGAGTTTGAATGTAAAAAGAAATGAACTGCTATCAGGAACAAAGAATCTCTGACCCTCGTTATACGGTACCGAATTATAAAGACATGATTCAATAGTAAACGACATAGAAGGCTTCAAGGTTAAAAGCGGATAGCTCCTAAATTTCAAAAATTGACTCGCCTAGCAAGACATTTTGGAGCCTTATTTCTTATGATTGTAGTTCGGTTCTAAACCTCAAGTTTCGGGAGCATAAAGCAATGTTTGACAAAAATAGTGAAAAATGTGAAAGGATACATTTTTGAAATTTGGTGTTACCCGCTTTTGATCCTGAACGCTTCATATATAAAAATTAATAATAGTTTAAAATACTAAAAAAAACACTCTTCAATAGAAAACAATTCTACCAAAAAGTAGATAATAAGTTAAAGATTAGAATAGAGATATGAAAAAAAACATTAGGGACAAAAATCAAATGGGGTACTTCATAACAATTGTTGTAAATATTTTATTGATTGATATTGGTAATAAAAATATCACCAAAAAGGACCCCACGCTTTTATAACATTTTTTTTTTATAACTCGACTCTTATTTTTTATATATGAGGTGTTCAGAATCAAAAGTGGATAATTAAGTGTGGTTTTTAATTTTTTAAATCTATACTCATTTTCTAATTTTTAGTTCAGCTGCCTTAAAAGCCGTGTTCTTTACTTTTTATAACTAATATTCGTTTTCTAATTTTTAGTTCGGCTGCCCACAAAAGCCTGTTTCTTTTAATAACACCATACACGAATTGATAATGCCAATAGTCATATGCTTGTCTCAAATATTAAGCCATGTATGACTAAATACACGCCTTAGTTCTTGGCACAAGACACTACCGTGTCTTTTGATATGAAAAATCGCTAATCCTGAAGATCATGTACAGGATAATGAAATAAACTTATAATTATTGTATAGTCATCGGTCCTTAAAAATTGTGCAAAGTTTCATTTTTATTCGATATTTTGAAGTTGTCGAAAATCGATTTCAAAGATCCCGTTACACACTATATATATATATATTATATATATATATACAAAGGCGTGTTACAAAAAGACAAACACAAAGATGTTATAAAAATATCTTCGTATAAAAAAAGGTTTTACAATAAATATAATTTTAATTAAGTAGACAAGCTACTTTTCAAGCATCCCTTTTGCAAAATAGGCGATAGAAGAAAATTGTGTTATGTTGTGAAGAGAAGAAAAAGAAAAAAAAAGTTGAAAAAAGTATGCAGATTACATTTGGGAGGAGCGGGGCTGTAGCGCTTTGCATGAAAGGCATAAGCTCCACGCCGAAGCTATCTTATAAAGGGACTAAAGGACTTCACCCAAGGGATAGGTCAGATTGGGTTCAGCCCTTCGGTTATAAATTGGAAACTAACTAAAAACATAAAAAAAAAGAGAGGAAAAGAGATGACCTATATTTATATAATAAGAGTTTTTTCCTTAATTTTAACGACTCTTTCATGAATGGTACAGTTACTCTTTCTGCCTATTTTTTCTAGACTTTAGTTTATAGGCTTAAAAGTATTAAAGTAACAAGAGAAAAAAAAGTTAATATTTTGAATGTTCGTGATCTATAACTTCCTAATGTTTTTTTTAATAAACCTAAACATAAAAAAAGTTTTTTGATTCAAGAAACCCAATCTCATTTTCATTTTTAGTAAATAAAGCAATAATGATAATAACAAATTTATAAACAAAATAAGTACCTAACCAAAAACCTGTAATTTGCCAGAGATCAATATTGAGTAGTGAACAACTGGAGTTTACTGCACCAAATACTCCCCGTCAATAATTAACTACTTTATTAGTAACTGTATTTAGTAGTTACACCTTATATTTACTAACTAATAGTAGGAAAAATTTATTGTTACGATTAAATAGTAACTACTTTACCAACACAACCACTCAACAAATGTTTCCATTCCTATTCCATTTAACACCATGTTATACTATACCTAATCGGACGATACTACGGTGGAGGAAAACTAAATTTTGCCTATCCAGTTATAATTAGGACAGGATCTCTAATGAAAGCCAGACACGGTACAAGCAAACACGGGAATAACTTGGACCACCTGCAGGGCTACGAACCCGCGACCTTCGGTATAGAAGTATAGTATAGAAGATAGTCAAGCTAACCACTACACCAAAATTAACCCCCAACAAGTAGTTAGTAACAAAAACTGTTATAAATTATCATTGTAAGGCAACTATAAATATTTAATACATCACAGAAACGGTCTTACAAGTTGACTTATTGATTAACCATTTTACAACCAAATAAGAATATCAGATTTAGGAAAATACTAACAAAGCTTATGGATAATAAACATGAATGATAAACTGATTATTATTACACACATAATACATATGATATGACGGCGTTGATCATATTACAAAATTCAATATTCAGCTCTCTCTCACTTCAAGCCCTAAAAAACTAAGGAATTAAGATTATTAACGACTTTACCTTGACCTAACAGTGGGACGTTGGAAGATCAAAGGTAATGACAGGAGGTGTTCTATCAATTAAAGAAGCAGTATAAATCTTGATTGGCTCAGAGCTACACTTCAATACGCCAAATAGTTTAATCAGTAGGGAAATTCAAAATGAAAGAGACCTATTGCTCCATCGAGCCTGAAATGAGAATTTTTCTCAAAAGGAAACCTTAATATTTCCTAAATATGACGAGAAACCAATTAATAGGAAAAGAAAACTATTCTCTTCTTAGGCCTCTAAAATCTTAAGCGTTCTCCGTGAGCAGGCTCCGGTTGCGAAACTAGACAGTATTGTAAATTTATTTCGCAACTTGAATTGCTGCTTCATCAAAAGAAAATTCTTCGCCTACATTGGCGACCACTGGAACTGCATCTAAATGACGAATTACGCCTTTAATTGTTAGAGCAATAAAACGTGAATTTTCTTGTCCTTTTTAAGGAAATCGGGAGCGGGGTAGCTCAGTGGTAGAGTGCTTAGTTGCTATGCCGAAGGTCCCGGATTTAAATCAGGGTGTGACAGATAAATATTTAATCTCTATGATGTCTTCTAAGGACTCTTAAGGCACGCGTACACCTAAACCGTTAAAGTCCGAACTTTACTCGGGCGTTATCGGCCGATCTCGGGAGATCAAATCAAACATGTGTAAAAGAAAGGGAGTGCTTACACCACTATAACCGTCATCGTCCGATGACGTCCGTTCACGGCCCACCAACCGACGAGTTTCTCGCCCGAGTCTTTCCGTCGGTGATATACATTCCCTATAGTTTGTATCATGCCTTGTTATTAGTGGTTCGACTGTGTTTAAAATATATTGATGTGCTAAAACGCATTCTAAAATATTCAAAGTACTTGATGGGTTGTAATTTTAATTCTTCAAAAAGGTGGTGTTATTCACCCAGTTGTTTGCTGTACATAATATTTCATTAACATACACACGCCGACGTCGACGTTGACGAATTAAATTCCGGTACGAATTTTCTTAAAGATACATTTTTTCGAATTCATCCATTTTAAAACCCATCTTTACTTTGTTAAGCCGCACAATCAACTACAGAAGACCGGCAACGTACAATGCCGGCAACAGTGTGTGTGTGTATGCACCTCCGAGTTACTCGTCCGACAAAATCGGTTTTGGTGTACGCCTACGGAGAGTCTCGGATGGAACAGTGGGATCTGGAAACCATCCTGAGGCTTACCCAGCATCTATAATGGAGGGGAAAACCTTGAGCTTAAGCGTGGTCTTGGACAAATCACCTCTATGCACAACCGTTGTACATAACCTTTTTAAAAATAATATATAGACATTACCAAATTTCACTTAAAATATAAACTATAAATTTTCAAAAACCTTTTTACCATAAAAAATATCTAAAATTAATTCTCTATTTTTCTAGCCCAGTCCAGCAAGGTTGGGTTCATACCGTAGAATTTTATCCATAAATACTGAGGAAAGAGGAATCTTGTCATTCCCGCAGTGCGTAAGTAGCTAAGACAGGCCTTAGCTTGAAATGGAGTTATCGCGTATGTTATATTTCCAACTCCATTTCAAAGCAAAGATTACGACGTTGACATGAAGTCGCTTCGCTCAAGACAATTAACTCATTTTGAACAAAATTCGATTTAACCACTTACTCACCGGAGCTGAGGAAATGAAGGTGTGGATTCTTTTGCTGAAGGGCCAGGATTCAAATTCATGTTTTTGTAACAAATTTTATAGTTCAGGAAATATAAGATATATGAGAATTTGTCTGATAGGATATATGTGAAAAACATGTCTTTTGAATCAGGTTACGTACTTGAGATGAACAACGGTTTACTTAAAGACGTAAACAAAGGCTTAACGACACATAACAAGGTATTATAAATACCGTATCGAACTCAACATATACTATATACAATACTATGCAACCTGTATTATGTATTGTTACGTAGCCTCAAATTGTAAAATGTAGTAGTTAGCATGTAAGAAGAATGTTCTATCACTGCTATACTCATATAAATTATTATCAGAATAAAATTATTTTTCTATTTTATCTATATCACACTCAACTTACCTTTATCTAATATCATTATATATCATTCATTCTATTTACTTGTTGTATTATAATACGGTTGTAAATTTCAATAAATGAATTTTTACGAAAATCTGTATCGCAATACGTCAGTGGTAAAATGTTGTAAGTATAATTCTGACGAATTTCATTATTCTATCGTACTCATTATTATTATTATATCATTATTCTGTCCATACTTTCTGAATATACTTAAATAGCATATTAATGAATGAATAAATGAGGTTGATGGCGCGCGATAACTCAGATCATTGGGCACTGAGCAACACCTACCCAAGTCCTGAATTAGAGACAGGGCGTGAAGATAAACTATTCAATATGTTAACAGCCATGGATGGGCCCCGAGGGATATGGACCCTCTTGGAGTAACGCAGCACTATAAAATGGATACCTTTAAATTGGGAAAATAACTACCGATTGGAAGGGAAGTGATTTCGGCCAAATCATCTCCCTGCACAACCGCTGATATAGAAACAGCACATGTACTGTGTGTCTCTAATATGTACTGAGCAAGAGACCTCTTATTTATTTATTTTTAACAAGTTAAAATAAATGTTATATTTTCATTTAATACCACACATTGTTTGTACTAACATTTTCCCCTTCTACTACAAAGAAAAAAAAGTAAGTAATTTATTCAAAAGATGGAGTGCTTTAGTATTATTTAGAAATAAATACAAATTTTAACTATTAACTATATTATATTATCTTGGTAACAATCAAGGGGTTACCTGTAAAATAGTGGTTATCACAATCCTTCTATACCTTCCAGCCCGGAATGTGACCGTAAGATTTTTTAAAGGAGTAAAAATCCGTGGTTGTTACCGTCCTTGAGCATTGAAAATGGAGGCATGTGCGATGCCAATTACTCGTTAAAGATCCCTATCCCACCTAAACCTGGATAGGCAAAATTTAGGACTTCTACTGTAGCATCGTCCGATCAGCCATGTGAGAGAAACCGGTCAATGGCATAACGTAAATTGATTAATAAAATGGTTTTGTAAAAAGGAAGTTTCATTATTGCTTCCGTCAACAATGTTATCTTCCTTGACCTTCTTTTATATGTATCAGCTCTAATATTAGGAAGAAAAGGTAGGAGAGTAGAGAGTAGAGATGATAGTAGGAGAGAAGAGAGGAGATGTAGTAGTTAGTTTATAGTATGTCAGGAAGTAGGCCATAGTAAGTTTTTACTACTTAATTCACATAAGAATTTCTCTTGCATACCCATATTATATCTGTTCAATTATTACTATAAATATATATCTTTCTTACAAGTCGCCCATCGTTTGTCACCTGTAGCATAAAGCGAATAAAACATAAAACATAAATTGTATTATAGTTAAAGAAGATCTATAAATTTATAAAAGTAAAAATTAAGATTTATAACGTAAGTAGATATAAGATTTAAGGCTTAATGTAGAACTTCATACAACATTGTTGTCTCATACATTGTAATGATGGATGGAATTGGTCAGGGGGTGCAGTCAAAGCTAACACAAAATAAGCAGAACGTAGTTTTTACTTGCGCCTTCGTTTCGGCCATCTTCAGGGCAACCAAATAGCGGATGCCGAGTCTGCGGTGACTGTCAAACAAGTTAGACAATTAAAAAATAAGTTCTGCTTGTTTTGTGTTATCTTTGACTGCACCCCCTGGCCAATACAATCCATCATTAGAATTATCAATTCAAGTATTTTTCACTTACATAATATAGTTAATCTAAATTAAAAAAATAGGAAAAAAACAGCAAAAGATATAAACGATAACAACACTATCATCGGTAAAAAAATAATGATAAAAGAATGGCTGAGCTCTCCGTCTTCAGGGACACTGGAGATGGGTTAAAAATAGCTTTAAAAAAAGTGAATTATCAGCTTAGAAAATATCCAAGGGAATCCCTCATTAACCGGATAATTTATGTGTAAGAAAAAAAAAGGGATAGGAAGCGAATTAGTTGGAGGGGCGCTGGTGCTGCTAAAAAAGGAAGCCATTATAGCCGGCGGAGCTTAGGCCAGCTCGGAGCTTAAAGCGCAATTTGCGGTTTTTGGCCATCCGCTTCTGTCCCGCGGTCAGCCGCAGTTGTCCACTTCTGCCCGGCCCTTCTAGCACTTAGTCTCAGATCAGGAGAGAATCCCGAGGTCGATAGTACGAATGTTTTAAAATGAGGATCCCAGTTACGTCTCAGTCGGCGGAATCAAACCTCTTTCGGATTTTTGTACTAATATTTAATGATACTCATCTGAAATGCGTCGCTTTTATGAGAATAATCATGAAAAGATTAGTGGGGTCCAGCTCTAATACTGCTATCGGTTCGTTTATTATTCAGTCACCCCTGGTCTCAACAGTGAAGCGGCTGGAAAAGAAACGCTGAGATCTCCTGAGGTGAACCTATTCTATCCACACATGGAAGGTGGAGCTGGACTCGGTGATCCCTAGGGCAGTGTGTAAATAATGTATATAATTTGTGTGTTCACAGATCACTAATACTTGTCCCGAAGTCAAATTTTCTCCATAATTGTATTGCGGGAATTGGAATCGTGTGATTCTTGTAGTGCATAAGTGTCTTAGAGTAGGTGTTTCCTAGATACACGAAATTGATGGTGGTGAATTGGCTTATTTGTACCTAGAGTTATTTATTTAACATTATTTAAAAGATTTCTTTTAACACGTACATTTAACTAATGATGACATGAAGGTTACAGATTGATAGACATGTACAATACTTGTACATTTACTTGTACATTAATTTCGTAGGGCATAAAGGTTGACGTCGAAGAACATTTGCAGCACATAGGAATGATAAAAGTTTTAATTTTTTCCAATATTAGAAAAATATATATCCTATCAAAGCATTAAACATAAGATATTCTCTATAACAACAAAAAATAAACGGTACAAATAAGGCACATGAAATTTTAGGGTTCGGTACTTAGTGTTCCCTCAAAGACTGTTTTGAGGGCAACGGTTATGCAGGGAGGTGTTTTATTCGAGATTATTCAGAATCCCCAGGTTTTCCCAAATAAATGGTGTAGACATTGTATAGAAGGATCTGTAAATCCTAAAATGTTCATCCGTGGCTGTTAACATTTTAAATTTGTTAATTAAAATAAAAAAACTAATTTAGTTAACAAATAAATTTAAACATCCGTACATGTTGGCATTGTTATACATATAGCGGATTTATCGCTTGATTTCAAAACTATTTCACTTACTGTGAAACGTTTTAGTTCGTCTCCTTGTTAAAGAGCATTATCCTAGCTTCAAGGTAAGAGTTGTTATTGGAATTTTATTACACTTTTTAAGAGTCTCATTGAGTTAAACTCGTCAATAACAACAGTATAATTCGATATGGGTTGTTATCAAATTTCCAATCATCAACATTTCCAGCAATATGAAAATGTTACCTAAATGATTATTTAATATTTTCTAAAAAATCATTAAACACCCATTATGTTTACGTAAAATTTCATCACAAGAATGGTTTAAACGTTTATTTTAAAAAAAAACACTCCAATTGAAATGGAATACTCCACCTACTAGCCTGCCCGATACAGCTAATCGTCCTACCAATTACAATATATTCATTATTGTGCTGGAAATTCGGTTATACCTCATCCGTTCAGACTTAATTTACATTCCAACTAATTGTGACAATATTATTGGATATGTGTTTCGTCGGTCCATATAATATAATTTGCATTTGATCTAGGGCCAACATGTAAATTATTGGATTATTCACCCATTATTCTGGAACCGCCATTGTGAATTATTTTACATTAAGTAACAAAGTAAATAAATAAATAGAGTATTATAGACACAATATTCAAATGTAATAATTTAAAGGAATATTATAATTATAAAAAAACAAAACAACTTTCATTAAACTAAAATAGGACCAATCAAATAAATAAAAAATCATTGAAATGTTCAAAATAATTCCGTTTAAAGACCAATACGTTATGGATAACAATAGTTCAGTACTTACTGAAAATAGGGAATCGAAAAATTGTACAAACTCAACCTAATCGTTTTTTGTTTTTTTTTCTCCGTGATACAATGTCTTAAACAAGAGAAGCTTACTTCAAAATAAGTAAAAAAAATGATTATAAGGATTTATAGTCATCAATATAAGTCACAGGAACTGTTTTACTGGACAAATTCTACGTCTCTTAAACATTATTCATCAAATTATTTCTTCTTCTTCAAAGAACAAATACATGTATACTTCTCAAGATTGGGCATGCACCTCAACTCGATATTTTAATCTGTGAGGATAATATTTCACAATTAGAAGGTAATAGCTCCCCAAATATAGTCTAAAAAAGTTTAATAGTATTGTTAAACTATTAGGCCCACAAGAGTAAAAATTGGTCTTGTAAAGGCTTGTCATAACCAATTTACAATGTTGAGTCAAATACATTTCAAACTAAGTTTAATACTAAAGTTTTGACAAAAAAGTTTTCTGATATCCACAACAGATTGAATAACATGGAAGAAATCCCTAGATGACGTCCAATTTTCAATATATAATATTGAACTTCTTTTACATGTTTACACTGCAAATTTTAGTTTTTGTGTATAGCCTAAACATATTATAGGGAACGGGCTTAGTCGTAGAGCGCTGAGTTGCCGTGCCGAAGGACCTGGGTTCAAACCCCGCTTCCTTGCAGGCTTAGACGCCGGTGATGGATCCTGTGGAATCTTGAAATCCTCTTGGGCTCACCCTGCCTGGTGGACACTTTTAACAGGGAGAGAACTAAACGGTTGTGCGTAATCACGGACAAATCATCTTCATGCAACTATTATCCTAGAAACAGTACACCGCGTACTGAACTCAAGAACTCCATAGGTAGCAGTTGTACAGTTTTTTTTTTAATTAAAAAAAAACAACAGTTTTTTAGTCTAAGTAAGCATTGACTTCAATTACAAGAGATTGCTATTTGACTAATGTTCTATCTTTGAGATAATAACTTTGAGTGTAAAAAGGAAAAATCCCTAGCTGATGGAACCCCAATATGGAGTTGGAGAGAAGAGATAATCACTACCAGCTTTCGTTGATTCCCTCGGTCTACAGTCCGGGGTTATACAGACTGGAACAATATTGCATATATCTTTATGTCATCAGAGAATATATAATACCAAATAATAAAAGTATCTCACCAGCTCGAAGAGGGGGATTCTTTAATGTTTTAATCGAATTTGCCCACCAGACATCGTATACTATTTTTGGGTGTTTCAAGTTTGTGAACAGACACGTAACATAGAAACGATGGTCCTGCGAAATTTTTCCTGGATTGTTTCCTTTATTAGATATTTTTCAGTTCTAAATACAAACACCATGTAGATTTCATATATAACAAATCATGTTTTGCTTCATACGTATCGAAGCTTATGAGATTAAAAATATTGGTAAAACCCAGCAAGAAATAGATTTATGAAAATTCCTAGATAAACCAGAGCCAAAATCACAATAGAAGTGCTACCTTCCGCTTTCTAATTTTCATTCTGAATCGTACGACGAGTGTTTATTTTAGCAGAACTGGAGAAAAGATAATATGAATTATTTATAGTAAATGGGAAGAAGGGAGATAGTTGAGGTGTGGCGCTCAAATTACTTATACAACCCGCCCCCCCCCGTTTATTTGAAATTCTGATTCCCCTGTGGACTTAATGCCTTCCCCAGCCTGTTTGTCGAACTCACAAATTGCATTTTAAGCTCCTCCAACCTCTCTAAGCTCCTCTCCGGATAATAGTGACTCTCTTTTTTCCACTTTATTCCTCTATTCGGTCGGATAAAATGTACTGCCGAGATTTGCGGCCGCACGGAATTAGCTGATATTAACGTCCCTCGGTAATAAAAATTATGGGAGGATTGCGAAACAAAATATATGACTGTTACGAGACCCTTCAAAACAATTTTTTTTTTCAATTACTAATGGATTAGAGCCCAAGATGAGGAATAAGTTTTCGGAGCAAAGCTGAAAAGCAACACATTAAAACGATAAATTGTAATATAGATAATTATAATAAATCAAACTGCGCGATTTGCAATAAAGATGAACAGGTTACGGTTATGATTCCCTTATCCCGGATCTGTGAGCTTCCCGAAGGAACGGTGTAATTAAATGGCTAACCTTGAACAGCATGGCATTTAGTAAAAAAAAAAACCCATTTTATTGATTTTAAGCCAGGTTAAAATATCCAGAACAAGGATGATTTGTGGATGTATTTTCATATTCATATCAGCATTTTCAATAACTTTATACTTTGTGAGACTTCTGATGTACAAGATGAGCAGCATGGCCGCCCACGTCTGTGAGGAGTTATCTTTAGAATTCTTTCCAGGAGAAAGACTTCTTCACCAAGAAACGGAAGACTTCCTTTTCTGTTTTACCATGCGCTTGGAAAGGTATCGAGAGTATACAGGTCTAAACCAATATTTCAAGAAAATATGTACAGCTTCTTGCATAAGCTTACCTAGGTTCGTAGATGATTTCAGATAACGTTCCTGAAATTAGATTTAGATCATGGTAACATGAAATAATAGCATGTTATTTTAGATTATGCATGTTAGATTTAGATCATGGTAACATGAAATAATAGCAACAATAGATATACAATTCCTAAGAGAAACATTCTCCAGAACAATTAAGACGAGAAAAAGAATCATCCCACGGATAAATTGTGAAGCTCGGAGGAAAAACAATTGGGAACAGTACGGATGGTAAGTACTATGAGATATTAAATCACTGCAGGGCCTATATTCGACACCGGATTGAAGAACCGAAGGATTATGAATTATGAAAATTAGGGTTGATAAAATAAATCAAACTACAGTTCAATTGATGTAATATTCAATTAAAGTTCCTCTAATTGTGGTAATTAATTGCAATTACTCCTTCACGATAAGGAAATGCAACTACATTCACACCTGTGAGCTAAACGATTACATGAATTATAACAATTAACTACAAATCATACCATGTTTTGAAGGAACTGTAGTAAATTTTTCATCGAAACTCGGTATGTATTTTGAAAAGTTTAAGTCAATAAATAACAAAAACTTCTAGTTGAACATTGCAATTATTTTGAATGGATTAAAACCAAACTAGGTTAAGCACCGCAACTCTGATTTTTATGGACACTCCTAGTCCTAGGGACCGACTCCCTTATTTTCAAGTTGTATGATTGTTTAAATAACTTGAACTCCCGTGGTTGTACGATTTTTTACATCTGTATATTTATTACAGGTTGGAAACTTTTTTTTTTATATAATAGGGAAATAACTTTTTTCGGTTAGTATTAAAGAGGAATAATATTAGTAGCACACACAAAATTCAAAAAGCAGCAAGAAGTGGGAGTGGCACTTTTGAGAGCCCCTACCTCAATTCGCGAGGGGGCAAAAAACTTTTAATTGGTGGAACAAAACTCAATCATTAAAATGGCACCAATTTTGCTGGAATCAGGGAAATTGGCGCTCCAGCGAGTCTTATTTTTTCCTGTTTAACTCTGAAGAAGGACTAATAAAAATAAAATTAACACAGATTATTATTTTAAGGCTTCCGGAATAACTTAATAATTCAATTTATATTTGCCTCTACCTTTTTAAATGTGCCAGTTATTATAGTTTTAAACTCTAACAGGCCGTCATGTTAAATCTAAATGTCAGAAGATAGAGTGGAGTTACGAGATCCAACGTGTAATTTCGTTGTAATCGGTTCAGTAGTCTAGAAGTAAACGGTACGGAAGATAAATTTTTAAAATGTATTATATGTATCTTGGAACGTAAATACTCATATTCTGAAAAAAAGGTTCATATTTTCTTTTTAGATAGGTCGACTACATAGATTCATTAAAATACATTGAAACGCAATGTATCAAAAATTATATTGAATAATATTTAGCTCTATATATATACAGCTATATATGAAAATGACAGTTGCAGAGTTTTAAAATATAAATAAAAAATTAACCTAGTAATAAATAATAGATAATATTCTGCCAACCCTAGATCTAATAAAAGTGAAGAACTAAGAACTAGGAGCAAGGTCGATCCGTATCTTCCAACTGTAAGGAAGTATTTTAAGTACAGACACAATCAACTCCATCAGCGAGCACAAAAGGGAACGGCAACTTTAATAGGATAAATTAAATGAATGAATTCAATGGAAAATTCTTATTAAGTCCGTTCAAGGAAAGCCTTCTTACTCTGAAAAGGATGCCTTCCTGAATAACTGTATAAACTCGTGACATTCATGGAATGAGAAATAGAATAAATACTAAATAAATATTCCACGGCGACGTTAAATTAAACATTTCAAGCATTTAAGTATATTAAAATAAACCGACATTTTCCATTTGAAATAAACTAAAACGAAGACTAAGTAAATACTTTATTATATATATTAATCACAGCAACTCCTTAAATGAATGCATTTTAAAATAAATAATTTAATAAATATATTTACGGTGACTCCAAATATAATAAAACTGTCTTAAAATGAGTATTTTAAATATCAAGGGAGGCACCATTGTTTGATCCTGCGACTTTTTAATTTTGTGAATCTATATTAATTAGTAAATCTGGTTTTGTTTTTGTGAGCTTAAGTAAAATAATAATACTAAATAAATATGGAATGTTCAAAATAAAAAAAAATCTATTAACTTCAACATTACCATTCTCATAAATCCTATTCAGTCAGAAAAAAAATTAACTAAAACTTTTAAGAATATCAATACTTATGAGAATTCTAGAAAAAGAAAAAAATATGGTTAATGATGAACTGATTATCGTCTTAACTTCTAAATCAAAATACATACTCAAAGAGTTTCTTATAGTACACCATGTTGGGAGTTAACGAAAGTTAAAAAGTTAACCAAGTTTTAAATATTCACTTTTGCATAAATGAAAAATACTCCGAAACTTACTAAGTACATACAAGTCTATAATTATTCATTAAACATCTTGCACTGATAACCGTAAACCTTTGGGATAATATTTACAACTTAAAAAAATGTTTTTCCCATAATACTCCATAAACAACAAACATTTAAATATGGATGGATCCATACTTCTATATATACAAATAAAAATTAATATAATATTGTAATAACAAGTATACCCACAATAGTTCCTATAGTTTAGTATAACTAAAACCAACTTCAAATTTTCATATTATTGATAACTCTAAAACAGTTGGTGAACATGGTACATCGTAAATAAATTCAGAATGGGAAAAAAATTGTGATTTGTTGAAATTTATTTTCAGAAATATAAAACTGGTTTTTAGATAACCATGAGAAGTTTGATTACATACGAATAATAAGTATATAGGTCAACTATTATTCTGCAATTTAATGTCCATCTTCAAAATGGATCAAAAGTAATTTTTTCAAGTGATGAGGAAGTTTTGAAGGTTCAATTTAAAAGATTCACTTATGATAATTTTGTAACAATTTAAAGGCTTAAGAAATTTTTCAATATAATTTCCTCCAGTTTGTAAACAAGTGAAAGAAACTGCTAACCTATAATAAATAAAGAAAGCCACTTTTTTTTTTATTACATAAGAAAACTAATGAGGGGAAATTAGGGCCGGTTTGCTCTCATATTAATTTACAGAAATAACTTTGAAGCCGAAAATGTTCCTTTTTATTTTTAATGACAGTACAAATGAAGACCAACCCAACCCCGTTAAACAGAATTCAATAACATGCTCCCTAATATACGTAACGCTCTAAGCAATAAACTGCAAAAACCCGTTGTTAGAAATAACACCAACCGTATAGGACGCTTCCAGTGTAAACAACTGACAGTTTATTTGAACCCTTGGCATAACAACAAACCTAGGCCGCTGTTTTCTTAACTTCCCAAGTGCACTCATATTGAATAAATATTTTTATCATTATTTATATATTATTAAAATATTTTATTAATCGAACAAATAAAAAACCCGACTAATTTAGCAAAAGTGCATATAACAATAAACGAAAAGAACTTAAGTTAAAATCAAATTATCGTCATTAAAGGGATGTAATCCAATATTTTGATGGACGGTGTAAGATAATATCGTAAATATAATAATAAATTAAACATTAATTTGCATAATGAATATAATATATTACATGCAAGTAATTACATGATTTGGATTAATTATCATATTACGAGTACCACTACTTGTAAAGGTAAATACTCAGGGCATATATAATAACATATATAAAACAAATGGAAATTTTAAAAATTTCAGATTCTTATTATTATTTTAGTTTCATCTCTTCCTAAAAAGATATTCTGAGACATAAAACTATTTTGACAGTTTTGCAAGTTTTGGATTTTTCTGCCATATTCAATTATCTTTTGTACCAATTTGAATTTTTCAAAATGTACACCAAGATCTTCTTTACCCTTTCTTGTTCTTTGAAGTATTTGGAATTTTTGATGAAATTACGATAGGAGTCAATGACACTTCTTCAAAATTACAGAACGATTTCCATTCAAAGGAAAGTCTTGGCACTAGTGATACCTTGGGATGACTACTTCTATCATTCTAGCCACTTTCTTTACACTATGAATCAAATGTACAAAATATTCGGACGGTTAGGCATTATATGAAACATATATTTTAAAATATATGATATTTTTTAAAGTTTTGATATGAACCTATGGCTGAAGAATATCACAATAAATTTCTTATAGAAGATTGATTCTCAATATTGCATTTTGTTAGCAATTCACATTAAAAATATTAATAAAAAATCTCCTTAAAAACTTTACATCCATTAGATTATGTTTTTATGACTATAAATTCTAATGTTAACCAACCGCATTAATTTGAAAATGAAACAAACTGTACACTTTTTTTTCGAGAAGTGGCCTTCCCGAAGCAAAATAACACGTGGCTTTCATCTTCATCCTCCAAAACTCCTTCCTCTTCTCTGATTGCTTCGTTCTTCTTTTCCGATTCCATTCTCTTCCAATGGGATTCCTTTTTTCTCCCACAGGAATCGTCAGTTTACTTATTTTCTTTTTGTAATCCTCCAGACAGTTCTCCTCTGTCTTTCATTCTTCCAACGTATCCACTCTGACACTTATTATTTAACGATTTACTAAAAATCTGCTTATTAAGTCGTGTATGGCTCTTTCGGACCATAAAAACACTATGATAGAAAAATTATTCATTGCTTTTTAACTGCAACCTTGCGGTCTTCAATTTTACCCTACATCTCTTAGTTCATAGATATATAAATCTCAATCTATATCCATAATACGATCCTCTTGGACCATTAATCCTTCTCAAAATCCTTCTTTCTGCCTTGAGTAACTTCTCCATTCCGGCTAATCTCGCAGTCTCCATGTCATCCATACAAAATATCTCTCGTAACCACAGTATTGTAACGTCTTAATTAGGGCCTTGGAAAAAGATTTCTTTTGTTATAAACATCTTTTCTGCAAAAGTCAAAGTGTTCCAGTTTTTGTCTCTCAGTTTCTATTGCTCTTATATCGGCCCCGTTTATGTTACTTATTTCAACCAGATATTTAAAATGCTTCATCATCTTAAAACTTCCATACTATTTTTTATAACAACATTATTGAGGATACTTATCTTAACTTTATACAACTGTGGAATCCAATATTTGTTACTATCAACAATAAAGGAGGGTTGTTTCAAAAAAATAAAATTAAAAGTACTTTAAAGGGACCGTATCCAAAATCCGCCATTTAATCTTTTCCAGGCTATTTCAAAAGTGACTACTGAGGCACAGAGTCAAAAAATTATAAATTACATAAAATTTGCTAACGTTATCAATTGGAACTAATTACAAAAAGTAATTTAATTATTACAATCCTATTTTTATGTATATATACAGACAAACAATTATTTGTCATTATGAAAGAAACTAAATATATGAAAAGACTCTTACATTATTTCTAATTTCTTCCTCTTTGAAGAATGTACCATCATATAAAAACAAACTAGCTTTGTTTCATAGAAAGTACTACTACTCTATCGTTGAATTTTTAAAGTGTACATTCTATATATTTAAGTTAGAAATAAAAGAAAAGCAATCTGCTGTAGCTATGTGCTTTGCAAGACACAAGATGTTACAGAGGAGGTGAGTGGACCGAACCGTGAACAAGACGAAACTTTTCCAATAAGGCCCTCCCCGTAATGCGCTGGCTCTGGGACAATAAAAATGTTTATCACAGAAGAAAGAAATGACCGGGCGTCCGGAGCAGGTAACCATGGTAACGCTGAATTTAATCGATAATCAGCTGAAAGATCAAGTACTCTCCCTTCTGAAGAGACATAACTTGAAGGGCATCTACCTCTTTACCGATAATAATAATAACTGTTGTGCTCAGAACCAAAGGTAAAACGCAGAATCTAGTATATATTATTGGGTCTAAAAATCCACAGCAAGTCGATGTTAAATATAATGTATTTGAAATGTTTTGTTCGTAATATAATATTTAGCAAGAATTATAAAAACAGAAAGTTGTACCAAGATTCTGTGAAGTAATAATTTTAAAAGCATTAGTGGACCTGAAGGTTTGGTGCTGTTGCTAACCAGTCCAGTCGCTGCTTGTAAATATCTGTCCACCATGATCACTCATATGGAGTAATTAGCGCAATCCCGTTGGTACAGCGCTAATTATCTTTATAAGAATTTTTTTTAAAGTTGCTCAGTGGTAGAGCACTGAATTGCTATAACGGAAATCCTTGCTCAAATCCCGCTTTTATATAGTCTGTTTGCAGCCGGAGATGGATCATATTTTATAATCCATATAAAATCCTTATTATAAAAATAGGGCACCCGAAATAAGGTGGAAAATCTGGCGGTTGAACGTGACCTAGGACAAGTCACCTCCTTGCAGAACTGTTGTCCATGAAACAGTACAGTCTCTTCCACGTACTGAACACCAGACCCGTTCGGGTTGTAGTGGAACAGTTTTTTTTCTTTAAAGTTACTGGTAGTGGAGTGGCTCAGAGGTAGAGCGGGGAGTTAACGTTCCGTAGGTCCCGGGGCCAAATCCCGCTCGCTGGCAGACGTATATCTAATCTGCTAGCGGCTGAAGATGGATCCTGTGGGATCTAGTACCCGCGTGGGGCTCAATCAGCCTCTATAAAATTGGTATCGAAAATAGGGGGGAAATCTGGCGGTAGAGTGACAAATCACATAGGGCATGTAGGACAAATCCCCTCCCTGTACAGAAGTTGTCAAAGAAACAGTACAGGACAGGACCCTTGGGTAGTGGTACATGCCTTTTTTATTAAGTTACTAAGCCAAAATAACTTGACAATTTTCGCACTGAAGTAGTTTATATTAGCCAGGTGTATGCTCGGCTCGATTCTGAAGAAAAACACTACTGTACCACTACGTCTCATGAAAGGTATAGTTGGTGAGGCAACGGTTTTGCAAGGAGGTGATTTGTGCATGTTCCCACTGAACCGCCAGGTTTTTCCCCAATTAAGGATGTCCACTTTATAGAATCAGGGGAGCCCCAGGAGGGTCTGTAGATCCCATAGGGTCCATGTGGGCTATTAAAATAAAATTAATTTACCTTGGGAACCCCGTATCTTCAGCATAGCTACTCAGCACTCTACAAACTGATTCACCCCGCTCCCCGGATTCTGGCAAAGATGACTTGAATACCGACGAGGCCTGAACAGGTAGCGTACCAAGGAGAATGGTCTTCGCTTGTAGATAGCAGGTAATATACGATTTTGGGGAGTAAATAAATTATTTATATTTTATTAGTCTAGCTACTGTTACATTGGATGCACGTTGTACGTCAGAGAAATCAAACAATACTTGTGAAAAATAAATGTTTACACAGTACATCAACGGAATCCGTCAGAACTTTTTTGTCCTACAAACAACAATTTTTTGCATTAGCCATGTTCTTCATGAAATAATAATAACATGACTAATAATATAATATAATGTAACCAAAATAAATAGTATAACATAAATCTTAACTTAATTATAATAATGCTTTATAAAAATTATAAATTGATAATATAACCAGCATAATATTAATAGATCCTGGAAAGGTAGCACTCAATACTCCCTTTTATGCTAACTTGCATCAATCTGTGTTGCATTTTTAATTTAAAAAAAGTTATATCATACATCTTGTGGTTAATCCTGAATATTAATTTTAAATTTGAATTGACTTATAATAATTTTTAGTTATATTTTTATACTCTATTTAAATAATAAAATAAGCAATACACAATCTTTAGTGGTGATAAATTATAAATATGAAAAGAAGACAATTCATATCAATTTTTTAAATATTAATCATTCAGTTAGTAATGATTTTAAGATTTTACTAAATTGATTCATTAATTAACAACGATTACTTCCGCCTTAACAAAATTTAAATTTTAATGAGGTTTTACATTTAGAGCTCCCCTTAGATAAAACCCATGTGATATTCAATGACTAGAATAAAATGGAATGGAAGAGGCCTATCACTGAGGGAATAGTCGGACACTTCCAACGGGGTTAGCTTTATACTGCACAATAACCTAAGCTCTTCTCTTAAAATGAATCATAAATATAAAAATAAAAATAAATATAAGCCAATAGAGTTCAAAATTAAACATAAAAGAAATAATAGCAGACCCGCCACAATACTCGTGTCTTGTGGCCTGTCTCCTATTTCTTTGTGGTCCACGTATGAGTTTACTAAAACGAAATTTTTACAAGTACTTTTCACACTCCACACCCCTAACTTTATGTTACCTCAGTTAAACATATCACTAACACCATCCTGCATAAATAGAGGTTTTTTTAAAATATAGTTAGTAATATTAGCCAGAGCTCTAACCATTACTGAAAATCAATAACGAATAATTTTACATTCCTATTTTTTTTTAGAGATGTTAATTAATTGTTTTATTTTAAAACTACAGTAAACCTTCTCACCTGCACAGGAGGGGAATTAAATTTTGTCCGCTTATAAGAAGAGTCCGCTGGTGAGAAACTGAGGGTGGGGGAAAACAGTAAAATAATATGTATGCTTGTACATGACTATATGGTCAAAATTGGGGCGTAAAATACATCTGCGGTAGTGTATTTTAAACTTTTTAATGATCCCTTGGTCTAAAGGCTAACAGGATGCATTCGTGTTTGGGGGCAGAAAAACTGATTTTATGTTTGATAACTCTAAATTTGAATGTGACGAGGCATTGTCCATAAATAAAATAGCATTTCTTCCTTGTCGCTGTATTCTGTTATTAAAATTAATCAGCCATTCTGACTTAATTTGGCGGGTCATCCACGCTCTTGTATTTGCTTGCCTGCCATTCTACCGTAAAAATGTTTAAATCGATACCCTTAAAGCATCTTTGCTTTTTGGCTTTTCCTATCAAAACTGGAATTTCAGACTCACCCTCCATGTTTTTGCCCTAAAAAATTGTGACACGTTCCTTTGAGATTTTTCCTCCTTTACAAGTTTCTACTTTCCCGCCATAGTTTTGTCCGGTAATGCTCGAAAAAAAGGGCGGTTTCGTCAGTTTTAAATGTCTTTAGGGGAAAATCCAGTGCAAAGCTCCTTTACTTTCGATGTCCTATCAGCAACTAGAGGACTATCAACGGAAGCACCCTCACCGCTTAAAGTTCTGTATTTTATTCCATGCTTCACTGTAAATTTGTCCAGACAACCACCTCTAGCTTTAAAATTGTCATTTCCCAAACTTTTTGCAACTTCCAACGCCTTTTCCTGTATCAATGGTCCAAAAGTCGGGATGTTATTTGATCGCGCTCGGCATACCAACTCATGATCTCGTAACTTGATCAATCATCAGCCTCCCTTCTGCTTTAAATGTCTTCTTTGAATAATCATTCCCATGATCTACCCATTTTTGAAGAATGTTTTTTTTTTAGTTCTTAGAATTTCCACAGCACATTTTTTCCCAAGTTTAAACTGCTTACCAAGATCACGGACACTCAATTTTCACGTTCACTCGCGTGTATAATCTCTATTTTTTCTTTAATATTTAGCACTTTTCTTTTGGAAGACATGTTTCAAGTTTCAAGGAGGAGAGTATAAGTAGACTGAGTTGAAAAACATTCATATCGAAGCGAGCATAAACAATTTCTCGAACTCGTCGAATTCGGAAAACTAAACACAACTGGCGGGGTTCCGTTCCCGGAAATTTGGCTCTACTGTCCGCGTATTGGAAGTTTTTACGTCAAACTATTGATAAAATCTCTGTTCGCGTCCGCTTATGAGAATGTCCTGATATCAGAAGTAAAAATATAAAGAAAACTTGAAAATGATGAGGGGAAAAATATAATCGTCCGTTTACGAGAAATGTCCCCCTGTTAGAAGTGTCCGTTCAAGAAAGTTTTACTGTATAACGTATTAAACTATAAGGGTATCCGGATCGGTACGTGGTATATACAGTACTTTTTCTTTACTATCGGTTGTGCAGTGCAGATTTGGCCGAGATCACACTCAACCGCCAGTTCCCCCTCCGCCAAGTATTAATACCCACTTTATAGAGGCTGGGTGAGACCCTGGAATATGCAACTTCCACATGGGGATTTGAACCTGAGACATTCAGCACAGTAACTCAGTGCTATATCCCATCACCGTAAAAAATAATAATAATGTTCTGATTTATTAACTCTATTTTATTCCATCTGTTCTCCGTTCATTAGTATAATAAATTTTTATTATTTAAATATTAATTCATAATTTTAAACTAATAAGTTTTAATTAAAACAAGAAAGTTTTAATTACACAGGGTCCACTTACTTTACTTCATTATTAGTTGTATTATATTATGATTCTTATCCTTATCACTCACGTTTTTCTTTAATTTTGTTTCTTATAAGTTCGGGTTTTGTATTATTCTTGTACTATCGTATTTTAACTGAACATTACTTGTGTCTAATTTAATTTATTTAATTTCAGCCCTGATGGTGGCTCAGGTTTTCAGGATTATAAAACTACAATGACTACATCCATATATATATATATATATATATATATATATAATACATCAAACCAATATTTTAATATAGTTGATAAATAATATGATAACCCAAAGATCTACCGATTAATGATAAGATTTGCCTTTAAAATGGCTTATTATCATGAGTGTTTTTAATACATTGTATAGCCACTTTACCACACTACATTTAAGAATTTCTATAGGAGAGAAGAGTAAGTAATTACGTTTTAGCCCCGGGTATTAACTCATTCATGTTGGTGAATAACTTCAATTTTAGGTTTTGAGCAGATGAAAATATGTGAATAATTCTGAAATTTCCAGTTTGGCTATGAATACATGAATATATTATAAAGGATAATTTAAAAGACCTTGGGGTATAATAGTAGCCCTCCATAATGGCCAGGGTCCTTTGAAAAATATCAAACTAAGCTGCTAAAGCTTATACACTCTGAGAGGAAGCTCCTTGAGGCCGGGTAGAGTTGAAGCTGTGAGCGGAATCCTTTCAAAATGAAGGAAGTTATGAATACAAAATTTTCATTATATAGCAAAAGTATAACAGTCAAAGAGAGAGAGGGAGAGAGAGAGAGAGAGAAAGAAGAGGAACTAAGGCCTGAAACGGAAAAGACAAGATAATGACTGGGTAGGGCCATTATGAGATACGCCCGCCATGGAGGGCCTACGCAATATTAAAGTTCCAATATTAGATTAGCTACGCCCCCTCTTGTGAAATACTGCACTGCACCGAAGCGTGGAGACAAAAAAATTCGGGAACACAGGCCATGCTAACCCTATTAATGGAAACCTTGCGAAAAATGATACCATTACGTTAAAATGTACGATGCTTAGAATAGGACAAAAAAAAAGTACTCTCTGTTTAGAAAAATATGTATACGAAGCTTTAGAACTCCATCAAACTAATGGAAATCGAATTCGTGCATCGTCCACTCAAGAAATTCTGTTTTCTATTTCATTTTTGAAGAAAATCACATTTATTTTTATAAAATCAAGTATTATAAAAGAAATAGCTTAAGGACACAAAGGTTGGAATAACATGGTCCACAGCAGTCCAAAACAAAAAATAAAATAAATTAATTTTAAAATATAAAAATCCAATAATTATATTTTTTTTTCTACACAATATCTATCATTATAATACTCTAAACTTTACATTTTATTGTAAATAAATATTAATAGAACAAAAACGATCCTCTCAAAAGGTTACGTTGAATGTAAAATAAAGTAATAAATTGAACAAGAAAGATCGAATAAATCTGTCAGGCTTTGATTTTCTTATAGATCACAAAATAATTCAAATGCATTGATTATTTTATATGAGATTGTCGAGATATTAGAGATTATTCTTTTTACACTAATACTTTATCAAGTTACACAGAACATATCCAATGTGAGAGAACTATAGTCTGAAAATTTAGAAAGCAACCTGCGTAACTGTTGCATCCGGTAAGGTCACGCAAAGAGGAGCTCCGTCCTCCCCCCACTATCCAGCTCGCTTCAATCGCCCTTTTTCCTCATCCTGACCTAGTTAGGGCTTACTATGATATCTTTGGATTCACTTGAAATTGTTATTTTCTACCCGGGTATCCTTGAACTTCATTTTTTAGCTGTTATTGTTGTTTTATACTCGGATTTATTTGACTCTTTTTTGTGGTATTTGACCTTGCAATTACTAGCTCTAGTAGAGCTTCCCACAACCCTCAGTCAAGTGGGAAATTCCTTGCATCCACCACACCTACCCAGACCACCTTCGATTTCATAAAAGGTGTTTTTCTAAATGTTCAGACAACACAGATATATAAGCCGTGATAAGCGTTGGGTCTTGACAAACTGAAACATTGTGATTGACTTGGATATGTTTGTCCATATTTCTGTGGAAACATGGTTTCTTTGGAAGGAATCCTCTCTTGACATATCCTCATCATGTAGGTAATATTAAGGTAATCACTAGTTCTATAATGTCCACAACACTCAATCATGTATGGAAGTAATCTAGTAAGTAACAAGGAAAAAACCTGCAGTCGTTGAACGATTTTTTTATACTATAGATACTCTGATTATTCTGCAGATACTCTGATGATAAAAAAAGTTGTATTTTACTCATGTAAAGTTTTCATTTAGTCTTTGGTATGCAACATAATAAAAGAAACATCTTGCCGATAAACCGAATACCATGGATTTTACAAAACCAAGGCCGAATTCTCCAAACATATTTTTAAATATAATTTTGCCAGCGAACAATAAAGCTGCTTCGAGTAAAAAAAGGACAAAGTACAAAAGTAATATTTTACAGCTTGTATTAATATTGTAGTAATATTGTATATCCTTTAAAGCTAATGTAAAAACTAGGTATGTCTGGACTAACCTTGTTTTTAACACAGACGCGAATGACAGAAAACTACCTGTCTCGTTTAATAGTTCTGTATAGAAGTTAGTTGATCGCTTCACAATATGATGGTGGACTTTTCGTCTTAATTAATTTCATTTGTGCTCCGCTAAACATTTGAGAGTCTCGAGAGTGAAGGCCGGAACTTTTAGAATTTTTTCAAGGAGACAATCCTAATTATACCTTCATTAATTCTTTCTAATAAAAGTCAGGAGATTTATAACAATAATATAGGCAAAACTTAAATGATTTACGTTTTTTAAATCGTCAGAAAAATACTCATAAAAGAAAATAAATCCATAAAATACCTCCATCTTGAATTAAACCAGACATATATGCAGAGGATATTGGAGCAGTTGGAGAGAGCGTATTTTGGGTAGTAGTTCTTTTGATCCACTTCAGAATTGAATTTGGAATAAATACCAGCATCTTATTACATCATCGCCGTATGTTATTGGCAAAATGGAAGTATAACAAGCAAAAGCCAGAAATAAACATGTTTTATTTAACCTAAAAATAAAACTTGTGGCCTTGCTAATTTTGGCGCCCGAACAGGTGCATCCCAGATGAATTTGGTCGGTTTTTGCCACATAACCCTAAATCGTAGGGTATGCAAAGATTTAAGATGTGTTGGATCCTGGTCACTTTAAAAAAATATTAAATGAATAAGTATGGCATCAAATTCCTCTCGTATACAATCCCAATAAAGCCATCCATTATGACATAAATGACCCATTTATTGCTGATTTGTCCCGAACCCGATATAACTTTACTCCCATTCAAACCCTCTAGTTTCAAACTTGGCCAACTCTTCAATTCCCGTTAATCCCCCGAGTCTGAGAAGGAGATGGCTCCCCTGGACTTCTAAGTTGAATTTGTTATTGGCCTAAACTATCATGTAAGCAATTTTCACTTTTTCTGAGTATTTATTCTCAGATCGATGAAAATCGAATAACGGTAAAAGTATTCCTAGTTACAAACTAAATCAGGCAATGATAATCAGATTTAACTCCTTTAACGAAGTGTCAATAGCACAAAAATATTGAGGTTACAGAAATATAAGCCAGGAGAGATGGGATAGAGAATCCAAGATATAAAAAGTTGGAAAACTAATAACGAAACCAACGGAGACAGGGAGCGAAATGAATAACATTTCTAATGCGGTATTTATTAAAGGAGACTGTTACCGAAGTATAAGAAGAAAAGGGAAGGAAGTAAGAAATAAGAGGGGCGTCATGCTGGAGTGACGCCTGCTGATTTGTGGAGGGCAGGACAGGGAGGAAACTTTACCAATAAGAAGAAAGAACTGGAAGAGGGCTAAATCAAAAGGTACCAGGCCCTTCATCTGTCTTCCTTACATCGCTACCAGCTAATGCCTTCACCTTGCAAATGCGAATTGATGTCTCCGCGGCAGCCCCCATTAATAATAACCTCATCTCCCACCTTATCCTCCGAGCCCGTCTATATTTCTAACTAAACCCCCTTTTTCCCTCTTTTTTTTCCCTCGTGCCTGTCATTCCAGATAAGGCCAGGAGTTGAAAATACAAAATATTAAATGTACTCAAGCATCTTTGACAGAATCTATAATTCGAAAAACAAGAGATACTTAGAAATTATATCATTTCAGTATAAAAATTGCAATACAATATATCTACCAATCAATGGACACTATAAATAAATAATTAATAATTGAAGGTCAGCTCCAAATAGTTTCGTTCTTTTAAAACTTATTTCAAAAAACAATAAAAATATCTACCACGGATATAATAGTCATACAGTCCTACTCGATTAAATATATTTACATATCAAATAAGTAGTTGATGTAAAGCGGGTTGAGCAGAAAAGATTGGCCTTGAGGTAGGTCATGGTCACTTAAACTTTGCATGTACATATTATATTGTTCTTGTGTTGTTATATTATGTTATAATTGTAATTTAATAAAATAAAGGAGCTTCAGAAAAATAATTGTTGGGTTACCAACAGCGAAAAGTCACCAACAGTTTCAGAATGTTGTACTGAAACGCATCGTAAAGCATACCACATTACATAAAACAGATGTACTACATACTACTATCGAGAAACCGACAGTTACAGACTTCATCAAGCGAAGACACATGACTTTCTTTGACACCCTGAAATACTCTACGGACCCTCTTTTTAGGACCCTCACTCCAACAGGACGGCCACAAAAACTGCAAGCTTACGTTCAGAATCTCAAACTAGACTGAGAAAAAATAATAATAAATAAACAAAAGTCAACATGATACAGTGAGCCCAGTCACCGGAAAATAAAGAAATAAAAATCAGAACCATTTCCACTCCACACCAACCTCTTCAAGTGTACAAAGTAAAGGAGAAGATAATCCTTAAAAAACACCTTTATAGAAGAATAAAATATCTAAGTTCAAACCCTAGAGGCTAAGAAAAAAAACAAAAACTGGTGGGTTACTCTCAGTATTGAAAATTAAAACCTGATGTAGTCGGGTTCTATCAAAACCAAACGTTAATAATAAGTCTAGAATCTTTATTATTTTATTTACCAAAAAAACGTACCATTTACATGATTACCCTTATACGAAATGTATAAATTAAGTAACTGATTTTGATTTTGAAAATTGAAAAAATACTCCAAGGGGTGGCATTCTGGGATAGTTTGATGCAATTCAAACAGCCGTAACCGGCTGTCCTGAAGGCTATTCTAGTATTCGAATTCCAACATAGCTACGATGAGGATCGTTTGTATAACAAATCTATGAGCTTTGGCTGTGTCATTAGACACAGAAAACAAGGTAAGACTATTTATAATGATAAGAGCCAGCTAGGCAGTGAGTAGTGAGCAGTAAATTACAGAAATGTAGGACAAAGCTCGCTAGCTTCGGGGGACTTGTAAGTAGGAGGCGCTGTTGAATCAACTCCCTGATGAGGGAACACCCGCCTTAATCACAACAACCCTCGGCTATAAACAAACTATAACAATGTTAGCTTTATTGTCTAGCATCAGACAATGTCGTTTAATCAAAACTTCACACCTAGCACTCCACCAGGTAAAGGACTTAGAAGAGAATTACAACCACATAAAGTGCAATTACACAAGTTGTACCGAACTCTAATGGCTATAATGAGCCCCGGCGAGGCAAGCATCAGTTCGTATCAACGGGTGCTTCTCCTGATGGACGCCCGTTCTCATCCAATAAAATCATAAGAACCATTAGGCGATGATCGTTCAGGAAGTCGTTTCATCTCAAAATAATTAAGGGATCGACAAAGAACACGGTTAACAGCAAAATTAGGCTAAACTCATTAATTATCTATGAAAAGATTAAACCTTGTTTACATGTGTTGTTGCAGTAGACGATTAATACAAACGAAACTCTTAATATTTTTGAAACATCGATCATCTAGGATCTATGAAGAGCAAATGTATTTATATTCTATTACATACTTCATTTCGAATATGTTTTTCAAAAATCCTACAACTTATGCAATTTTTTAAGGTTAATCAGGGAAAACCAAAAGGAAAAAAAAATCAAAAAACCAAGAAAATTTCTATATTGAATGTCATAAGAGAAAACGTAACAGGTAAATACTTTAAGTCCAACACAAAAATTAAGCTATAAGCAATAGAAATAAAAGAGCAATTAATGACAGCTATACCAAATAAATACAAAGGGTGGCCAACTTAGTAGAGGCACCCTGCAAATAATTTTGATTCTGATCATAGACGTTGTTGAAACTTGTTTTAATAACGAATTGATATGTGTTTTTTTTTGGGGGGGGGGTCGTGGTCAAGTTGTGAGTGATAGGTATTTCTAAATATAACAATATACTTACCTTAATCAGCGTATATGACACAATTTCAGAAATAAAAATAACTAAATACACTCAAACTTGCAAGTAACACGAGCAAATCCACCCGCTGTTATGTAAACTTAATAGCGGTGACATTTCAATATAGTAATGTTAACTATTATGCACTTAAAAAATTTTTTTAAATTATACTGAAACAAGAGCCAAATGAAAACCAACTTCATATTTTTTATAATAATTGCCAAGTGCTTACATAAATTTGACCACCCTCCGAATATACTGAATGGTGATAACTGAATCATACTTGATTACTTAAGTATGAAATCATCTAAATGTATCATATAAATGATACATGAGTATCAGAATTGTTAGAAAAAAATTCTTTGCTTCTTTGCTTAAGATTGTTTGCGTGATAATGTAATAAGTATAAGAAAACATCAATTTTGAAGATAAGTATACATTAATACTACATACTTACATTGAAATCAAGTGAAAATAGGATATGACTTACGCGATTCTTATATATCTCGTTGTTGTATGAAGGCGGAAAAAGGTATTAACTAATTTTGAGAGAAGAATGTGTTTAAAGATTCATGAGGATGAACTGAGCAGTATCAGGTTTAATGTTTAAAACTTGGTAAGCGTATACTTTAATAGTTAGGCCCCGGTAATTATTCCTTCATCCGATTAAAAAGCTGAAATAATTAATGAATTACTTCCTTATCTCTAAAGTACAAAACACCCTTACCATGAATTTTCTTGGAAGAAAATAATTTAAGGGTTATTCCAGTTGATGAGTTTTCATCCTAAACCGCTATCTGCTCAATGATTAATCTCTTTCTGTCAGTGGAAATTTTTGACCAACGATAAATCAAACAATAGAACAATATAAATGTCGAAATCTTCTAAATTCATTGGATTGAAAACTACAGTAAATGATTTATTTTTACAAAATATATAAAAATATAAAATATATAAAATTGTCGTGCCACAGTGTTTGTAACAAAACTCCTCTGAAATGACTTGACCGATTCTTATGAAATTTTGTATGTATATTCAGAAGGTTTGAGAAAAGGACGTAAACTATTTTTCATACCCCTAAGAGATATGTGTCGGTCATTATTATTGATTATTTATATATATATATATACTAGCTGACTCGGCCACGGGTTGATATGGCTGTTATAATACCTAGTTTTACAAAACATTACGTAAATAATTTGAATTTAAAGAAATAATGAATTAAATAGATTTTTGATTTTACATTTTTTTTATCTTTTATCTAAGTATAGTATATAATAAATAAATAATATGGATTTTTTAAGTCCTAGCCACAAATGGACATTGTTTGGGCTTGAGAATTGTTGATGGTAATAGCAAAAGCCAAGCGTAAAGTAAATAGGAGTCTTTTGAACGGTATTATGGATTCCAATGGTATCATTGGAATACATGGGGGCAGAACGATTTCTCCTTTAGGTCGGGCGCACATTGAGACGCAGTCCAACGCAGGGTAGGGTAGGTTAGGCAGGGCAGCGTAGCAAAATGTTTTGTGATACATAGGTTTGAACGAACGAGAGTTAATTGAAAGTCAGGGCAGGGCAGAACAGTTCAGTGCATGTGTGAACCTGCTTCATGCAGTGTTTGTGACACAGATTACTGCGAATGTGTCATGCAGTTTTTGTTAAAATTTATTATATTTCATATCATTTTGTTTCAATATTATTTGCAAATCACATAATATTAGTTTTTGAATCACATAATAAGTTTTTGAGCATTACATCCTCCTGAATAAATTTTACCATGGACAAGACTAAGGACTTCATTAAATTGGTTTCGATTTAAACGTAAGTAATTGGCGAACTGTTTGACGGAAAATTGAACTGCGCCTCTATGTGCGCCCGGCCTGATGGAACCATTGACTTTGAGGGCAGGTATATTGCAATTGCACTTATTGAAAAACTTGACAGTGATGTGGATTCAAAGCCATTCCTTTTGAACTCTGAAGTTCTCTAAAAATGCAACCATTCCACCATTTCAAGATTCTTCGATGCCTCGATGCATATCCTATGGCCCAGTGGAGTTTGGAACGAAAAAGTTCTTTTGTTTCTCTCTGATGCTGCCCCCAACATGGTCAAGGCTGGGCAATCTATTCAGGTATTTTATCCTAAGATAATTCATGTGACGTGTATTACTCATGCCGTGGACCGAGTAGCAGAAACGGTCCGATCTTTGTTCAGTGACGTAGATTCCTTAATCTCCTCGGTTAAAAAAGTGTTAAAAAAGATCTCTATCCAGACTTGTGCCTTCCCCCAGAACCAATATTGACAAGATCTGGTACTTGGGTGGAAGCAGCTCTGTATTACTGCGAGAACTACGATAAAATCAAGAATGTTCTTTCACATCTCCAAGGCGAAGCAGTAGCGATGAATACAGCCAAGTCTTTATTCGAGAAACCTAATTAAAAGAACGACCTTGACTTCATTTCTAACAATTTCGTATTTCTTGCACAAGCCATTACCCAACTTGAGTCCCTAAATGTTTCACTGACAGAAAACGTAGCTAACGTTAAAAAGGTCATCGAAAAGGTGGAAGGAATACCTGGGAGTAAGGGAGATCTGATCAGATCAAAACTGGCAGAAGTAGTGAGCAAGAACAAAGGGCGGGAGACCATCTGCCAGATTCTGATACTATCAGCGGAACAGAAGTCACCTCTGAACATCGTGTACCCTTTACCCCCAACGAGATAACTTCTTTCAGCAAGGCACCTATAACAGCTGTAGATGTTAGAACGATCTTTTAGTCGTTACAATTCCATCCTACACCCTGATCGTCGTCGCTTTACGCTCCAACATTTTAAATTCCATGTGGTTGCAAACAATTTCGAAGAGTGAAGTTTCCAAAATTGAAAATTTAACACATCTTTTATTATTATAAATTTAAAAAATGTTTTTTCTTGTATAAATCATTATAACTTGTAAAAAAAAATCCATTTTCATCAGACAAATGTCCATTTTACTTAAATATTTTAAGAAAATGACATATTTACCACATATTTGACGAAAATAAATGCATATTTTAAATAAATATTTGGTACTTTTAAATACATAAAAATCCGATCCCTAGTAATAAAAATGAGACAACCGGAACTCGTTTTTGTTTATTTAAAAAAAAAGTAAAACTTTTTTATTGTGGAATATAAAAATAATTTAACATTGTTTCATTGTATACAAGATGTAGTTATGATCTTACAACTAATGGTTCAAATTCATCACAAAGCACTTTAAAACTATGGCATTAGACAGAATACCTTAATAAAAATGAGAGGTAAAAAAAATCTACGTGAATCAAGTTGTTTTAATAACATATAGCCATATAAAATTTATATTATTATATAAAATGAGGTCTGCCTCGTTAGCATACATGTATCGCTCACTGCAAAATGACTAGTCCAACGATTGAGATTTTTTTTTTTTTTCTGAACCTCCTTCAATTTATGAAATTACATTTACAACATATTGAACATATAATATGTACATGTAGACTCTACAGCCTTCTATTACCCGCAGGTATGTCAAGAATATACACTATCTAAGTCCGCTGAAGGCGGTTTCTGCAAAACCGGCACAAGGCCGCTGACTATACAATTTCAAACAGGGAGGGACCGCTTACGGGATTAGGTAAGGAAGTGAAGAAGAAGAGCGAAGATAAAGGAAAAAGAGAAAAATAAGAGAAGGGAGGAAATGAAAGGAAAGAAAGGATAAGGACGAGGGAGTCCCCACAAGATTTTTTTATTTTTTAGGAAAAAATAGCTGTTTAAAATAGCGAGGAAGGGGCGGGTTGTTAATTTTGTTTATTTATATTTAAATTTATTTATTCGTTTATTTGATTTCTTCATTAATTTAGTGTTGATTTATTATTGTCTATTTTAAATGAACAATTTAATAACGCACACAGAAATAACTCAAATTAGGTGAAGTTATGAAGAGGTTACAGGAAATGAGATATGATATGATATGGAGGAAGCAGGCAGACCTGCTAATACACAAGTACCTATTTTACGAATATAGTGTAACATCATCATATTAAGAGATGTCAAATATTTGTTATTAAATCTCTTATTGAATAACGAAAATTTTAAGCTAATTTTCTCTCAGTACAAATATCATCTTGAATACACAGGATCGATTTGTGAGAACTTTGAGAATTAATTCATTGTTACTTCAATTATGTAAAGGTATTGAAATAATAAACGAAATAAAACGCAATTCTGATTAAAGTTGAATAAGACAAGACCCACTGAACTCATATCCTTCTACCTAACAAACCACCTACCTAGTTAAAGAGGGATGGATTAAGTTATTGTGGGAAGAAATATCTAGCACACTACGCACCGTTTCCCATTCGTCAAAAAGCGTTTACCATTTTTCATCCTAGGCGCTTATTCGAGGAAATCACGGAAAGCGCCCACTGAATGCATAATATTCCAAGGTAAGTCCATTCGTTACATATGCAGCCGGGGGCTAGGCAGTCCATCGTCTTAAGGACCTGCCATCAAGGAGATGAAGGCGGCTTCTTGTGCGGGAACAAACAGCCTGCAAACTAAGGAGCAGTTAATAATAGCAACAGAAGGGGGCACGCTTATTCAAGCCACCGTAACTTTCACCATCTTTCGTTGCTAGGATATGAGATTTAGTCGTGTGTTTAACCAAAGTTCTGATTAAACATCAATAGCATTACTTTTAAATGAGTTTAACTAGGTAAGAAAAAATATTATTATTATAAGGAATACTCATGAGAAAATTCTGTACTATATCTAAATACGCAAAAAATGATGTAGTTAAACCAAAACTTAGAATATTTAAAAATATGGGGTAATTAACTGAATCTTAAATTAAACCTCCACACGCACTTCATCTACCCAATTTCAAAAGAGTCTTTCTCGAGGATATCTTCGGTAACTGTACACAACAAGGATGTAACTTACTTTCTAGCTTTTTACGTAACTTTTTTCAGACCATCGAGGGCCAAATAAGCTTCTGAGTCTTGCTTCTCACCCTGCTACTGATTCCTTATAAATATTGAACTGAATTTTCTTGTCATCCCCGTCCTCAATATCATTCTCAGTCCATATCCGTATAGTATTCTGGAAATTTAAGAGTTCCTCCCTTCGAAAAAATCAGATTATTAGTAATTTTCTTTATACACACAGTTCATCATTATTTTTTACGGTGAATCAAATTTTAAAATTTGATTTTTTCGAAATGAAGTGCGACTTTCCAACCTGTTTGAAATGGATTACTATTATAATTTCTGGAGGGAATCGCAACATCAAGTTATTTAATATTGGTTTGATAAGGCATGTATAGAACAATAAAATCTGCAATAATATATTTTATACTTTCGAGGACGATTATTCAAACAAGCAATCTGGATTTATATTTAGTTATAAGACATTCCTAGCAAATCAAAAATTTATAGTACAAAGAACCTATGTTAGTACCCTCCTTTCTACCAATATCCCATTTCCTAGTCGGTGTACTACAATCAGTGTCCTTGTAACTGCTGTTCCTTGCAACTAAAAGGTTACCTTAACGAAATCCGGCACAACCTGAAAAACGGTTTATATTACTTGCAAATAGGAATGAGAACAGAAATGAGAATTCAGTAATCATCTAAGCAAATTTCTCAAGTCAGCTCAACTCAAGAATCTTATAAGGTAGGATAAGAAGATTGGTCGACTGTCAGATAGGAGAGGAGCAGTATGGATCCAGAAACCCAAGAAGTACACACGACCTTATCTTCATTCTGAAACAGGAAAAGAGTTTTCCGTCTTCTTCGTGGATCTCAAAATGACAGAGTCAAAAAGGAGGGTATTGAGCGATAAAATAAGATATTATATCGACACAATACTGTCAGGGTTGGAGTATAAGTCCCATACTATGAATATTGGTTCTCGATCAGGCACTGAAGAGAGACAAACCCTAATTGCGACGCCTTCAACTTGGGTTGTACATAATCCTCGATTTTGTCGATGACCTCGTCATATTAGCTGCGGATGGCTAAGATCAGCTGGATAAAAAACTAAAGAAGACAAAATGCATCGGAATAGGAAGAGCGCCCCAAAGTGATTAAAACGTGGAGATTAAAAGGATAGATTTTGGAACAAGTGCTGGATTTCAAATATCTAGATATCTAGATCCAATGATTTAATATCACCCTCACTCCGGAAAGGATTTTTCTTCCCATATTTCATCAAGGTCAACTATGTTCATTCAAAAAGATTTTTCATTAGAATTGAGGTGAAGAAAAAAACAGTTACAGGTCAACGTTCTTCCTATCCGTTTTTACAATTTTACACCTCGGAGTCATGGACCCCTTACCTCTAACCACAAATGGCAGATTCAGACAATGGAGGTGAGGTATCTGAGAAAGGTTGAAGGGAAAGCCAGGAGAGAGAGGACCCGTAATATAACAATAAGGTCAAACTTCGAGGTACAGCCAGTAGAAAATATTCTAGAAGCAAATAAATTATGATGTTTTGGGTACCTACATAGAATGAATACAGAAAGAAGATGGGAGGAAGGTGTGTGAGAAGTGTTTAGGAAGCCAGTAATGGACTGGGACAGAAGGAGAGAGCTGGAACAGGAGTTCCTAGGACTAGTTCCAAGCTCTTTATAAAAGCATCATCCCCGACTGTGTAGGGGTAGAGAGGGAGTGGAGTATGATGATAAAAACGATGATATGCCGAGGCAATATTGCTAAGTTCCAATGGGATGAGCCCAATACGCCGGAATTCTAAAAAAAATTATATTATAGAGAATACATCTTTTTAACAGGGCATAGACACAGAGAAAATGAAAATACGTTGCAAGTTCGTCAAATAAATAACTTGAACACAATGGAGTTTTTAAGAAACATTTACCGTCATTTTATTTTGATAAAAAGTACTGCTTATAATAAAATAATTAATTCTATGCGTTATACAGCTATCTATTATAAAGGTTTTGTGATAGGCGGTTCTTTTAAAAGCATAGATAAATCATTATCACTGATATGTAATCCGAAACTTTCAGGATTACATCACATTCAAGCATCCTTCGCTATAAATCGAATTGTAGATTGGTTTAAACAAAGGTGTTATTTTGTTGCATAATAATCAATAAGTACTAAATGTTAATATGTGTGTAATGACTCTTATTGTTATTTATTATTCATTGTAAGAGGCAGTATAAAATATCAGAACAAAAGGACTGTTCATCAATTTATATCTTTATGTTATATTATGTATGTTCATAAATTGCTAGAAATAAAACATAACTTTCTTAGTTTCGATAATAATTCGATAATACTATGAAATGATAAATATGTAGTAAAGTATATCTAGAAATAAAACGATTTATTAACAATTCTTTATTTACTAACATTACTACAGTATTTTAAACTGCTGCTTAAAATAAATAACAAATAGATATTAGTATAATCAGTATGAAGGTAATAAAGACATGTTTACACATATCACTGCTTCAAAAGAACAACTACATAACTCAATATTGGCATTTTTGAACTAAGGCGTCAGTATTGGTTGAACCTTTTCAATTGAGGAGCGACATATTCAATATTTCATTTCCAGCATGTTTATTTTATTTACTTATTTTTTTAATACAGTCATATTCAATCATAAGTCAATGTGGGAAGAAATAAGGAAGGAGAGAATGAAGTGAAAATTATGATATTCGGGTGGTCTCTAAGCCCGTTCCGAAAAAAAAGTCATATTTGGAGTTGTATCATGTTTGAACATGACGTTTTATGGGAATAATGATATAAGCTGAAATCAAAAAAGGTTCAAGCTTTTAATTTTTTTTTAATGCTTAATAAAATAATTTCAATACCATCGTTACAATAGGAAAGCTTTACTAATACCCAAATTTTTATTTTTCTCAACTATCGGGGAACTTTCATATACCTCTATTGAAAAATTAGTTTTTTTTACATGACGTTGTTCTTTTGAAGGAGCGAGATTTAAATTTAAAAAACTTTTAAAATACGCCTTAAAATCTTGATATGCTATAATAATGTAAATAAAAATATTTTAAACTCCATGTCGTTAATATTATTTTTAAAGTGACACGTTTTATTTTTACATTGGTGTCAGCTCAAACTGCACCACTCCACCACAAGTGGGACACCTAAGGCCTATACAATCGCACAATTAGCAGTAAATCGTAAGCGGAATAAACACTGGCTATAGTAATACACTATTCAGTATAAATAGTCGCTATTCATCTCCAAAATGTAGTTTGAAACTCGTCCGGATTGCGAATTAACTCCGCTCCCAGCAGAGAAACCTAATCCACTCTAAACTTTTGCTGTACAACCTCCTCACCGTACAACAAGACCAAACAAGCTCCCAACTCGTCTCAACACGGTGCAACATTCACAAAACATGGCGCCATTCAAAGTCCCGATGTAAGTCTGGAATGTATTTCCAGTTTGGTTAGAACGGAATAACACGGAACCGCCTCGTTGTATAGGATTGTAAATATTTGTCCGAAGTTTAAACTAAAATTTAACAATTTCCAATACTTCTTGCACTCAGAGTGATTTTTTTTTTAAATTTTAGCTTAAAAAACAGAATTGCAAAATTTAAATTATAGGACATATAGAAGGCAGACTACTCTATTTATTAATAAAACTCAATATATTTTAATAAATTTGTGAATATCGACTAATCAAATGAAGCAAATAAGTTAAAAGCTATAAGCCAGGGTGACCAAGTCAGAGAAAGTGATCTGAGTCTGTCACGTTTCTAAGAAGAGAAGCAAAGGGTAGATTTCCACCTAAAACTGTTGAATCAAAACGAAGGAAATTACAATCAAAGGGAAAAGTAGAAATGAAAAATATTTTTGAATCAATAATCAAGATCCAAATCCGGCTGTGCCAGATTAATTATTTAATCCTTTAACGCATAAAAATACCCTCCTGGCGTTAAACCACTCACTATAAATTGCACACAACCTCATTAAGTAAACTGGGGGAAAATCGTTGTGGTTGACTATGGTCTCGGCCAAATCAGCTCTCTGACAACAGTTGGCTCAGAAACAGTATAGTCTCAACCATTTACTGAGCCCAAGACACTTCATGGGCAGTAGTGGCATTTTTTTGGTAGTGTTTTTTTTCTTTTTAATGAGTGTAATCGCTCAACTATATTAGTCTAGTCTAACCACATTCACTACTTTAACTGAAATATACGAGAAACGATGCATTTTTTTGTGAAAAATTGTTTTTTTACAAAATTTGGAAATTATTATTTTTTTTTATAATCAACATTATAGGCGTAAAATAGTTTTTCTCAATTTAGTCTAAAACGAATTGAAAGACTTGTTCAATCTCAGCTAGCAAACATTCTGGCAGAGCTTTCATTTTTAACTGAATCTAATACAAATAAAGTTTATGCTACAGGTTTTCATACAAATCTAATAGAACAATAAAAATATCATGATTCATTTCTTAGATTTTTTCAGGAGTTTGAATTTAGGTATAATAATAGCCTGATACTTCCAAACTTTTAAAAATGTTCGAGGCGTCTTCCTGCGGTATCAGTGAACTGTTCCTGTTCCAGAGCCTTATTACTTTCAACTGGTAATTTTTAATTTGCTGTTCATCCACAATGCGCTCAGCCGACTTTACTAGCTAAAATTGTGAACAATCAACAAAAAAAGAAGCATCAGAAACAAGGGAAAGGTTATCAAGTGAAATATAAAATATATTCGGTACTAAAACATAGAAAACAACATATGTATATGACAGATAAATATTGAAAGTGAACTAAAAAAAAATAGTCATTATGCCCCTTCCTTGAAAGCAACCTTATACTATAGACATTTTTATTATTTGTATTAGGTATTCATCATATTCACAAATTTAAATTTTTATGTTTGATATTTTACATGTACTGAAATCAGAACCAAAACCCTGAGTTAGTGATCAACTAAATCATGTTAGTACTAGAAAAAATACTATTACATTTATAGACAAGATTATAATATTGAATATTGTATCCATAGTTTTCTGTGCGGATTCCTATGGAAGCACCTTCTATTGTTATTAACTATCTGAATAATTAAAAAACTATACGTTTCGCTCACATTCAGAGAACAATTCAAGACTCTTAATCAATCGTCTAAAGTAAAATAGAAATATATCATTCAATCTCTGAATGATGCATTTTAAAATGATGCCAGATAAAAAAATTGAAACATTTATTTCTTGATGAAATGATTACTGAATTATAATCATTACCCCTAATTACATTTTATTTTTCATATTATAATTATCATATAAAGTCCACGATAACTTGTATTTTTGGAAAATATAAAAAATTAAAGGAATAAACAGTTAGAACTAATCGTGACTCAACCCGAAGCGACAACCTGTGGAACAGATGCCAGTATGTTATTCTAAAATAAAAATAAAAATTATATTTATTTATAAATTATTTTTATGTAGACATAAAAAGGTAGAAAGTCATGAAAAGATATTTTTACAGGATAAGCAAACAAACTATTTTGACAACTAAAACTGAAAGTTTCAGGAAGAAAACTAACTAACTACCACAGTTCATAGAAACAAAACAACTACCAGTTTTTACTTAGTCCTTATTTTACTAACTTTTTTATACTTTTTCAATGTAAAATTTTTTTGATACGGGTCCGGGGTTCAGTAAAGGCTGTACTGTTTCATGGACAACGGTTCTCAAACTTTGCTAAGAAGGATTATTTTATTATTTTTTTTTAATTTCGAATGCAACCCTTAATTTAGAACAAATCAAACAACATGACACTTTTACGTTTTAAATGTGATAATGCCCAAGTGCTAAATAGCAATATACTAGTCCATGAGTCACAAAGAACGCCTTAAATTCAAACAATATTATAAAAAGTATTTATTTCAATAACTCTTAAAATTAACAAACTCCATTAATTGAAAAAAACAAATAAATGATTAGCCTAATTCGATAAGTAGGGTACATAATTTTCTCGAGTTCTCGAGCACTCTCAAACTAAACGAACAACTAATGAGGCGCCAAATGTGGAAGAAAACTAGAGGAAAGTTCGCCAGGGGAAATCTGACTTCTCCAAGTTTATACTTCATTAAGTTCAAGTCTTCACCCAAAACAATAATTACGTATGAAGTTATTACAAACTATGGTGATATAATAATTAATACCAAAACTTTGAATGAACACATCATCCCTTCTTTTTATTTTGTTTGCACAGTGCTGATGCTGAGTAAATCATTTCTTAGAACTGAGCTAAATTGTAAATTGCAAATTGATTTGTGATAAACCATTTACTGAAGTCATGTTGGACACCTTAATATTTTAATGAAATCCGGAATAGAGCTAATAATTCAGTTGTTACGGCATTACATTTATTTATTTTATTTGTATTACATGATTGTAAATCTATTTTGGAGGAATAAAAAAAAAAAAGTTAATAATTCATAATACAGGCCAAATAGCAAAAATGGAAGAGAACATCGTAATCAAGGTTTTTACTATAGGTACTTTACTATGCTGCTTTTCATTATTGTCATATGTGCGTACATTAAGATTACGATTGAATCTTTACAAAAATAGAAAGTTAAATAAAAACAAAACATTATTTTATAATTAATAAATAGACAGCCAGAATACTATTACAATAAAGGCGAAAAATCTGCTGCCCCTGTGAATAAGTAGTTAAAGTGAAATTTTGTCCAGAATGAGTTGATTGTAGTGAGGTAAGTTGATTGTAGTGAAGTAAGCAGAACGTGTTATCATCCTAGCCTTGGACTTGAAATGGAGTTATAATATAAGCAATAACTCCATTACAAACCAATGTCTGACTTATGCACTAAGAGAATGAAACGATTCCGCTTACCTCAGTACAATTAACTAATTTTGAACGAAATTCTACCTTACCACTTATTACAAGCTGTAGATTGCGGTTATTGTAGGATATATCGGGTTATGTACCTATACCATTACCCAATAATAAATAAATAAAAACAATAAATAATAACTGTAATAAAACAAAAATGTACATCTACGAGCCGTGAAAAGTCTTATCAAGAGTCTTGAGTTCAGTATGTGTACATACTATGCTGTTTTTAGGACACCGGCTGTATAGGGGTGTGATTCGTCACACTTAATCGCCTGGTTTTCCCTCTATTTTGGATACCCACTTTATAGACGCTGGGTTAGCCCCTGGAGGGTCTCCAGATCCCACAGGGTCCATCCCCGTTAACAAATGAAATATAATATCTAATATAAATTATCTGCCACAGCTGGATTTGAACCCAGGACCTTGGGCGAAGCGGTATAGTGGTATACAGCCTCGATCCAATCAAACAAAAGATACTTATTATGTCCTATGAGCATATACTTATTATTTTAATATAGGTCGTTAGTGTAGTAATAGCTAATGCAACAATAAATAGTAAATAATTAAAAATAAAAACCTATAAATTTTACCTTGCAATACTCCATCATTAGCGAATAAACTGACCTTACCTGAAAAAATAAATAATAAAAGTTAAAAAGTAGTAAAAGATCGTAAAATAAAAATTGTAGAGATAAAAATGATTAAGTTAGTAGCATATTTAAAAATTAAAGTTAGTCTTGTGTAAAATTTCAAATTATATTCATCAATGAATAAGGCCAAATTACAACTGTTTGAACTAAATAATTGAAATATTGTGATTACAAAAATAATTATAATTTATAAAAATACATTGTTATATATTGTTGGGATATGTAAGTATTTTAAAATAATTATAACAGTGTTTATATTTTTTCTCTTTGATTTGCAAACAAACTCTTATATCGAATTTGCTGGATGCGAAATTGGGCAGGCGCAAAAGAAAAATATAAGAATAAGAATTATAAAAGATTGAATACTCAGGCAATTAAAAACATATAATAAAATAAATAAATGCCAGATAAATTAAGTTATTTAAAAAAAGGAAAAAAAAATAAATAAAATTCTGGACAAACAAAAAAAAAAGTCTATCAGACGTAGCTCTAAATATCAATAGAGGTTATCTGTAGAACGAAACAACTAATTGTTTTCATTTTTTTTAAAATAATAATAAAAATTAGCTCTTTTGCAAAAAAATTCTGATCTCTGGTATTACTTTATTAATTTTCCACAATAGTTGACTCTTATAAGTCTTGTAATCTTACCTAATCTAAGGAATGCAGGTAAACAGGAGTTTGACGATGTTAAGGTACATTACTCCTTATCCAATCAATATCAATATCAATATATTTTATTTTTTAATAAAATTCTTATATGGATTAAGACATTGTGAAAACGAATTTTATTGATTGGTTTTAATACCATTGGTCGACAAGGTTTTCTTCACAAGAAATCTGATTAGTTAAATGTTATTTTAGTTCTTGTGAAAGAAATAAAGTTCATTTTTTAAATGATTACCTGTAATAATATATAACAGGTTATAATTAAAAATGTTTCCGAAACAAGACATAAAAAGAACATGGAAACGAAGGTATTTATCTATAAATTTTAAAATGCATATTTAATAACTATTTCGATAATTAATTTTTTTAAAGTTGGTATATACTTGGTTTTTGTTGGAAAAGGAAATGAGGTATACCCAGGCAGAGCCTAGAAAGGTTTTTAGTACGATTTATGCCCAATGGTTATCTCTCCGAACTAAATAAATCTCTTTTATCTGGAATGAACTGCGCTATCCCGGCCTTCAAATTTCCATTCTGGCATTGAGAAAAAAAAATTGCTTCATAACGGTAAGGTTAAAAAAGAATAATTCTTATTCCTCGAAAATAAGAGCGCAAGGAAAAAAAAAGAGGGAGAAAGAGAGATCCAATTTGATGATATTCACAAGATTAGCTCGGGTCTTTTGATGATAGAGGCAATTTATCCTGGATAGTCCTATATTTTAATAGCAATTTTTGCATCTCCCTTACCACCCCCCACCCCTGAACCTGGCGAGAAGCCTATTGGTTGGTTCGATTAAGAGGAGCCTCAGGTGGGGCCAATAAGGAGTAATATCCTGAGACCTGCGGAACCCGTCCAGTCGCCCTGCGTCCAGCTGACAAACGCTCCTACTAACTGCCCTCTACCCGCAGTGCTCTATATATAATGCCTTTTTATCTTAATTCATAGACCTTCTTATTTTATCTTCCACTATTTTATTCTATTCTAACCTCAATATATGTGTGTGTGTGTATATATACATATAGTTCAGCATCAATAATCAATAAAAGAAAATTTTGCCCTGAGAATATAATAATCATAAAGAGTGCATTGCAAAATAAGGTGTGCAATTCTACAATAACTATTTCTGAGAATATTCATATTTTCTGTTATTTCTTTCTAATTATTTATTTATTACTAAATTATAAGTGCGATTTGTCCGAGATCACGGTCAACAGCTAGGTTTTCCCCAATAAAGTATACACTAGACTGGGTGAGCACTAGGAGGGTCGGAGACCTCACGGGGCCCATCTATGACTGTTAATTAGCGAAATAATTAACTTTCCAAAGGTGGATTTGATCCTGGGACTTTAAGCGCATCAACTCAACGCTCTACACACACAAGTACTATATCCTTTTCTAATGTTGAAATTCATTGATCCCCATAATTATTTAATCAATAAAATAATGTAAAAGAATGTTATCATTTTAATAGCATTAACACGGACTGATATTAAATGCCAAAATTTATATTTATATTTTAAAAAATCAAGCCAGTGTAAATCTTGTTCTATGAAATCAAACGATTCAGAGAGTAGATATAAATACTTAGGCCCTGTGATCAATCAAGAGAACGAATACTCGGAATTAATCAGAAAACGAATCGAACAGGCAAGAACTACTTTTTAAGATAGCAGTATGTAGTAAAGACCTCTGAAAGAAAAAATGCTTTGTATGCTTTATATCCATGATGGATCTAGATTTAAAAAATAATTACGATAAAATATCATTGATTAATGCTAGAAAGCACAAACTTGTAAGCGATTAATTGACTGTAATCACTTTATGACATAACCTAAAATGGTGAGGAAGTTCAATCATCGTGAGCTTTGGACGACATTCCAAAATCGATGATAAATAAACTTAGACAATATTTAATGTAATCAAAGATATGACCGCAAAACGAACACGTAACAATGAAAAACATTCATATTCATCCTAATATTTGTTCAGATCATTTCTAGTGGATACGAAAAAAATGGGTTATACTTTTATTGTCTGATAATTTAGTAAATGACTCGCGCGGAAGGCGAGCTGCGCATATGGAAGCCACGACCTTTCCCCCACTACCTTTCTCGCTGCACTTCCCTCCTCTTCGTGGCTAGTTTGTTCTAATTGTAATATCTCAGTAATCTGTTGGACTTCATTATTGTTGTTTTACGCTCGATCCGGTAACCTTGGACTTTATTTTGGACTTGTTATAGTGTTTTAGATTCGGATCTCTTTATACTCTCTTTCCAATATTGGTTTGGTGGGGGGAACCCCCTTTCCTCTACCAAACCTAACCAGCCCCGTTTCCATTCCGTCGCAGGGCGTTTATTATGTTGTTAGACTACAAAAGTATAACCTATTTTTTTTTAGGCCGATCGTATTATGGAATTCAACAATAAGAGATCTGCTGCATGTTACCAAAATAAAGAACTCCATCGAAAAAAGACAACTGAAGTGTTTCGAACATATAAGAGATCGCCCGAGAATCAGAATATGAGAATACATTGAGATAATATGAGCAAGAAGTGGAAGAGCCTTGGCTCAAAATGAAGAAGATGTGTCGAGACTGAGAAGTATGGCTCCGTTGGATTGAAGCTCCTCTACGCTTAAAGGCACAATGAGGAAACGGTACGACGGTACTAATAATATTAAAATTAATTTATGATTATAATTAGAATAGCAGATTATATCTCAATTGTTCCATCGAGAGATTAAGTAAGCTGCTTTTTGGGTGACCTGTGGTGTAGTGACAAGTATAATAACCTATTATGCTCAAGATCTCGTGTTCATAATCCAGAGCCCGGCAGGAGGTCCTATGACTTTTTGAAAGGTAATAAAAAATGTATGGTTATGCCGTCCTTCGGAAGGGACGTAAAGTAGGAGCCCCGAGCCTGTGTGTAGAGTCAGGTACTCGCTAAATATCCCTGTCTTAATTCTATCTGAATAGGCAACATTTACTCCAGCTGTAGCATCATCCAATTATCCACATGGGCGTTAAAGGGATGAACGGATGCTGCTATTGTGAAGTTAATAAGCAGTATTCTTTAAAAAAACGTCATTGAAAGCTACATTAAAAATCACAAAGTTACACGTTTCAGTTGACTCAACTCAGTTACGTTGAGAGTTCGCGTACACAAAGTACCTTTGAGAACATTAAATCTGACGATCTCCTGAGATTCAGAGAAGGGAGTGTTGTAATCAGAGGAGACACTAAGCGAAGAATGATGCTCACAGATGATTATACAATAAGAATGTACATCAGGAAACAGTAGACTGGAAGAGAGGGAAGAATAAGGGAGTGAGGGGAATGGGGCGCAGGGAGGTGGGAGGAAGTAGGGCCACAAAGTGCTCAGCTAATGAGCTATAAACCTCCTCAGATATGGGCTGCTATAAACCTCTTAATGAGCCTTCCTGTTCCCATATTTTGGTTCCTCGACCTCTCGCTCTAGTCAGGTACAGTTTCAAGCAGGCTAAGTTTCTTATACATATAGTAATAATAATAACAAAAGGGTTAGCGAACCCGAAGGCTCGATCCCGATACCACCTATCTCTGCTTACAAACCTCTGTCCACGGACCACAACCCAAATTCTTTAGATCACTCTTAACGCAATATTACCACCTACGTCGCGGTCTACCCCTAAGACGCTTCCCAGTCGGCACAGCGCTTATTAACATTTTAGGAGTTCGTTCGTTACTCAGCCCAACAACTTTACAAGCTCATCTTAATCTTCGGGACGCTATCACTTGAATAACATTAACGGATTGCATGCTTCGCATCTCCGTGTTGTTTAATCCCCAAAATTCTCCAGTGGTCTCATCCTTTTTTGGACTGAATATTCTGCGCAACACCTTATTTTCAAATACCTTCAGCGTTAGCGCCCACGTTTTACATCCGTAAAGAAGAGTTGGAAGGATGATTGTTTTATAAATTCTAATTTTTAGATTTCGGAACAAAATACAAGAGCTTAATATGTTGAGACCGAATAATAACCACCATTTTCTGCCTTTAATCGCGTCTTTATTTCCTCTTGAACTTCATTTTTCCTAGTTACCATAGACCCTATGTACTTTAACTTCTGGACATGTTCAAACTTATTCACTCCTAAAACAGTATCCCAAAAATCTCCCCTGCTCCCCTCTTTTTGTTGTATATATATATATAAAGCAAAAAAAAAAAACCCCCAAAAAAACCTGTACCTCTACAACCCATGAAGGGTTTGGGCAGAGGCACGCTGTAGAGGCAGTATTGTTTCTTAGACAACGGTTTGTGAAGGTGCAGGACAAGGGATTTGTCCTAGAACACGCTCAAGCGCCAGGTTTTCCCCCTTATTTTGAGAACCCACATTATAGATATTGGGTAAGCCCCAGGAGGATCCTAGATCCCATAGGATTCAATAAGGCCAGAGAAGGAAGTTTTGAAGAAACCAGGAACAAAATGGACTGAGGAGAAAGAAAAAATATATTGTGAAAAGATGAACAAAGTCTGGAAAAAACGATGTCCGAATGCTTAGCGAGTACATCGCAATAAATAGTTAATAAAAAATTAATTAATACAATAAATTGATTACCTTTAGTACTACAACTAAATTCTATAAAAAAAAAACTAACATGTGGAAAAAAAATTCAGTTTATTTTTTGGTTGCCATAACCACATAATAATTTAATTAATCGAGCTTTAGGCGTAGGGAGGGATATTTAAGTTAACTTTAAAGTTAATTGGTAGAAATATTAATGATATGTTATGAAGGGAAAGACGGTTTATTTTCTGGAAAATATCATTTCCAATTTCGATAACACATACGAATTAAAGTTATCAACTCGCAAAATCTATGTTTTACCATCTAGTGATAAACAAACAACCGAAAAAATGTGTATAAAATATAATCAAAAGAAACAACAACAAAACCATTAGCGGGTTGTCGACTCTTCATAAAATTTAATTCAGAATCGGATTGAGAAATAAAAAATAGAGAAAAAGCAGAATTTGTAACGATTGTGTTTATTTATGTATTGTGCATTTGCAGTCATTATTAATGCATATGGCTTTTAGGGCTGCTTGTATCAATGAATTGTATTTACGATAGATCTTGGTGACATGAAATTTTAAACAATAGAAGTGGAAAAATACTTTAGGCTTGCTAGATGACCCGTCAACAGCGGTGATCAGAATTGGTAGAATAGTAGTAATAATAAAGGAAAATATCTAGGAGACCTCCTGGATGAAAACGGATTTTTTTTTTTGTTTGAGAGAGAGGGGGGCATATCAGGATATTCTATGACACAGATAGGAACTTTCTGAATACTACAGTAAACGCAAGGTACTTCTCGTACTTCTCTTCAAATTCTCACTGGCCTAAAAGTGAAATAGGAAGATGTAGCATAGGAAGAAAGGAGTACGAAAAAGAGTTACAAAGATATGTCTAGGATGGATGTTGAGGATACGTACAGGCTGGCCCAGACACATACCACGAGTGTTAAGCGAGGATTAATCAAGAATAAATGTGTATTATTTAAAAAATAATTAATTAAAAAGGACGAAATTAAATTTTAAATAACGGAACATAAAGTAACCGAGCGAGAATAACTATTATTATAACCTTGAATTAAACAGGGACGAATTGAAAGTTTTTAGTCGACTAAGTTGGAAAAAAAATTAATCATGATATAACTTACAGCTGGTCAATTTTTTACGAGAACTAACGGTTGGGAAGGCCATATGTTTTTGAAAAGTTGAAAGTGAGAAGTTTGAGAGCGCTCAAGTTATACGAAATCGAGGCTGTGAGGAAAGTTATAAAAGGTTCCAGGCTAAAACAACTTTATTGAATGGATATTCTGAATTTCAAATAGTTTCCGATGAATAAATGATTCAAAGGTATTATTACTTAATGAGAAAGTTGGGAATATAAATTATAAAGATTTCAAAGAAAACAACTCATTTTCTAAACGGTTTAGTCTTCATTTCATCCTCACCCTCTTCTTTTCACGGAGTTTTAACTGAAAACCTTTCAAGACAGGGGAAGTTTTAATAAATTGTTTATTTAGTTATTTCAAGATGGGGAATCTTGCCTCTCGGGTACACGGGATTGGCGGTGTTAAGTAGTTTAAAACAAATAATCATTGTATTTAACACCAACCCGGTCAATAAACGTTTAAATATAAAAATCTTTATTCAACTTTGTCAACATCATCATCATCATATTTCATTTTCCCAATCCATAACAGGACTATTGGTTAACCTGACTAACGGTTTAAAGTATTTGAGGCGTTCAGGATCAAAAGTGTATAACTTCGAAATTTCAAAAATTGACTTCTTTACATTTTTAGCCACTTTAGTCAAGCAATTTTGTCTAACACGGCACATTGGCGACTCATTTTTCATGGTTTAAGTCCGGTTCTGAACCTGATGTTTCGGGAGCTTAAAGCATTCCTTGACTGAACAAGCGAATAGTGTGGAAAAGTCAAATTTTGAATTATGGAGCTGCCCGCTTTCGATCCTGAAACGCTTCGTGTCTACATAAACAAAATGAATATTTGAATATTGAAACATGAAACAATTTTGTTTTACATTGTTCAATTAAAAATTTAATTACCCTTACCTGCTTTCTGATAACAAAAAGTGTAAGATTCTTGAATAAATGTAAGTCTTAAAGTCTATAACATTCTACCATCTTCTTGCAGTGTTTCTCAAACAACAATCAAATGGTGCTACGAAGTTGTATTTGTGTTTGAACAAAGTTGAGCGGTTAAACATTCAATATCAGAGTAGACATAGATGTTGGTTGAGATGTAAGCCTGGGCTAACGTCTTTTCTCGACCTTTAGTACTACAAGAAAACGGATATACAAGAAAATAAAAGAATTGCGAAATGTTGATTAACTCAAATATATAAAAGATTTTCCTTTTCCAAAATATGACATGTGTTTTTTGAAAGTGGTAGAAGTCCATTTTTAAAGGTTGGGATTTGAATTAATAAAAATATAGTAAAACGCTTTGTTTTAATCGTTAGAACTAAGCAAAGAGTGAGGATTTTGTACAATACACCTTTTTTTTTATAATGGAATAATAATCATTAAAATTACATAGTAGAATTAAGGAATTTTATAGAACAAAATGGACCACCTTCAAAAATAAAAGCTCATATACTTTGTTATAATTCTATGCTCATAGGAACCCTCTAACTCTCATTTGTTCCAATTATGTAATACTTTCAATTCAATATATTCCACTGGGCTTCAATCCTTTAAATATAATTAAGTAAGAAAAACCAATATCCAGTCATACTTCATTATTTATTAATTCTTCAACGTTTCGACATTTAGTCATTATCAATTGTTAAAATTTATGTTTTTATGCATCAACCTATAATGTATATAAATATATAAAGTTATGAGTCAAATTTCTGTAAAGACAACAATAACAATTAAATTAATTAAAATAATATACATTAAAAAAAAATTTGTCACAACAATTAGCGAAATAAAGCATAGATACCTCTAAAATGCATTGCTATATTATTAATTTAAAATTTTCATCATCTAAGGAATAATTATTCCCCATGGTCAACTACAAGTTTAAAGAATGATTTGAGATTTTGAACTATGAGATAAGAAGAGAGTTAATATAATTTTTTCTAATTGTTTAAAATCCTTATGCCTTAAATTATAAATTAACAAGAATAATTCTTTAAATTTTAATGTCTTTCCAGAAAAATTGACTTATAACATTTTACAGTTATATACATTATAGGGTGATGCATAAAACCATAAATTTTAACCATTGATAATGACTAAATGTCGAAACGTTGAAGAATTAATAAATAATGAAGTATGACTGGATATTGGTTTTTCTTACTTAATTATATAATGTAATACTTTAGAAAAATTTAATTAGATATTAAATAAAATTATCCAATAAACCACAGGAGGGTTATTACATGGCAGGGACCGTACTGGTTCCAAGCCATCGGTAGTACAAGAATGTGATTTGGCCGAGGTCATGCTGAATCGCCAGGTTATTTCACCAATTAAAAAGTGCACACTTAATAAAGGATGGTTGAGCTTCAAATTCGATTCACACATGTAACAGCATAAATGATTTATCTGTCACTGGCGGTCTCGGGGCCTAGAGCTCACTAACCCGGCCACTTTAAGGCATAATAAATTCCTTCCAGGCCAAAAGTATTTATGGAAAAAAATCACTTGGCTCAGTCCTCAATATATTCTTACGTTCAAAATTTAATTCCTACAGCAAAACAATTCGTAACAATTGCTATAACGAGAGGAGTACTGGAAATATAACATAAAATCAACCATTCCTACACCCGGGTTATCATTATCATAAAAAGTTAATAGAGTATTTTAGTTACAGTGATTCGGAAGCTATAAAAACGTGAACTTCCGAAGTAGTTCAATACCCTTTAAGCAATATTGGGTAATTTTTCCGCAGGTTGTCGTTTCGAGTTGAGTCACAACAAATTTTAAATTTTCATTCGTTTCCCTTTTAGTATTTTCCAAAAAATAAAAGTTATCACGACCTTTAGTATGGAAAAGAGAATGTATTCATAGGAAATGTTTGTACTTCAGTAATCATTCCAATTAGCGTATATCGTCTATACTTCGAAATGCTGTTATTTCTTGATGAAATACTCACAGAAATCTACTCATTACCCATAATTAAATTATCTCCTCCATACTAAAGCTCACCATAACTTGTATTTCTGAATTAAAAAAAAAACAAAAACGAGTAAACAGTTAAAACTCGTAACACTCGAAACTGCGGAACAGATGCCCAATATTGTATTATGTAAATGAACGGTAAGTGCTACAGTGTAAGTAAGGATGAGTTAAAAAAAAAAACTAAGAAAAAATTGTGAAAAATTTACCGGAAGGAGAATAACACATGACTGTAATACGATTTATACCCGACCGTGATGAAATACTGGAGAATATGTCAGGGGTAAGACAAAGGTAGGATTGGGTAACCCAAACCCACACAAAATCATATTCCGATAAATTTCCAGTTGAAGCAGCACAAGGAGTTCTTCGACTATAAAAGGTTTTTGCTTGCTAAATGTAGCAACTGACCGGTTTACAATATTTTATTAGCTTTATTTCTATAAATATATTTAACAAAGAGCATTTGCTCCCAAAACTCCAGGTTCAGAACTGGACTAATACCATGAGAAATAACGGGGTAAAGTGTTGTGTTAGGGGGGACCCGTAGTCAAGTGGTCAGCACAACCAACTACCAAGCCCAAAATCATGGGTTCAAAAGTGAGTAACAAATCCTTGGCTATGCCGTCGTTCGGAAGGTGTGTAAAACGGGGTTCCCAAGCCTGTACGATGTTAGGTAGGTTAAAAATCCCTATCCTAATTAAACCTCGATAGGGAAAATTTAGAGCTTCTACTGTAGCCATTACAGATTAGCCATAACAGCATGACGTTATATACACAAACAAAAGTGTCTTGTCACACAAAATAGCTTAACTAAAATAATGAAAAATGTGAAAAAGTAAATTATTGAAATTTCGGAGTTATCCGCTTTTGAAACTGAACGCCTCATTAAGTCTATTATCGTTAATTCAGTAAAGCTCTTCAGTTTAACTAAAGTCACAACCAAATAGCAAATTCCAACGTTTACTAACGTTCTTTGTAAGGTAATAATACGAGTGGAAATTACAGAAATTCGCGGAATGTACATTTACTAACTAGTAACAAATAAAACCCCGCACTAACGAGGTGTTAAATTGATTTCAATAGTGAAAATCAACCCAAGCCGTAAATAGCAGAAAGAAAGATAGAAAATAAAAGGATATCAGTGGAATAGGTTTAAAAGTAAAGAGAAGCGACTAATCTTGATTTATGCGTTGAATTGAGATAGGAATTTGGCCAATAAATAACGGGACCGAATAAGAGAGCGAGAAAAAAAGAAAAATCTACTTAATTTACTAGCTACAGAGCATTATCAGTCTCCGAGCTAAATAATTGTGGGTCACTTTAAATTCCAGCCACTGATCCACTTACTCCACACCGGCTTAAGCTCCCCATTTGGCCCGGAGCTTAGTGCTAATGCTTCAGCCCTTATAATCATTTAAAATACCCAGAAGCGAATAATTGGGTAGGTGGTCCTCATTAAGGCCAAAACCAGGGATTGCCTAGCAACAGCTAGAAATATAAAGTTATGAAAAAAATAATTAAAGGCAATTAATTCAAAATAAACTAAAAGCATATTTAAATCTCTCCATCATAATGATGGAAAAATATAATATTTTTTTTTCAAACTTAGGAAAATTTACAGTTTCTGACATGGTAGGAGCCAACAAATTTTAACTTAGGATCTATGAGAATAATAAAAAAATTGATTAGGAAGTCCAATATAAAATTTTTTAGGCGCTAAATATTTATGCCAGGAATAAACAGGAAAAGGACAATACAAAGGCTATTAGATACAATTAAAAAAAAAAAGAATGAGCTGCATGCTGAGTGCTTTAAAGCTACAGCCCCGGCGAATAAGTGGTTAAGCCGAATTTTGTCTAGAGTGAGTTTATTATAATGATGTAAGAAGAACCACGTCATTATCTTAGCTTTAAAATTTCTGAATTTCTAAATCAAAATATATTCCTAGACGCGATATTATTTTCTCTCTACTTTGAGCATTGGAATTGAAAGTACAAATTAAAATGCTAGGGTTTGAATTTTTTTTTCCTGCTTACACTATACTGAAAAAAAACATACAATCTGAACTACAGAGTTCCAGTGAAATACAATTTGAGCAACGAGTAAGTAGGAAATTTAAAAAAAAAAAAGAATGTTTCCAATGTCTTTTGAAATAAAATAAATTTTTACAGTGTTAATTTTGGATGATATTCTAAGAAAATTTCCACTTTCCGACAGAGTAGAAGATAATTTTAATTTAAGTCCTATTAGAATAAAAAAAAGAAATAATTGATCAGTAAGTCACATATAAAATTCTTTAGGAGCTAAACATTTATGCCAGGAATAATCGGGAAAAGGACAATACAACTGACAACGTTAAGACTATTAGAATGCAATTAAAAAATATAATAAAAATGAGCTTCAAGCAGAGTGCAACCACGGTGAATAAGCTGCTATATTCCCTTCACTACCCAAGCAATGATCTCAAGTCAGATCCTTTGACCTGATTAGTAATATTTAAATAATAAAATGGGATGCCACCCTGAGATCGTTATACTTAATATATAGTAATTTTTCATACATAAAAAAAATGTCTAAATATTTTAATTTAAAAATTAATAAAATCAATAACTAATAGAATAAAATAAATAAAAAAATTTCATTTAATTTAATGAAAATTAAATATTTTCGTATTGATTTTGAAGGATCTATACGGTTTTGAAATAAAAACATCTCATAAATCATTTCCGTCATTAAAAAATATTTTTGAAAAAAATTGATGTACCCGATTTTGAAACCAAACGCCTTATATAATCTATATAGCTCTAAAAAATATAAAAAATGGAAATATTTTATATTTTTAAATGCAATTCAGAGAATAAAATTAGGAAATAATGCCAGATTTGATAATGATTAAGTTAAAATTGGATCTCTACATGAAAGCTCTTTGAAGGACAAAACATTCTTTCGCTTTAAAGCGGGGAATAAAGCCACCTCCCGAGTTTCCTCATAATCAAATACTCACAAGATTGAAAAAGGAAAGGGGTTTTCTCGTTAGCGGGACCAAATTCAATAGCCGAAGCCCAGCTCCGAGCCAGCTCTGGGATGGTCAAAACCGCTCTTATTAAAGTATCAAAAACCAGCCAGTTAACTCGCTCATTCAACCCTTTATCATGATTAACTTCAAAAGGAACATAACGACTATATGGGACGGCATATTGACATATGAGATGATAATTCATTAAAATTCAGCTATATATGACTATATTAGCTATATTGAATCATCAAAAAGGGCTAATATGAGGTAAATATGTATTTCCAGAGATATCTACAAACTCTGTAAAATAATAATTTGCTATTGTAGAATATCTTTCTATATAAAAAAGTTTTGTAAAAGATGATGTTGCAATATTTTATATTACCTTGGTAAAAACCGGACCGTAAAGAAGACATCTCACTTCTTATTCCCGTAGTTATAACTCCTTTGGATTGTTTTATGTTCAATTTGTATTTGTAAACTCTCTTCTACTTTTCCGTAGTAAATATTATAGTTAACTATGGAAGAAATCATAATATCCTCTTAAAAAAAAAAATTAGATAACATTTCACTTCTTATATCTATGCTACAATACAATACAATATGGCTCTACAACCCTGTGTGGGCCTTGGCCTTTTCAAGGAGCCATCGACAGGTGGCTCTATCTAATGCAGCTGCCCTCCAGTCATGGACGATTAAGATGCGTCTGGTATCCTGTGCCACTCCATCTACCCATCGGAGCCTAGGTATTCCTCTTCCTCCGGCACGGTCCAACTTTCCCTCCAGTAGCTTCTTCCCGAGATCCTCCTCACTCATTCTGGCTACATGGCCGCCCCATCTCGATCTATTAATTTTCACCCAGGTAATGATGTCGGGATCCCCAAACATCTCGTACACTTCTCGGTTATTTAAGTGAATGGTATCAATTAATAAAAATATCTATGGTATACGACATATATAATCCGTCTTAACGTTATTATTACTACAGATTGTAGAAGTAAGTTATTAAATAAGGTATAGTTGGTAAATTTTAATAAATAGATATATATTCTAAAACGCCACGAATTTTATTTACTTTGAACATTGGACGCTACAGGCCCGTGCAGGCTCGAGGGCTCAGTATCTCGCTCAAAGTGCAGACTGATTTATGAACCGATGTTTACGGAAGTAATTTTATAGCTAATCATTACATATCGAATTTGCTAATTCTAACATTAATTCATTGTATTCAATAATGAAAGGAATTATTACGACTTCAGCTTGAAAGTGATATGAGGAAATAATCCAAGTCTTAAATAATCAAGGGTGTCTGTTTGATAAATCAATTTTTTATGTACACTAGACTATGTAAACTGATTTTAACCTTGTTTTTTCATTACATAAAATTAAAAGTGAGATAAAATTTGTAAATCAAAATATATTCCTAGACGCCATATTATTTGATCCCTACATTGAGCATTGGAATTGAAGTACAAATTAAATGGGATTTGAATTTTTTTTTTCTGCTATCAATACATTGAAAAAAAACATACAATCTGAACTACATAATACCTGTAAATTGTAGTTATTCAATTTGAGCAACAAGTAAAATTAAATGAACAGTTGTAAAAATTGTAAAATGGGGGTTAGTAAATTAAATAATAAAAAAGAATGTTTTTCAATGGCGTACGAAATAAAATAAACTTCAACACTGTTGGTTTTTGATGTTGTTCGATCCGACGTTTCTATTCTCAAAACATTTTAAGAGGGTTTTAGTTTAGATAAATATTTTTTTAAATGTAAAGCCCTTTTTTAGATTCTACGGTTATTACTTATTCTAACAATCCGATGATCCACATTTTTTTTCCACATCTTACAGAATCATATAAACATGAAGTGTGTAATTCCTTTTTGGAAAGAATGTATTCGCACTAAACTCCATAGTTCGTATGAATAAATGTGAACTTTATAAATAGCTAATAAGTAGTTTGGCCAACCTCCTGATAATTAAAGCAATCTAATTAGTTCTAATTTGAGCAAGACACTTTGTCATTACTCACATTGTAATTTTCTCTTTATGAGCCTCAAGGGATTTATTTATAGTGCTAAGTAGGATATACTTATATATACTTCATAGGTTGAGGGTTCGTGTGTTCGTATTCAATTTAAGAATTTATTAAGTCAATAATAATAAAGTTAATAATGCTTAGCTTAAGATATTTATTGTCCATGATGAAAAATTTAAATAAAAACCTATGTGTAGTTCAAAAAGTTTGAAATCACATTAATTTTTCATTTCTTCGTACCAATCCGTACCAATCTTTTAGAAATGTTAAAATTTCTGCAAGCCTTGCAATAGCTTAATCTACGATGAAAAATCTCGAGGATCCATTGAAAACAGACTCAATTATATTAGAATTTCAAAACAGTAAAATGACGTTTTTAAAGCGTTAAGGATAGATTGGGAACATTTAGATAATTGATATTTTTTATCATCAACATTCATAAATATATTTCTCATTTTTTTACTTTACGAATGAATGTCAAATTATCAATTCATAAAAGCCTCATCCACCCAGCTCCCTTATGAGATAAATTTGTTTATTTTTAATTCAATCAGCCAAACTCCAGTCTGAAATCGATCTGCAATACGGAATTTTTTTTTATAGGGTATGCTACAATCGTTGAATTTATCATACTTTTATAACTCCGGAAATATACTCGTACTTGAAGCGGAGTGATGTGAGTATTTCTCTCTTGCTATTTTCATTCTGTTACATCTCTTGTTTATTCATTTAAACATGAACATCACTTTAGGCTGCTATGGCTAATCAAACAATGTTACAGTGGGAGTCTTAATTTTTCCCATTCCAGGTAAAACTAGAATAGGGATCTTTAACGAGTACCTAAAATCGCACAGTCTCGGGGCCTCCATTTTACGTTTGGATTTAAGTACATAGTCTGTTCTATTATTAAGTACGTCCCATCCTGGTTGGCATGTCAAAGTTTTGGCATAGTGAAAGTAAGAAGAATGACGATATGAGAAGAGATGATGATTATACAGACTTCACTTTAAATCTAATTTCACTGATCGTTGCATAAAGCAAGTCTATCGATGTTAATCCTGGCATGAAGTAAATGGAGTTAATTCAGGACATCTCTTTCATTCAATCTCGCACTGTATGATTAATTGGAGCCCTCGAGCTCTGCAGTCATTGTATGCTTTCGTTTCTTACATGAATCACACATTAAACTCTGGGTATAACCACACCACATGGAGTGGTTGTAGACATTTAATTGAAGCATCCGTAAGTTTCTAATGCCCTGATCAGTATAGTAACACTGAGAACAAGTAGCATCTGAGTACTCTGATTCTAGTCTGCAACTTCAAATTAGGTCAAGCATAATGAATTTGTGGAGAGGAGTGGCTCCACAAATGGTAGAGCAGAGTGGTAGAGCTTTCTTAGACTGAGTTGCCATGCCGAAGGTCCTGGGTTTATAAATCCCGCTGCTTGGAAGGCTTTTATTTAATCTGTCAGCGGCCACAGTTGGATACTACGGGATCTAGGCCCCCTCGGACTCACCTAGCCTCTATAAAGTGGGTTCCCAAAATAGAGGAAATATCTGGCGGTTTAGCGTGATCTAAGACAAATCATCTCCCAGCCCAACGCTGTCCAAGAAACCGTACAGTCTACTATGTACTGAGCCCAAAGTCCTTCTAGGGTAGTAGTGGTACAGGTTGTAACAAATTTGGAAACATATCATCAATAACGTGGGAAGAGATGATAAAAGAAGCTTTTGGGAAATTAGGAAAAAATTGGAATGTAAGAAATGAGCTAATACAGAGGCATATCATCAAGCTCCACAAAGGGTCTCCTCACACTGCTTAGGCTGCAGGTAAGGATGAAAGATTATGATGATGATAATCATCATCAAGAGCCCATTGATTCCAAATGTCAAAGTGTTAAATATATATAAAAAAAACCAAGAGCAAATAATACACCAAAACGAGGTAGAAGCTTTCGAAAGAATGTTATAAGATACAAGGAAACGAACGGCGGAGTGGAAGGGTATAAAGTGGTGGGGGTGGAAGGAGGGAGTTAGTGGATAAGTTGAGCCGTCAACTGAGAGAAGAGATAATTAGAGACAGATAGAGAAGTGCCTGGCCGGGGCTTTGGGTTCGGGAGAGCCGACCAAGATCAACAGCTACCCTCGTCAGGCTGCCCATCGTCACAACTTAACCGCTGTCTCATCTTTCAATGCCAAGGCCTATAAAATCCCATTTATCCCACCAATTAGTTGAAATCGCCATCGACAACCGAACTTCGAAGAAGATTCTTATAAACTATCTCAAATTCCCAAATAATTAGAGAAAGGTCTCAGTTTTATTCGGAATCGTCAATGAGGGAGAATCATCGGTTAGAAACACATCTTAAACATGGAATCAGCTGACAAAGAAAGAACATTAAAATATAAATTTAAAATTAACTTGACAAAATAATAGCTTGAAGAAACTTCTCACTTGTAATGACTTGTAAATTCCACTGAAAGTAAGACTGGTTTAATGAAACTTATTCCCTTTACTGCTGCTTGATGCAGAAGCTCGGACAATGACGGAAAATACTGGCATCTGAAATGCGGATGTAACCTCAGAATTTCAAGTTCCGGCCACATAACCATATAATCAGAGAAGTGCTAAGTCGGGTCAGAGGAGATTAAAAAAATCGCAAATACCATCAAAAAGAGGAGATTAGAATACCTGATAATTTCACGATTGTCCAATTATTTTGAATTGCTGACGACAAAATTAAGGTCGCCATAATAATTGCTAACGTCCGAAACAGATAAGGCAAAGGAAGAAGACTTTATCAATTTGCTATAAAGTTGTGTTGTATTTAAATAGCCTGTTCCTTTAGCTTGTGGTAGGGAAATGAAAAATGAATGATACAGAAAAGACAAGGAAGAAGTGATGATTCCTTTAATCCTTCAAACGTTTGGAGGCGAATTATTAAATTGTGACCATCAAACAGATACTTTTAACAGGTTCTAGTCTGAGCATTGAGCAACACCAATTTGTCTGCAAACAAATCATGGTCTGCTATTAAAAATATAAATTCCAAAAAGAAACGAAACGAATCATTAGTCATTTCAATCATATCTCTCGCACACCAGACAGCGTCCCGTATAGTAGACAACAAAATCGAAATAGAGAGCATGGTGGATGAACCAGAAACTGGAAGTTTTTGAAGACATAAAATCAAGAAATAGAAATGGATTTGGGAAGCATCGCTATAGACATGCAAATGAACAGGATAGATGGAAGGAAAAATATTATGATTATCTTCACAAGAACTTGTTCCGGGCTGTGTGCAGCCATGGAAATAGGTGAGAAAGTCATCTAAGAAATTATTTAATTAGTACAATTTTTCATGGCCAAAAAAAGTTTATGTAATTAAGAATGAAAAGTCTGTAGAACAGAAAAAGAGTTGGAAAACTAGATGATTACTTTATTAGACCAACAACGTAATAACTACAGTCCTTGAAGTTAATAACTGACAGTATTTTTAGAGTTTTTCATCCGTTCTTGGAATAAAATCAAATGAGAAATATGCAGAAAATCATAAACAAATTTATTTTGTTATTAAATATGCAATAAAAAAATGTACATAGTTTCAATAACAAAGTGGGAAGAAACTTTATCGTTTTCTGTAAATTTTTTAAAAATAAATGCAGTAGCTATTAAAATGAATCGATTAATAATAATTGTTAAACGGGTGTCAACATCATACGAGGGACGTCCAGGAAGTAAGGTTACAATATGTGTCAAAAATTTTTTATATTTCAATAAAATATACGACATATGAGTAAAAAGATGTCAGTATTTCTATACATAATCACCGTTGAGGCCTATACAGGCTTCAAGCATAGAAACAAGTTTTTCTATACTCTTGTCGAACGTATATAACGAGAGACACTCCACTTCCAAACCATTTTTTTTACAGCTTCTTGGACCTTCCCCCTATTTTGGGTGACCATTTTATAGAGGCCTATTAAGGAAGGCGAGCAATTCAGAATGAGAAGTAATGCAGAACTGATGGAATTGCTAGCGGAACCAGACTTAGTCATGGTCATTAGAAAGAGAAGGCTTGGCTGGTTAGGTCTTATTGAACGCTTGGAACCGAAGAGACTTCCTCGAAAAATGGTGTATAATAATCCGGGAGGAAGGAGAAAACGCGGGAGACCCCGATGGAGATGGATGGAAGATGTGGAAGAGGATCTGCGTAGGATGGGAGTGCGGAGATGGAGGAGGTTAGCTTCAGATAGAGCGGAGTGGAGCAAGTTGCTGAAGGAAGCCCAGGTCCTACAAGGACTGTAACGCCAGAATGTGAGTGAGCGAGTGAGATTTTATAGAGGCTGGGTGAGAACTCGAAGGATCTCAAAGGATCCATACCCGACTCTTAATAGTGCTTTACTGGCTTCACTCCCCTAAGCAATAAAATCAACAAAAACTCAGAAATTTGGTCTGAATAATATTTAAATAATACAATTGGATGCCACCTTGAGATCGTTATGCTTAATATATAGTAATTCTATATTATTAATAAATAAGAGACATAGCCCTCTCTTCTCCAAAGGTCGACGTGGTTGACTGACCAGGAGTTGTCTATTAAATAAAGATCCTTTATAATTTAATTAAATAGCATTATGTTTATTGTGTGCTGATCTACTTACAATAGGAGACCCAGTCGCTATCTGAGTCCTACATGTTGTGTTGCTCGCTTATAGCCTACCTGCATTTTACCTGTACTAGGGTAAGCTACTTGTTCAATGACCCTTGCCCTATTTACTTAGGTACTCCTGATATTCCATAGGTGTCAAATATAGCAACAGATTAGATAAATTATCTACAACAGACGGATTTGAATCCGGGACCTTCAACTTTGCGCTCTACCACTAAGCAACCCCACTCTCAAACCAAACATATACAGTTTAGTAGAAATTTGGAAATGAAAAAATACATAATAATTGAAGCCCCGAGATAGGATCCGCCTCTTTAATAGGCTCACTTGAACATCACTTTATCGATACTTGATGATAACGCTAACGATTCAGTGACCATAAAAGCCCGGCGGGCGGTGACCTTAGGGAAGCAAGATACCCGGAAAGCGAGTTGGGAACTGGATGACAGGAGAGGACACTTGGTCCGTGGTTAATGCTCCGTACAGCCACAGATAACTGGGATCATGTCGCTCGGCATAAATTTCTGCTCACATTCCTCTCCAGCGACCGCCCTCCCCGCCCACATTCTGGGCTATATCCTCTGTATTCTAGGGCTACTCCTCCTTCGGTTCCCCGGCATGAAAGGAGATGAGGTATTTTCGCAATTATTGAAGGAATAGAGGGCGTTGGAATTCACTCGATGGTTTAACAATAGAATAGACTCAAAAGCTTGCAATTACGAAAATAGTTTACTAGCACTAAAATGCTCTAGTAAACGATATGGCCAATATTGACCATTAAACAGAGCTTGTGAAATATATAAATAATAATATTATAATAACTAACGTGATACAGTAAATTAAAATTGTCTAAAACTAATGCTGACTCCTATTTCCGTTTTTCCTATTTCAACCATTGAAGGAGTCTGGACTGAATAATTAGTGATAATGACTATGTCTTTTAAGAAACTATAATAGGGATCGTAAAACATTTTTGGCCGTATTTTACAACCAATAGGTGAGTATTAAAGAGACATTCTGATCAGCGATATTGCATTGGAGCACTTGAATCAATCCAAGTACATTATAGTCTTCAAAATATTAGCATTGATGCTGTTGTGTCCTCCTCCGTTCCCAAAGCTTCTTCATTCTTTCAGACCTGGCTGAACTTTCTTTATCTGTAATGGTGTATTGTATTCGTGCAACTGTTATTAAGTTAAGTCTCGTATCTCTACTTCTTCTTCTGCACTTTGTCGCATTGTTAAATTTAACTCTTTTAAGTCATCCTGGACCTCTATGAACGTGTTGTTCTTAGTTTTATTTTTCCAAAAGTAGTTGTAGAATTGTTTTACTAATCTGGTCTGTGTTTTACAAATCCGCTTTGAATCGAAAAGGCAACCAAGGACGTCACTCGATTGTTGAAGATAATTATACAAAGCCGTTTGATAATAATCAATAAATAATTAACGTCTAAGGACACAAAAGTATCATGGATAACAGACAATAGCTTAAATAGTACAGTTTTTTTAAAATTGTTTTATAATTCAATAAATATTATGAGTACACAGTATAGGTTTTATGTACTAGTTCATTAGTTTAACTGTATTTATAACAACCTTGGATAAGTTTCTATTACTAGTCTCATATTATTCGAACATTTAACAATAACCAATATTTATCCTATTGCAAAACTTTTATTTATGTTCTTCACTTTTTATTTTGCTTTCTTTCTCTCATCCTTTTCTATTATTTATTTCACGCTTCACATGCAATAAAACTGTGATAAATTTCAATTTTGATGCGGATCCTCTTCGAAATGGAATGGAAGTGTGAAAAAAAATTGCCGTTAGGGCGACAATGGAACCGATGTTCTAGCTCACTGATGGACTTTCAAATTGGAAGCTTTCCATCCTGTTTGTTTTCTGTTATCATTCTCTTTGTCTGTTTGAACCCAAACACCCTGTGTTGTTGCAGTTATCGTCCTATTTGTTTAGTTCCAAACACCAGTTGGTGCAGTTGATATCGTAGGGTATTTACTTTTCTCCAAGAGGGTTATTGATTTTAACAGCCTTTTTATGAACAATTTAAATGGATATTCGTTAATTTATAAGACAGACATCCACAGTTAGTTAATTAGATGTGAGAGCTAAAAATTATTAACAAGAACAGGTTAGGTAGAAGATGTTAATTTAGTTAAAGGAATATTTTCCGCTGATACATACAAACTATTCATAAAACAATATGATATAACCTGCAGGTTGCTTTGTAGGAATAAAATATTAGAAAATAGAAAGGAAAAATCCATTATCGATTATATTCTGGTCAAAAAAGAAAGCCTAAAAGATGTCCTAGACGTAAGAGTTAAAAGAGGCTTCGAAATAGGAATTGACCACTTTGAGACTGAGATACTTTGCCACTTATTTCCAGCAAGAGATAGAACGAAGGGCAAGAGACCCGGATTACCTAGGGAAAGCGATGACATTGAAACCAGCTGGAAATATTTTAATAAAATGCTGTTGGAAGCTGCTGCGTTAGTTTGGAGTAAAACACTATCTGGAAACAATAGAACCGCATGGTAGACTAAAGAAATCAAGATGACTATTCAAGAAAAGAAAATATCTTTAAACCAGATCCAAATAAAACTAAGAGCAATATAAAAAGAAAAGAATTGGTGTAAAACGAATGGTTATGAATGCTAAAAAGAAAGCTTGGGAAGATTTTGATCACAAGAAGAAGACTTTAAGGAAAACCAGAATTTTTTTTATTTATAAGATCATGAAAGGACTAAGGAAAGAAAGAGTTCCATTGATGAAGCACATAAAAGACAAAGAAGGAAATATTCTACGAAAGAATTATGTGGAGATGGCGAGAATATTTTGGAGAATTGTTGAAAGAAGGTAGCTTCGGATGTGAATCTGCCGAGGAGAGTGTGGGAAGAGGACGACTACGTATACTAGGAGGAATTGGAGGATGCTCTGTCAGATATGAAACTAGGGAAATCAACCGGAATAGATGTCTCATATATACTTATATATATATATATATATATGATATTCAGATACATGAGTCATAAAGGACATCAAGTTATGCAACACCTATTTAACTTGGTAAGGAAAGAGAATAAGGTGGCCAAAGAATGGGAGATAGCAGTCTTGGTTCTAATCTTTAAAAAAGGGAGACAGCAGGGACGGCGGCAATCATCGTGGCATTTACCTTTTAAGTGTACCGTGTAAAATTTACTCCAAAATCCTTGAAAAGAGAATCAGAAGGATGGTTGAAAATAAGCTGAAGGAGAAACAGTACGGACTCTGTGATAATCGAAGCACTCAGGATTTCAGTTTCACCATTAGACAAATCCAAGAAAAGTTACTGGAGCAGTGATTACCAAAGTGTGCGCCACGGTGCCGTCATGAGGTTGCCACGAAATATTCAATTAAACAATTAGGCAACCGAACAGTTGAAATTCGATATTTTATATTACCCCAAGGAAAATAGTAAGTACCTGTTTTTAATTTTTCGCTGTTAAATGAATAATCGCTTATAAAAAGGGGAGTGTTCCAATTCTTCAAGAAAGTCACAAATGTAGACAAAAATCTGATGTATTATGGGCGCCGTGGAAAAAATTCGATTATTTGGGGTGCCGAAAACCGAAAAAGATTGGGAACCTCTGTATTGGAGAAAGGCAAAGAACAGTCTGTTTGATTCGTAGATCTAATAAAAGCACTCGGAAAAATCCCTAAGCCTTAAAAGAAAAGAATGTGGACACAGAACACATATTGGCGGTGGAGAGTCTATATAGGAAAACAGAAATGTAGTCAGATTCTCTAAAAACCCCTCAAAATAATTGGAGACATCTGCAGGGATTCTACAAGGTTGGAGTCTTAGCCCACTACTGTTTATCTTGGCCTATCTCTGCTGGCGTTTGCCGGTGATCTTATAGTGTTAGCAGATCATGATAAAGATCTTCAGGACAAGATTACGATACTCCAAGAAGAACTGAAGTTTATCAACATAAATATCAAACTGGCAAAAATGAGGATCGGATGGAAGCCAAGCAGAGCTGAGTAATTAACGGCGAAATAATTGAACAGGTAACTTATTTCAAATATCTATGAACGCACCTCCAGGAGAGTTGCAACATCGATAGTAAACACTACGACCCGTGAACGAGTCTGGGGGTTCAGTACATTGTTGAGACTGTACTGTTTCATGGACTACAGTTCTGCAAGGAGGTGACTTGTCCTAGGTCACGCTCAACCGCCAGGTTTTCCCCCCTTATTATGGGTACCCTATTTTTATAATATTTTATAGAGGCCGGGTGAGCCCCAGGAGGGTCCTAGATCCTATATGATCCATCTCCGGCTGCAAACAGACTAAATAAAAGTAACTCCCCGAAGCGGGATTTGAACCAGGATTTCCGGCATGGCAACTCAGTGCTCAACCACTGAACCACTCCGCTCCCAAGCAGGATGTTCAACGCGGTGGAAAGAGGCTTCTTGAACCACCGCTAGGTGACAAAAAAGACAAACAATGCTATCTTCAAGTCTACCTATATTGAGATCATGAGATACTCTTCAGAGTCATAGACTTTAACAACCAACCATAAATCAAGGCTTCAGGCTACCGAAATGGGGTCTCTTAGGAAGGTGGAAGGAAAGTCCAGAAGAGATAATAGTGCGTAATAAAGCAATAAGGAGACACCTCAAGACAGTTCCAGTCACTGAACTAATAGAGTGAAATATTCAAACTAGCTCAGATGGTTTAGACATCTGTTACCTATGGAGCCAAGCCGCACAGCAAGAAGTGCATACAATCCAAGACTATGGGGCAAGAGAGGGGGAGGAAGACTAAGATTAAAGTGGGAAGACGTGTAAAGGAGGGTTTCAGGAAAAGAGGAATGGATTGGAATAGAAGAAATGGGCTGGTACAGGACAGAGACAAGAGAGTAAGTTCACACTGCTTAGGTGAGGATAAAATAGTATTATGATGATGATGATGATTGAAAAACATGGTCGAAACCGTAAGATCTTTTACAATAGAATAGGTATGTCTTTCGGCCTTGGTGGACGTGTTAAAGTTAAGGGATAATAACAAGGAATAATGCTATATAAGGATTATTGTTGGGAATGCAAGTAAAGTGTATGCCAGCAATGCTATGAAACTTATACAGAGTCAACCATAGGCCACCGGTCTCTAAAAGAATTTAACAATTACATGAGTACTCAACATGTAATCAAGAAAAAGGTGATCAGCTAAATAACTTGTTAAGAAAAGGCTACAGTAAGTTGTTACGGGTAGAAATTAAATTATAATTATAAACAAAACATAATTAATTTAATATACTAGTCACCTACAAAACGTCAATAAATATGTCCCCAAGCATTCAGAACAATGAATGAGTTCAACATCTAAAGCCGTCTATGTCCTAGAATTTCTATACCCAAGAAGGAATGCTGTCGTTGCCTTATATAAATTGAAGAGTTTTGCCTAAAGTAAAACTACGTAAAGGAGTATTTTGCGGCGTTATTCTATAATATTTACCATGAGATGGATGGAAGAATGAGAGAGATGGATGAAGATTACACGACCTGCAGTCTGACAAGATCCGACGTAGTAGAAAATAAAATGATGAGGTTCATTGGGGAGCTGGCAGGAAGAAAAAACAATTACATGGTAGCTTCTACCATCAACTGCATTCGCGTTAGATCGCTAAAAACAACAAACATAGAGTAAGTTCGGAAGACAATCTTCCCTGCTTGCCAAGGCTATGAGCAGGATTACTAATAACATTTTAAAATAAGTAATATCATTTACGTTACATTGATTTTTTTTCAGTTTGTAAGGGTAACCTGTAATGTCAGGGTAAAAGATAAAACACTTTTAAGGTTCTAGGTTCTTATAAATAAGAGTCTATTTACGTGAAAAAGATTCATTGGAATGTACATACCCAGATCGAAAACACTTAACAATAACAAATTATAAAACATACAGAGTTACACGACCACAGTTCTGCTCTCAGCCAGCAACACAACAGAACAGCTGGGGACAAGCTACTCATGGATTTGCCACTGTAATATAAATAAATAAAAACTGTACAATAATGAACTAAAAAATAAGTGTTAATTAGTGAACGGGTGCGTAATGATATAACATAAATAAAGTATAGTAAAATACAAAATAACAACAAAACACTCGTTAGAACATAGTATTTTATTCCGCCAATTTTAGCTATCATTAGGGAAGAAAAATAAGATATTACATCAACTAGGACCAAATATATTATATCTTACATTAACAATAAAAAAGAAAACAGGAAATCATTTAGTTACAAAATTGTTCTTTTATCATTTGTTTAATGAGACTTAAAAAGTAGTTGTGACATTCTCTATGCCGATGCCAACTCAACCTAACGTGTTGAAAATTCAGCTCAAATCAAAACGTTTAACGGTTTTGTTTCTTTTTTAAGCCCCAAAATCAAGATTTCCTTCCCTATTTCAGATATCGCAATATTACTATCAAAATTATAAAAACCGGAAATTTGTTTCGCGATTTCGCTTTTTGTGTTTGTTTCAATGGGCGGGTCTGATAAATTTTATGATACCATTTAGTTAACAATATCATATCGAAATGATCATCCTTTTTTTTCTCCTCTGGGCCAAAAACGGAAGTCCCTTCCGTTGGCCTAATTAGGGGTGGTTCCCTTTAGCGTTCTGTCCTTGTACAATTACGTCACATCACGTGTAAACATGTATACAGGTACATATCACACACATATTGCAGTAATTAACAGCATGTTAACGCTAATAATACCCAAGATACATCTGCCTCACTAGTAAAATGACTTATCCTTTTCTTGGTTTATAAATACTCGGAAGAATGAATAAATTGAAAAATAAGGACGTAATAACGTGTGAAAATAGGCACATTGAGGGATAACACGGCATAAAATAAGATAGGAAAGCTTTTATGTATGAGTATATTTTATTTAATTTTTATGTACCCACAAAAAGTAATAATATATATGATTGGTTTTGAAGATCAGAGAATAAATATAAACTTGAGAGTTTCATGTAGACATAAATGTATTTTTTATCTAGAATAATATTAGTTGACCTATATACGAAGAAGAAAATGCTCCGGGCGGAGGTAAGAAAAAAATCTCTTAAATAGGGAAATATATTTATTTGAAAGCCAACGTTTAGAGTCACAATTATGGTCTTATAATGAGGTCAAGGGTTGAGTCCTCGTATTTTTAATCAGTCGGAGGCAACTCATAAAGACATTGTAGTGATATCCCCGGAGGTTTAGAACATGGTCTAATTCGGAGAAGAAAATAAAGATTCTCGTTTGACTGCTGACCCCTAAAACCTATAATCCGTGGATCTAAATCGATTTGCGTTCATTGAGAGTGCCCACACAAGGAAGGACTGATATTCAAAGGAACTTTGAACTATGTACCAAAAAACCCTGGTTGGAAAGGTTGCCGCATTTGTGGTTGCTTCTGCTCCACCTAGTGTCTGCAAAAAGAGATATATTACCAAAGATCTCTGGAGTCTATTGCCAGCAGGAGAGGGGAGCGAAATGATGAAATCAATAAAAAATATATAGTAGTATATACTCACACAACGACACTAATTTATTAGAACCACATATATCAAATTGGCTTGAGTGCATTGCTTCGACTCTCCGTTAGTACAGTTTGGTCACTTGTTTGTCCGAACGAAAAGACATTTGCATTTGATCCAGGTTCCCGAGGACACGAGAACAAGGGCCGAGGGAAAACAAGCTAAATGTTATTCTGAGGTTATTTTCGTAAAAGGGAAAACTGGGGCAGAATATAACTCCTCCAGTGATTTTGTGACATAACAAATACTTCCAGTGAGTCCCACATCCACCGCCCGCCATTTATTTCCATTATTCAGGAAGACCAAGTGAGTGGATTTTCGACGGTTTACATTAGCTAAATACATAGCTTCAACTATTTTTAATACTGCCATACACTAACAGGCTATCTGAAATAATACTACAGAAATAATAAGAATATAAAGCTTACTATTAGCAGAATAGCAAGAAATAAATCAAATCGCAATATTTGGGAGTATGTCCTATTAAAATACAAATGTGTACAGAAAAAAGAACATGTATAAGGTCAAAAGGCTATATTTAATCAAATCGTATTTACCTAAGGACCAAAAATGTAAATAAAAACAAAAAAGTGAGTTTATATCGTGAAAAATACATAAAAAAACAAAATAAGAAAAGTAACAACAAATAACAATAATAAAGACAATTAAGTTAACAGATAAGGAAAGCCATTATTTTTTTCTCATGGTAGAGTTGTACAACAATCATACTTGCTTAGAGAGTATCTGTCTGAGAATCAAGTTGATTGAAATTAAGGATTTGAAACAAGATATAAAAGAAGCATGGGGGATATTAGGTGGTAATGAGTTCGAGGCGGTGGAGTAGCGAGCAAGAAAGAAACACACGTTCTGGATAATTATCGAATATATACACTACCAGCGACCTACCCCAGCTTTGCTCGGGTAATAATACGGGCATATTATGCCTACATACTATGTCTGTGTAATGTATTTTTTTTTATCTCGTACCGGCCACTAAGAACCACTCGAATATCATTTGTTTGGCTTCTTTGGGAGTCTTGATTTTCTTTCTTCCCATCTCAGCTAATGTATTTTATTATATAAAAATTATAAAAATAAACACAAGACCAAATATTTCTTTATTATCTTGCACGTTAGATAATGGCACGGGATTAGACAAGCAGAGTCTTCGGTTAAACCCATCCATAATCCAACCAATTTACACAAAACCTCGAATAACTATAAACCTAAACCTTCCTGCTGAATCACTCTATCTATTGGTGAAAACCGCATGAAAATCCGTGTAGTAGTTATTGAGTTTACCGCGAACAAACGCGGCCGAGGACTTTCTTTAATAATATGTAAAGAAGTTGAAAAATACAATTTACCATAATCATGTTTTAAAAGGTTCCTTGTTAAAAAGTCCGAATGTGACAGATAAATAATGTATTCTGTTAACAGCCGTGGTTTCACCCTGTGTGATCTGATGACTCTCCTATGGGTCACCCCACCCAGCCTCCATAAAGTGGTTAATCTCAATTGGGAAGAAAAACCTGGAAAACAAATTACCTCTCTGCCCAGCTTTAGTTCTTGAAACAAACCAAATATCCCAATGAGCACAATAATACTCAAGAAAAAACCTAAAGATTCTTACATTTTTTATAAAGTAATTTATTTAAGTTGTGTCACTGGATTTTTATAATTCATCGGTGATTATGATTTAATTATAATTTGTTTATTATTTCTAATTATAATCATTAATTTTATTATTTATATAAAAACCTCCTTTTTAAATTCAATTAACTGTTATTAATTCAGAAAAAAAATTTTGAACTTTAATTTTGTTTATTCATTACTAGGACGCTTAGTTTTCAAAATTTGAATGAAAAAAAAAAACGCTTTCCGAGAGCTATGAAGCAATATTTTTAAAGGCAATTAAATTAAGATCACAATGGATCTTTTACCTGCTTATTCATTTATATATATGTACTCATGATACAATATGTCCAGAAACAGCCGAGATTGAATTAGAAATCAAATTTATGCCAAATATGCCAAAAATGTTATAACTGTATGATAGAGTGGTATTATATTTTATGAATGAATCATTATCTATCTGTCCGAACATATCAGTAATCTGATGAGAGTGAGTAAGGCAATTGATGGTGACCTATGCAACGGGATAGAGTTTCAATGAATAACAATTATCTTATTACAAACATTCAATCACCCAATTTCTGATTGACTAAATTGAGATCAATCAATTATGTTGTCCCTATAAATTGCTATTTAATTAAACATAACAAACAGGGAATTACCGAAAAATACTGAAAAGGTAATTATCTTTGGTCGGTCCAGACAATTTACGTAAAAAATATGAAAAATAATTAGAATTATTGAATTATATATTTTTCCAATGATTATAATATTTTACGTATTTGAATTGGCGAATGGATGATGGAGACATTAAACAGAGACAATATTTTAAGAGATTTAGTTTTGAAGTGTTGGTATGTACTGCTTTAATTTTCACTTTCTTACTAAATATACATACCATTCCTATAATTAGTAAAAAATGTATACATTTTTAATTATGAAGTAAAATAAAATATACATATATTCTACAAACCACTTTTACTGGTGAGGTTTATGTTTTGGTTTAATACTTTCAATAATGCTCGGTCCAGTGAAAAATACTTTTTTACTGGGTCATGATCATAGTACATATTTCACTATATAAAATTCAAGTCAAATAAAATAGGAAAAAATCCAGTCTCTTGGCATATCTATATATCTCTGACACTTCATTGTACTTTAACCAATAGATAAAAAATGGTGAAGTTATATGATTATATGATAAATTATGATGAGGTTATAATGGTGAGGTTATAAATTATATGATTATTATATGGTTATAGAAGATTAGGAGGATATGGATTATATGGGGGGTTATATATGTGGCATACCAACATCATTCCTACATTAGAAATACACGTAACTGACAACAAATCCATTATACTAATATCTACCTTAATTAGTCTTCTAAACTTACTTTGAGTACTCAAGTTATACGTACTCCCTTTATCCATCATTCTTAACAATCATCTAAATTAGAATACAAATAGATAAACACCTTCATCCACACATGTCTACGATTGATAAAACTATATATGTAATACTATAGATAAAGCTATACACATAAATTTCTACCTGTTTCAGAATTAAATTAATTTGAACCAGTCCCACTACAACCACGAAGGGTCTTGGGTACAGTACGTGGTAGAGACTGTTTCAAGGACAACGGTTGTGAAGGAAGGTCATTTGTCCTACGTCACGCTCAACCGCCAGATCCCCTTCCCCCTATTTTGGGTATCCACTTGACTACCACTAGAGACTGGGTTGACTAGATTTCAAAGGGACCATTCTCCGCTGTTAACATATTAAGTAAAATATGCCACAGCCGGATTTGAACACAGGACATTCGACAGGGCAACGCAGCGCTCTACCTTTGAGTAACTCGGCTCCCTAAATTTAACTGTTATTTTAAACTTAAATTAAATATAAAATAATGTTAGGTGTGTAACTTATATTCTGTGTGGTCCCTACCTTAAAGAGAAGAGGAACTGTTGAGAGTCCTCGGGGAATATTGTAATAGACATGTAAAGATTGAAACCTTATTTAGCGCTGAAGAGATCCCGGAGGCTGACCGGAAAGTAGGTATGAAGATTTTTTTATGAGTACTGATCTACCGGATTATCGTTTGTTTGATTATCGGTGAAAGGAGATTCGGAAAAAGTGATTTCAGGTTGAAATATCCTACTAACCAGGACACTTTTTAAAAACAGAAAACCTGTGAATTTGTATTTTGGGTACTCTAACAATAATATAAACAGATTAAAACAAGTCAACGATCAGCCGAACAAGATTAGCGTTAGTTATTAAGGCATGTTATAATATGAAAGAAACACATATATAAAATTGGGTTCTACAAAGGCTTCGAACTGTTTGGAGATTAGTTTCATAATCATCTTCTGATATTACAGTTGTAAACCGTTTCAATAAGTGGTAGCTAGGTTAAACTTTATGAAATATTGAATGGGAATAATATATTTTTGACAGTTGATAAAGAAGCGTATGAAATAAATAGATTATTCTCGTCATTAAAAGTTGTGAAAGGTGTAATAAGTCATAAATAGGATGTAATAAAACCAGATTGCTCAAGCTGATCCGACTGCATCGATCAGCCAATCAAAGAGCCGTCTTCTTGGCAGCCTCCTCACGTTCCCAATCCTGATTTCCAACCTTCCATCTTCTCTCTGCCATCATAATTGAATCTGTAGCAGGTTTTAGAACGACGGATCACGACGGATAAGACTGATGACACGATCTGAGAACGGGTTGTCTTGCCCCAGACCAGATGTGGAAGTTTCTGAATCGCATTGGATCGGAATAAGCACAGCGAAAAAAAGTAAACGTGTCACTAATTCTCCCATATTTTGCATTCGAAATTAACATTTCAGATTTAATCGAATGCTCGTCTTAGACTTTAACAAAATATCGATTTTAATACATAATCTAATTATAATATATAAAATTGTTTACCTGGGATGTCCATTAGCCTTAGGACCACAACGTGGAACCAAAAAGAAAGATGAAGTAGGCAAGGATTTCTTTGAACACCTTTTATGTAGCAGAAATCTTAGTCTAAACATTACGTAGAGATTAATAACATGCTTCATATTTTCTAAGCATTTGCACGGAGGTGAAAACTGGAGTCTGAGTGGGGAAATGGAACGGAGAGTGCAGACCTTGAGAATGTGGATATGTCGGAGAGTTATTTGATTCTTTATTATATAAGATATATACATACATGATTTTCTTGGTATCTAAGTATGTTATATATACATTAGTAAGAGAAGTATCCAAGGACACAAAGTTGAGGGTGTATAAATTTGGAATATAAAAAGAGATATGATAGAGGATCGTACGGTATGGTACGGGCTGTACAGAAGGAAACCTCACACTGCATGAGTGGTAGAGGATGGACTATGATTCATTATCAATACAGCACTGTAGGATGCCCCCTTCAGATAATTGAAACTGATGTACAGTGATACCATATAATCGCCAATGAAAATATATAAACCTTTCTTTACTACAGGTGTATATGATTGATTGGTTGGGAGTTTTTTTAATAAATGAACATCTGAATATACCAGATAAAATAACTTTAGTTTCATAAAATGTTGATCATAGTTACATAAAAAAAATACCTGCCTACTAACAAAATAGCCCTTTTCAATTATATGTGTGTTATACATTTAAGAATACCCATATGAGATCCCCCGGCATCTTCACTCTCTTCCGTTCTGCCTACAACTTTATTTTTTCCAACCTTTTCCATGTACAGACCGGATGAGACCGAAGACCCTATAAGGCATTATTCTACTTGTTCAGTAACCCTTCACATTTTAATATTCATAGATTTTGTAAACAGTGTCACATATAGCACTATTTTTCGGTGGGACGATAACTGTGCACCAGGGGTCTAAAGGCCAGTAAACCAAATACATTATGTTGACTTTAAATGATTCAAAAAAAGCGCCGTCAATAGCCGATATCGAAGAACCAGGAAAGAGACAAATCTGCTTTAAAGTTTCAGAAATGGTGATGGATGAGCCATAGCGATGTCGGAGCGGAATCGACAGCGAGTGAAGAATAAGTAACAATGATGGATGGTTGCAATGAATGTTCCAAAGGAATAAAAAAAATCACAAGATAAACACTAGAAGCAGAAAAGGAAAATGTAAGCCTTTAACTTGGCCTCCCCTCAACTACAGAGAATGTTCTTCTAAATAAAATAGGATGGTGGATTTCACCAAATTCAAATTTTATAAAAAAAATACAATTATTATCGAATATAAACGGTATATAACAAATAAATATTAATAACAGAAATATCATTTAACGATTGTTTAAATAATGATTTTTTAAAACGTTTTATTTTTTATACTATTTTTGGTATTATAATATTCCGGCAGCCAGCTCGGTGGAATTTGTAGTCGTAGTCTCGTCAAATGACGTGAATTTACTTAATTTCTAAAGCCCTGATCTTATCTAATCGGACGTGTCCTCCACCATGTCTTCCCTAATAAATAAAGCCGGATGGGAAATTTAGCCCAGCCGACCTGTACTAAAATTGGAATTAAAAACTGATATAGTTTCCTGTTTCTTTACATGTAATGAATCTCCTATAACAGGATATCATACCAGTTGAAGTTACTTATCTTGAATAATCCATTACTGGCTATGTTAGTCATTCTCAAACAAGCCGTTACTTTGATTCATTGAGGTATATTTTCAAGAGATTTTTTTTCCAACCATTCCAATTTTATAGATAACAAAACGTATAAGATCGTAACGTAGAACATAAACTATCTCCAAAACCAAGATGGCAACCTGCGGAATAAGTACCAACTATTATACCCAGACCTTTTTCTTTTATTAACGTTTATATCCCTATTAGTTCTATTAGGAGAAGCAGGTAGGGTTACACACACTATTCACCAACTTATTCTTATCTGCTTTGGAAGGTCAGGATTCTTGTCTAGTATAAATCGCTCTTAACTTGTACTATCGCTCTCGGTCACAATTTTGAAGTTTTCATGTGAGTAGTAATGGTTCACAATGTTGTGAGATAAACATTTCTCTTTAATATGTTGCTCTTAAGTCACATCATATAAAATAAATTATACACTTTATTCATTAAAGTTGTTAAATAGCTACACATGTTTAATCATAGATAAACATTAGAGTTTCATCAATCATTGATATGAACAAAGTCATGCATCAAATACATTTAGTGAATACCCTTCACACAGAGTTCAGCGTCTGGAATAGTTAGGACAAGACAATCACCCTTAAACCGTCAAAATGTTAATCTGCACTTTTGATCCTGGTGTTTACTTAGGTGTTTACTCTAAATTCTTTTCTTAGCTTCCCAAGCAAGACTTGTGACAGATCTTATCAGCATGGCTGGATTTCACAGAAGCTGAACAACATCAATATTAGGATGGTCACCTGTAATGTAGTGGGTAGCATAACAACCTTCTATGCCCAGGCTTGCGCGTTCACAACCTTAGGATACCATTAAGAGAGTAAAAAAAGCTTTGGTTATGCCATCGTGGGGGACGCACTCGTAAAATGTGGGTCTCGAGCCAGGGCAGAGTTAGGTATTCAATTAAGAACCCTATCTAACAATACCTAGATGGGTAAAATTTAGGGTTCCCAGTGTAGTATCGTCTGATAATCCATAGCAGCATAACCTGACCTGGACCACTACAACCATGGAGGGTTTTGGGTTCAGTACGTGGTAGAGACTGTACTGTTGGACAACGCTTCTGCAGGGAGGTGACTTGTCCTAGATCATTCTCTTCTATCAAATTGTCCCACCTTATTTCGGGTACCACTTTGTAGAGCTTGAGTGGGCCCCAGTATAGTCCCAGATCCCACAGGATCGATCTCCGGCCGGTAACAGATTAGATAAATGTCAGCGAGCGGGATTTGCATCCCGGACCTTCGGCACTCAGAGCTCTACCACTGAGCCACTCCACTCCCTACAGCAGCATAAAGTGACATCAATATCAACCAACCATCAATATCAGAGTTAGTGTTGGTACATCTCAATAGAAAAAGTAAAATTAAGTAAACATATCGGTTAATGCGGTAAACGATTAGAAGACAGTTCTAACGACAACTTTGCCGTTAATTGTCGTATTGCCACTAGTGAGCGAACTAACCGAGATAGCGACAGTAAGAGGCACACGTAGCTAGCGTAACGTTAACACGTATTAAAGGGAATGACGATTAAGGATTCAGAAGGGAGAGGTGTCTCCCCTATTCCCGTCACGGTCCCCCGGATTAGCCCTGCTCCTAGTAATCTCCTTAAAAGTTCTTCGCTTTCCTCTGACTCTCTCTGCCTCTTCTCTCTCCATATTGATCATCTTTTATTACCCTCCTTCAATCCAACTCCCCTCAGGGATACATTTTGTACACGTCTGGATCGGAGGAACTAGGTCGATTGCCGCAGACTCGGGAGAGAGAAGTTAGCCTTTAATTTCGTGGGCCGGAAACTTCCATACCTATCTCGTTATACCGCCGAGGTGGGGAAATGCATATCACGGTCCGTAAGCCAATTTAGAACTACACGGTTTAATGGAAATATTAAGAGAAAGAAAAATACCATAAAACCCTTACCGGCCAAATCACCCCTATTGAAATAATCGAATGTTTACTAAAATATAGAAATCATACGATCATAAAATCAATATCATAAAATTTACATTGGTACAACATAAAATAAAACCAGAAATCTGGAGTACCTTCGAAGCTTTCTTGAGTCTCGGGGGATTACGAAAAAATATATAAAAATAATGAACATTTGAACTCTTTAGTATTTTGACTTACTTTTAATTGCTTCCCTAAAAACCTGATTGTTTCCTGTATAATCAGCCTTTCTTTATTGCTATGGCTCAAGTTATAAGTTTACGAGTATATCTGTTTCACATAACGTCATACGTAATATTTTAATCATAATTTCATGTAATTATTAGATGATAAACTGATTTATTTTTTTTTAAAACGCATATATGCGCCAACAGTCCCTGTTGATGACATTCAACAGAAGCATATTGTTAGGGTCAGAGCGGGAACTAGGACCGGCTGAGAGGATTAGGCAAACAATGGGATTAAGCAGAAGGGATTATAGAATGGCGTAGAGCCTACTGGATCGGGCCTGGATGGTTCTCGATCTTGTTCCGAGTAATGCCCCACCTCGACCTACCTTACCTATATAAAGACGCCAGCTGTGTTCGGCCGGACTAGTCAGTAATAAGTCAGTGAGTAATAAGCAGTCGTTAACTAGTGGCAGTGCGTGCGAGTTACTGTGAGTATCAGCCTGTAATAAGTGCTTAGTGAGCAACAGTGACAATTAGTGACCGTGTAATAAGTGTAATAAACTGTGAGGCAGTTTGTCATATTTGGAGAGTCTTACGGTCGGTGGGCTTTAGTTAGCGAACTGTAAGTGTTAATTTTTAATTGTAACTATAGTGTAATATTATTGTATTTGTACAAATTTATATAAATAGTTTAGTTACTTAGTATAAGCAATATCTTATATTATTTGTATATTATCTTAGAAATTAGATAACATTTAGTAGAATATTATTATTGTAAATTGATATTAGTTTAATAATTTAACTGTTTTAAATAATCTCATTGTATTCTTTCTAATTTGTTAATAAATATTAGATTCTTGAATTAAGTAATAGTTTAGTCCATTCTACACCCAGTAGCCCGTAACAATATATTCGATTTTAGGGCCTACTGACTCCTTTCGCCGGACACATATATGGTCCATAGCAGTTTTTTTTTAAGTTTATCCTGAGTAGGATCATCGGATTTTCGATATTTTATATCCTAAAAGAAATTTGGCAGTGTTTTGTTCCAAGTACTAAGGCATACATGGCTTAATCATTGAGATAAGCATATATGCTATAGTTAGTTATAACTACTGGTGTGAGGAGCTTCATATATTTTCAACAACAAAAATATAGATTGAAAAACTAAAACACACGTTTTACCACTACGCTTAGTGTGCTGCCTTGCAAACAGAACTCCGGTGCACTTCAGTTACAGTGTTTATGCTCGATCGCATCATTGGAGGCGATGGCTGGCAGACAACTGGTTATTATGATATGATTCTCAGTTTATTGTAATTGTTATAAAAGTGTTGACCAAGTAAGAATTGCAGCCAAGCTTTTACTACTGACTTTTTAACCATGCTGCTCAGATACGTAGATTTATGTACCATATTCTCCTTTATGTTAACATTTAACGCCTGATCATCGTCAAATTGACGCGGTAGCTGTCGCACCATTGTGTCCACATACACGTGTACATTAATAACTAGCTGCAGTCGTAACGCAAACTACGTATCTGCATGAATGCCAGTCGCGGTGATACTAGACGTGCACAGATCTAATGCGGGCACCCCGTGTCTCTTAGGTGTATACACAAATCCGTTCGAACGTGACAACATGGGCTCTTTGTTCAAGTCCAGTGATTTTTTACACGTACCGCAGCGTTTAAGTCCGCTACTAGCTCTTCAGTGGGAGTAGCATTAAGAGCGTGTGTTTTTCTTTCGTTGGCTTTAATGAGCGCAGAAACCATAGAAGATCACTCACATTACGATTATGTCAGAATGGATTGCTGACAAAAATCGTTCTCATGTGTCTTCATAATGTGTGTTTTCTTAATCACAATCGATGCCTATACACATCGATGCCACATACAGTGTTGTCGATATAGAAGCGATTAAATCATCTTCCTGCATAATTTTAACCGCCCACCTGCAGATGTACTAGCAAATTCGTTGATCCGCTCGGCCGGACTCATTCTTTTACGTCCCTGGCACTGTTTGACTCTTATAGCTTTTTTGTTACCATTCGATCGCTCTTGAGAAGCCCTTTCCAACTGTATATGATAGCTGTATATGAATTAGGCTTTTCACGCGTATAATCTATTTTTGATTTGATTTTTTTTAATTCTACACCTAATTATAATCTGTGTCACTATTTTACACACATGTTGTATATTCAATTTATAGGTTTTGACTACAGTTGACGATTGAAACTTCAACGAGCGCCGTACCTTCCCCGAGTCTTAAGTTATACTGAATTTAAATCTCGCTATGCAGCAAAATAAACCCGAACTGGCCGCGCTTCCCACTCCACGGCGCGCGATGCGTTAAAGTCCTCACTTATCGTGATCTAGTTGATATCAATAGTTTTTGATCCACATAATAAATCCTTTAACTATCCAGTGGTCTAATTGTATTTTTAATGGAGATGATAGATATGTAGCAATAACACCAAACTGTATCCCCGATTTTGTCATCATTCGTTTTTTTGAATTGTCTTCTACTATTGAAGCAATTTAAAGACGTATCCACGTCAAACCTAAAAAGATTTATATGATCGGAAAAATTCATTTCATCATAAAAAAGCGTCAGGCATTTTTTTGAATATTTATAAATATAAATGAAAAATTCATAATGTTTCAATGGATTCCACATGTTTCGATTAGTAGGAGCTAGCTGGACAAAATTATTTTTCGGCATTTTTGCATTTCTTTCGACAAATTAATTACTGTAATTATAAAAATGGATTTAATTAAATACCAATTGAATTTAAGAGTATTGCTAGGATAATAATTAGACAAATAAAAATAACAATAAATAAATAAATATAATTAATATTTATTCTGGAACAAGTCCCTTTAGAATAGTGATACGGAAAATAAAATATAAACTATAATGTCTTAGAGTAGAAAAAAATTACAATTTAATTAATAAATGAAAATAAAAAATTAATGAATATAAATTAGGAGTTAGCTCGCAATAATGACTTAGATGAAAGAAAAAATATAAATACCAACACAATAATTATAAAGAAAGATGACTACATATATACAAGTTTTATGGATAGCAAGCAAATCAACAGAATTATAGAAACAAAAAAATATAATATAATTATACATATATAAATATATATATACACTCCCTTACATATATAAATATATATAGTACTGCTCATCATTCATCCATCCAAAAATTTGTAATCATAAAACTAATTAAAGTTGTTTCGTGGTAAATAAATGCTAAATAAGATATATAATAAAGTGGAAGAATCGCTTGCCAAAATAATTTTTATTTTCCTTTCAGAGTCCTCTGTAATGTTTTCAAAATTAATTTTGGTCGAAAGAAACTCTAAGAGATAAGAGTTTCTTTCTTCTTTTGGGTGGATCAACCATTCTTCAACGAGTCTTTATCTTCTCGAAATAAAGTACTCTAAAAAAAAATGTGCACTCGAGTGTGCAGGCTAAAATGTGTCTTATTATTTATAGGAAAGGTGTAGCTATTAAATATAGAAAAATTAGCTCGGATACAAATGGGTATAAGTAATTTTCATCACTTCAAAGAATCAAAATGAGGAAAAATCCTTCGGCCAATTAAAAAAAAATTAATATAGTTAGATTATCAGAAGACTTCCTTATTTTGAAAAAATAGCCCTTACAAGTACAATTAATATCTATATTCAAGGATTGGTTCAATAAAAGTAGTTGGACAATAAATTTTTGAAGTTGAAATGATGCCTGGAATTCCACTGATTTATTCCATTGCTATGACTACTTTGGATCCTAAGCCTAAAGCTGTGAAGTGTGTCAGACTTAAACAAATATTAAATTACCATGATTTGAAGTATTGTAAACAATATTCCAATACCATATTTCAGATTTCTAAACATGACTTTTGTCCTAGCTTGTACTAATCGAAACAATGCGCGCTGCTTCGATTTTCCCGCGATTTATCAGAAATTTTGGAAGAATAGTTAGCTAATCTTCTTTTAATTTTCCTTTCAGAGTCCTCTGCAAGGTTTCTACCATTTAATTCGGTCGAAAAGAACTATAAATTAAAAAATAAGGTTGTTTCTACCGTTCTTAAAAAAAAAACCTTTCTCGAAAATAAGTATTCTAAAATTAAAAAAACAATGTTGTACTCGAGTGTGCAGGCTATAATGCATCTTATTATTAATGGGAGAGATGCAGCTATAAAATATATAAAATGTAGCCTGGATACAACCGTGACAAGTCATTCCTATATCTTAAAAGTTTCAAACTGAGGAAAAATCTGCCATGCATTTAAAAAAAAAATTGCTACACTTAGATTATCAGAAGATTTTTTTTATTGGAAAAAAATAGCACCTATGAGTACATATATTATCGATATTCAACAATTGATTCAAATAAAATTAGTAACATTATAATTTTGTGCTGTTGAAATGAAGGTTTGAATACAACAGATTTAGCCTATTTCTATGGATTCATGACTTTGGACTCTATTACTGACGAGATGAAGTGTGCCAGGCATAAACAAATATTGGATTTCTAGGTTTTGAACAATCGTTTACAATATTCCAACAATCTAATAATTCCTTCACTCAATGAAACCTATTTCCAGTCATTTTTGCCATACAACTTTATTATATGGATACGTTTCGACTATATGTCATTTTCCAACCATCTAAGAACTTCTTTAACATCTAAGAAGAGTTATAAATCAACTTTTCTCTTTTTTATTATTCATTGTCATTTGCTAAAATTTTTTTCTTGGAGGTCCATTGTCCTCCATGGTCCTTTTGTTAATTATAAGATAATTTCAATCCAGTTTACATCCTTTCAAAATATTCCAATAATTTATTTTAGAAATTTGACATGAATTTTGTCCAGCTAGCTCCTACTAATCGAAACACTGTGGATTCGGAGGAAAATCAGACGATTGATCATATTGCCATATTGCCTTTGGTGAACTAGAGAGAAATAAATTGAAGAATTTTTTACAAAAATCCGATATCCGATTTTTTTGTTTAAATAATAGGGGTATTAAAATTTTCAAATAAATGGATTTATTCTAAAATATTAAAAATAAAAGGCGTCTTTAATTACCATTCGAAGCTATCATAGTTTGACAGATGTTAGAATATTTCTAAGAAATAAATAATATTAATAATCAATTAATGTTATTAATATTATCTCTAATTAATTACGTATACAAAAATATCGCATAAAAATCCGGTCGTTCAATAAGTTTAGTCCTGTAAATATGAATGCAAATCATTTATACAACAAACGATTAGAAAAATATAAATAAACCGGACAAAAAAAATGTCGGCCCATTTTAAGATATTCGTGAATTGGAAATATTTTGGGAACCCGGATGAATGACCAGTTGTCAGGCAACAAAAGTAGGTGCTACAGAATAGCTTACTACCGTTATTAATAGCTAGTGAAGAATACTGATACTCTTCCGCCAGAAATATCTGTCGTATATCTTAGGGCTCGTTTTACAATTACATTAATTATGCAGCAATGTGCAAGGGCAAAATGGTAATTAATATTGATTTAGATATTTGCAAGTGCGTTTGTTTCAAGCCCAAAAACTTATAAAATACTTTAAGGCCAAAAAGTCTACTCATTGATAGTCTACATCAGTCTTGCAATTGAGTATACCTACAGTGCGTCACAATGTTATTAATTGCATTTAAATGTTCTGCAACCGGACTGTATAGAGACACTAATTGATAAACAATGTCATTAAACAGAATTCATAAATAAATCACTAATTGTTGAAAAACAATTAACTCCCCGTGACCATACAAACGAGAAAAACAAACAAAATTAAATGGAGTGGAGAGCTCGTTGAAAAAAACCAAACAGATAGAGAAACAAAAACGATGAAAACTGAATAAAATGAATATACTTGTATTATTATAATGGCTGTAAAAATCCCAACTGTGAAAAATGCTTAGCTTCGTATACCACCCATTTTCTTATCCTTTATTAGTTATTTATTAATACAACATAAAATTAACCCAGACCCATTTATGTTAAAAAATCCTTAAGTGGATTTTCTATTCGAATATATCAACCTTAAACCTGAACTAACCAGGAGAACCATTATCAGGCGTACAAGAGCTGTCTGCTGATTCTGCTTTAATAGTTAAGCTGGAGATATTTTGATGCTGATGTAGACATCCTCACATTAGACCCACTGTCTTTGAATTTCTACTGTTGATTTTAGACGGTAAACAATACAAATACAAATTGTTGTCGCTCATGAATAAATACATTTTTCGTATAGGAAACCATTTCTATCCAAGACTTAAAATAAATAAAAACATTGACATTAGGAATGAAAACGTGTCCATTTTAAAAACCCATACTTAAACTAGCGCTGTATCTCATTCAGATGCCTTATTGCAAAATTAATCTCTTGCCACTCCGACGTTTATCATAAATATAAATATACCACCAATATTTCTACAAATTAATAATAGTATTTTTTTAGTAAAATATTTACTGAAAAAAGTCAGAAATATTTACTAAAAAAACCTCAACATCAAGTCGTAAAGACCATAGACCATGATTGCTTATTAATTTTTCATAATAATAGAATTCAGTAATTTAAAAAAATAATGTTTTTTTAAATTAACAACACTTAACTTTTTAAAGGTTTATCTTATTTTATTAGTGTTACATTTGTCATTTTTTTTTTTTTTTTATCCTTATGCTCTCAACCCCTCTTTCTTATGTTCGAAATTACTCTATGTATAATGTCTTGTAATTTAATTTTTATTATCTTTTTTTCTTATTGGCCTACTAAGTATCACGTCATTTCAACTGATTTTTTTGTATTTATTCTTGGCATTTGCCCGGTACTCCCCGATTCGTCGCCGCCGATGCTCCCTTCTTTCTTCTGTCCATTTTCTTCAGCTTTGGTTTGTCTTGAAAAACAACGTCAGTATCCAGTATCCTGAGACGGTTGATTTCCATTTTCTGTAAATCTTTTTCTACCTCTTCGAACCAGGCATGTTTGGTCTTCTTTTTCAGTTCTTTCGTTCTTGGTATACTTTTTCTTCTTTTTATTGTTTTATTTCTTGGCTATTAATTTATTTGTCCATATCTCATCTCCTCTTAAGCTTCAAACCCAACCCATAACTATTTTTAATGGTTGTCCTAAAATAAAGAGACGCCCCAGAATAAGTTAATAGTTTATTTTTGTAATCATACAAGCGTCCTTCCCTTTAAAAATAAGGAATATTTAAAAAAATAATATGTTATAAGAAATATCCGAAAGAATGGCAAACAAATAATCTTAAACAATCGAGGTCGTCTGAAGGTCCAAACATTGAAAACGATCAATGATTTTTTTTCATTGTTTTATGATAGTCGTTCTATAGTTATGATCGACATTAATAATTAAATATGAGATACGAGTACGTGGCGCGACATTGAATGACTGATACTAGAGAGGGAGGAACATATAACCGCCTATAAAAGAGAAAGGGCGATTGCTGAGGCTAAGAGCCGACAATGAGGACTGGAGTTGTAGCAATAACTTGCAACCCCCCGCTTCGGCCCTCTTTTATTGTAACACTAACAATGGCCAACGGTCCAGGATATAATTCCCAGCCAGCCCTCTGTGTCCGCCCTTTTTTTATATTTTATTTTAACTTTTTTATTTGCTATATGGAAATATATCTCTCTTACGTGGGTCCAGTAATCCTCAAACCTCATTTTTTCTGCTTTGCTTTATTTATTTTTTTGTTTTTTTTTCTTCAGTACTACAAAACGCTCCCTTCTATTTTTTCTTTAAAAAAAATGTTATCCGTAATCTCGTAATTTAATTTAACTGATTATAATCTAATCCCAAAATTAATTAATTATATTTCCTTTGTCTTCTTTATGAATTATATATTATTATTATACATCTAAATTATTGGGTAATTTCATATGATATGGCCGTTTTCAAAGAAAAGTTAATTTAGTTAAACGACTTTATGAAATCAAAGTATTTTCTATGCATTCTCCCAAACGTGTTATCAAATTTTCAATTCCAAAACTGAAAAATTCTCATGATGAAATAAAGTCGGAAAATGTATTAATTGCTTGAGAATCGTTGTCAAAATTTGTACATACGTAATTGTAATTTTAAACAAATAATCCGGATTTCTGAAAAGATGGAAATCTGTTGAAGATAATTTCGGAGACGCGGGTGTGGGAGGACTTCGCAACCCACCTCGTTAAGTTTCTTCACTGCCGTTGTCGTGTAAATGATATAGGTCTCTTCCTATTAACCGATGGTGTTTGTTTTTTCAAGTTTTTGTTGCAGTATGTCAATGCCCAGAAGTACGATGAGGATTTGATGGTTTCACCTCAGGGAAGAAATGACAAATCACTAATACCACTTTCAACTTTCAAGTAAAAAATGTTATATAATATAAACTTTACAACGATTCGAACAAATTGTTGTATAACAGACTGGTCAACCTAGTAAGGCAATACAAGCGGATGACACGACTATATCACTGAACGAGAAGAAGTGCCTCGAATAAAACTGACTCTCCAAGAAACGATTAGAGATGACTGATCAACTTTTTAATTGATGCCTTTTTTCTGAGTGAGTGATCAGTAATTCGGGGAGGAGAGGGGTGTGAGTGATCATCGCTCAATTTTTATTGGGCGACTTAGCTCTTTTTTTAGAGTAAGCTGAACGTTCTTTTAGCGGATATTAAATAATTCTGGTAAAATTCATAAGAAGTGTTTACTGTTTTTAATTGATAGCTTTCGGACTCGTGAAAGAGAAGGCATTACAGCGTATGAATAATTCTTCATCATGTAATACATCTTCTAAAACATATTACACCTAGTAACGGATATCCTGAATCTTTAATATTACTGACAATAACAAGTGCCAAAACCATGCATTTTATTTTTAATTATTTAAGACCGATATTATTCCAAGACACATCTGCTACGGAGCTAAACGACACCAGGTTCGCAATATAGGTAATATTTTAGGTGGATTATCATAAATTAATACTATTATCGATACTTCCAATGACTTATTAATGCTAATACCAATGTGAACAATTGTCTTTAAGCTGTTTTTATACGTAACGATGAAACAAATTTCAATACTTCAAAGATGAGGAAATAGACTCTCCTGAGCAAATACAAAAATACATTGTGCCCCCTACCTCCGGGGTACAAATATAAAGAAATGAAGGGGAAAAATTGGAAACAATAAATAATAAAATTAATTCGTAAAATGAAAACATAAAATAACTACAGAAACAAACAACAACCAATTAGAAAAACGAAAAATAAAGAAAATATGGGACAGTTAAAAAAAATTGGCTACAATCAAATGTATAGTTGAAGGAGTAGGATTCACATTGGCTACATACACTGGAATGAATACATTTGTCTGGTAAACCAAGGGAAAGCCAATTCCCTTATACACATATTATATTTATTTTGGCTAGGAATTGATATGATGAGATCTAAGAAGATAATTTCTGGCACATGTATACATATGCTTATTGCCAGTTTTCTATATGCGCTTTGGTGGGCTCGTAAATCGGCATTTATGTCCTAGTAGGGTAATCGAAGGAAATATATTCCTTCTACTTGGCAGAATTAGAGATAAATATTTTATGTAGAGGGGAAACATAACATACATACAGATTAAGATAACAGTCGTTTTTAAAATGGTGTATGTAAACTAACCGAATAAGTATTACATTCATAAAAATGTTTAATGGATCAGTGATAGGTACAAACCCACCTAACAAACTACCAATATAACAATTTATGTAATATGTAGCATTTTTCGGTGAAAATTCCATGAGCATTCTTGGCACAGACGGCCTAGCACTACGTAGTAGTAATCGATGAACAATGAATTCCTGAATAATAATTAGGAATATGTGGCAGATTTTGTCGTAAAAACTACTGAATATAAATTATGAGTTAATTTTCAAGATTGTTTTATTTTGGATTGTAATCGTATTTGAATTGATAACTGCAGAAGGGCAACTAGTGAAGCTTTAGAGATTTTCGCTTTTAAAACTTTTAACTTTTCCAAAAGACAGTAGGCATCGTTTACATAAAGGACACTATCTCGCAACACAGCACAGTCTTGGCAACGCCTTCAACATTTTGTTTACCGCAGTAGGGCACTAGTCCAGGACAAGATCCCTTTTTTGGTCTACATTGTAAAAGTTGACTGCTTGTCTTCCAGCATTTATAGATTCATTTAGCTTTGAGTTGCCAGAGTGTATAATTCTTTACATCAAGGCCGGTTTATGTCAGCACATGGATTTTTAGGCTCTACAAACCTTGGTTGATAGTTCGTTCCTTCTTCTCAATGCATTGTAAACAAAAGTATATGTGAGACAACATTTTTTTTCTCTTCATATTTGTATCCGCACCTGGTGCAACACCTTGTCAAAGACAATTGAGCTGTTAAACCATAAAACTAAATAAAAGAATACTGAATAATCTGGGATTAAATGATAGGAATTTGGGATTTGACATCTTGGAGTATGTATCAGGTCGGTCTAAAAGTTCGTGCGCATTTTGGCGAAATTTTTAAATGGTGTAAATAAAACACAACTTAACATTTTTATCTATGATATATTTTCCTCCGCTATCTACAATATCTCGCCATCTTTCTGGTAGCTTTTTTATTCCATTGGTGTAAAAAGATTCTGGTTTTGAAGCAAAAAAACTTCTGAGTTCATTTTGTATATCCTGTTAAGAATTGAACTTTTAGCCTAGCCAAAACTTTTGTAAGGCACGAAATAACTGAAAATCACCGGAGGCAATATCTGGGGAATAAGCAGGATGCGGCAAAAGCTCCCGATTCAGTTCATTAATTGTTTGCAGCGTTGTTCTAGCCGTGTGTGGTCTAGCGTTATCATGGTGGGACGCATGATTAATTTTTCTGTTTTTGATTTCAAATTCATTTTTTATCGGTACCATTATGCGTCTGATCTTTACGAAATTTGGTAACAAACTGTAGAATACATCAGTCAAGCGAGGATAAGTTTCGACAGGTTCGGAATCTTAACGGTCTGGTAAAGAATGGGATTAGCTACTAATGCGCACGAACTTTTGGACTGACTTGATACTAATTAGCTCTATGTTTGATCATTTGAAGTATTTTGCTTCAACAAACAATTTATTGATGCAACAGTGGGAGTTCTAAATTTTGTCTATCCAACTATATTAGGTAACGATGTTTAAGGAATACTTGGCATCGTGCTGGCTCAGAACCCTTATTTAAATCCCTTCCGAACAATGGCATAACCAAGCATTACTCCCTTTTGGGCCTCCTACCGGGATCCTAACCAGCTATCTTGGGCATAGCAGGTTGTTATGCTAACCACTACACAACAGGTGATATTTTTAAGTATCTTTCCGAAGGTCACTGTCGTATTTTTCAGTATAACGCAAGCACAATTATAGTCAATAATTATTAATTATTATTAACTATGCTGAAGTAAGAAAAGATATATAGCGAAATTTGAAGAGGAGTCAAAGTTGACAACAGTACATTATAGATAAACTTAAACAAAATTACAGATTAGGAATAAAATCGTGGTGAACAGCGATGGAACCAGTAATGCGATGAAAGGGTGGGATGTGGGATGTACCAACAGGAGTGGGATGTCTGAGGCAGGGTTAGGCCTCAATCAGCATCCCACTGTAGGTGTCGAAGAAAGGAGCAGCGGATTATCCCAAGCTTTAGGCAGCCAGTCATTCAATCATCTACCGGAATGGTTCTCCATCGATTAGTTAATTAAAGGAGTAGTACTAAAGATATATATTTCATATAAAAAGTATCACATTAACATATGATAATTTCGATAGTAAAAATCCTTAAAATTATAATAATTTTTTTCTAAATCAGTAACATAAGCGAGAGGGCGCATGCAATAATCAATCGTTTTTCAAGATATCGCTTTAATATATTATCCATAAAAATATTTATAATTGTAATAAATTACATATTGCTAATAATTGTAATGTAATGTAAGTTAAATACATCACTGGTCCTCCATGTTGAGGGAATAGTTCACACATTTATAATTTGTTTTCTAAAATAAAATCTTTTTGTTATAAAGCAATAATTAAATGTTTTGGAAGTTCTCTGAGCTAGGCTAAATTCTGCTCAACTCCGCTTTTGGTCACTAGGTAACAACAAGGAAAATGAGTATTAATGAACTATGAGCATATTTATAAGATCAGAATACAAATAAATACCTGAGTTCCTCAGCACAAAATTTATTAAGATCAACTCACCTGAAAAAAAAGAAAGAAAAAGAATTAATGTAAATAATGATAAATATGAAATAATATAAAAAGTAATTATTCAAATGGTAAGTATCATTTAGCTTAGAAGAAAAAATTTTCTGAGAAAGTTTCCAGGCAACAGACTTTCAGGTTAAAATATTTTGTTTACGATTGTATTTTATTGTTATTGTATTGATATATTGACAATCAAACAAATTGTCTATGTACACATTCTAAGTTCCCGTTTTAATACTGGTTACAATCAATTGTTATCGAAAAAACTGTAGGTTTTGGTTTTCTTCAAAAATGCATGTTATGAAAACAGTACATACATTGACTTTGCTTGGGCTCACTCAGATTCAATAATGTGGTTTTGCTTATTCGAGGTAAACCTAGCTTTTCAGCGTGATTGCTGTAGTCACCTATTTGCACAACCATCGATCCACATACAGTACAGTTACACAATGTGCTGAAACCAATATTCTTCCTGGGTTGAACTAAAGCTTCATTTTTTCAATGAACTAAACGTTGCAGATTTTTTTTTTAACCTCGCTGTCTGCTATATGACTCGCATATATTAACAAACATTGATTCCCTCTAATTGAGAGAACATTGCAAGGGTTATGTTTTAACTCCATTGTTTATATTAAAATAATTTTAATTATTTTTTGTTAGGCTACCTTAGCTTAGGAAATATTGAGGAACAGAGTAAACGGGAGTGTTTAAAACTGGAGTACTTAGATATATTTGAACACTTATATAATGCTTAACTTCAAAGGCACCTCCCCCCCCCCACGAGGCATTGAATACTGAGACAAATGACATGACCTCGCCTGTATCATTTATATTCAACGCAAATAAAACACCTTGTCAAATGCGAAGACTCCCCCCTCCTTCTACGGTTTGTTTTATAATAAATTATAAAATGCAAAATTGTATTACATTATTATTATTCTATTATTGTTATCTAATATTAATACAGCTATTATTAATATATTATCAATTTTAGTTATAATCGGGAAACTCTTTTCTTGAATTTGAGATCTGAGGTATTTTCCATTAGAAAAAACACTGTCTAAACATTTAAAATATATTCATGTGAGAAAGAAATAGTTGACTGTGAGTACTATAATAGGATGTTGATAGTTGGGGGTGCAGTCAAGAAAACACGCAAAAATAGGTGAAACTATTTTATTTTAAGTGCCGACGTTTCGACCTACTATGTAGGTCATCTTCAGGGCTATGAGAAAACAGACAAAAAACAGAATAGACTGTAAAAATACATAAAATAGAGGTACAGAAAAATTAACAAAATGTAGAGATGTAAAAAATGATATATAATGAAAGGATATATGAAGGTATATGAATATATATATACATAATATATATATATAATAATGATATAGGTGTATGAATAAAGATGATTACATGGTAGATGGATAGAAAGGTGATAATGCAAAAAAAAAAACAAAGAGAGCAATGAAGTTAAACAGAAAAAAAATAAAATGAAAAAGATATGAATATAATGAGTATGGACAATTTAGTATAATAAAGATAGAAATGTATTGCAAAGAAAACAATAGTATGAAAATGGACTCATGGGGAGTATCATAAGTGCAATGAGAGAACATGAATTAAAAATATGATACCTAATAATACATCGAGAAGAATATATTATAGAACGTAAAGAAAAGGAATCTAAAGTATGACAGGCCGAGAAGTGAGCTATAAATAAAATTATAAAAAATATAAGTATCAGAAGCTATGTAAAGGTATAATTGTTATATAAAGGTATACACTATACATTATATAACAGATATTGTATCCAGGAATACAGATATTATATAGAGGTATACATTAGGTATGAAGTTATATAAATAAAGATGAAAGAATACAAGGAACAATACATGAGAGATATAAGATATCAGTAAGTGAATAGAGATATATTATAAAAAATAATGATGATTCTGTGAACATGAACTCGTTCATTAAAACTATTTAATTGAAACTATGATGGATGCTAAAAGTGATGATGGGAGAAATAGGTGTGAAGGAAGGAGATGGAGAAAGATGAAGAGAAGATATAAATAATAAGAGACTGTACGAACCCGATACGAATGGCTGCTGGGACAAAGAGTAAATGACGCGGATAAAACCGTTAAACGACGGAAGCGCTGGCCGCGATCTCTGTCGGTCAAAGGTCAAAGTAGCAAAAAAAATCCAAAAAAAATAAAAATAAATATATAATATCTGTATTCCTGGATACAATATCTGTTATATAATGTATAGTGTATACCTTTATATAACAATTATACCTTTACATAGCTTCTGATACTTATATTTTTTATAATTTTATTTATAGCTCACTTCTCGGCCTGTCATACTTTAGATTCCTTTTCTTTACGTTCTATAATATATTCTTCTCGATGTATTATTAGGTATCATATTTTTAATTCATGTTCTCTCATTGCACTTATGATACTCCCCATGAGTCCATTTTCATACTATTGTTTTCTTTGCAATACATTTCTATCTTTATTATACTAAATTGTCCATACTCATTATATTCATATCTTTTTCATTTTATTTTTTTTCTGTTTAACTTCATTGCTCTCTTTGTTTTTTTTTTTGCATTATCACCTTTCTATCCATCTACCATGTAATCATCTTTATTCATACACCTATATCATTATTATATATATATATTATGTATATATATATTCATATACCTTCATATATCCTTTCATTATATATCATTTTTTACATCTCTACATTTTGTTAATTTTTCTGTACCTCTATTTTATGTATTTTTACAGTCTATTCTGTTTTTTGTCTGTTTTCTCATAGCCCTGAAGATGACCTACATAGTAGGTCGAAACGTCGGCACTTAAAATAAAATAGTTTCACCTATTTTTGCGTGTTTTCTTGACTGCACCCCCAACTATCAACATCCTATTATTTAAAATATATCTTTATTTCTTAAATGAATTTCAAAGCTGATTTAACGATAATTAAACTGGTTAGAAAAAAATACTACATTTTTAAAAAGAGTATTGTAATACATCACAGTTTCTTCCTTTATTTCAAAAGTTTACATAACGGATTAACTGTTGTGGTAAAAAGAGCTTAGGTCGTCAGTTTTATAGCACTTTTTGTTTTTACGTTTTGTTTATAAAATAATCAAGTTCTTTTCACTACTTAAACGTTTTAATGTTTTATAATGAAATATTAAATGTTTTTTCTGTGGCATTTTGGAATATAGTGACTGGCTTATTTTAGTAACTTACAACTACTTTAAATCCTCAAAGTAGTCGATCAGTTTATTCTAGACTGATTATTATCTTATTCCCTACAACATCCTTGAGCATCTAATATTTTCGTCATTATATAGTTCAAGTAATCATTTCCCAAAATATAGACAAAGTATATCCACAACGAGAGAAGTACCACTTAAAACTTTCAGAAATTGTTAATAGTTGGTAGTTGGACACCTATCCCTGAAATATCAGGACAAACCATGGCCACAAAACCAGCTACATGAAACACTGAGTGAAGGACTTGAATTTAGAACCAGTGTCTAATGTTAGCTTTAAATAAAACATACTTTTTGAGTTGATCCTCTTTCATGGTTTGTATAAATGCATTTATATGCGTGTATAAATGCATGATTATATTATTATTCTATTAACATATCACTGTTACAGATCCAAGCGGTTCATGCATGAATGATATTTCCCGATTAGGAGACTACCTGCCAAAATCATGCAGTTAATAATAAAACTTCAATCATTAGGAAAACCAAAACAGCAGTGTCTCTCCGACACATTAATTATTAAATATATTAACAAGGCAGGTCTCTCATTTGCAGCTTTTCACTGATGTTTTTCGCATATGGTGATTGTAACCCATGACGACTAACACCATTCCATGTATCGGCTCCCCTTATATAACTTATGGTTAGGTTTATATACGTGTTAAAAATTTTATAATGCGAGAAAAGTTTATATTTATGTGTTTCAAAATACCTTCCAATATTTTGTTAAAGAGCGTAATTGTTCACTTTTCACTACGTTAGTTAGTGTCATAACCTATCACAATGCATTATCAGCTCAAATCCCAGAACTAAATTCAGAACATGTTTTAGACTTCTTTAATTTTTTATAGCAAGTTGGTAATGCAAGTCTCAAACCATGTAATTAAAATGCCATAGTCATAACAATTTTATATACATAATTTGAAAAAAAAAAACTAGTTTAATTTAATCGTTTAGAAAGACCAAATCGATCGTAAGAGGCGTAATAAATGCAAAAAATTAAAAATTGGTTAGCTACAGTGTAATGAAGAATTCCGTAAAATATAGACGACGGTCAGCCTAGAAAAACAAAACCAGAATAAATTAATTATATTTAAATAAGTGATTGAGTCGAATTTTGTCCAGAGTGAGATAATTCTATCTAATAAGTAGAATCGTGTTTTTAGCCTGGAATGAAATTTTATTATAAGCAATAACAACATTCTATGTCAACGCTTAACTCAGATACATATGTGCTACGAGAATAACACGATTCTGCTTTCTTATGTACCAGAAACTCATTTTTGACAAAATTCGACTTTTTCGAGCCACTTATTCAACGAGGCTATAAATATAATGTAGGGATACATTTCAAGCCCAATAATTATTTTTATTTACAAAAAATATAAATAAAAAATACAAAACAAAATGTTAAAAATCCATATTAAATTAATGACAAAAATTCAAATTCTTCACAAGAATCTCTCATATCTCTCTCATCTCTCTCTCTCTCTCTCTCTCTCTCTATATATATATATATATATATATATATGTTATATTCTATCTTTATAGATCTATATTCTACCTATATATATATAAGTAGGGCTGCTTATTTGAATTAGGCTACGATCTAGAGAGAGAGAGAGAGAGAGAGAGAGAGAGAGAGAGAGAGAGAGAGAGAGAGAGAGAGAGAGAGAGAGAGAGAGAGAGAGAGAGAGGAGAGAGAGAGGGAGAGAGAGAGAGAGAGAAGCTAACATTCTTGCAAGTAATTGAATACGATATTCCACTTTAACATATCTTCGCTACCCACTTTCTTAATATCAACTTCTACAAGTATTATTTTCCACCCCTTCGTGATCCATTAAATGATGCCAACCAGCCATAAAGTTCTGACCTATCGTTATTGAACTGCGAAATAGCTTTTATGAGCCCCTGACTTGGTTTGATCGTCGACCGTATCATAATCTCATATTTTATTCTTGCCTTATAAACTAACAATTCGAATTCATTCCGTGGTCAATAGCAAAAGTATGAGCATATGTAATAATATTATTAATAAGAATCAATTATTGTTATTTTCTTTCCTTTTTTTTTTTTTTAACTTGTCAAAGAGCATTCATTCATTCTAGAATCCTTGAGTACATATTTGACTAGCAAACAACTTAATATTTGTAATTTATTATTTTTATTAATTGTTATTATTTTTAAATATTTTTGTTTTGAGGAGAAAAGATTTCCCCTGGCCAGGATTCGAACCCGGGTCATCTGCACCTCCGTTTGTCTGACTTGGATACAACCCCTGGTAGCTCAGTGGTTAAGACCACTGCAGCGGGCATGCAGACGACCCGGGTTCGAATCCCGGCCAGGGCAAATCTTTTCTCTCCAAAACAAAAATATTTTAAAAATTTAATATTTGAATAGAACGTTTTAAAGCAGACATTTTATGGGGGGAAAAAAGATTATCGCATGTCAATAGTAAATAATTAACATTTATTATCATATTTCAGGGAGCAGAGTGGCTCAGTGGTAGAGCACTGAGTAGCCACGCCGGAAATCCAGGTTCAAATCCCGCTGCAGGTGGTTACTTTTATTTTGTCTGTTTGCTGCGGGAGATAGATCATATGGGATCTAGAACCCTCCTGAGGCTCACCCAGCCTCTATAAAATATTATAAAAATAGGGTACCCAAAATGAGGGTGGAAACCTGGCGGTTGAGCGTGACCTCCTTGCAGAACCGTTTCCCATGAAACAGTACAGTCTCTACCCTGTACTGAACCCCAGACTCGTTCACGGGTCGTAGTGGTGACAGGTTTTTAGGGTTATCGTATTTCATTTTCTTTTTAATTTTTTACATTATTGTTACGTTACATTTTTGTTTTATATCTATCTTCCATATTTTAGGATTACCTTACACAGTTTGTTATAAAATTAGTTCTAGGTAGTTAATAAATAAATTGAGTTCTAAAACCTTAAGATGTTTATTGTTGCATTTTATATAGTTTATTGTCATTTCATTGAATTCTCAAGTGCACTTAGCACTTGTATAGCCAATTCGCCAAATTAAAATGAAATACTACACTGAAATTATATTTAAGTTTCCGTTTCGAAACGGTACTAAACAATTAGGGCTAATTAGATTCGACAAACAATTCCAGGAACGGCCAGCTTCACATGTTCAATGTTTTTCGGTAACAGTCGGCGAAATACGGAATTGAAAAAACATTGTACGACGCATGTTAGATTAAACAATGTAAATAATAAATAGAAGGAAAAAAATCAATTAAAAAATGACAATATTAATTGCAAGGAAGTCAAAACAAACATGATTAAATATAAGTTTTTTTAAAATTTAAAATGAAGAGAAGAATTTCATTAACCGGAGAATGTTTTTTCGTCAGCGTCAGTAAAACCGGAATTTCAGACCACAATAAAGCAACGTTTTAAAAAAAAAAAATCAGAAACATATTCTAAGAACTTCACTAAACATAAAATATTAATACATACAAATATCAATGTTTAACTTATATAAAATTAATTTTTAAATCGATAAGTACTACTTATGATTAGTATAAATATATAATTGGTAATAAAAATAATAAGGAGGCCTTAAAATACACAGCAACGAACATTTTTTTAAATTATTCATTTCTTGAAACAGGTTTTTACTTATGAATTAAAATGTTAAGCTGACATGTATACGGTTTAAGCTATTTCAGCAAACTATAGATATCTTTATTAATACACATCCAATTCCAAAAATAACAATAAGTGTTTTTTAAAATTTTAATATAGATTGCACTAGCGAGAAAAGAGAATCAACATGAGTCTTGAAACACGAGTACAAATTTTTAATTATCATTTAATTATTAATTAACATTATATTTATATATATATATATATATATATATATATTTATATATATATATAACATTACATTATATATATATATATATATATATATATATATATATATATATATATATTCATATATTTATTTTTTAGAAATTAAAAAAATATATAGTGATGATTAATAGCCATTCAAAGTGATTAATATAGTCAATTAATAATTATTCAAAATTATTATTAGGTGTTAATTAAGATAAGTAATGGTATCATTTAAAAAATATTGTATAATCAGCTAAACTCTTGGGACAGTTCTAATACCTAATACTCAATTTCTAGGATATTAATTACTGTTTTGGGTAATGTTATATCTATAATAACTTTAAAATAAATCTCTGATTTAAAAATTAAATAAAGAAATAAGACGGCTAAGTATCTATATACCATTGTTTCAAACTTCTATAGTATGGAAGAGAAATATTCGCTCTCATTACTACTGCTTGGAGTTGAAACGGCGCAAAGAGTATGCATGTCCGGCAATACCTAAAGGAGATCCTACCAAGCATCATCTGAGCCGTAACGTGTCGAATAATAGACCATTACTATTAAAATGAAATATCCCTATTGAAGATAGATTAATTTAATGGTTTGATTTTATAAGTATGATCAGTATATTTTATAATCAAATATACGAATGGTTTAAAAATAATTAGGAATCCTAAGATTGAATAAACAGCTACGAACATTTATTCTGTTATTATTTTTCAAAACATGTTTTCCCAATAAATAATTTTTTTAAACTGAGATATAGACGGTTCAAACTATTTCTACAACCTGTAGCTTTTCCGTTTACTACTATAACAATAACAATATCTGATTTTTGAGATAAGTTATTGTACTAGTCAAAACACATAATCCGCTAATATTGTAAACAAGAGACGGCGCAAAGAGTTTACATGCCTAGACGACTGTTCGGACTAATCAAAGAGGGTCTACCGGGAATCATTTGAACCGTGATGTGGGCAATAATAAATTATTATTATTAAATACTAACATTCCAATAGAAGTTAGATAAATTTAATTCATCAAAGTAATAATTATAACTATTAACATTAAATGATTTTTCAGAAGCTAATATAGATAAGTAATTGAACCAGTTTAAAAATAGAATCAGCTACACTCATGGAACAGATCTCGTACCACCATTTTCAGTTTATTAATTACTGTTTCGGTTAATAATATACTTATAATATCGTTAATATTGTTTTAAAATTAAATAAAATCCTAGGACGACTGAGCATCAGTTTAACTGTTGTAAACCATTATAGTGTACATTGAAACAGAAATATACGCTCTCATTACGACTCGGCTTGAAATTGGAAGAGAAACGGAGCAAAGGGTATACATGTCTGACGATACACGACGGTTCAGACCTATCAAGGAGACCCTGTCGGACTCGTATACTGATCATTCATCACATTAACAGCACACTGATGATTAATATAAAAAACATGAAACATAAGATTGGTTGTGAAAATAATTAGAAACACCTTTGTTAAACATCAACGAAATTTTTTTTTAAGCATATTTAAAATACCAATATATATATATATATATATATATATATATATATATATATATATATATATATATATATATATATATATATATATAATGCCTATATATTAAATAAAGATCTGAGCCATCTAAACTCTAAACCGTTATAAAAAAATGAACAGAAAGACCCGCTCTCATAACGACTCCTTGGGATTAAAGGGGAAATAGCGAGGAGTATATATATCCGATAATACCCGACGGTTCGGACATCAAGGGTGTATTTAATTTTTAAAAGTAATAAGTATAATCAATATCACTACATATTATACTGATGATGAGTATAAAAACATCAAATATAAGGTTGGCTTAAAAAATAATTAGGAAGCCTTTCTTTAAATAGTCTTTTGCTCTCATTACGACTGCTTGGAATTGCGGCGCAAAGAGTATACATGTCCGACAATACACGGCGGATCGGTCCTATCAAGGAGGGTGTAGCTGAGTCTATCATCTGAGCAGTGACGTGGCAAAATGGTCGAAGAAAGAGCATCGATAATGAGAAGACACGTGAAGGGCACTAATTATAAGCGTAGACAGGATGAGGAGGAGGAGGTGGGATATGTCAATATCTAATTGGAGGAGGGGAGAGGGGAGGGGAGGGGAGGCGGGGGCGGCCGGGCGTGCGCCGCCTCAGCGCCAGTCGCCTCCGAGCCGCCGCCACCGCCCCCAGTCCGCTCCCCGCCCGCGCCGCTGCCACAGCTCAGGGCACGTGGCCTCGTTGAAACCAGAGTAGCATCCAAAATAGGGACCCCATCCTCGCTAAATAAAGCTAGCTCGCTCGGCCGGGACACAAATAACTCCCCCTACCATCTCCCCTGCATCGCCCATCCTCCATCTCGATATGTCGGCAAACTAGGGGCAAACTGGGGAAAAATTGCCGAACAGTGACTAAGCAAGTGTCAAGTGTCAAGTGTGAACTGTGAAGACGTCCGTGGTGCCGTGCTCTAGCTGGTTGAATTCGGGTCAAATATACGGTCTGTTGCAAAATTTGGTCCCCTTCAACCAGCTGTAGTCGGCACCACAAATTGCACCAGATCCTCCCATATCGGACATTTTGTACAACTTTTTTTTTCTTTTTTTTTTGTTATAAAATTCTTGTTCTACATCAGATACAGCTGTTGTGTGAGTTAATTTTAGCATGTATTTAAAAACGTCATCCTTGGCGCTATAACAAATGTGTGCTTATTCTCTTGATGTTTGGTCTTTTGTTAAGCCAGATGATGAGAGCGTGTAATAACATAAGAGTAAAACATTTTTGGAAAGCACAATGGAAGAGTGAAAATTGGAGTCACCGAGCCAGATCACTACACCACTACCAGTACCCTACAACCTACACCCTGCTCTAGCACCGCACGTGCACTAGCACTAGCACATTCTGACCTTCCCCTCCCACTACCTCAAACATCTCTTAATGCATTTAGGCACAATCAATACAGCCTCAGTCCGCTTATTAAGCCCCTCAGGCTGAGTGGATAAGATCAGAATGGCACCTGTAAAAGTTAGAATACTGTTGGTAATCCAGAAATTTCATTTTTCTTGAAGTTGACTTTGTAGATCAATAATGTTAATGTCTTTTATTAACAGATCTGGATTGCGTAACACGATTAACATTACAGGAAAGGTTGACTGAAATTTTGGCTCTCTATTGTAGGCTGAATTATTACAAACTGGCAGTTGAAATTGTAATGTTTTTTTGTAAATATTTTTCTCACGTATAATTCATGTTTTTTTTATAAATATCCTGTTCTTGTAATACTCTGGTAAAAGATATATCACATTACATGTACCGGGTGTATGTATATGTTTTTATATAAGTTATTTTTAAAACTAATGTTAATAAGTGACTTTGGAGAGTTGGAAACACCAATGTTTGTTTGCTCTGAATTTAGAGTAAATGTAAAAGAAAAATAATGTTTATACAAACTCCGCCGCTCAGCTTAAAAGCTTCCACTTGCAATGCTGCTATTTCAATGCTATTTGATTTTTGTATTTATTCTGTTATATTTATAACTCTGTGTGTGTGTGTGTGTGTGTGTGGGTTTTTGTTATGTCTGTGTGCTATTTTAATAAGTAATTATTTATGATGATGAGCTATTTCTATTTTCAGGTATGAGTGCCGTTATACGTTGGAATTGAGGTACGAGGCCTCTATTAGCCATTCAGGTGATGCAGAAGGGTGGACTTGGGCTTTCTGGGGATTAAGTTGAGGCTGAGGCGGCCACTGGGCGATTAGAGCCCTCGCATCGCAAGTCCGACCTTAAGCCCCTGCTTTGGCAAAGTTCACAACAGCCACGCCTCTTCATAATACCGTCCAGAGTTTCAAGTTTCTTCAACATCAATCGATACCCCGCAGTACGACCTCCTGTCAAATTTATCGAGATGAATTCGTGGAAAAGAATAAAAATAAAAATAAATAAAGCTGTTCGTCTTAAAAAGTATATATTTTAAGTTCGAGGAACTGGATAATTTTTCGTTATCTTCTTTTTAACCAATTTTTTCACTCAACAATCAATTTTATGAAAAGTTATAGTAACAAAATAAAATGCTAAACGTAATACACATATATTTCAGGCGTAATATTTTTAATACCAAAAACCTCACGTGAAACAATAAAATAAACCGCGGTAAATTAATGTCGAAAGTGATTATCATAACAAATAATGAATAAAAAATAAAAATTTAATACTTCTAAAAATTCTTGAGACAGAGAATAACGATAAAATATATATTAATAATCCAAATATTATATGGAGAACACAGAAATATAACTACCTATAAATTCATTTCAGAAACAAGATAAGATTATTGAAAAGCGAAAAATAAATAAATATTAAAATGTGTTATATAACAATTTAAGATTAAAACTAAATGTTCCATCAATACAGCGATTCAGTCGGCGTCGCTGGATACATAAAACTGCGCAGTTCTGTATACATGAGAATAACATTAAAATTAACTACCATGTAGGAATCAATATTAATAAAAATATATAAAAGTCATAAAATATATTACATTTTTAATATACTTACACGGTTGATTTTACACGGTTAAAAACCGCGAGTGTTTAAATCCTACGTTTATTAATTAACTACATCTTCAAATAACCTTAAATATTGAATCAATATAAATAATACTTCATAAATGAAAAATAATTTTCTATAATTTAAAACCAAAGATTATTAATTTGTTCTGAACTAAAGAAAATAAGTCGTGAACAGAAAATTTAAAATAAGAAAAATACAGAAAATTAAATAGTAAATATTAAAAGGTACAAAATAACACAATAATATTTTCTTATGACTCTTAATTGTTATAATATTGTTTTGTTATAGTAGTTACGATATGAGTTATTGCAAAAATTATAATTTATAACACTACTAGAACTCGTGAACTAAAAGATGAACTATACATTAAACCCATAACAGGAACCAATTATAACTTTGATGTTTTTAAACGCCAAATTCATCTTTGTTCGTCTTTATTTTATATGTGAATTAACTGTTATTGGCAGTAAAATATCAGTAAATGGTAAAATCACACACTTTTACATTGCATTAATATAAATATTAGGCTTGAATGGTTAAACATTTCGATTGGTGTAGTAAATGTTTCAAAAGTCGAATATGTGTTATTAATTCACGTTCTAAGTTGATTAAGACTGTTGGGGGGGAAAAAAAATCTTATATAGGTAACAATATTAAAAACCTAAAATTTTAAACACATGATTTTAGGGAAATACAAAAAAAAAAAAAACTATTTTAGAAGAGTTTAAGAGAATTTTAAGAACTAAGAATAGTGACACTAGAAGTTAAATGAATAAAATCCATTGTTCTCTAACTATTTAATAGTTGAGTGCACATTACAAATATTTAATAATAATCATGTTTGAAAAAAAAAAGATTAAAGAATATATTTTAGTATTTATAGCAACAATTCAAGAAATAGTTATATATAAGATTTATCGTAGGGCCATTTTTATGAAATACATTTAAATGTACATTATTTCCGGTTTATAATTGTATTAAATAATGAAATGTATTTAAATAAATCATTTTATTTCTCTTTATTAGAATCGATAGCTCTGCCGGCCTATCTATATTCCGAATGAAGAGCCAGGATCAAGTATTCCTTTCAAATAAATATTAAAGGGGTTTAATGTGAGTAAATCAATTTTGTATAAACTTTATTAATACTAAAGTAGAAAATCAATTCCATGTTTAATTAGTCATTCAAGGATTTTATATATTTTAGTGAAAGTTTATGAAACCTGTTCAACCAACTATTCTTGAAATACATATCTTGATATTAATGGAGGATGGAAATAGTTGGGGGTGCAGTAAAAAATAAACACAATTAATAAGTGGAAACTTATTATTATTTATGTGTACCAACGTTTCGACCTACTTTGTACGTCATCATCAGGGCCAATAGGAGTGGCTAGTCGGTGCAAAAAGTAACCGGCAAGTCTTTATTTATTACTTCCACTTGCCAGTTACTTTTTGCACAAAGTAGCCACTCCAATTGGCCCTGATGATGACCTACAAAGTAGGTAGAAACGTTGGCACACATAAATAATAATAAGTTTCCACTTATTTATTGTGTAAATTTTTGACTGCACCCCAACTATTTCCATCCTCCATTAGTACTTACAAGTCAACGATTTTCTATCTTGCTATTAGTATATTAAGTAATATTAAATTAACATAACCACAAGTTTTAAACTTAATAGAACAGTTTTTAACAATTAATTTGAAAGAGCCTTGGCTCCTGATTTTAATAATTTTTTCTTAATTAATTGTTTTTTATACATAATGCTATACAAATTTTTGGTATGCAGAAACATTTTTTTTTATATTATACTTTAAAGTTGAGTGATAAATAAAAAATCTTTTCTTAGAGGGTTCTAATTTATTTTACTGTTCTAAAAAAATTTTTTTAAGTAAAAAAAATAATATTTATAACTCTCAGCATAACATTTACAAAATAATTATATTAATTTCAATGTGTCGTTAAAGTTTTCTTTGTTTTTCAAATTTTATAAATTTGATATCTTTTCGAACATTATTATAAACTATCAAATTCCATCTTTAATAGTGTTCAAATATTTTTTTAAATATCTAATTGACCCAAATATGAGGGAGAAAGAACGCTAAGTATTTAAAAGATAGAATATTTGTATGAAAACTTATATTATGGCTTAAAAGTATTTAACTTCAGCAACAGTACATTTTAAAAATATTTTAAACGCATTAACTCGAAATCTAATTAAATAGAATTTTACTGTATTATATTACACAATATAACTCAGCCATTTTAATTTGTTATATGTGTGCATCTCAATCATCACACTTATTTTTTTTATCCGTACGTAAACCGCAAATGCGGGAGTTAACTCTATAAACACAAATAAATAAATAATAAACACAAATTATTTAACAATGAATTTTCAAGAATAGATTTCTTTGATTCATGTTAGCGATCATAACTCGATTATTCAATCAATACTCTTAAGCGGACTTCAAACAAAGATATTGAAAACTGAATAATAAAATTGATTAACTATAAACAACACAGCCTTATTGAATTAATTCTTACTTACATTAACAACTATTTACTAATTTTATATACATATAATCACGAGAAAGATTATTTTGAAAGGGGTAAACAATACTATTGGTAAAAAATAAGTTTGAAGAATATTTACTCTAGAATAGATTTCCTAAAACTATTTAATACTCGATACGATACTTAAAAGCATTACAGACTTAAGCGCCATGTAGAGGAAAATAAGACAACCAAACAACCAAATGTTACGACTTTCTTTGTACTGCCACCTTGATAAATCTACTATAAACGTTCATATTTTTATTGCGGTTTAATTTTTAATAATATACTCGTATTATATTTACTAGCGCGAATCGCACAATAAAATCATGTTTTTTTAACCCTCCTCCCCTACCCCATTTTTCCAATGACAAATTTGCTACTACTGGGTAATAGCCATGCGTTTACGACCCATGGCTTTGAAATACTCATTGCCATTAAAAAATTAATCATTTAGGGTTAAAAATAAAAATTACAAAACTTGTAATTATAGATACATCACTCAGGAGAGCAACAAAGCAGCACTGGGTCGCTCACGTCCCAGTGGGTAGGGGAGGAGGGTTAATAATTTGGTCATTGTGTGGATTTTTAATAAGTGAAATTCGATTATCTGAATTTTTAACAATTCGAGCTAGTGTGTTTTAACTTGTTTACAAAACACATCCGCATTTATAATCTTTCCATCGTAGGAAAAACAGGATGAAAGCAGTGTACAAGCTCGGGCAAATACTGCCCCAATAACGTTAGAGGGAAAATTTATAGCCACTATTGATAGCGTATCAGGGCCTATGAGCGCAGCTTAATCGGCGTTGTGACAGCGTGGTGTGCCAAAGCACTGATAAACCGTACGGTGTTTTAGGGTATTGTAGAAAATAATTAATAGGATCAGATAAATTTTTAAATAAAAACAAATTTTCATAAAATATTTCCCATTATTTTATATCAATTTAATAAGATTTAAAAATAATAAATGCGTAAAAAAGTTAGCTAAGTGTAATTTATTAAACTATACCGTTCAGTTTATCCAAACGTTTGACCTCAATAATAATGAATCTGTTTGGTCCGATGATGGTTATAAATGGTGGATATGAATGGCCACGGTAAATAAAAGATAAATTCCATAGTAATTATTTGTTAAGTATTTGTGAATATTTATCAGATTGTAAATGTAAATAGTAGCAAAGAGATAATGGTAATAAAAGAAACAAGTTTGGATTATACCGATTCGTTTCCAATAACCCTGCTCATTAAAAACCGGTGAAACTTAATGATCACAATACTTGATTCAACTAACATGGTGAATAGAAGTTTTAAATCTAGTTTATGAGTTAATTGGATGCGTAATTTAATATTCCAATTATTCTTTTTTTCTTTATCCGTCGCTACAGTCAGGAATATACTTTAGACTCCCTCACAATCTGTCTATAGCCGTCTGATCCATCGCTTTCGTCCTCCACGCGGTTACTCCAAGTTTGTACATTTCTTCTATATCCTTCTGCCAGCTTTTCTGGGGAGCAACCATCTTCTTTTCCCTTATTAAACCTCTGTCGTTATCTTCCTCATCCATCTAGCAACCATTCAATATATACAAACCGATTTAACGTTCTCGACTTTAGAAATCTAACAAAATACTCAAGCCCTATGAAGCCATCAATTACCTTTTCTTTCTGTTTCTCCCGATGCCTTGATATTTGCATATTGCAATATTTCAGGGGTGGGCAACCTACGACCCAGTGACCCATTTCATTATTTCAAGAGATCCATTTCAGTTCTAAAAATAAAGTATAATACTTAAAAATAAATTATATAATATTACCACCTGTATCTAAGCAAACGTTTGAAAATAAAGTTCATTCAACTGTGTTATTTATAATTATTTTCTTAATAAAATATTTTACATTATTTACTAAAATCCTGTTTTATACGAAAATAGCTCTAACCCAAACTCTCTTTGATACGTCACTTAGATTGAGTTTGGCAAAAAAAAAAAAGCTTGCCGACCCCTGGATTATTTTTTTTTTTAGCTTTCTTTAATTATTTAAGCATGTTTTTATACAAAAATAATTTTTAAACAAATCTAAACATTATTCTAAATATATGTTTTCCTAAGATTATAATACAGAAAAGAACGAAATAGCTCGCAAATCTTTAATCCACACGTGGTATCATATTTCTCATGTAAATGTTTTACTATTTTCAAATGATACGATACATATTTGCGTTATCTTCTTTAGTTCACCAACGGTTGGGACGTTTAAGTTGTCTGTTAATCTGGGAGCATTAATAAGTTGATAAATCGTTTTAATAATAATTAAAAATGAAATAATAAATTAATAATCAAAAAAACAAGCTGACTGTACGTTATCTCTCGTCATTCCTTGATTGATTCAATTTTTGCATGAGTGCATTAAAACTCAAATGGACTCATGAGTATCCTTTCCCATTACTTTTAATTTTCAAAAAAAATTTTTTTAATGAAAAACCCCTAATCCCTTCAATTTTAAAAGATAACGCCTATTCCCAGACCCATAGAACATTAGTCTAAATCTGACAACTTATAACTAATTTACAAATCTATAATAAATAAAACTATAATAACTAATAATCGAAAATGTTTGTTGTGTACATTCACTATCTTAAGGTGTAATATATAAATTGTTAAAAGAATTTTTCCATCAGTTGGGAAAATCATAATTGTATTTGTTATATATTAATTTAATATTCTTATTAATATGCCTGTATTTTTATATACCAAGGAAACATTTAATTTGTTAATTCAGATTTATTTATTATTATAATAAATATTCTTATAAAGTATCTATACTTCTGTTACATCTCCTTAATGTGATTACAACTAGAACTATGATTTTTTATTTTATACATTTTTTTATAAATTAAACAACTTATTGAAGAAAACCATTCATACAAACATATGTTACATTATAAAACATGTTGCTATCTAGTTATCTTCGTATCTTAATTTCAGTTCTTTGAATTGTTTATTCAAATCTTTTAAATGCTAAGGATTCGAGAAAATCTTTTAAGCAGTGTGTCCCCAAATCTGAATAGCTTAGCTTCTACCGGCACACTCTAGGGTAATGTTGAACAAGAGACAGGAATACTGCCATCCTCTCTAAGGTCTTTTTATACGTTTCAAAATCCCTAGAGTGATCTACATGTCCCTGCACATTACATTTCAAGATCTTCGTGACAATTTATAGAAAACTACAGAAAACTGTTGCAATGGAGTGATATTTTCAAGTTGAAGTAGCAAAACAATTGTTTTTTAAACGGTATTACCGTTGTTTCAAGTAATTTAAAATTATTTGGCTTCACCAAATTTGTGTGTTAAATAAACGTTACCCTAAGACCCGGTATTGTTACAATATATTAAGTAGAAGGATAAATATCTATGTTAACGTGAGAGCTCTCACAAGAGCATATTAGCATAATTTAATTTGGTTAAATTAATACTACAGTATTTAAACTAAATACATTTAAATGCAACTGTTTTCATGTATTTGTTATATTTATTGGTACAAACTTTTCTCGACTCTTAATAAATAAGCTTTATTCAGTTCTTGAGATTCAGTCGTAAACTCGTAAAACTATCTTTTGGCAAAGTTTCGAGACTATATTATTCTCACATTCATGAAACAGACTTTTAGTGAATTAATTAAAGCATAATCAATGATAAATATAAAATTGTCACTTGAACTAGTAAGGCCCATGAACAGATTACATACAAATACTCACTTAAATTGGCACGACCAATAGTTTTAATCTTACCATTCATTTAATTTAATATTAAAAAAATATTGGAATTTTAATAATAATTTTTTATTAATTGCTTAATTTTTAAATATTTTTATTTTGAAGAGAAAAGATTTGCCCTGGCCGGGAATCGAACCTGGGTCGTCCGCCTCTCCGTGGCAGTGCTCTTACAATTTGAGCTACCAGGGTCGCCTCTCAGTCAGGACAAATCCGTTTTCTTTACTGATCCCATAACCCTGTCTTCTCGCAATTTTGCGATGTATACAGGAGGAAGAATGTTCACTGAACATTACTTTAATTAGGATCTTGTTGACTTACTTCATTATATTAATTATAATATTTAATTAATTGTTTTAATGTTTAAATATTTTTTATTTTGAAGATAAAAGATTTTCCCTGGCCGGGATTCGAAGTCGTCTGAGAGGCGTCCCCCAGTAGCTCAAATGGTAAGCGCGCTGCCACGAAGAGGTGGACGACCCGGGTTCGAATCCCGGCCAGGGCAAATCTTTTCTCTTCAAAATAAAAATATTTAAAAATTAAAACAATTAATAAAAAATTATAATTAATATAATGACGTAAGTCAACAAGATCCTAATTCAAGTAATGTTCAATGAACACTCTTCCTCGTGTATACATCGCAAAATTGCGAGAACCCAGGGATAGGGGATCAATGAAGAGAACGGATTTGTCCTGACTGAGAGGCGACCGTGGTAGCTCAAATGGTAAGAGCGCTGCCACAGAGAGGCGGACGACCCGGGTTCGAATTCCGGCCAGGGCAAATCTTTTCTCTTCGAAATAAAAAAGTATTTTAAATATTATCATTCATCACGTATATTTTTCTTCTTCTGGTTTCGACTGTGTCGTCAAAGTCTTTGCCGACGTTTCGCTGGCCATACTGCTTGCTCCCTTAGGGCTTAATTTGAGACTTATGAGTATGGGAAGTTACGAAACGTTGGCAAAGAATTTAATGACACGACTGAAATCAGAAGAATTATGTGATGAATAGGTTAAGATTACAAATAATTTATAAACTGCTCAGCTAAATCGTTTAGCTCCGAATATTCCCCTGTCTTTGCACTTAATAATATTATTCCTTACTAAGATTACTCCTTACTAATTGTCGCTATAAATAATTAGTTATTACTACAACAGTATTTAATTTATTACGTAATTATAAATTCTATTGGGAGCGAGGGAGCTCAGTGTGTAGATAGCTGAGGCCATGGGTTGAAATCCGCCTGTGTAAGATAAATTATTCAATCTGTTAAGAGCTATAAATTGACCCTGTGGGATCTGCAGTGCTCTCCTGTACTGAACCTAACCTCTCTAATTCGAGTATTCTTAATGGAGTGAAAACCTGATAGTTGAGCGTTATATCGGCCAAATCACATCCATGCAGACCGTTGGTTAATATACAGAGTAGTCCCTACCATGTACAGAGCCTGTAGTGGTTCAGTTTTTATATTGTTCATACTGTTTAATGAATTCTTATTAAGCAAAGATCATCTTCTTTCACTCCCATTCCATCCACGATTGTTTTTCCGAGCCGAAGAGCCGATCTCATTAATACTGAAGGACGATTTACCCAAATTAAAGCAAATATTGTACGACCACTATAATTCCGAACAGCCTATCCTTCCTTTCAGACTGATGTAGCTGCTGTTGGAACAAAAACAGACCCGAACAGTCCTCGTACTGTTCCCACTCGACCGCAGATACACCGGCACTATTTATAATGCGGCCTCGGACCGGTGTGAGTCCAAACGGCAGACGATACTCGGCAATTATCGCCTCTTTTAGAACAGGCCGGTCCCACGCAACTCACGCTGTCACGCAAACCAATCGTTAATTATATGTTCCTTGACCTCTCCGAAGGAGGAGGGCTTACTCGCGTCCTGGAAGGAATAATATTCAAAGGTATCGAAAGCAAATATAAAACAGTTATAAATAATTCAGTTATTTTAATATCGAAATATTATTATTATGTATATATATAGTCTTCATTCACTTTTTTCACTAGCCGAATAGTACACTACATTGCCAGGATCGAGATTATTATTTTGGATTTTGGATTTGGATTTTAGATTATTAATTGTGGCTCCTTTTCTCCTTTTAACATATTCTTGTAGCGTTGAGATTCCTACTATACTTGTTTTTAATAGCAACATACACTACAAGGTGAAGTATTTTTCCCTGGTTGGCGCATAGACCATGAAGAGCTTTGACCGCGCGATATGTTCAATATGTGAGCATATATTGCTTTTGGAAGTGCATATTGCCACGGAGAGGTAACCTAACCTAACTGTGTTGCCAACCATGGTTTGTTGTTTATTCATTTAGCATCACTTTATGCTGTGAAAGCTAGTCGAATGATGCTACATAGACAGACTTAAATTTTATTAATCATATTTACCTGACTATTGCCAGGTATAATTTGGATAGGGACCATTTTAGGACCCTTCCGAAGGTCACCTACGAACTTGTGTATGGAAAGTTGTTAATACTAACCACTATACCATAGATTACCACTACGAACCATGGTTTCCATCGTGGAGTCGCATCCTGCCCAAAGGTCCATAGTTCCCTGTTTGGAATCAGTAGACGCACGAGGACTTACATTTTCCCCCAAAACAAACCGTCTCTGGACCAAACTTCTGGCGGCTACTTACATGGTGGGGATTCACAACGTTATAACCGATGGAAGAAGACGGGGATGGGCAATCTACTCCTACGTTTGGTCGTTCTGAGTTGGCTATAATACTCTGACCAACTCGACCATACATATTGCTTTTAGTAAAATCTATCTATTAATTTTATTTAAACTGCTTTTATTACTCTGCCTAGGCAATAACATTTTCTGAGATTTCGCGCTTGATAACACAAGAACTTTTTTTGCCAAATATAAAGATACTTTTTTCTTTTCCATATAATCAACTATTGCTTAAATGAATTATATTAATAGAATTAGGTGAACTCAAGGGCAGTTGAAACAAAGAAGATCCAATCAATCTAAGAATATAGAGGCAATGGGCGATTTTTAGAAAATATTATTCAGCTCACCATCATTTCATTTTACGGTAAAATATGTTAGCATTTATAGGTTTTGGTTTGGAAACTTAATAGTGTTCTTAAATCTCCTCTCATCGATCCGATTGATATTGATATTAGGTCCAATGAATATCTTTTTTTTCTTGTTTTAAGACAAAGCGAACTGAATGTTATCCACTTAGGAATAAACACAGATTAAAATAAGGTAAATTATAATAATAACATATATTAATAAATCTTTTATATGTAGAAGTAAATAATGACGGACATGTTTAACATGATAAATAAAATAGAAAATAGTTTAAGTAAAGAACTTTATATTTTTTAATACACTTGTATTATTCCGTATTATAAAATACACAATATTAATCCGATATTTGTTCGTGTTATATCATTACACAAATTGAAAATTTATAATGTAGCAAAATTACTTGACCCATGGATAAATTATATGACTTTTTCAATGTGATATGAAAACGGAAAAAAAAATTGAAGAGTGAAAAATTGGCATCTTCGCTGTCGTTTATAATCTAAGAAGTTTCCATTAAAAAGAAATTATAAATATTAAAGAGAAGAGCTTAATTGAAAAAAAGAACGATACATTGCAGTTAATTTAGCAGCCGTTTACGGCATTGCACCACTCCCCTGCAGTATTTACTGGAATCGGTCGGCTCACTAATTTATCAGGAAGCAAACAATTATTAATTCAATAATTCAATTAGTCCTTAATCAAATAAAGCCGCTACATAACATTAGTGTGGATGAAGAATCTTTCAATTTATGACTTCCTTATGAATGAAGGAAGTCGAAAAGTATATGGGGAAAGGCAGAGTACAGTGAAGCAGCGGTTGTTAAAAGGATTCAAGCATTAACTTATAAAATTAACAAAAAAAACAACAAATTTATATTAATAGTATAGTAGAATTTTAATAGTTGTATTGTTTAAAATTCATACACCTTACAACGACAATTGATTTTCTATTAATGTATAAACTCAAAAATGTTGAATCAAAGTGACTTGTTTCAGAGTGTGTGTTAGAATGAAACCAAAACATTTCTTAAAAAATAGGGTTTGGCTGTGTCATGGACACGGACGTGTGTTGTACGAGAATACGTTTACGTGACGCGTGATATTTTTACTATAAAATATTATTATTTATGTATTATATCAAAGGAAACGATAATTCTTCGGCATACAAGTCGAATCATAAATAATGTTCAGCGGTTTTGAATTCTGGTCCAGAGCAATGTCAAGACAATGTTTTTTATTCTAAAGCATAGTGCGCTCGCTGCCTTGTAAGCAGAACCTCCGACTACGGTGCACTTCTGTCACACTGTAGATACTCGATCGGATCATCGGTGGCGTTAGCTGGCACTCAACTGGTTATAACGTTAGCATGAAATGAATTCCAGTATACTGTAATCTTAATGTACTATAATGCTTATGCAATGGTTGACCAAGTAAGAATTGTAGCCAAGCTTTTACCACTGACTTTTTGACCACGCCGCTCAGATACGTAGATTTATGTTCTACGTGTTCTATCCATATGTTATACGTTTTATGTTCTATCTTCTTTATGATTTTGAACGCCTGATCAACTTCTAATTGAAGCGGTAGCCGTTGCACCATTGTGTCCACATAAATGACTTTTCCGATGATACCATAGCTGCCGTTGTAACGCAACCTACGTATCTACATACGTTGCATAGGTCGAAGCACAAATCCGTTCGAATGCCACGTGGTGACAACGTGGGCACTTGGTCCGAGTCCAGTGATTTTTAGACGTATCGCACTGTTTTAAGTCCGCCACTGTTTCTTCAAGGAAAATATTACTACTAAGCAGCGGTAAGTGTTTTTCTTTTGTTGGCTTCCATGAGCGCAGAAACTATAGAAGATCCGAATGGATTGCTGACAAAAGTCGTAGTGAAACGAGCACTACCTGCTGCCCAATGTGTCTTCATAATCGACCATCGCATTCAATCGAGTCAGTTGTCGATATAGATTTACATTAGATATACATTTTTTATTATAAATGTTTTGGTTTCATTCTCACACACACTCTGAAACAAGTCACTCAGATTCAACATTTTTGAATTTTGTATACATTAGCTCTAATCTGATACCGTCTATTATAGAAGCTGCTGAAGAATCTGAATAATAATTTATTGTAGTAATATAAGTAGAAATATTAATCTTAGAAATAGTATAATATATACATAAAGACATTCATATAAAAAATAAGGGTATTGGACATTATATCTGCAGCCACGGTGAATAAGTGTTCATGTCGAATATTAAGGGATACGGAATCATGCAGAATCTTGGCTTGAAATGGAGCTGTAATATAAGCAATAACTCCATTTAGAAACAATCCCTGAGTTAGCAACTCATGCACTACAAGAAAGACAGGATTCCAATTCCATCAGGATAAGAAACTCATTTTGGACAAAATGCGATTTGATTACTTATTTATCAGAGATGAAAATATATTGAACAATTGATTGTAGGAGGCAGATAATGGCCATCTTTTTAAACTTTAAAAAAAAGAAGTAATTAGTAGTCTTTAAAACTAAAGAAAAAAAATGCCATCCATTCACTGAATCTTTGTTTATACTAGTCCACCTTGAATGTTTATTTAATTTTTAAAAGTTATTATTGAACCACTAAGTGGGAAAAGGGAATAAGTGACTGAAACCTATTTTTTTCAGAAACACAAAAAAACTGTCTAAATATCTAAAATCTGACATTTCTGTTGATCTTACAAAATAACACTAAACATGAAAAATATACTTACATACACGGGCAATCCATTTATATATATATATATATATATATATATATATATATATATATATATATATATATATATATATATATATATCTATTACAACATTATTTTATACTTTTAGGATATATGAACTATTTATTTATTTAAAAGATATTCCCTTTTTCCACTCAGTGGTTCAATTATTGTTTCATTCAGTGTATACAGTTTTTTTAATTATAATGCGAAAAATGGCTTTTTATTGGACCTTAACGTAGCCAGAAGCCATTTACTTTGATAAATATGAAATATAATTCAGAAAATTATAAAAGATATGCAATATAGGATGATATTTTTTTTCTCGATTAGTCAATCAAAATCATAAAGCTTATATTTACCAATAGTACTCCTCAATGATATCAAATCGTATGATGTTATCAGCAGATGGTGTCATAAGCCATAAACTTCGTACCAGAAAACTATTGCAATATTAACAGAACAATCCGGATGTTGCAAGATCATTATTCTAGATTGTCCCGTTTCCTTTGATTTATGGAAGGAAAGGTTTATTTCTTAAGTGACCTATTATTCGCCAAGTTCCTTTCCCAAGCGGCTTTATGGTATAAGTTCCGCTTTGGAAAGTTGCGTTGTCGACTTCCTCCAGTTTTATTGCCCAGCCCTTTCATGAATAAGAAGAGAGATTGCGGTAATTTTTTGTGAAATAATGAGATGAACTTCAGGAAAAAAATGATAATTGAAACATCCCTTCGAAGATTAAACTGCTATCAGCTTAAATTATTAAAAGATCTAGGGAATTACTGAAATAAAGATAATGAGAATAGGCAAAATACCAGCAGCAGCTGTTCTACTATATAATAGAATTTCTATACACACAAGTACTGCGGTAAACAGTTATGGAGGAATTATTTAAATTCACTCATTAATATTTGTCTGCTAATTTATTTATTTAACGCCTTTTTAAGACTAATCGGACGAGGTTATAGCAAGAGTCCCAATGCTTGCCTATCCAGGTGTAATTAGGGTAACTAATGATACCGTAAAGGCATATGAACCCCATTTTACCTTCCTTACGAAACAGAGCATGACCAACAATTAATGAATGGTTTCTGGCGTACCAATAGCAAAATTTAACTTTGGTACGTATAATCGTACCCAAAAATATTGTTAGAAATTTTGTTTTTTAATATTCTTATTTTTTTTTTCTAAAATTCGAAAATTATGCATTCGTTGAAACAAATCTTAAATTCGTACAAAAATAAATTCAAGAAATGTGAATTACCTTATTTTTTGTTAATTACCTGTTAATTATTTTGTAAAGCAACTATCGTTTCATCAACGTGTTCCAGCGTATTATCTTACAAACACCTTATAAAGTATTACCGAAAAGTGAACTCAAATTTCAGAGTATCTCAAAATACTTCTCCGATACCACTTTCATTCCAATTAAATATAACAATACCACTATAAACTCATTTGGTGCAGTTGTGTTGGACATAGGTCGTATCTAATTCTTTAATTTATGCTAATATATGCAATATGCTTTTGCCAAGTTTAACATCGACTCTTGTAGAGTTTTAAAGATTTAAGAAAATAATATTTTAGACGATTACTTATTTCAAATACTAAGGATGAAGCAGCCCATTAATTTAAAATAATATAGTAATAATGAGGTAAAATTTATAATAATAAAATATTTATTTAAGAAATTATATAAATGCCATTTACCACATACTGTACCTGCTATCTTCTTTTGAAAACCTCCCCTAAGGGATTCACGTTGAAGCGTGTATGGAAAAACCCTCCCATTGAAGTCAATCCTACCTAGCGTGGTTCATCTCTCGGTAGTAGATCCCTGCTCTAGAGACGTTTCAGTCTCCTTGTCGGATTGTAATGTTTCTGTCAGTAATGTTGGTACCAGTAATGGAGGTAAAATTTACCGTCGACAAAGTTATTTTTATACAACCAAAAATATGGGAAAAGAACTCCAATTGAGGAGTTCAGGATGAAATGTGGACAATTCAAAAATTTCGAAAATTGAATTTTTCACATTTTTTGCTAGTTATATCAATTTTTATCAAGTAATTTCGTCTAATACAACAGTTAGCCACCATATTTCTTATGGTTTTAGTTAGGTTCTGAACCTGAAGTTTCGGGAGCATAGAGAATAGCTAAAGTAGCAAAAAATGTGAAAAAGTAAATTTTTAAAATTTGGAGTTGTAGGCTTTTGGTCCTGAACGCCTCAACTACTTATAAATTCATTTGTTAACAAACTACAAATTCATTTAAACCATTAATAATATGAAGAAACATTCGCATGGCTAATACATAAAATAATCTTTGTAATCCATAAACTGAATGATTTATCATCTAAGAATTTTTCATAAATGATACATAAGACTTTTTCATACAAGTTACAGCATAAAGGCACGCAAGGGCCCCAAGCAGCACCCCCTATCTAAGCAGTACTGTATATTTACAAGCGAAGATATTTTATTCATGAAGGAGTATAGGACAGTGTTATTTCGCTATTCGCTCTCTTAAAATCTTCTGTGGTATGGGTTTAAATAAAAAAATTGACTAATGGACCATGTAATTTTCTATTTATACATTATCGACTATTACTTTCAAAACAGAAACTAAAAACAAGATTTATTGTAAATAAATACCACAATAACAGAACGTAACATGGGGTCTGGGTGCAGTACATGGTAGAGACTGTAGAGTTTCATGGACAACGGTTCTGCAAGGAGGTGACTTGTCCTAGGTCACGCTCAACCGCCATATTCCCCCCCCCTTATTTTGGATACCTTATTTTTACAATATTTTATAGAGGCTGGGTGGGCCCCAGGAGGGTGCTAGATCCTATGTGATCCATCTGCCGCTGCAAACAGACTAAATAAAATTCATGGCCTGCAGCGGGATTTGAACAGGATTTCCGCCATGGCAACTCAGAGCTCTACCACTTAGCCACTCCGCTCCCTAAACATAAGTTACTGAACTATTATTAGTGAACTTGAAAAATAATAGTTGACCTAATATATACAGTGGAACGTCGATTATCCGAAAGTACAATTAACGAAACTGTTTTTTTCAAATGTAATTGTAAATAATTTGATCAGATCATCCAGTTACTTATTTGTATTGTTAAAATTATTGTTATTTTAAATGAAATTTGACAAAAAATAAAATGATTTTTCCATGAACGTCAAGTCAATAAGGGGGCCCTAATCACTTCTCGGAAACAGCAAAAAAATTAACTTAGACTTACTACGTATTTGTTTACTAAGAACTGTAAACATAATTAGGTAATTTCATTCGTTTCTCTAAATCCATTCCTATTCATTTGGTTGGTATTTTGTAGTGAATTTCGATTATCCGAATTTTTGATTATCCGAACCACCCCTGACAACATGTGTGTGTGTGTGTGTGTGTGTGGAATAAAATGGTCAAAATGGTTGAACGTTGTCTCTTTAATAAACATTCCTCCCAACTTAGGAGAAATTTTTGACCTTCACCCGGACCATTTTGTTCCACATACATTATTAGAAAATTTTACATTATCTTGAATTCGTATTAATTTACATATTTGTATGTTTTAATAATAGTAATGAAAATAAATGTATTTATAATTCAAATCGTTGAATAGCAATTTCTTTTTTTTTTTACTTGATTACGTGAAGTCCAATAGCAGGAAAATTAATTTTTTTGTTGATGAAAAATGAGATTCTATTTATTCTGTCATCAGCTATTGATCGGGCCACAGAGATTAGCAGACCCTCCCTAATCCCACCCAACCTCTTTGAGAAAAACTTGTTGTCGTGCGTGATTTTAACCCCTCCCTGCATTAATGGTTATGGTGCCTTGAAAAGAGTATACTCGATAACAAGGAACGCGTCTCAAGAACCTTCATCGACTGTAGTAGCACTGTTTTTTTTTTCAAATATTTCTCATTCTACACATTCTACCTCATAATATGTAATTTTCAACACAATAATAAAATCCAAGGGCCGCCTAAGAAAAAAAAATCATGGTAGATATATCATTATTATCAATGATAATTGTATAATTACAAACTAAATCATGTGATCTTTTATCAATATTACTTATTGTTCTTAAAAATCTAATATTAATAAACTGTGCGATTAAAATATTATGTTTAACTATTAAGGATATTCAAAAGTCTACCAAAGAGGTTTAAATTATTTGTTTACTTCCTTTTTTTGAGGATTTGTGACATTTTGCAATACCACAAAGTTCAAATCGAAATAAAAAAAAAATGGAAAAAATAATTTATTAAGCGGTATGAACACTATTGTACAACCTTCTCCACTATAACTCATAAAGGATCTCAGTTTCAGTATATGGTAGAGTGTACTGTCTGAAGGAAAACGGTTGTGAATGAAGGCGATTTGTTCGATATCAGAGCTAGGCTTTTCCCTCAATTCTTGTACCCTCTTTCAATAGGATGGGTGAGCCATAGTAGGGTCTAGAGATCACACGTGGTCCATTCGTGGGTGTTAACTGATTGGATTAAATAACTTATCTGCCACAGCTGGGTTTGAACCCAGGACTTAGCTACCTCAGCCCCTTTCTCAACTCGAATATTAATTTTTTTTTTCTCGATACCTTTTTATCAATTTCCTTTTTCGTTATTTCTTTTACTGATCTCCCTCCTTTATATCGGAAACCAATTAAGGATAACAAGTTTTATTGATTGCGTGGCAAAATAATACCAGTTATTTACTTCTCATGACTTCAACGTAACAATCTATAAATCGAAGTGAAGTATTTACATTTTACGTTAGCTGTTCAGAGCAGATATTCCTTTAATATACTTTAGAATACTTAGCTTTAGATGAGCTGCTGCAATCTCTGGGCAATGCAAGGAAGCAGGGAACAGTATTCAGAACTGGAATTGCTCTTCCACACAGCAAGTCTGAGACCAGGAGCTCAAGGCGTGAGCGAAGGTAAACCATGGATAACCAGATGGATTGGAGACCAACGGGGGAGGAATAATGAAGTAATAAGGTCAATAATATAAAACCAATAATAATTTATGTGTATTCATCTATTGCGCCAATCGTTGCAATAGCTCGTAAGTTTAAGATTGCATTGTAATTATTTTTCATTTTTCCTATATATATATATATATATATATATATATATATATATATATATATATATACTACAACACAATTGACTAACACAACAAACCAAATATTCTCCTGCTATTGTACAAGACATCCTCCATTTAATTTTGTAATAGGATACATCTAATTTTATCATAGCTATAGTTTAATTTATTCTGTTAATTATTTAGTTATGGCATTATTTTGTGTTATTTATCTATTTTATTTTTTCTTATTTAAAATCACTCTTTATTTGATCTTATGTTATATTTTATATAGATGTTAGATTATATTTCATAGCTCATACCAGCATTAAGTAAATGATATATTTAGACAAAATAAATGTGAAAGATAGATATTTTATCAATAATATCTACAACCGAACATCTATAGGACAACGGTTGTACAGAGAGGCGATCAGTCATATATCACGCTCAACCACCAGGTTTTCCCGCAATTAAGTGTACCCACCTTATAAAGGTTGGGTGTGCACCAGGAGGGTCTCCAGATCCAACAGGGTTTATCCCCGAATGTTGGCAGATTAAATAAATTATCTGCCGCAGCAAGATTTGAACGCGGGGCCTTCGGCAAGGCAACTCAGCGCACTACAACTGAGATACCCCGCTCCAAGGATAAAATCAATAGCGAAAGTAAACTGAATTAATAAAGGATTAAAAAAAGTTCAGTAGCTTTCACGTTGGTTCAAATAGAAATTAATTTGTCTAACCTAGATTCTAAGAAGACATTTTAAAAGCTAATAAACGTTTTAAAACATGAATAATGGTTAGGGATATGGCGTAAGCATTTCGAAGCGAAACATTCTCTCGGATGACTGGCTACTAGCCAAAAAGAAAACCTTAGGAGTTCTCAATAAATTTTTCATCAACCAATTTTTTTATTCTAATTACAATACTTGACTACTGTAAAAATACAAATGGTTTAACAATGAGCAGGGAAAACTATGAGAGATAGAAGGCAGCGGAAAACAAACAAAAGAACTGGCGATGAATGGCCAGAGAGAGGAACAGTTTCTGGCTCGGGTCCAAGGGCGTCCTCAACAGCGCTAGCATTGATTGCGGGGCGTGCCTCTACACTTACACACGCACACACTGACACCGACACTCACACACAGCACCGACAACATTTCTATAAATCTCTCAGCGGCAGTAGATCATCCCCCCTGCTTGACATTCACAAGGTACCCCCTCACACACACACGGGCCCTCTTCTTCCTCCGATATTGAAAAGGAACAGGATCCAACCTCTATGTATGCAGATCGCCGCCAATGATTGGACTTCCTCCACGGCATCTCATCACCGCCATTCTCCATCCAGTGTGAGGTTAGGACGAATAAGCCATCCTGAATTGTACTGTATCGGTTACGGCGAGAGTGTTAAAACCGTAATTTTATTATAATGTGAAAGAATTTAATAAAAATTGTGTAATCTTGCGAAAATCTCGAATTAGAAATACCTTTCCGTAACCAAATGCTCGATAAGTTTCTTGTTTTTTACGGAACGCGGAATTCTTTTCGCATCGTTCTTGAATTCCTGATAGTTTTTAAGCTTTCTTTTTTTTAGCGAGGAACAACATGTTACCTCGTCAGGCAAAATAATATCACTTAATTCAGCAAACGCACCTTAATTATCAGTTTACAATTCCAATTCTCTGTTAACAGAAATTTAATAAATCAAATTATTCCGTAATAATTCGTTAATTAACAGCACTTGCATATAACTTCACATTGTCCATATTACCTGCAACATATGGTCAGTAGGTAATCGCGGTTATTTAATTTAATTATTTAGCCTTGTTAGGTCGCTACAAACACATCAGTACAAATGACTCAGCATCAAACCATCAACTAAATCAACACAGGCATTACAACCCAGTATGGGCCCTAGCCGCAATAATACGTCGCCTCCACTCTTCTCTGTCCTGCACCAATGACATCCTCCTCCAAGTTTGCTAACTGCATATCAGACCTCATCTGCCCATCTATGTAGTGGATAAGTTATTAAAACACCCAAAATATGCCAACATTTTATTTACATATACATAAAGAGCTCTATAAATCTTTCAGCAAAAAAAAAAAGAAATAATAAAAATGATACTCCCGAACACAACGGTTTTAATGGAATATTTTAAGCACATGTTCTAGACAGCTATACGGTTATTAAAACTATTTTAGTAAAAGCATGTACCAATAACAACCCATGAAGCGTCTTGAATTCAGTACATGGTAAGACAAGGTCTTGCATGGAGGCGATTCGTCTCCATATTTTTAAAAATAAAAATGAAACGCTCAACCGCTAGGTTTATCCCAATAAATTAATAACTAAGGTACCCATTTTTGGAGACTGGATGAACTATCTATGGCTATATAGAGATTAAGTAATTCATCTCCAAGAGCCGGATTTGAAACAGAGGCCTTAACACAGCAACTCAGTGCTTAACACACACAAATACGTTTTTTCAGAGACAGAAAACTTATTCCACACAACACAATAATGAAAAGGTTAAAGTAACAGTTCACTTAATACATTGGCTTCCGTTAGAGGATTTACCATCAGGTCTGTAATGGTTGTGCCTCTATCACTTAAATTAATTAAAAACCTGTGTTGATTGCACAGAAAAAGCAGGGGTGTTTAACAAACTGGGTTAAAGATAAGAATCTTCTATGAGCCAGGCAGGTGGCTCCCCGAAAGGGCCGGGGTCTGGGTATATGATTAGTGAACTGTTTACAAGAAGTTTATGGTACTAATACTTACCATAAGCTCATTGATGTAGCTCAATTCGCTATTAATATAGCTTAGATCCAGCCGATAGCTTAAGCGTAGGACGGAGGTTGCACCGATATTAGATAATCAATCTCAAGGCTAAATCAGCGATTTTGATCCTTCGGGAGGGTCAAAGGGACCGTAATAGAATAATAATGGGCCAAAATCAAACCCCCAAATTTAATTATGAAGGGCTTAAAAATTTAAATATACTCAACATCAAAACACAAAAGATTCATTAATGGATCATTACCTGAATTAAGAGGATCAGAAAAAAAACAACAAAACGAAAACCCAGAACTAAAGTACACGCCAGTAGATATACTTATGTACAAGCAAACATTAAAAGAGAACACACTAAAAGACGAGTAAATAAATCTAAAGTTGCAGCTATAAATGTTGCCCACTCAGATCAAGAAGCAATCTCGGTTCGTTGAAATTAAACAGAATATTAAACGAATAACTGAATATATCGGCAGTCCCGGTGAATAAGGGGTTAAGTCGAATTTTGTCCAGAATAAGTTAATTGCAATGAGGAAAGACGTATCGTGTCATTCTCGCAGTTTTTTTCTTGAAATGGAACTGTAATATTAACAATAACTCAGTTTGAAGCTAAGGGCTGAGTTAACAACTTATGCACTAAGAGGATGACACGATTCCACTCCCTTCAGTGGAATTAACTCATCTTGGAATATATTTGACTTAGCCACTAATTCACCGAGGCTGCAGATATAATAAATAAAAAATGAAATAGCTTAAATACAAATTTACACAGATATATTTATTGTTGATTGATTCAAATACTCAATTTATTGTGAGTTGCAATAAAGTTAAACTGAGTTTCTCTCTGTAGAAATAAGTAAATTTATTTTTTATTACAACAATAATGTCCTGTAATTGATTTACAAACTTATTATTCTATACATTCTTACCTGTAAAAAAAAAGAAGCATCATTTAAAGTTTACATTTCAACAGTATTAACAAAATTGTTTTCTTTTAACTGATTTACACACAAATCAAAATAACCTCCCCAGTTCTGTCATATTCAAATAAAAAACGTTTAGTGTACGCCTTTTACACACACACGGTATATATATATATATATATATATATATATATATATATATATATATATATATATATATATATATATATGTGGGAACGGTATTAGGACAATGTGTAGAGCGCTTAGTTGCTATGCTTAAAGATTCCAAGTTCAGATTCCGCTAAAGTGGCTACCCTTCATTGTAGAAAAAGCTGGCTTATGACTATTCTAACTATTGAATATAAACATATTTCACAAGATTTCTTACTTCATAAGTTACATCACCACATAGGTGCAGATTACATTACCACTCCTACATAATCTTCCTATTTATAAATCATTTAACGTACATATCATCAACCATACAGATGGAGCATATGATACTTTCTTAATTCTTTTTAAACGAAGAAAACGTAACGTAAGCAACCTTAGGAGTGTTTTTAAAAAACGCGCAACCTCTCCGTTTGCGGTTGATTTAACTGACAGACGGTAATGAGTGGAATATATTTAAAAACTATATTCATGAAAGAGATTCATGAAATCGTAGCCGATTCATTTTTAGTTACCACTGGTAAATCACGAAACAGGGCGTTTAAAAAGGGAACAGAAATCAAAAATCAAATTAGGTTCAACAAGATATAAGGGCGGAACATTACTCAGCTATATACTCGTAGATATGCTGGAGCGATAAGCCTAGGAAAGTTCCGCTCCGGGTGCACCAGTCACGCAGCCTCTTTCAATACCGGCATGCCACAATACTCCGCCCCCAACCCTGGTTCTAACTTCTCCTCTATATTTAAAAGTTTCTCAGCTATTCCAGACGGGATAGCGATTCCCGAGATTTATGACGTCCGCGGAATTTCAAAAGGATCTCAGGACCCAATATGGAACTACCATCGGACCATTTTTAGCTTATCCTTCACACTGGATTTGAAAAACAAAAAGCTGAACCATATATTTTTGACATAAAACTTCTGGTATTGGTAGGTATACTAATCTAGCAAACATTTTACGCCTTATACTAACGACCATCAACATGGGAATTGAACCCACGCCATCCTAGACCACGGATCTGCGAATTTTTTAGCCCTAGGTTTAACTCAACTAAAATTTATTAAAATTGCGTTTGGGACAGACTTATTTTCATTTAAAACAGTCTTTTAGTAAATCATAGGATATATATCCCCTACCATTTTTTTTTGTTTATTTTTTTTCTGATTTTGTAAGTAATCTTGCCAGGTTTGTGACCATACTGTTGGGGCGAGAGTCCTAAAAAGTGGGTTAGTACAGTGTTTCAGAATGTCAAAAAATTTAATGTTTCTACGCTTGATGAAGTCTCTTTCTCTCGACATGTCGAAAGGTCTGCAGTGCAGGAGGTCTGTTTTATGTAATGTCTTGTATTTTACTATTCGTTGCAGTACGCCTTTCTGGAAATGTAGCAACTCCTTCGCAGTTGCAGGCGTGGTATTTCTTAACGATGGTGTTCCGTAAAGATATATATACATCTCCTATATTTTATAAATAAAATAATTTCCAACATAGTTGAATGAACATTGTATAGAAACGGGAGTTGACACTAGTAGTCTAACGTCAACTCCCGATCCTACCAGCCTTGAAGAAGTCCTGCAATGTGGGACGAAACTTTAGCTTACCAATAAACAGTTTTCCCTTTATAGAGAATTTTCTTGACCTCCACCCGGACCATTTTCTTCATCATTTTATACAAACCTTTTCTTCGATATCCAAGGATTTTTTATAATTTATTTTTATATATTATACTTTATTTTCGGAACTAAACTGGGTCATTGGAAATCAACAAAAAAGTCACTCAATGACACGCGGGTCATACGTTGTCGATCTCTGTTCTTGACCATCAAAGTTTTCGCCATAAACTAGATTAATACTTTAAACAGAGTTTAAGGATTAACTAGGTTAATCCCTTCTCAGTAAGATTAATGTCTAAATAGGATGATAAAATATATTGTATTAAGGCAATATAGTTGTGATCTGAAATGGAAGCATGTTGCGAGAAAACAAACATGTGAGTGAATTTTGTAGCCCATTTGATTTTAATCTGTTACCTGACTGCTTGGTTTCGTCAAGTTAGTTTAATAAGACGATTCTTTTTTTATTTTCTTTCAGAAATTCTACATCAGTTAAAATAAATAAACCCATATCAGGCTCATACCTATCCCCAATCCTATTCAACCTGTTCATATCCGATCTCCCAAAACATACTAAAGTAACCACATCGCTTTACGCAGACGACACCGCGTTGTACACAGCATCATACCGAATCGATACAATAGTAAACCGATTACAACAATCTTTCAAAAAAATCCAAAAATTCTGTCAAAAGTGGAAACTAAAAATCAATCTAATAAAATCGGCCGCCATAATCTTCACAAAGCGCAGACCTAACATAGACCAGAACATCATCTTAAATTCCGAACACATCCCCTGGTCTAAATCCGTAACATACCTCGGCTTAATTCTAGATAAGTCCTTAACATTCACAGAGCACATCAACAGGAAAAGCGAAAAAGCGAAAAAAACCATCTACAAAATGTTTCCCTATTTTAATAAAAAATCCAAGCTAAGCCCTAAAAACAAACTAATCCTTCACAAAACAGTAATTCGCTCATTAATAACCTATGCCTCACTTGTCTGGAGTTCAACCAGCGCCACAAATTATAGAAAGTTTGAAAGGGTACAAAAGCTATGCATGAGTATTATTAAGAATTATCCCCGCTACACAAAAATATCGACTATGCTTAGAGATCTTGAACTTCCCACTATTAAACAATATGTTTCAGCCCAAACAAAAACATACTTCGAAAAAACCCCAGCTTCCGAAAACCCATTAATCCGAGAAATCGGTAACTATGATAAACATTCGCTACGACGCTACACGCACAAAAGAACAAAGCATATACTTCTTTCTTAATAAATAACTATTTGCAGGTATTGTAATCTAGTTATCTGTATTAATTTTATAGTTATTTCTAATTGTTTATTTATTTTCTATTTAATTATTATAATAATATTTATTTACCTTATTATTATCATTTTTATTATTATTACTATTTATTTTTTTAGCGTTTTTTTCCTACATTTTTCCTGCTATTGTAATACATATTTATAAAAGGTAACTGTAATTAATTAAAATCACTCTTCTTTAAACATGTAAAGGTAGTCCGGAACATGTATTCACACTTATGGTGCTTGTATATGTAAAATTGCAAATAAAGTTGCTGTTGTAAAAACCCATATTTGGCGAAAACAGGGGGGATAATAAAGATATTGTATAGCTGCAGACATTCTATTAAATGTACTTACCGTCATATCATAAATTTTTTAGTTAATTTAGGTATGGGGTATGTGGGGTATTAACATAAATAAACACTAAAGGTTTAAGCTCTTTAAACTAAACTTTCTTGAATTTTTAGTATTTAACTATTTAAAATAAAAAGTATTAAATTGCATATGGTGCAATGACTGCACATGGCATTAAATTGCAGTATACAATTAAATACTACAGCTCCCGTACCTTGACCTTCACGCTGCATTTGATTGCGTTTCAGAGAATAGAATAGAAAGGAAAAAAGAATTCAAAACGTTCCCAGGAGCTATTATAATAATGATAATTATCGAGGTATGAGAGTGGACGATACATCTAATAAGACCCAAAAATAATTGTCAGGCTTAATTTAAGGAAGTCTGGATATTTTAACACAGTTTGGTGATGAAATATAATTCAGCATAAGCTTGTCGATAGACTAAAACCTCTTGCTAATTATAATATAAGAAGAACCGACAAGGCTTTTCCGTAACAGAGAAATCTACTTGCCATTAAGATTCTACAATGTTGCAGGCGATATTGCTGTGTATGATGATATTTGGATTACTAGCACCAGGCAGTGAAGAAACAATACATAAAGCTCAGTATAAAAAGTATACTCATCAGGAACCTTAGTAGAAGCAAGATCTTTAATAAATCGCCAACAGGTGAAAGCCAATTAGTCCACTTTTCCCAATTTTACAAAGGACACAAAGGCCTTATTCTTTCATATACCTACAAAAGATTCTGATCTCGTATCGGATTTTAGTTTTTTTTTTTTAGATATACATGTTTCCCTTCTGCAGTTAACAAAATATTGGATGCATTGTCAAGCTTATGCTATCACGCTGATAAGTGTCCTTTCTGCAATATACTATGCTTTCTGTCTCTGGTAAATTTTTTCATGAAAAAGAACAAATATCTCAAAAGTTGGAGTAGTTGCCTTCCTGCAGCTGGCGATACAAATGGGATTACTAGGTAGTGCAAAAGATAGATGCGATACCAACACCAGCAGAATTCGCACATCTTGGAATATTTATAGACAGTTTAGGAAAAGTAGATTAAAATAAAAAAAGGCAAACTACGTAGGCAACTAGATTTTCAATACAAAGCTAGGGAAATAAGAAAGTAAGAAAAAACTGTAACTTCACTTCTGTGATTCAGTATGCTTGCCTGTACTGCTTTGATTGACTGAAAAACCAAAGAGCATGATAAAGCTGATGATCAGTAATTATGATGATGTTTACAGAAAACAACACGTGAAAATAAAATTATCAATTAAAAAAACCCAAATTGATATACAACCAAACCTGAAGGGGCAGAAAATTTCCCTAATCCCATAATGTACCAGCCGTCATGAAATAAAATTGACAACCATTAACTTGGGCAAGTTTAATAGAAAAGAGAATTCGATTCCAGTAGGAATAACAACCGGAACACAAAAGAGAATGGGAAGGCCATAAAGGAAATAGGAATGAGAGACGGCTTGGAAAAAGGGTCGAGATTTGGGAAAGCAGGTATCGAAACTGGGGGCAAAGGCAACGAATCTAAAGATTTGCTGCGACAGCACATTGCTACACCTTTTTATAACCGACCAAATCTTCTATTTGCAACGGGAAGAATAAAAAGCTTCTTGTTTCATTTCCGGGAGGCTTTACGTTTCAAGTAACACTGGCTATAAGGCTTTTCCCTTTAATGATAGGATTAAGTAGGAAAAGTTATCGTAGAACTAATTCAAAATCAATCCTTATTGATATATCTTGAATAATATTGGTTGAACTTTTATATATGTCAAAGAAAATGATCAGGGTAGAGGTCAGAAAAGATTCTCTTAAATAGGATAGAACTGTTTATATAAAAGCAAACGTTTCGACCAACATTGCATGTTTTCTTCAGGGCTAGATATACAAAATACAGACAAATCAAGTATGATACATAGTAAAGAATACAAATAAGTCTATATTTATCATGATATGGAAGAAAAAAAAAAAGAATTATACGAACTAAAACTGTAAATATAAAAACAGAGAGAATAATTATAGGGTATTATCTAATAGGTAATAAAGAAACTAATACAAATTATTCTAATAAATGGTATTTGAAATAGAGAGAGATGGTGGAATAGGTAAGAACTATTATGGGTATCGCAGGTTGTCGCTTCGAGTTGAGTTACAATAAGTTTTAAGTATTATTTTTATATTTATTATTTTCCCAAAACACAAGTTATCATGAGCTAATACTTTTTTTTCCCATTTCATGATGTCTATATTTGTTTTTAATCTTTACAGTTTACCATATCTAATTTGTCTGTATCTTGTATATCGAGCCCAAAATAAGACCCTATTTAAGAGATTTTTTCTGACTTCCACCCGGACAATTTTCTCCCACGTTATAGCTATAGCTCAAGTTTATCTTACTTCATTTCTAGAAAAATGTTAACAGAAAAAATCTATTGAATTAATAAATTTCAATTTTGTTGATATTAGATAAAATCTCATTTCCGATATATCAACAATACTGTTCAGATGTCATCTTAAATGTAGAAAAAAAACGTAGAAAAATATCTTATCAGGAGAAAAGGCTAACCCCAAATTATTTTTATTAAAAATTATAAATTAAAATAAAACGAATTTATATAGATAAAATGAATTAAAATGGATCATGCATATTCTGACATAAATGAGCCACTCTCAATCATTACATACATTATTTAGTATATAGGATATTCCACATCACAGATCACTAAACATAGTAGATAGTGCCTATTAAGATCAATAGAAGCGATGTATCAAGCTTGATAACAGGAAGTGTAGGCTTAAATTAATTTCAACAGCATACCTAGAAATGATTACCCAGGGGCATTATAGTATTATCATATATAAATTTAGGCCTCGTCAAGGGAATATTTACAGATAAATGAACTTGATTGTTGTCAAAAAGAGCTACAGATAAATTAAAATTACGCATAAAAAATAATGTATTATTATAAAATAAAGAAAAGCATTACACATCGGAACAATAATTAAGAAAATATTCGTAACTTACAAATAAATAACAATCATAATCATAGATGCCATAAAAAAAAAAAAAAAAACTGTACCACTACAACTCGTCAAGGGTCTGGGGTTCAGTATATGGTAGAGATTGTACTCTTTCATGGACAACGGCTCAACCGCCAGATTTCCCCCCCTTATTTTGGGTACCCTATTTTTATAATATTTTATAGAGGATCCTATATGATCCATCTCCCTCTGCAAAAAGACTAAATAAAAGTCATGACCTGCAGATGGATTTGAACAAGGATTACCATAAAAAATAAATGAAATAATTTAATAATAATAATTAAAGCCGCAAATACCTTTTTGTCACCAATAATTTCTAATAGTATATTAAAGCCAGTTTACCAAAAATATAAAAAAAAGAGTGTTTAGAAAAAATACCACTATCACATAATCATCATTTGTTATATAATTAAAATTAAATGTGTTATAATTCCATCTACAACTATGTTTTAGATTACCATTTCTAAAAAAAAATACTACCTCAAAATTTCACACAAATCACAGAGTTCAATATTCATTTAAGAAACCTTAAAAAATATTTCAACCATCATCATCTTATAGAATAAATTATTATAATATAAAAAAAAAACCTGTACGACTACAACCCGTGAAGGGTCTGGGGTTCAGTACATGGTAGAGACTGTACTGTTTCATGGAGGTGACTTGTCCTACGTCACGCTCAACCACCAGATTTTCCCCCCTTATTTTGGGTACCCTATTTTTAAAATATTTTATAGAGGCTGGGTGGGCCTCAGGAGGGTCCTAGATCCTATATGATCCATTTCCCGCTGCAAACAGACTAAATAAAAGTCATTGCCTGCAGCGGGATTTGAACCAGGATTTCCGGCATGGCAACTCAGTTCTCTACCACTGAGCCGCTCCGCTCCAATAATATCATATATTTTTATATAATATATAATATATAGAACCATAGCAGTCATTAAACTATTTCATAGTTTATCCAAAGTCAATTTTTCAACATATAAAATTGCATAAATATGAACTATTCTATTTTAAAAGAGAAAATAAATTCCAATTTTGTAAATAATTTCTAAGAGAAGCGAGGAATGGTTGACTGGATGATGTAAGGAAGAAAATAGTTGGGGGTGCAATCAAATAAAACACTAAATAAGTATCCACTTATTTAGTGTTTTATTTGACTGCACCCCCATCTATTTTCTTCCTTAAATAATTTCTAGATTGGGGGAAAGTTAAGTTTAAATTATCTTTCTAATGGGGATCTATATCGTCCCGTAAGATGCATAATTGACTAGTTATGTCGTTTAAAAATTGGCCCAAATAATTAAATAATATATTTTTTTAAATTTTACTTTCTGCTGTAAACAGGAGGAGTTTATTAAAATAGAATTTATAATTTTGTTTGTGAAATATTGTAGGGATAGGATGTGGATTACACCCTTTAATAAATTGAAATTATGTAATAAAATTTTTAAATTTAGTAGTAATCCAATTTAAAGAAATGCCGTCAACATATTTAAATAAATTAAACTTATTAGTTACTATTAGTTGCTATCAAATATCTAAATTTCAGATTCTTCAAATCAGTTGCTCAGCACAGTCTATTTTTGATTCTTTATACAAATAGTAATATATTAACTAATTTATAAATGCATTCATCTTACGTTGCTTAAACCTTGGCCCCTTTTCAGTAATTGGAAGATGGATTGAATACTGTGTTAATAATAATTTTCGTTAGGGTTTTATTGAATTTTTTTTTACCAAATCTAAATATCTTAAGATATAACGCTCTATATCTCCAAGATTACATTAATATAGAATAACGGGGACTTCTTTAGAAGAAACGAGAAGAAAATATAAAATCGAATCTACTTGTGGGAGATATTATTTGATCCGAAGTATAATGAACTGAACCTTTGCTTCAAAGAAATTTATGATTACTACAGACTTGTTTTTCCTTTTTTCCCTTTGCATTAGGAGTTTTTTAAAACGCAGAAGGATTTACTTCTTTAAAATCAAATATATTTGTTTTCAGGGAATTAGGTTTTACTTTTAAACAGTTTTATATATTCACTATTACCCGTATAAAGGATTAAATAAGAATAGATGGATTATATACATTGACAATAATAATTATACAGGGTGATATGTTAATACATATGAGGCCTCCTGCCGAGCTGCGAATCCGCAACCTTGGGCAAAATACAGTTATACCTAACGGACACAATGTTTAAAACGAAGTTGATAATTTTAATTTAAGCAATAAAGAAAAGATTTTTCAATAAAATTTATAACTATTTTCAACAAATTATATTATTTTGCCAGTAAAATTCATATTTTTTTAATCCGAATTTATAATTTTTTCAACCAATGCCACACACTTAATAATTTACTGAAGTATCCTTATCAAGAAATCATGTAGAATTTTAAGGAAATTTGATTGAGGTAATTAGAGATTTTACAGTAGTGTTTTATTTAACATATTTTTCTATGCAGAACATAAAACAGTCTCGGTCATTTGTCGGTCTTGTTACGGTATATATTTACAGCTCCCATGAATAAGTGGTTAAGTCGAATTTTATCCCAAATGGGTTTCTTGTAGTTATAGAAGGGGAATCGCGTTATTTCCTTCGGGAATAATGGCCAAAGTTAGGCATTGGCTTGAAAAAGAGTACTTGCTTATTCTAGAATTAAATTTCAAGACAAAACTACGAGAATGACGCGATTACGCTTCTCTTCATACGGTTAACTCTCTGTGTGAACAAAATTCGACTTGAACCACTTATTCACCGGAATTGCAGATATATGCTTACACCTTAGTTGCCAAACAAGAGCGGTGATAGTTCATTTTCACTGGGACCTAGAAGGACGTTGAATCCGGAATTTTATTCTGAGCGAGTGTCTTCTTCTCTATATTCACAAGATTCAAAGGCCAGGATACCACGCAACGAACAACGAAGAAGAGGAGAATGAACTAATATTTCACTACCACAAAAACGGTTATTCATCAAATTGGTTGAAGAAGAAGGTCTCGCAATCCAGGATCCTGCAATGCAATCCGGTCCCCAAGAACACTGTTTATAAAAAATACTAATGAAATTACTGTAAAGTTGTTGATAAAAAAAGTACACAGCGTATAAGCTTGACACCCGAAACTCTTGCTACAAATGAGGAGGTAATTAAAAAAAATACAGTTTACACTTAACAAGATTGTCTCAGTGCAGCATTAGTTAATTGATAAGAATACTTCATTAGTGTATGAAAATGGTTAAACAAATTAGGAAATTCATAGGAAAAAGCTATATCTATATAGATTTATTTTCAGGGAAGACAACAATGTATATATATATACTCCGTGACTCCCTGACGGTGAGATGGGAGATACGTTGCGAACAGGATCAAGATGTTCCCCCCACAACTGGCAGCTAGCGAAATGAAGTTGACATTCGCTATATTAGCGGCAGTATGCTGCCTCGACTGATTAGATCAAACAGCACATGTACACCCTCACTCCCTCTCTCACACAGATAATCTTATCGCTGCGTATTTCACGAGGCACGCGAGTACTGGCGCTAATGATGTGAGGTTTAATGTAAACACGGGAAGCTGAATAAAACAAGCGACCCGGAACGGTTTCAGTAACAGTCATTATGACTTCTTCAAAAAGAAAAAAAATATTAAAATACAAAGTAATAACTTTTCAGGGCCATTTAAAAAAAATGCTTAATTTCACTGTCCCTGACATAGTCACTTCATTTCTCCATTAATGGCACTTATTTTCAAACAACTAAACTTGCTAAATAAACTACATATCTAAGGCATGAATGGTATGTACTTTGATTCGTCGCATCTGATAGGTGAGAAAAGATCTTCAAGCTGATGTCATAATTTTATCCCATTGGTTACTGTCCCATAGCTACTTCCAATTTTTCAAACATTTTTGAGTGTTGAATAAACAAAATTAAACTTTACCGGTCATCATTTCTCTTTAGGAATCTATAGAGTTACGTAGTAGGTACTGAAACAGATAATTCAACTTCAAGGGTAAGGATATGATACATTAAATAATCATTCATCCACAAATTTATCCAATTAGTTACATCAAAATAATTGTCCCGTGGTAATACTCATTCAGTGAAATTACGGGGAAATGCTAGGTCCCAAGTTAGGATAATGGTTTACCTGCATTATTACTTTAAAGTGAACACATATCATAAACATTGTCATTATCCTTGAGGCTAATCAAAATTCGTTTGGATGGTGACTGACTGGTATGTGTGCTTATGTGGCTCCTTTACTCCCGGTCTTAATAAAAATTGAGGGTAGTTTCTTGTGTGTTTAAATGTGTTTCTTTTAATTTAAAAAAACCTTACTTTAAAAGTGGAAAATGACTTGTTTTAAAATGATCCCAAATCATATCTTCTAGACTCGATACTTGTGTGCCTAACGATCTAGAGAGGAAAAACACAACGAAAAATAATAATATTAAATTAATTCGTTTACAATATTAAGATCAAAAAAAGAAGTAACACGTAATTTATCCATATAGCACGAAAATGGAGATTATATAAACTCCTGTATACTCAAGATCAAATTAGCCAAGACTCTGATAGTGATTTGAAATAAAAAAATTATATCTGTACAACGGTTAGAACTACTTTTACATTGGAAAATTGAAATATTTGAGAAACGATACAATAGAAAAAAAAAGGAATATTGCAATTAAGGATCCAGAGAAATATGAGGGGAAAATGTCTATAGGAAGGAGACGAATTCCCTGGATGAGATATCTTTGGTAGTGATACCAAAGTAAACCTACAGTTTAGAGCACCAGCATAAAATATCATAAGAGTATTGATTATCCCTGATCTCCGAAGGGAGACTGCACCCTAAACAAAAATAAGTATTCGTAATGAAATGAAATAATTGAACAATCTCTCTTAACACCCAAATATAAAATAAACAAAAAAAGGATTCTTATGCCCTGGGTCAAGAATCAGTGAAAATTCTGGTCATCCAATTTAGTGAGATTATGTGATCTCTTCAAATATAAAGGAGAGGGAAATTATGGTATAATCAAGTTTTTAACCTTAATTAAAAAATTCCCTATTTGGCCGAATCTGTGCGGGAAATGAGGTAGAAAAGATTGAATTCGAATTAAGATAGAGAGGAAGTGTGGAGGACATTAGAAGAAAGGGAATTCCAGAAGATAGAGGACTGGACAAGAATAAACTGTTTTGTTTTTGTCGGAAAGAGTATATAAATATTCCCATGAGAGCAGAATAAATGAAGATGTAGGAAAGGTGCTGATGATTGATGATCTGTTAAAGGAAAGATCCGATAAAATATTATAGACGGGAGGCCAAGGATTGATGACAAATATTAAATACCTGTTCTCCAAAAAATTTAAAGCTATAGTCTAAGTAAAGGGTTGTCAGAAGGGGTGCCCGGATGTAGAGACTTAGGGATTACTCATCGACAATTAGGAAATGAAGGATTTCCAGGAAAGAGTTTAGTCGATAGCAATTAAAGTAATGAACAGAGGAGCCAAAATTGGTAGGTTGTTGATTTAGGGTTGGAGTAGAAAAGAGCATTTTGGATCTGAGGAGTAAACATAAACGAATAAAAATGCCTTGAGTTTTCATAGCAATTGACCTGACCTATTCGAAGCCTATGAAATCAATGCATTGATATGTGAAGGCACGAAATAAGGAAAGGTTATAGCTGAACAAAAAAAAATGATTTAGAAGGAAGAAGAGGTGAAAAATGCAACTTAAAAATAAATTAAAGATTATTATATTAAGGGAATGGGTATGAAAAGGGCAGACATTATGTTTTTAAGGGAAGACATTCAAGACACAGAATGTTTCTACATAGTATTTTATTCCAGCCGTAGCCATATTATCAACTGCTAGTCAGTTGAAGTTAGACTCTTCATCTCTCTGCCTGATGATGACCTCAAACTTAGGCCGAAACAAAGGCACAAATAAAATAATTTAGATTTATTTTGTGGAATTTGTTGATGGACCAACTGACCACTTTACACTCTTCTAAGAAACATCCAGTTAACAAATTACACATCAATCCGATTTGCTACTGTTTTCTTACTATTACTACCAGATTTTTTTTTTTAAGAAATGAATATTAAGTGAGGAAAAAGCCACATAAATGACAAAAACATTAGAGTACAAAACGTAGCTTACGAATGGGAAAATGCAATAATAGAAATAATACTCCGGCGTTAAGTATTACTGAATGGGAATTTGAAAAGAAATATTAGTGGATTGAAATGGTTAAGAGGTGGAGTCAAAAATTACACAAAATAAGAAAAACTTATTTAATTGTGCCAACATTTCGGCCTACGGTGTAGATTATCTGTTAACAATCGTGGTGGGATCCTGCGGGACCTGATTACCCCCCTATAGCTCACCCAGCCTCTATAAACACCATTTAGGGGAAGAATATGAGCCTAATATCGAAGAAATCACTTCCCAGCTTAACCGTTATCCTAGAAACAGTACAGTCTCTACAACGTACTGAACCCAAGATCCTGTCTGTACCACTTATGAAGGGCCTATAAAAAATACGAAGGGTACACAAAACTAAAGGTACAGGCTATGGAATGTTTTATAATCCTAAGATTTTTTTCTTATAAATTATAATTTTATTTTGATAATTTTCATATAAAATCTAATTACATACTTAATAATAATGAATATGTTCATGACTTTTAACACGACTGAGTTAACATTTCATTTGCTATTAAATTTAATTGATTAAACATTTTGATTTTGTAAAAATATTTTCCTTAAGTTAATATGCAATAGTGTAGTCGGGATTCCATTTACTCTTAATGAAAATGTTTTAATAAAGAAATAGCCTAGTCGTAGATAATGGAAGCGGGTTAAGTAAAAAAAAAAAAAAATCATTTTTCCCGGGAATAATGCTCATGAAATATAGTTATAAAAATTTTAATCAGCAATTTAGGATTGTATATTCCGCCTTTGGACAGAGCTCGATAATATTGGCGGGGGGCTACCTCCTTTTTTACCCCTCCCCCTTGGCCCTACAGTGCCCTTACAATTTACATAAATTTAAATAACAATCGGCCCTGTGATTAGAGGCCATTAGGGCGCTCGGCTATCTTTCCTCTAGCCCTTTCATGAATATTCCCTCCAGCTCCTCCCCGCTCCTTCCGATGTGTTGTCAGCATCAACCGGTTAGCTCTTTAGTTTCAGATTAATTATGGAAAATAAAAAGGATTTCCTAAGATTACAGAAAAAATATAAATTGCCATTAACATATGTTATAGAGAGCGATGTGCGCAGGATGCTCTAACTATTACTATTCAGTATTGTATGTATAAATAAATGTTACTACTAAAGTTTTATAAGCCAATAATAATGATAAAATACTAAGAACGAGAAGGTTCGAACCCCATAGGGAGAATGAATATTCCCTTTTTCCAAAGAAACAACAATATAAGCTTTTTTAAATGTTTTTTATTATCAATAAATGATCATCATAAAAAAAGAGAGACAAAACAATTGATCTAACAAATCCATCTACGACGTTGAGTCATTCCTTACTGCCGATCTATCTATGCAAGCGTAGCTCAAAATCTAAAATAGATTGAAGTCTATTTATTTAAGACTAGAATGTATAACATATGACTCATTTGCTTCATGGGTTCGCAAGGATTTTTTAAAGGGAGTAAAAAATCCCTGCTGTTGCCGTCCATCGGAGGGGACTTATAATGTCTTTCCCGAGACTTCGCGCTGTCATGTAGTTAATAATGATCCTTTCCCAATTGATACTGGATATGCAAAATTTAGGGCTCACGCTGTAGCATCGTCTGATTAGCCATACCTGTATAAAGTGGAGTTAAATGAAACAAACAAACTTGCTTTATGAAACAGGTCTAATATTCCATATTCTTATTTTTTTTAATACTGTAGGTTTTATATATACATATCTAGATGAATGTGCACAAATGTTATGATACGTCGGTCCACGGGATCCGCATGCGAGTATGAAGATTAGCAACGCGGAGAATACTATTTGCTGTCATATGTAGCGGAGGGAATGGCAAAGCAAACATTTGTCAGTAATGCCAGAACGTCCTACATCATTTGTACAGCCTTTCTGTTTGTACAAGCGCTACTGTAGATAAATGGACTGCCTCTTCCAAAACGCTCTTACCGTTTAGATCCAATCGAAATTATTCGCGATAGCTCCTGGTATAAGTTATTCAGACTATATTGTATCTTAGCAATGTTTACAGTCTTCTTTTAAAATTTCACCGCAAAATATAATAATAATAATAAAATGATTGCGGTAATTAAACCTACAATCTTATGCTTAACAGAAAACCAGATATGGAAAATCTAAAGAAAGAGGAAAGGAAAATAAATAAGAAAATTCTTGGACCAAGATGGACCGAGGAAGGATGTAGATTACAAAAAACAATTTAGAACTGAAGAATATTCTAACATTCTCGGCTTCCTAATCATATATCTAAAAGGCTTCCCGATCACAGACTTACAGAGAAAATAGTAAAATACGTAGCATCCCTTGTTAATGGAGGGGTATGGATCCGAAATATTAAGAGAGACTTGGAACTAACCAAATTACTGATGAAAATATGATGAAAACAAGAAACAGTTTTAAACTTCAAGCTGAAGAATGAGAGGCTAATCCAGAGACAAAAGCGCCGAGAACTGGAACAAAATGGAGCGAAGATAGAAAAGCTGAATTCTTGCCAAGAATGAAAACCTGTTGGGCAAATAAGAAGATCAAGAAGCCTCAAACGTTAGACCATCTTTACTTAGCGTCTTCCATTTTGGGAGCTTTACGTCTAATAATGATAATAAAATCATAATATAAACGTTCCAAAAGGTTTATATCCTTTGTCAGTCTTTCGTTTTTTTTTTTCGGGATCCGTACATGTACAGCTTCAAATCAACAAGTTTCACATTTCCAGGTTTAGCTGGATGAAGGTATTGAAAATTGTTCATTGAAACTTTTTTTTGTCATTAGGGTGATTTTTTAGGGAATTGATGAAGTAAAAAAAGTAATTAACAGTGAACTGTCTGCAAATGTCCTGGGGAAACGTCGACGTAAGTATTGTATTAATTTTGCAAATGACCGAAATACATGTTTACGAGCTCCCCATAACCGATATTCCCAGACCATATGGTCTTTGATCGATCATGTTTCGCCCATAAATTATGGACTGCATGATTAATTAATAATTAATCAATTTTAAATATGTATGCAACCTGGATTCCTGGGAGGAAACAACTTGATTATTTGTAAAAATATTGTATAAAGCATTCAGGAATATATAGATATATAGACGCATCCAGCAAAAACTAGCAAATGTTAAAAAATGTAGTACGGTGATTTACAGTAGTATTGGACAACTAGAAAAACTGTTTACAATGGCTCAATAATTTATAAAACTCATTGTTTAACATTATTATTAGCATTTCCCCATTCAAAATAAATTAAAATTCTTATTTACACGATAAGAATTTTTTGATAGATATAGAGGATCTTCTGATAAGTTCATAAAATTGTTGTAGTGTGTCAATTCGGAGTTCTAAATGATCAACGATTAATCCTGGATCCATTTAAAATAAACAAACAAATAATTTGAAAATTTTATAATGGATAATTGTGGAACATAAAATCATTACATTATTTATTTTATTCTTTATAAATTCTGAATAATATATACTGATCGAAAATAAGTAATTATAGTATGTAATTAATAAATCTTTTGAGGGAACGGTTTCTAAAAACAGTAAATTTTCTAAAAATAAAGAACTATTAAGAAATTTGATTCTAATGTCTTTTCACACTCCCTTGTACACTCATTAATAATTAACAGGTTTTTCTTTTAAATATTTTTATTTTTATTAAAGCAGAGTTTTTCTTCTGTATTATTTTTCTATCAATATAACGCACGAAGTTAGCCATATATGAAAAACATAGATTCAAACATGGACCGAATAGTTAACTAACAAAATATGCAAGGTATTTTGTAACATTTTCTGGGATCGCCGAAGTTGTTAGAGATAGAAGTAATTTGCAATACAGATATAACTACGAGTGTTATGGTAATGTAATCAACAAAGAAAGAAGTTAATAAACAAAAATACATTCAATGGAAATAAATTGTATTTTTTTATAGCGAACCATCCATGAGCCGGAAAGAAGCTTCCACACTCTAAATTTACCATTTCCCATCTCTCTTAGATCCATCTTAATCCCGAACTTTAAATTATTCAATCATAATTTTATCAGAATAATTGGTGTTCTTATAAGTATCGATTTATGAAAGAAAATCTCGGGAAATAGTTCTTCTTCTTCTTAATCTTATACACCTCTACGGTTGAACAGTGTTGAGGATCCTGTTTGTAGAGCCTGATTCAAGCACGTTGGTCTAGGACCAACTAGCTAACTGTATCTTCTCCTATCCGTGCCTCTTCTCAGGAAACCCATCCTGACTTCACTTCCCAAGTGTTTCTGAACCTTCCTCTTGTTCTTCTTCCTTCGCCCAGTAGATTACTTTGGCTACCCTTCTCCGTCCATTGTTCTTTCATGGCCATTCCACCATAGTCTGTTTTCTTCTTTTATATTTTCAGCAGGCTTTGCCCCGACCTTGTTGGGTGTTTCTTACCTTACCTTCTATTCATCTCACATGATTGTTTGAGGTGCTTTCAGCTCACTTCGGTGTTTTTTGGGGCCCATCATTGACTACCCTAGGAAAATATTTCTTAAAATACTTATTAACCTAGCCAGGAAAATCATGCATATGATAAAGCCCAGAATTTATTAAATACATTAACTAGTATGATCGATTCGTCAGGAATATTTTAAATGCCGTTACCGCAAACTTTTTACCTTAAACAATAGACATATATTATAAATTTAAATAGCTATTTTTAAGTTGGAGTTTAAAGATAAAATCCTTACTAGTTATTCAAATCTATATTAGAATGAAAGCGACTCCAACAAATAATATCTACAACAAGAAGTGTATCTTCTGAAATAGCAAAATAAGACTGTCGTAAAAACGGAATGCCTCTCAATGAACATCAGTCCCGAAAATCAGGAAGCAATGGAAAGAAGGAGTTTCAGAAAATCATAGGAGCAGCAGTTCAGACTGAAGAAAGATGGAAACAAAGAAACCAACCAAAGATAGAAAGAATCTCGTATATTATGCGGAAGAGGAGGCAGACATTCTTTGGCCATCCATACGGAATGAATAAACATAGATTGACCAAGCAAAATTTGACTATTTTGGGGAAAAGAAGACCACGACTAAGAAAAATGAACATAACAGAGTCTCACAGGCTAGAAGGAAGTGAATTTATTAGCAGAGTGAAAAATCCGGAAGTGGTTCGGGATGGAGAAAGGCCTGAGAAGGCTGGACGAAGCTCGGCAGAGGATCACAAGAAACATGCCGGTGAACGCATGAAACCGTATTGGAGATCGAGAAAACTAACTGAAGAAAGGAAAATAAAGTTGTAAAGTGACCGAAGTGGACTATACGAGAAAAAAATGAACTAATGAAAAAATAAAAAAATTAAATCTGTTTTAAGAAAATTAAATAAAATAGAGGATCGTTCCATACAGCATTCTTATTACTTCATTAGGACTTATAAATTTAAAATTAAGGAGAATAGAAAATAAAAAATAACTTAGAAATGGTAGAAACGATATTGAAAAACAAGCAGTTATATCATAAGAAATATACAGAAGGGTAGGTTAAGATCTTCTGTTTAATATTATTAATAATTGTGTTGTTGGAAGAAAGCAGCCTGAGGAGGAGTGGTATATTTAGGATAAAGGATTATCCAAAATTAGGATAAAGCCACCCTTCCTTGAATACCAGTGGGGGGGGGGGGTAATAAATTATATGCGGCGAACCATTAATCTTGATCTTAAATTTCCTAAATTAGTAATTTAAAATAATGAAATATGTTATATCTAAGAGTTGCGTTTTACTTTAATTAGTTCACTGTGTTAACAATAAAAGTATAATAAGTTAATAGTAAAATCTATAGATAAATATTTGGTTAATTTAAGTACTTATTTATTAGTAGCTAACGATAGTAAATAAAAAAATATGTGGCATGGCAAATTGGACAGACTTGATGTGCCTTGGTTATTTAAAGATACGGATTAAAGGATTTTTACTAATGTATTGTCAACAAGACAAACATGAGTGTCTTGTAGGTTCTGTGGGAACGAAAATTGGATGATTAAATATAGTAATTAATTGATTATACAAAGTATTATACCTAGAAAATATTAGGGTCACCTGGGGTGTAACGGCTAGCATAACAACCTAAGCCCAAAATTGTGTATTCTGGGCCCGGTAAGTGGCCTTTCCGAGCCTGTGTGGTGTCAGGTACTCGTTAATGTCAATATCATAATTATACCTCCTTAGGTAATTTATGACTCCCGCTATAGCATCGTCCCATTAGCCATTGTACTTCATTGTGACGTTATATAATAAACAAAGAAAATTAGGGAACAAAAAAAAATCTTCTATTTTCTACATGACCAAACTTTGCAGATCATATAACATTTGTTACAGTGCGTTAAGCACAATTTCGAGATTTAATAGTAATGCTCTCAGTCGCTAATAGATGAAAAATAAAACACACAGGCCATAGATATAAAAAAGAAGATGAATAAAAAATCATGTTAGGAAAGTTTTCTGATTAAAAATCTGTAATATTTGTGTTATAAATGGAACAAAAATTCATTTGAAATTCTGATGTGCACAGAATATGATTTCCTTTCACGCCTTTTAAACTATAAATTAGAGGCTCTAAAAGTGATCCTGAGTCCAATTAGAAATAATATATACGTGTACCAAATATTAACCATGATTAAATATGAAATATGAAATTGTTTTTATGTTATATGTAAACCTACCAATAGACCTGTCGACGAAACTAGTTGAAATAGATTTCCCTCTTGAAATGTGAAACCGTGATTTTCCTTGTTACAGCGTTCATAGAACTTAAAACGAGGGTCACTTGTGGTGTAGTGGTGTAGCATGACAAACTTCTATGCGCAAGATCGCGGGTTCATAGCCCGGCAGATGGCCTTAGGATATCTTAAAGGGAGGAAAAAATCCTTGGTAACACCCTTAGGAGGGGGCTTGTAAAGGGCAGTCCCTAACCTGTGTGGTGTCAGGAACTCATTAAATATCCTTATGCCAAATATACCTAGATGGGCAAAATTTAGGATTTCCATACTGGTAGTACGATAAGTCATGGAAGCATTTAGTGACGGTTAATTAAACAAACGGGCAAGAAGTAAAATATATTTTTATTTTCCTTTCTCTTATATTTTACTTTTGTTAACCTATTTTTCTAGATTTAATTACTTTCTTTTTTAAATATTATTTATAAATTTCTAGATTTTGTAAAAAAAAAAGTCAAATAAAACACACCTCGGGTAAATAAATGAAGGTGTTATGTACCAATTAAATACTTGGCAATATAGTAGAATAGACAATTTAGAGCCTTGTAGGAACACTAAGTAAATCCCAGCCCATGGCATCACCCCACCTACACCCTGGTTTGTAATTGGAGCAATATATTGAGGTCTGGAGCCTTGATTAGAATCCATACACTCTCCAGCTTTCGGTCCAGATATATCGAGCAAGACTCATACCCGGATAAGTTCTTGGACAATATTGACCACACACAAAGTTGAATTGTGTATTGGACCTAAAATAGAGGTTTATGATCTTTCAGTTTGTTTTTGTAGAGATCTATATTATTGTTACGGGCTACTAGGTGTAAAATGGACTAAACTATTACTTAATTCAATAATCTAATATTTATTAACAAATTAGAAAGAATACAATGAGATTATTTAAAACAGTTAAATTATTAAACTAATATCAATTTACAATAACAATATTCTACTAAATGTTATCTAATTTCTAAGATAATATACAAACAATATAAGATATTTCTAATACTAAATAACTAAACTATTTATATATAAATTTGTACAAATACAATAATATTACACTATAGTTTACAATTACAAATTAACACTTACAGTTCGCTAACTAAAGTCCACCGACCGTAAGACTCTCCAAATATGACAAACTGCCACACAGTTTATTACACTTATTACACGGCCACTAATTGTCACTGTTGCCCACTAAGCACTTATTACAGACTGATACTAATACTAACTAACTCACACACACTGCCACTAGTTAACGACTGCTACTCACTGGCTTATTACAGACTCGTCTTATTACTACCGCCGGCCAGAACAGCTGTCCTTTTTATATAGGCAAGGCCGGTCGGGGTGGGGATTTCTCGGAAGAAGGCCGAGGACCGCCTAGACCGACCCACAAGGATCTACGCCACTCTATAATCCCTTCCGCTTAATCCCATTGTTTGTCTAATCCTCCCAGCCGGTCCGACTTCCTGCTCTGACCGTAACACTGCCCCCTCCTTAAAAGTGCTCTGCCCCAGAGCATAGTCCGGAGAAATCGGGCGGTTATGAGCTTCCCTTGATGGAGACGCATTTCTTGGTGACATTGTTCAGAAGACGGTAGTCTACGCAGAACCTCGTTGTGCCGTCTTTCTTCTTCACCAATACAACAGGAGACATCCAGGGGCTACTCGAAGGCTCAATGACACTGTCAGCCGCCATCTCCTTTATAATCTCCTCGGCGTCCTCCCGTTTGGCTAACGGCAGCCTCCGCGGGACCTGTCGGATAGGCTTCGCATCCCCAGTGTTAATCCTGTGCTGGACGATATCCGTTCTACCCCGTGGTCCTGGGCCGATCTCGAAGACGTCATTCCATCGGGTAATCATGTTTTTCACCTCCTCGCTCTGTTCAGGTGAGAGGTCGCGACATGATTCATCCACAAATCCTTTTAGTTCCTCTGGGAGCCCTCGAAGCTCGGTGGGATGACGTTGCAGCTGACGAACCACTGAGGTAGCGGTGGTACACTCCCCGACCGGTGTTCCTTTCTTTAGCGTTACCGGGAAGCTGTTCAGGTTCATTAGCCGGATTGGAGTGGTCCGTCCGGCCTTGATGAGAGACCTAGCAACCAGTACGCCGCGTCCAATCTCTTGTTCTTCGTGCGTTCCGGGTTCCAGTAGTACACATTGACCCTCTGGTAGATGTCCTTCGACCGTCCCATGCGTCACGATTTGGCTCTGTGCAGGTAAAGTGGTGTCTTCTAGTAAGAGCACTCGTGCATACAGATCCTTTCCCTGCCGAAGGATGACTTCCTCGTCTGCCATCGTCAACACACCTTTCGACATGTCCAGCTTGATTCCGTATGCGATCATGAAGTCCATGCCCAATATGACATCTTCATCGATTTCTGCCACGAGAGCGCGGTGCTTCAGATGTTGACCCCCGATGATGAAGGTGGCAACTGTCTCCCCGTAGACCTTGGCTGGCTGTCCCGTGGCAGTCCGTAATGCCCAAGTTGTTGGTAAGATCTTCTCAGCTGGAAGTGTTTTCGAGTTCAAGATTGTCATGGTTGCGCCGGTATCTATTAGCAGACTTCGCAGCTGCCCGTTCACCATCCCATCAACGTAGAAACTGTTCGTTCTGCTTCCTATTGACGCAACTCTGATGGCCTTCCTGGGGCCTTTGACGTTACGGGTTGACAGTTGCCCCTTCCCATCAACCCTACTTAGTTTTCCTGTGGCTTTTCTTGCTTCTTCGATGGACACTTGCTTCTAGGGTGTCCCAGTTGGCCGCAGCTCCAACAGCGTATCTCCTTCTTACGGGTCCCGAGAGCCTCCAAAACTTTACTTACTATGTCTTCGATGCTAGGGACCACATTAGGCTCCGCTTCTGCTGCTCTAACTCGCGCATGGCCCCGTACAGACTGCCTAACAGCCTCGAACTCCATGGCCTGGGATAATGAGTCTCCCAATGTTTTCGGCCTGGCGAGCTTCACTGCTTGCTGTGTCTCTGGATCCCGAAGTCCATCCAGGAATTTGTCGACAGCCAAGCTTTCGTAGACATCGTCGGTGACCGATGGATAGGCGTTCCTCACCAGCCGGGCAATATCCGCTTCAAATTCCTGCAAAGTCTCGTTGGTCTTCTGGACCCTGCTTCTCAGCTGTGAGCGATACAGCTGGTCCATGTGGCGGTGGCCGAAACGCATCTCCAGTCTTCTGATCAGCTCCGCGTAGTTGGACCGCTCCGACATGGGTATCCCCTGCAGTACTCCCAAGGCGTCTCCACGCAAGGCCAGGCACAATGCTGAAGCTTGGGTCTCCTGTGACCACCCGTGGATCGAAGCCGCTGTTTCGAAGAGAGTCATGTAGTCCTCCCACGGCGTCTTTCCGTCGAATACTGGAATGGTGTTGTGAGCTGGTGGCGTCCCATTATTGGCGGGCAGAATAGTTTTATGAAGACTGACCTCGGGGAAACGGTCGGTGTTGTTCGTCGGTGGGTTGCTCATAAGTCCCTCTATAGCTTCCACTCTTTGCCTAAGTTTGCTTTCAATTGAATTCAATTTTTCTCCTAACCTAGATTCTACATCAGCTACTTTATTATCTACATCGGCTAACTTATTCTCAACACTTTCCATTAACTTAGTCTCTAATGTACCTAATTTAGACTCTAGTTTATTTTCTACATTGCTTAACTCATTTTGTAAATTACCTAGCTTATTTTCTACATTGCTTAACTCATTACCTAGCTCATTTTTAACATTGCTTAATTCATTACCTAGCTTATTTTCTACATTGCTTAACTCATTTTTTACAGTACCTAATTCATTTTTAAAAGTTGCAGACAACTTGCTTAAATCAGTTTCAAACAGAACGTCATCTGGATTTTCCCCTAACTCTACAAAAAATTGACGCAAGCGATGTTGCAGTACACTTTTATTTCCGGAAGAATCCAGATCACGTTCTTCTAATTCCCGTTTTAAATCCGCAACTTTTAAATCCATCAATTTAAGACTTTGAGAAGCCATTTTTCAAACAGTAGCCCAATTATTACAAAAAAGCAAGACAAAATAACAATTACACAAGACCCCACACCTGACACCAATTTGTTACGGGCTACTAGGTGTAAAATGGACTAAACTATTACTTAATTCAATAATCTAATATTTATTAACAAATTAGAAAGAATACAATGAGATTATTTAAAACAGTTAAATTATTAAACTAATATCAATTTACAATAACAATATTCTACTAAATGTTATCTAATTTCTAAGATAATATACAAACAATATAAGATATTTCTAATACTAAATAACTAAACTATTTATATATAAATTTGTACAAATACAATAATATTACACTATAGTTTACAATTACAAATTAACACTTACAGTTCGCTAACTAAAGTCCACCGACCGTAAGACTCTCCAAATATGACAAACTGCCACACAGTTTATTACACTTATTACACGGCCACTAATTGTCACTGTTGCCCACTAAGCACTTATTACAGACTGATACTAATACTAACTAACTCACACACACTGCCACTAGTTAACGACTGCTACTCACTGGCTTATTACAGACTCGTCTTATTACTACCGCCGGCCAGAACAGCTGTCCTTTTTATATAGGCAAGGCCGGTCGGGGTGGGGATTTCTCGGAAGAAGGCCGAGGACCGCCTAGACCGACCCACAAGGATCTACGCCACTCTATAATCCCTTCCGCTTAATCCCATTGTTTGTCTTATCCTCCCAGCCGGTCCGACTTCCTGCTCTGACCGTAACATTATATTTAAAACATCTCTAACTGTTTTTCAAATGACGCCTTACCTAACTTTTTACCTTAAAACGTTGATATAGAAAGCTTTTAATTTTTATTTTGCGTACTACCACTCGGTAGTTAATCTACTTGTCCTTATCCAGGTCATTATGTATCATTCCTGCCATTTACTCATCTTATTGTTGTAATACAGATGTAAATTTCAATGAATAAATTAATAAAAATAAATTTTAGTAATACTATTTTTAAAATGGTAGCGTTTATTACAATCTTTTCTTACTAATTATTCACACTAACTTTCCTTAAACTCGTCATCTCCATAAATGATGAACATGATGTTTAATGGAAAACTAATGAAAAACATATATGAATTCCATTAATCGGGAAAACTATGAATTTCATTAAAATAAAATATCTAGCACCAATATATTATTGTTTACACAAGTTATTAATTTAAAACACGTTAACATGTAAACACATTTTAATAAGAAACCCTATACAACATTTTTTATTATTTATAAGTTTTTCGAATAACTTGAAATCTATCACCCATCTTCATAATTTCATCCTCATTTAAAATGTACCTTGATTTCTGAGATAAAAAGAAAGACCAATATTTGCGAAGGGCAGCAAACAATATTTTTCATGGACTAAGTATCTAAAGCGTTAAAAAATATTATTTGGTTTGTAATTAAAATAATTTTTATTTATTTATTTAAAAAGTTTGTTGTATTTTCCCCTTCTTTTATATTCATGCCACACAAATCGCGAAAATAAAGAGATACGCTATGGCAAGTCAAACAAGTATGATATTCACCGTGATCATTATCGTTGTTGAGTTTTATTTTCCGATAATTAAAAACCATTAGTTGTTATAAGGAATACCCAGAAGGTGAAACCTGAGCGATATCTTTAGATTTATTGAGAATGCCAGAGTCTTCTGTGAAGGTTGCTATTATTGTGTGTGAGAGAACTCGTTTAGCACGTCAGTATTTATTTATTTCGAGTTAAATCTATTACTACACCCGTAGCAACATTTATATCTACAATTTAAATTTTTATATATATATATATATATATATAATAGTACTTAGACGCAGGTTCACTAGTTGGACAGAAATGTGGAATACAGGTTGTGTGTGTGTGTGTGTGTTGGAAGAAACTTAAGGAATATTCAAGGCTAGTTTCATTTAAACTGCCTACATTTAGCACTGCACCATATAGAAACAAAATTTTGGTTATTGTGCAAAATGTGTCTATAAGTACCGCTTTGGTAATTGTATGACGATCCGGAAATATTTTTTAATACAAAACAAAATTTTTTAAAATCGGTTAATCCATTCAGTATTTTATGTTACAGGCCCACAAATCAATAGATAAATATGTGTTTCTTGAATAGAAAGGTACTTAAAAAAATTATCTTGTACAGACCGGATGAGAAATTCAATTTCGTGGGTGCTGTTAATACATATTTGATAATTACACATCCCATTTATCTATAAAATCCGTAAGATTTTTAGGAAAAAAATAAATTGACATAATGATGGCATACATAAAGTCATTAAGACATATTAGCTGTGTTAAAAAAAAATTAGAAAATAAAATGTGATCCAAACGCCACTTTATTGGTCGTAGTGGTACAGGATTATTTTTTTAATATTTCATTATACAACCATATTTTTTATGAAGCTTATTGATTTTTAATTACATGATTTATTCCTACATAGAACACTCTAGTGCCAGACAATGAAACCGAACTGAGTAATAATCTCAAGACCTGGCTGACGGTAGAAGTCGTAACCTGCGGTACAAGCTCAAACCAAGATACGGCGTTAATGATAGAGAGTTAACGGATAGGCAAGCTAAGAAGGGCCCAAGTTGGGTGACAGTGCTTATCAGGTGGGATAATATATGGCCTAAGGGAGGGGGTAGAGACTTCGCCAGCTGATTGGTGGGGATATAAAGTGCGCCTTGATAATACAACTCGGCACTACTAATTTTCCTAGCTGCTGGTTCCACAATGGCTGCTAGCATCCGCAATCGGCAATTGTATCTCCCTTATCGTAACCCCCTATTGTGCTTCATATATTCAACGTCTCTGTTTAAAATGTCTTTTAGCTCTACCCAGCCCACCTCTCCCCTTTCCAGCCTCTAACTTTTATTACTTCTAGAACTCCAGTACTGTGTGACTTTATTTTTCATACCCATTTAATCACACTTCATCGTACACAAAAGACTAGTATACAAAAAATGAATCTATAAAAAAGTATATAGTAGCATGATTAGTATTAATAAAATGTTCAGTCAAGAAAAGAGGATGGATAGCAAGTTATCAGCAATGATAGAACTTTTTGTGAATACAAACACATTGAGTTTGATAAAATTAGATTGGTTAAAATATGCAACAACAAGACAGAAAGAAAGATATTAGAAGCGATCGAAATCGTGATGTGCCGCGAAAATTTCAACGGTGAAGGTGGATAAAGATTAAGCAAATTATGGCTTCCGATAATACCAAAGGTAAAGAAGAAACCAAACAAAAACAAAAAACTGAAAGAAAAGATAAAAAAATCAGAAGCCAGCCGGTCGAGGCCCACCCAGTCGGAGCCCAGCCAATCAGATCACTGGAAGAATTGTGAAGAAAAATATAATAGGCACCTGTCTTATTGGAGTGGGGTGGCTCAGTGGTTGACTACGCTGAGTAGACATACGAAAGTCCCCAGGTTCACATCCGCTTGTGCAAGTAATTTATTAAATCTGTTACGAGATGTGCCGTGTAGGATCTGGAGACCTTCCGGGGGCTCAACCAGCCTCTATAAAGTGTGTACCCTTAATTGGGAAAAAATCTGACGGTTGAACGTAAACTGGGACAAATCACGTCCCTGCAAAACCATTATCCTAAAAACAGGACAGTTTACCACAGACTGAACCCAAGACCCTTCATATATTGTAGTGGTAGAGTAAAATTTCCGCCTAATTAGACCATCGCCTAATCACTCCAGAGAATAAAACAAAACAGAAAAATAATATAACGGTGCAACACCAAAGATAATATATGAAGTTTAATATAAACAGAAATGACAAGAATGAAATACAATGAAAAAAACGGTTGAATTATAAAAAAAAAAGATGATAAATAACAAGACTGTAATGAAATCTATGGAGATAATTTAACAGAGTAAAATTACAAGATAAATTATTTTATTAGAAAATATAATGAATATCGATGTCATTGGTGAAAGACAAAATGAGTTTGAAATCGGTCACTAGAAAACTGAATTTGAAGCTATAATAGAGTTATATATTAAATTAACAAACATTAATTGTTCTATCTTATGTGGATAAAAAAAAGATAGAGGTCGAGAGAATGAAGGAGGGGGGGGGGGAATAATATTAAAATAGAACACAGCATATCGATGTACTTGTATAGAGAAACAGCAAGATAACAAGATATATAAAAACCATTTTTCAGTGTTCACTCATGAAACCCAACCGCCAAACTAACAATTATTACATAATATTTAAAGAATTATAATTATAATTTTGTCAACCAGTATTTATAATAAAATATTGTAAGGACCTGCAAAAAAACAAGAAATAAATGAATAAAAAAAAAAAAAAAACTATATAGTATCAAGTAATCTAGTAACTTAGTTAATAAATTAGTAAATTATAATCCAGGGAGAAATTTAGCTACAATTCTTCTCTCAATCTATTATCTTGGACCCATAGATTTACCAAATGTATTGTGAATACTAGTAAAGAAAAAATTAAATTTAAAAAACCGCTTCTTCTGGCATAACGGGGAATTAATCAAGTCCATTAATTGAGCTGCTATGCAGTTTCAAATAAATAAATAAATAAAAAAAAAGGCGCTAATATGAAAAAATCGATGCAAACAACAGTTGAGGAAAAAAAAAAGAAACAAATTATCAACTGAGTTATTTTTCAAATCTGTTTCGTCACGACCAAGCCTTGAAGTTGTAATCCAGTAAAATGGTATTTTGTCAGAAAAAACTTTTAATGAAGTTTTTTTTAATATTTTGTGGGCCACTTCGCACGTATATGAAACTTTGCTATATCTAATTTTTACGGTAAAATGTTTATATGAAAAATCACTTTAAGTTAAGGGGGTCGTTTTTCATTTTATTTGCAACTATTGTTTATACCTTTATGTATAAATATGACACTATCATATTATGATTGAAATTTGCTCTTAAAATTTACATACATAAAACAGTTCTCTAATAAATTATTGATTCAATACGTTCTGAGGGTGAATACCGTTGATAGAGATAATGAGGTAAATAATTAATACCTTAATGGTGTTTTTGTTTATTATTCCTAGAATCATTGATTCTTGTGAAGTGAGAGGTGTTAAAAATTTGTTATAATTCATATTAAGCATTAAATATAACCTTTTCACGAAGTTATTATTAAAAAATAATAAAATAAAAGAAAATAATATAAAAAATACCTTGAAAACTATGATATATGAAAACTATTCTATAATTCGTAAATTAATTATAAATCAAAACCCTAAGTTAGTCTGCTACTTTTCTACACCCAAAGTTTACCGGTGATATACTGTATAGTAATAATAATACAAAAGAGGCCTTTACCTCACCAAAGATATTTACAACAATAAACCTATCACTTAATATTAAACTTAGGCACCACTATACAGTAATCGGCCTTGAGGCACTCTATACGTTATACAGAATGTATGATCCCGAACAAGAAAATCACGGAGAGAAAAATTTCACGATTAAAGATGGAGAACATTTTAGGCAACGCCTTTATCAGGAACCCTAAACGCACATAGAAACAATTAAAGTCACGATAAGAAAACTAAGAATTCAGTTCTATGGACACCAATAAAGAATGAACCCAAGGAGAATGATAAGCGTGTTCTATTGACGTATATATAAAAAAATTAATATGGCCAACGTAGATTAAGAAGACTAAAAAGGACATAAAAGAGATCGAGATCTCTCTGGATGGGATCAAGGACGTTCTTAACTTAGCAAGGATCTTTAGAAAGGTAGGAGTTTTAAAAAAAGGCCAACAAGGATAGTACGCCATCAGTCCCAGTTTTCTGTGGTAGTATATCTTTATTGGATTTTTGTGTCTATTCAGTTCCTTCCAAAACTTCGCACAGATATATTCTTCAACTTTTTGGAAACATGGTTTGCGATAAATGTTTCTATTACTAACAGCTCCTTGTAACCTTTTCCTCCTTTCCTCAATTCTCTGACGTCAAGAGTTCATTGTTTGTTTAGTTATTTCTTATTTTTGTACTAATTTATTATTCAGAGGTCTGCGGGTCTATGAAATTGTCTCGTCATAAATACAGGCCTATTATAAAAAAAAATAATAATAATAAATATTAACACCTAATATTAAATTTAACAATAAAAAAACAAATTATGAAATTTGTGTTACCATAACTAATTTCAAGCTTCTCACTACCTATAACAGTGTTTATTAAAATCAAAATTCCTTTTACACTCAATATTTTTATTTTTCATTCAAAATTACTATTCATATAATTTCATAAAAATCGAAATAAAATATTTTGATAGTTAAAAATTGTATGAACTATTTTTACTAATTATTTTAATGAACAACTATTTATTAATTGGAAATTATCAAATAGTCAAATATGCGTAAATAATATTGATAAGTGCATTTTCCAACATATTCCAATTTATAATAGAAGAACTATCCCCCTCTTAAAAAAAATACAACAAATACTAGAGAGGTTTTAACAAATAATACAAGCCGGTAAAGGACTCATCATCGCAAGTGATGAAGTTATCACAAGCGAGATATTCATCAAATTAGGTTGATTTGGAATTTGCTGGAATTTCTGGAAGGAATGGGCGGTGGTAGGACGCCACCCTCTGGAGTGATGATTCCTCTCAACTCTAATTATGAGCCGCCAACTGATGGGGATGGTAACCATCGCAGGCTTCATATTCAGTTGTACATTTCAACAACTAACTTTCATCATATCCTACCCCATGCATTTTGGAAATACGGAATATCTATAGAAATTGGTAATACTATAGCATCTACAAATAGTCGAGAATAAAACGCAAAACACACAAACTCCTTACAAAAATGACAAAAAGAAAATTGATATAATAAAATAAATCATAAATTGCATATTTCTGATTATCTAATTAATTTAGAAATAACTTTTTAAAAAATTATTTTTTTTGTATATTGTTATGGTGTACATTTATGTTAAATAAAAAAATGAAAAAGATCCTCAATTCACTTCTTTTTTTTCAGAAATAAACATTATTACAGTAAAAAAATAAAATAAATATAAGGTTTTGTTAGTAATACATTATAATTTATTTTATTTAATGTCTCTAAGATTTATATATTTGATTGTACATTTTTTGTAGTGCTATAGAAATAATTTATAAGCAAAAATGAATATTTATTGTTGCGTATTATATAATTTTTAGAAATAGGTTGATATAAACTATCCATATGCATTGATTATTGCATATGCCTAGTCTGTTTTTGTTAAGGAAGTTATAAATTCGAAAAAACTAACCCTAATGTTTTTTTTTAAATAGTAAAAAATACTAAAGTCCAAATACTAAACCAATTCTCTTATATCATTTTAAATCACAACAGAAAAAACAAACGAATATACAATACAAAAAAAATCTAATCGTGAAATAAAAAATGTATACAACAGTACAAATGTACATTATAAAAGTTAACTCAGAATTGAATAATTTGAATATACAGTCTTACAACCAGATGGAGCACTTTGCTAGCACATGCTTAAATTGTAGTGATACTGCAATGCGGGGCATAGGAACATTAATCCAGCATAGAAATTAGGTCACATTGCATCAACATTTTCCTCAGACTACTTTTGATATTTATTAAAAATCATTGAAATCTCATATCAATTCGCTCAACTGATGTTAGTAAACAGGAAACTATATCAATTTTCTAGAAAAAAAAAGTATAAAGGAAGAATAAAATAATCTAAATCGGACAAGTAATAGAAAAGTCAAAGATAATATCTTTCAGCATTATTTGAGTACATATATATTTTCATACAAAATATGTACACTTTTTATTTTTTTAAATCACAAAAAACAATTCAGAATGCTCATATAAAAGGTAATTTATTTGTTCATGCACCAAAACAATAAAAAAAAATCTTATTCGGATAAAAAAAAGAAAGAAATATTTAATGTTTTAATATACTTGTACTTATTTTGAAATAAAGCTGTCCTCCATTTGATGCCATTATATATACTGTCATGTATAATATTATAATAATATAAAATATAATATCGTTTGTTTTTAGCCACTAAAAGCATCGAAATTAAACGTATATATTAAATATATGAATTTTAATATGAGAGTCGGACCATGGGATAGGAAGGATAATGCTAAATGAGAAACCGGACAGTAAACGAAGCAGAGGACGCCCTCGGATCATATGGTTAGGTGATGTCGAAGAGGACCTGAAGCTGCTGGGTGTACGAAACTGGAGGAGGACAGCGAAGGATCGCAGAGATTGGTCAGATGTGGTGTTGAGGCCCGGGTTCTTGAAGGACCGTTGAGCCAAAATAATAATAATAATAATAAAATAAATAATACGAGAGCTAAGAGCCTGATTTGGAACATTTCGGATTTCAAATATTCAAGGCGGTTTTAGTTAAATAACAATAAACAAAAAATTATAATTATATTACCCTCAGAAATTGAAAAAAATTACCAGCAATCCATAAACAGGGATTGAAAAATCTTAAACAGCCAGCACGGAAGCCTTTAGAATATTAAAGTTTTTTCAAATAATGATGAACCCAGAAAATTGGGATAAGTAAGAAAGTAAGTTACTTTCATGTTCCTAACTTTTAAATTTTCTGGTTGTTTAATTTTTCAAATTATTCTGTAAGAACATTATACCGGAAGATATACCAATTTAAATATTGAGAAAATTAAAAACTATTAATATTTATATTAATTTGCAAAAAATACAATAGAATATAAAAGAATTAATACATATAAAAAATATAAATAAAATATAATAAATAAAATACATTATAAACAATGATTTCATAATAATAAAATGGATGGGAAAAATATCATTAATAACATTATTTTGTATTAATATTGATAATTCTCACACTAATTAAAAAATACCAGTACATATGAGATTCTATAGACCAAAAAGGGCGAAAGTCCACAATCTATTCCATAAATATTAAAATAAAACTTTTTTATTAATAATAATAATAATATTATATATAAAGATTTTCGCAATAAATTCATTTTCAATGGTGTTTTTATCATATTTTTATTATTAATACACAACATTAAACAATCTAATTTTTTTTCTATTTAAAAGATAAATTTTATAGAGATAAATTGATATTGTAATAAACCAGGTAAAAGATAAAAACTATACGTTATATATGTTGTCAATTTCCAAAACGCCCCTATAATAGCCAAGACGAAACAACCAAAATCCCATAGATAGACGAAAATCCCTTAATTATAATACATAAAACCCTTATTGTTCGTTATTGCAATATTAAATTATTCCTTATTTGTTAGAAGTTTTTTAAAAATTATTATATTACAGTTTATTTAAATAAAGCATTAAAAACTGTATATTTTTTCCATATAATAGGTGAATAATTTAATGAAACACTTAAAAGACAAAAACTATATCGTTATTGCATATATTTTTTTCAAATTAGTTTTTCAAATAATAGAAATAATAAGAAATTATTTTTTATTTGTTAAAAGTTTATTTATAAATCACGGAAAATATTAATAAATAAGGAAATAAGTTGCTTTCGTCTCCGTTAATTTTCTGGCATTTTTAATATAGATGAAAATGAAAATAAAATTGTTAAATATATATTATGTATCGTAAATGTTTAGTAAAGTAGAGATAAACCCGCCCAATTGAGTAGTAATGAGTGTTTGAATTGGCCTGGACGTTATGAGATTGGACCCGATGCGAAGGGAAAATGTTCTTCACTGGGAGGGATCAGGATTCCCTTGGGACCATTCATCGCTCCACCTCAGCCTCCAGGCCCTAAAGCCTTCTGAGATATTGCACAGCTTGAGAACTCAGCTAAGCTACACCGCTCTTAGGTGACATGCAGCAACTGTGCAATAGATCTTAAAATGTTCCACTAGGTTCAATCCATATGAAATAATCTAATAAAGAACATACTCTAAAATCTAAAGATGACAACCAAATATAAATATTGAGAAAATTAAAAATTATTAATATTTAAATTGAAAATTTACAAACATATAATTTATATTACATAAACAATGATATAATAATAATAAAATGGATAAAAATAAATAACATTATTATTTTTTAACTACTAAACTGTAAATAATACAATACTACTATACTATACTTTACTGATTTTACCTATTAATTTTATTTTAATTACTATACCCTATAATAATTTTACCAGGATAGGCACAATTTAGGACTCCCATTGAAGCTGTGTCCGATTATCCAATTGTAATGACTTAAAAATCCATTTCAATGATCTAAAAATTATAATAAATGACATTATTTCAATTAGTATAGCCCTTCAAGAAACACATTTAAGATCTAATGACAGACCAATTCAAACTTACAGGCTTCGACATCAATTAAATTATTATAGAAGTTAAATACTGAATCATTTGCAAAAACTCAAAAAACCACTTGACTTAACATTTATATTATTTTGACAAATTTAAAATAAATATTTTCAATTAACATAAAGTGTTTGTTATAGTATTCTTTGATATCTAACTAGAGGGAAAATATATACAGATATCACTCATTAGTTGTTATTGGACTGGAACTGGAATTTTCGAGCTTTCAATAGCAAACCTTTGAGGTAATTTTGACTGGTTAATTTCGACTTAAGGGTATTTAATGTAATAAATAATCTTGTAGATTAGATTTTTCTAAAACCAATCATGTCAATTGAAATTCTGTAACTTAGTCCAGCATCGAGATATTCAAACTAACCCTTATGTCTCCAAATTGAAAAACAGTTTAGCATTTACAAATAAAACTGGGCACCATGGTAAGATTCGGGAATTCAGGTGCATGACAGGATTTTTTTTTTAAATTGGGATTGACAATAATAGGATAATCACATATAAAATCAAAACATCTCAAAATGATCAAGCAACCAAATTAAGTTTTATCGGATCACTTCAGTTGGACTGATCCACATCTATACATAATGCAAATCGATATGCGTATAAGGTACCAACAACAACTAATCATTCTCATTTAAAACGTAATTATTTTACACAGATTCTTCCATATTCATATAAGTAAATACAAAATTATCATTTATACCAGCTATTCTCTTTTTCAATAGAGCCAATAAAAAAGGGAGATGATTAATTTATAGTTTGATTACTTCTCCATTACGTAAAGAAAAGAAGCAACAATAGAAATAAAATACGTCACATAATAAGAACAATCGAAGAAATCTTTTTTAGACATTAATTACTTAATTTAGATAACTTCGAGCGTAATAAAGGAGAAGTTAAAAATAGACTCCTATATATTTTATTATTATTTTTTTTTTATTATTTATTTATTGATATTTACAACTATATTACAGTAATATAACAAGTAAATTGGCTGAGTGATACATAATGACATGATATAATGACAAGTAGAGAAACTACCCACTGGTAGTACTCAAATCGCATGTTCAACTAAGAAGGTCACGTGGCCATCTTCTTCTCAGACGCCTCAGAGGATTATCGGGAATTAAAGAGGAAGCTAGGTTTGAAACTAGAGGGTTTGAGTGGAAATGAAGTTTGTTATGAAAGGATAGATACCGGGTTCGGGCCCAATCAGCAACAAATGGGACATTAAGGTCGTTATGGACGACTATATTCTTAACAAAATAAGGAGCGTTGAGGATCTTACGACTAATTTTGGATTGTAGGGATTGGATACGAGAAGAATTCGATGGCTTAGTGGAGCCCCAAAGCTACTCCAATATTTTAAATAAACCTTAAAGGGAAAATATCCACTGGTGTTATATAAACTCGAAAGAGTTAGCATTATATTTCAAGTGAAATATAAGTCAACTAGTCCATACTGAAATCGAACCTTAAATATTGACAAGAGTCACCGGACCTTCATCATTACCCAGGGTCTTCACATTCATTACTATACGTTAAAAGTATTTTTGCATAAAAAAATACAATGGTTAACATCATTGAACATTTATTAAAATAAATAAATAAATAAATAAAACCATTACAGGAAAAGCCAAAAAATTGAAGAGGCTGGTTAGCTTGGAACTACCAAAGGAAAGGCTCGAAATAAAATTCCTGAGGAATTCCTGGGGGTGAAGCGGCCGGAAAGACTAAGTGAGGAAGTCAAAGCTGAAGGGTTCTTCGGGGAAGTAACTTGTTTCCCCAATTCCCATGAAGACTAATTCAAGTATCCGGGGTTCGGCATGTGCCAGGGTACGCCTCCCCTCTCGACTATTCAGGACAAAAGGAAAGAGCTCTAACAGAAGGATCAACAGGAATGGAACTCAGGAGGGGCATGAAGTTTCTCGAATCGATACTTAACTTACCTGATATTGGGTATCGCAAGTGAAGGAATAAGTAATAAAGCATTAAAAAAAAAACCTTGTATCACCAGAACCGATGTAGGGTCTTGGATTCAGTACCTTCTAGAGACTATATTGTTTTTAGGACAACGGTTATGGAGAGATGGGATTTAACCGAGACCACGCTTAACCAAAAGGTTTTTACTGGGGGACACCCAGGAGGGTCTGTAGGTTCTGTGTTGTTTCCTTGCACAGCAATTACTTAGAACTCAAACCCAATCGTTTCTAGTTTTTATAAATTTCAGGGAACGAAATATTTCTTCCCATAACCCTTCTACTAGAGTTACCTTTCAAAATAAACGAGGGTCAGTTCGCCTTTTCGTAAATCAGCACACATCAGAGGATCTTGATGGAAAATATGATCTTAACTACTACAATAATAATATTTAGTGGTAATAAAGAGAAAAAAACTCTGAGTGATTTTTGTTTTCAGGTATATTTTTTTAGGTCATATAAGCCGAGAATATATAGTTGATTCTATCCTTATGAAGTTTATTATTATTTCTGATAAATATATCGACTTTTGAAGATATTGAACAGTTGGAAAACAAGATAAATCAGCAATATAGCGCTATACTCCGACTCATTACTGCATTTCCAAATAGAGCTAATTGGAAACACGTTGATTAGCTTTTTTTAAATAATCGATAGATTCTGGCCCTTTCAGTTCTGTATGAGGGTTCCATTTTATGCAGGCACCTTAGGAGTTCATAATGCTCCAAAACGTTATTGTCAGAAGATCTTAAATATTTTACAACAGATGTAAATTCAAAATGATTTTTACATTCACTTATCTAAATATGAAACGTACAGTATAGGAAGTATTGGGATTAACATTACCTAAAGTAATCACCATTGAAAATAAACATAAGAGCGCTTTACAATATCTTCAGTGTGCAAACTACCGCATTATTACGCTACTTCAGAGCGAACATAGGGTGTTGTCTAATATTATCTAACACTCGTACCGTCTGCCGAAAGAGAAAGAGAAAACTATCAGGCAGGTTTTCGAAGTGGTAGGTACTTAGCCTAAGGACCATCCATGAGAAGGCCGTAGAATATACAATGCCCATACTTCACCTCTTAATAGATTTTAGTTGTGCCTATGACAGCATGAAGCGAGCCGAACTCTATGAAGCTATGAGAGACTTTTGAGGACCCCAAAGAGTGATTCACCTGGATTGAATATCAATGAATGAAACCAACGGTGTTGTCAGAATGCAGGAGGATATCTCACCTGAATCCAAGACTATAACTGGCTTAATGCTGGGAGATGCGCTGGGAAGACTATTATTCAATTTTGCCTTAGAAATAATCGTTAGGAACTCAAAAATCCAGACCAACAAAACAGTTTACAATATGCTGCTGCATATTTAGAGTGAGCATATGATTTCGCTTAGGTCACTCGCACATTCGAAGCACTGAAAACAGCATTCTTATTACTGATGGAAGTTATAGAAAAGATGGATCTATGTATCAATGAAGATAAAAGCCAAATATATGAAGACAGAATCTAAAAGAAATGGTGTACAGAAGTTTGTACGTACGTCCTTCCAAGTTTCGTAAGGTGGATAGTTTTACTTGAGATTGAGATAAACAAGTGAACAATCAACGCCCGAAAAACAGATAATATTTTAGACTAAGGAGCTCCTTATACCAGCAGACAAAATGTGTTTTATAGATGATCCTGCGCAAGCTAGTCTTGACCAACGCCTTCAAAGCACTGACTTTAATAAGGCCAAGGAAAAAACAGCTATCTGTTTTTGAAAGAACTCGGCTCCTTAGAATATTTGGATGTACGAGATGATTAAGGAGTCCGACATCATTACTTGGGAAAAAATTAATACATTAAGGCGGGTCAGTAAATATGGCTAGTAAATCAGATTGTAAATCACACTCACAAGTACTTTCGATTTTTTTTTACATGAAATAATTAACCACCCATTGCAGTCAATAGAAACACAAAATGGACAAATATAAAAAATGTTTTGTTATATCCAACATATGGTTATAACAGAAGCTCATGGATAATGACAAAAACACATTACTTATGTGGTGGTTGTAATACACAATAATTAACACTTCAATTTGATTTATTGAAATCAAAATGTTTCCTTGAAAACTTATTGGCATTGCCATGTAAACCTAGATAGAAACTTTTAAAACATGTATCAAGTAAGGATGTCAATGTGAGCATCAGATATAATATGAGTTGTGCAGGATCAAAAGTGGGTATCTCGAAATTTCAAATTGGACTTTTTCACATTCTTCGCTAGTTTAGAAAACCAATGCTTTGCGTGTGGAACTTCAGATTCCGAACCGGAATGAGGAAATAAGACAGTAAAGGACGTGATAGACAAAATTACTTTACTAAACTAGTGAAGAATGTGAAAAAGTCAATATTCGAAATTTTTGGAGTCATTCGCTTTCGGTCCTGAACGGTTCATATATTATATCACTATACTTTTTAAGCACATGTGTATACATTTTAATATAAAAAAAAAACAACTATGATTTACTTCTTACATAGATTGCAAATCGATATTACGTAAGAAGCTTTAAAATATCCATAAAAGATGTTAAATATGTCGAAGAGGATAGAGGCCAGGGCGAACTTAGAGTGGAGGAGTTCTTTCAACTAGGCGGATGGCGGGTGGAGTGGCCTCTCCTCTCGATAAGGGCGCTCCCAACAGTTCTCGGCTTAGAAAAACATCAAACAAGAAGTGAACAATAAACGCTCTCTTATAAATATATTGCGGATGCTAAAAAACCAATATAATACATGACTGAATATTTAAATATGAAAAAAAACATTATTAATTAAATTACAAACATTCGAAGTTTTTAAATACTTATTACTGAAAAAAATGGTAGAGTGGGAATTTTGAAGACATAGTCATAAAACAAAGAACTTTATAATCTAGAATATTAGAATTATAAAAATGAATTAATTCTACAGCCCCCCGTGAATAAGTGGTTAAGTCAAATTTTGTCCAGAATCAGTTAATTGTACTGATGGAAGCGGAACCGTGTCATATTCGTAGTTTTCGAGAGACATATTACGTATATTTAAATGCCAATGTCACGAAACTAGTTATGCAGGAGTCACTTGTGAGATAGTGGTTAGCTGACAAACTACTATGCCCTTGATCGCGGGTTCGCAGTCTGGGAGGTGATCTTAAGATTTTTTCATATCACAAAATAATGAAATCATATTGTATCAATACATATACAGACAACTAAACTAGTGATATTCATATAGTTTGAACTGAATTGACGACGCCTAAATTATCAAGGCTTATTTAGATGCCAACACTAATGAGAATTGTTTTTTAAAGTGAAACTTTTTTTTATCGCCCCAAAATATTTCGTTCATCTATCCCATGTCGCATTACGGTGTGGTAACTATGGTAACAGTGTATTCTATTGCTTTATTCTCCAAGTGTTGAAATGCGATAATTTTTTGTATAGGAGCCTTTTTAAAGACACCTATCCAAACAATTACTATTACTACTCTTATTTAGATTCTGCCTTAAGATGTTGGTGTCCATTCATATCACTTGGATACGACCTCAACAGACGAGTAGGAAATTGACTAGCTATCTCAAGGCTGTGCAGTGACTATTTAATTGTGTACATTGTACAGTGTGTAGTGTGTAGTGCAACTAGGGCAGGAGATTGGTGTATTAGGAAGTGGACAGGCAGTGATCATGCTGGGCTTAAATACACCTCTACCGGACTCTGAAGATGAGGCCCCCTTCAAAAAAGTAAAGACAGGGAAGAAATCGGCAGAGAGGAAGATAAGGAAAGCAGAAGAAGCGCCACCGGAAGTTATCAAATAGACGATAACTGACATCCATATTTACCTCCAATTACAGACCGACCGACCCACATTATAAAGACATCTAAAACTAGTTTTGCACCCAAAAACACGACAACACGACCCTAAAACTCTCAAACAAATTTAGGATAAAAAATCTTAATCTTTCTATTCCCATATCTGATGACAGGAAGACATATGAACCTATTAAGGCTTCAGACACAGGACGTACGCAAAAGACTGCACCAGACGGAAAGAAAATGGAATTATCACCTATAGTGATAACTGTTCCACAAGGTATCACTATAAAAGATATACAAGATACAATTTTTGTGCAGGTGTGTGTCAACTTGATGACAACAGAAAACATTTAATAGCGGCAATTTATATTAAAGTGAATCAAAACATAAACGATATGGATTTTCTAGGTTTTCATCTTGCTCCATTCGCTACGTCTTTGGCACCAATTTTCGGCTCACGAGAAACATATTCACGAATGCCTATTATTTTATCTGGTGATTTCAATACGGATTTTAAGAAAGAGGAATCTGCTCCACTTACTGAATACTTGAGAAAAGTATTCAATCTTGAAATGACAAATGATAGAAATGTACCAACTAGGAGATCTGGTACTACAATCGATGCGGTTTTTTCTAGGTACATTCAAAAAATAGATTGTAAGACATTATTTAAAATAAGTAAATAATGTCTTACATTCTAACTAAAATAACTAGTTACCATAAAATGTTAATTACATTTATAAACTGCGAGACTCGGGGCGAAGATGAAGTTATCGATAGAATAATTGAAGTTGGCCACAATTCAATGATTTAAATAAATATTGCTCTTACTTTTTAATATGCGTTTATCATCTAAATGGTTGTATTAATTATGTATTCTGTACTCTAATACGCAAATTGAAATTAAATTTGATAATTGAATATTTTGTCTACTATTGATTTCCCATTATCATTCCCATTTTTCAATAATTAAAATAAGATTAAAAACGCAATTTTAATACCCTAAATCGAATAATTTTCCAAATTTTTTTAGTTAAACCCCTACAAACCGAAAAAAAGTTTCACTTGCACCGTGGTTTCATAAAACCACACAACCTTTTTTCTTTTGTAGAGGTTTCTCTCAGTATTCGTTAGGAGTAATTATTAAAATCTAAGTCATTTAAAGAATAGGAGAGAGGGATAATAATGTGTTCTTCTATCTGTGAAAGTAGCAGAGATCTATTTATATATATATACACGTATTTAGGGAGGTTAATCTAGGAACTGTCATCATTGAGACTTCCACCAGAATTCTGCCATGCTGTAGAAATTTAATATGGATCGGGCGAATTTTCTGATGACGCCAGCCCAAAGGACCAACAAAAAAGCCGGATATAGCGATTGACCTATTTGAAATCAGTGGTTAGGGTCACAAAACCAGCAAAATTCCTTTATTTTTTTTTAAGCGTGAAATGTTAATTGGGATAAATAAAAAAACGAGAAAAATGTGAAACGATGCTTTTTGTTGGCCAGTTCTTTTTAGTTTTATTTTATCTGTAGTATGTTTAACGAAACAAGTTAGGGAACAACTTCAGCTGTTTTGATATTATGAGTTTAATAAGTTCATTTGGATGTTGGTTCGATTAATTAATCCATTATTTGAAATAAATGTGTTGCTTGTTATATATTGCGCCTTCTCTTTAGCTCTAATGACATTATCAACTATCAACTAAGCCCTCGAGTGCTAACGTGGAGATGAAATGGTTAGGGGTGGTTGAGAGACCGCATATGTCTCTATGTTAACTAAGCCCATGTTAATTCAAAAGTCCTTGACAGTCCCAAGACCAGCATCGTTCGTCCAGATGGTGCCTATGGCACTCCAACCACCGGGATCTGCATATGTAGGTATTCGTTGGGCAGTCTTGTATTGATCTAACATTAATAACATATACTTCATAAAGCTTCATAATTTTAACAGAAAGGTTACCTCTTGCTTAAACTTACTATTTTTCTGATAATAACAAGCTGGATAATTCAACTGCCTCAAAAATTTCTTCGGAGAATCTCCTCTAAGAAACAGCGTGTGATAACTGATCTGTGATTTTTCAATACATTATGAAGAAATTCGTTTATATATCTATTAGTTTTGCAGGACTAAAACAAAATACACTTATAACGAAAAATATCTTTTGCTATTAAAAGAAGGCATTTTATATCAGATATAGACCGCAGTATTGTTTTGGTGAGATAGTACTCCGTTTGAAGATCGTGGGTTCGTAACCCTGAAGGTGGCCGTATAAAATAATATAAAGGGAGTAAAAAATCCTTGGTTATGCCGTCCTTCAGAAGGGGCGTTAAACGGGGGTCGTGAGCCTTTACGATATCCCTTTAAAGATCTTTAAGTCTTTAAAGATCCCTACCCTAATTAAACCTAAATAGGCAAAATTTAGAGCTCCCTCTGTAGCATCGTCCTATTGGCTACAGGAACATAAAGTGACGTTAAATAAAAACAACTGCGTTTGGATTTTTTTTTAAATTCGGATCGGAAACTTCCTCACACTTTTTGAATGTGACCGAAATTTTACATTCTGTTGATTATTTTTTTAATGGCCTATTGGCAATAACTTAAGTAATATGTCTCGTCATCTGCCTCTTGTGAAGAGTACCCTGGCAGCACCAACAATGAATTGTACAAATCAGCTCCTTGCACAAATGTTTCCTAGAAACTGTACAGTCTCTGCCACGTCCTGAACCCAAGACTCTTCATGGGTGGTAATCAGTTTATTATTATTTATCTACTTCTGAACTTACAATGCAAATATTAGTATTCATGCTTAATCACAATTATTTTCCATCAAAGTTTCCATTTTATTTGATTTTTTAAAGAATATTTATTTTATAATTGTTTATTAATTGGTTTTAATTTTAAATGTTTTTATTTTGAAGAGAAAAGATTTGCCCACATCCGGGATTCGAACCCGGGTAGTCCGCCTACACCGTCTTTTAATATGTATAGAAGTTAAGTACTGTCTTTTTTTGTCTGAAAAGTGTGAATACACGAAGAAAAAATCCTCTCTAGGTAGCACATGATTAGGGCAATAGAAATATCTTTTCCTTTTATTTCAATTATATTATATTTTTATATCTTATATATTTGTATACACTGTATTTTAATATGTATACTTGTTAAGTACTGTATTTTTTTGAAATTTTCATGAAATACATTAAAATATATTTTCTTTAAATCAACTCACGCACTACTAGTATAGGGCATTATAGATCCTCTTTTCGTTTGTTTATATTATATAATATATTTTGGCATTTTAAATATGTTTATGCACTGTATTTTAATACGTATACATGTTAAGTACAGTCATTTTTCCATCTGTAAAATGTAACGAAAAACATAAAAATATATTTTTTTAAATAATCAACTCATTTACTACTAATATACGGCATTATAGATCCCTTTTCCGTTTATTTCTATTATATTATGTATTTAAAATATTATTTTTATACACGGAATTATAATATGTATAAATGTTAAGTAATGTCTTTTTATTTTTGCCTAAATAGTAAAAATGAACTTTTTTTTCGAAAATCAACTCAATGTACTGTTAGTATTGATCCCCTTTCCTATTGTTCCTCTTACATTATATTCCTATATCTTAAAAATGTTTATATACACACATAAGCTAATATTATAATATATTTAAGAACTCCTCGGAACGAAAAGACGCGAGAATTCCGTTGGCTAATTACCGGGGCGCGATGCGACCTCAGCGGGAGGAGGGAAGAGGCTGGGGCGGAAGCAATTATCCTTGTGTCAGTCATGGCGAGAATTTCCAATTTCCTTGCGGCTATTTCTTTCCACATCTTTCCTCAACTTTCTTAAACACCTCGTCCTTTTTTGCCACCCAAGTGCTTAGGCCATGATATTAGTTTTCCGCCATGCTCCCCTCAACTATAACTTCTCAACAAGTGAACTCAAAAACAATTTCTAGAAACAATTTTTTACAACTTAAAATAGCAACTCTAATTTATTAGCTTATCTCGCCTTGAAATGAGATGAAAATTAGGTGGTTGTGATAACATAAATGATTGGAAAATAGACAGAATATATTAATAACTACTTCAATCATTATTTAATATATAGATAATAAAATAAATAATGGCGTTACTTTGTACTTGTTCTGACTTATTATATTCCATAATGGACCTCTTAAATAAGAAAAAAAAATGTAACCACGCTTCGACATTCAAGGTTCTTTGGGGGTTTTCTTTGACATTACAAATCTTTTTTTTAAATTAGGTTAAAATCCTATGGTTTGAATCCCGCTGCTAGCATGACTTCTATTTAGTCTACTAGTGGCCGGAGATGGATCCTGGGGCCCACCCAGCCTTTATTAAGTGGGTACCCAAAATCTGGCGATTGAGCGTGATTTAGGACAGATCACCTCCCTGCACAACCGTTCTCCATGAAACAGTACAGTCTCTACCATGCACTGAACCCCAGACCCGTTCAGAGGGTGTAGTGGCACAGGGTTTAAAAAATCCTATGAATCATACCCTGACGTTGACATTAAAATCTGCTATCCCATATTTCCGTTTTTTGAGAGAAAGTTGTCTAAGAACCAAAGAAAAGCATTAAATATAAATTAAATAGACCAAATAAATAAATTTGTATAAGAATTTAATTTGCTATTGAAGGCTTAACTCAAAAATGCCAATTATTTCGGAATGTCGTTGTTAATTTGAGGGAGCGATAACAGTATGAAACTTATATATCATTTATATTCCTTTCTGACCTTGTGCCACTTTCATTTCATTTGGCTTGTGGAAATAAGAAGAGCTGTAAAAGCAAGATACTCCTAATGTAAATTACACAAATAAAAATAAAAAACATCCCACTTCTACCTTAATTACCCAATTATAAAAACTTCGGACATAACAAAGGAGAAGTTAAAATTGGACGAGATATTCGAAATTTTAAATACTCCTTGAAAGAGAAATATCCGCCGTTGTTATCCGGGCTTAAGTGGGAAGGGTCGGCCATTGAGGGCTCAAGGGGGCAATAACAGTTAGGCCAAAAAAGAAGAATTAACTAATCCCCGCTAATGAGTCCATTGAATTTGTTAAGGGGAGGGGGTAATGGCGTTATCCTACAAGCCGTGGCTCTTTGATTCCCCGATAGAGGAGCGCCTTCGGCCGTGCGGCGAAGCGATAATATTCCGTTAATGAGTCGATGCCCAAGTGGTCTGCGCGATTCCTGTCACCACTTAGCCAATGTTTGCCCGCTCAATAGCCGAGCCCGATAGCTCTCACCGAAATGTCACACAATCCGGGCTTACTTAAACTGTCCTAATGCATAATATATGAATCGCCCGAGAAGGATCCAATCGCTTCAATCGATTACGCAATGTTTCTATACTGGAAGAAACACGAAGCTGTCTTACAGATTATTATGATGTGTAACAATAACCAAATTATCATCAAATATATATGTTGGGTATCCAAGACAATAAAAAGGATTTTAATAGTATTAAACAAATTAATACAGCCATAATTAAAATGAATTCCAAAAAAAGATGCGTTAACAACAGAACCACCTTGCTGAGTTGGCGATCCTGCCTTTAAAAGCGGCTGTGGTAGGTCATTTAACGTCACTTTATGCTGCTATGGCTAATCGGACGATGCTACATTTTGCCTATCCAGGTTTAATTAGGATAGGGATTTTTAACGAGTACGAGACATCGCACAGGCTCGGGACCCCCGTTTAACGTCCCTTCCGAAGAACGGCGTAAGTAAGGATATTTACTCCCTTTAAAAAATCCTAGGGCCACCTGCCGGGCTACGAACCCGTGATTTTGGGCTTAGTAGTTTGTTACGCTAGCCACTAGACCACAGGTCGCCCCCGAAGTTCTACAGTCTAACTAACTGCAAAGACTCTTCATATGTGCAGTCGGCGACAACAAATCTTCTCCTTCACACCGATATATTATTAGGGAATATACATGAAAATATTAAAAGAGAAAGGTTGATTTTTTATTCTTCCATAGGTGGATTTTATTTGGAACTTAAAGTGGAGATAACATTTTTAATTCCAATACTAAATAAATCTTCTTCTCTTCTTACCTTACTAATAATTAATAAAAACTGCAAAAGGTTACCCGAAACAATAACCTCACTAATGTGCTACTTTATTGTCACAAACAATATAAAGGAGGCATTAGCGGGATTATGAATATTGTAGGAGTAATCCTCACCAAGGTTGCAATAATTATAAAACTTACATTCAAGGCAATAATAGCATCTCATGGGAAACGTTCATTAATCGAGGATATCCAAAAACCCAAACTGAGAAATTAAATAGAAAAACTTGTAATAATATCCTTAATTTGGGGTTAGTCTACCCAAATCTGAGGTCCAGGTTAAAACCCTTTAGCCCTTCCCTGGGATTCCACTGAACCGTCCTCTCGAGCAAGCCAGATCATTATCCAACACAAGAGATCTTTACAACTCCCCTCGACAATGGCAACGTGACGCATTGTTTGTTCCAATCAAGGTCTTGAGGGCAGCTCTTCTTTATCAAGCATCTGCTGAGCGAAAACTGTAACTTCGGGACAGAAAATATAATTAAAATTCGATGCCTGAAAACATTGCGATGTATAATGTAAATCAGGAGATTTTCGATGCTTAACTAAAAGAAAGTATAGAAAACAATGCAAGATAGATCCTCCTAGGCACAGGTCGGAAGGTTATGTTGGGGTGGTAAAAGCCGACTTGTACATAAATCCAGACCGAAACCTAATCATATACTCCATATTTTGATTTCCTCATTCTTACCATTTCCGTAGTTGTAAAATGGTAAGAATCTACGTATATTTAATTTAATTAGTTATTTGTAAGTCCTAGTTCTCTTCATGTCACACATCAACCGATCCATCAGAACATGGCACAAAAATTGGACAATTAAAACATAGTAATCAAATTACATAATTCTTTTAATTCAAGCCGTACATGATTTTTTATTCATTCTCTCAGATTCTCAATAAAAGGCATTTTGACAAGCGTTTAATGTGGAATTTTTACACAAGATTTTAAAAGATCTTATATTCTTATAACTGTGACACGTACTTGATGAAAGAAGACGAACTCCCCCTATTGCCTACTAAAAACTCATTTTTGGACATAGGAGATGAATTCCACAAAACCATTAAATTCATATCGCATACAACATAATACCTTTCAATCCAAAATTGTTCTTAATAAATCAGCAATAAAACTATCCATTGATAGTTAAATATTTTATATGTTTTATAAATTACGAAAAGACACACATTTTTTTATTGCCCCAATTATTTTGTACCCAGCCTAACCAACACATCCTCTCTCTATATCAACACAAGACCTTCCCGCTTAAAAAACTGGTAGTTACTTGAAAAATTAACTATCCTGGCGTTAATATATGAATAAATGTATTAATTTCCCACATTCAAAAAATACTTTGATTACGATTGATTAATAAAATTGCTCATTCCTTACTGTACACCACTAACTACAGAACCAAAAACAAACTGGCAGCAAGGGGAAAAATGCATTTGCACAAACTAGAACTGCTCTAAATCAAAGCTTCTCATACCAATGACTACTTAATACTTTTACCACTGAATAACACACAAGTCGGTACTTGTGTATTAGCCGGTACTGTACGAGTACCGGAGTATTAGCCCAGAGACTGTTATCCACCACAGTTTATAACCTGAACACTGATGATTCTGATACCGATAACACCATCTTATTCATATTAATAGAAATCGAAACAATTACATCCACTCACTATTCTAACTAGGAACATATATTGAACTAAGCAAAGATAAAATCTGTGTTATTTATAGGAAACCATTCTTTAAAAGTTTCACGTCGATTTATTCATACTGAATGTGGGCTTATTTTAAATCCACACTATAATGGGTCATTAGGTTGATGGACTAACTGTCCCGGAAGGGCCTAAAACTGTTAGCTGATTGGATAGAGCCCCGAATACATTTATGTAAGGTGGTACAGAAAGAGGCAATTAGATCACTGCTAGTTAGTCAATGAACTAGCGCTCCTCTCGTCTCTTTAATTAGTTTAGTCAAATCCAACGTATCGATCCCTCGATCCTAACCCTCCTCCACTCTCTATTCCCCGCCAGCAATGAATACAGATCACAAAAAACATAACTCATAAATAAATTATAAATATTACAAAAAACATAACCAATAATGGAATCCAACTTAAATTAAACCAAAACGATAAATATATAATACATATATAGTAATTATGGTAAATAGAATACATATACTGTATGATGTAATAGAATAAATACATATATGATATAATAGAATACATATATGGTAAATAGAAGGTAAATAGAATAGATATATTAATGTAATTTCGTAAATGCAGAAAATAATAACTGAAGCTAAATTTGCCGAATTAAACATAATTTATTTAATTATCAAACAAATACAATTTTGATTTTATTCGATTTTGATATGAGTTCAAATACCATAACTTTTAAAGGGACTAGAAAGGCGAAAAAGAAAAGTTGATATTACCGTATTTTTTTTTTAAATAATTCTAAATAAACCTAGTGGCCGCCAACAAATGCAACAATCCAAATATTGCAATGAGGAGTATCATGCCAAGTATATTTATCTTGAGGCCAACTAAGTTAACTCTGTATAAGACCCTTACCCGTCCAGTGTGCCCCGGATATTCTGTCCCATTAATATAATAAGGGAATGACAACGCAAAACAAACGAAGACATTTATGACGTATTCATCGTTATACATACATCACTACAGTAATAAATCGTCTTTGGTGGGCAGGTCAGGTCGCTAGGACCCAAATAAGAGCCACACCAAAGATGGCGTTGACAAGACAGTTGCAGGGACGTCGAAGGATTTGTAGGCCGAGATTAATAAAAAGGGAGGGTCAAATGATGCTAAAAAGATGGGATTAACAGCTGGATAACAACAGCCAGCGATAGACGAGCATGGCGATTGATGTTAGATGAGGCCAGGACTTGATTGGGATCGGGTGCCAACAAAAATAATAAATATAACTTAATTATAAATTGAATATTGTTAGGAAATAGTTAACAATCCTATATAAGGTTATCATTAAAGACAATTTTGATGTGCCCAGCGTCGTAGTATGCGTCTGAATCTTCAATGACATAAAGAAACTTGGATATGGTCAGGGACTTATGTTTGAAAGGCAGAATAATTTTAGGGAAATTAAAGCACGAAGACGTCAGAGCAAACGAAGCAAAACATCGGTTACGTGGAAGCAGAATATCTGTTTGTAAAAAATCATTTGAAATACCTGCAGTGAGAGAAGTAGCAAGATGCCGAACAAGAAAGTAATTTTCCAGAGAGAATTCCATTAGTGTCCAGGAAAAAGGAGGTTAGAGTTGAGTGAGCTGGAGGCAGGCATCCGATAGAAAAAGCCTCATAAGAAGATAAGGCCTGCTTACCAAGGCTCGGGAACCGACCTTCACATTATTGACTTTACATGCCTCCCATAGTTTAGGCAATATGGCTATGTTTAATTTATTTATTAAATTGTGTGTCAAAAGCAAATTCCTTCGATAATGTATCAACTTTTAATCAGTGAACCTTATTAATGATTTAATAAATCGTTATAGTTTGATATAAGTTTATATGTCGAACACCGCGGGTATGGGGAAGATAAATTATTTAATCAGTTAACAACCATAAATGGGCACTTTGGGATTCACAGACCCTCCCGGGGCTTCTAAAAACTGGGTCCTGTTAATTTGGGTAAAGCCTGGCGATTGAGCATTGTCTGCACGGCCGCTGTTTTCTAAACAGTACAGTCCAACCATGTACTAAACCCTTCCTGAGTTGTTAGTGGTACTGCCCCCCCCCCCAAGATCACTATTGCCCAGTAATCAAAGACTACACATTATATAAAAAAAAATGTTAACAAACAGATGATATGGAACAGAAGTTATCCTCTATAAAATATTTTTTTTTTAACACGGACCAGGTTGATTGGAGTAAATGCTATAATCATGTTTTAAAAATACAATGTGTTATAACATACCCATCAAATACAACATATCACAATCTATGTTATTACTATTATTTTGTTTCATGTGTAAATGATCGTCTGCGTCTAGGGTACAACACTTGTTAGTGGTTTATTGACATTAAATCAATAAACAACAATGAACAAAACGACCAAGTAAACCTGTATTAAAATAATGGAGAAAGGGAGAAAATAATGAATTCCTTAGAAATAAGAAAAAACAAATAAAAAATCTCTGAATGATTACCTGATCTTGATGAAATCAGAGTTATAAGATTACGCATGGTAAGTTTTGGACATGAGTATTAGTAGTATTACTAAAAGTTTAAATAATATGTGATCCACTCAGAGTTTATTAAATTACTATTATTGCTCTTGCAGCCATGTGAATTTTCTAGCGCCGATGGCTCTATTGGACCAGAAAATAGCTATAGTGTTGAGATTGACCGAGAGGATGTATTGAGTACGAACAACAGTGTGGACATAAGTTAGGAGCAACCTAAAGCTTAGGCCTTTTTTTGAAACAGTCACGTCCACCCGGGCTGCCTCCGAATGACCAGTAACATCGGTGTCCTCGTGTGTTTGCACAACTTTCCGCTCCAACAAACGCTAGTTTTTCACTGTCAACTCGCTGTTTGCCGACTGAGGATACCCTTGCAATATAAATACCTGACTACAAAAAAAAAGTTCATTGAACTAAAAATCAACTGGATTGTCTCCCCTGATCCAGTTACATTTGCAATCTACTCAATTCTGTTCTAAACTCACAAAAGTTCCAACATGGCATAGTTTTATATTATTCCTTTGTTTACACAGCTATATATATCAAAAACATAGAAAAGACACGAGGGATGTTTAAGACATTCAAAATTTTTAAATCAATCTGAAAAGCATGTTACATTCAAACAAAATAAAATAATAACAATAAAATAAAATAAAACCTACAACCAATACATGGAGAAACTTTTCCTGTTCTTTATTTTGCATTAAATGCTTGTACATGCTTGTACATATTTTGATCATGGACATCTATTGGTGAAAATGCTAAGTGTCAAACTTATAAACCATGTTACATTCGATGGTTTGGACATTTCTCGACATAGAATTAAAGTTTAACATTAAGTTTTCTTAAGAGATTAAGTGTGAAAAGAACATGTACCACTACAATCCATGAAGGGTCTAAGGTTCAGTACATGGAAGAGATTGTACTGTTTCTGGGACAACGGTTGTGCAGAAAGGTGTTTTGTCCTAGATCTCGTCAGATTTGCCCCTTATCATGGGTTCCGACTTTATAGAGGTTAACAGAGCCCCAAGAGGGTCCTAGATCACATAGGATCCATCTCCGACTGCTCCCAGATTTAATAAAAATCTGGCAACGAGCGGAACCTTCGGCATGGCAACTCAGCGCTCTGCCACTTAGTGACTCCGCTCCTATTAAGTGTAAACTGGGTAATCATGGAAATATCAACATTGCATTTTGACATCCACTACACTTGTTATTTGAATCGAAGAAATCTCCTGCAGAAGCCTATCAAAAGCTATAGAAAAACTTACTGCTCCGTAATTTCCCAATTGTCGGTCAGGAAGACTCCCAGAAAAAAATCCCAGGAAGAATCTCAAAGAACAGTCAACAAGACCAAAAAATTTAGAAGAGAATGAATCGCAAGACATATTGGACGTAAACCCAGCTCAAAATCTCAATAAACTTGACAGCTGAGCAGTTAATGATAGATAGTAGTAAATAGATCTGATGGAAAAGACCCTAACGTAGGGAAAATGGCTACGACGTGAATTAGACGAAAATGCCAACCAAACTGTATCAACATCGCGGATTGATTGCTTGCCAGGTAAAAAAAGAGTTTTATAGATGAATGAGCAAGGTGCTACAAGCTCCTAAAAAAAAATGGAACTGTTACTGCAGATGACCACCGACGTCAGTCGATTGGAATTGAACAACGTATTGTTGTGAATAAGACCAGCATTATCGAGCGCCATACACTGAGTGATCCTCTAGCATGACAACGCTCAACATTACGTTGAAAGAGTTGTGAAGGAATCAGTGATGCAGTATGAATGGGAAGTTCTGTCACTACGAGCGCACTTGCCAGACAAAGCGCCTTTTGATTACCACTTGTTCAGATCGATGTAGCATGGCTTGGCAGGCCCACGATTTCGAAATGCTGAAGAAGTGCAAAAATGAATCAATCATTGGATCGCAGCCAAGCCAACATCGTTCTTTTGACACGATATAATCATGTTGCCAGAAAGATGAGAAATGTTGTAGAAAATGATATAAAATATTATTATATATTGTACGCAATAGATGCCTTTTTAATTTTTAAAATTAATGAGAATACATGCAAACTCTTAGTACAATAGAAAAAATATCCTATTAATGAGTTGATATTGTGTTATGAAATAGAAAACAAAATTTGAACCTATGATTTCTCTGAGGCAAACATAAAGAAATATTGAATATTATCTACTTATAAAGAATTAAATCTAATAAAAATGTATTTATTCGTTTTTTTAAATTTATTTATTGATATTTACAACTGTATAAAAAAAAAAATACATCCAGTAAATAGGCTATGAGATACAAAATGACATGAGTAATGGCAAGTTGAGAAACTACCCACTGGTAGCACTCAAATATTTATTCGTAAAAATCTATCTAAAAATAAAACCATTGAGCATAACGACGGATGGGTACCCCACAGATCTTTGTTATTGTTTAATACGGTTAATTCTTATCTTGTATTTATGTTGAATAACATGACAAAACATTGTTTAAAAAATTAAATAATGGTGATAAAGAAATAAAAAAATTGTTATTTAGGAAAATAACTCCTGAGAGTTACTAAAAAATTCAAATCTATTTCTCTCTCTCTCTCTCTCTCTCTCTCTCTCTCTCTCTCTTTTTTAATATGTTTCTACAACTTTACAGGACGTTTTAGAAACGTTATGGTCTATCAATAAGATTTCATTATTTATTTATCAATTTTCTAAAACTATTTTATATCTATTTAAAAAAAAAATTATTTGAAAAGAAAAGATATGACCAGAGCCGGGACTCGAACCCGGGTCGCCCACGTCTCTAGCGTGGTGCTCTGCCAACTGAGGTAACCTGGCTCGCATCTCGGTCCGACGCTAGAGACGTTCGAGTCCCGGCCCCGGACATATCTTTTCAAATAAAAATATTTAAAAATTATTAACAATTTATAAAAAATAAAATGAAATAAATTATTTAAAAAATTGTTTCATAAGTTTTTTTTTACCTTTTACAAAAAATGTTTTTGAAAAATCGAGTTGAAATATAAAAAAACCGTATTTAGAATATTAAAATATAGATGTGATGAATAAAAATAATTAATCTGATTGATACCGTAATAGGAGGTGCAATGAAAGTTTGATGACTGACAATAATGAATCTGAAATGTAAAAATAAAGAAAAATACCATATATTCTTAATAACATAATATCATTTAATACAAACAACCGTTAAAAAAATATAAATTAAAAGGTACATACTTTCAAAATTTCATTTAATTAAAAATTATCCAACAATGAATGTAAAGAAACGAAATTATTATAAAAACTGTTGTGTAAGGTATAAAAGAAACTAATACTGGTTCGACCTTCACATTTTATCAGGCAGTAGGTAATATAAAGGTTACTATCCTTTAACCAAAGCCAAATATCACGCCACTGATAGAAGATATATTAAAAATGTTATATAGGAAATAACTATTAAAATTTATATATCTATGTATGTATTTATATGTCTATTTATTCTCATGTATATGGTATTCAATAACAATTAGAATTGGGTAAAATCTATTTTTGTGGGAGGCGAGCATTCTACCACTGAACGACAAGGTAAAGGAAAGGCAAAATTTTCGCCGAAACCCTCAACCCAATTAAGGGTATCATATATAGGCATTTTTTACAATTAAGGGTATTCATTTGATAGAAGCTGGGTGAGCCAAAGTGGTCTCTATATAACAGAGATTTTCTCCAAAATGGCTAATATATTATGGCGCTTTTTTTAGTCCACCAAGAATGATTCTTCAATAATTTCGGTATAAATAATGGATACACACACATTTTTTTATTTATCTTTTTGCACTGGTTGAAAAAAAAATGTTTTTGATTACTTTTATAATAGACAACTTAAGTTTTTCTAATTGTAATTGTATTAATATATAAAACAAAGGGCAAACATATTTACATAAACATTCATACTTACATATATATAATTTTGAATGCTGAATTTTGAAGTTAATATTTATACAGAGCCATCTGATATGAAAAGCCGAATATGAATGAAAATGAAATGCACGTTTAGTAAAAAAATTAAGAGGTATTGTTCGTTCTTTATATATTAGTAACAATGCCTTAGAAAACAATTAAACAACCCTTTAACGATTTCATTAAATATTTCACCATACCTACATACGTTTTTTCAAAGCTTAAAGTTAGGGTGAAATTAAGGTAAATCAGATATAAATATAGATATATTTACAAAAAATGAACAAATGAAAAATAATGAAAACAGGAAATGAATTCATAATACATAATTTAACGACAGTGCAATTTTTTTAGAGTTTTTCTAAAAAAGTTTTTGAGAGGATCTCTCTTTTACTGTACTTTGTATAATTTAAGAGATGGTAAAATTTTAAATTAATATTTAATAAACATAAGTAAGCGAATTAAATGAGTAAATAAACCAACCGGTAAACTCAGCTAAACATATCGCTTGGGTACATAGTACTTGGGTCACCGAGGGAGCGTTGGTCCATCTGATAAGTATCGCGTTGCCCAGTGAATTCATACACAAACAGGAGAGCATGGGAACACAGCTGGCCAAGTTGGCCAAGTCATGCCACTAGAACAATCCACCCACTTCCACTCATGGGGGTTTAATTACATCCAATTAGACTGAATTTACGACCCACGAGGACTAAGTTTCAGTTTAATCAACAGCAACGGCTGGAATTATAGTCTTTCTCTATGTAAATAGGTCAAATTTCCAACTCAATTTAAACTGATAATTTGAAACTATGTTACGAATTAAGCCCAAACTAGTTTTCAGAGGAGCATTATATAGTTTGCTCTACTAACAAGTGTATTTTAAAGCAATAAGATGGAAGTTAACTTATGGTTAAGCGCCATTTAGAGTATTCGCCCTACTCAATAATTGGTTTATTTTGAGGAACATCCATCTCCCTGAAGAGAGAGAGAGAGAGAGTGAGAGAGGGGGGGAGAGATAGATAGATAGATAGATAGATAGATAGATAGAGAGAGAGAGAGAGAGAGAGAGAGAGAGAGAGAGAGAGAGAGAGAGAGAACATTTGATGCATACATCTCTCACCAAACATTTCAGCTCTTAACGTTCTAAATGTTTCATGCAAGATCAATAATTTTTATAATTACGAGATATTAGCAGAATCTTTTAGATGACCAACAAAAAACAGGGAAATAAATTATTAATATTTTTTTTGTATTTTCTACTATGGTAACATCGACAGAACAAAATAATCAGCAGAAAATAATTAACGGTCACAGATTATGAAAGTGATTACAATTTGGTATAATTATAATATAATTCAGATGCCGATAAATAATCGCATTTTTGACCTCATGAGTGTTTTTAAATTTGTAGGTATAATTTTTTTTTTTATTAAAGAACATGCTCTCATCCAGTGGTTTCTCCGGACACATGAAACTCATGACCTCATGAGTGTTTTTAAATTTGTAGGTATAATTTTTTTTTTTATTAAAGAACATGCTCTCATCCAGTGGATTTCTCCGGACACATGAAACTGTAACATGAAATAATGGAGAGAAATGAAAACGTATTGGTCTCTTAGAAACGTATTCCGAAATAGAGCTATACTCCCGTAGCCTCAAAATAAGGATATATAAGACGATCCTTCGTCCTATCGTCATGTAAGGAGGCAAGGACACTATGCAAGCAGCACGAGAAATTATTGTATACTTGGGAGAGAAAGATTTTTATAAGAGTGTGTGGCCCAGCCAAGGAAGGAAATCGTTTCCGCATAAAAAGGAATCGGGAACTTAAGGACCTATATAGAGAACCAAATACAATTTCTTGTATTAAAAAAAACCAAGATTGAGATGGTTGGAGCACGCTCACAGAATGGATACAAAAAAGCTCCCAAAGCTGATCATGGAGTGACGTCCAGACGGAGAAAGAGGAAGAGTTAGGCCTAGAGTGCAATGGCTGGACGATGTGGAAGCTAACCTTAGGCTCCTGGGAGTAAGAACATGCAGAACAGCAGCGGAAGATCGTTCGAAGTGGAGGCAAATTGTCGAGGAGGCCAAGATCCTCCAAGGTCCATGGACCATAGCACCATGTTAAGATAATATGAGATACATTTTTTACTTTCGTACATCTATTTGTAATAAGATAAAGAAATTATTATATAATAATATTCCGAAAAAATCCATTTCCGATCATTGGTCTGTTTGTGCATATGTTTGTTTAAGGACTTGGTATCTCTTAAAAGAGTGGACCGATAAGGTAACTGGTACCTTTTCGAAATCTGTTATTTACAATCAACCACGGTATATTTTCATAAGGAATGAGAGTAATCTAGATCAGCAGGCAAAATGTTAGAATGATTATCATAATGATAAGTAATAAGGAATATTGTTCTTCACTAACCATGCATTCGTCGGAAAAAAAGAGGAGCTGTATAGCCCAACATGTTAAGGGATGAGTTGCTATAATGAGAAAGTCCAGTATTTTAATCCGGTTTTGGCAGAAATTATTTAATCTGTTAACAGCCGCAGATTGACAAACAATTGGGATCTACATACACTCCTGTGGCTTACTCCTCTATAAAGTGGGTACCCTCAATTGGGGGGAAACCTGGCGTTGTCGTAGAACCACTACAATCTCTGTCATCTACTAACCCAAGAATGGGTTGTAGTGGTACAGGTTTTTTAATATTTTTTTTTCTTAACATAACTCCTGTATGGTTAACATGACAGCGAAATGAATACAATATTGCTGCATGAAAACACATTGATTTGAAAATTGTAGTTTTAAGTAATAACAAAATATTTTATTGTTTGTTTATTTAACGTCACTTTTATCCTACTTTGGCTGATTGGGCGATGCTACAGTGGGAGTACTAAATTTTGCCAGCCCTGGTTTAATTAGGATAGGTATTTTTAACGGCATAACTAAGGAATTTTTAACCCTTAAAAAATCCTAGGGCCACTTGCCGGGGTACAAATCCGCGATCTTGGCCTTAGTAGGTTGTTATACTAACCACTAGATCACAGGTCGCCCCCAAAATATTTTATTTATATATAGCGTAAATCGATTCAACTTTTGTTGCAGATAAATAAAATTCCATAAGTATTATTAAACATCAAAATGTTCAGGACTGTACAACAGAATCGCCCCAAGTGCTATTGTTGTGGCGGATCACTTAGACCCTCAAAAAAACATTCTATACGGAGAATGTACTCCCTTTATGCAGAAGAAAAGTCCCTTTTCAGGTGAGAGGAGGAAGAAGAGCCTTGAAAATATAGCAGGAAGGAAATCCTGGATCTTGCTCAACAGCGCTATGCGGTGGAAGGGTTTATGGTTCGGAAGCGGAACTAGAAGAGATTAATGGGCCATTAAGAAAATACAAGGGAGATAGAGAATGGAGAGAAGAATTGAGACTCGAGTGTCCGCATTTCAACAATAAACAACGCTACACTCTTGTAGCCTGGCTCAACCGCACCTATCTCGGCTCTTCAATATAAAAAGCCTTTAAACAACAACGATGTAATCCAGGAAAATAAAATAAAAATCACTAAAAATTAAAAAAATCCTACCTATTACGAAAGTTAATAAATAAGTCGGAAGGGACGTTACAACCTAACAAATTTTATAACAAACTTAAAAATCAGAGAACGGATATTTATCAATAAACTCTTTTCAGAGGAATCGATTATTTTTAATCTTACTTTTAATTTATATGATTTTTTTTGGAGCGTAATAACGTTTCAAGGTAGCGGGAATATAGTGGGGGGGGTAGTGAGTTGCCGTGTATTTAAACCGAAGAAGTGGAATGTCCCGGGTTAGAACTCTGCTCTGACATATAATTTATTTTATCTATTAAATTATCTATGATATCCTCCTGGGGCTCATCTAGCCTCTATAAAGTGGGCACCCTTGATAAGGGGAAAACAGGCGGATGAGCTTGATCTAGGTCAAATAAGCTTCATGCACAACCTTGGTCAAGTACGGTATGATAATAATTCATAACTTCTCATTATAAATAATAACAATAACGAAATTACAAACAAATAAACTGATTAAATAACGATGGTGTATATCATCGTTAACCTGCCTGTATAGTGCGGAAATCTACGATTGTGGAACTACCTATTTGAGTCCGTAATAACGTTATCAAGAATATAAAAAATTATGGCCACTGTGCTTGCTATCATCGTTGTCCTTCGAACCCCAAAGCCCCAGTGAAATGAAAAGAAAGAATAAAAGTCCCTGTGAATTGGTTACCCAAGATAATCTTATTATTGCAGCGAACATTGGCGTAAATTCTAAAATTGTAAATTGTAAAGTAAATTACAAGTAAAATATTGTTTAAAATAGTAATAATAATGTAAAATCCCTGTATGATAATAATAATAAAATTACAAAAATAAACTGACCGAATAATGGTGCTATTAATCATAGTTTACCTGCATGTATAGTGTGGAAATATAACACATTACAACCTTTCTACGATGATGCAACAATTTATTTAAGTCCGTGATAACGTTATCAAGAATATAAAAAATGGTGGTTAAGAAACTTACCATTTGAACACCAACACGCTAGTGAAATAAACAGAAAAAATAAGCCCCCCCTAATTGGTAAACAAAGAGAATATTCTTATTGAACAGTCTTTATCGTAAACACTACCATTGGTAAAGTAAATTACAAGGAAAATTCGTGTATGAAAATAACTCAACAAGTGAATAGGTATCAAGGAGAAGTTTTATTTTTATTTCATATAGTTATTTTTTAATTCTGTAGAAGTAAATCAGACCAATATCAAGCCAGCATCTATTCAAGAGCTTAATTATTGTCTTCAAGAAATTCCGCTTTCTTATGAAGAGTCCTTATTATTCCTATCATATATATGTTGTAAGATGTTTTTACAAATATTTATTGAACTATTTCAGTAAATTGAAGTTACTGATTTTATTAAAAAATCGTACAAAATTTTGACCAATTTTGATTCAATGCTAAACATCTTGAAAATCGTAATGCGAGAACTACTGACAATAACATTACAGAAGTAAAGTAAATTTACAATAATTCATCCCCTAAATAATAATTATATGGAAATATTTTGTTTTTGTTTTTTATAGGTACTTACGTATAGGCATTTAATGATCCAACCGAAAGAAGATATGTTCTTACCTGAAATAAAGACGGAGTACATTAATATATAATAATAAACAAAAGAAAATAATTTGTCTAATCTATGATGAAAAAGCCATTATTATTCAGATCTTAAGATGGAACAAACCATCGTGTGATATAATTATGGATAACGAATGAAATGAGTACATATATGTACTTTTTATTTGGTTACAAATAATATATATACATAAGTAGTAAATACAATATACAGTATATGAAGTGAAACCTAAGAACAAGGCAGCTATAAAGGAAAAACGAATTTCCCCTGTAGACATATTCGAAACATTTCAGACGCTAAACGGGAGCCAATAGGAACTGCAGGGGTCCCAATAGGTTTATCCGCTCTTTCGATTCTTGTTCTCATGGTGGCAATGGAGAAATAAGATAACCCACACGAACCAATCAAATTTTTATAGCCATTTCAAATGTCAAAGCTTAATTAACTGATTATACGGTATCTTAAACATTATCACGCTAATTGAGTGAAACGCAAAAGGAAGCAATTAAAATGCAATCAATTTTAAAACATAAGATCGTGTGACTATAGTTTAAAAGTAAAAAGAATCATACATCATTAATAATTATTATAAAATAGAAAAAACATTCCAATTAATTAAACAAAAGTAAGAAATATTAACAATTTCTGAAGAACCAATATAACGCATTGATACTACATTATATATAGCATTGATACAATGATTAAAATATAATATAACATATAATACGACGATAGTGTAATATTTATTGGATTTTTATAATATTAACTAGAATCAATTATTTCAGAAACAAAAATAGGGCCACTATAGAGTATAATTCATCTTTTGAATACCTCAATCACTAATGATTTTTATTACTAATACTACACCGACTACATTCTGAATAATAATATAATTACATTATATATGTGTAGTCGAAAACCATCAGTAGCGTAGGCATTTTCCTAACGCTTCCAGCTTTTCACGATATGATCACTAACTAACAAAATCATATCAAGTTGACAAATCCTTGGGGCAACTCCCGGACGACTATGTTAACCACTACATCAGAGGTGACTACATAACATTGCTGTAGTCCATATGTAATAGCTTTTCTCCTAATATCGCGTACATTTTTCAGCGTAGACTTGTCTGAATATATTTTAATTTAACTTTTGCCAAGTCTATAGGATTTAGATTTCATATACAGAGATATAAATTTAATTTCGACGACCGATAGAATATTCATATCCTACAACAATATTTCAACAGTAAAAAAAATAAATAAAGAAGAGCCGTATTTTCCTACCGAGCTGTGTTTAAAAGATATTCTCACATTGTTGCGTTATCAAGAAATAATACTTTCACAATCCGAATTCGGAACTAAAACAAGAAAAATGCTTTTTACTACTTCAACAAGTTTGTGAGCGTTCTTCTTGAGTTCTCAAGCCCGATTAAAATGTATACATACATTCTATAGAAAATTCAGATTTCACTCAGGCAGATTGTTTGTCTCAAATATTAATTGAAAAAACACCCCAATCAATTTCCCAATTGCATTTATCAATTTCATTTCCTACCATCAGAGAAAGTGCTGAGTTGCTATGCCGAGTTTCCGGATTTATTCATCACGGCTATGACAGCTAAATTATTCAATCTGTTTACAGCCGTGGTTAGAACATGTGGGATCTGAGAACCCTCCTAGGGCTCACCCAATCAACAAACAATTTCTAAGCTTTAAGAAAAAAATGAATGATATATAACCCTTAATTAAAATATTATTAGAAGCTAAATGCTTTTGAGGAGAACTGAATAAATTTGGGAAATTAATTTGTTAACAGGTAAGATTTTATGACAAATTGTTATGTAATATCATTTAAAAATTGCCATATAAACGTAATTCACTTATATATAGCAGAAAATGTAAATGAATGTAGAAGTTACAAGAGATGACTAGAAACAGCTCGGTACGAATCAGATATGGGATTAAACTATTGAGCGACCCCGATAGTTAAGCTGCTACCACATAAACACATAAACACTGGATTACTCTGGCTGCATTGTCAAGATATTGTACTTATTGGATACATTGTCAACAATCAGGAAGTCAATATACATCTAGAAATCATTAATATGTAAGATCATATAAGTAAGTAAAATACTATGTGTCGTACCGGGCGGCATTATACAAATAAATAGAAAAAGAGGTAATGGGGATTTCAAGAAGTAGGTCGAGCAGGAAAGATAGGTTTGCCCACATGGTCGGGGAGGGTGAAGAAATAACCATGTAATGTACATACGACTACGACCATCTTAGTTTATTTTCTTCAAGCGTGGTTTTTACCGGTTGTACCTCGAGGTTCGATCTTATTGTAGTGTTGCGGATCCTATCTCTCCTGGTCCTCCCTTTAACCTTTCTTAGGTATCTCATTTCCATTGTCTATATCTGCCCTTCGTGTTTTGAGGTAAGGGTCCATGATTCGGAGGAGTAAGATAAGATGAGAAGGAATGTATACGGATATCTTCTTCACCTCTCTTTTGTTGAGAAAACCCTTCCTGACTGTGTTGGACAATCTACCAACTGCTCCCAGCCTTTGCGTCACCTATCCATCGATATAACCGCTTTCGTTGATCCAGCCACCTATATATTTGAAATCCTGCACCTGTTCTAGGACAGATCCCTTCAGTCTCAATATTCTCATAACACGGTGAGGACGTATTCCTATTCTCATGCATTTGGTCTTATCTGGATTAATATCCATGTTAATGCTCCAAATACTCTTCTTGCATGATATTTACGTTGTATTGTAGGTCCCGGTCATCTGCCGCGAACACGACGGGATCATCAGCAAAAACGAGAACTGTATACTAAGGGTACACCTACATTGGATCCTATTCGGCGCGACGTGATCTTATTCTATCACATACGATGCTGGGGTGAGCAAACAAATGACTGAAATTTCCCAGAGTGCCTATAGTGAATCAGTTACGGTTAAATTCTATTCTTGTGAATCCGATAGTAAACTAGCCACTGCCTTCCGAATAAAATAGTATTAATTTTATTCTTTTATTTCTTATATTATATATATATATTATAGTAAAATATAAATGTATTAAAAGTGATTAATAAATAATCTTAATTTTATAAATTTAAAGAACCAAATGTTATAACAATGAGCTTATATTACTATATTAGAATATTTTTGTCTTGCTGTTTGACTATCAATAAATAGTTTAGTAGTTTTTCAATTTCATAAAATAGAATTTATATTTTTTAGATATTCATGTTTTATATAATGAGTTAATTTATTAATGGAATAGTAGTGATATTTTTAAATCTATTTGGTTTGTAATTAAATTAACGATTGCAATTAAATTCATAAATAGGAGCGGTTATACTTGAAACCTCCCAGTAATATCAAATCTCAACTAGTGTTTACTTAACTACTGTATTTTTGCTTGATTCTGAATCTTTAATTGATCTCCTACTGGCTCCTAACTTTTTTCAAAGGATTTGATGTGAAAACATTGAACAAGGTAAGTGTAATTATTTTTATAATAATGTTTGTGTGTAGTATAACATATAAAAATTTGTTTCACCTAAACTCACTTTTCTTCATTAAAAATTGTCATTAAATATGTTTATTCAATATGTATTTTTGGTAGGAGTCACAGAGTGACAAGAACCATTAATTAATCTTTCTCATCCTTTCTTTATGAGAATAATTGAAAATAGTTGAAGTGATAAGTGATTTCTATTGTTAAACTTTGATATTCATTCAGAATAATTGTTTGTAAGATAACCCCATATCATATAATCAAGTATGAATCAATTAGCCAGTAAATTAACTATTAAAATCAGGTGGACATTAGGATTACTAATAATAACACCCGTATTAAACAATTACAGTTGAAAAAATCCATTATGGAACTAGAAATAGTATTAATTTTAATTTGTATTTCACCGAAGAACAATTCCACAACAGTGTTTAGAATAAATTTGCCTCAGATTAAATAAATAAGTTTAGACTGAACAGAAATAATAAATATAAATATTTAGCTTCTTTTGAAAAATGCTACAAATGTAAAAAGTTCAACTTTTTTTAGGTACCTAATAGATTTATTATGGAATACTTTAAATTAATTTTTATTTATTATTAAATCAATGCGTATCTGAAAACATTATTTTTTCCAGAAACAGAAAGGAAATATGTTGTCCAATGAGGAAGTGGCCTTGTTCAAATTTCAATTTTATTCAAATTCATGTTAGCAGACACTCCTACAAGTGAACATATATGGCGAAGATGATATTGTTTTTTGGATTGTGTATATCAAGTATCAGAAGAAATTTGGTTTAGACCTTTGTGTATACTTTTCTTAATGGATGTCCAATAATAAAAAAAAGATCTTACAATTTGGGAGTAAATACTGTATAATTAATGGTGGATATTCAAGGCATCTTAAGCCAATATATATTTGAAAACACTCCAATCTAAATCTTCAGAGGATCTTCCTCAATCACCTCAATTATTATATAAAATTGTTATATTAAAAATTATATATTATTGCTATGTATTATTTTATCATATTAATATGTTAGTATCTTAATCGACAATTATTATTTATAAAATTTGTAGTGTGTAATTCTTCTTAACTTGTATTTCGAAATATTTAATTGTGTTATTCATTTATTTTTCCACTTAATTCTAATATTGTTGTTAAAAATGTGTATCCTAAATTTTATTCTTTTAATTTTATAAGTAAATACTGATGCATGTTATTGAATAAATGATTTATTTTCTTCTATGAATGATTTATTTTCTTCCTTAAAAATATGCTAGTGTCCTCTTTTATTTTTCAAAACATAATTTAAATATATGATGATCTTTGCATGATGTTTTGGCCAATACTGCAGATCTTCATCAGGTTTAAATTACCAAGATACAAATATTAAATGTAAAATATGATAATTCATAAATGATATAAATCATATTAAAAAATATTTAGGTAAAAATATTAATATAATCATTATAATAAGATGATTATTATATTATATTATCACCTAAATATTTTTAAGTATTATTTGTATCATTACTGCTATTAATGTATATTTTTTGTATTATATTATTTGTTTGTACCTTGTGTAAATAAGCCCTAATGAAGACCTGCAATGTTGGTCGAAAACATTGATAAGCTAATAAATGTATCAATTGCTTACTATTCGAGACTTGATTTTTGACCTTCAATCAACATACCTTTAATTGTGAATGTGTAAGTGATGTAAATATAATAAACTTTCATTTTATAATATTAAATTGGAGCATCGATAGAACATTGGACATTATGAATATAAGGAAAAAATAGAATGCTATTGGGAATCCCATATGATAACTATAAGTTCTTAAGAAACGTTTTATCAAGAGGTTCTTGATTTTACTTTCAGGTACTTGTTTGTTATGGTATCACCACTTTAGAATTTAATAGAATCCATTGAATTTCATGATTATAAAACACATGTGAAGTAAACTGGTAATTATATGGTTTTTACACAGTGAGTACTAGAGTGGTGGTACCATACCATAATATTTAAGTACCTGCTTTCAATTTCTACTAGACTTTTAGGTTAATAAAATAAATTGGTAATGCAAATAATCTGAAGCATTTTTAAAAAGATCAATAACTCCTTCCAACATGCAATTCATTGCCCATAAAACAAATAACAGTAAATACCAGATAATAATCTATGAATTTAAAAACTCAATTAATTGCTATTATCATAATATTATACTTTCCAATTACTATAACTCTATAAGAGATATAGATAAAGTTTGCATAAATATATGTATTTGACAGATTGTTACAATATTTACTTAAATGGGTTCAAAATATTAATCGAAACAAATGTTTATTCATATCAATTGGATAATAATGGCAATAATAAAAGACTTATAGGAGTAATACCAGTAACTTTTGTATGACATGATTGAATAGAACAATCAAGGATTGTAGAAATAGAACAAACAGAAAATAATCAAACTTACATTTTTTAATATTTCTTTATTTCCATGCTCACATAGCTAATTTATAAATAAACAATTTTCTAAAACTGGAATCTTGAGAATACTCAATGTAGTTATAATGGTATTGAACTTTCATTAAAAAAATCACTGTTTATTGAGCTTATAGATGATGAGATAATGATCTACTCATGTAATATCAAAATGAATTTGTAATATACATTCAATAAAGCTAAAATTATTCTGATAATTATGAGGGTGTAATGTATTTGATAAACTTGATCAGTTAAATACATATTTTATTTCACACAGCCTACACTAATCTGGTGTAAATCTATTCTATTCAAACCTATAATGAAACTAGCCTTTTGAATATAATGGTATTAATTTTATTCTTTTATTTCTTGTTTTCTATATTAATTATTGTAAAATATAATTATATTAAAAATAATCTTTTATAAATTTAAAGAACCAAATGTTATGAAAATGAGCTATATTAGAATATTTTTGTCTTGCTGTTTCACTATAAATTAATAATTTAGTTGTTTTTCAATAAAAAAAAAATATATAAATTATTGTTTGTTATTATTATTTCATAGATCCCGCAATGGAGGCTCCTTTTGAACTAATTCTATGAGTAATCTTTATTTATTTTGTTGTTCATCTTTGCAAAGGAGTATAAAAAATCAGAAAAGCCCTTGCTAAATGTTTAACAAATAAATTTAACATTAAGATGATAATTTTATCAAAAGTTAATGTTTCCAATTTTCTTTGACGAATTAAAATTGTATGTAGGTATATTTTTTATGGACATTTCTGATAGATATAATTTTATTTAACGGAAAAATAACCTTCGCTACTATATTTAATGGATCATGAAGTTTAGTAATAAAATATTTTAATGAGAATTGACAATATTTAATTTTGATTTATGACGGATATTTATATAGTAGTTAATTATCAAATTACAATGTATATTTTTTAATAAACATTTTAGACAATAAAGGTTAAGTTGGCACACATGCTAACGGCTGGCTTATCGAATTGAAAACTAATGATTTCGATTTGTTAAAATCACACTTGATCGTACAACATCGTGACTGATCCAATGTAGGCACTTTCGTATAAATAAACTATTTCGTTTCCACGAGCGACTAAATCCCTGGGATTGGTCGGATAAATATGGATTGATTAAGGCCGGATCCAATGTAGGCGCTCTCGATATATTTCAGTCATTTGGTTTCCTAGCGACGTCTCATCGAATCGCGCCGGATCCAATGTAGGTGTAGCCTAAGTAGGATGAACCGTAGGGGACATAGGCTGCAGCCCTGACGTATTCCTTGCATCGTCTCAAACTCCTTGGAGGTGTTGTTGCCAGTCCTTATAATGTTTCTTGTTTTTCGGTAGATCCTCCTGACTGCCAAAATCGTGCCAATATCCACTTGCATTTCCGACAGAGCTCGCTCAATATCCTCAGTTTTGACTCACCATTTTGTCATATGCCTTTTCTCAATCCACGAAGCAGACAGAAAGTTCTTTACCTTTATCGATGGTCTTCTCCATGACCGGCCTCAAAGTGAAAATCAGGTCCTGTGTACTCCTTGAGTTTCTGAATCCATACTGCTCCTCTCCGATCTGGCAGTCCGTAACTCTTCTTACCCTTGCTTCTAGGATTCTTGAATAAAGCTTGTTTGGCACACTGAGCAGAGATATGCCTCGATAGTTGTTGCATATTCTATTGTCTCCCTTCTTGTAGATAGGCACCACCACCGCGATCTCCCAGTCCTTCTGTATTCTTTTCTTTTTCGATACCAAATTTAAGAGATGGAGAAACATTTCTTCACTTTTGCTGCCCATATACCTCTTCATTTCAAGAGCTATTTCGTCCAGAGACTTGCCCAGTTAAATCTCCGAGATCGCCTCCTGCAATTCATCCTCGCTGATGAAATCGTCTTCTTCTGCATACTCCACCCCCATATTATGGGTCTCATCTGGACTAACGTCTCTCCCCTACAGCAGCTCCTGGAAATACTCTCTCCATCTCTCCATTATATCTTTTTCCAGCCAATCCTTCCTTCCTTGTCCTTCATTCCTTTGAGTGAATCCGACCTTTCCTTCTTCATTCCTTTGATAACTTTGTAGAAGATCTTTTGGTTCTCTTTTGCATTTTCCTCTAGGGGGTAATATACAGCAGATATTAATAAACATTTAATTTCACATCGTATTATGGGTGGGATCAAAATTATTAGAATCTTAGGTGAGGAAATTGTAGAAATAAGAAATTGATATGTGCAATCGTTCTTCTGCTAAATTAACTTTAGAGAATAATCTGCTATAACATTAGAAGTTTAGTACAATTATCGTATTTTTTTTTTATTCTGGAGCTTGTCTTAGCACACTGTCTTTGTTACACGGAATCAGGGGTCTTTTAAACATGTTTATGAGTTGAGATCTCGAATTCTTAATTCCGATACTGTGTATTTTGCGAACTAGTAAATAAAATTAAATTCATAGCCAGCCAGATTAAAATATAACTGTGGATTCGATGGGAGAGGAAAAATGATTTCCGAATTTTGTTGATATTTTCCTAAGACTAGACCTAAGAAAAGACTAATATTTCCATAACGTACAGCACAACTAGAAACAGGATACACAACTTTGCATAATGTGGATATAAAAACAGAACACGACGACAGCAGAAGATGTTCAACTTCATCCATTTCACAGACTATGAAGAAAACACATGCGTGTTTTCGTTTATTTATCGTGTAAAGAAGCGCTCAATTTGTTAAAGAAATAATGCAGAAGTAGCAATTTCGTTAAGGTCGTCCACAAACACGAGTACATTTTTAATCGAAATGGGCTCAGAGGAGGATCAATGTCGGCAACTAACTGCCAGATTGGGGGATCGCGTGCCTCCAACGGTAGCTATTTCTTAGGACTCCAGCACACCCTCTCTTCTTGTTAAATCTTAAAACTCGTCTCTTCATTACAGGAAAAAAGAAGGTGTTAAACAGACGTGCTGACCAATTGCTCACAACGCAAATTATTGCGTATGATTCACAGATGAAGGATATTTAAAAACACTCTCTTCTAAAGAAGAATAACGATACCTTATTCCCAGAATACGTTGATTAATTATTGACATAACTGTAGGAGAAAAACATAAAACCACGTGGGTGAATAGGAGGGACGAAAACTCCCTAGAACAAAGTTTCCAAAGAATGAATACACTCATGATGGGATACCTTTAGACAGTCAACAAAGGCGTTGTGTGAACATGGGAATATGTGTGTCTCAAAGAAATCAGAATCATTAAGACAAAGCAGTATGGTGTTTACGCATTTAATTCTGCCACAAAACAAGAGAACATCGATAAGGTAAGTGACGTTAATATGTAAGGAGAATGTAACGTTTGTTAAAAGAAGAAGAAAGAACGCTTGGCGGTATCTTAGAAGGGATGCGATCCAAAGACTATTTGGAAAGTTACAATAGAAGAACATAACCGTGTTTAAAACCCCCAAAGGAAGTACATTCCAATCACCAGGCTATGATTAAATACAACATGAATGTCTAAACTATTTCGTTTTACAGGTCCTTAAAAAAGATGGAAAGCCGTTATCCCTCCTTATTCCAGTGGGGTGAAAAGTGAAGCACGAAGCATTTACCTGCAAGACTCTTACCGAGAGCAGGATTAGCTAATCACAGAGAAGACTATTTGTAAAAAAGTAATTGGTGTATGTGTGAGATGTGATAACTCGTCAGATTTGTGCTAAGGGCAGAGAAAAGTTACACCCAGAAGTAAAAGTATACCCGAGCGGATAAAGGAGTTCGTAAAGAGTAGCTCACAACAGCTAATCCACTGCTATATTCCACTGCTACCACAACCTTTAAATACAATGTTTTTAAATTACAAAAACAAAACAACAACTTTATTTGCAATTTTACATATACAAGCAGCATAAGTGTAAATACATGTTCCGGACATCTTTTACATGTTTAAAGAACAGTGATTAATTAATTAAAGTTATCTTTTATAAATAAGTTTTACAATAGCAGGATTTTTTACAATTATTTAAGGTATTATACCCCTGCCAAATATACGAAAGCCGGTCGAAATAGATAATATAGTGAGACGATTTACTAAATGATCTGCGCAGAAGGCGGGTTACGCATAAGAAAGTCACGTCCTTAGCTTTTCCAACTACTTGGCTATCTTGACACGCTAGCTTTTACTTATGAAGTTTATTCACATGGAGTTGTTAATGTCGTATTGCGTTTGATCCGAATACCCTTGGACATCATTTTGGATTTTTTATTGTTCTTGTGGTTTTGATAGAGTTGTGATGGAGGAAATCCCTTCCATCCACCAGACCTGCCCAGCACCACCTCCAATTCCGCCGCAGGTCGTTTACTAAATTGTCACATTGGTTGTTTACCAAATCGTGTAATAATTGTCAAACTGTTGTTGACTGTACTGATTTTGACCCTTGAAACGTAAGAAGAACATAATAAACGTTTTTATCTGGCGGATGGGTACAGTAATTATAATAGAATAATAGAAAAATCGACACGAAATAATTTTCGAGGACTCCCTTAATATCATTTGATTAAAAAAAAAGTTTAAGAATATTCTTCACCACCCAATTAATTGGTTGCCGATAGAGTTACTCGGGCGCCATAAACCATGATATCAATGATCGCACTAAGCCATCCAAAACCAAAAGTGCCAATTTAAAAATAATTAAAGATAATAAATGGAAAGTCGGCGGAGGGAGGGGGTGATTAATGACAGAATGGAATGCAGTAAAGAGCGAAGCAGTTCACGGTCGGCAAGTTCCATCAATAGCGCCCTGTTAGTTGTAATTTTTCGCCCTATTAGGCGGAGCCAACGGGTCGGAAAACGGCCTGGCCGCCGGCCTGCTCTAGCGTCCTCCGGCAATGGGACCATTGATTGAGTTCGTCCGCTGCAAACAAAGTGTTCAGGTAGAGGCCGAGAAAAATTAGAACAGCCATTACGCCCTTCTCAATGGGCAACAACTTCCCTGCCAAATGCCTCTCCAAACTGTCTAAATCCAACTAGGTAATTCATGTCACACAATCTCTACAATAAAATCGTAAAAACTCCGTTAAATGTACTTACCTACCCACTTAAAGAAAAAAAAACCTCTACCAATATAAATCATAAAGAGTATTGGATACAGTAAATTGTATAAACTGAACTGTTTGTACAGTGACATGGCGAGGCTCAGAAGGGTTCCACTTGATTCAATTAGTTGATTTAACAGCCCAATATATTATCTCCCACAGATGGATTCAAACCCAGTAACTACATCTCAGCTCAGACCTCTACGCGAGAGCTATCCCGTTCCCACATACCTTGCAACTAAAAAATATTTGAAGAAATGATTGCGTAGTTCTGCTAAATAATATCTTACGCTTCAATAATACAGACAGTTATAATTTGGTCAACTTAAATTGGGGATATTTCCAACTAGCTTACCCAAAACGTCCAGAACGTATATTTATAATGTACACACTACACACCCATAACGTACATCACTAAAACCCATCAAGAGTATTGGGCACAATTTCTAATAGACTGATATAGAATAGATTATAGAATTAGATAGGGCCGAATTCGAGCTCAACAATTGGTATATAATTCAATTAAGGATACCCACTTTATAGAGGCAGGTAGAGCCTCGGGAGGGTCTACAGCTTCCACAGGATCCAGGCATTACATCTTAGCACCTCATCGCTCTACACAATGAGCAACCCCGCTCCCACATAACCTAAATTGATACTAGAAAATATTTGAATAAATGGTTCACAAATTATTATGTTTAGAGAATATATATATTTATATCCAGGTATCTACATTGACCAACCTGCATACCTAGATGTGTTCGGCTGACTTTTTGGCATCGTTCCGTTCGTTGATAGATTTTCAATGGAACTTTCTTTGGTCCTCATTATCTTATTTAGATCTTTTATGTTTATATAGTCCTTTTCTTATTTTTCTTTTGATGCAACTATATTTTTTACGCTTATTTCTCTCAGTTATTTATATCAATCGTATAACGTTATGGTTTATATTTTAATTTTCACCATAATTCACCCAGTAATTTATTCTTTTTGCACAACATCTTTCCATCTTATATCGATAATTTCTCATCTACCACCCCCCCCCCCCCGATGTCTAGGCTCCTGATTTTCTGTCACGTTAATTCCCAATCCTTACCTGCCCATATCGATGAATTCAAGCATTACTTCACCAACAACTTTTACCACATTATAGCAGTCTCTGAAACATGGCTCAAACCAAATATTCCTACCTCATCTATCACCCTACCTGACTGTGTAGACACATGGTTGGATCTATTCGTCATCGATTCTCCTCAGAAACTACTCTCCTCTTCCCAATTGCCAGTCCCGTTTCTCTTCTCTCATGACCTAATCCAAATATCTTACAATATCCATACTCCGAAGTTACAATTTAAAACCTTTAATTTCCCCAACCTAGATGCTATCAGTCGTGAAATTTGTCTTCCCTTCAATCCCTGAACTGGAGGGAAATCTATTCTTGTCCTACTATTGACTCCATGGTTGATGCACTCACCTCCTATCTTATTAGTATCCTGGACACCCGTGCTCCTCTTAAAACTTCATCCCTCCGTTGATTGCTTGGTGCCTGGATGTGTCAAAACATAAAAGAACTTCAAAGGAAGCACGACGCAGCCCGCAGACGATAGAGACGGACAAGACTGACTGACGATTATCAAGTGTTCAGGACTCTCCGCAATTTAACACAATCTACAACAAGGCAGGCGAAATAAAAAATACTTTCATGAAGCCCTTTCCTCTGCGCTAGATCCTAAATCCAAATGAAAAATCCTTCGGAAACTCACCCTTTAAGGATCCCCTTCTCCTGTAGTCTTTCCGGTTTCAGCTGATGAACTGAACGAACATTTTTGTCCTCCTTCTCCAACAACTCACAATCTACTTCTCCCTATTTCTCAATAGTACCATCATTCAACTACAACAATTTCTATTTCTCCGACATATTACCCACTGTCCTTATCTCCTCCCTAATGAAATCCCACTCTAATTCCATAGGTTCTGACGGGATTCCTGTCAAATTGGTAAAAATATACCTTTCTCGAAATTCTGCCCGCTCTTCTTTAGATTTACAATTTTCTCAAAATCCTATTAACAAATCACCCAATCCCTCAAACCCAAATGACTTCCGTCTTATCTCTATTCTCTCTAATCTTTCCAAACCTCTTGAAAGAATAGTTCAATCCCAAATGTCAAAATTTCTGGAACAGTCCAAACTCCTTGATCCACTTCAATCAGGGTTCCGTCCTGGCTTCTCCACACAAGCTGCCCTCATTAAAATCACCACTGACATACATACCGCCATGGACGGAAAAAAACTAACAGTACTAATTCTTCTCGACTTTAACAAAAGCTTTCGACTCACTTAACCAGACCACCATTTTTTCTAAATTAAAATCTCTTTCCTTTTCCAACAGTTCCATACTCTGGGTCCAAGCTTTCCTCTCGGATAGGACTCAAGCGGTCTACGTCCTAAATTAACCCCTATCCTCTTTCCTTCCGCTGAACTCAGGAGTGGCTCAGGGTTCTAGTATTTCCCCAATCCTTTTTAACTGTTACATTAATGACCTTCCTAAATCAATCCACCACTGTTCCCACCATCTATACGCCGACGACCCCCAGATATATTTCTCCTTTCCTCCCTCTGAGATAGTAGCTGCATTTGCTAATATTCAGGGTGATCTGGATAGAATCAGTGCCTGGGCTGACCTGAATAAACTAATGTTAAATGCTGCTAAAACTCAGGCCATTCTAATTGGTCCCAACACCATCCTTACATCCATCAACTCTCTTCCCCAACAAATCTTAAACGATCACCCTGTTACTTTCAGGTTTCGACCAAAACCCTTTCCTGGAAACCCCACATTGCCCAAATTTCCCGTCGACCAATAAGCTCCCTAAAATTATTCCATCGTTCTAACACTACCTATCCGTAAGCTCCTCATCACTTCTTTCATCTTTCCACACTTTGACTATGGTTGTGTGGCTTATGGTGGGCTCTCGAACAAACTCGAGGAATGACTGAGACGAATTATAAACAGCTCCCTTCAGTTCGTCTTCGACGGCCCGAGGAAGTCTCATGTGCCACACCTCTATGATAAGTTAAAGTGGCTCCTCCCTTCTATCCGTAGATTTTATTTCCTAGGTTCTTTCCTATACCAAACCATCAACTCACAACATCCATCTTATATCTATAGTCTCCTAATCCTCTATCCAATCCCAGGGCAAAAGATCTCGCCTTTCCGACCTTTATTCCCGTTCCCATAGAACCAAAACTTTTGAGCGCTCTTTTCTCGCTCGGTCTACCTCTCTTTGGAACTCACTCCCATCTGATATCCGTCATGCATCTTCTTTATCCACATTCCTACATCTCCTTACTTCCCAAGCCGATGCTCTCTAACAAATAAAATAAATAGCTATATTTAACATAACAGATTGAGAAAATACTGTAAATATTCCATACTCATTATGATACTATTATTCATATTATTAGATATTCTTGTCTACTTTTTTATTTACTCATTAGCCTAATTCTGTTTATTGTAAATTTTTATTATATTATTTTATTTTTTTGTTTGTTATTTATGTATATATTTTTCTTTTTCCATATGAACATAGTTCATATTTAATTGTAGTATTCCAATAATGTAGTTGTTTGGCCAGACATTTACTATTAATTTCTGTACAATATTGTTATTCTTAAAGGACTTGGTTCCAGAACAAAATTATTTTTCTATTCTATTCGATACATATACGCACATATATAATATAGTGAGCGGAGTGGCTCAGTGGTAGAGCACTTAGTTGGAAACTTGCCGGAAATCCTGGTTCAAATCCCGCTGGAGGCCAAGACTTTTATTTAGTCTGTTTGCAGCGGGGGATGGATCATATAGAATCTAGAACCCTCCTAAGGCCCACCAAGCCTCTATATAAAAAAAAAAATACATATATATATATATATAGGGTACCCAAAAAACAAGGGGAAATATCTGGCGGTTGAGCGCGACCTAGGACAAGTCACCTCCTTGCTGAACCGTAGTCCATGAAACAGTACAGTCTCTACCATGTACTGAACCCCAGACCAGTACACGAATTGTAGGGGTACAGATTTTTTTTTGTATTATATATATAATATAGAAATAATAAATATGAAATAAATTGACCACATAATGTGTTATAAATGTAATAATTTCTGAAAAGCATAATAACAACACATCGCAATTAGGATACTCCAATTTTTTAACTCTAACTTGCCACATGAAAGATAAAATCGAAAACTTCATTAAAAATAGGGGAACTTTTTTGGCTTGCCGCACAGGGATTTTTTCACGGACGGCGAGGACATTAAGGCAGGTATGAAAAAGTGCTGAGCGATATTTGACTTTGATTAATCCTCCTCCCTTCCCACTGCTGAGGATTTAAGGAAATGATAAGGCCAAGTTTTTGTTGTTCGTTATCCACTGGAATTTTTTTCCCCTTGAGGACTGGGTAATTGGGGCTTTGATCTCCGATTAATTCTGCGAATTCCGTGTCAGGTTCCCCGCTGGAGGGATGAAAGCACTAACACCAACCCTCGCGGATACCACACCGACACACCCACACTTGCATAAGTTTTTAATATCAGCCCGTGCACAGAATAAACGGAGTGTGCACGCCGGATTATTGCGGATGGCTCTCCGTTATTGCAACCGTGACCCTAGCCGCGGTCCTAGGATTTTCCCATCCACTATCAGCCCTTCTTTCGTATTCGACTAAATGAGATACTTATTAATAACAAAAAATAAACAAAGAAAAATGAAAATATAATTATTCAACTCAATCTCGTAACGAATTTCGGACTATAAATTTAACGTTTGTAAACCAAATATAAATCAACTTTTTTTTCCATTTTAGACCTTGGATGGTAGATTGCGGAAATAATTATTTCATAAACACTTTCACACTGTTTCGGATAGTTCGATAATTTAAAGTAATTTTGGATTTTCAATCCAGGAAGTTCCTTGACCTCTGCTCCTCTTTTATATGTACATTTAGTTTTGTTTTGGTATTTGTACCACTACCAACCGTGAAGGGCCTGGGATTAGTATATGGTAGAGACTGTACTGTTCCTTGGACAACGGTTATGCAGGGAGGTGATTTGATGTGTCCCTCGTATTTTGGGTACCCACTTTATAGCGGCTAGGTTAGCCCCAGGAGGGTCTTAGAGCCCATAGGATTCATCCCCGGTTCATATATTACAATAAATATTATTCCTTCTTATAGATCATATTCTATTCTGTGTTCTCTCATACGCATCAGAAACAAGAACAGCATAAGGAAAAACTCTGAGCAGACGAAACGAATTGTAGAAGCTGTTTAAAGAAGACTAGGCCGGATAGATCTGGAACCCTGAAAAAATCGTCGGCGAAATGATAATTAGAAAGATACTGATAAAGATGTAATGGACTGACTTGAGGGTAGAACTACATTGGAAAATGTCGGAAAATAGAAATAGAAAAAAAAAACGAGTCAAGTCTACTGTTAACAACACGATAGTAATCAATCACAGAAGCTACATTTATATCAAAAGAATACACTAAAATTAAAATAATACATATTCGACCATTTCTGTTCAAGAAACCAATAACTGGAATTTCTAACCAGTCTCGCTTGATCACTTTAATCATCATTTATTATACACTTTCACAACACTAAAACTGATAGATAATGTAGCATCAATAAACTAACCCGATTACACATTTTAATAAAGAAGAAATTAAGTGTGGATAAGAATAATAAAATATTAAAAAAATAACTTATGAAAATAATATACTAATCTGCGTTCACAACATGTTTAGTCCGAATATTAAATATGAATAATATTTCACCGAACAATACGTCCTTGCAGTTTTTTTTATTAGAACTTAAGTTTCCCTACTTTTCTCGTTCCCAGTTACGGAGCTTAACAGAAACAATGAATTTTTCTTTACACTATGCAGCTTCAACCTTGGCTAAAGTAAATAATAGCCGCCCCCGACAACACTTCGAAGAACATGACCTTCTGTATCTCTTCTCGAAGAGTTCAGGAGTAATCCAAGCTATTCAATTTTATTTGTGCCAATACTAAAGGGTATTAGTGATGACTTCTGTATGCCGGATTTAAAAATAAACATTCCCTTTTCTCCAGAGATTCTCTTTTTCGCCCTCTTAAACAGAAGTAGAAAATTGGATGATTACATCGCACTTTAAAAAAAAATTTTAAAAACCCTTAATATATTTTAAAGGTGAATTATATTTTAATTATTCTACCCGATTTCAGGATTTTTCTTTTTTTTTTATCTTTCACCAAATCCAAGTTTTCGGTTTCGGTTATCCTCCGGAACTTTTCGATACAGACATGTAATTCCATTTTCTGCTACATTTCTGGCCAAATTGTCTTTAATAATCTCTGAGATACAGATCCCCAAAGTTTCGAAAATATTTACCAATTGCTAATTTTTAGCCTTTTTCTTGCTTCCTAATCACAAGGCTTTTACAATCAATAATGTCTCAAAAGTGATAGAATGAAATAAAAATAAAGGGAGAGGGCTTTTCACAGCTTACTTATATATGTATATATATTTCTTTTCAGGCGCAACAAACTACGTCTGGGCAAAGTCATCGACCACCAGACATCATCCCTACTTATTTTCAGCTGTTCCACTATTGCTCAAATGGACTCTATTGGTTACACAGTATTGTTAAGCTAACCTTTGAACTAGTTTATACATATGCCATAAGTTAAATATAGAATCAGCAAATCGCCAAATGTTCAAAAGGTACTGTCCATGTAGCACCAAGAAACCTGCCGCTGCACTGTGAAAACCTTGATTCAGCAAGATATTTCTATAAGTAGGCTTCACACGCGGTCGAAGATCTTCTCGGTCTACAGCGCTAATTGAAAATATATTATTCCAAAGGAAATTTCAACAGTGATAATAACTTCTATCTAATATATATAAACAAGGTTTCCGATGTGTAATAAATTTATAAGTAACTATATAATATAACAACTACACAAACAGTGGGAGATCGTGAAATTTCAATGATTATACAATTGGAACAATGAGAGTTGGGCAGCCACTAGAATGACAGTAGCTACTCGCCCAGTTATTTACTAACAATAATACAGTTTGTATGTTAATACATATCATGGTTATATAATATCCTTATCTTTTAATAAATATGTAAAAAAAAAAATATTCATACCTTATGTATAGTCCTAAACGGCTAAAAAAATAATATGTATAAGACAATAAAATAATATAAGACACACAAGAAAAATGTGCTACAACCAATAAAGAAAGAGACAGGCAGTTTCCGGAGGTCTTCTGTAATATCTGGGAGATGAAGGTGGTGATTTGGTCAGCAGAACACGCTGTGACCAACTGGTGCTTCAAAAAACTGCCAGTTAACAGGGCAAGGGTAATACCTAGCGGATATACGAGTACACCATTCGTCCACAAAGCTTACTGCCTTTTCAAATCTCCTTTAACTGTTATTGCTACTAACAATAATCTTAGACCGTTACATATTTTACGAAGGGTTAAACACAAATATTCCCTTCTTTACAAGATAATAGAAGTGAACTCAATCTTGTTTATAGTATTAAGAATTCTATAATATGTAACCTAAATAGAAGTATAAATGAAATTGTGATGTAGGTAAGAAATTATACTGTTAAGGCTCTCATCTGTGGTCGAGGCGTGGTTACAAATCATTTCTCATGCCCATCTCTGTTAACAGACACCGGATATCACTCAGTGATTTTTTCAATTTTTCCCAGACCGAAAAGGAGATTAGCCAACTAGGTCCGCAAGGGGCAGCACATCTCGGTTTATGTTAGCTCGAATAAGCCTTTTTAAGAACGTTCGCTTTCCTCCATAGGTCCGATTTGAGAACTGGTACAGCCGGCGAGCAGGGACTTGGTCCGGAAGGAAGATGAGCTGTCAAGGAAGGAGTCTTTATTTTTCTGTAATCTGACTAGATTTGGGGAGCAGCCAGATGGTAGTTCAGTTGTTGATAGACCCAATTAAATATGACAATTAAATATTTAATTTTTCTTCTCTCACTTGTAACGCTTCGATCACAAAACAGATGAGAGATCTTTTATTTAAATTGTAATTATTATTAGTGCCTCTAAGGTTACGGATGATGGATCTTGTTTTAAATTGAAATTATTATTTTTATTAGTGGTTTTGGGAATTATGGTTATTGATGGTGAACCTTTTTCTACGCTGTAATTATTATTTTTCTTAATGCCTTTAGGACTATTATTATTAGATGAAAGGTGTAATTTTATATTATTTTGTTAATATAGTAGAGTTTTATAAATGAGATGAGGATGGTTGGATTCATTTCCTTAATTAGTTTTCCTATGTGTCCTAGACTAAACCTTGTTTCCCCACCCAGCCCTTTTCAGAAGTCCACGAAGTTCAAGAGAAGGCCCGCAGGTAACATTGTATACTATTACTACTACGTAATAGTTATACCGAGCTCTGTAAAGTAATTTATCGGAATATGCAATTCAATAAGCCAAACGTTTACAACCAATGTCTTTATTGTACGAAACCTGTTAATTACAACGATACTAAAGTTATACTTTCTCGATTAAACATAAGCAATAGTAAATATAAAAGCATTAGCAAAATATATAGCCTAGTTGCTATACAGAGGATCCGGATTCAAATCCACCTGTGTCAGACAAATTATTTATGATTCTGTTAACAGCCATGGACAGCATGGACGCTCTGGGATATGTAGACTCTCCTAAGGCTTACTCAGCATCTATAAAGTGGGTACCCTTAAATGGGGGAAATCCTGTTGGTTGAGCATGACCCCGGACAAACTCTTCCCTCCTCAACCGTTGTCCTAGAAAAAGTATAGTCTCTACCATGTACTGATCCCCAGCTCCTTTACTCGTTAAAGATTTTTGTATTTATTATTAATTATTCCTTCACAGGCGATATCCAGTTGTGCATTTGGTAAGTCAAGATCGATTCGAGAAACATCATGCCTCTTTCTGAGTTCCATTGTTGTTGATTCTTCTGTTAGAGCTCTTTCCACCGTTTTCCTCTTATCCTGAATAGTCGAGAGGGGAGGCGTACCCTGGCACATGCCGAACCTCGGATACTTGAATTAGTCTTCATGGGAATTGGCAAAACAAGTTACTTCCCCGAAGAACCTTTCAGCTTTGACCTCCTCACTTTGTCTTTCCGGCCTCTTCACACCCAGGAATTCTTAAGGAGTTTTATTTCGATCATTTCCTTAGGTAGTTCCAAGCTAACCTATTATAACATGCCTTTGACGGTTTGCCAACAAATTTTAAAAATTTGATATTAAATTGTTTGATGGTTGGATTGCTTGAAACACGCATATATTTTCAGAAGACCCAGCTGATAGAATAGGTCGTCGACTGATAGACATAGGAAACTGTTGATCGACATCAGAGAGGCAAAATTTAAATCTATCACCATTACTGCCAATTAACTATCCAGTTTTTAGTTTTTCACCTTCTATTGCCCAATCATAGATGTTTGGCCTAACTGTAAGCAGATCAGACCCGATTGTAGGTCATGGTGGTTAAGTAAAGCGTAAGCTACAGTTTCTGTTCTATTGGTTATCAGGAGCCTTAACGGCCGAAAATTTGAATGTTCTCTAATAGTGAGGCGCTTGTAGTTTTATGTATACTTGAATTAAATTGTGCTTAATTCGAAACCTTTGACTCCATTTTTTTTTTTACAGAAAATCACGAAACCTGGCTTACTTACGACCAGACCGAAGTGTAGACTGAAACATAGCATAGGTGGAGTTAACAAATAGTCGATGCCTAAAGTAATTTCTTAATAATATGGATTTTTAATCCAGAAAGTTATGAAATTGTTTCATTGTTCTCAGCAAAGTAACTTCCTAGACCTCTCCTCTTATATCTATGCATACCAGCTTTAAAATATTGTAAAATGGTTAGACAATAGAGAAAAGAGAGTATATATATATACTATCTATAATATATATATATATATATATAGAGAGAGAGAGCAGATAGGAAATAGTATGACAAACTATGGATAGTTGTGTTAGTTGATGAGTTACAGTCTTAGTCCTTATTTAATAGTAAATCAAGTTAGTTCATACCAGGAAAACACCTTGTGTATTTATGTTATATTTAAATAAAGATCATGAGATATCACGGAAAATAGAATAATACGAAAATAGGACTTCAGATATAACGAGCATTTATTGGGTAGGAATGGTTTATCGTGGAGTATTATTACCAGAGCTGCTACGATCTTGACCGCCTCCAAATGTAATTTGGTTTAAAACTGGGAGCAAAGGCCAGAAAGGTTTTTCCGGTCGGCGATCAAAACCAGCGGCGAGTGTCCTTTCATCTACCACTAATGATTAATCTTCCGCTCCTTCCTATCTTAGGGTCCCATTTTTGATTTCATGTATTAATTTTCTAACCATGCTTTACATAAACAAAGTATTTTCTTTTTTATGTTTGTATATTAAAACTTATTGAAGTTATAGTTTATGGCATAAACAGCATAGACATATTTAGCTTGAATAATGCTAGTTGACCTTATATATAAGGGGAGGAAAATGGTCCAGGTGGAGGTAAAAGAAAAAATTTCTTAAATAGAGATATGGTGCTTATTAGAAACCGACACACATTACAGGTCCGACTCTTGACTTCCTTTCCTTACAAATTCCTTTGCCAAGTCCGTGCTATGTTATTTCAATCATTGATCAAGATCAACATCTAAGCATCTTTAAGTCCGATCCCACCTGAAATTTTTTAGTTCATCTTTGTTGTTTTCATTTTTATTAGTTTAAACCATGCTAAGAGCCATAGTGCACGATGTGTGCTGAAAATTTTAAAAGTTTGAATGGTAAGAAAAGTAATGAAGTAAATAAGTTATTATGTAAACTTATGTTACCAATCACCGAGGGGCTTCGTTTTTAGAAACGCAAATTACATTTTTTGTACCGGGTTGAGGATATGGAAATTTAAATAGTAAGGGCATATACAAAAAATTAATGAAGTATTTTTTCGATTGTGTTGGGAAAGTATAAAATGAGACGTCGTGTGCATGGACGACCTTCACAAGTAATCTAAAGCAGTAAAATAAAAATAAAATAAAGAGGCCAAAAATTGCAAAGAGGGGAACAAAACATGAAATACTATCCATAAGCACCTTCACGCACGAGCTACCAAACGGCCGGATGTGAGTACATATTGAAATAGCGTGGTGGGGATATTGGGATGTCTGCTGTAATCGAAACAAGAGGCCGATCCCCCTTTGAGACGTTCATAAAGCACCAATGAAATCACCCTTCCTCCGAGAACATTACAGTTTTTTTTTTTTATGGGATCGTAGAATCAGTGATGAATAAACTTATCAGAAATATGAAAATATCTACTCTGAGGAAGAGTATTGCGAAACAAGTTTGTAGGTTTTAGGTCCAAGGTCCAAATGAGGAAAAACAATATATAAAGCAATTTAAAAAACGCAATAAGAAACATTGCAGATACATGTATTTCTATAAGTATATAGAAGATGTGTTACAGATACGCATGTAACACATTGCTCCTTTAGAAATTATACGGACATACTCATCAGGTTAGGATAATCAGATATACACTGTGAGGATCGTCAAAACTGAGGGACATGGAGAATGATTGGAATAATTGAAGAAGATGGACCAAGGTTAAAGAAGAACTAGGTTGTATTACTTCATTAATGTAAAATAACATGATCTAACACATCATTATATATTTACACAGTATTATGCTTACCGCTGGGCCGTAAAAACAAAAACGTTTACATCCGGAAAATTTTAGCTACTTCTTGGCCAAATAAAAAACTAAATTGAAGTAAGATATACATCCACACATATACAACGATAGTTCGCTACAAAATGAATTACCGATAATGGACTTCAAAACCCCTTAGATCTACCACGATATGTAGCAGCACCGGACGGACTAAAAACAATAAGCGATAAAAAAAAGAAAGAGAATATTTTATCCAAAAAATTAATTCTAGAACTAGTCAAATACCGTTGTTAAGTATTTTTTTAATTTAATGGAAATCCACCTTTATTATATTCGACATGGCCACTCAGATTCAGGACAAAGATATCTCAAATGCCTAAAAACGCGAGAAAAAAAAAGAATCCCTTAAGAAACTTGAAAAAGTATTTTTTTCATTTCTGAAACTATTTTGAAAAAAGGACAGAAAAAAAAATCCGTGGCTAAAGAAAATTAGTTGATTAAGTCATTCCTAGCCCCCAGGCCGAAAAGCAGTAATGGAATTTTCACCTTGGTATCGGGGGTTAAGAAAAACAAGGTATGTTAATGAAAATTTCCAGCAGAAGACGGCCAAGACCTCTGGATCCTATTTTAAGTGCCAGCCAACTGTATAAAATTGTTAACATCATTACTGTAATCCTATAAAGTCGCCTTGGCAAAAGGACGGAATAAATCAGAGTTTTTTTTATTACTGCAAAGAGCTAAATATTATTTATAAAAATACTGAATCAAAAGGATTATTTTTTCACAAATTTAAGATTAAGTATTCATAAAAACCCAATAAGAAACCATATAGATACATACGTGTGCATCTTTAAGTGTATACGTACATATAAGCATGTCATATAATGCTCCTTGAGAAATGAACCAAATGACTAAATTTTTAGGGATTTATACATGTCAGATTTAGGATAATGTGATATACTATGGATGAACTGAGTGACATGGGGAATGATTGCGATATTTGAGGTTAAAGTTTTTAGAAATTCGTCATAAAACGTTTTAATTATGGAATATGAAGTTAGTGGTTGAATTGATTCTATAGGCCTCTACATTAAAAAATGTCGAACTAATACAAAAAGCGTGTAGCCTGATTTTTATTTTTAAAAGGGGTAATGATTATACAATCCTAAAAAATCGTAGGTAGGATTCAGCGCATTATATTAGCATATATTTATGATAGATACATATATATATTCCTTCGATCAGAGAAGTTCTAAAAGGTCCCCAGCATATTGGACTGGATCAAGTATTCTTAAAACTCCTGACGTTTTGAACCGCCATAAATAGGCGTCAGCATCTAGTTTATATGTTTTAATCATTAAAAAATCTAATTAATAAATAGTTACTAAATTGGGCAATTTCTAATAAAACAATGAAAAAGGTAATGGCACCAAAGCATAAGACAGATTTTTGACCTAAACTTCACCATGCAAAAGTAGTCGTAATGTTGTAATAACTACTTTAATATTAATGTAAAGAAAATTGAAATGTCATTATGATTTCCTAAACTGACTTTAAAATTTGTTTATTCATACATTTCCAAGGATTATATATAGATAGAGAGTGAGAGAAAGAGAGGGAGAGAGAGAAAGTGAGAGCGAGAGGAAATAGAAGAGGACATTACAAAAGGTTGAGCCGTATCTCTAAATGATATTGCCAAGGCATCTTCAATTTTAAGAAAAAGCTCATTTTCTTCGTCCCAATTTTATAGGTCATTTTTTACTGCCTTTCCTCATAGCCAACATCTCATAAAACAGGAACACGGATGATCATAAACTTTAATCTAGATTGGCTGTACTTAAAAAGTTCAGTTCCGTTTCAAACTTTAATATTTCCGTATAATATATCCCTTCTCCTTCTGAACAAAAGCCATAAACTCAATATATTAAAAATAATAATAATAAATTGCATTAATAAACCATAATAAACATAATAAATACAGTATTACATTTAGAAGATTTAAAAAATGTATGTCATTTTCGTATTAACCAATACGAATTATTATTCAAGTAAAAAAAAATGACTAAGTACTAACTAACAGGGATTATAACAAAAATAATTTAAACCAAGGGAATTATAGTGTAAAGCCGTATATCAAGAAGCCCCAAACGTGAACCATCTTTACTCAGGCCCTTCCACTTCGGGAGCTTTACGACTAATAATAATGCCGGTGAAAATATATAAATTATTGTGAATTTTAAAATTTGATAAAATTTATTTTCAACAAAAAAATCACTTTTACAACCGACCAACAATCTTAAAACAACAGTCAATGTTTTTTTTTTCCAGTGTTGTATAACCAATAAGATAAAAATCGTATTCGTCTTAGTCTTCAACAATAAATTTCTAAGAACAAGCATTCTTCAAAAATCACAAGCAACCTCTTTGTGCCATTAGCATCTATCATGATTCAAAAATTCTTCATATATTACTTAAAACGAATAATGGTTTGAACGGCTAAAATCCAACAGCCCGTTCACGTATTTAAAGAGGAGAAGAAAATGAAAAGTCGGAGACTTTTCACACTCTTTTTCCTATTGCTACAGTTACAAAACACCCGGAAAATCTTTCTAAAATCCATTTATTCGTTTACGTGCTTAAAAAAACAACTCAAAAACCGGCAAATGCGCATACTTGTTTTCCTTTATTGTTATTTAAAATAACAAAATATTTATTTTTTTCGTTAACATACGTTGTTGAATAACTAGACTACAATCTTGTAACAACTAATCTACTCAGATATATCAATATTGAGTTTTAAAACGAACAATTTAAGACCAGGAATAAAATTTAACAAGAACCACTCCGATTCTCGTCTTATAAGATTTACCAACATATGTAAATATACATTAGTTTTTAATGGCAATAATGGTGCAGTAAAAGAGATGCCATGTATCATATTAATATTTGTTATTAGTTATTGTCCAAAATTAATAAAAGCCAAGAGGCTAAGGAAAAAAAAATCGCAATGAATTGTGTTTTTGAATGCATTACTATAAACTGTATGTCCCATTATAACGTCTTACTACGTTTAACGTTTTTCTTACGTTAAGATCCATATCTTCGATACAAATGCAAAGTAGCGAATGTGAAAACACCTTATTTTCTCTTTCTATCTATGGCTATTGCTTTTAGGATTGGTGAATCCTTCATATATTCACAAAAAGGGCACACAACCGTAGCCTTAGAATAGTTTTTTCGGTACCCGAAACGTAATGATCTTCACTGTTGATACTTTGTGCATAACAACGAATGACCATGTAATACTCAAAGGAGAAAGTTGAGAACAGAAACAAAATAATTGCAAAATTATTAAAACATGGAATCATTTTTCTGAAAAAAGATGTGAAGGTAAGGAAAATAAAAAGCGTGGAAACTTGAAACGTTATCGAATATATGTCATTGTTTTTTTATTTATCTTTTGCATCTAAAATATCTTTAAAAAATAGAAACAGAAACAAATTGAGTGTTTAAAAAAAGGTTTTTGAACTTTGCCTGTTATCCTACATTTGACCTACTTTAAAGTTTACGAAATATCTAGTCTTCAATACATCAAGACAATACGAACAGGGCTGCTTCCTAAAATAAATAGTGCTACCTCAAGAGTATTTCGGGCCTCTTTTCCTTTAAACTAAACAATAGCGACTAGAGGAGAAAAGTGTACAAAAGATCAATACGGGTATTGTACTCCCCAGCAGTTGGGAACTATCTCGTAGCCCTAAAAGAAATAACCAGCGTTGGTACCTTTCAACAGTATTGAATCCAGGAAATTGGACCGCTCCATTAAGTCCCAACCCTTTCAGTTCCCGAAAAGAGGACAACGAACTAAGAATCTTGATTAACGGAACGTATAAGCAATTAAAATAGATTGTTAAGTATTATTAAACACATTACTGGCGGATAGTACTATTCGTTAAAACATGAAACATTAGTCAAAGAAAAAAGTAAATAAACCTAATTTTTCAACAACCAAAAAATTTATCTTCAAAATGTTGATAATACGAGTATGTATAATAAATATAATAAGTGTATTAAATTTATGTTGAGATAAGCACCTGTCACCTATTTTACTAAGAGTTGAAGTGGACTTGCTCATCCTACCGTCGTAAGTACAGAGGCAGTCAAAATTAATTGCACAAGCCAAATATTGGTCCTAAAGTATGACGGAATCCATTAAAATAATAATTGATTAAATAAAATATGAGCTTTGTGTCTTAAGAGTAAAATATAAAGAATACCAAATTAAAAATATATTAAGGAAGAAATAACTATTACATCATCCAGTCAACCATTCCTCGCTTCTCATAAAAATATATTATTTTTATGTGTAATTTAATAGTTTTTATTAAATTAGTTATATGATTAAATCAAAGGAGGCGTTCAGAATTTAAGCTTATATACAAATTTTGGTCGTAAAATCTGAAAAATATTTCCTATTTACTGGCTATAATAGAGATATGAAGTTATTGAACACACGTGGTAAGGTCGGAAGGTTATTAGGAGTTCTACAAGAACGAGTATTGGAAAAGGAAAGGTCTGTCAAAAAGGGGTTTCGGTTAGATCTGAGATCTCAGAACGGGAGTGGACTGAGGTTTTGAACTGCAGGAGTTCGGAAATTTACGATGGACGGCAGAAACGGATAAATTGGTGAAGAAAGGATGCAAAGTAGTATAGTGACAGTCAAAAGTAATTGCACAAGCCAAATATTTGGTCTAAAGTTGTATTGGAATGAAATAAAATTACACAACTTTCTCAAAAGAAAAAATCTTTTATTTAGACAAGTTTTAAAGTGATATAAAATCAAATAAATAAAACTGATCAATCAAAAAAATACACACAAAAAAGGACCTTTCAAAAGTATTTGCACAAATTTAATTGTATTTGTTTACAAACATTATTTTGTTTGTTAAGGGCTTAATTCCATTCAGGATTAGGGGGGTTGTAATGAAATTTATTTAGTCTGTATTGTTCTGTATAGTCTGTAAACAAGTCACCAAAGGCGAATTTTCTATGGTGACCCGAGAAAAGTGTATATTTTTGCGAAACAGCGGAAAAACATATCGGGAAATTGGTCAAACCTTGGGTTTGTGCTTTTCTACAGTTCGTTATATTACTAAGAAATATTATACGTTAAATTATCAAGGAACCAGCACCAACAAGCCACGAAAAGGACGGCCAAAGGTATTGACACCCAGAGAGTGCAGAGTGCAGACACATAATTGAAGAGGCAACCAAAAATCCATCAATTATTTCATGGCAAATGGTAGATATGGTGGCTTGTACTTCAAATAAGCAAGTAAGTGAGTAAGAAGAGCTCTTTATCAAGCAAATATGCACGGTAGGATACTAGGGAAGAAACCGTTTATCAGAGAGGTTAACAGAAGAAAGAGAATTTTGGCAAAATGTTCTATTTAGCGACGAGAGCAAATTTAATATATGTGGGAGTGATGGTAGGAAGTATATTTGGCGAAAGCCTAACAAAGAATTAAAAAGACTAAATGTTCGACCAACTGTGAATCATGGAGGAGGTCATGTTATGGTTTGGGGGTGCACTTCATTTCATGGCGTTAGTAAACTTGTTCCGACTGAACAAATATTAAATGCAGATGGATACGTCAAAATTTTGCGCTATAATCTACAGATCAGCACTCAAAAATTGGGGATTGAAAATTCTTACATATTTCAGCAGGATAATGATCCTAAGCATACTGCGATTAAGACCAAGGAGTAGTTCTGGTATAATGTACGCAGAAGGCTTCTAACCCCTCTCTAGGAACTTAATTTCATAGAAAACTTATGGTGCATTTTAGAACAAAGGCGGATCGAAAATACGCCATTACATCCAAAAACGCCTGATAGAATTTTTGCTTGAAGAGTGGGAAAAAATCGAGAAAGAGTTTTTAAAAAATCTAGTTTATTCTATGCCAAGACTTCTTCAAGCTGTTATCAATGCAAATGGATTGGACACAAAATATTGAAAAATAAAAACAATATACATATTATGCATTATATCAAATAAATTTAAATTTGTGCAAATACTTTTGAAAGGTCCTTTTTATGTGTTGTATTTTTTTTAAGTGATCAGGTTTATTTAATTGATATTTTAACAGTTTAAAACTTGTCTAAATAAAAGATTTTTCTTTTGAAAAAGTTGTGTAATTTTATTTAATTCCAATATAACTTTAGAGCCAATATTTGGCTTGTGCGATTACTTTTGACAGCCAATATACTTCTTCGCATCCTTTCTTCACCAATTTATCCGTATCTGCCGGCCATCGTAAATTTTCGAACTCCTGCAATTCAAAACCTCAGTCCACTCCCGTTCTGAGATCTCAGATCTAATCGAAACCCCCCGTTTTTGACTGACCTTTCCTTTTCCAATACTCGTTCTTGTAGAACTCTATCCTTTCCTAATAACCTTCCGTACTTACGTATATTTTACGACCAAAATTTGTATATACGCTTAAATTCTATACGCCTCCTTTCATTTAATCATATAACTAATTTAATAAAAAGTATTAAATTACACATAACAATAATATATTTTAAATTTGGTATTCTTTATATTTTACTCTTAAGACACAAGCTCATATTCCATTTAATCAATTACTATTTTAATGGATTCCGTCACAGAAAAAATAAAGAATCAATTAATACTAATATCATTAATGCATTTAAAATATTAAGTAATACGAAATATAGTTGGGATTCGGATAATCCTTGACGGGAAAAATATATATAAAGGAGAGAAATGATTAATTAACCTCCATAATTTGAAGCTGGAGTGGGATGAAAAGTTTTGACAGGCGGAATCAAAAAGTTTAACGGCTTAAATTAGTCAAAAGGGAAAATCAATGAAACAGCGGCAACCACCCCAGAGGGATATTTTCAATACACCATCCCCACCTCTTCTATACCCAATCATCCCCCAGTCATTAGCTAACTATTCATAGCTCATAACCTTTATCAAGAAATGTAATTAGATCCAAATTAATATGTATGCTAGTTTTTATCCACAAATTATGATGTTCATTTTAAGGGTCTAATTTAGTTATAGTTGCTAGATTGAAATCGATAAGGAAAAGAAAGAAAGAAAAAGAATACAGATCCTATCCTATATATAAAGATCCCGGCCAGGGCAAATCTTTTCTCTTCAAAATAGAAATATTTAAAAATTAAAACAATTAATAAAAAATTATAAATAATAATACGACGTATGTCAACAAGATCCTAAAATTAAAGTAATGTTCAATGAACATTTTCCCTCGTGTATACATCGCATAATTGCGAGAACACGGGGATATGCGATCGCCGAAGAGAACGGATTTCTCCTGACTCTGAGGCGGCCCCTGGTAGCTCAAATGGTAGAGTGCTGTCACGGAGAGACGGACGACCCGGGTTCGAATCCTGGCCAGGGCAAATCTTTTCTATTCAAAATAAAAATAATACGGATATCTTCTTCTTCGTTAAATGGCTTGGTGTTTACATAATACCAGGGATCGGAAACTTTTTTTGAATGCGGGTCAAAATAAACCAAAATGGTAGTAATAAAGATAGGTTCTGGTCAGGGATATTTTCCTATTAAAACAATCTTTTACCAAATAATAAGAACTACTTTATTAAGAAAATAAAATAACAAACATAGTTTAATGAATTTTCATAAACGTTCTCTTCGAGACCGATGGTTACGTTTTATAATTTATTTTTATATGTTTTTTTGTTTTTTTTCGGAACTTATGTAGTTCAGTTCAAATTATCAATTGCGTCACTCGATGATAAGCGGGTCATAAGTCCATAGGTTCTGTTCTTGTATAGCGAGGCTTCTTGAACCAAGATGTTATTCGGCGACTATGACCACGCTTTCCTCTGTTTATTCCTTAATAACAATATGAAGTACCACATATTTTGGATTTCGTTTCCCACATTTTCGGAGAATAAATAATCCACCTTTCTTATTTCAAGGTATTTGGCACATAGTTTTCCTTATTCATGCGCTGTAAAATCGTTTTATTCGTTACTCTGTTCGTCCAGGATATTTTGAACATTCTTCGGTAACCCTACATTTCATATGCATCAATTCTTACACTTCTGTCTCCGTGAGGGTTTATGGTTCCATCACTAAGTATAGAAAAGAATATAATAGAAAACAAACTTTATTCTGGTACCTAGCCCCTTTAGAATAACAATCATGAACAAATAAAATAAACATAATATTCATCTGGCTAGAAGGGTACATAATAATTATAATATGCTATTATATTATAACAAGTATAATAATGCTGAAAAAGTAGCGTATCCATAAGGGGATTCTTTGAACTCAGGTAGTTACAACTTTTACATGCCCATTTTCTTGAAATATGTATTGCTTGATATACATATATATACTTTAAATAAATTCCATTTACCATTTACCCAGCAGCCCGGATATATTTGTAAGCTTGTTTTCTTGCCGCTTTTTCACCATTTACGCTGATATCTGTTAAGTTGTTAGCTCTATTTTTGTTTTTGATGACGACTATAAATTTGTATTTTTTAATGTTTAATAGCAGACCCATTTGTTGGTTATGGTCGGTTACCGCTGACGGGATTGCTAGTAAATCATTTTTATCTGATGCTCGAAAGACCGTGTCGTCAAAATATTTTAAGTTGTCGGTGACAATTCCATTAACAATTATATGAGTACTATTTGTTCGGCCCACAATACCGTATCTAAAAGGTTTATCTGCAGGTAAGACGAATTAAAGGGGAGGCCATACAGCCTTGTCGAACTCCTCACAACAGGCATTTCTACTGACTGTTATTGTAATGTCAGCATTCTGAATCCAATACAGTTTGTTTTTTTATTATAGTTATCACCTAGTCGTGTTGAACAGAATCGAATCCCTTTTCTTAGGAACTACAGACCCTTATGGAGCTTACTTAGCCTATGTGAAGTGGATACCTTTAAGTAAAGAACAAAAAAACAGGCAGTTGAAAGTGATCTTGGCGAAATCTCTCTGTTTAACCGTTGGCTTACAAACAGTACAGCCCCTGCCTTGTAGTAAACCCAAAACCCTTCATCCTTCATTGGTCGCAGTAATACAGTTTTTTAACAGTAAAAAAAGTAACAGTACATCTGACGTTGGTATAGCCCGAAGAACCAGAAAAGGAAGGAAAGTTATTGGCATGCTCACTTCTATCCTGTGGAGTAATAAACATCCTAAAAACTACAAACAAAATGAATTTCCATGCTATTATAACGGCTATAAGGTTATATGGCAGTGAAACATGGAAATTGGTAAAGGGGAGCAAAGAGAAACTTCTAGTAGCGGAGATAGACTTCTGGAGAAGGCCAGCAGGAATTTCTAGGCGTGATAAGATACCCAATTGAGTGTCCGTATAGTCCGAGAGATAATGGGTACTAACAATACCATTCTCGAAAAAATCACAATAAAGCGATTAGAGTGGTTTGGACATCTACTGAGGATGGAGAGTAATAGAATGACCAAAATGACCATGCCCTGGTGCCCTGAAGGAAGCAGAAGAAGAGGCCGACCAAGAACTTCAAGAATGAACCGAGTTCAGGAAGACATGGCAGGATACGGCCTTAATGAAGAAGATCCATTTGACAGGAAGACCTGGAAAAAAATGTTATCCTAAAATTTATTTGGAGAAAACCTCAACTTTGGGGAAACTATCAATTATAAAAAAGTAACAGTTAGCAAACTTTTAGGATGTATTCATCTGTTAAACATTTCGTTATTGAGCAAACTAAATAAATAAAATTGATTGGGTATGCTCATCACATTAAATTATTAAATTTATTTTTCTTTCGGGATATATTACTTGATTTAATATTTAAAATTCATTTACAGGAGGACGTTGCTTTAATTGACAATAAATTAGAAAATGAGTAGAAAAATTGTAGGAACAACAGTTCAAATATATATTCCAATAAATTGATCTATCCATCATGCGATTCCAATAATAATTATACACTGACTTACTAAACACGGCTAGTTCCATAAAGAAATAATGAAACAGAAAAATAAGATGAGAAATATGGTTTTATTCTCCGAGAACGGTCGGAGGGAGCCCTACTTTTTTCCCCCCGTATTTTTCCTCTTCTCTTTTATTAGCTTTTCCAGGGATCCATTCGCTTGATTAGATTCACTTGTCTATTTCGTCAGAAAATTACGGAATAAAAAGAAAAGGATGCTTACTCCGGCTAAGTCATTTTTTGTGCCTTCGGCATCGGAAAAAAAATTAAGGAAAGCAAAACAAAAAACAACCTAAAGGGACAAAGGGATCTAATATAATACTGTCAACATCAGGGAAAATAATTATTTCGTATGGTCAGATTTTCTTTTACCTTATTTCCAATTGAACAAATACAGATTGATCCTTCTAGGGGAATATCAAGATTAAATATAACAATTTATGTAAAGGCAAAAGTAGGAGAGATTGTTTGATATATAAACATGAGATACTTAGTAGAAAATAATTATTTTCTCTTAGCAAACAGAACATTACAATTAATAAAACTATTTAATTCTCTTCTGTTCAGTAACGGTGTGAAACAAGACCACTAACATCACCATACATTTATTTTATGGAAAACCGTAAAATAATAAAAAAATTAGAAACAGCTCTCCAAATTAATTATTTTCTTTGTAATGTATGCGTATCGATCTAAAATGATCCTAGAAATCCGTAAATCCTATTATAGGATCCACATCATTAGTTTTCAAATCGCATAAGAGGATACATATTTAGACCTATTTCACTATGCTATATCTAGAAAAACGATTTTTTTTTTTGGAGAGCTATTCCCAACATGTTTTTTATTTTATGAATTCCTATAAAATAAATAAAATTGAATTCTCTGACTGTGATAAGCCTTGTTTCGTACTCTTACCGAGCAAGATAGAGTCAAATATTTGTATTTACTTAATGAGAGAGAGAGAGAGAGAGAGAGAGAGAGAGAGAGAGAGAGAGAGAGAGAGAGAGAGAGAGAGAGAGATGAGAAGAAAAGAAGGAAAGGAAACGTAGTCCATAATAACACTTCGTAGTTTTCCTCATCATTCAAATATATTATTTATGTTTTCAACCATTTATCAAAATTAAAAAGAAGGAAAAAAATCGGGCAAAGCGGGCGATTGCAATACAAAAATGCAAACAAATAGAGGAATTGGATCCGGAAGATAGATGTTTGTGTAGCTGTTTTTATTGAAGATAATATTTACCAACCTCTTATCAGAGAATATGCGCCTCCGCTAAGCGAGCCAGCAAATCTCAGATTTTCCCCATGTTATTTTTCTTTTTTTCTTTTCCCAGGAGCCTAAAGCAACCCTTTAAGCATCCACTATAGCTTGATAGGTAGGGGGAGAGAAAGGAGAAGAACATATATAGAATAATCAAAGAACACAAAAGAGTGAAAGAGAGAGTTAAAATAGTGATACTGAACTAACAAGAACACATTAGTAGAATAGAATAGAATAGAAAAAGTAACTTTATTCTGGGACAAAGTCCCTTTAGAATAACAGATATGAACAGGAATAAAAAACATAATATTTATCTGGCCAGAAGGCTAAATTTTACAAATCATAAAGCGTGACAACATGACAGAAAACAATTTAAAAAGAAATATATAAACAAAAATAATAGTAAGTAAATAAATAGTACAGATCTCGACAGGATATTAAGCAATTACAGAGAATAGATAAATCCATAGCTTTTGAAATTGAATGCATGAGCTAGCATTCAATAATTTGTTTACATGATGTACAGCTTTTCAAAGAGCAGAATTAAAAAAACTAGATAACACAATGAGTTATTATATACATTGTATTCTAAGCAAATGACTAACCTACCTAGAGACTATCCTTTTGGGAAGCTAATAGATGTTGATACAGCAAGGATTTGAATAATGATAGAGAGGGAGTATGACGGATATTAGGAGGGATTGAGTTCCACATTGTGGTGGAGCGGGCGAGAAAGGAACGTTCGAATGCTTTAGTTCTGTGTGAACGTATATAGAGATCAGAAAGGCGGGATCTTGTTTTATGGTGTTGAACTGATGATTTGAATTGGAGGAGACTGTAGATATATGAAGGGTGTTGAGAGTGAATGGATTGGTATAAGAATGAACAGAGGAAATATTGTCTTCGGAAGGGAGGGAAGAGCCACTTTAACCCATCATAGAGGTGGGAGACGCGCAATCGCTTCGGAGTACCAAGCACAAATCTTAGAGAGCAGTTCATTATTCTCTTTAATCTGTCTTCAAGCATTTTAGAGAGGCCTCCATATACCACGCTACAATAGTCAAAGTGGGGGAAGATGAGAGAAGATACGAGAAGCTTACGGGAAGATTGTGTAAGGAGATGACGAGAACGATGGAACAACTTCAGGGAACTAATTGTCCGTCGGGATATTTGGGCGATGTGGGATTTCCAGGAAAGGTTTTGGTCGATGGTGATGCCTAGGTTTTTTACCGAGGAGGTAATCGTGATAGGATTATCGTTTAGGAGTAATGTTGGAAGGGTGTGGATGGATGTAATTAGGGAATTGGAACCTAAAACAATGGCCTGAGTTTTCAATGCGTTCAATTCCAGTTTGTTCAGCTTTGCCCAGGCACAGATCCTATCTAGGTCTTCCTGAATACTAGCGAACGCAAAAAATAGCTCGGAAGGGGGAAAGGACAGATATATTTGGAAATCGTCAGCATATAGATGATGGGAACAGTGGTGAACAGATTTAGGGAGATCATTGATATAGCAGTTGAAAAGAAGAGGAGAGATACTTGAGCCCTGTGCCACGCCTGAGGAAAGAGTGAGGAAAGAGGAAAGGGGATGATTAGGTATAGAAACTGCTTGAGATCTATCAGAGAGGAAGGATTGGAACCATCGGATAGAACTGTTAGAAAAGGACATTGATTTGAGTTTGCTAAAAAGGATAGAATGGTCCAAGGAATCAAAAGCTTTAGTAAAATCAAGAAGGATAAGCACAGTTAGTTTTTTTTCGTCCATAGCGGTATGTATGTCATTGGTGATTTTGGTAAGTGCCGATTGTGTGGAGAAACCGGGACGGAAACCAGATTGAAGTGGGTCAAGGAGGTTGGACTGTTCGAGGAAATTTGACATTTGTGACTGGACTATTCTTTCTAGAGGCTTGGAAAGGTTGGAGAGGATTGAGATTGGGCGGTAGTCTTTGAGTGAGACAGGGTTAGAGGATTTATTAATAGGATGTACTATGGCTTTTTTCCAGGAGGCTGGGAATACTCCGTTTTGCAGTGAAAAATTGTATATAAAGAGTAGGACAGGTATAATGTCGATAGGGCAGGATTTTAGCAGTTTGACAGGAATCCCATCGAAGCCTGTGGAGTTGGAGTGGGATTTCAGAACAGAGGAAATAATGTCGTTGGGTGAAATGTCAGCGAAGTAAAAGTTGTCAGGGTTGAAAGATGGTGGTAGGGAAAATACGGGAGAGGATGATTTAGAAGTATTAACTGAGGTGGACAAAAAATATGAGTTTATTTCATTGGGAGAGGCTGGAAAGGGCCTAGAACAAGATGAATTAAGAAGAGAAAGCTTTCGAAGGAGATGCCATGTGGATTTAGAATCGGGAGCAGATGAAAGGGCTTCGTGGAAGTATTTGGTTTTTGCCTGCCTGATTGTCGACTGTGTCAGATTGCGGAGAGCCCTAAACGCTTGATAGTCGTCAGTTAACCTTGTCCGTCTAAAGCGTCTTCGGGCCGCATCACGCTTCCTTTGAAGATCTTTAATTTTTTGACACAACCATGGAGCAGGCTGGTGACGGAAGGTTGAGGTTTTCAGTGGGGCATGTGTGTTAGTATAGTTCTACTTACGTATAATAATTTCACTATATCACTGAAAATAGTATGCATCGTCCCTTACCTGAAAAAAATGAATGAAATTAATATAAAATATTAAAATTTTAAAAACTAAATAATATGCATATTTAGATATTTTGATAATGGAGAAAATTAAGCCGGAACATCAATAAATGCAGCGCTGTGAAATATCAAGGTGTTTATTTAAACACTGGGTTTAAATTAAACAAAGAAATATACATCAAGGTAAAAAGAAAATATTTAAGTAGCCATATAACATATAATCGCCTAAGGAAAGCAAAAACTAGGCCCCAGATCGCAGGTCGTAGTCGGGCAGGTGATCCTTGAATTTTTTAAAGGAATTAAGAAACCCTTGGTTGTGCCATCCTTAGAAAGGTACGTTAAAAAGGGGACCCGAGCCAGTACGATGTCAGGTACTCGTTAAAAGTCCCTATCTATTCTAATGAAACCTGGATTGGAAAAATTTAGAGCTCCCACTGTAGCGTCGTCCGATTAGCCATTGCAACATAAAGTGACGTTATATAAAAAAACACAAACACACTTATCTACACAATAGATGTTTTAGAGATACGTATGGTATGTAACTCTATTTTCATGTTCTATTTTAAGGTCACTAAATTCTATGTCTGGGATGCTGAATATAAGTTTGTTTTAACTATTGTTAGTCTGCACTCATAAATCACTGTTCCATTCATTTCTGAAAAATGTTAATTTTGTAGATTCTACATGTGTCACTAAGGCGACGTTATCTAATAAAAAACTAACAGAAGTAGGAAGGAAAAATATTTGATAAGCGAGGCCATTAGACAAATTTGATCTCAACTATGATTGTCAAGTATAGTTCTCAGTCATACACATTTCAGTTTTACTTCGCCATCTTCGATTCAACAATGATTTCTCTGAATTAATAAATGATCTGATTCTCTGAATGACAGTTATTGAGGTTTAAAATAATAATATTATTTTTGTATACACTTTTAAAACAGAAGGTTATCATTAACATATTTTTTATTAAAAAGCTCTCATAACTCTAAAAATAGGAATTCATTAATTTACTCGAGAATTTTCCGGAACTAATCTAAACTTTAATAACGGCTAGGTACTTAGTTCACTTTAATTAAAACAATTAATCAAGTACTAGGCCCCTGGCTTATTAAATAATAACGCATAACTAGCCCAGCTAATATATTGCTAAATCAAACTACTATTCTGCAATATCCATTCCCTACAAAAAGAAATAATAATAATAAATTAGTAGAAATGATATATATAACCACTCAACACACTATCTAAAATATATACAAAGAATTTTAAGTTTATATCAGGAAGAAAATAGTGCGGGTGGAGGAGAGGCAATGTTTCGACTCATATTGCAGCTCTTCTTCAGGGATGTGACTATTATTATTCAAGTATAAGTTTAAATCATTTATTTACAAGCTTATATATTTTTTCATAATTAAAAATTCTAATCTTTTTCATCTGCATTAGTGAATGTTGGTAAACAATACTGAGATACATCTCCCGAATTTGAGTAGCTCATATATTTTAGCCGTGAGTGTAGTCGTCGTCCTGGACCTCGTTTTCCACCTAATTCCTCCCACAAACCGCCGTATTCATCAGATTTATCTCCAGTAGATTCCCACCCGTTCAGAAGTTTAGACCTCGTCCTTAAGGGTACAATATGTAACAATGATTCTCAACTAAAAAACTTTTCAGACTTTATTTCATCAAAAAAACTGAAATATTTCAGTTCTGGGAATGAAAATTTGATAGCATGTTGGGAAAATTGTATAGAAAATGATTTTGACTAAAAATGTTTTGAAAGTTGTTTTACTAAAAAATCTTTTCTTTGAAAACGGACATTTCATATCAAACTTTATGTGTATATATATATATATATATATATATATATATATATATATATATATATATATATATATATATATATAGATAGATAGATAGATATATAGATATATTAAAAGTAAATAAAACCCGATTATACTTTCATCTCTTATTTATAATGGAAAAGACTGAAGGTGAAAAGAGTTCACATCCCGAGCGAGTCCACTACAGGGTTCAGGAAATAATGTGTAATTTCCAAATGTGACATTTTCGACCTCGAGACCAGATGAGGATGAGAAAGTTCATGAATAGAAGGGTTTCCCAAGGGCCGGGAAGGACAGCTGATTCAGGACCACGGGAGTACAATCTAAAAAAGGATACGACGGAGGACTTATTTAGCGGACGGAGAGGAGATAGGTGAAAAGAGGAGGATATTGGCGATAGGAACTGAATCCTAACCGCCTTCGCAAGGGTTAATAAAAGGCCGGGGGCCTCCGTCAAGTTTTTACCGTTTAATCAGGAGAGGTCGAGGCTTCATTTGGACGGGGCAGGGCGATACGTGTTCCGAAACCTAACGTGCTCTAGACCTCTCTCCCTCCTTCCATATCCTCACCTGCCTCTCGCCACCATCCTATGTCATCATGCCAGTGGAAAGGTTACCTTAATCATAGTGCCCAGTGCACCTGGATTCACGGTTCACTTTTATGAAGTGTATGGTTTAATGTATTGAACAATATTAATCTATATTTAATGAGAGGAATTATACAGATGCCTTTGAGCTCCTGTTGAGCTTCTGATCTTCTCTTGCAAACCTCCCCTAAGAGATTCATGTGGAAGATTGGATGGAGAAATCCCTAATTGAAGGCAATCTGCCAATAATGTTTGCAACAGTAAGTTCGGGTGTCCAGCAAGTGAGTTATGAATTGTTTTGTAGTTTTTCTTCATTGTGTCCGTCACGAGTGGTATATCCAGGTCTTTATCTAATGATTTATTAGTTATGTAAAAGAAACAATGAATGTTTACTAGAAGACTTGAATGACCTGTAAATGTGATTTTTTGTACGATCCCATTCTTGCAGCCGAAACATCTACGGCTACGAATGCTTTAGAAACCAATCTATATCTTCTACCCATAATATCTAAATCGTCGGCATAACCAAGAAATTCAACAGATCTATTCAACAACATCCTTACTACATATACCTCGGCATTTCTAAGGACAACAAGACAGGCTTTCGCCCTGTCTGACACCAATCTTGGCTGTGAACTCTCAAGACAAATATCCACCAAATCTAACATATGAGATATTATTCCCCAATGTCAACCTCACAAGTAATACAGTTATATGAGATTTATTTAACTCTATCATAACTATAGAAGCCTCCTGACGGTTTATGGAGTCATAGGCCTGAAGGAAGTCTATTAAGTCGTGTCGTGTTGGGATCTGGTAGTTCATTGTTTTCTCCAGTAGCATCCGAAGGTCTTCTCCTCATTCACAATAGCTAAAGTATGTTTGTGCCATGAAGGAAGCTTTCCTGCATACTTTTGGCCAATAACTGTGATGTGATATGATAAAGAAGTGTACACACAGTTATCACCGGATTTACTAACGATAAATAGACCTATAAAAACAACTACCGTTTTTAAAACAAAAAAGAAAATTTACAGAAAAATAACGACACGATAATATACTAGTGTATCTCAGAAAAACTAGAAACTGAAAAAGTTCAACCCGGAAGGTTAAAAAAAAAATATATATGAATATCCGCAAATTAATTAAGATAACGAAAAAAAAAATGAATATCTTGAGTTGAACAATATTTAACCAAGGCTAAATAAAAACACAAATGACATCCTGTTGGACTTGAAGATTACAAAGTAACTTCAGAAAGCTTAGCTCATTGCATTTTAAAATAAAGTTTGATACCACCTATTGCCCATAAATAGGAATCGTAGACATTTCTTAACTTATAATATTGTTTGCTACACTGGTGGCCAAAACAGCAATCCAATTGGAAAGTTTTCTGTTATTCAGGAGAAGTGGAGATGTCAAAATCAATAAGCCAACATCCACGAAGGTGGAAAGACTCCGGAAAAGCTCGTAATCTGGAGTGGAAATTCCAGAGCTATAGGAAGGATAGGGCAGGAGTTGAAAACAATCCATTTTATTGAGGGTGTTTTTGTCGTGAGGAACTAGATTCGGAGGGGACGTCGCTTCGCAGGAATCATCTTCCGATTCGATGAGCGCCCTCCGATCCGCCGCTCTAAGGCTCTTTGTTGTAATCCTCCTAGCGGATGGGGATAGATGTCGGGCTTTATGCTCGCCAATCCAAAGCGGAGAACAATCTAGACGGCTATTTTGGTATATAATGTACTTCGTCATTTTTATTTTCACATAGTCACCATTGGCCATCGAACAACAAAAATTGAGATATTATTCTTCAAAATAGGTAGAGTCCAAAATTCGAAGACAAAAACCCTCTGTCCGCAAATCCGTGAATATAATGTTGTTTTTATTATATTTGGTATGAAATCCATCCTCCGATTATGCTTGGAGCTCAACATTACAATCGGCCATTTAGATTCGTAATTTTATTATTAGTGAAGATAGAGGAAATATATATATATATATATATATATATATATATATATATATATATATATATATATATATTAAGGCAGTATACATTGTAGCAGTATAAATAGTTTTTTGGGGGAGTAATATCTTGAAATGTTAAGTACTGGTTAAATTGAGGAGTTATGCCTTACCTAATGCGTAGGAATAAAGCAGTTTAAAAGATACAATAAATAAATAGGGGACAGCCCAGGAAAAATTATTATTATGAGAACATAATTAGAGTACAGTAATTTAGGAAACGATCTCTTGGGAAATCGGATACGCGGCTGGGGAGGTCCATTTCTTAACAGCGTTATAATGCATTATCGGTAATCCAGGTCAAGACATGGAGTGTCAATAATCTCCTCATTGGTGCCGAATCAATTCAGATTTAATTATAGCTTTATAATTTTAAGCCATATAAAATGGTAGCTAATTATAATGTGATTGTAGACCCGATGAGGACAAAAGAAAAGTGAAGCGGCCGATCCGAGGCGACTTCTGCGCTGGTCGTTTTTTAAATTGTTGGTACATCATTTTTTAGTTTTTGATGTATGTCTGGGGCAACTAATATTGTGTAAACACATAAGTGACTGAAAAATAGTAGCTTTTTAATATTTCTCATAATAATATTCAAAGTAGAATACTGATTTGTTTGTCGTAAATACACATAATATATAAACCTTTGTATAACTTAACCATAGGTGTAGCTTATGTGGTACGCAATGACAATAGACGCTTAATACATATTTAGAAGATTCATATTTGATCGTCTAGAGGACCTCACAATTCTTCAAAAGTTTCATCATTACTTCCGGCCACGACAAATACATTACCATCGCGTAATAAATTACCATGACAGTCGTTCCCCTCTCGGATTGAAAAACAAACTGTCCCTGTCCAATCCCCTCACCCTGAATCAGGGTTCTCCAACACAAGAGAAGCCTCATCAATCCGATGAGTTCTGCAGAAAAACGTTTTTTACGAAAAATTCATAAAGCTAATGGATATCCAAACAAATCCCCTCACTCTGTGTAAATCTAAATACCCATACCCATACCCATAATGGATATCGCAGACTCAGTTACCAGTAATATGAAGTTTGGTCTAAATTGAGTCAACTAAATTAGACTGGAAAAGCGGGAAAATATCTAGGTTTCTCCCACAATTTTGTTTCAAAACAGAGGATAGCAGATTGATAATACATACAGTTTCCTTAGAGATCCATGTAGTAAAGAAGAAAATTTTGTGGACATTACTTCAACCATCTCTTTTAAAAAATGAACCCTAAAGAGTAAAACTGCTAAAAGCTTAAATTTGACATTTTTATTTAAAATTAGATTACCAAGTACAATTGCTGTTTATTCATTAAACGTACTATGGCTGATTGGAAGATGTTATAGAAAAAACCCTTAATTTATCTTATCCAGATATAATCAGTATAAGGATCTTTACCGAGAACACTTGACACCGCACAGGCCGGGAATCCTATTTTACGTTCATTCCGAAAGCACAACGGCACAACCAAGAAATTTTAACTCCTTTTCTAAATTCTATAAATTCTAGGGCCAACTGCCGGATCTCGAACCAGCGACCTAGAGCATAGAAGGTGGTCATGTAACCATTACACCAAAGGAGTGTTACACCATTACACCATGCACTAAAATAGCTTGTGTTGTTTTTTAAATTTATCCTACAAAGTTGTTTTCTACAGTTTAGGTTGCCTAAAATTCTTGTTGTTTCAGAATCATCTATAAACGCGCCCTAAGTACAGCAATGAGATGGAATGTACGGCTGAAATCAACAGTTTTTTAAGGCTACGCCAGATAATGCACAATGTATGATGCGTTCAAGGCCAAAAGTGGATAACCGCAAACATTAAAAATAGATTTTTTCATATTCTCGCTGGTTTAGTCAAGCAATAATTTAAGCTCCCAAAGCTTCATGTTTAGAACCGGACTAAAACCATGAGAAACGAGGCGGTAAAGAGAAAATTTCAGGGTTCTCTATTTTTTATCCAGAAACGGTATGATGCATCTCTATATTACCATACAATTTATTAAGGGGGCGACGTGTGGTCCAGGGGTAAGCGTAACGAACTGCTAAGCCCAAAATCGCGGGTTCGTAGCCCGGCAGGTGGCCCTAGGATTTTTTAAAGGGAGAAAAAAATCCTCAGTTACGCCATCCTTCGGAAGGAACAATAAACGGGGGTCTCGAGCCTGTACGATGTCCGGTACTCGTTGAAAATCCCTATCCTAATTAAACCTGGATGGGCAAAACTTAGAGCTCCCACTGTAGCATCGTTCGATTAGCCATAGCAGCATAAAGTGACGTTAAACGAACATCATACATGATGTATAGTATTGATATATTTTATATTTCTCTTTATTAAAAATAAAATAATAACAAAATAAATTATTCTATAAACATAAATAAAAATAATTAATTAGTAGCTTATTGTCACGTAACGAGGGCAATAACAACCACCAACAGTTTGTTTTCGCTTAAAACCAAACGATAGATAACAAAAACCTATAAACGGAATAATGATTAAGCCGCTTAAATATCACATTTATATATTTCAAATACGTATACATGAAACAAAACAGGGTATACATAAATGAAAATGAGAGTTATATAAAATCAAAGAGCTCATTAAGGAAAAGTCATTTCAAAGACTAAATCTGCCGTTAGACGCAAGGAGTCATTCCAATTATACGAGTGGGCCCGCTGGTCCGGGATTTATGAACTCATCCAAGAACAAATGGCCGGGAAGGGAAAACCGATGCCTTATCCTTCACTTCTGTGCTATATTACCCTTCAGTATTCAGTCTCATCCCCAGAATTATTGCCTCTTCAAGATATGCCAGAGAGAATTTCAATTCGCAAACCAACATCAATTTCACATCAGAAGTAAATGATATATTAGTATAGAGAGGTATCTAACAATGTATTCTCGGAGATATTCAATATCCAAAGTGAAATGGTGAAATTGAAAACGATATATTGTTTTCTACTAACCAATATTCAATACTCTAAATATATGGGAAATATAAATTGACACAAAATAAATTATAATTCTGCAACTCTGATTTAGATGAAAAACCTTTACCTCTACAAACAGTGAAGGGTCTTCTTGGGTTCAGTACATGGATTTTTGGCTTCAAACAGGGGCATACCATTAGTAAAAAAATAAAAACCTGTACCAATACCCGTGAAGGGTTTGGGGTTCAGTATACGGTAGAGGCTGTACAGTTTCTTGGACAAAGGTTGTCCAGGGAGGTGATTTATCCTAGATCGCACTCAACCGCAAGGCATTTCCCCCTTATTTTGGGTATCAACATTATAGAGGCTGGATGAGCTCTAGGAGGGTCCGAGATCGCATATGATCCATCTCCAGAAACTGGCAGATTAAAGTAACGTCTACCAGCGAGCAGGATTCGGGCAAGGACTTTCGGCATGGTAACCCAGCGCTCTACCACTGAGCTACTCCGCTCCCCAAAAAATAAATAAGCAAACACAAAAAAGAAGATCCACTTAGAGTATTCGTTGATATTCTGACGACCAAATTTCTTTTTGAAAAAAAAAATAACAACGTTGATTATGTCGGTTAGAGAATTGGATCACAATACAAATTCAGAAAAAAAAAAAAAGTAAATATGCAAGATCTATGAAACAACCACGATTAAGATGAATTATCAAAAAATATTTAAAATAACAATAGTTACAATAACTAAAAGAAAAAGAAATTTAAAAATCACAAGGCTAAAAATATCATACCTAAGATATATTGTATACAATGTATTTTTATCTGTTATACCAAATAAGGAAATATTAAAAGGAATGATATGATAGCTCTACAAATTCTAATATTCTTGCGACTAAGTACGTGATTGAGATCCAAATCTGTTACACCAGGAATTGTAACTGCGACTTCGACACGGCAACTCTATCACCGAACTACACCACTACATTGATTAAGATATAAATTAAATTAATAACATATCAACTATAAAATAATACATAAATATTTTCTTTTAAAAAAATAACACATGAAGTCAATAGAAAAAAAAAAACCTGTACCACTACAAGCCATCTTAGCTTCAATACGTGGTAGAGACTCCACTGTGTATTGTATAGGTAACTGTCCATGATCACGGTTAACCGCGAAGTTTTTATCCTCTATTAAGGGCCCCCACTTTACGAGTGAAAACAGAATATGTGTGAACCCACGCACGCACACAGGCACGCACGCACGCACGCACACACACACACACACACACACACACACACACACACACACACACACACACACACACGCACACGCACACACACGCACACGCACACGCACACACACACAAATTGAAAATATGAGGAAATACTAATAAAAAAATGTATTTGTAATGAAATAATGGGTTGTTAAAATACGTTACACAATGACTATCTCAACTTATAATGATAAAATATATTGATCCTATTTGTTTTTTGACATTATATAACGTAGATGGCAGTATCTCCTACCGCTTTGAATTAATTTTTTTTTATAACTGATTTAGAATATTAAGGAGTTATTGTGCGTGTTTTTATCTCGTTAAATCGTTAATGTACAACTGTTACTACTAAAGTTATTATTTTTTTACATGTAATGAACGATATTAGAATTTTTTTCTAGAAATTAAGTATATTTATTTTAAAAATAGTATTTTTTTCATAATTGCGTGTACATTCTAAGAAACAATAGAACAAGTTAACGGTATATGCTGAAATAATACAACAAAGAGTCAGCTAAATTGAAGAGAAAAAATAGCGTTTTGTAAAAAATGCAAAATACTCATTAACTTTTCATCTGTGGCTTGTCACATTCTTGCCTCGAGCCTTTCAATTAAATGTTCTGTTATAAAGACATTAAAATAAAACCAGAAACTGTTCGACTTAAATTGGAACAATTTTATAATTTTTAAAGGTAATTAGAATTATTTTAAGAATATATATATATATATATATATATATATATATATATATATAATGAATATGAAAATCTTTTGGAAATTATAAGCGGCCATAATTCAAATGTAATTAATTAGTTTAATTTAATTTAGTGGTAAAGAATTAAAAACTACAACCGAATTAAATATGATTAACAGATAGGGTTTAAGCGCCAACGAATTTTAAAAGAAAATGTATAATTCCTCAACATCACCGATTACAACCGTACGAAAATATGAATATTTTTTCTGGGAATATAGGAGCATGCTTGGCAAGCAAACAACAAAATTTCAAACAATAGGAAAATAGAACGATCCGTATCATCTGTCTGGTTGGTGACATATCAAGACAAACTTAGACAAACTCCAACAAGAGTCTTTCTTGGCGTCTACAAAGTTGTTCGCAAATTATTAACATTATAAAGCACATTAATATATACTAGGAAAATTAAAAAAAAAAACTTTTCGTTTACTACTAACTCATCCTTTCTAAAACAAGAAAAAATATTAAATGGATTAAATTTTATTTTTTAATTTTACTTAAATTTTATTCTTTTTTCTTTTTTCCTCTTATTATTAAAGTAAAATCTATAAGGCTAGGTTAATTAAGGAATAAAATTAATAACAAATTAAATAAGTATTTTTATTAGTTTCATTAACGAAATCTAAGTTAATCTTTCTTGTCATTTAGGTTTAAAGATATATTTACTAATCAAGATGTATTAATATTGGTTCTAATGTTTAACTTAGAACAGTTTATTTTGCTTGAATAAGATTAGTTGATAAAATAGACATAATGAATAAACTATTATAAAAAAGTCGGTTTCTAATGAATAGTAAATTTCTATTTAAGAAATTATTTTTTTGAACTCCACGCTGACCCCTTTCTTCCATTGAAAATTGCTTATAAATATTATTTAAACGTGCGTAACCAATTTTAAGCATTGGTTTGAAATTTCAAATAATACTTGTTGGGGATCATTTTATATTCTGTGATATTTGTTATTCAATGATTTATTTTTTATTATTTAATCCTATTATTGATTTTCTTTATCATATAACACACGCACTCGCTTAGTTATAAAAGTCGTTGGCCCATACTTCTTCATTAAAATGATGTATTGACGCTATGGTTCGGAAGTTAACAACTAATGGAGATAGATACATCATCGTATCGATAATAATGTGTTGGGCAGCAGTTGCTTTCCCTCTGATAACGTAACCTAATAGTAAACTTTAGAAACGATCAGAAATGTCTTCTTGAAACACCAAAAATAATTTTTTTTAAATAACACCGAGGGTATAGATAGAAGTTTTAAATAAAATCAGAAGAAAGAATTTCCCAAGAATTGATGAAAAATGGCCAAAAATGGATGTGTTTTATAACATTGTATTATGTCTATGTAGTTTAACGATATATTAAAATAATTAATTAAAATTCTCTAAATCTCATTGGCAGAAATGAGTGGAAACTATACAAAATTTATAGCTTTATCAAAATGAATAGGTAGACTCCAATAAAATTTATGTAGAGCCAAATATTAGACAAACAAAAACACTTATTTATAAGGTTATTTAACTCAATATTAGAAGACTCGATTGTTTAATTTAATGTTAGAATATATGACTAATTAACTTAATATTAGAATATATGGATATTTAACTTGATATTAAAATATATGGTTATTTAATTAAATATTAGAATCTATCATCATAATGGTGATTGCTACTGAAAAATGCTTTACTCCGGAGGCTCTGAAATTTCAAGGCTTTGGTAAAATATATAAAATTAAATATGCATGTGTTTATAAAAGGAATAAACACATGCAATAATAAATTCATAATTAAAAAAAGCTAACAAAATAGCAGCTCTTGACTTCTTATGCCTTCCTGGATTGAAGACATTAAATAGCGGCAAATAAGAACAAAAAACAAAAAAGTTGAACTTATTCGAGGATTCTTGAGAAATGTGAGAAAAGACGTAATCGTTATGCGATTTGTAACAGGTAAACTAGCGCAGTACACGCTTAAAATAATATTTGTTTACGTATATCATATATCCTGGCATGCGAATCTTATAATTGGCGTTTATACTACAATAGTACTCAAATTTCGAATACTTTTCTTCTTTTAAAATGCATACCGAAGACGCTTATGGGTATTCAAATTCATTTAGAAATTTTAAAAATGGTCGTTCGGTGCAGTTAATATATTTTACAGCAATAAGTATAACTTCTTTTGTTTATGTAGACTTTATTGATAGCATCCTCCGACCATTTCTCAAGAAGCACCCATCCAGTCATTTCTTAATCAATATTAAAGTATTAGTTGTCGACTGTTATTAAACCGGCCAAACTCCTTTTTAAAATAGATGAAAATACGTAAATGAATGTCGATTTGAGGATAGGATGTCAATATAAATAAAGAGTAAATAAATAAAACATGGATATGAAGTAACAAACGCATCGATCGCGATTATGATGATTTTTTTACAATAACCAAAAGAAAAAAAACTCAAGGCTAAAAAAAAACATACACCTATTCATGATATATACATAACATACATTACCACCGGTTATAAGAATTCATACCCAAGAAACGACTAGCTCACTGATTTGGTTTAAGAAATATAACATGGAATGAAAAAACAGCTCTGCAAACTATAATTTATTCTTGCGACTCTCAGATAGGGTATTGAAAAATGTTTTAGCAGAATGGGCATTAAAATAATAATGAATGCCTACCTGGCCTTTCCTCTTATCAGCTTAGCCCTTGCTTGATTCAGTCAAGCCTTTTAGATAACCTCTGGCCTAGGGACCCAACTACTGCATATAAAAAGTTTTTACTTAAACCTAACAACGCCACGGTTCCATTAAATTGTATTTCATCTTTTCTCTTCTGTTTTAGAAAAGGAAATATAGGATAACATTCCAATAAATGATCTCTGAGATATCAATACATAAACAATTTATATACATTAATGGAGATAGATTGGGTAATTTTTCGGTTTATATGAAATATTTCACATTACCCTGACTTGTGTTATTATTCTGTAAAAAATCATTCTGAAGGCACCAGGTAGTTTAGATGAGCCAGGAAAAAATGGGGAGGAATAATAGGAAATGGATATTGGAAAAAGGATTGGCCGCGTACTATTGGTCTAGAATATTGGGAAGATATGAAAGAGATGCTCTCGCGATGCTGATGTCTATATCAGCTGAAAACTGCCTTGCCTTTCTTCTTAGATAAATTGCTTTCTTGACATTAATATTTTCCAACGTTATTTCATTATTTTTATCAAACTATAATTCACAATTATGATGACTTTTTATGATTATATTTTTGATTGGATTACAAATCTTCAAAAGCCTACTATAACCAGTGATAATTAAAAGTAAAGCAATTCTATCTGTTACCACCAATCACTCTTTATCACCGTCCGCCGAGCAAATAAAATCCCATAATATCAGACACAATGAAATCCACCCACCAACGTTTTCTACTCTTCAGACCAGTTATCGCATTTCGCATGTTTGTGCTAGTGGGATTTGTATTTAAACTTATATTTATTATAAACTTATATTGTAATACTAGTTTAAAATAATATAAAGTAATACAAACTAATATCAATATGATAATAATTAATATTTTTAGATCACAAAACCACCTAAATTTACACTAGTAATTTTTAATTATTCGATCAACTGTTTCTGTGAAATTATAAAACATTGATGAGGAGAAAATTTAGTCTATGAATTTATGCCCGAAATGTTGATAATTAAAAAAAAAAATGTTCTGACTAATATTCAAAATATTTCTTGAAATTAAAAGATATTTAACGTGGAAAACATTTGTATTTAATCTGACTTTTTATAATAGACTCATATTATTCAATTTTTAAAAATATAAAACACTCACACAAACACTTAGAGTTTTAAAAATTACTGAGAATTGTGATAATACGTCATTTTAATGAAGATTTTGGGCCAAAAACCAAGTGTGTGGGTTTTATATTTTTCAAAAAATCTGTACTAATGGTCAATAATAAGAAATAAATTGTTAATATATTATTTGTTATCATTGACTCGGAATATTGATTTTAAAAAAAATAAATAACAAACCTAAACATACATTTAGTTTTAAAAGTAAGTTACCCCATGCTTCTTCATTAAAATGATGCATTGATGCCATGTTGAGGTGAAGTTAATGAGGACAACAAATTTTTATTTCTTTAACTTATCATATGGGTCTATAGACAGCACCTGAACTATAATACGTACAAAACTACAGTATAGTATAAGTGCAATTCGAAATATCCAATCTAGTAACCTATAATTATATTAAAAAGGTTAGGCATTATATTAAATGAAACAACTAAATTTTAGGAATGTATCGTGTGGTTAAAAGTGGGGGAGCGGATTGGCTCAGCGGTGGAGCGCTGGGTTGCTGTGCCGAAGATCCTGCTTTAACAAGGATAAAAAACCTTTCTGCACAACCTAAAATCTTTTCCAAAACCGTTGTGATGGCACAAGTTTTTTCTTATTGCTATTTACAAGTTACTATAACTATATTAAGTCATAAACCATGATTTTGAGAAACGTCGATTGAACAAAGTTCAGTCAATTTAAGTGTCAATGATATTTTTTTATAGTTATTGGTAGAAACATCACATTTTCATGGCCAAATAAAGCAAAAAATCCAAAAATCGACAATTTTGACTTAGTGTAATACACTCTTAACACCACGGTATACTTTCTAGGTGCAATAATTTTGAAATCGGTATCGGATTACGGACAGGGCTTTTTCTTAACGAAATTAAATTATGGTAATAAATAAAGGAGAATGGGTAGCACGCTAATGGACAGCAATTAACATATTCCGCTCTAATACCACACCTTGACCCAGACGGCTCACAAAGCCCGGGTCACAGTCTCCCGGCCTAATACTGTATAATTAAGGAGCTCCCTTGGAACGCAATTACTGTTCGATTTAATTAAACGTAAACAGTATTTACCATAGGAGAGGGAGCCAGCGTACAATAACAAAGGCCATGGGCAGCGATCCCCGCCCCAGCGCTCATGCGCTGGCAACCACTTCACTGCCCATCCGTCCTGTGTAATTTGATCATGCACGGCAAATATAATTACCGTTCGAAATAATAACACGAAAATAATTGGGAATATGTCCTAAGCAGGGAAAAAAAGTTTTCTTAGTAAATTGAATCATCACCAACATCCATTAACACTAAACTTAGGCACTACCCAACAGTAACCCTCCCAGAAGCACTGTATGAAGCAGAAAGTTAATTCTTGAACAAGGAAATCCTGATAAGTCATCTAAAAATCACAGAAAGATAAATATTAAGAACAATTTTGGAACCGAACAAAGAAGGAGACATAACTTGCACATATTGGGAACTTATTCCACGACTTATATCTTCAAGACTCTAGTTTCTTTCCCTCTCGAAATCTCTGGAACCACCGTTAAACAGTGAAATTGATAATACTGCCTTCATCCCAGATTTAGTTCATATTTCTGGGCCCAGTTCCGGACGAGTTTGAACTCATAAATAAAAAAATGGGAAAATCAAGCTTTGGCATTTCAGTAAAGACATATTCTAAGTAGCAAACTTTTGCAGAGGCAATCACACTTTTTTTTTTGAAAGAGGATTAATTAAAAGTATACAAATATAAAACTCAAATCCCGACAACCATAATAGTTTTACTATTTGAAAGGGTATTTTAAAGAAATCATAAAATCCTGAATTATTGTCCGGACAACCCAATAAAATAAGTTATAGACACAATATGAAAACGGTGAATTAAGTTCAATGGATACCTATAAAGAATGAACCCAAGCAGAATCACCAAAAGGGTATTCACTTATCTTAATCATGAAAATTGTCAAATGGATTAAAGACAGAAATGGCATTGAAGAGCTTTCAAGAAAGGCCGAGAAGAAAAACTTTGGACACACGAAAGAAGGAAAAACATGGAAAAGGAATGAAAGAGAAGAAAAGAATAGTTAAAACCGACGTTTCAACGTATCTTAGTCCACACAAGAAATGAGACCTTTAGCAAAGCAAGAGAAAGAATCTCCGACTCAACGAGTAAAAGAAGGATTAATTCCTATGGAGATATCCAGGGAATAAATACATGTAGGCTAAAGAAAATAATATATGAATTCCTTAGAAATAGAAAAACTAAATCGAGAAGGTTCAAGGAGGCAGAGGGAGATAGGAGAACACGGGATTAAGGAAGATGACGGATGAAACTGCCGAGAGCATAACCCGAGAGGTTTGAAGAGGATGAGGTTTGAGGCGAGAACAAAGCGGACGATAAAAATCTCTGATGAGGAAAGGAGTAAGAGATCGGAGAGCATGAAGCAATACTGGGCAAAGAAAAAGTCGCGGAACAAGAACCAATAATTGGTTCGGAGTTTCCCGAGTTGGTTAAAACTAAAAACAAAAACAAAAAAATTAATCACTAGTAAAACCACTTGGCTCAACTTGAATTGAGAAACAAAAATAAGTTGTCTTGTAATTTTGAAAATTGGAACAGTCCAAGACAGGTCTTAATCAAGAATAAAAAATAAATAACCAGATTATATTCTGTAATAGTGAGGTTGTCAATAGATCTTACATCATTTTGTTTATCGAAATTTTATTACTAGAAGTGCTATTTTATATCACCGATTTTACACTTCTTACAAACAGCATTAAAGATTAAAATGAAATTTGCTTGAAGTCTTTTCTTTATAACCCTTTAAAGTTTCATATGTCTATATTAGCAGAGAAAAAGGGTAGAGAAAAATTTTAGTGAACAAAAGGTCGGATGCGAATATTTCATGTAGATCTTTTTTTAAACTATTGACAGTAAAAATAGATTATTATAACTAAGTGGAAAGAAAAACTGCTATTACGAGTACCGTCTTGATTCTATGATTATCACTCCTTAATAGACCGAATCGAAACAAATATGGTTCAAGCAATGTTTAGTTTAATTGGTACAATGCTATTTAATTTCCATATATTCCCACACATTAAATGTGTGTGATGAAAAGGAAGTCTTACTGCCTTCCCTCAACAAGCCTCACCAACAGAATTCTGTAAAATGTGCTTAAGAATAATTAAAAATAACAAAAAAACCTATAACCCATTAAGGGTCCGGGGTTCAGTACATGGTAGAGACTGTACTGTTTCATGGACAAAGGTTCTGCAAGGAGGTGACTTGTCCTAGATCACGCTAAAGCGCCAGATTCCCCCCCCCCCTTATTTTGGATACCCTATTTTTATAATATTTTATAGAACGTGGTGGGCCCCAGGAGGGTCCTAGATCCTATATGATACATCTCCCGCTGCAAACAGACCAAATGAAAATCATGGCCTGGAGCGGGAATTGAACCAGGATTTCCGGCATGGCAACTCAGTACTCACCCAGTATTCAACTCAGCTCTACCACTGAGCCACTCCTCTCCCTAAGAATAATAAAACAATAAGATTAAAAACATTCAATCCGAAAGTTTACTATTGATCATCGATTATTAAATGTCGATCCATCCAAATATACTTTGATTCAAAGCATGGAGAAATTTCATCAGTAATTTATTACTAATAAGCCCCTCTCGAAGTATATTACTATGTAAATAAAACGAAAGTTAAATACCGATGTTTATTTTGAGTTTGATTTACATGTTATGTTTGTTGGTACTTATCTCGTCCAACTGAATCGATTTATTTAGTATTCAGTATCATCAATGATTTCCGTTTGTTTGTCTTGAGAATGTTGAAATATATTCAATGCAAATAATCTTAGTATCAGAACTTAGCTAGTTAAAAGTGAGGCTAATTTATTGATTTTATACTGAAATAATTATTATTCATGTTTAAGTCAATTGAAATGATTCCCAGCCTTTGTTGTTTGCTGTACAAAGTCATGCCGAAATCAATAATGTTTTGCTAAAACAGCAAACATTCAATGAAAACAGTCAATTAATAAATATACTCCAGTTCGCGGTTACGCAGCCCGGGAGGTAGCCCACGTGTGATTTTTAAAAGGGAGTAAAAAATTTGTAGTCATGCCATCCTTCGGAAGGGACGTAAAATGGCGTATCCTACCCATATACCTATCCTAGATAAGCAAAATTTAAGACATCCACTGAAGTATGGTCAGATTAGCATCTCATCTTAAATGAAAAACATCAAATATCAATTCCTTCCCACAAATATGTTGCAATATTAACAGCGCAAAAATGAATAGGCATACCAATAATATAATTTTATTATAAGAAGCATTAATATTTATTAGAAGTTATTCTACATTAAATATTAATGAAGCTAGAATAGAATAGAATAGAATAGAAAACAAACTTTATTCTGGGACCAAGTCCCTTTAGAATAACAATAAAGAACAAGTAAAATAAACATAATATTCATCTCAAGCTATTAAATATATAATAATAAAAATTAGCAATATCCCTATTCATTTTATGCAGAATGTTTGCGTGATTTGTGCGTAGGTTTGTAAACATGTGTTTATTACACACAGGACAGATTGTCATTTGTTATTCTCTTTGTAACTGGTAGTATAAAGTATCCAATGGCAGAAAAGGAATGTTAATCATACGTTTTGTTTCTACGTAGGTTTTACTCTATATTTATCATTTGATTTCATTCATTACTATTATGTAATTTTTTTCTTCTTAAGAAAGAATAAATTTTTAAAGTGAAACTTTCTTTGTACCGCCCCAAAATTTTCCTTGTCATGGCCAACATGGCAGCACCCCATCGCATCAGCTGACCGTGTAGCATTTGTATTCTCACTTATTCGTGCAAGTGTTCCGCGATATTTGTATTTATAAGTAATTACAAATACAAAATTAGTATTTTAAAGTTATTAATGTAAATGTTTTATTCACTTTATCGTGATGGATAACGATACAGCTGGTGAGTTAAATAAACCGACCAACAAAGGAAAAACCAAGGATAGTGCGAAAAGATTCAAGGATGAATTAATTTTATTCATGCATTCATTCATTCATTTTATTGTATTACAACAATTAAATTCGTTAAAGTTATATTATAAAATACGAGTCAATCGTTGACGACATAATCATAAATTGTGAGATGATCCCGTACTTGCTCGAAAATATATAGATGCGTTCACAAAAAAAAAAAACACCGGTTGATAGAGGTGGGCGGTCACATGGAATAATTTTTGTTAATAATTTACCGTATGTCATAACAAAAAATATTGACGTTTCGGACAGAAATGCTAACGGTAATGTATGAAAGTTGATACATCTTGAATTTGACGATACTAAATTACCTAGAGTATGATTACTATTTCCAGACAAACATGTGGGGAAAAAAATGCGACAAAAATTTGCTCATCGCATCGAGGAATTGAAGATTGGTGGATACTCCGTCCCAATTATGTTAATAACAACTCCGTCGCCGATCAGCATTCATAACAGAAATACAGTAATAAAACGAACATATTTTCCATTACCAGCTTTCAACGCATCAGCGATTCATAAACCGCAAGGAGGAACATACGATGAAGTCTTTTATCATTATGAAAAAGGCTCATGCTCAAGACTTAGTTTACATAGCTCTTAGTCGCGTCACTAGTTAAAACGACCTTTACCTCGTATCGGTAGATGACAAAAAAAAAATTGTATCTTTCTGGTCATCGAGTTACAAAACAAATACAGGATTTAAGAATAGAATTGGAGCGACCTTCGTTGAATCCACAGATTACTATTGCTGCTGTAATCTCGAATTTTATTATGAGCCAACGGTGTTTCTTGATGATAACATTCAATGTACAAAGTTTACGAGCTCATTCGGAAGATGCTTTTACATTACTGACAAAATCAATCAACACCCTTGTTTTGTCCGAAACTAATTTAAAAAATACTGAGCAAATAAATATTCCCTATTACCATTGTGTGAGCTGACAGAAACGTATCAATTCTCGATATGGAGGAGTAGCTATATTACATAAAAATCTAATTCATTGTGAGTTCAATCGGAAATGCAAGCATACATAAATAACATAAGTATTAGTCAAGCAACTACATCTGTATCTGCTGTGTGAGGTTTTAGTGCAGCTGTGTGTCAACTTGATGACAACAGAAAGCGTCTAATCGCGGCAATTTATATTTTTAAAACCTGTACCACTACAACCCATGAAGGGTCTGGGGTTCAGTACATGGTAGAGACTGTTTCATGGACAACGGTTCTGCAAGGAGGTGACTTGTCCTAGGTCACGCTCAACCGCCAGATTTTTCCCCCTTATTTTGGGTACCCTATTTTTATAATATTTTATAGAAGCTGGGTGGGCCCCAGGAGGGTCCTAGATCCTATATGATCCATCTCCCGCTGCAAACAGACTAAATAAAAATCATGGCCTGCAGCGGGAATTGAACCAGGATTTCCGGCATGGTAACTCAGAAAATTTATATTAAAGTGAATCAAAATATAAATGATATGGATTTTCTAGATTTTCATCTTGCTCCATTCTTATCTTCGGCACCAATTTTCCGTTCACGAGAAACATATACGCGAATGCCTATTATTTTATCTAGTGATTTCAATACAGATTTTAAGAAAGAGGAATCTGCTCCACTTGCTGAATACTTGAGAGAAGTATTCAATCATGAAATGACAAATGATAGAAATGTACCAACTACGAGATATGGTACTACGGTTTAATAATGCGGTTTTTTTTAGGTAAATTCATAAAATGGAATGTAAGACATTATTTACTTATTTTAGTTACCATAAAATGTTAATTACATGCATAAACTGTGAGACTCGAGGCGAAGATGAAGTTATTGATACAATAATTGAATTTGACAACTATTCAATGATTTACATAAATATTGCTCTTACTTTTTAATATGCGTTAATCATCTAAATGATTGTATTAAATATATATTCCGTACTCCAATGCGCAAATTGAAATTAAATTTTATAATTGAATATTTTGTCTACTATTGATTTCCCATTATCATTCCCATTTTTCAATAATTAAGTTAAGATTGAAAATGCAATTTTAATACCCTAAATCGAATAATTTTCCAAACATTTTTAGTTAAATGCCTACAAGCCGAAAACAAGTTTCACTTGCATCGTGGTTTCATAAAACCACACAACTTTTTTTTCATTGTGTTTAACCTTTGTACTTGTGGAAATTAGGATCTCATACGGTCCGCCTGTGATTAGGCCTTAGGATTTTTCAAAGAGAGTAAAAAAATCCCTAGTTATGCCGTCCTTCGGAAGCAACGTAAGATGGGGGTCTCGAGCCTGTTCTATATCAGGTACTCGTTAATTATCACTATTCTAATTATACCTGGAAAGGCAAAATTTAGGATTCCCGTTACAGCATCGTCCGATTAGCCATAGCAAAATAAAGTGTTGTATAATCAATAAACAAACAAACGTATGGAAAATATTATGTACGTGTATATTGGTGTTAGGGACTTTTTTCCTATTTTCACACACCAATTAAGTATCCAAAATACGACCAATGTAATTAAAACATTAGCTAACTCTTTTTGTGTAAGTGAGAATACTATGTTCTTAATTACAGATATTTTTAAATCTTCATTTCGGCTTCAGAAAGACAATATGTTTTACAAGAGTACGATTTCCTTGCACTTTTTTCTTTATTAATAAGCACTTACAGAATATATATGGTATACAATATAGAAAAGGTTTGTTATAGGTATATTTAATATAGTTTCATTGCTAAGGATTAAATCAAACAATGTTTCTTTTAATTAGATGCAGACATTACTCAGATCGGTACAATGGTCCCGGAATCGCTAAGTGGCCCCAGAGAGGAACCTCGCCCCCACCCCCCTCTAGCGAGGACTTATTCATGGCGGAAAGGATGGCTTTGCCAAGGCGGGGGGAGAGGATGGGAGCACCACTGCTGAGAACTTTTCCGAAGTGCCAAGCCCCCGAGAACTAAAGTACTATTGGCACATAATCAGCTTTGGCCGTGTTGGCAAGCAGAGCAGCTCCCGGAAATTTGCAATTACAATTAGGCTCTGCACTTCTAAATGTACAGGGTCACCTCCCATTGATCTCACTCAACTTTTTAGGCCCTATTTTACGACATTAGCATTTGACACGGCTCGCTCAAACGCCTATTTACATTTTACGTGCACCTGATTAATTGTATTATGCTAAAGCTTCAAAGAAAAATTAACTAACAATATTTTGATGCAGTATTCTCGAAATTGGGAGCGGAGTAGCTCAGTGGTAGAGCACTGAGTTGCCATGCCGAAAATACTGGTTAAAAACCCGCTGAAGGCAATTCTTTTATTTAGTCTGTTAGCGGCCGGAGAAGGATCATATAGGATCTAGGACTCTCCTGGGCCTCACCCAGCCTCTCTAAAGTGGGTATCCAAAATAAGAGGGAAACTCTAGCGGTTGAGCGTGATCTAGGACAAATCACCTACCTGCACAACCGTTGTCCATGAAACAGTACTGTCTTCAAATAATAAGGGAATTAATAAGCATACGGTAAAAAATAAAAAGTAGAAGTAATATTGATCTGGATTCCACGAGGGAGATGAAAAGTTTACTTTTCATGAAGGTAGAAGTGGCAAATATCTTTGCAATAATAGATATATGCTATTTATTATTATTTTATAGCACCCACACAGTTCTCTGTAAAGACGTAAATTGAAACTCCCCTAGAAAACTGGGAGAGAGGTTGGCAAATAGAATAATCCAAACTATCATCCAAAAAAATCAAAAACGGAATACTATAAAATCATTATGCATAAGGCATTCTACCTTCTACCCTAGGGCGAAACCATTACATCCACATCATACTCCAGGGATATTGAAATAACGCAACAAAAACAACCTTTACTTAATCGGAAGTTTATACTCTTAAACCACAACATCGTTTTTCAATGAAGAAACTCCCACACTCACCTATTTCACCAGACTTATCTCCAATGGATTTTCCATCTCCACAGAAATTTTGAGGACTTTCTTAAGGGTAAAATTTTTGAAAGTGATTCTGAAGTAAAAGACCCATTTCCAGTCATTTTTGTCATTTCATCACAAAACCCTGAATTTTTCAGTTCTGGGATTGCAAATTTGATGACGGCCTTAGGTAAATAAATGAGGGCAAATAGTTCGAATAAAAATACTTTACTACATAAACTTTGCTCTCAAAATGGACATTACATATGATAATACCCAACAATAAACATAATAAAATACGAAAGAAAAGGGCTGAACCGGACCGCCCTGCCACCCGCTGACCCAACCCAGAGGACCAGAAGACGACCAGATACCGGAGACAGAAAGGAGGAGAGGAGAGAAGGCGGTGAGGGACTTGTAATATTCATGACATAATGCAGAGGAGGCGGTTAGCCGTTGGCTCCTAACTGTTGCCCATTAGCCTAGAGCCCCCTCCCCTCATTAGGTGGGTAGGGCACCCTCCTCCTGATAAGGCCCTCGCTTTACTAACAAATCCGCCAGATACTTTTGGCGTATTCAATGCTCACCTTGATCTCTTGCTAATGGCTGCCTCAAAATTCCTAACGCCCATCGTTAGGGAAAATACATGTAATGAAAGAGAGCCATGTGAAAAAAAATATCAATATCTAAGGTGGGCAATTTTCAAAAAATTGTCACTTTCATTTCTCCGTTAATAGTACTTTATCTTATATCTGAGGGATAACTATCATGTGCTCAGAATTATCGGAGGTGATCGGTGAGAAAAGCTGCTTGCTTCAAGCTCATGTAATAATTTTGCCCTGTTTGATACTGCTCCTACGCTACTTCTTTACAACTTTCCGAACAGTTTAGTTCTGAATAACTTTCTTTTAAATGTCGTCATCATTTCACTTTTGGAATAAATAGAGCAACGTATTAATTAAAAACAAGTGGCTATAAAAAAGTCACATTAGTTACCATGACAAGTGGAAAACAATTTTTTTTTAAGTGATCCGGATACAAAAACACAGCTAAACTCTAGCGTTAGTTCACACCATTGCATTTCAAAAAGATTAATAAATCGTGAATTTAAATAAATAATCATTTTTGAGCTGCGACTGTCTTCTTTCTTAATCGCCATAAAATTTCTATTGACTGTAGGCCAAAAACATTTTTTTCTTGGAAAATCAAATGAATAAGTACAACAATAAGATTTTGTTTTTTAAAAATTAAATCATTAAATCTTGACACTGATTATTAATTCTAAAATTAAAACTATTATCCGGCTTTTCTAAGAGAAGAGTTACCATTAAGTCAATTCTCTAACTTTCTGGGCTTCCCTTCGGAGACCCCTCGCTGGCATTTCTTCCTCCAGTTCTTCACGCTATGTCCTTGCTGAACGGCCTCTTTTATTTCTTTCAGGAGCCCAACCCCAACTTTTTTCCAGCCATCGAACATGCCATACACCGGACGTATCCGTACCATCCCGACTTCTTCCTTAATATTCTTTCACCGACGGTTTCAGCTAGTTTCCTTTTTTTTCTTATTAATTCATAACTCACAACTTTCTGATCCGTGAAAAAGAACATTTGTCCATGTCCCTGCAACATAGGTGAGAACACACTCCAAACGACAGAGTAGATTTTTTTTTCATCTGCTTAGAAAAACTATGGTGCCGCCTTAGTACTGAATGCGGCATTCTTGTTGCCTTTCTCGCATGTTCCCTTCTTCTTACTTCAAGTTCACAGCCTCATCCTCTACATAGCGTACATACTAAGTATTTTATGCTTTTCTCAGACCAGCATACCAACAAAACATAAATATTCACAAAGAATTGATAAATATGTATTCAATAAAAATTAAAACATATTATTTAGTTGCATACTAATTAATGGAAAACAACTTTTACTGGATAAGTACAGAATAATACAAATAAAATACTTCATGTAATAAATATTAATTATATAAATAATGAACCTCAATTATTCTTACCAGAAAATAAAAGGAAATAAAGTCTAGCGCATGATATCACTGGCATCAGCTATCAGGGAGAAGAATATGAATTGAAAACGCCAAACTTACAGTTGAAAAGTTTAAGTAGTAATGTTATTAAAAGAAATGGAGATAACATTTTTAGGTACACTTGTCGTAAAAAAAATTAATTCTGGGATTTTCGGGTCCCCCTTTACCTAAAAATCACAGAATTAATTTTTTTTATATAGTAATTCTAGCGTCAGTGATTTTAAGGTCATATTTTGTTCTGGTTTTTATGAACATAGTCTGTTTAAAAAATATATAATAAGTCAATGAGAGACAATCCACATTTCATTTGAACACAGTTTCAGCGGCTACAAAACATTTTCTCAAAGGTGAAGTTCATCAAAAAAAAAAAATATAACTTAAAATCAATGATGTGAAAAATGACACAAAAATCTTTGCTCGATCACAGCTGAATTCATTAAAAATACCAGACAAAATACTATTTACAAAACAAAATTATGGAAAAGTTAGAATGGAGGAACACTGTCATATCACTAAAACTAAAAATTAGGTACATTAATATCCGACCTAATACTTGGTCAATAAACGTTAAATTCAATGGGTATTATAGGAAGTTTAGTCATCGACGGTATCAGAAGTACCCTCGGGGAGTTGTTTAATACTTGTCAAATATTTGTGCCCAAGCTTGAGAAAGTTGACCGGGCCAAGCTTCAATCCCAACCTCCACCTTCGCATTTCGACCATTTTCCATTCCTTTCAAGTGTCCACCATTCACGCCAGACCACCTGACATTTGCAATTCGTTTTTCCCTTCCCGGATGTAGGAATTCCTTTTGGACCTGGGGAGGGTTGATAAAGCGACACAGTCAGACTTGTGACAAATTCCACACAAGCCCAGATATCATCGCATTATCATCGACCGTTTTAAATAGTATTAAACATTACCAAAAGTGAGTTTCTAAAAATTATCTAACCAATGAACGTCAAGTTTTACAAACTTACCTACATAATAGTGAAACGATTGGTGAACAAAATACCTATATAAAACTCAAACGAAATACAGCTATAATAGAATGTATAGGAAAACAATTTAATTCTGGTACTATGCCCCTTACATACTACAATAAGCAAGCGAAAACGCAAATAGGATAAAAGCAAAAAAAAGAAGAAAAATAAATGTTTTATTTGTAAATACATTTGATTATTTGTAAATACAAGGATTTGTATGTAATTAGTTCCAGTACAAACAGATATGCGAAAAATCTGTGCCTTCAGCAATAATAAATGCCACTAAAAGCACGTATCTTGACTCCAAAGCTGCAGTCAGAATTAATGGAAGAATGTCAAAAAGGAGGAGAGCCTTAGTCCTCATCTTTTCATCACTTTTATGGATGAAATATTGAAAATCTGCAAGCGGAGGACAATACGGATAGTCGTGGGAAAGTGGAACATGAGCACAATCCTAGCGCAAGAAATGGTTTTCAAAGATAATTCTCTTCATTGCCGATTCCAAGGAAAATCTACAGCAGGCGGTTACGGAATGGGAGGGGGAGAGCTGGAAAGGAAGGGCAACAGGTGCCAACTGGATAGGTATTGCAATCTTAAAGAATATCAGAAAAATAATTCAGAAATATTGTTTACAGCAGCCAATACGCCGATGTGGATTTAAGGAATTTATTACACAAGGAGGAAATATTATGCATTTTAGCTGTCGCATTACAACGGGTTCAATTTTATGGAATAATGTAATTAAATTGTAAGATTTATACCAATAGCTGCAATAGCAACTGTATCATCCAATTCCTTCAAAGTTGGGTTTTTGGTTATCTAAACTACCTTAGGAAACAGGCAGGGACAAAATCAAACCAAAAAGTAGAAATTGAGTTAGAAATATCATTTATAATTTGCTAATAGCACAATAAGTTTTTGAAAGCATGTGATTATTTCAATATTTCAATATAGTTATAAACCGAGAAAAAAAGTTTTTCAATAACAGTTTATTGCATATAAACTTCGTTTTGAAATTTACGAGCTGGAGACGAAATTAAGGCGGTTGGGATAAATGGCAGTCTCATGAGGAATACGAAAATATTAGGAGCTAAAGCAGCTGTGGGGAAGCTGAGCTGAAACAATGAGCAGTTAGGAGGGACTTTTCACTTGAATCTACTAGAAAAGCTTATCAACTGATAAAAATAAAATCTACCGTTTCACAGCTTTCCGTTGAGACGTTGAGAGTATGAAGGTAATGACAAGTAAATTCTTAAGTGGCGATGTCATCCATTTGTTCTAATAATATTTCATTATCGTCTTACACTCATTGTGAAAAGTTTTTTTGTTTCGTTAGAACCCTTTTGTACTAATTATTTACCGTATAGTCTCTGTCAAAACAATACCGCCTATCTACAATTTTTTATGAAAATGAGTTAGTAACGGTAATGCATTCTACAGTTTGAATTACACACTAAGGAAGGCAGGTATTAAGGTCAGAAAAATGGCAGAGTATGATTTTTTGATACTTCTCTTCAATAGTCAGAAAAAACTTGCCATGTCTACAAGTCGGCGCGGTTTTTTTTTCTCCTGTGAAACCTCCCAAAGTGCACATAGGCGGTATTGTTTTGACAGCGACGATATGTTTTTTTGTCTTAGTAACTTTGATATTTCTACTCAAAATTAAGAGAATAACTCTGGGGGAATCGGCGTCTTCGGAAGAAGTAGCTGTCATATACTTCCAGGTGTCAGGAATACTTCCAAAGATTTAATTATGTGACAAATGGTTTATGACAAAAATATGAAATCGGATGTTTTCGCCGAAGGTGAAAAACAAACATTTTTGTAAGGAAAATAGCGGTCTAGAATTAGTCTTTTAACGCCTTACGAAAGTGTTTTGTTACTATTACATTTTGCATATTACAATCTCGTATTATATATAAATACGAAGGTATATATTCAGGTAAGGTAATAAGGTAGTATCAGGATTATCAGTGTTCAGGTTATAAACAATGAAGGATAACAAGCCATAGATATTACCTAAATCGCAAGTACCTTATTTTTTATTGAGTTGTTGAATAGCTGATTCAAAATAGGGGATGAATTGAAAACAAATAAATATATATAAAATTCGCATTGCAGATTGAGTTTATTGGATTCGCCATAAAGTCTTGATAATGATAGATTCCAGAAAAAAGACTGGATGAAAGCAGTTAAAGTAATGGCTGGAAGAAGGTAAGGCGGAGCCCGGAGCTAACCACAGCCTCCGAACGTGATCAGCATCCCCGGCCTAACTACCCTTGTTAGGTAGCTTGGCTAAACTAGAACTTGTTCTCTTGTCATATTTTTTCTTCTCAATAAAGCTTACTGAATAGTCTATAAGGAGGAATGGATTTAAACGGAATAGTTTAGGTATTCAAACCGTAGCTCCCTCCCTGAAAGGCAAACCTGACTCCTCCTTGCGCGATTCAGAAGGGAATATTTGACATGAACCGCAACTTGTTTGTTCAATCAGCTGTGAAGTCATCCTCATTATCTATTGTCTAGCTCGGATTGTTCGGACTCTCTGTCATCTTCAACGATCAATGGAACACACACCACAAAAGATGCAGGAATCAATGACCCCACTTTTATGGCGCCTAACTTTAGTAGACAGTAATTGAATCATTAAGCGATTTTTTGTAAGTATTCTTAAGTAATTATACAGGCAAAGATATTTTGAGACTATGATATGAAAAAATATATAATAAAAGGCTTTACAAAGCCGAAGGCTCGATGCCGATATCGATTGTAAACTTATGATAGATTTCTGCAACCTTTCCTCCATGGATTACTTCCATCAAAGCCCAAATTCATAAGATAACCCTATTCGCTTTCCCCAATCTTCGCCCGGTTTACACCCTCGGAAGTTAACCAATCAGATCAACATTTATTAGGTTATGGAAATTCGTTCTTACTAATCACAGCAACTTTACAGCATCGACGGTGAAAAATAATTTAAATATGTAACAAATTAGTTGTCAGTGGTCACTGAAAAATTATATTTTTGGAATTGAAGGGGATAGGACGCCGATTTCAAATAGAATTTTTTAAAGATTCTAACTTTTTTTAAAATGGGCAATATCGTTCCGATTTTAATTTTCTAAATGAGAAAAATTCTTTCTTTTCAAATGTACGAATAATTATTTCGTTTTAATATTTTGTGATTTAGGTTTATCAAGGAATATAAATTAGGCATATTAAAACCAATAAGCTTTTTGTGGTTTCCTAGCAACTGTTTTATTTTTATTTTTTTTGTGATCTCTAAATATAAAATAGGTATATTTTTGTGGTTGTGATGGAGTTTTCATACAAATATACTTAAACATAATTATCGAATTAGTTTTGGGAACAGATGCAGTTATAAAGAAAAGTATGAATTTAAACTCAAATATTTAATCTCTACATTAATGCAAATAATAGAAAATCTAGAGTGTGAACAGATGCAGTTCCATAGAAAAGTATGTATTTAAATTTAAATATTGATTTCATTTTCAATTATTCGATAATTTATTATCCAATACAGTATTGATGTCTCTAAATACTCCTTGCAATTAACTTGTGGGTTAATAATGTATTGCCGAAGGAATCCGTATTACTTCAGCGAGAAGTTGGCACGACCATCAACTTTTACGTTTTCGAGTTCTTTCATTTTTAATAAACATAAAGTAAAAACTCATTCCGCATAAAGCAATGCTCTTCGTGGTGTATTGGCTAGGATTCGTCTAGAAACACAAATAGTAGTGTGGACGCTAGACGAGGCTAATCCCGCTGCTCCTAGGCCATTGCTGAGGCGGACTAAGGTTTGTCTCGTCTATTGCCTACCAAATGTCTCATAGTGTCGACGTAGTTTATATAGGGAGAACTGTTTATTGGAAAGCCGACGTTACGATCCACATTGCAGGTCTTCTTCAGGACTAGTACGAACAGGGGTTGACACTAGACCGATTCTTTATTTTCTTTCTTCTCTAAGTCTTTATTTTAAGATCATAGGAGCATTTAGTTAGTAACTATTGCGCACATAGATAAAGTTATAACTGTAAAAGCTTATGAAAATAAGATACTTACGTCTTAAGAGCAATATACATTCTATTAACTCACAAAATTGCCATACTAATCAGAAGTACAGAACCCCATTAAAGGGTTAAATTTCGACCCAGTAGTTCATATCCCATTCGGAAACTTTTACGAACACACTGAGAAGATACTAAAATTAGATGAGAGCTCGGCAACTCGAACTCGGGAGTGCAGCATTAACAGTAAATTATGTTGAATATCTATTAAGCGGAGGGTACATCAGTTATCATCAGGAGGAAGCCCCATCCATCGGCAAATCTCATTAAAACTTGCTAAAGTACCTGAGTGGTGATTATTAAAGACGACGTAGCGACCGGGCCGACCCTTATTGTGGGGGGGGGGGAGAGAAAATGTAAGCAGCAGGTGACTCGGCACCGCAACCAGCCGCCCTTAATTGGCCCAATTAGGACTTAAACGCCCTGGCAGCCACACACGTGCGCGCGTCCTCTCTCGAGCTCATAACCTCCGGATCCTTTTTAATAATCTCTCGCGAGCTTGTTCTCAGGAAATGGAGTCGTTCTACTTAGTTCTGACTTTGCGGGAAGGTAGTTGGAAATGACTTCTGGGGAGGCCTTATCCTATCTTATGCTAACTACTTACCAGTCACAAATATAAATTAATATAAAAAACATGAACAATTTATTATAAAATGCCATAAAAATAATAACAATATAGTTGTTATGATGAGACTTTTTATATTCGAAAATAAGGTGTTCAAAAGAAAATATTCGGTTCAAAAAAGGATAAGACCACTGGGAAATATAGGAGATTACATAATCCGGGATTGCGAAGCATGCATCCAGTAAACATTATTCAAGTTATACCTTCACGAAGATTAAGATGGACCTGTAAAGTTGCAGGGCTGAGTAACAAACGAATTCCTAAGATGTTAATAAATGTGTGCTGTCTGGGAAGCGTCTGAGGGGTAGGCCGAGGCGAAGCTGGGAGGATTGCGCTAAGAGTGAGCAGAGATTGGTGGTCTCGCCATCCAGCCTTCGGGTTCGCTATGCCTTATTATTATTATGATAATTTTTAGGAAGCTAGGAATATGTAAAATACATCTGTGAGGGGGTACCGAAGAGGTGTCTCCAGTTATCTCAGTTTACTCAAAAGTATCCCAGGTTCTGTACTTGAAAAATAAGGAATGATACAGTTGTAGGCAGGACGGGGACAAGTCAAGATGTTCAGAACCTCATTTCACAAGAAGCAATTTTCAGAAGTAAGCACTCACATATACCCAATGAGCTCCTCTTTGTTAGCAGATATCTATTTCTCACACCTAGTCTCATGCCATATTTTTTTTGTTTTAAATAAAATATAAATCATACGAAACGGTCCTATTTGATGTCTTCCATTAAAACTAGCATAATATCTCTGGCCTACCATGATCAAAATTCAAATTCATTAATCAATTTTGTCATTCATTAGACACTCATCTGAAATTTGATTATGCCTATCGACGAAAGTATACATTATTTTATAACAACCACGAAAAAAAAATGGATGTTGTAAAAGCAAGCCTAAAAAAAAAATCTGTCCCCCAAGACTTTATGTCATTCATCTGAATGGCGTCCGATGTTCCCTTCTGAAACTACCCCCAGAAGAGAGTAAGTAATTGTTTCCATGAAGAAACGGCGTCATGGATCCCTTGTATTGAAAGCACTCTACAACTAACTACCAACAATGGGGACTAATACTAGTAGGACGCCATGCCAATTTTTTCCATTCTCTAGAACATGTCAACAATCGGATATTTTATAACACAGACACCATTCCAAAACTTTGGACGAAGAAACTATTAATAGTTAAAACATAATTAAGTTGAAACGATAATTATAAAATAATATCACACCTTACATTCTTCGTGAAATGGTTGTACTTAGATTTTATTGATTGCCACTCGGCCTCGGTAACCGATTTGAACTACATACGTCACAACATGAAGTAGTAATATAAAACATGTTACACTATGTGTATATGAATTATTATAATTATGTAATCTTGATTTCATCAAAAATAAATACTAAACTGCAAATGACAGGGATATTTTTTTTCCTTATCAGATGAAAGTGCGGGTGGACTAGTTAAAGCTGTTGCCACTTGTCATTTGGACTCACTGAATGGGATATTATTTACATAAAACTTAAATATTATACCAGCAGATCCGGTGGATATTGGTTTAATCGAATTTTTTCCAGAAAGCGTAAATTGAGTTCAGGAAAGAAAACCGTGTCATTATTTTGGCTCGTAATGGAGTAATATCAGCAATAACTCCATTTGAGGACAATGCCTGACTTGTCCGAAGCACTGTGAGAATAACACAAATATGCTTCCTTAAATAGAAGAAATTCATTTTAGACAGAGTTCGACTTAACAACTGATTCACCGGGGATGGAGATATTTTGTTCAAGTTATAAAAGGCTAACAGTTATCCAGGCCCGGAAGACCATGTTTAAGTAAAAAGGTGGGTATATCCCTAGTCGGGATACGGTCTAGGAGTGGACTGTATATTTAGGAATCGGATAGAAATTGATAAAAAGGCATTATAACTTTACATATGGTATAATGAATGAAGAACATAATTTTATGTTACTGTTTATGCATAACTGTCTTCTTCTCTGTGGTTGCTTGTTCCTTCTCACCCTGATGGTCCTCTGAGTGGTCTACTCCATGCTCATGGCGCTCATCCTGGTTCCACTTCTTGTACTGTACTGTTGTACTACTGCACTTTAACTGTCCTAGTAGGCCGTTTTGTCCCTAGTTTTGGGCAATGGAGTGACAGAGGGCTCTGCCTCAGCTACAAGGAGGTAGGTGAGGTAAAATATGGAGAGTGGTTGTTTTAGAATGAACAACCACCCACCTAAATTGATAACCAATTTAATGATTTAAACACACAGTTCGAAGTGAGATGATTTCGAGATAAAGCACTTTACAATCACTCGCGATAATGAATTGTCATTGGCCATTCACAGAGTAGGTACCTTTGATTACAAATTTGCAATTAAATTATTTGACTATTTTCATATATATATATATATATATATATATATATATATATATATATATATATATATATATATACACACACACATATTTGAATAACCAGATAACAAAAAAATAAATGTGTCTTTGTTTGTGATGATAAGTAATTATGTACAAATGTGATACCAAAGGGAGTGCATAGCCGATAACATGTGACGAGAATGAACATCATATCTCGTCAACGGGCGGAAATATGTTGATTGAGAGGCTCCGGTGGTCGAGGCCCGTCCTAATATACTTTTGCCCAGCAGCTTCGATATGACCTAATTTTCTCCCGAGGAATAACGCGGGACAAGAATACAAGAGGTTTTATTCGCGGGAATGAACGACGAACGTCCTGATTGTGTTTTGGACCCATATAGAAGGTGTGGCCGAGACTGGTGCCTTTAGATGAGAAGTCTGATGCATCTGATGCTGTCAATTTATCTTGCCTGACGCCATGGTGCGGTTTGAAGTCATTGACAGGTTTTTCGGCGACCTTGATATGCCTATGATTCTTATACTTATTAATAAAGATCACGAACTCTCTTTGTCGCGTTTAATTGCCTAAACCTCGTCTCCCCAATAAATCTTTTGTTCCCTTTATTCCTTACTGGGTGTACAAAAGGCATGGAATCACGATTTGGCTTGATGGCGGGCGCTAGGCAAAGATGCTGCTGAACTTGCGGCAGTGACGCTAGGTGGCACCTCAGGTGACGCATTAGGAGTTGAGAAACATTTGTTGAATTGTCTCAATCCACTTAAACGAAGCGCATGTGGCTTGGATTGGTGTGAGGATTTTTGTGGAGACTCCGGCCCTCGAAATAAGAAAGAAGTGCTCGAACCTATAGATATGGGGAGGGAGTGAAAAGAGATAGCGTCCTTGGCGCGTTTCATATCATTTGAGGCAGCTCTGTCTGGAGATTGAGACATTTCAAGTTAATTCCCATTCATTAGTGAATAAATTGCGATGGCTTCGCAGATTTTAATCCGAATTGTGTCCTAATCCGCGTACCAGGCCTCGTCAGGCCAAGAGTCTGGCGATTCAGCATAAACCTGAAGGGAGTCTCTATTATCCCATACTTGTCTATATTTTTCCCAATCAGCTTGGGCAGAAGTAAATTTAGACTTGAATAAGGATATTTTTGTTAAATCTTTAATATTTGGGCAAATGTAAGAAAATTATGAAAGGAAAATAACACCATCATCAGGAAGGATAACAAATACCTTAAATTTTTACATAAGTTCGTCAGATTATAATTTTGTATGTACCAATCCAATAAAACAGATAGCTATATTGAAGAGAAGGCCTTTTCCGAGCACTAAACCACAATTCATCATAAATTAAAAATATAGATTTTTAACAATATCCAAAAAATGAATATTTTTTTGTTTTTAAGGCATTTAACTGATTATGTTTTCTTAACAAAAAATCTATATATAAGTTCGTAACATTTAAATAAAATTAATACATCTGACGACATGTAAGAAATAAATAACGCACTACAAGATGAAAATAACTGTAGAGTTATAGTTACCGGAGCGGCTAAACAGAATATTAGAGTTATTAAATGGGAAAACCGGATTTTTGTTCTTTTCTTTTTTTATTTCTTCTTCACCATACCGCTTTTTTTGTCTTTCTTTTTTTAATAAAGTTGCCAAGATGGAGCAGCCCCTTCTCAATATTTTCATAATGTCGGCAACACCGGCACAGTTGGTGAAATATTGCGCCTTCTTACTCCCAGAATTAACTTGGTAGCATCCAGTTAAAAGAAGTGGAAATATCTCACTCCTTCATTTTTATTTCCCAGCCTTTACCTTCAGGACGGACATGAACATTAGGCCTAAAGGAGTCTGGTTATAGCAGCTATTGAGATATCTACGCTGGGCTCAAGTAGCATCGTAAAGCAGATGAAGTTTCTACACAGCAATTGTAGGTTTTAGCTGTTCCAAACACTTAAAGCTATTATTATTGTCTAATCCATATTACAAATGATTGATAAATAATATTACAATAAACATTTTATTCCAGAAACGACCATGTAAGCTGCTATGTATTGTTCTGGACGATATTGTATAAATAAATATAAAATTACAAAATGAACAAATGATGGATGTAAGAACTAGGCCACATAAGGTAGTAAGACCCCTTTGTGGGAAGATTCAAGTGATAATAGAGAGTACAGTCGAAAGACGTAAGTTGAGGACACTCTCCGAAGATACTCCGAGGAATGAGGAGCCGAAGTCTGATTTCTGGAAGGAAAATCGGCAGTGGTAGCGGAAAGACGGGGAAGTTGACATGAGACAGAGAAACGGTCAGACTCGTGGAAGACATAGCTCACAACGAACTTTATATGCAGCCCTGTTATACCAGGTAAGTTTTAATTTAATATATATGTTCGTATTTTATTTGCAATCCTCTAATATGAACGAATGAATAAGCCTTATAATGAGAAATATAAAATGGTTTAGAAAAAAACTAATGATATTTAAAAATATATATATATATATATATATATATATATATATATATATACACACACACACTACCGGTCAAAAGTTTGAGACCACTTCAATTTGTTGGGAAAATTAGGATTAAATCAAACAAAATAAACCAAAACAAAAGGAAACTTATTTTCTTTTTACTTACCATAGTCACAAATACCTAATTAGCAAATTTGTTTTATAAATACAAATAATAAGATACCTATATTTTGTAATTATGCATTGATGATTTGGTAATTGAGTAATTGAGTAATTGAGGTTTTGCGTGATTAAAGTAGATTAATTGATGTAAACGACAGAGGTGGTCTCAAACTTTTGACTGGCAGTGTATATATGTATATATATATATATATATATATATATATGTAAAGAAAACACATGCTTTTCTTAGGTTTATATTTGCCGCCGCTGAGCATCTAGCTGTGGGCACCAGATGTCGGGTCGGACGGCTGTGATAGCGAGGAAATTAAAGTGACGGTTAACCACAAGGAAGGATATAATCTTGTGTTTAAACGATCTAAGTTTTTATTTTAATTTGATTTTCAGGAAGAACCTGAAATACCGATGTAGGGACTTTTAATGTCGTTTCTGTTGTATTTTCAGGTGAGATGAATGGTTTGTAAATTTGTTTAAAATTGTAAATACGAATTATAAATAAACTGTTGTATTTTCAGAACCGCATTACAGTCTCTATTTCCACCAAGGGTGAAACCTCATTATATATATATATATATATATATTTGTAAAGTTCCTAATATTGTAACTTAACTAATAATAAGAATTTTCTTGTTGAAAGATGAATTAATTAATTAATGTAATAATATAATTGCTCTTTATAGGCCTTCCCTTATGATCTAACTTCCCGGAATGACCAGCTCAATTAGGGAATGAAGTTTGACATTAATTCCTCTCACTTAACTTTATCTTGAGCAATTCTTGTCCAATAGGGGCCAGGAAGTTTTTGAAAACATCTTGTTGGCAGCCTTCCTCTGCATCCAGTTGTATGGTATCCAGTCGGTGAGTCTGCGTGACCATATCTCATCCGTAGTGCGCGTTAGGTGTTCTGCCCATTTCTATTTTTTTATTTGAATGGAAATGTTAGCATTCTCGAAGTTCGTTTGCTTTTTTATTGCGGTACATCTCACTTTATCCATTTTACTTATTTTCAGGGCACTTCTTTCGATTACACATTGCCATACGGTCACTTTATTAGCTTGAGACTTGGTAAGGGACCAAGCATCAGTACCGTATGTAACTACTGGTAGCACACAGCTGTCAAAGATAAGCTTTTTAAGGTTCATTTAATAGTTGCCTTAATCCTCTAATCATTAATCGTATTCTTTAACGTATGTATTAATTAAGTATATTCTTAAGTTGACTGATTAGTAAATTGGGAAACACAACCAACCTCTGCAGTAGAATCCAATTTAAAATAAAGTTAGGACATTAAAATAAACAGTAAGGTGAGTAGTTATCTTAAATGATTTTCTAGCATCCCAAAAACTAATATAATATACAAAACACATTTATATCCCCAAAACATAGCAAAGCTAATTTAGGATATTCGAGTCCCAAGTATTTTTTAATACGATTTTTTTTTTAATTTTGAGTAGAAATGATAACTACTAAAACTCACATTAATGAGACATTTACATATGCGATTTGAAATGTAAACTCACCAGATTTCTACAAAATCCAAGCTTAAGATGTCAAAGGCAGGTGGATAAACGAAATTCCAAACGTATCTCGCATCTTTATTTCATACTTTCTTGGATCCATTCTTCAGATGTACCAGGTTCTTGTTCTTCATCATTTACTTTCCCTACAGAAGCGCGCATCCAAGAAGAATATCCTGTACAACTTCACTCTCCATTCCGATTACGTGCTCTGCCTATCTCAACTTACCATGAAACAGTTTCTTTCAAACATTCAAGGCAACCATCCTGGTATAAATACCAAGTTTATAAAATTTTAATTATAGTGGCAAATAGTTAACTGGTTAATTCTTAGAGTAGTATAAAATCCAACTGCAAGTAGGAGTTTGACTCTTCACCTCACTGCCCTGATGATGACCTAAATCTTAGACTTAGATGTAGGCACAATAATATAAGTCATTAATTTATTTACTTTAGACAGCAGCTGAAGCTTAATAACATTCGGATTATATAGTTCATACAATCAACTACTTAAAACTTAAAACCAAAATAATGAGGAAAGTCGTGTGATTGATACACACAAGACCGTTTTCAAATAAAACCTGTTAGAAATAATAGATTTTAATTAAAATTTGCAACAAATTTTAAATATTCCAACTGTAGTTCACTTTTAGTGATACTTGATATATCACTTTTTATAAATGATATAATAAACAAATTGTTTTGAAATATTTCCCAATAAGATGTTATGATGAATTGGAAACTAACCTACATCTTAAGATGTAGCTTAAAATAAAATGGTCACGTAACCGTATTACTAATAGTTAACCTAAAAGTAAACGAACCAAGGATTAAATACCTATGATATGTTATTTTATTTTTGAAATTATTAACAACAAGGAGTTATTTGTTCATTTTTCGTCATTTTATGCTACTATTTCTAAAAAAAGATGCTACCTTAGGACTCCTAAATTTTGCCTATCCAGGTATAATGAGGATAGAGGTGTTTAACACATACCTGAAACCGTACCGACTATGGATTTCCACATTAAGTCTCTTCCGGAGGACAGCATAACTAAGCATTTTTTTTTTCTCTATTAAAAAAACTCTAGGGACTCCTGACGGGCTGCGAAACCTTTGGTACAGAAGAGCAGCCAGGAGTTTTAACATAGTTGAATTAACCTTTGGTTTGCACAATGGAACATCAAATCAACATTTAACTCGTAGGCCCCGTAGAATTTCTAACTGGGAACAGTGAAGCGAACTCTACAACTAATTTAATAGTGAACGAGGACTATAACGACATGTCAAATTGTAACAATGCGTTAACTACTATGGGTGACCGAACGGTCAACTTCGTAACAGTTGTTGGAGTTGTGGTCAGGTGTTCGCTGTGATTGTTGGACAAATCGGTCGAGAGTGTCTGTCATTTTATGTTGTACGTCTTCGGAAACCGTACAGTAATATTACAGCCGTACAGAGTTAATATTTCACTATCCATATTGATGAAATATCATGATAATGAACAATCAAATAAACGGTTCATACTAATTTCAATTTTCAGTATAAAAATCTCGAACAAAAGAAATTATAACAAAGAACAAACTATTGTCTAGATTAAATTTTAGTAGTGTACACTAAAGCACGCTTATACTATGCATCTATTGCGTTCTATGTCACTCAGTTTGATAACTAATAGTATTAAGATTTTTTAATATGAAATCGTTGGTATTGTTGGAATAAGCACGTTACTTTTTGATCAGGTCATAACATATCACGATATTAGTTTAATAATAATAGTATATATACCAATAGAATGAAACTGACACCAATAATACGAAACAAGTAAGTAAAGATTTGGAAATATAACTGTATTTGTACTACTGATGGTTATTATATTTTATCTATGATTATTAACAATTTTTTATTAGTCCTAAAAAATTTGAGCTGTTATTTTTGAAAGTAAGGTATAAGTCCATTTTTTTCATATTAGCGATATCAATAGGTTTCCATTTAAATTATAAGTATAAGGACAAACGGGCAAATGTTTTTATCGCTTAGCACTCACCAAAGAGTAACTTTTTAAACCCTTTATACATTTTTAATTTTATTATGAAATTATAATCATTAAAATAATTTGATAGGACATAAGATTTTTTTTTTTAATCCAAATGTAGTCATACCACTTTCAAAATAACAGCTCATATAACTCATATTTTGTGAATAATGTAAAAGATAAAATTTAAGTTAAGCATAATGTCACCCGTCAAGCATTACTATACAATTTAATGTATAATATTCAATTTTAGCTAAAATTAGGCCTAGTTGCGCAAATCGAGTGTATTTTTGGTGGTAAAATATGCTTTTGTTACTTTGGGAAAGACACAGATATACCAATGAATAAAAATACATTATTTGGAGTACGGAAATTTTTGATTATAGACAGAGTAGCTGTTGTAAATTGCACGATAACATAAGATATAAAACGTTTTTGTTTTTTTTAAATTATTTTATTGGATTGTACAGCTGTAATATATACATCTAGTACAAGGGCTGTATGAATAAGTAAATACATGAAAGGACATGTAGAGGCACTACCCATTGGCAGCACTCTAATTACATTTCTATTATAGAATGTCCCGAGGCCATCTTCTCTTCAGACGGCTAGGAGGATTGTCCGGGATGGAATTGGATGCAAGGATGGAAACTAGTGGGTTTGGATGGGCCTGGAGTTTATTATGGAATGATAGGTATCTGGAATGGGCTAAATCGGTAACATATGGAACGATAAGGTCATTATGGATGGGTTTATTTGTGACAAAATAAGGAGCGTTTAGGATTTTGCGAAGGATTTTGGATTCCAAGGTTTGAATACGAGAGGAATTTGATGGTTTGGTGGAGCCCCATAGTTCAAGGATATAAAACGTAAATAAAAATAAAAACTATTACAATGAAGTTTTCCAAAATATTTACTTTAATTTAAATAAATCTATTTTTTTCATAACGGACAGACAAATTAATAACCACGAGGCCAGAATTAAAGATGTTCAATTTAATTATTTTAATTAAAAAAAAAAAAAAAAAAACTACTGAAGGACTAAATAAACGGAAACAGTGATACGTTCTATTATATTTTGGTGGATATTGACAGCGAGGAGTATTAACCTTTGATAAATAGGAATATTTAATTCATACAACGCCTCCAACAATTTCCAACTCATACCACTAATATGCTCTGTTCTATGAAAATCAATTCTACCCCGATCTACCTCTCAAGTTCAAAATAGTAGGGTCAAGTTATAGAGTAACTAAAAGAAATAAATCTAGACAAGAACTAAGAAAAAAAAATTTAAATACTGAACCGAAACCAATCATCTGTTCTTTTGTTTAAATAATATTAACAGGTGAGAGTACTAACCTTTGGTTTATACATTGCAATATTCTATTGGTAGTCAACTCACAAAAAGCATACTACATTTTCTAACTCACATCACTAATATGCCCTGTTCTTATAGGTAAATTTACCTAATTCTTTCTGGGATCCTAGAAAACAATGCAGCATGGAAAGCATGAGCTGGCGACAGGATGGCGATGATATGGAGATAAGGAAAAGGAAGGGAAAGGCTTACAAATCTATGATAGCCGATGATGCCGCGGCTCCGACATCATCCTCTCATGAAATATTGATAAGACACGGATTGAAATAATGCCTGGATCAATCCCTATATCCTCCAGCTCCACTCTCATTGGATTAAATACTCTCCTTTCTCAGGACCCCTTGTAGAAATGAACCAATCAAAGTGGGGTACAAAATCCGAATCAAGGAAAGAAACAAGTTTTGAATAGGCATTATCATTTTTTTAAAAAGTGTAAATAGATACTACATTAGTGGAAAACTTCTAACAAAAAGCCTCGAGTCTCTTAACTATAACAGGAAACAAAAATACCTGTTAGTACTTCGCCATTCAGGCCGCTTCAGAAAAGAAAGGAAATAATAACAAAGGAAAAAAGAAACACATAGAATAAAATGTGAGAAGAAACGAAAAAAATGTGATATATGACTGCTATTATGTCACACCGTTTAGGTCCCAATATTTGCCATTTCTTAAGGTCCTAACCTGTCCATAAGCTACCTTCTGTTCTCGAATTTCCCTCCTGGAGTTAACTTTTACGCGGATATGACCTAAGTAATAACGCTGGTCATAACAAATGGATTTCTAAGAACCGAAACAACGCAACATCGAAAAAAACAACACAAAATGCCGAATAGACAAGTCAAATATTAAATTGTATTAACAGGCATACAACGATAGCAGTAAATATTTCAATAACGATTCACTGAATACGGACGACCTACAAAAAAAAAATCATATCCCAAAGTGTATCCACTAATACGAGTATTTAGCGAGTTACCAAATAAACAACAAATGTAAATTATTGTTTAATTTATTTATCTATGACTTGTGTATATACGATGCTTGTAGTTCCTCGAGGTGTTTCGCACCTACTGTGGTTCTAAGACAAGTGGTCATCTCCAAACTGGAAGCTTGGTAACAAGACAACATTTGTAGTACACAACTGTCAAGACACCATCGGCAACAAATAGCCGATCTGCTTCCATTTGTTTCAGACATAAACTACATAACTAACTGTGTTGTGTGGAAGCGTTATGTTAACAGTAGCATCAAATTGATAGACGTAGCGTGTAATCTAAATAAATGGAGTCGTAGTGTAAAGCAAGATGGAGGATAGAAATTAATTATCTCATCAAAATTCATCGCCTGGAATCAAACTTAGAAGCCCTTCAGAAACTTCTCGACTACAACCAGAATAAGTTTTGCAACTTACGCCATTATGAATGTTAAAAGATGGAGACTGGGAAGGAATTTTTATATATTGCGTGAGCTTGAAAAACATAAAACTACTTGTTTCTTCGTTTTTGGCTACGCTTTATAACGGCACTTTAGTCAAATTATAAAAGTTAAAAATAAACAAAACAAAAAACGTACAAAGTTGATAAGATGGTAGAAATATAAAGAGCAAACATTTCAAATCATGTTTTAAACTATTTTGATTAAAAAGGCATAATTAACAATTTTATATACAAGGGATAACACAATTTATTAGACTGGATCAAATAATAATGGAATAAGTCTTTTAGAAATTAATTTTCTCTTCGGAGAGCCTTCAAATGAACACTATCTAATTGAATACAACTTTTTATTATTACTTAGAAAATAGACAACTAATTAAAATAAATAAAAGAAGGCATGTATGGAAATTTTCATAAATTTCATAATATTTACCTCTAAGATAAAAACAGAAAGACAAAATAACTTTCGATATTTCGTATATTCCTGCAACTCACTACCTAAAGAGAATGATAGCAAAGGAAAAAAAGGCCAATAAAGCAGATTTCAACTTCAAAATAAAGCAAGAAACCAACCAAAGGAAAAATTCCATCATCATCAACGCCCTAACGCAACTACTAAATCATAAGGAAGGTTATTGCTATACCCTGTCAGGTCAACAGCAAGAAAATGTTAAAATGGAGCAGCAGATGAATATATGAATATAGGAAAAGAAAAATACACATATCAAGCTACAAAAACTACAAAGGAAAAAAAATAGAGCAACGCATAAGCAGAAGATAAGAAACCACATCAAACAGGAAAGTAAAGTCGAAATATTGACAGGGATTTTTTATTTTAGGCTTAAGGCTTTTTGTTAAAAATGTTTCCCTGCATGTCTAAACTACATGTCACATTAGATCTTTTCCTGTTCCATATCAAAATAAATAAGAAAAGATCCAAGAATAACAATACAAAAACTACTCTTTTCTTTTTTTTTTTACTACTCTTTTCTTGCTTTTATTATAACCATAATAACTACACTGATAGTAATGTATATAAATATAAATATATATATATATATATATATATATATACCTAAAAAAATATTGTTCAATATAGGCTGCTTAATATTATTATACGCATAATAACTAAACTGGATAATACTTAATGGTGTATAACTTCTAATAAATATTAATGCTTTTTATAATAAAAATAATAACAAAATAGTAGGTAAAGTAAATACAACAAAATTAGTGGGATCCCAATTCATTTTTACGAAGTTTATATTCACTTTTTGTGATTCAGTCGTATACTCGTTACTACACTACTATCCACATTTAATCATTGAGCAATCACCAAGTCTTGAACAATATTTATACATCCTATAAAAGGATTTTGATGGAAATTTTGCACAGGTTATTTGAGTGATAAGGTGGTGAACATTTTGTCACCAATTTTTTAGTACAATACTATGCATTAACATCGTATAAATGTCAATTTTACATTTTTTATTAATAATTTTATATTTTATATTTAATAGAATTCACTAAAAACATGTTTTTACACTGTTAGAGCATGTTTTTAAGAACTGTATAGTCTCGAAAGGTCGCCCAAGATTTATTCAACCAGAAAACGATTCCAAATCAAGAACTGAAAAAAGGAAACTTAATTTATCAAAAATAGGTGATCAATAGTCAAGAAAAATAAATACCAAATTATAATAAATTAAACATCTGAAATTACCTAATTTATGATAAGTTTTAAAATACTATACTATACAAAATGATAAAGACTATATTAATTCTCCAATACTTTGTTGAAAATTTCAATGCTGAAGTAGGTTTCAGGTTAAATAAAATAAAGAAAAAAGATAAGGATCTAGGTATAATCCAGACAGAGTATTAGGAGGCTACAAAGGAAAGGAAAAGGGGGAGGATGATAATATCACAAAGGAGATAAGAGGAGAGTAACACTAAAGAGGAATAAAATGGCCTAATAAAATAACTAGATGCTATAGTGACATATTTTAGCGAAGAGGACTCCTTTCACGGCATAGAGCTCTTGGATGGTTTTAATTAAAATTAAAGAAAGTTTATTCCACAACTTCTTCTTTCGATGTTAGCTTTAAGGGAAAGTGAAGACCGTTTTCTCGGATAAGATTACCGAAGGGAAGATATACCCAGAGATATTATGTTGCTTCTAATGCGATAGGATAGATAATAAACAAGAAATATTTAAGACAACGCAAATAATATAAATTTTAAATTAAATAATTAATATCAAATTATTATTAATTTGAATCATTACACTAGTGAATCATTAGTAAATGAAAAATATCACCATAAAAGTAAAAAAAAATCTTTAATTAGCAGTACTAATTATTAAAGTAAATTACTAAATGACTATTTATCTAATAATTATTTTATGTTTATTCTAGATATTTACTTTCAAAATCAACACATTTGAAATATTGTTGACCGAATTAATTTCTAAAAAATATATACTGATATTGAAATAATATTTATCATTAATTGATTACAAGTGTAAAATTGTGTTAATTTGTAATAAGATTCAGCTTTAATTATTTATTTTTTTAACAACTGGCTGGCGTTGTCTCACTTTAAAAATCAATGGCTCAATATAATAATTAAATAATCTAACCTCTTGAAACATGGCAATAACGATCTCCTCACTTGTGAAATTGTTATCACTTACCTAAAAAAAAAAAAAAATCAGTATTAAAACAAGTAAATAAATGAAGCGAAATAAATAATAAATAACATAATATGGGAAAAAAGGTGTCGGGTAGAGGAGATTAAGTAGACAATTATGGCTTCGATTACATAACAGCTATTCACTCACCCCCAGGCAGTTAGGATTATCAATAGTATAAACATGTTCAGCATATAGTATATAATAAAGCCATTAAAATACTGTTTATATAATAATGGATGAAGTAAATTATTAAACCATAAGTTATGAACGTATGGAAAATTACTTTTCTTAATTTCTAGAAATCTAGATTTAAAAATTAATGCGGAAGAAAAAAAATCACCTAGCGAATGGCATTTCCAAATGATTAATACCAAACTCAAATTCATTTAGAGCCCAGATATATCACTGAAAAAATTCATATTATGTTAAGCTTTAATTTAAAAGTATGTAACACACAAACTGATTATGCGAATCAACATTGCCATATATTTAAAATTTGATTGAGCATCAACATTTTAGTTCCTAAAACTGTTATTTATATATTCTTCGCAATACTAATGAAAAAAAAAAATACAATACGAAAAACTCTAGCAGCTAGTTTGATTCTAGTTTTGTTGCGAACATTCTTAAATAGGAGAGTAAAATGGTCCGGGTGGAGGTCAATTCCATAAACTGTGACGAAAAATGTATAAGAAACTGGCGTTTCGACACACGACACAGGTCGCAGGTCTTCTCAGGAGCTTCTAATGTAGGTAATGTCATTGCAGGCCCTGTAATGTTCAATTTATTGGTGTATTGCTAAATCAAGTTCCTGGTAAAAATGTAATGTTTACTGTGTCGTTTCGAAGCGGAAATGTTATATTTTAACAGGGGCTAATTTTTTTTCTGTATCTTGCACAATTCTGTATTATTTTAAAAGCTGTGTATGCCAAGATGAGTTTCAAACCTGAAACTCCAACAATGCTAAATAACTTTGGGGCATCAAATTTCAAATCATAGAGCTCCTAGTTTTTTTTTCACCAGCTATCTCTGAAGAAGTGAACCAAAAAAAAAAATCAATCGTAAAGCTTTTCCACATAATGGATAGTCTGTAATCACAATGCTTCTGGTGTACCAGCGGACAACACCAAGCGGAGCTCAGACACCACCATAAAATCAAATAAGACGGAAATCTTCACAAAAAAAAATAAGACAGACATCCTCCCAGATACCGACAAGACGGTGCCAAGAAAGGGGAGATCAAAAAAGAATTAAGTACCGGTGACAAACAGTGATGAGAATTTAATAGACAGTAATGATTGTGGTGACCAATAAATCAATGGCTAGATCTTGTTTCTTAATGAATATCGTTTTATCTATTTCAACGTCATGGCTAATTTAATTATAATCCAATGGAACTGTAATGGAATCCGAAGTCACTTCGCCGATCTACAGCTGTTAATTCAAGATAACCATCCCACAATTCTTTGCCTACAAGAGACACACCTCAAAACCAGTGATACACTGACTCTCAGGGGATTTGAAATTTGTCGTCAGGATAATACTAGCGGAACTCGAGCTTGTGGAGGAGTACTGACCTTAGTATCTCAGCGACTACAATATGAACAAATTGCCTTACAAACTACCTTACAAGCAGTAGCCATCAGGATACTAGGTGACTACCCTTTCACTGTATGCAACCTCTACTTACCCCAGCAGACACCGCTAAATACAGACCAATTAGAGTCACTTTGTGCCCAATTACCTAGGCCACTTCTTCTAGTGGGTGATCTTAACGCTCATAATTACATCTGGGGATCGGAAAGAAAAGATCGAAGAGGACGGTTAATAGAAAACATGCTCGATAATAACAATTTACATGTTTTGAACAATGGTGAACCAACTTACTTAAGCTCATCCTATGGCACCTTCTCTTCTATTGATGTCGCTTTTTGTTCCAGTAGTCTACTCCTAGATTCCCACTGGAATGTTATAAGTGATCAATATTCCAGTGATCACTTTCCAGTAATTATAAATATAAACAAGCAATTATGGCACACTAGCAAAAGATCAACCTGGGTTCATGAAAGAGCAACCTGGCAGCAATTCACAACTAGTGTGAATCTCCCTTCAGACCTCCCGGACGCTGTAGAAGAGAGCTGTTTAGAAATCACCTCGAGGATACGACATGCAGTTGAACTCTGCATCCCCAAAACTTCATCTAGACCTAAACGCCAGCGAGTCCCTTGGTTCAATACCGATTGTAGAGAAGCTGTTGAAAAGAAGAGAAAAGCGTACAGAGTTTTCAAAAGAAATATGACCCTACTAAACCTGATTGATTATAAAAAAGCAAAAGCTATATGCAAAAGAACAATTTGCTTCCATAAAACTAAATCCTGGCAACAATATGTCTCTTCCATCAATTCAATGACACCATCTTCAATAGTATGGAATAAGGTTAGAGCCATCGAAGGAAAGAAGACTCTGCAGCCCATTTACCTAAAAATTGGAGGTAACATTATTTGTAATGAGCAAATTGTCGCAAATGAATTTGCGGCTTTTTTCTCTAAACAAGGTGTTGAACTCGAAAAATCTTTGCAATCCACCTCAACCAAAGACGACCAATTTAACTATACATCCAATAATGATGAATTATACAACATGCCTTTGACTATGAGGGAACTCAAAACCACCCTCAACGAACTAAAAGGAAAATCACCAGGTCCTGATGATCTAACATATGAAATGATAAAACATTTGTCTGACGAATCACTGGACAAAATACTTGAATTATACAACAAAATATGGAACAGTGGCGTTTTTCCCAACCAGTGGAAAGATTCCATAATCATTCCAATATTAAAAGTTGGCAAGCCCAAAAATGACGTGGCTAGTTACCGCCCAATTTCATTAACAAATTGTCTCTGTAAAATCTTAGAAAGAATGGTCAATAAGCGAATGATTTGGCTACTTGAGGACATGAATGTACAGGACAATTTGCAATGTGGCTTTCGTAAAAATCGCTCAACAATCGACAATCTTGTTAGAATCACAACGGATATTCAAAATGCCTTTGTCGACAAGGAACACTCAGTGGGTATATTCTTTGACATCCAAAATGCTTTTGACACAGTAGTGCAAAACAATATTCTAAAACAGCTGCACCATTGGGGAATAAAAAGAAATCTTGCAAACTTCATCAAAGGATTTCTCGGAACGAGGTCATACAGAGTGATGGTTGGTGGAACTACGTCCAATAAAACGTATATTAACAACGGTGTACCTCAAGGCTCCGTATTGAGCACGACCTTGTTTTCGATTGCAATACGAACAATCACTGACTGTTTAACGCAAAACGTCAATGGTTATCTATTTGCCGACGATTTTGCCATTTTATGTAAAGCACCCGACCTCCAGTTCATTAAGATTTGCCTGCAAAACACTGTGAATAAATTAGCACTATGGTCTCAAAGGACTGGCTTCAAGTTTTCAACAAGTAAGACACGCTGTGTACATTTTAGCCGACGCAGAAACCCTGGGAATCCACCACAAATAGTTTTAAGTAATACCCCGTTAGTGTACACCGACAACGTTCGATTCCTAGGTCTCCAAATGGACAGCAAGCTAACCTGGTCAAGCCATATAGAGCAATTACAAATCAAAACTGTTAATAGAATGAAACTACTGAAAAAACTAGGGAACACCAGATGGGGATCAGACAGGAAAACAATGCTCCGCATTTATGAGGCGCTGATCCTAAGTAAAATAGACTATGGCAGCTTTATATATGCATCTGCCACCCATAGTAGGGTTAAGAGACTAGATGCACTCCATCATGCTGGTATACGGATTTCTACTGGAGCCTTCAGAACAAGCCCAGCATACAGTGTCTGCGTCGAAGCCGGAATCCTTCCACTTACATATCGTCGCCAAAAACAAGGAGCTAAGTATATAGCAAAAATATACACGCAACCTGAAAATCCAGTTTACTACTCTTTATTCCAAAGAATAAACGAGAACAAGTATAGGAGGCTGAAAAATCCCTCCCTCCCATTGTGGTACAGAATGAGAAATGTCATCTCCGAATTAGTAAAATACCAGCCAACAAATGCTCAAAGAAAAAAGCTAGCTCCATGGACGTTATCACCTCCACACATCAACTGCAAAATGTTGAAATTTTCCAAGGCGAGAGAATTTTCCCCACAAGAGATTTCACAAGCCTTCCTTGGTGAACTGAATAACTACCAATTTAACAAAATCCTGTTTACAGATGGTTCTCGTACCAATGACTCTACGTCGTGTGCTGTGTATACTGGCGACACAACTTTTAAGTACAAGCTCAACAGTAATTGCGGCATCTTCACAGCTGAATTGACGGCTATTCTTAAGGCTCTCCAAATAACCCTTACAACAAAAGATCAGTCAACAATAGTTTGTTCTGACTCGCTGAGTGCCCTCAAAGCAATGGCTAACACCTTTTCAGATAATCCCCTCATACAGGAAATTTACCAGGCCTTAAAACAAATAGCAGACTCGTTAAGAAAAATAACTTTTTTTTGGGTCCCCAGCCACTCAGGAATACTTGGAAATGAGAAAGCCGACAAAGCAGCATCAGAAGCCCATTTATTAGAAGAAATAACGCTTTCTTATATCCCACCTTCAGATTTATTCCAACAAATAAAAACAAATATCCAAAGCGAATGGCAGTGTACTTGGACATCGCTAGAAGACAATAAACTCAAAATAATCAAACCGACAATCAGTAGCTGGGTATCATCTTCCAGGCAGTGTAGAAGAGAAGAAGTAGTTATTACTCGCCTTAGGATTGGTCACAGTCGTTTGACCCACGAATACCTGATAACAAAGAAAGACCCACCTCAATGTACACTGTGTAAGGTGACAGTTACAGTGCGCCATATCTTCGAGGATTGCCCTAGGTACAGTGGAGTGATGGAAAGGTGTGGTGTACCTCGGCAGATGCAAAAGGCGTTGGGGGATAACGAACAATGTTTAAATAATGCGTTAAAATTTATTAAAAACACCAATATATACCAGTCAATTTGACATATACATTTACACGTTTATGTGTATGTGTGTATGTGGGTTTATGTATGTGTGTGTATATGTGTGTATATATATATTGTCGGTGTGTATAATGTTATATGGATAATATAAATTCTATATTATATCATAAATCTTATATAATTATGCATAACGTTTTATTTTAATTTAAACAACTTCATATAAGTTACATTTCTATTATATGTTTAATATGTTAATATGGTTTTACTATGTGCCTAATGTTATGTTATGGTATGTTATTATGTAACATAATGTTACAATGTTATGTTAACAATGTTATGTTATGGTATGTTATTATGTAAATATGTAGGTAATGTAAATATGTATATTCTTCAGTGGTAATTATGTAGATACTGTAAACATTTATACTCTCCAGTAGTGAGGGCAATAATAACCATTTGTAGTTGTTTGCCCTTAAAAAAAATAAAACAACAACAACAACAATGCTTCTGGCTTAGAAAATACAAATAATAAACTTGTGTGGAATATAATTTGTATATAATTTTCTCATCCCATGTAGTTCTCAAGACTTTACCAGAACTGGCGAGTTGGATTGGATAGAAGAAAGGTGAAGATGTTACAATGTTTGGTTTCTCTAAATATTTCTGATTTACGTTCAAAGTTTAGTAATGTATTAAAATTCAATTCCCTCGACTAAAATTATTTATTTCGATGTGAGACGTGCTTAGACTTCATGACACCAACCATGAGGAATATGAGTGCTCCCGCAGCTTGGTCGTATCTATGCATATTAATGACAAAATTATAAAAGAGGATATAAATGTACAATTTTACGATATACAACTTATATAATTTAGTTTTATCATTAAGAACACCTATTTTTCTATTAGAGACGCTCTAAACTAGGCGGACTAACCAGAAAATGGTGGAATTTTATTATTGTATATAATACGAATTCATACTAAACGGCTAAACGAAATTAGGACACAGAGTTTATTGTTAACCAAAGAAAAAAAACTTCAGTACGAAGCACCCTTGTGATGATATAAACTAAAAAAAGAAATTTGTCTGACCGAAATGCGTGCCAGGATAGCTTAAGTGGCAGAGCACTGCAACTGAAATCAGACGACCCAGGTTCGATCCCCGGTCTTGGAACAAATCTTTTCTCTTCAAAATAAAAATATTTAAAAATATAGAATAAAATAAATTTTAAAAATAAAAATATTTTTTGGCTTTCGAAATTTAAGATCCACTCCTAAACTTATTCTATGCTAATACGGTATGTCAAAAGAGAATTAAAGTAATTTGCTTGTCAGATATATCTCGAACAAGAATTCTAGCCGAGCTTTTCTACTTTACAGTACTTATTATTGGGGAAACTATAACTGATATTAACTCGTTTGAAGAATATAATAAATAATCAATTACCAAAACTAAACCTAAGACCATAGACACGAATGAGGAAAAGTGGTGCTCAAAAGAGCGAAGCCTTCTTGAAAACACAAAAATGAATGAAGACTAACTCCTTCACTCCAGATCCTTATCCTCTTGACGCTATTGTAACATTATATCTTTACAGTTGTAACATATTAATCACATTATGATTATTTAAAAGTCTTCAACTCTAATAACACAAATAGCATGACTTAAAATGGTAAGAAACTAATAAAATAATAATAGTAGGGCTTAATAAACTCTGAGATTCTATTTCAATTGAAATAAAAAAAACTCTTCTTATTGATAAGTATATATTTGAATTAATCACATGAAATCCAGGGAGAGTAAAAAAAAAAAAAAATCAGCAAGCTTACAAACATTTTAATGCTTACTTTTGTTTACACTTATAAATGTAGGAACGAATACAAAATTTCCTATATTATGATTCTGAAACGGAGTTTTGGAGTAAGAAAAACATACAAAATAAAAGTTTTCTGGAAAGAATAATTAGCATACTTCTCTCGGAGCAATCCCTTTTAAATAATTAAAATACTACAAAATACAAAAATCGTAGGGAGCGGGATAGATCAGTGGTATAGTGCTGCATTTCCAGGCCGAAGGTACCAGATTCAAATCTAGCTGTGATAGATAATTTATTTAATATGTTGTGGGGTCTGGAAACCCTCCTGGGGCTCACCCAGCCTCTACTATAAAATGGAATCCCTTAATTGGGGGGGGATTGAGCTTGATCTAGAACATATCACCTCCGTGCACAACAGTTGCCCTAGAAACAGTAGAAATAGTACAGCCTCTACTACCATCTACTATCATGGGGTGTAGTAGTACAGATTATATATGTACATGTATATTTATATATGTATATGTATATGTATATATTTTTTTTATAATACACATGTCATAAAAATTATCAAGCATTTATCGGGTGACCCAGTAGAAAAAAATAACATTTTTGTATCTATCTCTAAAAATGAAAACAGATGTTATGTTGGATTGAAATGGTTGGATAGAATCACGAGTTCTCTGATTACGAGATAATAGGTCCCAAAGTTTAGGTTCAGCGTATATCTTCATTACCTCCTAAAGTCTGAACGTAGTTCAAAGTTGGCCTAGGATTTAAGGGACACGAGCACTTTGTTATGCGAAGTTTCTCGCAAGCCATTAGAAACAGTTGCAGATACTCACTAGCCCTTGACTCTCAAGTTCTATAAAGTATTGCTTCTGCCTTAATATAATTTTCAATTATGTACCTAAAAATAATGCAAAATAAATCGATAGGAAAGTTAGAGTAAGAGAGCCATAGATATTAAGAGCTAAAAAAGAGATCGAAAAAAAAAGCACAAACGTTCGAAGAAAAGTAGAGAAGAAAAATAGAGCGAAATATCAAAAGTAAACGGGTAAATTGAAAAATAATATCTTTCTAGAATTAAAGGATTTAGTGGTGAATAAAAATACAAAAGGAACAAAGTATGCGCAGTTAATACAAGAAGACCGGAAGGAGAGGATCTCAAAACCAAGGGTATAGGATGTATCTCATGGGAGCAAAGATACAGGGACATGTATAAGGCTTGATAAAAAATATCCAGAAGGAAGAATAGGTGGAAAACAAGTGGATATCAGATAATTGAAATGTCCTACAGTCGTGATATAATCATAAGAAATGACGATGACAAAACCTTAAGTTACTAAATCATCGATTTCAGCTATAGCGTAGTTGAGAAACTCCAAAGCCTTATTTGTACAGTTAAATATTTTCGTTTATGGTAGCGAAGTTAACAGTGCGAGTATTAATTCCTCTTGTTGAAGAATAGAATAGTTACTTTCCGTAAATTAAGATGTAAATCATTAAGATGTAAATCATTAAGATGTAAATAATAACATTGAAGAGGCATAACAGGAAGAAATTCAAAAGAGGCAAAAATACATGTTAAGACATTAATGGAAAAATTCCAAAGAAACCCTCAAGACTCTAAACCAAAGCAGGAAACTAAAATACCTGTCAATATTTCGCCCTTTCAGGCATCTTCAGGACAAAAAGAGAATAATAGCAAAGAACAAGCTAAAAAAAGAACAAGCCCATCCTAATCTCAAAATGCAGCAAGGTACAAACCAGAAGAAACATCCCAATACCTCCAAGGCCCTAATGTATTGTAACAACTAAATCATAAGGAAGGTTACCAGACCCTAGTAAGAAAGATTAGATAAATACTTTTAAAAAATGCAAAAAACGTTTTTGACCCAATTAATTAAATCAGTTTTGTGGAATAGCTGCGTATCCACTAGTTTCTGTATAATGTTATTTTTCTCTTCCACTTTTACTTCCTTTTTTTATGGCCTCTTTTCTTCTGTTTTTGTGTTCTTTATTATTTTTTCTGTTGTGCTATACGAAGCGGTGAGTGTAATTTGCAATTTCTATTTAGTATTTATCAGATGTTTTATCTAACCTTTTCCAGCAAGGTCGTCAGGTTCGGGACTGCCATTTTACGTTCCCAACGAAGGAACCTGCAAGCAATTGTCGCCAGAGAATTTGTTTCTTTTCTTAACTATCTCTTATTTCCCTTTTAATATTTTACCAAAACACTAGTTATCAAGAGCTTTAGTGTAGAAAAGAGAATGTAATTATGGGAAATGTATAAACTTCGGTAATCATTTCATGTGGAAAAGAACATTTCAACAAAAATATATCCTCTATAGTTCGAAATTTTAGTTGAAACGTCTACTTCTTGATGAAATGGTTATCGAAGCATAAACATTTCTCATAATTGAATTCTCTTATCCATACTAATTCTCGCTATAACTTGCATTTTTGGAAAATATGAAACGAATAAACAGTTAAAACTAGTTACAGAAAGAGTTAACTCAAGAGAATTACAACTCAACTCGTAGCGACAATCTGCAGAACAGATACATTTCGTTCAAATGCTCCAATAACAACAAAATGTAGATCTCCATAATTTACGTTTATACAGAGTTTAAAGTAAAACTTTAAATCTGGAAAAAAATAATAAACGAGGGGATGGAGGGCAAGTGAAGATGGTATTATGTTTAAAAAGAAAAAAAAGTGGGACAGTGGTGTATGTGAGAGGAGCACTTGAGCCGGGAGATTAACAGCAGAGGCGGGGTAAGAACAAAGCGCGCCCTGGGAATTATCTCCAAGTGCCGCCGCCAGGGGCGACTCTGTCGAGGATAAATCACTTTTATAGCCGGAAAAACCTTCCACCTCCTGACGTCATTAGCAGCACGTGCTCGCTTTTCCACATCTAAATGTTCCCTGCACTTGTAACCAAGCTCCAGCAACAACGCTCCCATCCCGTAGCATCCTGTAGAAATTGTAACTAAACAGATCTTAACCAACCTATCTACAACGCAAAAATCCTAGATACTATTTGTTTGGTAAAAGAAATTATTATAATACATACATGATTATGATGTGTGCTTTATGATTTTCGGACCACTGTCATTTGAATTCTTTAATTTAAATTATAACTAATAGGATTTTCGTTTGTTAAACGAACAAGACAACCAAAATGACCAGGTTGAATGGCCTACGGGAGTTCTAACTATCAGAATGGGTCTGCAAATAGAATAACCAAAGATAATAGGAAGAGTAATGACTTCCCTATTTATTCCACTAAAGTAAGACTGCTATGTATTCTCTGTACTGCTGAATGGCGTAGAAGCATGGACAATGACAGACACACTCATCAAGAAAATATAAACATTTAAAATATCAATATTTCGCCCTTTCAGGCATCTTCAGGACAGAAAGAGTATAATAGCAAATGTGAAAAAAAGAACAAGCCCATCCTAATCTCAAAATGCAGCAAGGTACAAACCAGAAGAAACATCCCAACACCTCCAAGGCCCTAATGTCTTGTAACAACTAAATCATAAGGAAGGTTACCAGACCTACATAACTAACAGAAAAGTGATGAGTCGGGTCGAAAAAGATCAAGAAATCCCACAAGCGATCAAAAGGCGGAAATTAGAATACCTGGGTGACATGCGAAATGACTAATTTTCTCCACTGCAGCTGAAAGTGCAGGGAAAGGTTGATAGTAGGGGTCCAGGAAGAAGGTGGTACTCATGTCTGCATAATTTAAGGCACTTGTTTGGTCTAACAACTATCAAATTATTTAAGTACCGCCGAAAAAATTAAGATGGCCATATTAATAGCCAACATCCAAAAAGTACAAGGAACTGGAAAAAGAAGAGGGCAGGCTAAATACCATAGACCATAAACGGGTTGTTGAGGAAAAGAGAACACTTAGATTTAAAAGGATGAAAATATACTCGGCGAACACTAATCTATCGGCCACTGAAGAGGGTGGAATGGATAAAAATGCACATTCTTTCATTAAGAATGCCGAAGTGTTCTCAATGAATCTTGAAGAAGTATATAATAAATAAACTCCAAAATATTGAAAAATGGCTTGGAAAAAGCATGAACTGCCTCTGATACAAACATATTAACTATGCACATGCTATGTGCAATGTTACAAACCAAGGAAATGAAAAAGACGAATTACTCCAGTGCACACACCGTAATGGAATGGACAGTTAGTTCTCTGATACTTTATAATTTGTTGCTCAGGATAACGATTCGATTGGACATGCTAACACTAACAATTATATTTATTATATACGTTTACTAGAAATTTTATGAAATTATAGATTAAAAAAAAACCTCATTTGAAAAAAAAATTCGATATCTAAAAAAAGTATTGTATTCCTCTAAAATAATTTACTTCTGAAGGCTCGTATTGTTGATACGGTAATTTATCAAGATTCGCATAAATTTCTGTAATTGATATTTAATGATAATGACCACCGAACTAATAATGACTGAGGCGACTCAACAAAATTAATTCTAAAACCGCAGTGGGACTCTTAGTCGGCCCGGAATTAGAGCTTAACCACTAACACTAAGCTTCCCCAACTATTAGAATAATGAGCAATGTGAAAAAGAAAAAAAATACGAATCAATATTTCAAAAATCATATTTTTATACGATATCAAATAAATATCGGCAAAAACACTATATTTTAACAGTTAAAGTGACAATAAAAACATGTATATTAAGGATATAATTAAAATTTGGGCATGGCCTATAACTTACAAAGCACTATACATATACGTTTATACTTAATAGTAATTAAGTATAATTAAAAGTATCTATCTGGAACGACATGATATTAGGTATGATCTCCTATTTCAAAGTCACATTGAATAAAAAAATAATAATCAAACACTGATTCTGACTAAACTACTATTTTGCAATTTCTACATAAAAATTACATGTTCGCGAATTACTACAGAACTACTTTTTCATGATTTTTTATTTGTTAAGAAATAGATATTGCTACAGTTCACGGTTGATTTTTCATTATTATAGAACGATGATATTCACAATAATAACTAATTTAATTAAAACTGAATAATTGCAAATAAAAAGGGGAAAATTGTATTGATATATTTCCAAGAAAAGTTTCTTTAACTCACAGAATACGTATCAGCTTAACCTAAGATTTATTACGATACATTGACCAAAAAATCTTTTTCAGTAGATTAAAAAAAAACCTTTTTCAGTTGAACTAAAATCGAATTTGTATGACATATAAGACAGTTATTAAAATATAATTATTTCAATAATCTTATATCTGCTAAGTTTTCAGCTGAGCAGCAAATTAAAAATAAAAAACAAATATAATTCTTGTTATCATAATATAAAAAACATAGAAATATAAAAAACAAATATAATTATCACATGATGTCGACATAAAAGTCGAGGGAATAAATTCCACCGACTAGCTCTTTTTTTCTCGCCGAAGGTATCATATTCGTCGTCAGTCATAACAAATACTAAAAACATATATGAGTTCTATTTTTGAATTAGGAGTAGTAAATCGACACTAACATTCAAAGAAGCGAACCAAGTTTAGCAAAGATATAGCGAATTGTTTCTTAATCGCATTTGGCCAAGTTCCACTTGGCTATGATGCTAACTATTCTACACCTGTTCATTAAAAAGACTGCTAGGATAAAAATAAACTTAACCGCTCACTATTTTTATGTTAATGGCCTTTTGTATGATAATATAAATATTTTTCGGGGGGAGAATATAGCTTTGACTAATAAACAAATGAAGATAAACAGTTGCTTGCAATAAAGATCAAAAGGGATGTAATATTCGATAGAACGAATTAATATTCTGGTATGTCCAAAAGGATAAAACAACATACAATAATATTTATTCGACAAAAGAAAAGCCAATAGCTAAGCAAATTTTAAATTAATAAAACTCATACGTTTAGTTCACTATAAATATTATCCAATTACTTTTTCATGTTGATAAAAATCCTTGTACGTCAATGGTTCTCAATCTGGTTTATTTTAGGAAATTTTATAAGGCATTTTACTTTTTAAAACTTATAATGAATTGTTTACTTTATAACTAACGATGAAATGATAATCCTTAGAACTCCTAACAAAGATCCATATCTGGAAACCACTCGCAGACCGCCCTGAGGCTGTTGTACCAGAGACCATGGATTCGCAAAACCTTGTTCAACAGATACAAATTTATGGATTCGGTAATGAAAACTTGGCAATCTTCATACAAATCAAATTTTTTCGTTTCGAGATAATTTCGTTATACGAAACTGTATCACTACAACCAATGAAGGGTCTTTACATGGTAGAGACTGTACTGTTTCTTGGACGATGGTTGTGCAAAGAGGAGATATTTCCTAGATCACGTTCAACCGCCAGATTTTCCCCTTGGTCGTTCCCAAAAGATCCATCCCCGGCTGCTAACAGATTAATCTGCCAGCAACAGGATTTTAATCCAGTGCCTTCGGCAAGTCCTCAACCACTGAGCCACTCCGATCCCCTTTTGATATTAAAACAAGGAGAAAATAAGATGACATTCCAGGTGTATCACAAAAAAAGGTTCAAAACAAACATAAATATAGAAAAACCCTGTAGTATTAGGATTTTACTTTAGTATTCTACCACTACCACTGGCGCTTCTCTAGCAAAGCCAGTAGTCCTTTAGTGAAGCAATTTTAATTGAAAAAACCTATTTAGCTGAGAAAGGAAAAACAATAAAATGTCCAAACCATTTGGTTTTCCGTTTTTCGCAAACAACTGTGAACTGCAACTGAGTTTGATGAGAATGAACACTTTTATTATGTTTCTATATATCAAATATCCTCGCCTACGTACGTACCTTCCATAGTTTTGCATAAATAAACACTGTTCTAGTCAAAGACTGAATACAGGCTACCAATCTTTACAAGTTAATCTTATTTTTGTTCTCACTCCACAGGAATCTGACTCCGTATTGTGCAAGCAGTTGGTTCTTTCTCCTACGATGGTTTTATATAATAAAAGAAAACTAAGCCTAAATCGATCGAATAAATAATATTTGAAAATTAATACAATTTAGGCCATAACGTGGAATAAATAAATAATAAAACATGAACATTAATAAAACTCTAGTAACAGCTTTATCTTGGTCATGGAAATCGGAATCCGATCGGGATGGGTAGTGATGAGTGAGGGGAATTAAAAAAAAAATCAGCAAATAAGTCGTGTAAGGTATGATTTATACTTTTTATTATATATTATTAAATTTTATAATAATTTTATTTGTTCTTACAAAAAACAAAACAAAAGATATTTTGTTTTCATCTTACTGATGTAAATGTATAAGAAAAATATTGATATAAATAAGAAATAAAGCCTAACATTTACTTCAGATAAGTCAGGAGGTCTTCAAAAAAGTCTATACTAATATATAAAAAACTATAATGTATTAAGATATTTTATACTGTTTGTTTAAAACAAAGAGACAGGTAATCTATAAGCAGAATATAATTATGTAACATAAGAAACAAGGTTTCTGTACTTGTTTTCCTTTACTTTCTTCTCGACCAATGAGTCGAAAAATCTATAAACGTCCATCGATACTGATACAGCGTTGACAAACACGGTAGATGCATCGACCAGTACCTTGAGGTAATCATCCGATTTATCAACCATCTTCAAAATTAAATCACAGAGAAAAGAAACTGTAGTGTCTAAAGTTGAAGAAGATTCCTTCGTCATACCTGTTTGGAAATTAAAAAAAAATAATGAGGTCACATTGAATATTTTTCACCAATATAATAAATATTGGAATCAAGAAAATACTACAACTTAAGAGGATAATCGGTACTTCCAAAGGCGAATGGTATTTTAATTTATTTTTATTATACTTTAACACTTGTAATTCAAAGGTAGTATTACAAAACGATTTTTAAAATTAAATAAATAAAAATCAAAAATCCATCATAAAATCTTCAGTGCTCCTTCCTTTGTTACAAATGAAATCATCCATAAGGAACGAGTCCTACTTTATTTGCTAATTTGGCCCGGACCCAATATCAATCCTACCTTGACAAACTTTATTCCAACTCAAAACCACTAGTTTCAAACCTACATTCAACACCCAATAATCCTCCTAGTCGTCTACAAAGAAGATGTAAAAATCTGTTATTCAAGTTTAAATCTGTTATTAGAGTACCAGTGAATAGTTCCTCAGCTTGCCTTAATTTATTTGGCATTATAAATAATTCATAATCGTAACTTGTATTATTTAATACAGATGCAAATTTCAATAAATAAATTTAAAAAATAATTACGAAAATCAAACGAAAAATATTCGGAATCCATAATCGAAAATATCATTTCGTTATAATGGTCATTCAATTAGAGAGATCACTTAAAATTTACCTATCTCGAAGAATCTAAGGTCTATCTAATTTTTATAACCTTATCCATGCTCCGCAATTCCGTTGCTGCAATGTAACAATGCTCCGCGTTGAGTGATCTAAATTCCCCAGTGATCTCATCCCTTTTCGGACCGAATATTCTACCCAACAACCCTAAATCCTGCAGGCTACCGGCCACGTTTAACATCCGAAAAAGTGAAATGATGATACAATTTATGAATTATGATTTTTAGATTTCAAGACAAAAGACACGAGCTTAGTTGTTTTGAGACCGAAAAATAACATGATTTTCTTTTTAATAAAAACCTTTCAGGAATTCGTTCGTAGGTGAGCCCAACAAAGGCATTTTTATTTTTGTTAAAAATTAACAAATAAATTCAAAATATATAAGCAATGGTAGATGAATATAAAATAGGCCAGTAATGAAAAAATAAATATCAAATCAGCCCCAGTTTGGCTATAACGTACGATGTTGGCTTTCAATAAGGCCTTAACGGATAACAATATCGGATAAAAGATACTCCAAGAATAGACAGTGGGCAATCGAGGCATCTTACTGGAGGACTCCTTCCGGGGATAGGCAGCTACAGGAGTGGCCAATAAGAAGAGGAGTACGAGCATGACTGTGGCGAAGGCTGTAGGGGACAAGGTTATATCGAGGGACAGCGGGTCCGAGTCACGTAGCGGTAGAAAGCGCTCTCCCCCTTCGCTCTATATTCCTGCATTGCCCTCTTCCTGCCGGCTAGGACAAATGGAAATCATTTCCTATAACCCTTAAGTAGGGCGATGGGTTTCCAACGGCATTCTTACGAAACGAACGACTGTTGTGATAGGCTCAACTGGCGTATAATCGATTATCATTTCATAAATTTATATTAGCTCTTTGTAATAAAATTAGGATTTTTTCAAAAATATGGAGGAGGGTGAGATTAATAATCCTCATACATCAATCAAATCAAGATCATGAAAAATTCAATAAAAGTAATTCCAAAAAACGAAACTGTAAAAAAATCTAACCAGAATATAGCTGTAACGCAGTCAGAACTGTTGATAAAACAATAATTTAATAATATTAAAGTTTAATGTAACTATAAATATAACTTTAACTATAAACATAACTTATAATAACTTCAATAATTTAATTTAATAATTAGAAACAATAACAAGCACATTTAGAGTGAGAAAAAATAGAGTTAGCTAATAAACTAAACATAATTACATTAAAAACAGCATTTCAACAACAACAAAGAACTCCAAAATTAAACATTATAATTCAGTAAATAAACCACAGACCACATGTTACAAAATATATGTTCACAATGAAAACAGGAGAAATTGAATAGAAAAAGTGGAAAGGGAAATTCTACAAAAATCATAGGACCTTTGAGGACGTAGGAGGTATTCTTCTCAGGTCAGATAACGAAGATGGATGATAGTAGACACACAAACGAATCTTTAACCGATTATACAAGAACGGAAAATGGCAACCAGTGGATCTAGAGACTTCTGAAAGATTGGCACTGAAATGACAGAAATTGGCATAAGTGATGATATGATACAGAACAGAATAATGTTCAAAAGGTTGATGCTTAGCTTTGAGGGTTTCCAGGAAAGTGAGAAGAGAATAAGAACCGGTATAGTCAGTGTAGGATTTGATTATTTAATTAACGCTACTTACTCATACTACTTAGTCAAATCTGATAATTCTAAAGTGGGGATTATAAATTTTGCTCATTCAAATATATTTAAGATTGGGATCTCTAAAGACTACCTGATGCTGTACAGATTCCAGAACTCTATTTTACATCCCTCAGAAGGAAGACGTAATCAAGCATTTTTAAAAAGTCCTAAGGCTACCTGCCGGGCTCCGAACCAGCCATTTTGTCATAGAAGGTGACCCTGGGATTCTTGGTAATTTCTGCAACCATTACTACTTAATTATGGCTACTAAGTATAACTAAGTACATAAAACCAGTCGGCATGCTAGAAGAGAAACTCAATGTCCTAAAGTTGTATTAGTGCTTTCAGAGAGTACAAAGGTTAACATTGATAATTCTGGTTGGGTTGAGGCCCTATCGCTCGAGTCATCCCTTCCTCGGCCCTGATTGGAGTTGGATGTTACCTTGATTGGAACCACTTTATCTCCAAAGAGAAGTGAAACTAAATTAAATTAAGTAGATTACTTTAACTTGAGTTAAGTATTACCCGACTACCTCTAGGAGTATACGCGCCTCAACGGGGCCTAATCAACCCCGGAGCAGGGCACAGGTACTTTTGTACAACTGAGACCTAAATGACTTTTGTAATTGGTTCTCTTCATGAATGCTATCTGATAAGATTTAGGATTATTAAAACCATTGAGGACTGGCTATCCAAATAGGATCTCTCACTTCTTTGTTCTATCGGACAAAGGGGTCTCATTTAGTTACTGTTAGCAATAACGAGGGGGAAAAGGGTTTTATAATAAATAATATATTTAAAGATTGAAAACTATCAGTACTTTAATTTCATTAGAATTATATTTTATTTTTACTTTTACTTTAGAGAGACAATTACATCTAAATATGTATAGCTATGTTTTGTAGTCTTAAACATATTTTAAATATTCTAATTGATTTTGGAATGCCAGAGTAATCATTTAAGATAATTACTCAAATTATTATTTTTTCAAACATCCTAACTTTATTCTTAATAGGATTCTTTTCCAAAGGTTGGTTATGTGGTTACCAATTTACTAATTAATTAAACAATCAATATATTATTCATAAGCCATCTTGGTTAAGTATGCACCAAATGAATTATAATGAATATATTTTTGTTAAGAAGAGAAGAGATTTGCCCTAGCCAGGATTCGAACCCGGGTCATCCGCCTCTCCATAGCAGCGCTCTTACCAATTATTCTATCCAAAATAAAAATATTTAAAAATTAAAACAATTAGTAAAGAATTATAAATACTATAATGACGTAAGTCAACAAGATCCTAATTAAAGTAATATTCAATGAACATTCTTCCTCGTGCGAGAACACAGGGATATGGGATCGGTGAAGAGAACGGATTTGTCCTGACTGTGAGGCGACCCCTGGTAGCTCAATTGGTAGGAGCGCTCCCACGGAGAGGCGGACGACCCGGGTTCGAATCCCGGCCAGGGCAAATCCATTCTCTTTAAAGTCAAAATATTTAAAAAATTTAACAATTAATAAAAAAATATAAATATGTAAGTCAACAAGTCTTCGGCCCCCCTCCTATTTATCTCTTGACCCACCTTGACCATGGGTCTAACCATATTACCTGAATGACTTAATTCTTACAAATGGTCATTTGCTCCTTATGCTAAAACATATTTATTTTTAATACAACGCCCGGTACCATACATAGCAGTATTTTATATTTTACATGTATAAATATATATTTTATATGAGGCGTTTTTCAGGACCGAAAGCGGGTAACTCGGGATCTCAAAATTTGACTTTTGCACATTATTCAAAAGTTTAGTCAAGCAATGTATTGTGCTCCCAAAATTTCAGGTTCGGAGCTGAACTAAAACCATGATAAATAAGGATTATAAGTGTCCTGTAACATAAGGCGAAATAAGTTGTTTGCTACATAACAGTAACATCACTAATTATGGATCAAACGGTCTATTAAATACGAAGAAACTGTTTAAATCGTTCGAAAATTGAGATGACATTCACTGGCTGAGCATAGTGTAGATATAAGTCGAATATCAGACATCAATAATTTATTTTATAAGTTTATAATACGTTAGATTTTATATCGTCGAAAAATCATTTTCAGCTGTTCATCTTCTAATTACTTTAAATAGTATTAATTTTAGTAATAATAATAATATTTTTTATTATTTGACGATACTAAAGAATATATAATAAAACATTAAAAGTATCGAAAGTTTTTGAAGGTATTTGTGGAAGTTGAAAATGGAAACTACTTCATGTCGATATTTAAAGATACGGAAATGTTTTATGGGTAATATAGAATAGTAGAAAGAGAAGATAAAAAGTAGAATAGAGGATATGATTGGTTCAAATCCAGCTGACATACTTTTAGCCAGAGAATCAAAGCGAAAGAAGAGAAAAGAACGGTTTGTGAGGATTGAGAGTAATGTGTTTGTAGGAACGGACAGGTCGAGCGCTAAATCACAAGTCAAGATATTTATGAGCACAACTTTCAAAACTCATTAGGCACGAATCGATATTTCATTTCGGATTAGTTTTTGACCGTATCTGCCAAACCATCCTCTCTCTTCAGCCAAATCCTCGTTCGTCCCGCGACTCGCTACATTCATCAGGGATCGCTTCAGATAAAAGGGATCACTCCAAAATACATATTCATTTTACCGTAAAAAACGTAAACAAAAAAAAAAAAGCACATCGCAATGCAGTACCATATAAGCTAGAGTTGAAAACTTATGTAGGCGGGATGGATCATGGAAACGAGAAAACCAGACCGTCATATCAATTGCATAAACAAAATTAAATAAGATGCAACGATGTTAAAACTTGAAAGTAAATATTTCACTGTCAACATCTATGGAATAGAATAGAAAAATAATTGTATTCTGTGAATAGATTAAAATATTTCAGTCGATATTCCTTCATTATATTACTTATTATCGATATACCTTATATTACTACATAATAAATTATACTAAAAGTCCCTCGACAACCAGTCGTGAATGAATGAATGTTTTGTAAGGTTGTCTATTTAAGAAATTCATTTTAATTTCCTTATTTAGGTTAAAATAAAATTTAGATAAGGAGAAATAAACCTAATAAAAATAACAAATAAGAAAGAATTGATGTCTGGTTGAAAAAACAGAATTATTAAAATCAATCTGTTATTATTACTATTATCCAACAAGGAGACTGAAACGTCATCGGAGCAGCGATCTACTGTAGAGAGATAAACCACACTAGTCTTCAATGAGAGGTTTCTCTATCCATGCTTCCACATGAATCCCTTTATGGAGGTTATTGAAAGAAGAACCAATAAAATATGTGCCAAATGGCATATGCATACTTTCTCAAATAAATATTTATTATTCTGCGACTATGTCCCTTAAGAATAAGAAATGGAACAGAGAAAAAGGTTATACAAAAGGCAAAGTAATAAATGCTCACATAAGCGATAAGTGCCCAAAAATCAAATAACAACAAAAACAAGTTCATACCGAGAGAAAGACAGAAAGTAACTATAGATAAAAACTAGCAACAATTAAAAAAAATATGAAATGAAAAAATTTACAAGTAAAGATTAAAAAATAAAGGTCATTATTTACTTCTGATCGATTTAGGCTTGTAAATAAGTTTAAGAATAGTCTTGCATCTATACATTGTGGAATGCGAGAAAAATGAATTGCATAATATTGCAGTTATAACCAATTATCTACAAGCAAGGAAGAGGTAAGGAGGTTAAGAGGAAAAAAATGTGAAGAGTCAATTACACGCGTGTGTCTCGAGTGGTACAATGGCGGAACGGTGAGCGCGCATAACACGTGCAAAATTAAAAGTACATGTTTTAAACAACATTTTACAGTACTACTAAAAAACAAGAAGTAACACTAATAAAACTATAGCCGATATTAATCAGAAACATTAAACTTCATATAATTAAAAAGAAACGTCAAGAAATTTTTAAACATGAATATAATTTAAAATAAGTTTTCGGTAATACAACTTAGGCACTTTTTTGTTTGTTTTCTTATAATATATCCCAAATATATTTGAGGATCCAATAATCAATCAAATTCCTCTCTTAAGCCAACCAAACTATTTCGTAATCTTTACTTTTTTACGAAAAAATTCATCCATAATTACCTCAATGTCTCATTTGTTGATAATTGGGCCCAACCCGATATAAATCCTTTCATAAAGCTTTATTCCCACTTAAACCCACTAGTTTCAAACCTAGCCATCTTCAAACCTTCCGACAATCCTCCAAGGGGTCTGAAAAGAAGATGCCTTCGTGACTTTCTAAGTTGAATTTCTTATTTGAGTACCAACTGTGTCGTTTCGTTACTTATCTTTATCCGTGCCATTATGCATCATTTATTACATTTAATTACTGTCTGGTACAGTTTTTTATTTCAATAATTTTTTTTAAAATTATATAATAGAGAGATAACAGCTCAACATACAGTAGAACGATTTCATTCCATTTTTTTTTACAATGAATCCAATATTGACTTACCTGTAATAACAGACGAGTTTATTATACTCATAAATAAATGCTGCTGGAACTATAGGTAACCATTTTTAGCAGAGATATGACTCATCGCTTGAATACATATTATATTATATTTTATCCGATATGTTAAAAACGTACACGACCTAGTGGATCCAATTACGTATTTAAATGAGCGCATGAAATTTGAAAATTATCTTGGTTTAGTGGATCTAGCTAGCTTTGAGAAAAAGTCTCCCACTATAACATTTTACCTTTGATCACGTTAAGCAGCAAGGCCTTACTTTAAAAGATGAAATTCCCGCTTAAGTTCTTGCAGCATAGACCTCTCTGCACTATCAAGTTGAAATAAAAAAAATTACAATACATTATTTATTATTATTATTTTTTAGGAGATACTAAGTACTCCACCAAGCTAAATATTCTCATAAATTATTTGAAATAGGTATGAAAATATTCACTGCTTTTTAAAATAAATTCAATAAATGAAATTCCATCAGTAATGAAACCATAGTGTCAACGTCTCATTGTTAAAAAAATTATAACTGTTGTAGTAGGTTTTATAGTAATGATAATAGGTTAATTTTAAGAATGCAGTTTTACTACACTTAATTTTTTTTTGGAAAAAAAATAAAATGTAGTAAAACTGCTGAAGTGCTTGACTGAAACTAATCTAAAAAACAAATGGATGCTTGTAACACTGATAGATTTATTAATTTACATTAATTGTATTTAACTGTTTTCACAGGGGGGACTTCATATTTAAACAGTTTATTTGTTTTAGAAATACGATTTAATAAATTAATCCCATCTAAGACGTTAACAGTAATGTACCTAAAAATTAATATAAGAAAAGAAACTTGTCAATGCTTGTTTTTTATTTTTGTTAAATAATAATGACTATATCGCTACTTTGAAAAAACATTGACATAACTAAAAAATTAGAATTTTTTAGTTAAGCCGTCAGTAGCAATTGTGTTGGTTTAAGTTTTTCTAAATTTCATCAATAATATTTATATAGTTTAGAAAAAAAAGAAATTACAAGAATTCATGTCGTGGCAAACAGAAGGATTTTTGAAGAAAATCTTTAGTAAGTACATCTTTAGCCCCGATTAGCTACTTTTGGTTGGAGATAAACTTGTGGGCTCGCGTCAGCAACATGAATGAGACTAGCTACACCTAAAGGTTAGAGTCCCATTGTTATAAGAATAATTAAATTTATCTACAAAGTCGTTTAATAGTTGTGCGATTGATACTTATAATAACTTTAAATATCAATATCAGGTTGAACTTCTTCCCCTACAAGATTTTATATGTAATAGTAACATTTTTTTAATTAAAAATATTTGAAGTATTATTGAACTTAACGATGATGAAAACGTATAATAATCTATGAAAATACAAATACCAGGAACAAATAATGTAATTTTATACTGATTATTATTTCAATTAAATTACAAATATTTTGTTTTCAGCTTGTGCTCAATCGTATATTTTGATTGATAAATAAATACTTGAAAATGTAATTAATTATTGTTCTGAGTGTCAATAAATGTGAAATCTAGATTCATGTTAATAATTTAAATTTACAAATTTGAAATTTTTTTAATCAGTCATTCCAAAGTCTTGAGTTTTCACTTCTGACGGCTTATTAAATTTTGCTTTTCTAACCCACACATAGATATAATCAAACTTATTAATAATTATACATTTTATAAATACAATTTTTTTCAGATACTATGCGAAAAAGGAGAATAGATTTTTATGGTTATCTTCTCAGAATGAACCTTAACAGATTAACCAAACAAGTCTTTGACTTTTTCCGTAACCGCAAAACAAAACCCAACCGGTTTAAAGAAACTGAGAAAGGCCTAGCAGAATTAAAGATTTCAGAAAATTCACTAATTAATCGAACAGCTAAATTAATTACTAAAAATGAAAACATAAGGTTCCAAGACAAATCTACACAAAAATCCAAACCCGTCATTTCGGACGAAGAGAGGAAAAGAAGATCAGAAAGAATGAAGGAAATACTGGGTACTAAGAAAAGAACAACACACAAAGAAGTGATCGATCCAACGTACGCCAAAGAGGGTGAAACGAATTTTAAATAAATAAAAATTTATACTATTATATAGTTAATCTACTAAAGAAAAAAAGATTTATTAACCGGGGTACTTTCTCTTCCTCAGGTTGTAGAAGGCAGAGATAGGAGCTAAGGCAAACACAAAGACCCGAATCTCTTAGCTAGAAGCGGTAATCCCGGGCTTAACCGTTCTTAAAATCAGGCGACGAAGGTGATAAACGCGGGGGTTGGAGGGCGAGCATCGGAAAGGGCTAAACTTCTTGACTAATGGGCGCGCCCTGTCGTAGAAATCCTGAATTATCCGCAGCTGACTCTGGCTTTGATATTTTTATCTACCTAACGTAAATTCAGGACCTCCTGTAAGGATTATCTCCGGTCCTGCAGGATTCACATTTGTCACCGGAATCGCCTCGAGGAGGAAGCCCCGCCAAACCGAAATCCACCTCGGCTTTCCGTCTTTCCGCTCCAGACAGTCTGATTTAATGCTATTGCCAAAAAATCTGAGGTCCTTATAAGAAACAAAACGTTATAGTATTTCAACGAGTGTTAAAAAATACTCTGCCAAAGGATATGTATAGGTAATTGACGAAATCATTTTTTTGTTCCGTTATGGCCATTTATGCTCCAGAGTGCTTGATTTTCGTCGTATTTGGGTAATATCTATAACCCAAGTGTATAGAGCTGGTCAGTCTATGATAACGCCATTTATTTTAAATGTATATAAAGAAGTATATAAATAAAATTAAAAAAAAAAACGAACTGATATAATTCGAGGCATTTACATCGCCTTGAAGTAAAAGTTTCAAGAAATAATTAGGTTCTACTTATGATTTCTTTCATATTAGCTGTTATTTTTAAAAGTTGTATAAGTCAATTTTTTCATATTCGCGGTATCTAAAGGTTTCCATTTGAATTACGTTAAATACATGGGCAAACGGCAAATGTTTTGTATCACTTAGCGCTTAGCAAAGTGTGATATTTTAAACCCTATACCCCTTTTAAATTTTATTGAGGAGTGATAACCATTAAAATAATTTTAATAAAAGAATCAACGATTTTTTTAAAGTTCCAAATGGACCTAACCTCATTTAAATTTAACAGTATAATACAATACTTGCCTATATTCATAATAATAACACCTACAACAGTCGATACTTATCAGTATAACATTGATTATATAACCTTCTATTAAGTAATTATACTATATTATATGATTCATAACCATAAACTAGGGTTGAGCGGTAGTTATCGATAGTTTTTCGATAGCTGCTTCCTTTTTTTCCAAAACTATTGAATAAAGAATTCTCGAAAGAAAAACTAGCATTTCTAGTTGAACATTTAAGAATTGTAGAAAAAGATCCCAAATTAAAGAGGAAGTTAAGGTTATAAAAACCTAGAAGACCAATGTTCAATACCACGAATTTGGTTTGTTTGCACAAGAGCGAGACTACGTGTACTACCCCCCAACATAATGTAATCAGTAATTTCGGAGAGTTAAACAATGACACGTCCGGTGCGGCATAAAAGTTATATAAAAGAGAACCCTTGAGCTCTAGGAATTCCTAGTTCAATTTCAAAAGAACTCGACACTGGACAGAGACAGATCAGCATAATTCCGAGAGTTTCAAAACTTGAGGGTGAACAAATCCATAGATAATCGACACTATCGTTAGTGACCATCAATAGTCGGCACTATCGATAGCAACCATCGATAGGCATTACATATCGATATCGATAGTAACTACCGACTATCCCCCAACCCTACCATTAACCTGAACCTCTACCACTACAACCCAGGAAGGGTTCAAAAGATAGTATACTTCCACTTGCTAATAATCCTAGCCATATAATAATAATACTAGTTGGCACCGGTCCCCCGTAGCTGTTAACAGATTAAATATTTTATAAGCCGATCCCGGATTCGAACCTGGTACCTTCGAATAGCAACTCAGGGCTCTAAGCACTGAGCAATACATTATAAACTGTTTTTTAAAATTAGAATTATAAGTTACTATAAACAGAATAACAAAGGTAAGATACATAAATCAATCGACAGAATCATTTAACGTTCCGGGGTTTGTTATCACCGGGAGGGGACAATACTTTTAACCCAATTCTATAAAAATTTTATTCTGCATACAACTGTAGAATATTCAAACGAACATTGTGACACTTTTTTTTAATATTTTCGTAGAATCAAAAAAAAAGAACAAGAGAGGGAACAAATTGGTGACCCATTGAACGTGTGCCGTTCCCTTGTTAGTAGCCGATGGATTGCGGCAATCCCAGTGGAGCGACAGCCAACCGAATAAATTAAAAATTAAAAAAAAAAAAAGAAGCAGCATATCCTTGGAACTTATACCATCCTAATAGTAAAATGTTAAAAATTGTGGGGTTTTTTTCTTCAGGAAACACAACTAAACTTAATTTAAAAAAAAAAATAGACTCACGACTACTGTATTATTTTAATAAGGCATAGTTTTTTAAATACAGAAACAAGAACATAGAATCTTGGAAAAAAGTGTATACTAGTGTCTGTATATTGAATTTAAATGATGAGTATTATGTTATTTTCATTATATCTATGAATTTTAAATAATTTTCCAGTTCAATAACTAAATGTCTATTTTATTTTTTATTTTACGTTAATTTCTATTTAAAAAAATCCATAGGAGGGAGGTTAAGATCCCTATCGTGATTATACCAGCATGGGCAAAATTTAGGACTCCAACCGTAGCATTGTACAAATAACCATAGCAGCATAAAGAGACGTCAAATAATCTAATGTCAATAAGACAATTGGAGAAATGGGGGGGGGTTTGATAATAGGTGTACAGAGGGTTTATAGCCGGTTTCTATAAATTTATATTGTGTCCAAAATAAATATTTTTATGTAATTATAAAGACAATCATAAAAAGGTACTAAATCTCAAATATCAGCAACGGATCACGACTATTTTAGCTATCCAACAGCACTACCAGATATCACCCTCTTCATTTATCAAGCTTAAAACAGATTCAAACTTGTTAGTTTAAATTGTTATCAAAGTCGAATTCAATGAAAGTTCAATAATAATAAAGAAAACTGGGGGGCGGAGAGCGACACGTTCGATACCGGGTCGAGTGGATATATTTACCTGAGGGCGGGTCGAATTCGGTTCAAAACAGCGCCATTATCCTTTGCCCGAGAAATATCGGCGCCATTGTTCTTGAAACGGGTTGCCCCACCTCCACCAGCAGGGACATTTTTCATCACCACCAAGCGCTAAACCGCAGCCTGCCAGAGCCGCAGAAATAAGAACTTTATTTTATGTCAGCACTATACCAGGGGCTAGTTATGGGAATAAAAAAGTATTAAAATTGATGGATTAGTGTATAAGTATTGCATATTAAGTAAGGATCAACCCAATGTAATCGAACGTGTTCGAAAAATCAGATAGCTTTACGGTATCCTAAGCGTATAACTACGATAATGATCGAAATATTAGACGGCCAGTACCAAAGGCGGATAGCTCAAAAATTTCAAAAATTGGGCTTTTTCACATGTTTCGAAATTTCGACTTTATGACAATTTGCTTTATTTCCCATTCCTCAACCTGAAGTTTCGGAGGAATAAAACAATGCATGATTGAACTTGGTGAAAAAGACAATTTTCGAGTCTGGTTTTGATTCTGAACACATCATATGGAATATAACCATAAATAAAAATTATTATACTACCATCATTGGTACATTAACGCTTAATAAATAATCATTTATAAAATCATAGTCTGTAGTACGTAGAGTCTCCAGCCTATAGTGATTATAACTAACTGAGTATTGAAAATAACCCGTACCCATAACTTTATACCAAATCTAAAACCGATCTTATTCATATACCAAGCCAATATCAATACGAGAGCTTTAGGTCCACAGATCAGACTAATATAGCATTTCCTCCCGATTGATGCCCTCGTCCGAACCCCGCATATCGACATCCTCTTCATTTAATTTAGTGACCTCAATCTGGTTCAGTTACTCTCCAGTCCAATTTACTAAGCTCCTTTCCTATTATTATTATTATTATTATTTGATACATCCATCTATGAACTAGGAATACACAAAACCTGTTCAGGTTTTTTTCCTCTATCCGTGCCGTTTAGTTTCCTGTAAGAGATCACTTAGCCTTTGACTCCTCCATCGTTCTGCAGAAAACGTAGATCATTCTTTGAAGGGGTCCTTTACACTTGCAACTTTACTTTCTATACCCTGTACTAGACATTGGTAGGTCGGTCCAATGTTTGCACATTCCATTTCTCCTAAAGACTGAGAATTTTGTTAATCAACCTCTCGGACCCCAACCGTTTATAATTAATTATGAAAGATTAATAACTTTAAAGACAGACATCTCTAAAGACACGTAATAAGTACAAGGTAAAAAGGGAACGGCGAAAGAAAATGGAACTAGATTTGAGGTAGAAGAAGTAACATTAAGACAATAGAAAGAAACGTGACGAACATCCTTATCGCGAGTTCACTGCAACAATTTACTGCAGTTCTAGGCGCAATTCCTTCCAATTCAAACGTCGTTGTGTAGGACAAAGAAGTCAATTCTTTTTTTTATCCATTAAAGAAGAAGGATATTAGTAAATAATTGCGGATTTAAAAAAAACATATTTTTTCAATATATTATTGTTTTAACAGTAAAAAAGGGGGCTCACCTTAGCAAAACAATGACATTAATTTGTTAAATAATGAATAAGACAGAAAAAACATAATTTAGTAGGAACAACCTACTATAATGAAAAAAAAAAGGTTAAAAATCGTTGAATAGGATTAGTGCTTAGTGCTGCATTAGTATTAAATTAATTAGTAAAACTAATCTGTAATTGTTTTAAAGGGGGCAGAGTAGTTCAGTCTACTGTTGCTGCACCGAAGGTACCAGGTTCCATTGACCTCAACTAACGCGATATTTCAGTGTGAGGAGTGCTGAATATCTACACTGAGGGTTCTAGTCTCAAATCCGTCTCTGGGAGAAAAAATTATTCGATCTGTGGAAAATCGCTGTGGGGTCTGGCGACCCTCCTCGGGTTCACTCAACCTCTATAACGAGGTACCCCTTAATTTGGGGGGAAACCTGACGATCGAGCTTAATCTCGGACAAATTACCTCCATGCAGAAAAGTTGTGTATGAAACAGTACAGCCTCTACCATACACCGAACCACATGCACCCAAGACCGTTCATGGGTTGCAGAGGTATAGATTTTTAAAATATAGAAATATTCTCAGAACATAAAAATAATTGTCTGCAAGTAACTATTAGCAAGGGACGACCGTTCTGTAAATAGCAAAAATTTGAAAGAAGAGCTTAAATTTTCAGAAGAAGATATAAAAATTCAGGGAACGAATTCAGTAAAAAGTAAAGTGCAAAGAAGAAAAGCCATAAAGATCATCGGAAGGCAGTTTCAGGCCATTTATTATCGACAACTGTCTTTAGCAACCTGAGCCAACTTCGACTTCCTTTTTCCTTTCTCTACGTCCTCTTTTTTTCTTTTCTATCTTTTTTTTTCTTTTTTATTTTTAAAGTCAGAAGATTAGCGATAAAGTTTTAAATTAAGTAGAGGCGGGGGCGGAGCGTTCCGGCGATAAAGGGCAGGATAGAATTTAATGCCCTGGGAGCTACAGCGGTGAGGGCTGGTAATTTTCTCAAAAACCTTTCAACTCCAATAACCCGTTCAATTTATCAGAGCTGTTCTCCCTTGTTGACCAAATCAGCCCTAACCATGTATCACCCACTCCAACGCTCAAAAACCAAATTTAATGGCACGGCAAGCTTTGGTGATGGAAGGGCGTTAGTTACACGAGCAGTGGCTATTCAAGTGGTATAGGATAGCAGTTCGAATGTGAGGAGTAAGAGGCAAATAATTGTAATAACTACTAAACATGATAAAAAAAAAAAGTAGAGCGAACCAGAAATATAGAAAAAATAATAAAACTAAATTGTACTTTGTTAAAAAGGAAAAAAAAACATGATCTCTTTACTGCAAAACAAAAGGCAAAGACTAAAATATAAGTGTAACGGAACAAGTTACTTAATGTCCATAAAAATATAACAATCATATAGCGCTTAGGAAAATTAAAATGAAAAAATATGAAATTTACAACATTATTTATATAATATGGATCAGGAAAAACTACCAAGGAAGATAATGGAGGGACGCCGAGATGGTAGAACAGGAAGTGGCAGACTGGGTCTGGGACCTGCAGACCTGCATCTTCTGGGAGTGAGAAGATGGAGAAGACTTGCAGAGTTTCGCTCTGAGTGGAAAAGAATTGTTGAGGAGGCAAGGGTCCTTCGTCGGTCATAGCGCCGTCAGAGATATAAAGATAAAGATTATATAAATACAGCAAGGTATGGAATAAAGTCTGAACTACCCACTGCTGGTACTCTAATAACAAAGGTCTTCTTCTTTTAGATGCCTCGGAGGATTATTGGGAAATTAAAAGGTAGCTAGGTATGTTTGAAACTCGTGGGTTTGAGTACGAATGAAATTTTTCATGAAAGAAGAGATATCGGATTAGGGCCATTTCAGCAACAAATGAAGCTTTAAAGCCAATATGGATGATTTTATTCGAAATTATGTAAGCAGCAATAAGGATTTTACGAAGGATTATGGGTCTTAAGTATTGGAAGCGAGTGGAATTCCATGGCTTGGTGGGGACCCAAAACTATACTACTCAAGTCCAGATAGGTCTTATAATAGTCATGTATATCTTTTGTAACTAATTGGGAGCTGATAGTGTTTGTCTAGTAAGTGTTGAAGTAGTCTGAAACGGCGAAAGGCTTCTTGTCGTTTTAGTATAATAAAAAATTATTTTAAAAAAAAGTTTTCGTTTTCATATTGTTACTAGCTATGTTGACCGAAATTTCGCTGAAAGGTTTCGACGGATTTTCTTGATTGATGGATTTTTAATGGATGTCCTGGATTTGAATTACATTAGTCAGACATTGTATCTGGAATCTGTACATGACTTTTTCCGGCTACCAAAGGTCACTAAAGCAGCTATTTGGTTTTCAAACATCAGAATTATTGAAATTGTTGATTTAATTAAAGCCAAATAACTTTATAAGTATGAAGTGGATGTACGATTTTATTGTTTTGTATGAAAAGAAATCATTGAAAATCGGCTCTACAAAACATAATGTATCTTAAGAACCCAATAATAAGTCCCTTCTAAAAAAGCATACCACTACAAACCATAAGGGGGGGGTATTTAGGTTGAGCGCATGGCAGATGTTTTATTATTTTTTTCAAGCCAACGGTTGTGCTAGGATGTTATAGCGTCATTGATCAGAATTAATTCATCTTCAATCACGAGTACCCATGAACCTTTTTTGGCCGCAGGTCTAGATCAAGGAAAATGTATGTATTTAAGGGACGTTAGGGCCGAGGATATTTTCATATTATAACTCTTTTAGTAAATAATAATTATGAAAATAGTATAATGAACATTATTTATTTATAAATGGTATTTTTGATACCAATTGTTATGTTTTATAATTTATTCTTATATATTATACTTAATTTTTTAACTAAAGTGGTTCCCTTAAAACTATCTAATGGGTTACTCTGTGAACCGCGGATCATAGGTTGTTGATCCCTCCACTATATAGAGATTGGGTAAACCAAGGAGGTCGATTAACGCCTGTAAAACAGAACAAATAATTTATCTTCAAAAGCTTACCTAAGAAGAGAATAAAAAAAAAACATTAAATTCAAAATGACGTGACAGAGTTTCGGGGCCTTCCTGAAACGTATAAAAGGGAATAGTTACTTTAAATAAGTTTCGAATAAAGGGGTCGGTACAAGGCGGAGTAAAAGATTAAAGAAAGCGGTAAGAGGATCAGAGAAAATCGGGGAGATAAAAAGGAAACCTTCTTTGTGTTCATGAGAGCAACGGACCGTAGCTCTCCGCCCTTTTAAAATAAAATAAAGGAAGGAGAATCGGCAAAGAAAAGAACTAGTAATGATAAAGTTTGAGGAAGGCTCACAAATGGCCCCGTTCGTTAGGTGGAGGCACTGGGAGGCGAGCACAACTTGCGGATCCCCTCTCTTCCCTTCACCTTACTTCATTACAACTTCTATCCTCTCTTCCCTTCTTCTCATCCGCACCTATTTCGACTGGGAACACTATCTTGTACCTAGGAAGGTAAGCTAATTACCGCGAATTTGATTATTTAGGATACTAATTGCCTGTAAAGATCAGCTAGATCTTTTTCTTACTTTAATTTTATGAACATGAAACAGGTATAAACTTGAAAGTCGCATTAAATTATTAAATAACGTACTCCCACTGAAGCATTAATAAATACACCTTTCATCCAGTCTGGATTATTTTTAAATTTGTGAATATTATTTATATTTAGGACTTGCCTGTGAGTTGTAGGACCAACATAATAATAATATTTTTTTTTTTAAATACCATAATTATCTGTTAAAACGAGTGTACTCTGTGACTTATACGAATATATAGAGGGTTCAACTAACTCAAAGTATATATTGCCCTTTCAACTAACTCAAAGTATATACACTAGTACTAATAGACAAATAATACAAATAAAAACATTACTACTACAACTCATAAAGTCATGGGTTCAGTACGTAGAAGAGACTGTACTGTTCTTGGACAACGGTTGTGTAGGGAGGTGATTTGGGGTCCAAGATTTCAAAGTGTCCATCCCCGGCTCTCAATAGGTTAACTAATATCTGTCACAGTTGAATTTAAACCCGGTACCTTTGTCACGGCAACAAAGTGATCAAAACTAATTACTGCGAATAGATTTATTTAAAAATACTAAATGTCTTTAGATACCAGTATTATATTTATTTATTATAATTTTAAAAAAAAATATATTTATTGAAATTTACAACTGTATACAAAATACATCAAGTAAATATAATGAGGGATTACATTGACATGAAAAGACAAGTAGAGAAACTACCCAGTGGTAGTACTCAAATAAAAAGTTCAGCTTAGAAGGTCACGAGGCCATCTTCTTTTCAGACGCCTCGGAGGATTATCAGGAATTGAAACTAGTGGGTTTGAGTGGAAATGAAGTTTGTCATGAAAATATTGATATCGGATTCGGGCCAAATCAGCAATAAACGGGACGTTAAGAACATTATGGATTACTTTTTTCGTAACAAAGTAAGGAGCATTGAGGATTTTCCGAAGGATTTTGGATTGTAAGGATTGAATACGAGAGGAATTCGATGGCTTAGTGGAGCCCCAAAGTTCTATTCTGTAAGTCCAGGCGGGTCTAATTTCATGTATATGAGTCTCTTGTAATTAATTGGGAGCTTAGAGCGTTTATCTAGTAAATGTTGAAGTAGCCTGAAACGGCGAGCTGTTTCTTGTCGTTTCAGTCTAGTATGAGGATTCCAAGTTAAGCGTTTGTCAAGGTGTAGTCCTAAGTACCGGATCTGTTCTACAGGACTTAGAGGGATGTTATTAAACGATACAGTGGGGCAGGAAGTCGCTCGTTTACGACGGAGGGTTTATTATAAAATAAATTTCAAATTAGAATATGAGAAAAACTACCATTTAAAACCCAAATAACGAAGGGCCAACCACGTAGGCACGTACTAGATAATAGTATAACGTAAAAGGCGTGATGTACCTGGAAAAAATGGACAGATCTTGAAGAGACACCGGAGAGAGAGGAGAGAAGTTCGGGTCTAGATAGAGCAGAGATGGAAGATATTTACCATGAAGGAACATAAAAACCATTATCTACCTGACAAGCCCTATGTGTATTTATATATACTCCCATTAAACACAGATACGTTGAAATTTAAATATGTGTTTGGCAAGACTATCAACCTGAATTATTTAAGGTCATGTTTGATTGAAAATATTAATTATATTCAAAATAAGTAATTATATTTGTAAACCAGTGTAGCACGAAAACCAATGGATGGTCTTAGGTTCAGTGCGTGGTAGAGGCTGTACTGTTTCTGAGAAAGGTTGTGCAGGGAAATTATTTGTCCTATATTACGTTTATCGCGCGGCCAAATTCTCCCCCTATTTTCCCTACCCAATTAACAGAGGCTGGGTAAGCCCCAGGAGGGTCCCAGGACCCATAGCCGGCCCGTATTTCTTATTCACCATACATTCATTATTAAACCATTGACGATTCTATTAAGGTATTAGGTTTTACTGATTAATAAATTAGTAAACACACAAACCACCTCTGGAAAAGAATCCAATATAAAACGGTTATGGACACTGAAATCCATCAACCAACTGAAAACCATCAATCCATCAAGTTTCACTAACAGTTAATCATCTTCACTAATTAATCATATATACATAAGATAACCAGTATCTTTAAGGATAGAACATACCATTTATAAAATGGCAAATATTTATTAAGAAAACAAAAGAAATTTATTGATCAAAAACAGTAAAAAAGTATTTTTAATTTATGAAATATAGCAATGAATCCATTGTATAAAAGAGTAAAATAAAATGTTAAAAAGTAATTATAAATAAAACGTATTCATGATGAAAATATTAGCTGATTTTAGTAAAACTAATTTTCATTAATGACGGATGGTGTCAACTAAAATGTTCTGGTCATCGTGATTGGAGTAAGTTTTAGGATATTTAAATTAAATGAAATATTTTTGTCAGTGCAACAATTTAATTTTTCCTTATCTCCATTGTTAAAATGATTAAGTGAAAACTCTCACTGACGAAATATCTTCTTATAATACGATTTACTAGAAACGTTTATTTAAAATATTGTTTCACAACTTGAGTCTGATTAACATTATCGATTCTTTGTACAAATTAAAGATATGTTCCTCTAACACTATCTAGTACATAGCAAAGAGAGCTAATTAATTAAGTAGTATAATGGAATTAAGTTATTTAAAGATACTAACAAACTATAAAGATTCTTTTTTTTACTCATCAACTACATCTTTACTCCTTTTACTTTTATGAATATTAACCGGATATGAACTGAGGCAAAAGTAAAAACGAATTTTTAACGTTTGAAAAACTTGATGGAAACCAATTCCTTTCACAAGGTTGACTACAAAAGGTTTCCCTTAAAAATCATCCCTGTCATCCAACCAATTCTGACCATCCTACTTTCACGGAACCAAAAGTATAATGAAAAACATGTTCTCTCAAGTGTTAATACTTCTTCAATATTTAAAAACATATTTTAACTAAATGGAGATATTTAAAAAATTGAGATTGATTATATAACTGAACACTGTTACTAGCCCGTATTTAAAATTTAAGTTCAGTAAAATTGAGTTCAGTAAAATTTAAGTTAAGTAATTATTTAATATATACTTTATACTTTATTTAAAAAATCTGTAACAGCCAAATATGTAAAAAGAGAATTGCTATGTCATACTTTAAAAATATATATTTTTTTAAATAAGTACAATGTATACAAAGTACATTACGGCAAATAATATGTTTTAAACAAAAGGAAAAATAAATGTGCAGAAGAGAAACATTTAAAATATAATATATTTAATATGGTGATATAAAAATTAGCAATTTTTCGATCAATAATGTACATTCAAATTTACCAAAACCAATTTTAAAAAGACACCCTTCAAAATATAACTGATACAATTTTACTCAATTACTAAAATATAAAAATAAAATTTCCTTCAATGGAACACTTTCCCTTATTAGAAAAAAATGTGACATTTGACTAAACACCAGCCAAGATTCCGTTAGGCTATCACACAAGAAAATTTAGAAAACGACCTTCAGCGAAATCGAAGCTGGGGGCGAGGAGTTGGCATTGGTCTGTATCAAGATGTGGGGTTCCATGCCCCCCTCACCGGTGTCGAAGTGATTCAGGGATAATTATAGCCTTATAATATTAAGGAGAGAGAGCAGAGTGGCTCAGTGCTAGAGCGCTGAGTTGCCATCCCGAAGGTCCTTTGTTCAAAACCCGCTCGATGGCAGACTTTTATTTAATCTGTAAGAGATGGTCCTATGAGATCTAAGACCCTCCTGTGGCTCATCCAGCCTCTATAAAGTGTGGTTCCAAAAATAAGGGGGGATCTGGCGGTTGAGCGTGATCTAGGACTAATCACCTCCCTGTTCTACCGTTTTCAAAGATACAACACAGTCTCTACCATTTACTGAACCACAGACCCTTCACGGGTTGTAGTGGTGCAGTTTTTTAAAAAATAATATTTAGCTATATAATATTTTAATATAATTGTAGCTACGATGAGAGCAGAGGGCAAGTGAAGTGAGCTAAGTAGTGGGGGGAAAATATATGGATTCCCTCCCTAGGCGACTTCTGCACAGGTCGTTTCCTAAATTGTCCAACTACAGCTAGTCGACTAAATGATATAAAATAATAAATATATTCCAAATATCATAACTTCATTAAAATCTTCCCTTACATACCTGGAGTGAACATACTTCAGTTACGTGGATAATATCCTGGAAATCGGCTAACCGAAACACCTTTGGAGACGCAGTGAAGTACCCTTCTACTAGAGCCGGGGAGGTGTATTGGAAAAGTTTTATTTCTGGTAATATCTGGAGTCTTCTTGAGCTGTAATAACTATCGCACAGAAGGGAACTAACTGCTATCAGGCCCAGCCACCGGGCCAACTTTCAGGTTGCGGGATACCGTCTTCTTTCTTGTCATCGCCACTGCAATTTCCTTCCTGAACCTATTGCAACTTTCATTCAACTCTTCTAATGAACAAACTTTTTTTTTATTGTTTTTGGTTTAAATCCCTATCTAACTGCTGTTTGGATTATATTAATTAAAACAAAATAAAAACAGACTTATTTAACAAAACCAGAAAAATTAAAAGATGAAGAAACAGGTGAGAAAACATAATTAAAATACTATTTGTTGAATAATATTAGTTGACCTTATTTATATGAGCAAGAAAATTGTAGGTCACAAAAAATCTCTTAGTAAGAACTGTATTTTTAAAGCCAACGTTTCTATGTTTATTAACTATGTTTAACTTTTTATTTACCAATAACTTACAGCTATCCTCATCACCCATTATCCATTCCTCCTGACCATGGTTTTAAAATATATTGCTATATCATTATATCATATATAATTTTTTCATCACTTCTTTTTTACTGTTTCCCTTTATATTATCATTTTTTATAACTCCATTAAATGTCTATACTTGTTTATAATTCTACACTATAATAGTTTTATAACTCTATAATTTTCTTTTATAATTGTCTGCATTCCTATCTTTTCCTAAGTTTTCATCTGCTATTAATTTGGTTTTGAATAATACCTCTTTTTTATTATATAATTCCATCCCCTTTGGTGTTGGTTCACTACAATCTATTATTACAGGAATATATCTTCATGTCACGTTTTTATTGATCATTTTTTATTACTTCTTGTTATTCATTATAAAATCCCTTAGTTATTTCAAATAAAATTCATTTTAAAAGAAATAACTTAAATTTTTTCCTTATAAAATTTGGCCCTGAAGAAGACCTGCAATGTAAATCGAAACTTTGGCTTTTAAAATTAAACAGTTCTTCTCATTAAGTAAATTTTTTCTGACCTCCATCCGGCCCTTTCTTCCTTATGTAGCATTTATAGTATACAGAAATAATTTCTAATTATAATGAATTAATCAGGTAGAGGCTTCCGCAAAACCTACTAAATGATAAAAACATTGCTCGGACCCCTTCAAATCGGACATACAAAGCTGACTCACCCCCATCTACTTGTAAGGCTGGATCAACCAACCTGCCAATGTTGTGATAATGTGAAAGATACGGTGAAGCGTTTGAATATAAAAAGTATCAAATAGAAACAATGAATTTGAATATCGAAACATGTTCGAAACTGTTCAAAGAAAATAATAAAACACAAAAGACGCTGATGTATTTAAAATCTTTGAGGTTAAGAAGAGGATTCTTCGCTTATGCCCTCAGCAGTCAACTAGCTAGATAAAATTTTAAAAAAAATTACTCGAATGGATATTTATCTATTATATAAATAATACAACTACCGAATCTTAATAATTTGGTATAGCAGAGAATAAAAAAAATAAAATGATGCAGGAACTAGCCTTAGGGTCAGACTAGTCGGAAATAACGCTTCCCTGGATTCTTCAATTCAGGACAAGTCACTCTCACGCGACAGAAAAGTGCACTTTACACTTAATGCATTCACAAGATACCTTCATACTCTCACCTCAGCACCACCTTCCCTGTGAAGATCCAAAGTTGGGAGGTACAGAATATACTTACCTTATCTCAGTTGTCCTGAGAATACGAGGTCTCTAGCTCTGGGCCAATCACTCGTCTGGTGTATAGCAGATTCAAAAAAATTAATAAAAAAATTCCTTGACGCTGGAAATGGTAGTTGAGTAAGATAGAGAAGAGAATTAAATAAATAAATAGATTAATGGTTACTGTATAATATCTAGTAAGGCATTAAAATGTATATGGCCTAAAATACTATTAATTCTAGTTGTCATGTTAATATGAAGCATAGATATGTAAAAAAACTCAACAGATTTTATGTAGGTTTTATTTAACTTTAAATACCTTCCACACTGTTAAGCACCCTGCATTCCGAAAATCCCCCCCCCTCCTCTTCCTCCCCTAAGCCCTTAAAACGTAGTAAATCCAACCTAGCGTTACATTAAAAATTTGGGTTGAGTTTCATTAGGAGATAAATTTCTTACATATTTATAGTTTTGAAGTTAATCGTAAAGCTTCAAATTTGGATTTATCGGCTTTTATGTAACGCAAAACTTTCTTTCGCAGCACCGAAAAATCAGGATTCATTGGAAAAGTGAAGTAAAAGAATAAAATCGATCAGTTAAAATTAATAAAGCGATAAATAACTAAACACTTAAAATTACAGATGAGGTAATATATTGTTAGACAATTTAGAAAACGACCAATTCCGAAATCGAAGGAATAGATGGAGAGGTGTGCTGGGAAATTGGTTACCAAGATTATAAGTTACTAAGGTTATATTCCACTATCAAGAAGAGGGGTGCGAATGACAATTTCGCCGGTGCTCAATTAATTAAAGTATAATAGCCTTATCATTTTTAGCCATGTAATGTTATATTCTATTGTCCTATAGTTATAGCAATGATAAGGACAAAGAGCCAGTAAAGCGAAATTCCCAATGCATGGCCAACCCGAGGCGACTACTACGCATGTCATTTTCGAAATTGTAAGGCAATAGCTAAGTAATGATAATAAAACTAATACATAATCATAAATAGTTAAATTGAAATAGAAAAACATATATAAACCTGATATGACTCAGTTATATGCAAACGTTCCTGAGATACAGTCTTTCAAGTTAAAAACTTATTTTCCAAAAACTGAAAAATATTTACCAAGTTTCTAGGGCACATTGACAAGAGTTCTCGGGCACATATAGATTATTTCCATCTAGTATAGCCTAAAAAAAACTTTCATTGAAATTCGTAATTCACATCTGGATACATACTCAGAAATCACGTTTCGCAAATTTCATATCCCTGTTAATCGAGGAGAAAAAGTCATTGAGATCATATTTGCTCGAAACTGGTGCAAAAAAACAAAAAGGCAATGAAATCAAAGTTTAAGGACATTATCATTACAAAATATACTTTTTTTTTTGGCCAAACCTCTTTCTCTAAAATACTTTTTTAAAAGATATTTTAAAATAAATTAAACTTAGAAACTCAGGAGAAAATATATTATTTTCTAATTTAAAAAATATAAAAACATCAATCAGAGAAAGAGACAAATTCAATAAAAAGAGGATTGATTTAAGCCACTGTGAGAAGGAGAGAGGCTGGACAAATGTAGAAAATGTCAATTGACAAGAAACCAACAGCCAGTTCCAACAGATCGCTCATGTCAGGGAAGGTCTGTCTTTATTGAACTTCGTCCGATTTATCTCGCTACTTAAGACTATGACAAACTCTTAATAAGAGGATATCGTTTCTTTATCGTCACATCCAATACAGTAACAGAATTACAGTTCTCAATTAAAGTTTCAGGATCAACCACACAAATAAGATGAATGAATAAATCAACCCGGATAATGAATATCCACATTCATCGTTAACTATAAAGCCAGTTGAAATGATGATTATAATGAAGCCAAAATCCAGAATTATCAGATTATGATGTGTGCTGAATCTGACCTATTTTATACAGTGCAAAACATAACAACGAAACATTATTTTAAATATGTATTCTATTTGAATATATGTTTCAAAATTGTCCAACAACCGAGTAAAAGCTTATAGTCCAAAATACCTTAAATTAAATAAATATTTTGGATTTTATAGCAATCATGGTATTTTTAGCCTCTTTGGTTATGCAAAGTAAAAATAGAAAGAACGAAAGTTGTAGATAATTAAATTTCCAATTGAATAAGTAGGCTCATATCGCTGCAATACAAATCCAAAGAGTGAAAACAAATTTCAAGGTTTGTTCAAAATCAGGGCATATCTTTAATTGTATTTTACGTCGTTTTGAATCTTATAAATGCCTGTAAATGAGTTCTGTATAGGTCGATAGAAAACGAATTTTTTTTTTCCACATTCAATACTTTGCATAAGTATCAAAGATATATATTTTAAACCATCCATTGAAAAGCCACAGCTACCTAAGCCATGGATTGATTAAAATATAAATAACTTTTTAATTACATAAATCCTATGTATGTTTTAATGATGTTAATTTCCTAGTTTATTGAGATAAGATTATAAGATATATCCAACTGTAAAAAGGACATTTTTCAAAGTTGACGAAAAAGATCAAATTTAATTTACTAAATTGTGGTCAAGGAACCAGAATCTGTGAGCGCAATGATATTTTCAAGTACGATGATAAATGAAAATATAATATGCATTAAAGACAGAAAATAATACTTCTCTATAGTTTTATACTGATTTTTATACTCAGAAATGAAAATATTCGCCAAGCCTAAGTAATCCAAAAGAACATCAGAGTCTGGTAGTCATGATAACGTTGAACGTATAAAGAAAACTGTGACTAGTAGTTATGTCAGAGAAAGATGTACCCAACACATTAGCTCCTCTAACAACTTGAATGCTCCGCAGAGTATTGTTTAAAGCCATACTTGAACTGATAAGTGGTGTTTCAGCTGTAACCTAATCATTAAACTACACATAAGTTATAAACACGGGGATCGTAAAACACTTCATAAGTCGTATGTACCTGTATCTATAACGAAATACCAGGTATTATTAATAACATTAATGATAACTCTCGTATTAATCTTATTAATTATAAATTGAGCTAATGCTTTTATTTAAGCATTTAATAATTTTTTTTTTAAACCAACAATAATGAATTTACTTAAATAGTTGTAACTGCAAAAACTGACCTTAGAGGAGCTTGACTTATTTCTTCTAGTACCATTCTCCCTAAGATGCTTCCTTCTGCCGAAGGTTGGCGATCGTCATGATGGTTTGAATCTTGTTGACTGCTGCTCTGAAGAGGTTGTTTGATGAACAGTTAACCCATTCTCTCAGATTGCCGAGTCACAACATTCGTCTTCTTCATATACCGCGCTTTCCTTTGTTCTACCCTGCATGACAACTAGCAACATTTCATATTGGTCCCTATCATAATGTAACCTATGTTTTCTGATTTTTATTTCATTGTTTAATTTCTATTGTACTGAGAATCTTCGCAAAACTTAATCGTTTGTAACTCTATCAATGTACGATATTCTCAATATCTTTATATACAACCACATCTCGAAGGCTTCTACTTTTATATGGATGGCAACCTCTACACCGTACAACAATATTGATTAATACATTTATCTGTTACAGAAAAACTAGTTAATATTCATAAAAACGTAGCGTTCGTTTTCAATTCTTGCTTCCAGTTCGTTAAAATACTCGTTGTTACTGATAATCAGTGAGCCCAAATATTTATACTGGTACACTCTCTGGTCTCATTAGAGGTTTTTATTATCTCTAACGTAACCAATCAACAAAGCAGGGTTATGAATATTGTAAATCGTGTATAATGAACCTGGAGTTTATAATAGTCGATATTATCCTGATCAAACCCCGGGACGCTTTTGAATTATACAATTTCATAAACAGTTTAAGTGTTAAATAATAATTAGTATATAACTATATTAATTTTCATTTTGAAAGAAATGTAACCGGTTACTAGATTAGATTAGAATAATCGTTTAATCTATTAGAATAGTCGCAATCTGCTCTCATTAACAAATTGTTTAGTGGATACCGTGAATAATGAACCTGGAGTTCATATTAGTCCACACTATTCTGATCAAACTTCACTTTTGAATTAGACAATATTAGAAACATTTTAAATGTTTAAATAATAAATAATTCATGATTATATTAATTTTCATTTTGAAAGAATTTAAACCGGTAAATTTTTTTAAGGTATTACCTTATTCCGAATTACTAAAAAAAAACCTGTATCTATACAAGGCATTAATGGACTTGGGTTCAGTATAGTGGTACAGACTGTATTAGTTCATATGGTTGAACAGGAGGAGGATTTGTCATAGATCAAGCGCCGGATTTTCCCCTTATTTTGAGTACACACTTTACAGTGGCTGGGCGAGCCACACAGGATCCGACCCTGTCAACAAATTACGCAAAACCTGCCACAGCTGGATTTGAACCCAGACCTCCAAAGTACTTAGCATAATTACATTACTTCTTCTTCTTCCCATGGCTCTACAGCCCTTGCAGGGCCCTGGCCTCCGCAACAACGCCTCTCCAGTCCTCCCTTTCAGCAGCTCGACCTCTCCACTGTCTGATCCCCATCCTCTGCAGATCGTTCTCTACATCATCCAGCCATCGCAGCCTGGGCCTTCCTCTTCTTCTTTTGCCTCCTGGTTTGCCATATAATAGCTTCTTTGGGTACCTATCTTCTCCCATTCTTTCTACGTGCCCAAGCCATCTTATACATCTTAATTACATTACTACAGCACGAATAAAAAGGACATTCGGTGAAACTTGTAACAAAGCCAAAATTAAGTAATTCAAGAGTAATCAAAAAGATGAAATGTTATTTCAAAGCCTAACAAGGTCTAACTTGTATAAATTACATTTAATAAATCATTTCTTCCGGAAATTCCAAAAAAATAGTTGTTTGCCGAGCTTGATGTAGGGGACATTTTGCAAAGGCATTAAGGTAGCGATGTCCACTGGAAGAGCGGAAGAAGTAGTTGTGGCGGTAGCGGAGCGGTCGGTGAAGAAATGGCCAATTTATATTCATGACCTGGCACAACCTCCGACTCGAATTCTAATTACTGGGCCCATTCCACCTGCCATCAGCTTTATAGCCATTTTACAGCTTTTTTCTATCTGTTTCGTATTATCAATTATCAGCTTAACCAGCTATTCATAAATTTAAGTCCTATGAATCATAATGGCTATTACGTTCCAGAGAAAAGACCTCGCAGGCTAAAAGCTTGTAGTTAAATCAGGCATTTGTAATACGCATTAAGCTTCCTTTGCGACTTGATGTCGATTTAACAACCAAAGTAAACTTATTCGATAAAAGTTAAGTTAAAAGTTATAGATTGTTACGATTGGAACTATAAAAAAACATATGGTCCACTACTTTAAACTTCGAACTATGGAACAATGCCCAGCAACATTTTCGAGAAAGAATTTTAAGAAAGGTGGTTCTTTAATATACCTTTCTCAACGCTCTCTAGAACAGCGTGACGGATATCTGGCTATTGATGAATGTTGCGATTATTACTGTGTATCACATCTTTACTGGGAAAAATATTAAATTTTAAATAATTTTAAGAAGATATTGTCCTTTTTCACTGACTTGTACACACTATCAGAAGCAAGAATTTCTCATTGCCAGATATTTTCGTTATTGAAAATATTGTGCCAGACACCATTTTTATTTTATTGTAGGAGTAATTTTAATATCATTTTATCATATATAAATACGTGCAACATTAATTTGCCAGATATTAATTCGATTATTTACTCAACAGAACCAGCTTTCTTAAATTAAAATTCTATTTTTTTCGGCGATGATCAAATTATATTGGATCTTTCGTACTATAATTATATTAGATTTCAGACTGAAATGATATAGAAATAAATATATTGTACCCACAAAAACACAATATTAGAGAACCAGGAAGTATGTAAGGCTTTTAATCCATTCGAAAACCCTCAACTCCTCCTAGCCTGGGAAGACTGCTTCGGTATTCTCGAGCAATAACCTAGACATCACAAACTCAAATCAGAGCATACTCCGCTACACGGAGGAATCAAAGCCTATCAATCAGGTTTATAGTGAGCTAGGTCTATGAAATAATGTAAATTAGGACTAGAGCGATACTCCAACATATCAACAAATCTAACCAAGAGGGTAATCGAATCAACAAGGAAGCAGATGCGCAATTATGAAATAAACAAGAATGATATTCAATTTGTGAAAGGATAATGCTGAGTTTCCCCAAAACCCTAAATTGATAGAGAAAAATATCGAACCCATAGCGCCATGGTCCGTTAGCAACCACCCCAAGAATATAGGATCCTTAATTATAGTTAATAATGTTTAGATAAAGCTCCTCCACTGAATACAACATCAAAAAAAGTGAATAATTCAATTGACTAACTTTTTTTCAAAGGATATTTTGTTCAGGTAGGCTTCCACGGTCGTTAATATTCTTCTTATATTCTACTTCCGGGATAGATCGTGTCATGTTGGTGCTATAAACAAAGCTTTCGCTCATCGTGCTGTGAGCTTGGTTTATAGCACCAACATGACACGGTCCATCCCGGAAGTAGAATATAAGAAGAAAGGATATTTTATTTGAAACGGTCGTCAAACGGAAAGGCTATTTAGTAAAACAACTTTATGAAATCAAAAGATTTGTATCCAAAATAATTACCCTCAATTGCTATACATTTTTCCCAACACGTTACCAAATTTTCAATCCCAGAACAGAAAAATCATGTAATTGTGTGTAAAAATGTGATAAAATAAAGACTAGAAATGCGTTATTGACTTGAGAATCAATTTAAAAAATTTACTCTTTAGTAAGTTGTCCGAATTTGAGAACAGATGAAAATCTTGTAGCCTGTAGCACTACAATCATGTAGGTTTTTGGAATGTTTTTATGGGATGTGGAAACTAAGGAAGTTGGAAAACGGCACTTTTTAGGACAGTAAAAAAACTTATTAAGGTACATTCAAAATGTGTGCAGTCAAAAGTATTTTACCTCTGTCATTATACGCTGTTTTAGTGCCTCAAAGATGGGTCCAAGTGAAGTTTATCAATTACCAATCATAAAGCGAACGCTATAGATCGAGAACAAAAATGTTTTGTTTTTTCATTCGATACTTTGGGTTTGTATCGAAGATATAAGATAATTATTAATATATGTTATTATATCTAAACAACAAATCAGCAATAAAGCATAAAATGCTAAATCGGAGATTCTCGAAGAAACGCGAGGATCGTAAACAGGTAGTAATAAGCCAATTAATGATGAACTTCTACAATCTCGAGATTACGCTTGTGGAGAAAATTAGAGTAAAAGTTTTTATGCCAAGAATGTAAATGATTAATAAAGAAAAAGGTTCAATGCTAGTTATAAGGAAAGTTTCGTAATAAAGAAAGCGGGTTAATAAACATAAAACATGGCGCCAACGAACCGGCAAGATGGAATTCCATTAACTTCAAGGATTAACATTCACCAGTCCCTTCGGCTAACAAAATTAATTTTTATAAAACCGAATGGGCTCAATATTAAAGTAATTACCGGCTGCGTAAACAGTATTTTCTTCTCTTATGAAAATATTTTACTAAAATAAACGAGTAAGTAATAAAGTTTTAGAAATAAAATAAGTAATTTGTAAGTTTAATCAAGAAGAACTAATACTCCTTACAAGAACTGAAGAGATTTTTTAAATTATATTATTAAATTTATAATGTAAATTAATTAAATAGGAACGAAAACTTTGAAAAGTATTTAAGTTCACACTCTTTCGCCAACAGATATGACTGTTAACAGATTAAATAATTTATTTAATCTGCTAACAGCCGTAGATGGACTGAAGATCCTCCTAGGGCTCATCCAGCCTCGAAAAGAGTAACCTAATTTGGAAAAAAAAACCCTGACTATTGAGTTTGACCGCAGCCAAATCGCTTCAGTACTGAGCCCAAGAACTCACATGGGTTATAGTAATGCAGGTTATTAAGCATTAAGTAAGCCAGAGAGTTGTTTAAAAAAATAGATAATAATATCTGTAAGTAGCCCATAATCTTATCCTACAAAAAAAATATATTATTTCCGCTGCCATCAGCCAACCTTTTAGTAAGTTCCGGGGCGCATCACGAAATAAACTCTGACCTTTCCTGATGTTATCACGTTTATGATCCCCGGTGTTCTTATTTATTGAAAGGTCAATGTAATCGAACCTGCGGCTTTTTTAAATATATTAAATGTGGTTACTTTTTTATTACTGCATATTAATTTTATTATACAGTCTTGAATTACATTTAACTAAACATGAGCCTAAAAAAAACAACATTTTACAAGTGTCTTTAGTAATTGTCTATAATCTGAGGCTTATTGGGCTCAGATTGGCATATTCCTAGGTGAAACTTCCTCATTTTTGTCTTGGCCTTTCGAAGAGCTGAATCCATGATGAACACCAAAATGAACAGTAGGTGACGGTAAGTGGCGGTTTATATATATATATATATATATATATATATATATATATATATATATATATATATATATATATATATATATATATATATACCGCAAACCTACGTACCTTTTAAGGGCTGATTCGTCTTTCCTTAATTTTATTAATTTTTGTATTTTGTAAAATTTATTAATCTTCAACTTAAATACAATTTAATAAAAATAATTTTTAAAAAATAAAGAGAGAACCCGTAAAAGTGATTAATTTATCGAATTTCATTGGTGCACACTGTAAACATATTTATAGAAAGAAATTATAATTAAAAAAATGTTAATTCTGCTGGAAATATTTGAATTAAAACAAATCTATAATATTAAATCTAATTGGATTAAATTAAACATATTGTTACGTTTCGTAATGAACAAAAATACTTGTAATGAGTAATTACAATTAAAATGAACAAAAAAGAACAGTTCATAATTTTCTCTTATGACGCTATAACTAAACTATTTGACTATAAACAAAAATGTTCAATTGATAAATTAAAAAAAAGAATGTTTGAAAAAAAAAATGAAAATGTCTTATGGCCACATGGAAACAGTTAAAAAAAACACAGAAGAATAAAAATTCCTTAATCTTTTACCCGTCATCATGCTAACTAATAATGAATGAGCAGCTAGGATTATTATGCTAGTGATTTATGAGGATAGACTAGGAAATGAGCCAGTGCTGATGTACTTAGTGTTGGACTAGTCTTAACTATAAATTTGTATTTATTTATATAAATATATATTTTTATGTTTATAAATATATTTTAATTCAACATTTTTTTTAGATTTTACTACAAAATTAGCACCCCTTTGCTATACGAGTACAATTATCATCTACAATTTTTATTCAGATCCGGGCGCAGTGATACAATCCTGCAATACGTTCAGGTCTTGCGGAATGGTAGCTAACCCCCGACTTTTGATAACTCCTATAATGTTATGTATCTGTTCAAATAAACATATGTATTTATTATTTTCTAAGCAAATTATCAAAACAGCAAAAAGTATTTTTATGTTGAAAATTTTCTTAGAGGATTTTTAAATCCGAAATACAAATTTAGTAAGCCATCATAAAATACAAATTAAACATTAATAATGGAAAATGAACATCAGATAATCAACTAAAAGCTCTACATAATTTTAAAAGCTAATTTTAATTAAAATATATTAAGTCATCAATACAGATAATGTATTGAAATTAAGATTTAGTATTTGTAAACTGGCTTGTTACGAAAAAACACATTCGAATGGAGGTATATTCATAATAAGATATATTATCGAATAATAAGGTAATTAAATGTTAAGAAGAACATGATTTAGTTACGAATTTTTGTGATATAAATATTACAGATGATTAATATTATGAAAATAATGTAACAATAAAACTCACAACAAAAACAAAGGAAATAATATAAATCAATCGTATTTCTAGATAAATCCAACCGTATAACATTCGAATCAATATAAAACATGGCAAAATAAAAATTATTTGAGATTTGAATATAAATTAAAACGCTTAAATGTAAATTAACCAATAATAAAATGAAAACAAATATATATATCGAAGATCGTCAATATGATCAATTTATTTCTTTAATAAGAATCATTTATTTATATATACATATATATTTGATTCGTAGAATATTTATAAATAAATAAAATTATGCTTGAACATTTAAGTTAAAAAATAAATTTAAAAAGTAATTTCAATTAAATAATCAACGAGCAATTGAAGTTATTGAAGCACAAAAAAATTACAGTGACATTTAAGTTATGTTAATTACAAAGTACCCATTCATTAATATGACATTACTATATGACTACTCAAATGTCATTTATTAACTTCTGAAAGAGTATTAGAAAAAATCATTGTAGGGGAACCTTATTGATATGGAGCAACAAGGTGGTAGTATTGCTGTATATTTAATTTGTATTAAAATGTTTTACTAGTTAGGTTTAATCATATTTCTTAATGCTTAATTTAGCTTATTTTTAAAATGATTAACGGTGAATACCTAGATCAGAATAAACTTCCCTAAATTCGATAAAGAATCATATGAGAACATTATATCAAAAACAGTTAAATCTTACACAAATAAAAAAACAAAAATATAAAGAATATGACATTTTTATAAATCCGTTTTCGTCCGCATTACGTCTATCAAATAATTACTTTATTTGTTATGTAATTCTTCACAACACCAATCAATGGTATAGAATAGTTTATTATAGCTGGGGGCTGTATTCTAACTGAATAATCACCCAGTCACGTACTTCAGAGATACATTTCCCCAATGTACATTTTAGAGACAGTTGCGATTTAAATAACAATGCAAAAATAAATTCTAACAAGGCCATAGTTCTTCTACTCTGCAAGTGGTACACCTTCAGTTGCGGACTAAAATGCACCACTCTTGCATAAAAAATATACGGAAAAAATTACTTTAGTAAAAACTAAAAGGGAAGAGCGCAGCAGGGTATCTCCTGTCAAAGGCGGAGATAAATGGAAAGGCGGGTCCTATGCAATCCTGTTACTTCCAACACTCCAGGAAGTTAATATGAAAAAAAAATCATAAAATATTGTTGGCTTGAAAGTGTGAGCTCAACCGAGATTTCCACGAATTGGATGAAATTTATTCTCTACCTTGCCAGAACCCAATTCATGCTCCAGTATTGACAGGCTCGTGAAATTATCAATATTTATTCTATAGACAGATGATTGGCAGCGGGACGTGGTCTTCGTACATACGTTACCAGCTAGAAGGTTTCCCAACTTCACGTTGTTCCAAACCGTGGTTTCTTTGGAGCACTCTATTTGGGGCGGTGCACCAGTGTCCTTTGAAATTACTATTTATATTCCATACTAAAATATACCCATTCTTACAAATCTATATGGTTCACGAACAGTGATAAATTGGCATAGATCCGAGTATTATGGCAGGGTCAACAAGCCGACGTGGAACTATATTTCTGTTATCAGGAAGCTGACGATTCCTGGAACAAACCACTGATTCTCGGAGGGTGTTGAGTCATACAATTTACTTTCATTGCTGTATTCCCAAAAAAAAAAATATTTCTTACAACACCTCCAAAAATAGTTGTCTACAATTATGTTGCAGATTCTATTCATGTTCGATGTACAGCAGCCACAAAGAAAAATGCAGCACAATACCAACCGGTTCCAAGATCACAGATCATCATAAAAAAACAGTAATTGACATCATTATATTTTCTGTTATCACATTATAAATATATAATCTACACCATGACTTTCATTCTTGTATCCATCAAATCTCACTTTAAACAATTCTTTCTAGATAGGTTCATGGCTCTACCTACAGTGTCCACTATTTTAGAGAGACGGCTCCTGTCAAAATACTCCACACAACGTTTCTCGAATCTTTATGTTTTTTAGTCCTACGTTTTTCACAGCTGGAGGAAGTTCGTGGTGGAGATGGCGTTGTTGTGTCAAAATAGGTGAATGTTTTTTATGTGTATACTGGTCCCTCAGATTATCAATTTTTAAAAAATATACTGCTTATAACAATTGTAATATTCAATTTCGAATAGCGTTTAAACTTTTAAATTATAAATAAATATGTTCTATGATTATACGTGGTGTTATGGTTAAGATCGGGAGGGTGGTAGCTCGCTGTGCAAAGTTCTCAGTTGCTATGGCGTAGGTTCTGGATTCAAATCCAGCTGTGACATATAAATTATTTAGTCTGTTACCAGCCATAGATGGACCCTCCTGGAGCTCACCTGATCTCTGTAAAATGAGGGCCCTTCATTGGGGAGAAACCTGGCGTTTGAGCTTGTCTCGGACAAATTACCTCTGAGCTCAAACGTTGTCCTAGAAACAGTACAGACCCTACTGTGTACTGAACGCATCGCTGTGGTGGGCGATTTTATGGTTATGATAACGGAATAGTTAAATACCTGTATTAATTAGGATTTAACATGTTTGAGAATGCGATGTCCTTAACTGATTAAAATAATTTCATAATGCTGGGTAAGCTAAACAATGTTCTCAATATACAACAACAACTTACTAACCTAGTAGCGTGAGGAAACTCAAGTAGGAAATTCGCTAAAGTAAACAAGAGATGTTGACCGTATTATACAAACAGTTGCTGTCGCCTCTGCAGTCACCGTCCTCTAATATTAAGAGGCTAACTTTAGGAGACAACGGGAGCAAATATTACCTCTACTTCTCTATCTCACCCGTTGATCTTTATAACTAACTAAGATATCATTTTTTTACTATAGTTTACCTGGTTAGAAAATACCATTCCGAGTGCAGAACATCCGAAATCCACTCCAATTCGTCTATTTTTTAAATATGATAGGTGATAAATACAGTTAACTAATTAGTTAGTTAGTTAAAAAAATATATATATACATTTTTTAAGTAATGAATCCTCAAGCGAAACCTGTTCGTATGGACACCCCTAACCCCTTCAATGCCCGTCGCATGAGCCATCAAATATTCACAGTCAAATCTTTTAACGTAGGAGATCAAAAGTTAAGGTGGGGGCTTATATTTCGATATGGTTTTCTTGGCATTTCGAGAGATCCAAACATGAAACTAACTTGGCACCTTAAAATCATGGAACGATTGCAAAAGCCTTTACAATACCAATAAATGATTGCTGGCCAAAAGTGGGGAAAAGGTTTTGACAAATAGTAGAAGGACCTCCGCAACTCTCCTCATGATGTTCGGTACATAAATGTGATGTATCCAATGATGTTTTTATTTCTAGAGCGTTCGCGCAGATTCTTATTTGCAAAGAACTCTAGCTACTCGTTGAAACCAATAGTTCACATCTCACACTAACCATCTAAACAAAAGCATTAATCAGAGTCAACTATAAGAATGTTGCAGAGTCCATATTTATTTGGTTAAGCTTCTTGGAGTAATGTTCTTCGTTTTTATGTATGCCAACGACTGGTTGGTTATTTTTCTGCATTTTAGAGACATAAAACATTAATATAAACCATAAGTCTTTCTGAGATTTTGCTATTTTTATTAAAGCTTATTAAATTATATCTCAAAAAGTATATATGCATAAATATTTACAGTTTTTTTAGTTATTAATACAGAAGAACTGGCGATGGCGGGCTTCCTAGGCTAGGACTGATTCCTAATGATAAAATGTAACTCTGATATTCATCAACTGCTGGAATAGATTAAAATATACTGGAAGGCTACGATCCTAATAAATAACACTTTTGATAGTGCATGATCTATCAGGAAACACCCTCTACGTTCAATCATGGATTAAATAATTAGATGAAGAACCCCGGAAGTCAATTTTCACTAAATCATTCTTCATACTTCATACCTCTCTCACCATATTCATGCCAGCATAGGACATAAACGGATGAAAAGAAAAACTTATCATATAAAAGGTCAAAATAGACAGGTCCTTCTCAACTGACCGAGCCAACCTTCACGGGTTCCTGCAACATTAACATTAAGTTGAGCGTTTGACGTTAAGCGTATCTATTATTTAAATAAATAACTATTCAACTGATCCAACTGTTTGCTCCACCAGCCAGGTACAGTATCCTTATTCCTTCCCCGAAGTATTATATTATTTATGATGCCGTCAATGCATGGATGTGAACTGACAAGGTTGTATTATTTAAATGAATAAATATTAGTCTAGAATAACTGATCACTCTACCCTCCACATGCACTATGCTTGCACTAAGCTGCACTTATCCCATGCTCTGAGCTGTAGATTGTTAATATGGCGCCAATGTATGAATGCGTACTGCCAATATTGTAATAGTTAAATAAATAAATATTTCTCTAGTATAACTGACTACCTTGCTCACTCCATACACTACTATTTTCCCATGCCCCAGATGTAGATTGTACCAATGCGCATTTACAAGGCTGTATTATTTAATTAAATAATTTCCCGAAGTTGTATTGTTTAAGATGGCCTAGATGTATGGATGCCAACTATTAACAAAAGGTTAGAACTAACTATACCACAACAACAGATGAAACAGAAATGCTCAGCCAGTCGTTTTCGCTGAGTATTCGGAGGATTCCAAGACTTTTCCAGTTCATTTCCTCAAAATGTGAAGGCAAAGCCTGGAAACTTTATCAAATCGTGAAAAGCTGACAGGATATAGGGAAATATTATAAATCAGAGCGGGTGGTGAGCCAGATGTGAGAGTGGCCGGGGAGAATAATGATGAGAGGGAAGACTGCAATGCGGCCGGGCCTCAGGTCCCACCCTGTCTCCCTTCTTAACACTAACTCCCCCATCTCCGTCCATTTTATATATTTAGCTAAATCCTCTGTTTTTATGGCCCCTCGTCAACTTCACAGATTTATGTCTGTGTTTGTGAGTGTGTGTTTGTATATACATAGAGTGTGTATAAAATCCACATACTTTCAACATATAGATATATATGCTCATGTAAATACATACACATACATACATATGTATATACAAAATACATACTCGTGTAATCTCTATTCTGAACTAACTGTAAACATATTTAGTGGGGGAAATTCTTGTACGTTCGCGTCACCAACATGCTCGTGACGTATTGCACGAGTTATACAGATTGTGCATGAGTAATATAATTTGTTTTTATCAACTTCAGTTTAAAGGTTTGGGATTCTATTGAATTAAGAAAAATGTCGTTAATAATTGTGCAATTGATACAAATAATAACATAACACATCAATAACTAATTAAAACTATTCGCTATACTATTTAATGTTAGTAATAGGTAAATGGCTTGTTTTAAGAAATGATTGAAGTACAAATGGTTTAAGTATCGTTGAACTTAACGATGATAACGCTAAAAATGAAAACAAACTTCGTTAATATCTATAAAAATACATATAAAAGATATTGATAATATAAATTAATAAATATTTCAATTAAATTATTGAGCTTGTGCAGCCCAGTATGTTTTAATTAAAAAATAAACAAATTGAAAATATACAAAATTATTCATCGGAATGGCAGTCCTTGTGAAAACCAGACTAATTTTAATAGTTTAAAGTGTCGGTCTATGTGATAATCAGACTAATGTTAATGATATTAAATAGTTATTGCTGTAATTACTATTTATTATTATTATTAGTCGTAAAGATCCTAAAGTGGAAGGCGCTAAGTATAGATGGTTCACATTAGGGGCTTCTTATTCATTTAATTTGCCCACCAGGCTTTAATTTTTTTCAAGAAATAACTATTTATATATACTTATTATAATTTATATAATATTAGAATACTTACATCATACTATCATACTATTATACAATTATTATACTATTTCTAAGAATTTTTTTTTTCGGAACCAGAAATTTTGACCTGATTATCAAATATTCCTTACCTACTAGCAGGAACAAAGTAAAAAAAAAGCTTAAATATCCAATCTCTGTATCTTTGCGAAACATATTCCTGACTGTGTACAAAACTTAATATGATGAGGATATGGCGAAAAATATCTAAATCTTAAATCTAAATCAAAAGCAGTAAAAAATAATAGTAAATGATAAAAATACGATATTTCGAAAATTCAATTTCATTTCATTAGATATTATTTATGTGATACGTACATTAGCGCAAGTATCTACTGGCACTTGATTAAGCTTTTTGTTTAGGCAATTCAACTCATTTTCAAATAATTATTAAGATTGTTACGCATAAATTATAAAATAATTAAGATCCAATGGAATATATATATGCTGCTTAATATTTGTTTTTTCATTAAATTTAATATCCAGGAATCAAAATATAAATGGAGATAGGCCTATTACTACGAATTGTAACACCTTTTTCGAATCAAGACATTTCGACTTAATTACCAATACGTTCCTCACCTGGTTGCAGTAGTAAAGTGAGAACAAGCTAAAATATCCAATTCCTGGATCTTTGCTAAAAATATTTCAAGTGCCCACTAGAGAGATACGCTCGTATTATATTACTGTCAACAAAACAAAGCTTGGGGCGAAAAATCGGGACAGTATGAGAGAAAATATATCGAAATTTGTGTGTATAGGACTCAAATCTACAGCGGTAAAGAAAGCATATTAAATGATGAAACTAGTATATTTCGAAAACACAGTTTCATTTGGTACTATTGATATGTTACATTTACATCAGGCCAAGTATGTACTGATTCGAACAAGATCAGTAGGAAGATGAATTAAGAAGGTCGGACAATATGTTTCAGTTTCATTAACACATCAAAATATCCAGAGATAATACTTGAATAACAAGTGAAGTGACTTAGAGCAAGGTTGATATCTCTATTTGACGAATCTGTTTGGACTGTTAGTGTGAGATGTGTCGCACTTTTATTCATTGTACCGATTTTCATTTGGTATGTGCCCTGATGATGCTGTTGTAGAATTACCGAGACGTTGAATGGTTGTTTTTTCAGTGTTTTAGAGGATTAATGTTTTTTTTTTCTCATTTTTCCTATTGCACCGTATTAGTTAAAGCTCGTTGTCCTTAATATTTCTATTTTAATTTCCATTTTATTAAATGGATAAATATTCAATAAGTCTTCTTTCACCTCCGACTAATTGCCTTGCTCCATTTTCGTTTTTGCATACCAAACACTAGCGTTAATGTTTAAAAAGCTGATATTCTATGAAGAATGAAGCCATAGCCATTCCCTACACAGAGATAAAGCCAGCTACTTCAGTTATCTCTGGGGTTGTTGTGTCATACTCTCGAGTCACAAGGGATACCAAATATTTAAATTTTGCCATAGAAGCCGGCTCATACCGCTGAATTATTATGCTAATATATACTTTTAAAGATTTCAAAACAGTCTGTGCTAGGAAAAAACAAACCTAAAGCGAATAAATATATTATAAAGTAAGAGGTTTTAGTAAAAGATTTGAATAGCTAGAACACATAAAGGTACAGTATCCATTTGAATTGCATTACACTTACGAAAACTTTTTACGTATATATCTTCACATCAAAAGTGCAAATAGTGAATTTAACCCATCAAAAAAAAAGCATATTTTGAATTTTTATTCTTGAATTGAGGGAGCCAGATAGATCTAGTGGCAGAGCGCTTAGTTACAATTCTGAGAATCCGGGTTCAAGTCCGGAACTGACAGATTAATTATTTAATCTATAAACAGCCATATTTGAACCCTGCGGGATACGCAGGCCCTCCTAGGACTCACCCGTTTTCTATAAAGTTGGTACTCTTAATTGGAAGAAAAACTTGACTTTTGGGCGAGATCTCGGACAAGTTACTTCCATGCACAGCCGTCGTCCTGTAAACATTAACACGAGGAGGAACATACAACCGAACCTCCTATACATTGCAGTTATAGTATTTGTTTCTTTTGTCACAGTAATATGGTTTGACACACCAATTTAAAATAATCAGCCATAAAAGCATTCAACAGATTAATAATTTATAATTTATCTGTCAAAGATGGATTTGAACCTGTGATATTCGGGCAAATCAACTGATCTACCCCACTTCCTAAAAACATTTTTATAAGATAACACCTTAAAATAAGATAACTGGGTACACACGTGAGTTTTCATGAGGGAAATAAATGGACGGAGAAAAGAGAGGACCAGCACCGGCGACGATTGAAGGAGTTCTGGGCAGATATCAAGGAGAAATAAAAAAAAGACAGTTGAAATGACGTGGTCCTTAGTAGGACAGTATGGGAAAAAAGATACATATGGAAGGGAAGAAAAGAAGGAAAGAGCAGTATAAACGAAGGTAGTCCATAGTGGCTGTGTTGTAACAAAAATAAATAAAATGTACTAAGCGATAGGTATGAAATTCAATGAATCGAATAAAACTGACGACATAATCAAATACTGAGTGCATATCCATTGCTCGGATTACTCTGCATCGTTTCGTGAATACATAAATGCACATGGCTCTATTTTTTTTTAATTGAAATTTGAATGGATGCCAGACTAAAGTACTAGGTAGGGTATTGATCGGAATAGCGATAACGAAGGAGAGGGATCTGACCAGAGAATATAATAGAGAGCGATAATGCGAAAACTGGGAATGGAGCTCATTAGGGAAGATAACAAGGGATAAATGTCAGATGGTTTTGGCTCAGCTGCCCTAAACATTCTAATTCAATGCTTCCATTCCCTCTATCACATTAACCCCCCTTTCATCTCATCAGATCTCCATTCAAAGACATTATTGATTGCCATCGATTTAACATTACGCGGTTCATCAAAATGATGTAAAACAATAAAGGCACCAGTCGGTTGTGAGCCGCACTGTGAACAAAATATATTTGATATAAATATTATACTATGCTTATAAAAGTTTTATACTACTATTACTTACTATTTTCTAGTATGATTTCTCATGTTTACAACTTTCTCATAGGCGCTAATTACTTATGAATTTCATACCCTTAAACAACAACAAGGAAAATATTTTTTCCCTTTTAAAAGAACTCGCAATCGTCTCCGATTGTTCTAGTCTTGGAAGGAATTAACCATACCTTAGAATAGTATACATTCGTTAACGTACCAGTCAACAACATTATAAATATTAACTGCTACATACAGCCAATTCGAAAAATCTCACAAAACCCAAATTATTACCAGGAACTAACTACTATAACACAATTAACGTATGCCATGACTGGCATTAAGAAAAATTCGGCTAAATTATTGATAATGGCAGTACATATCATATATGTGCACTAAAATGTGATATGTTTTGATATATATATTTTTTTCTGACTCTCCTTTATTTACTAATTGCATATGCACTATATATATATATATATATATATATATATATATATATATATATATATATATATATGTATGTATGTATACCCACGCATACATGCACTAATGCGGAAATTTTGCCTTTCTTTAATTTGAGATCTTGATCTGGTGGCTGGGTCATTCCATGAAAATATGGTGATTTGTGAACTTTTTTGTCTGTATAATAATTAAATCCCAAACAGGTCTTCATGTGGTGTATATGGTAGATAATTAAATAAGTATACCGTATTTAAAAGGGCCAGTCACTTGATCAAGTAATTTACGAGATATTAAGGATTTTTAAAATTTAGGCATCTCTGGACTGACGAGTATGTCTAGGGACTGATTGAGAACTCTTTCTCTTTCTCCTTGTGTTGAGCTAGTAAAACAGCATCACTTTTAATCTTCAGTAATCGAGCCTTTGGAGCAACGGACTTTTTTGAGGCTATTTCTTCCTTCGACAATTTTTGTCTTTTCTTAGACGACGGCATGTATAAAAAAATTTAATTGATTTAACACGTGACATAACAAACAAAATATAGTTTGACTTTTAATCCACGCTCAATGTACTAATATAATGTCCATCAGTCCCTGGCCTCTCCGTCAGTCCCTAGTCACAATCATAGGAAGAGACTGACGTACTAGGGACTGGCGATTTCAAAGAATACACTTGTTTAAAACTAAATAATTCTATATCTATTGTCATCTATCGAAAAGAACAAACTAATTAATTGTAAATTTGTAAATTTACGAATATACTATATTATTTTAAACAAAATTACTTACCTAGGGCCTGACACAGTGACTGGAAAAAGCATATGAACGTCCTAAACTCTACGCGTAAACAATGTGAAACAAAATGTCTGACATCCGAATTTTCTTTCTGTTGCCAACTTCATTGTACAAATATTTATGTCAACTTGTCATATTCAAATCTATTTCTGTGCCTATCGCCTTTTTAATAATGCACTCAAATGTTAATTTAAATAGTACAGGTGAAAGGAAAACACCTCGTTTTAAACCTGAGCCAACCACGAACTTCTATTATCCAACAAAGATTTATCAATTTAACATTCTAAAAACTATGTAGTATAAACAATATATAACGCAAATGATGAAAACCTAGGCTTAGTGTACAAAACCATCTGCTTTCTATCAAATTATAATTAAATTTAAAAAAGAATCCTTTTCATAAAGTTACAGCAGTTATGTTTTAGTGAACTATAGTACCGTAATTTAGCTCTATTTTACATATTAGATATAGAACGAGTGGGGGAGTGGCAATAATCGATTTTCGATACCAATCGACTAATCGAATTCCACAAATGTAATTGCAATTAAAAGCGAGAACGGAATTAGCGCAGTTTATCCCTCATAGGTCATGAGGATATAATCACTAAAAATTATTGAACGGTGAACGAACAATACTTCCTGGCTATCCTTATCGGTGATAAGACACCATCTACAAATTAAAAAAACTTCTAAATAACCAATAAAAAGTTTAAACAACCAATTATTTTTTAAAAAATGCATTACATGAACAATGATTACACAGGTGTGCGATGAAACATGTTTAGCATTTTAACAAGTGGGTTTAACATTACTTTTTTTGTGTTGATAACGGAAAATATAATGAAACAATTCTATCACCCCTACATAAGTCACAAATTTTTTTTATCGATTCAACGAAAAGGAGTTCGAAAGCTGTACTTCTTCAGAATGGTAACCGATATGCTTCTATGCCTATTAGGCTCTAGATAAATTCTTAAATAATTCAATGCCAATTGTGATAGCTTTCAAAATAGTATACATATATATATATATACGAGTCAAGCATTCAGTAGTAATTGTATTGGTTACAGCATTTTAATCAAGGAATGACATATCTGAAATTGCATTTCCAACACTTTTTTTGTTCAATAAGACATATTTTGACTTTTTTCATGTTTGAACTTTAACTTTTATAGGATCATGACATAAATTTAAAAAAAAATTCAATAATATCATTATACCCTTCGTTATATTAGAAATCCTTTCTTTATCAATGCCCAAATGTTTATTTATCTAACTCACATGAAACTTTTTAATATAACTACTGAAAATTTAGGTTTTTTGAGTTATGATATAGTTCTTTTGAAGGAGCGATATAAAACAACCAGTAGGGATTCCTGTTCGTGAAGTATCGAGAAAAAAGAGAAAACTAATAGTCTAAAAATCGGTTATTGATGACATAAACACCAAATTTCGCCGCTCCTCCCCATTCTAAACGGTCCTTTTCCGTTGCCTATAAGCCTTAGAAATACCGTAATCATCTATGTAAAAACTCCTACATCAACCCAAAATAAACGATAAAAACATTATTCTGAGTTTCAATATAAACTTTTTTGGTAACTTTAAAAAAAGTTGAATTATATGTAAACGTTCGCACATATTTATATATATATATATATATATGGGATAAAGGTTTCAGAGAAAGCTAATAGTAGAAGGGAGAAGGGGTGTGGGGACGCGTAGCAGACAAGAGGGGTGGGTAGTTTCTGCTTTAATTTCCTTCCAAATCCCGGCTGACACGAACACAGAGAGTGCTCCAATTAAGCCACTACTCCCCCACTGAAAAATAACGGCACTTTAGAGCGAGGAGCTCTGCAAAATTGCGAAATAAAAAGGCAGGGCTCAAGTTAAATCCGGGAAAGAACAATCGGCTGTTATTTCATTAACTGCCCCGGCCATTAGAGCCCCGCTTTTTCTTTATGTCTCATCCGGCCTCCTTGAGGACGAGCCGATCCCTCTTCGGGTTATTGGTCCTGTTTTGTCAGCGGCTGCTGATGGCTCTCGATGAATCAGCGCCTCTCCGGCAATAACGGCGCCCGTCCATCAGCCGCCGCACAACATCTACGGTTTTGTAAAACTCGACCAACAGGAATAGTTCTAAATAATCGTCTAATAACTCACAAACTCACAAAACGATGCCAGGGAAAGTGGAGAAACCGACTGTCCAGACTTTAAACCCTTAGTTCCATTGTGAAATACTAAAAAAAATTGTGTTTAAATAAGGCAGTGTTATGTAGGTGGCACTATTTAGAATATATAAAAAAAAAACGGTTAAGGGTCTCAGAGAAGGGTAGCGTAAGTTTCACCTAAGTTAACACAGAACAGCTGGAGATGCTAACAGGACGAGGGCAAGTCAAGAGGCAGGAACCTTATGAACCAATTGTCAAAAAGTAACCTTTCACATATAACGAAAAGGCCCCTTTTTGTAAGTAGATATAGAACTAAAACCATGATCACCATATAACAAATCTAGTGTTATTTAATTAAATTAAAAAAAAGGTTTTTTATTTACGAAACAAATCCCAGTCAGTCAACCTGTGTAACGATCTCAGGGTAATAATATTTAAATAATATTATTATTTAAATATTATTCAGGATCTTAACTTTCCCTGAGATAGTGTTTTGAAAGTGAAGCAAATATAGCAACAGTTGTCATAATGTTCTATAGTAAAGTAATTTTACACTTAGGCATACGTAACTACAAGACGAAAAGAAACTGTTCGCCGTTTCAGGCTGCATCAACACTCACAAGACATCGCTTTTTGGCACAATTCGACTTAAGGAGCAGCCGTCCAATTCCTCTCAAATTGTATTGCAAGGGCAATCTTTCGTAAAATCTGCAATGCAAATCTAAATTTGTTACGAATAATGTCATTCACGATAATCTTTATGTCCCGTTTGTTGCTGAATTGACTCGAACCCGATATCGTTCCTAACAACAGAAACTTTATTCCCACTTAAACCCACAATTTTCAAACCTTTACGATTTCCGATAATTCTCTGAGACGTCTGAAAATAAGATGTCCTAGCGGTCTTTAAGTTGAAATTATTATTTCAGTACTACTAGTGGGTAGTTTCTCTACTTGTCGTTATCTCATGCCGTTGTGTACCTCATGATATTTTATTTACATGTTGTATTAGTACAATGCTGTTGAAAAATTTCAATAAATAATTTTATAAAAAAACAATGTATAACATTCTCAAATGCGTAGTACACCAAATCATCTTTCAAACTATTATGTTTTCGAAAGATTATAGTAATTTGAAATCCTTCGTTTACTATCCCACACTACCTAAGCGGACCTAAGTGAAATCTTGTCTAGGTCAAATACAGTGAAACATCTCCATAGAAGTTACAACCGAATGATTGATTTTATGGATGTATCAACTCTAGTTTTGGCGGTCAAATGGCTGTCAATAGCCCTCAGCGGGATATGGTATGTCGATATCCATAGCCCAGGAAAAACTGAGAAATGGTCCTAGTCCACAAGTGGACGTGACAGCAAGTCCTACTCCCACTTTCACGTAGTGACCGCTGGGCAATGCACACCAAGGTGGACATTGGCTGACGGGAGAGGGCAAAGTCGAGTTTCCAGCGCCTTAAAACTGGATCCTTCGACTAGGGGAGGAAACCCCGACAGAAAACTCTGGTCCTCCAGGTTGGGGGTTGGACGCGGGGCTAACAACCCTGTTCCGTAAAAACTGTAAGTGTTTTCAAGAAACCACAAAAAGCCTCGGAAAGAAATGGATCAAATGGGAAACGACTTGGGCATGGACATGGACTAATAAATATGGCAACCTGGAACGTGAGGAGTTTGTTCCAACCTGGAGCTGGGAGAGATCTTGAAAGGGAACTGGAAAAATACAAAATAGATATATCAGCCCTACAAGAAATCCGCTGGAGAGACACAGTACTAACCAAGATGAAGCACTACACAATCATTAACAATGGCAATAGACGGAATATATTGGGAACAGGTTTTGCGGTAAGGAATTCCCTCTTGCACTCTATTATTAAATACATGGCAGTGGATGAGAGAATGTCCTTACTAAGGCTGCGAGGAAGGTTTTTCAATATCTCTCTTATCAGCATACATGCATCCATAGAAGGCAAGGACAATGAAGAGGAAAAGGAAACCTTTTATGGAAGGCTAGAGAATCTATACGATTCCCTACCTAAGCATGATGTGAAAATAATTTTGGGAGATTTCAATGGTAGGATAGGAAAAGAAACGATGTTTTTCCCCATAATAGGCAAGCACAGCAAGCATGAGGAAACAAGCGAGAATGGACTCAGAATGGTTGATTTTGCGATGACAAGAAACCTTAGAATAAGAAGCACCTTTTTTCCACATAAGGAAATACATAAGGAAACATGGAGCTCCCCGGATGGCATCACCAAAAATCAAATTGACCATGTACTCATTGCTGCCAGACACGCCAGTGATATATTTGATGTTCGCAGTTACAGGGGAGCTAACTGTGACTCAGACCATTATCTGGTCAAGATTTTATATAAACAGAAGCTGGCCATCTGTTTATATAAAAGGAAATGCAAGCAATGCCACCTTCTATAATGTGGAAAAGCTAAAGGAGGATGCTGTAGCCCGGCAATTTAGAGATAGGATCGCAGATAGATTAGGCGACAACTCATCTACTGGGATGAATATAGAGGAAAGATGGGCACGCCTTAAAGATGCTCTTAAAGGTGTAGCAGGGGACATTCTTGGCGCAGCACCGAAAAGACAAAGTAATGACTGGTTTGATGAAGACTGCATAAAAGCCATAGAGGAAAGAAACAGTGCCAGACAGAAAATGATCCAACGAAGGACCCGAACTAGGGCGGAGCATTATAGAACCAAAAGAAGGGAAGCAAAAGCAGTATGTAAACATAAGAAAAGGCAGCAGGAAACAAAGAAGCTAGATAAGCTTCAAGAAGACTTTGCAGCCAAACTGACCAGGAAGTTCTATAAAAGCACCAGAGAATTCCGAAATGGATATATACCAAGGCTGGAATTCGTTAAAGATAGAGAGGGGAACTTGATTGGAGATAGAAGATCTGTTCTGGAAAGATGGAAGCACTTCTTCATAGAATTATTAAATCCGAATAAAGAAGGATCAGCTTATGATAAAACACCATTATTGGAAAACGAAAGAGACTCTTCGAACGTGGATGAAGAAGAAATGCCACCGGATAGGGAAGAAATAGTGGAAATAATTGGAGCACTCCATAACAACAGAGCACCTGGAATAGACGGTATACCGAATGAGGTCCTGAAGTGTGGGGGTGAGGCGGTGGTGGATGAAGTATATAACCTCGTATTTGATGTATGGATGGAGATGAGGATGCCGCAGGACTGGAATATGGCAGTGTTGTGCCCAATACATAAGAAGGGAGACAGATTAAACTGCCAAAACTATAGAGGTATCGCTCTATTGCCCACTGTCTACAAGGTACTTTCAGTTGCAATAAATAGGAGAATTATGGCATGGGCTGAAAGAAATATTGGTGAATACCAAAGTGGCTTCCGGCCAACTAGAAGCACAACGGATCATATCTTCTCCATGCGGCAGATGCTAGAGAAAGCATATGAGTACAATGTTGACCTCCACCACCTCTTCATAGATTTCTGCCAGGCCTACGATAGTCTTGACAGGAATGAACTGCTCAAAGTAATGAAAACTCTAGGGGTCCCGGAAAAGCTAGTCGGATTGAGTGCGATGACCTTGGAAAACACCAGATGTAGGGTGAAGATTAAAAATATGATATCAGAAGATTTTGAGGTTGAGAATGGTCTGCGCCAGGGAGATCCCCTCTCACCTGTATTATTTAACATCGCACTCGAGCAAGCTGCGACATCAATCAGGACCAACCCAGGAGCAACGATATGTAATAGGATGACCCAACACTTAGCGTATGCTGATGACGTGGTGATATCAGCAAGGTCAAAAGCGGCGCTTTCAGGAGCTTTGCAGGAATTTGAAGAAGCTGGGAAAAAATTGGGTCTGGTGATAAATAAGGAAAAAGCCCAATATATGATTTCCACAAAAAAATGATGGGCAGGAAGAGCTGAGTCATGTGCAACTGCTCCACCACACATTTAAGAAAGTGGACAGCTTCAAATATCTTGGGGCTTTAGTGACAAGAAAGAATGACATCACTGCAGAAATTAAAGCAAGAATTTCAGCAGGGAACAGATGTCTCTTTGCACTGCGAAAAGCATTAAGATTTCGAAACTTGTCACGGAGGGCAAAATTATTGATTTATAAAACAATCCTAAGACCGATTGTTACATACGCTTGTGAAACGTGGGTCCTGACACAGGAATGCGAAAAGATGCTGCAGATCTGGGAGAGGAAGGTGCTTCGGCAGATATTTGGGCCAGTATGTAATGAAGGCCAATGGAGGTCTAGAAATAATAGAGAGCTTCAGGACCTATACAATGAACCAGACCTAGTCATCTATGTCAAATCTACACGTATAAGATGGCTTGGGCACGTAGAAAGAATGGGAGAAGATAGGTACCCAAAGAAGCTATTATATGGCAAACCAGGAGGCAAAAGAAGAAGAGGAAGGCCCAGGCTGCGATGGCTAGATGATGTAGAGAGCGATCTGCAGAGGATGGGGATCAGACAGTGGAGAGGTCGAGCTGCTGACAGGGAGGACTGGAGAGGCGTTGTTGCGGAGGCCAGGGCCCTGCAAGGGCTGTAGAGCCATGGGAAGAAGAAGAAGAAGATCAACTCTAGTTTACTAATTTAAGTAAATAGTATTTGCTAATACATTATTAAGTATGAAGTTAGTTTTCAGCTGACAATTGTTTTAGTTTAATATAAGCATTTTATTATGTTCATATTCGCAACATTGCTAGGTTGAGATGTTGTCTAATACCACTGTTATTTTGTTTCCCTAGTTGTTTTTATATCTCGAATTCTGTCATTTGCTCTGATAAGGTATATAGATATGTATGTATATATATATGTGTGTGTGTGTGTGTGTGTGTGTGTGTCTGTGTGTGTGTGTGTGTGTGTGTGTGTGTGTGTGTCTGTGTGTTCTATCATTTAATTTAAGTATTTAATTTGATTCAACATTTTTTTTTTGTATTCCACTTTTAAGGTTTTCGCCATGGGATTAGCTAATAGCCTTGATCCTCAAAAATTATTAAAACTAATTATTTAATACCAATCACTCACAAATCGCCCATAAAAAACAAAACTAAAAATTGCCTCATTAACACAAGTTTCAAGAGCTTCTCAGAAGAGGATCAAGCTGGTTTGTAAGGGGGCCAATTAACTTGGTTATCCACCGTATATAATACTTTCAATAACTACAAAGAATAAAAAAATATTAGAATATTTAGTAGGTTTGGGAATGTTTCGGGTTAAGATTTTAATAAATACAGCAAACTTTACTACATTCCCAAGCCTACTAAATATTCTAATTTTTTTTTTAAGCTACTTTTGTATTGTCAGGAAATCTCCTGAACTCCAAAAATCACCTGAACTCACCTATTTATAAAATGCCACAGGAAATGTAATTGAAAAGCCAAAAATTTTCAAACACACACTCAGCACTTACAAAAATTAGTTGGAACCACGAAAATCCATTAACCTTTTCATAAGATATAAAGAGGAAAATAAAGCGAAAAGTCGGAGAATTTTTAACTTTTTTTTCCTTTCGCCAATCTCTGAATTGTCGGAATATCGTAAAAACTGCGGAAATCCATCTACCCATTCAAGAGATGTAATAGGAAAAGGTGGATGAAAATACGTAAAATTTGAATTTCAAAATAATATACTAAAAATATATAATATAGAATAAATGATAACTATGTGTGTCTGTCCAGAGAACATTCTTTTACGGCTAATAAACCATCAGCTGGCGGCGCTTATGTGATCTTGGATCAAATTAAAATTCAATATGCTTCATTAAATAACACTTGCATATTTTTAAAGTTATTTTATATTTAAAAGTTATTCAATGACATTTATATACTCTTGTTTTAACCAAACTAAGTTGGACATTTTAAGAAAATTGTCAGTTCCGGTTTAAGGATTCTTGTCAACAACAAAGATGGCCGAATTCAGTTTAGAGCTAAAAGTAACGTCCCACTTAGAGTTTGAATTTTTTTAAGCAAAAATCTATCGTTACCTACATTGTATATGCAATAAGTTTTATGGTAGTACTATTATTTGGACTTCATTCAGAGTAGAACGGAATTAACTTATAAGATAATATATACGGTGCAGATTTGTAGGATGAAAGAATTGTCCATTTTTCCACATCAAGGTGATTAATGCGTTGTTTCAAAGAATTCTATATTTTAAATGATTATAAAAATATCCCATCTAAAACTTAATAATAGGTTTTATAAGATTGTGTAGTGTGTAGGTCCAAAAGTGAATCAAGAGACTCGTCCTGTGAACGGCATGAAGTATCACTCTCAAGAGATCACTGCCGAAAGGATAAAAATGGTTCTATCTCCTATGTATCGTATAGAACATGTTTGGTTTTAGAAGTAATAAGTTAAAATATAATTGGTCGAAACTGGAGGTGATACATCACTACAGTTATTATTACTACAATCATTACATTTAGGCTGGTAGCGATGGAGCTTAACAAGAGTTGATATACTTGTGAAAGGGAAAATACTACGATTGTCGGAGGAATATACTTCAAGAGGCACTTCTTGAAGAGCGTCCGGAAAGCTGACTTGGGAGAGTGTTAGTTTAATTTGTGTATGTATTTTATGGTAGTTCTCTAACAATCTGATTATAAAATATTCATGTCATTCATTGCAATAATAAATAAAATATAATAAAAAAATACAAATAAAATAAAATAAAATAATTAAAAAATTAAAATAAAATAATATAATAAAATAAATAAAAAAATAATAAAAAAATAAATAAAATAAAAATAAAAATAAAATAATAATAAAATAATATTCAGTAAAAATAAAAAATAAAAATATAATAAAATAAAATAAAATAAAATAAAAATAAAAAAAAGTAAAATAAAAATAGAATAAAAAAAATAAATAAAAAAAATAAAATAAAAATAAAATAAAATATTCATGTCATAATGTATAGATTAAAATTAGAAATTGTTTTAATAAAGTATATTCATTGGAATCATTAGGTGCTTACCTAACCCTGATGCACTGTGATGAATACTACATTGATAGTTAAATTAAGGTATTAAGTCGACTGATTAGGAAATTGGTAATCACAGAGCCAACCTCTCAAAAATAATCTAATTTATAATGAAGTTCGGACATTAAAATAAATAAAGAGTCCAGTAATTATCAACAATAATTACCCTTGGCATCCCAAAATCAACGATATCAATAAAACATATTTGTTCCCTTAAAGTATAGCACACCTATCATTAAACAAAGTTACCATGATATTCTATAGACAAATATTTACACTGCGGTTGAAAGATAGATTGCAATTTATTATATTTATTATCCTTAAAGCAACGCGAACAGTCTAAGATGTCTTTAACCCTATATCTCGGTTTCTTGTCATAAACAAACCGCCAGTAATTGGAAAGGGTATGAGCTTGCTAAGATTCAGTTTCCTCCATTATTGGGAAACAGAACCTTCCTAAGATGTCTCTGAACTGCGTCAGCGAAAGGAAGTTCGTGACCCGACTAGGAAAGGCACGACCAAAGAGAGAGGGGAAGTGGGGAGAGTGGGAAGGCCTTATAGAGGCTAAGCAACTAATCAAGGAACCCTCCTTTACTTGAATCAATTCTGAGAAGGGAATTTTGAGTCGTGATTAGAGTACGAACGGGTCAGCCGAAACCAAACTTAATATATTTCTGAAGCCCATAAATAATAGAGTACCCAAGGTGTTGATAATGGTTTTATGTTCATTTGAGCGCAATTAAAGAGATCTTACAATATAACGGAAGCTTGTAAAGTCTATGCTACCTACGGGTTATTAAAGTTGTTGAAAACAATTTGGTGATTACTATGTCCGCCATTGCAGGAACCTAGGAGCCCCGTAGTTGGACCTCAGAAATAATTAAATAAAGGTTTTCAATTTTCACAACTTATTCCTAAGAATAACATAAACAACAAATAAGTGCCAAACTTATCAGTTTCCAAACAGAGCTCTGTTTTCATTTTTTATTTTGCAAACAATATATTTGCAAGTTATGAAAGATAATTAGGCAACACCAACAGACGTTCTCATGATATTTTACACGGTTGATTTCGAAATCACCAGTGCAATGGAGGAAACTTCAATATTACTGCATAAATTAAAAAAAAAAAAACTTACCTTTCATATGACATAAAATTTCATGATGTTTCACCCGTGCGAGAGTTTTATCCACTTACCTGAAAAAAAACATTAGCTTTTAAAATTTACGTAGGTTTATTCCAAGACTGAAAGTTAATACCGACAAATTAATAAATTACAAACGAACACAGGTTTTAACAGAACCTGGATAACACCGAATCATACTATAAATTATACAATACTTGTTTATTGGACATAGAAGAGACATTTTAACACATAATTTATTATTGTCAAATATAAGAAAAGCAAACGTAATGGTTAAAAATTGATCATTGTCACAACTTGTACCTAATAAATGTCGGCATGATTTCACAAAACTCAATGTTAACTGGTTAACTGGTTTTTAAAAGTTGAAAACAGGTTGATTTAGCAGATGCTTAAATGTTAAGATACTTAAGCATATAATAATTATTTATTAAGCACTAATAGGACAAACATAATGGGGAAAATTAGCACTATCACTGACCTTTGTACGAAACCCATGTTTACTAAATTAATGTAACATTAATGTAGCAGTAATATTAACTGAAACAAGGAATTTAAAAAAATATAATTTATATATCAGTAAATTTCAATTATTTTGTAATATCGAGTTATTACTAACATTTTTCGTATAGATTCTTGATTATAACATATTGCATGATTGTACATAACATATAATTAATTGAAAAGTACATAGTATTAATTCGTAAGCAATGTGCCCATAAATAAACGGGCCTTATAACGGTTAATTATATTTATTTTTAAAAAAAGTTCATCCTGAGAAAGAAAATATCACAAAGCAATGCAAAACTAGGCAATTCATACTGCATAAGGATATTGATCAGAAGAGTTGGATTGCTCAGGGTGTAGCGTAATGACTTGCTATGCTGAAGATCTTGGCCTCAAATCCAACCGTAGAAGATAAATGGATGACAGGATGAACACTGGGGGAAGTGCAGGTCACCCTTAGGCAAATCCAGTATCTACAAAGTGGATACTCTTCGTTGGAGGGTAATCTGGCGATTTAGCATGATCACGGACAAATCAGCCCCCTTCACAACCGATCCCTAAAAAAATATATTACGTTCTATACCACACGCTGAACCCGTGGCAGTACAGATTGAGCTTCATGGATATGAATCTGATACATTAATACTGTTGAAGGTGGTTCTACAAGTGTGTAGGAATATTATGAACATAGATAAGAACTATAAGTATGTCTTCAAACGGAAACCTAATTATTTTTAACGTTAAACCATTGTCATGATATCTAGAATTGAGGTGTTGACGTATGCACTAAGTAAAAAATCATTTTTTTTGGATCATGGAAAATAAATCAATTAATCATACTAATAAGATAGAAAGGAGTAGGTCATAATTGGGAGTATTTAGATCGTTGGTAATTAGTAAATTCCATTTGTAATTTTCATTTTTAGTTATCAAACCGTTTTCGCTACTCCTGTAAAATTACTTTTTCGTGGCTTACATCCCTTTCCTGGGGGTTAGGTTCCATTAAGAATTAAGAAAACTATATACATATATATATGAGAATAATTTTATGTAGCCAATCGTCAGGGTTTCCTTAAACTTTAATAGCTCCTTTTCTCTTTAGGGTGGTTTCTTGTTCCTCCTAAAAGTATTGTTTGTATTTAGAGACCGGGAGCTGTGCTAACAGACAAAGAGGAGCTAGTAGAAAGCGGGGCTAAAGTAGACTCGGCTGAGGAAGAGGCAATAAATAGCAGTGAAGAGCTGGCTTCCACTCTCCGGGGAAATCTATAAGCCACCCCTTCCCCTCCCCCCTCTTGCCCGCAACCTTTCCGTAATTCCAAATATACACATATATACCTAGGTCGTACCTGGCCGGGGTACCGAATCTTCGGGGAGTAGTGGCCATCATATGAGGCCCCGTAGTCAGCTCATCATTTGTCAAAAAGTTCCAAATGGGAGGGTGTGACTTTCAAGAGATCAATTACGAGTTAAGATTAAACGGAACATTATGATATAATTATTATCAATGTTAATATATGATAACATATTATAACAAATATGATAAAAATATGAATTCATAATAATCAACATATACCAATATGTATAAATTCTGCATCCATGAATAAACATTGCACCATTGTGTAAATAAAGCCAGTATGAAGTAAAATCTGGCAAAAATTAAATAAATTAGATATTAATAAGTACAAATAAATTAATATTTAATAAATAATTACACTGCCGTAGGTTTTTCTTAATATTATATAATATAATATCTCTTTAACTTTTAATTCCCAATGTTTATTTTTTCATTTAGACAGTGACAGTTTCATCAGTATAGAATTAATCAACTAAAATATAAAAATATCTATGTTACTGAAAGTAATCGTAACAAATAAAAAAGGAATAAAACTATAAACGCTAATGCCATAAACATATTTAATATTCATAACAATTTCCAAATAAACACGCATATATTAAAAAAACTTTTTTCTATATAAGTCATTTAAGAAGACACATTTAATTAGCGTTAATTTATGAAAAAATATCTATCAAATAATTCCAAAACTTTATGTATATAGGACTCAATGTGATTCACGGTTCAAGGACAGAGACAAATTGTATAGATCTACGGATTTTGGCTGTTCGGGTTCAGAAGGTGTAGGAGAAACTATATTCCTTTTTTCAGAGCAGTTTCGTTGCTGATTAAAACCACATACAAGTACAACAGAAAGTCATTACTCCAACGTTGTTTTAGGAGTCGCAGTGAGTTGCTTCCGGTAGTCTAACGGACCACATATACTCGAGGGTCCGGACACGCTTTGGGAACCGAGAAAGAATCCATACTAACAATCATGGGGTTTGTAAGCAGGGGCACTTTTGCAATCGCCTTAACAGTCTCGGTTACCACAGTCCCTAACCCTCCGACTCCGACCAAACCATCGTGTGGCTATTGACATCCTGGAAAACCTTAACACGATTCCCGGTAGTAGTACACGAGTTAGGGTCGACAATACTACAAACGGTCTTTGTAAGTCACCCGCTGTTGGCTGAGGAGCCTCATACAACCGTACTGTATGTTTGTTTTATAAAATTCAAGAACATATGTAAGATATATAAATATATAATAAATTTAGTTCAAAATATTTAAAGAATTCTAATTATTTATGCCCAGAATCTAATTTATCTATTAAATCTAGAATATAATTTTTACCATACCATTTATTTATCTCAGACTATACTTGGTTAATGGACTTACATGGAACATACATATAAAAGTAAAAAAAACAACTGAAAAGACTCTGCAAACAACTATTACACCTTCTGGACCAAAGATCTTCTTTTTACTTACGAACCAAAGACTATCGTACAGCATTATACTATTTAAAATTATTACCCTACTATACTACATTAAATATATTATTATCCTATTTGGACATATGGAGTAGAACTTCTGAATTTAGCAAAACACACAAACCCATGGAATACAATCCAAAATTATAAGAAAAATAGTTAATGCATAATATGTATAAACTAAAGAACCAAGGTTAAGTTCGAATCCCATTATACACAGCGACATGGACATTTCCGTTGTAAAATCATACCTAATACATAACATTCCACACGTCAACACATCACCAAAATCTTTCATTATTTCTCTTTGCAACTATGTGTGACCTGAACATCCTTTGAGAAACAAACAACAATGGGTAGAAACTGGTTCAGAAAATATTTATCAGTTCAAAAATACCATATTCCAGCAAATGGAGGAGAAAAAAAGAGCATTGTGATAAGATTTGCTAGATGTGATTCTGTGAAGATGCAAATGTAGCATATAGGAATAAAATTTCAAATGAAGTTGTCGAAGATAGGTTGTACAATTACAGCTAACTCTAATTACAAACCACCCCTAAAGCAATGACAGATGACAAAGGGGAAGGACAGTGGGGATGTGCTGAGGCTGCACACCCGAGGAGGGTCTTCGTGACCAGATCAGCTGACCTTGGGGGAGCGTGCCGCGCTAATGAGCTTGTCTTGTCGGAAGGCTCAGGGCCGGCGGCCTTCCAGATTGCCGCCTGTCGGGTCTGCCTTGTCTGCGGTCTGCTTCCTCAACTTGATCCTTACCTTACGGGCGCTGACCTGTTGACAAAGTGTTCCCTGGTGTTGGTTTTGGAACAGAAAAAAAAAAGAAGATTCCGAGATCAATATAAATACCCCCACAACAATAGCATTAATTTTACGAAAACTAGACAAATTGTTGGTTGTCTAATCTCTGTTCTGTAGAGTAAACAGGTTTATCTCAACGAAAAAAAATCTGTTTCACTCGCTCATAGAAAACGTTAAATTCTTAACATGGAAAATAACAAAAAAGGAGGAAAGAAAGCTGTTGGGAATAGAGATTGTAAACTTCAATAACATCCCCTCCTCTTTACTATGTATATATACCACTTCTAAAGTATGGATAAGATAAATAAAAGAGAAGATACGTGGAGAGGCTAGAGAATAGTTAAGAGTATAGAGAAGAAGCTAGAGAAGTAAATTATTAACTAATTTAGTATTTTAGTTAATTACGTAAGTCTATAGTTAATAATCTAGTTAGTTGGGATCAAGAAGTCCTTTTCATATCCACGTGATGTCATTCTATTCGACAGTAAATGGTCCTTGTAACAAGCTGAATCTCTGTTTCTTAACTTAGGATTAGGACGATGCATTGAACAAAGCAATTTCCTTATTAAAGTTAGATATTAGTTATATAGATATTAAAATATTCCTTATTATTTTATTATTAAATTTGTCCTTATTAAAATAGATCTTATTTTTGACAGCATTCATTGGAATGGGATAAACCATGCAAGTAAAGGCTACCAGCAACTTAGCTAAGCCTACGAGCTTACTTTACACACTAATATAAACTAATAAACTATAATAAACTGGGTGAGACTAATTTGAATACAGGATTTGTACATATTTTTTTAAAATAATATTTACAACTGTATTAAAATAACACAACCAGTAAATATAATCATTGGTACATATTAGGATGAAAGACAAGTAGAGAAACTACCCAGTGGCAGTACTCAAATAATAAGTTCAACTTAGAAGGTCACGAGGCCATCTTCTCTTCAGACGCCTCGAAGGATTATCAGGAATTGAAGAGGTTGCTAGGTTTGGAACCAGTGGGTTAGAGTGAAAATAAAGTATGTTATGAAAAGATTGATTTCGGATTGGGGCAAAATCTGCAACAAATGGGACATTAAGGCCATTATGGATTACTATGTTTGTTACAAAGTAAGGATCATTGAGGATTTTACAGAGGTTTTTAGATTGTAAGGATTGAATACGAGAGGGATTCGATGGTTCAGTGGAGCGCCAAAACTCTATTCCGTTAGTACAGATGGGTCTAATGATTGTCGTGTGTATATGAGTCTTTTGTAGTTAATTGGGAGCTTAGAGCGTTTGTCTAGTAAATGTTGTAGTAGCCTGAAACGGAGAGCTTATTCTTGTCTTTCCAGTCTTGTATGAGGATTCCAAGTTAATCTTTAGTCAAGGTGATGTCCTAAGTACCGGACTTGTTCTCCAGGAATCAGTGGGGTGTTATTAAACGATACAGGAGGACACGAAGTCATTGGTTAACGACGGAGGGTAAAGGTGATTTGACGGGATTCGTGAGAATTCATTTTAATCCTCCAGTTTTGACACCAATTTTCAAGGTAGGTGTATTGTACATCTAAATCATTATATAACGCACAACAACAGAACGGGAACAAGAATATTCAAAGAAAATTAGAAGACAGAGTTATTTGTATAATTTAGGACCGGCCAATAAAAACAAGCCTCATGAAAGGTTGATTTGTTATAGTAATTTCTGCCTTTAGGTAATTAGAGAGATTATCATAATTATTATTTCCTCCGTTTTTCTTAAATAACGAAACAGCCGGTCGAGCTCACGAACCTAAAACATGCGAGGTTGTGTGAGTGCTCCGATACCTCTCTACAATCCCCGACAAAACCACAGTCGGTATTCGAGAAACGAAATCGATGAATATAAATGTTCGCTATAAATCTGACCCTCAGAAACAAACTCTCTTAAGTAACAATTTTCAAGCTTTCTGGAAGAGGGAAAAGAAGATACAGATCGCGCTTTAGATTTTAATCTTGAAACTTAAAGTCGATAGATTTTAGAGCTCTGTGTGCCTTTAGAGGATCTTGATTCTAGACCAGAAATGCCAAGTACAATTAGTCACGAACCGCATTTTCAAAAATATTCTTAACATGTTGTATTTAATAGCAATTCATAGTAATATTGGCATAATAAATATTTAAAAACATGATAATGATATAGACTTATTTATTTATTATTCTTTAGTCACATTTGCAGGTGCATTATTGAATCGGACAAATTTGATCTTAATACTTTTTTCACCTCGATTTGCAAGAATACGAAATTTTGAACTGATTAATGTTTTCAGGGGCTAGGCCATAGTCGTTTTGATCTCCTCATAGGAATTCCAGGTAATTGTGACTAGGAGAGAGAAAGAATAAGAGAATTTCGGTGATGTATTGATGAGTGGAGTGTGGTGTATTTACTGTGAATAAATTATTTCACAGTGGTAATGATAGTGTTGATGTGAATATTGTTATGCGAAACAAAGCAAGGGGAATTAACAATTTTCTTAGAAATGTTTGTTTGTATCTTGTGTATATTGTTGTGTTTTGATGAACCCTAGGGTTCTACTACATATGTCCCAAACAGTTCTTGGTATAGTGTTGTAGAATTGTCGTTTGGTTTGTAAATAAAAACAAAAATCATCAAGCATGTTTGACATCCTTCTTCAAGACGCTAAAACTATTAGATCCATTAATAAGTTTCTATTCATTCATACTTGTGTATTTATTTTCCTTGGGAAATGTTAGGAATGATGGAAAAATCCGTAGATATTTATGATACGGTTTGCTCATGTTTTCAGATAGCTAACGGACGGTCGATGACCTGCATTAATTTGTTTATAATATGGATTTTAACTCAATCAACAAATTTTCATCATAGTTTCCTTGTTGCCAGATACGTAAACGTCCTTGACCTCCCCTTTTCATATATCGGTATACATAGCAGCACTAAAATACTGTAATATAGAAGAATACGGAGAGGGTAGAGATTGATAAGCAGCAGAGAGTAGATGGTATGAGAGAGTATGGATAGCTAAGAGTATAGATAAGACAATAGTCCAGTGTTAGCTGATAAGTTATAATGTTAGTCCATAGCTAATGGTCAATCCAGTTAGTTCATATCAGAAAGTCTCTTTGTATATCAATTTTACAATAAATTTAATTATTTCTTACAAGTCAAGTCTATAGTGTGCTAACTAGATGAAACCGAATCGAGAATTCCGTGACTGGGTGCTTTGTGTGAGAAAATAAACATGACGTCCAAAATTATTTAATGTTACTAGAGCCAGTTAAATTCTTTGTTATGTAAAGAGCTTTTATTTGATGGGATTCCCTAAATGTGTCATTACTCATCGTCTATATCAAAACGTTGTATACATAAAGAAACATTCTTAATAATCAGTGAAATTCAAAAAAATTAAGTAACTTCTGGGTATTTGATAGTTCGATGAAATTCTATTGAACAACAATCCAATCCATCCCTTTCAGGTTTAAAACAGCCTAATAGTGAACAGGGCAGAGGAAGCATCGGAATTGGTTAAGAGGAAGATGTGATTTACTGTTGGGAGTGGTTGTGGTGTTGCAGCCATATTGTTGAGGAAGATCCGTGTGTAAGCCGGACCACGAAGCAACGTCTTCAAAGGAAATTGGCTCCTAACTCTTCAAGTTGAATGTCACTCCCGCCTGATTTATTGCAATCATAATGCCACCACTTCCCCGCGCATGCAGTCGTAAATACTCTGTTGTTTATGGAAACATGTCAAAATGGTGCCGAGTAATTGTTTCGAGTTCCTAGAGGCGGAGGATGTCAAGTTGCTAAGACTTGGGTCACGAAATAAATTAGAATGATTTGGTAAGAAAGCCGAACCATAAAGAACCATAGGCATTACATCTACAGCCCCGGTGAATAAGTGGTTTAGACAAATTTTCTCCAAAATGAGTTTCTTCTACTTAGCGAAGCAGAACCATGTCATTATCGAAGTTCATAAGTAGGTATTCAGGCATTGGCTTGAAAAGGATTTATTGTTTACATTACAACTCCATTTCAGGCCAAACCTGCAAGAATGAGAAGATTACGCATCCCTTAGTACAGTTCAATGCCTCTGGAAAAAAATCGACTTAACCACTTATTCACTGGGGCTGTAGAAATAAGAACCAGAACAGTGTAATCACAACCACGAAAATCGCAATGTTTGATTTTTAGTATGATCCTAATACTCTTCCAAGATGGCGGAAGAAATAGGAAAAAAAAGTTTCAGATGCAGTAACACATCCGATATCCTTAGTTCATTCGAGTATGATATTGACGTAAAAGTGTTGTTTTTTTTTTTTAGATTTGGCACCTGTCGGTGATCATCACTGATAATCTCTGAAACTCTACATCATCATTTTGCAAATTAAAATGGTAAAAAATATATTTTAATTAATAATTAAATTTAAAAATTAATGATTAATTATTAATTAAATCAATATGTAGAAGGAACTTGGGTTCAGAACATGATAGAGACTGTAATAATTTCTAAAACAACGCTTTGGCAGAGAGGTGATCTGTCCGAGACCGTGCTTAACCGTCAGATATTTCTCCAATTAAGGGAACCCACTTTATAGTGGGTAAGTGAGCCCTAGGAGAGTCTTCAGATCCCACAGGAAGTAATTTATCTGCCAGTGCTGGATTTGAACCTGGGACTTTCAGCTGAGCAACTCAGTGCTCTACGCGAGAGATTTCCAATCGTTTATCTAACCGACAGAACTGGTATGAAATTTTAAGTGAAATTTGTTAGTTAGTTAAATAGTTTCCTAAAGTAAATTTAATTTATAGAATTTGGTTGTCTGGTTATAAAACTTTCAATAAAAAGTGAAAATGGATGTTTCTTTTGAAATCCGCAAAGCTTATTTTTTCGTATTTATATTTGCTCTATTGTGTATGAGAAAAAAAATAAAAGGAGGAAATAAATTAATTCACAGTTAATTGAATTAATTGAAAAAAACCAAAGTAGTATTTAATTGTAACTGTTAATACAATATTAGAAACATAATCCTACATTCCGTAGTGTTCACTTAATAATTGCAAGTGATGATTACAACCGAGGGTGCGTTATACCAATTAATACATTTATTCATTTCATTTATTTTGTTTACAAAATTTAGTAGGGTCATGGAAGATAAAAGAAAATTATTAAATTTCTTGCACCTTAGGCGTGTCCTACAAAAAGAAATAAGTTATTGAAGAGATGACAGGAATAACAGGGCTCATACATAACTTTCGTCGCTGAATTCCCTGCATTAAAGTTTCACGAAGGAAACCAGGCCCATTGTCCAAAGTTACAAAATACTCCGAATTGCTTTCAGTGCTTTGTCTTCGTCCGCATTAAAAAACTACGGGCTTTCTTGAGAGAAAGAAGGTTTTACAAGAATTATAGCTAACCTAAGTGCTATTAGAACTCCTTCAGGACCTTGAATAGTAATAATATGAGAAAAACAACAGACATTTTTATGGTTAATTGCTAAGAAGCAGCGCGAAGAAACAAAAAAATAAATTATGGAATTAATAATTAATTTTTTAACAGCAGACTACTATATAATTAAACATGACAAAAATCTTGTTAATTAATAAAATTAAATAATACAAAACCTGACCTAATAAAAAAGTGTTAATATCAACTTCATATTTTTAGGATCATTATACAAGCAATGGGTTCAGGTTTTTATTATTCCATTTAAAGGACCATAAAATATGTAAACATTGTATAAAGCGTGGATGGCAATAAAAATACTAGTGAAACGCTTAAAGGTATATTAAATTTTTTATTGCTAGTAAAATAACACTAATGCTACATCTGCGTTTTAAAAATTTCTCTCATTACAAAATAATTTCACTTCCAAGATTTTAATACACCATAACTATTTCTGCTTCCGGAGGACTGCGCTACTCACCCTATATTTTATTTACTGCTTGATAATGAAATGTAAAAAAAAAAATAAGACTCCTTATATTCATGGCGGGTTTTGAACCCGAATTAAGCGATAGTTTTAAAATTGTATATCAACCAGATGATTAATATAAGCTTATATAATGATAATTTTATGATGATTGTAGACAAACAGACTATCTACAAACAAATTAAATCGCATAGAGATTTTAAATTATTTCGTACATTATAGTTTCTTAATCAGCAATTTTTACATTCGTCCGGGCAAATAATTGTCTAAAGATCACAGGCATTGATTGTCCTGCGTGGGTGCGACCTTGCTTGAAAGTTGGTTCCGACTACTGTAGATGTATAATAAGATAGTATGATGAAATTCTATAAATAATTATTCGATGAATAATAAAAAATTCTTAATAGTTTATGCTAACAGACAAATCTTGTTTTCCATTGTTTCCAAATCCGACCTTAATTGAAATAAATAGTAAAAATAATACAAGTTGGACCTCAGGATGTAAAAGTGAGATTTATATCAATGTTTATTAATATATAAGATTTATAATCTTTTATAAATTATTATCAATATTTATATATAAGATTTGTATCACTGTAAACTATTAAAATAAAAAATAAAAATGCCTTTAAAAAAAATCAATGTGAAGCTTTTTCGAAATTATTACCTAATGCATTTTAATTGCAACAAATCAATGTGTTATAATATGCAATTAATATAAAGAATAATTTTAATTCGGGCGGGATAAAAAATAGTATGGAAAATATTCTGTTTGTCAAGTTGATTTTGATTCTATGTAAATGGAATTGAATACACAAGATTATTTAATGTTGTCTTTCTGACATAGAAAGGCAGAAAAACCAATACCCTTTAGTTGCTATAAGGATACTAAATTTAAGTTAACTGAGTTCAATATTTTTCATTTTTATAATAGAACTAATAACATGTATGATTATGTGAATAACATAATTTTGACATTGCTGACAACTTAGATGTGTTAGGATAAATTGATTAAGTAAATGATCATAATGAATAAGGATATTACAAATTAAATAAGTTAAAAAAACATGATAATGGTAAATCTATGGAAAACATACAAGGTAAATTAATAGTTGATAAACGGGCAGACTATAATGGATCACAAAAAAATAAATTAATAAAGGTACTGTAAAAAAAAACTGTACTTAATTTTCTAATACAAAAACAGAAAAAATTCCTAACGGTTTTTTTTTTTTAGCTTTGCTTGTATGTATAAAACGGATCTTAGATCTCGATTCAGCCACTTCACAACATCGAATTAAAGTGAAACTTCTCCGATGTCAATGCAATAATTTAATAGGTTTGTATTATTACCTAGATAGGATTAGTATATTCGAAGACACGTAATGTCTTATACCAAATACTAAAGGATACATGGGTTAATCTTTGGGACAAGAATATGATAACTAACAGGACAAACTAGAGAGTTTCGTATAATTTGCAACCGAAAAATCATTTAGTAAAACTAAAGAATCGAAAAAGAAAATCAAGTTTAAAATAAGATATGAGATGAACAAAGTGTTAACAATGGGGTGCTTAAAGCAAATAGTAGAAAACATTTTTATTGAATGATATTGGTAAGAGTAGAACCATTATGAAAATATCTTAAAAGGCGCCCCACGCTATTTTATAATAAAATTAATTTTTTGGTTCATCTATTCATATTTTTAACTTATTGAAAATTGTTTTCTATTTTTAGTTTTCTAAACGAAAACACATCTTTTTGGTTTTTTAAACTATTATTTATTTTTGTTTTTTACTATTTAACGATTAGTAAAGACATGGATAAAACGATCCATTATTCCATGGATCAACAATTTAAACTCACATTTTTTTTCGTTTTTAATTTTTTAAGATCGACCAATTGTTAAAGTGTGTATTTTAGTTCCTCAAATTATAATTATTTTTTAAAAATATTTATCCTCGAGAAATCGCATTAAAAATTGGGAATATAAATAAGATTTCTATCACGCAGAGTGTGATAACACAATGAAAATAAATCGCGTACGTGGGAGTAATATGAAGCAAGGGAATTATTATATTATAAGATGAAAAATTGATCCATCCACCTCCTCACCCCACCGATTGAATTTGCCGAGAAAGGAGAGTGTATAAGGCAATATTATTGCTAAAATAGGCCATGAGCTTGCCAAGAGTAAAAGGAAGGATGAGAGTGGGGAGGGCGGCGGCGGAGAAAGAATATTAAAGAGGAGCGAAGCGAGCATGAGTAACGGCCCCCATAAGGGGAATACCTACTAAATTTTCTCCAGATTAAAATTGTAAGGTGGGGGGTCTCCCAGCCACTGCCCCCGCTTTTATGACCAATAAATATTAAATATGATAAAGCCAAGACGGGGCATCAAACCGCTTTTTTAATAGGGCGTCCTCTTTGAGGCGAAGCTGGCACTGTTTTATCCGATCGCCCTGTAATGTAGACCATTCCAATATAGTAAAAATAACAATTGACAATAATGGATACTTAATGAACTAACCTGGCCTGGAACACGGGAAATCATTCGCTTCAAGGTTAGATTAAATAATTAATATTTTTCATGGATAATAATCGTTGACCTTATACAGGACAAATTCCTTTCTTCTTAATGCACGCCATTCAGTTGGTTGATGTAGCGGAGCACTTAGTGGTCTCATTCGAGAAGTGGGACTATAAAGTTTTGTATCGGAACAGTTCAGTCGCCATTATCAATGGCTATTTTGAGAGAAGAGTTCCCAGATCACCTCATCTCAATAAGTGCGATTTGGAATGACCGCTCTCCCGATTTGTCCCCTGGTGACTTTTTGAAATCCCATGTTTATGTGAACCGTCAAAGCTCCCTACAAGATTTGAAGACCAATATTCAGGAAGGAATTGCAAACATAACGTCTGCTATGCTGACAAGAGTCATGACAAACGCCAGAAATCGGCTTAATCGTGTAAGAATGGTGGACGTCACCTATCTGATTTGTCTCCAAAACTATTTAAAACAAAACTTTAGGCGCCTAAATAATAAAAAACTAATAAAAATGTTTAGATTCATACAATAATTATGTTTGGGAAATCGGAAGATATGTATAAATGGGGAAGAGAATGGTCCGAATGTCAGGAGGGGTTGAACTGTTCAAATTTCTAAATATTTCACCATCTTTTTTTATTTCAAATACCACTTATTAGATCAATTTGTATTAATTATAAGATAATACTCTCTAATTACCCCCCCCCCGTAAGGGATAATAATAATAAGGATAATTTACCACTTGGTTCTTAAGACATGAAATTAACATGCGTTAATGTTATGATAAAAAAACCTTAAGCACAAAAAACATTCATTATGACAAATAAGACCAAATCCAATCGATTTTTTTAAAAATATGTAATTTACGACACAGGTGACAAGCCTGTCAATGCCCCACTATATCGATGTTCCATATTTTACAAATATCGCTGCTGTAAAAAAAATTAAAAAACAAATTAAGTACAATGCGCATGAATAAATAGAATGGACTACATATAAGAAAACGAATAAATAGGCCAAAAAACAAATTTTAGAAATCAAATATTTTTAACTCTAAAATCAATAAGGATAAGGCGATTTCCGACTTCGGGAATATAACTGCAATTTGCGCTTAGTGAAGGACAAACGGTATGGGAGTCTGGTATCTGTCAACTGCCAGCAGTCAGTGAGTGTTAAACTGTCATAGCTACGTTACACAGATGGCTTGCTGCTCCAGTCAGCACATATTGATGGGTGGGGTCTCTGTGACCGATTCCAAGTCTCATCAGTATGACTTCTTGTTGTCTAATATTTTGAATTGACGTTTTCAAAGGTCATATTTTATGTTCAGCCCCTCTGCATTGTTTCTTGTGTCGATCGCCGATCCAGGTTCCCTTTCATTTGTTCATTATTTAAGATTTAATGAGTGAATGCAGGCCTATGTGGGAGCTATCCGCGCAGTTAATGGGCGGATCAATGATCATTTGCCGCTTCATCGGATTTGCAATTGATGAACGAATAGACAGATCGTTGTGTCCTGGGATCTAGACAAATGAGTTTGTACGAGTTTTACGGCTTCCAAAAAAGCAGGCGAGGAATGAGGACTACATGACATGACTATAATATATATTATTTATATTTATAGCTATATGCAGAAACATTGTCAAAGAATCAGTCCGTAGAAAACTGTTGCCAAAAGACAAAATTAACAGAGCAACTGTATACTATTATTAGCAATAAAATCAGTTTAAGGAGAAAAAAAGGGTTTACATCATTATGTATTCGGCATATATAATATAAGAAACCACGACTACAATTCATACTTTTCGCATATCAACTACATAAAATTGAATTGCAACAGTTATATTTACAAAGCCTGGCATTTTTATATTATTTTTATTATACTCGTAAACTTACATTCATTATCATAACCTATTCATAACCGTTTGTGGAAAGCTTTATCTCCCACCTTCAGATCCTCCCATTTGAGACGAGCTGCAACAGCTCAGAAAAATGTGGTGCAGCGAGCGCCAAGAAGAGTGTACCAACTGAAATGCTCTCATGTTTACTCAAGAGCCGAGTTTCTGTCAATACAGAAATAGCTGACTCGGGAGAGTCTACAGAGAATAAGGAATACATGGGAAGACCAAGCCAAAACACTTTCATTTTCGCGCAGTTCAGTTCATCGAGTATATCTTTATCGTTTCTAAAAAATAATAGAACAATTTTCTTATAAAGAGTATTGTATATTTTATATTTAGCCCTGAATAAGACCTGCAATGTGGATCGAAACGTTGGCTTTAAAATGAATAGCTTTCCTTATTTAAGAGAATTTTTTCTTACATATATAAGTTCAACTAATATTATACAATATTTCATATAGGCAAAGTAATTACATAAGAAAGGTTTATAACTATTCATAACAATATCAATATTCTTTGAGAGTTTTTTAAGGTGTGGTTAATTATGTATAAATATTGACGTTGTTCATTTCTTGGGCATAACTGAGGAACATACACGTTCTTCAGCAATCTAAACGAAACTGTTCTATTCAGACGATGCATTAAATTTAAATTAATCAATTAATTATATACCGTTAATAACAACATTAAACTGAATAGTGATTTCTGTCTGATATGGATGTAAACAAAATTTTAAAAAATATGTTAATCTTTAGAGAAAAGTAAGCTGTAGAAATAATTAAAAGTTAAAATAAAAATTATCTAGCTAAAAACTTTGCTAATAAAAGCAGGAGGCTGACAAAATATTCGCTAACTGATAAAGCAAACGAGAGAGTTGAATGTTTCTTTACACACATCCCTTTTTTGCTGCAGAAGTTTCATCATCAGACTTCGTTAGCCTCACCCGCGCTCCCTCTCTTACCCTCTCGCTCCCTCACTCTTTCTCTCTCACTCTCTCTCTCTCTCTCGCCCTCCTCCGTCCCGCATTAAACTTTCAACTCCGCTTCGTGTACGGCGGGAGTCGACCCTGTTGTGCGGAAACTGCACCAGCAGTGCCGCTATTTAAAATGTAAAAGGCACCAGATTTAGCAAAGAAGCCTAGTGTTTAGCTAGCTACTTTAAAATTTAAGCACAACTTCAAACTTCGAAGGACACCTAATAAAAGCAAAGCACACTTGCTGGGGGAACAGTTAAATGAAGCACTTAGAAATAACAAAAGGAAAGCTCTCCGGAACAACGGAACACATTGGACAGTAAAAAAAAACTGTAAACCCCTGATGTAGGAAGGGAAATTATATTAAAAAGGCAATATAAAAAGGAAATAATTGAATACGAATTTCATATTATTATGCACATTAATTTTAAATTTAAAATAATAAAACGAGGGATATAATAACAACATTGAGCAATAAATAATTAATTTCGTAATAAAAGATCCCTCACTACGTAGATAAATTATTATCTTACTACCTTAATAGTGAACATAAATCGTCAGGGGGCGCAGTCAAAGATATACAAAATACGTTTACTTAATCATAATTAATCTTTTTCTGCACCCCCTTACCATTTCAATCCACTGTTAGAACTATCCAGTCAACTATTGTCCACTAAAAGTCTTAAGGTACCACCTGTACTTCTTTCATATACAATTGAAGCGTTGACGTGGTAAAGGTTAAGCAAATAAAGGCATTGTCATAAATAAATGGCGCAATTTTAAAGACATCTCTATTTATGAACGAATTTCTAGTCAATAACCTTACTGAATTCGTGCTAATTAGTTTAAAATATGTTAACTAAACATTTTAAAAAATCAAGGTATTCGTCAAATTAATGCCAATTTATTGTTCAATAACAAGACTACAACCTCAAACTCTTGGAAGCAAAACATTCACCTCAACAAAAGGTTGGAATGAATTTATTACATCACAAAATAAAAAGTAATTAATCAGGTATTATTTATAAAGTATTACTTTTTTTTTTTTTGCATTTCGAAATTCACTGCTATAATTTGACCCAATGATTCAAAACTATCCATGTTTCTACAGGTTATAGCTGAGAGCAATGATTATAAAACAAAATGGTTGCTCTGAAGACGAAGAGCGTAGAATCCTTTGAGCCGGCCTCACACCTCGGCCTATTTACATTCCCTTTATTAAACCGCCAATTGAAACCGAGCTTCTGTTCTCCCACCTCAACCTTTTCCTAATATTAACATTGAAGGCGAAATGACTGCCCTTACAGAGTCCACTTCCAAACCCCCTTATTATTAAAATTTCTGAATTTCTTCTGTTTCATTCCGAGCAGCTTATACGAGAAACGTATTCCGGAATATTGCATCCGTTTTACCATAATGTTGTTTACGATGGCAAAGAATTTTTCTGAGGAATATTCGACTGACTTTTTTGCCTCTGTAGATATTGGCTCCAATAAGAATAAAATTCAAATTGAAATTCTGAAATTAATTATGTATTAAAAATCATATTTACAGTCGAGGCTTCACAGATTGAAATACGTTTTAAAAATATTCAAGGTAATTGAAAGTATAATAATATTTTCTGAAGTTGATAATTTTTTTTTACCGAAGAAAGAGGGAGCTTAGCTTAAATTTAAAAAAAATAGGTACAAATAAAAACAATTTTCCACAGGTATACAGGTTTTAGATTTAGATTGTTTTTTCTACGGCGATCAACATCTAGGTTATTACGCCTTTTGCATTTTTATTTATACTACGGTATTTTAATTTGTATTTACTTTTTTAATTTTCTTCGGATTGCATACTAATTATTTCTTTTATTTATTTCCTCATATAGTCTTATATATATTTGCGTCTTATATTTTATGGTATTGATCTATTTCTTTAAAAAGATTTATTATTTAAATTTATTTATTAGATTTATTATTAAAGATATAAATTACCTTCATACTCAACAATATACACTGCAGAACTTCAGGCAATTTCTACAGCTCTTTTCTGATCAATTAATAGTGCACATCCAAACATTTTAATTTGTACAGATTCAATGTCGGCAATGCAAAGCATGTCAAACTTTAACAGGTATTATACAGATAATTAGAATTAATTTTAATTTTTTTTTTAAAGAATCGATTATTTCTTTATTAGCTACAGTAAATTACGTCACGATCTCAATTTTTTTTGGAAATTTGAAGACCTTATTTAAGAATTAAGAATTTCATTGATAAGATTAAATCACATTTACCTTATATTGCAATCAGAAACAGTAATTCGAACAGCAAGTGTTTCCCTAATATTGTAATCCCAATATTTCTTAGGGCTCGTTGAGAGACATGAGTGTCTTGTATGAATCATGTAGGAAATATAGTAAATATCCTCCACAAATTCGATCATTATACACTCTGCTATATGCGACGGTACCTAGAACCTGGAGTACCCAGATAAATGGAGGAAGGGCCATTGAGGTACCTTAAGGTAGTCAAGTGTCCCTTAGGGTTTATTACCTTTACTCTCAAGATAAGGCAGTTGTCGGGAAGCAACGGCCAACTCAAGAGGCAAGAAACTGGATGAAGCAATTGTGGAGACAAAGCGAGTCACATACCATCCCCCATTTCCTTGTAAGTAGTTTTATAAGATATCTTGTAACCACGATCAGTACAAATTAATATAATTTTATTCAATAATTATTATTATTTAATAAACAACTCCCGATTAGTCAGCCTCGTCAACCTTCTGAGGAAACAGCAATATGTCTCTTATTTATTAAGGATATAGGATTACAATATATTAAGTATAACCATCTCAGGGTGGCATCACATATTATTATTTAAATCTAATTAAGATCAAAGGATCTGACTTTTCCTTGAGATCATAGCTTGGGCAGTGAAACCATTATAGCAACTCTGTTCTTAAAAAAATAGTTATTAAGGTGGTAACACTGAAATAAAAATTTACTTTATCTTTTTTTGTCATTCTTTTTCGTAGTTTTGCTGCTTGTTTGTGGCTCCCTATCTCAAAAAGTATTTTGAATACTTCCAACAAGTATCATCAATCATTTGTAAAGATTAAATAACAATTATTGACTGGAATATGGTTTTTTTCTTCTCTATTAAATTATATAAATCAAGAAGATTGAGTCCAGTATATAAGAAATATCTTATAAAGAAAATGAACCAACAAAAACTTAAATTTACGATTTTTTTTTTTTTGGTAATGACAGAAATAAACCTTATATGAAATGGAAATGAATTACTGACAAAAAATACAATTTTTTTTTCATAATCCGCATTCGGAAAAAGTCGAAGACTTTCACGAAAAAGGCCATGCAAAAATTACAACGAAAAATAAAAAATGCATACTTGGGGCTATTCGGAATACTCCTTCTACTGGACAAATTTCCCAAACGCCTAAGGCCGAGAGATACATATTTTGTAAAACCCACTTAATCTATTTAATAATGTGGATATTGAATGCTCTTCAACTTTTACTTCGTGAAGTTATAGTTTTCCATTTGAAGCTTGCAGATCCACTTTCATGAATCAGTAATCTTTTTCAGTATTTTTACTGCAATTTCGACCTAAAACTTTTTTTGGTCAGATTTTTATTTTAGAACTCAGTTAATAGATAATTTCTCATAAAGTTAACAGTCTTAAAGTTTTTATTTTTACTTGCTTGTATATTTGAAATTAAAAAACCTCTACCTTACCCCTCTAAAAAACATAGTTTAAATATTCAAGGTTCCATTTTACGAGTATCAGTGGCTCACAAGTATTCGGGATCTTTTCCTTGTTCTATAGTTGATCTATAGAAATAGGTTTGATCTACAATGAGTAATTAAATAAAAATCAATTTTCTTATTATTCAATTTTCATTTGCACCTGTGCAATTGCGCATTCAGCAAATTTGATCCAAGTTTTATTCTCTTTGCTTTTCTACTGGAACATCAAGTTTTGGAATGAAAATGACAATAGTTGGGTAGGTCTCTTTGCAAATGTCGTTTTAATCTTTCCTATCAAGTCCAGGTAACAGGGAGTAGGAAAGCAGAGGAACGAGTGGATTTGGGTGATTTTGTGTCGATGAATGGAATGTAATGTATTTGTTATGAATAAATCGTTTTTTAGTTAAAATGTTCATGTCGTTGTGTATGGTGTGATTCGAAATATACCTTGGTACATTAACAAGTATGCTGAGAATTTTGGACTATGGTGTTTGTATTTTGTGTATGTGGACTTGTTTAGCTGAACCCCAAAGTCCTGTTCCATAGGTCCAAATAAGTTTAAGTATACTGTTATAGATAAGTCGTTTGTTTCATAAGTCAAGTGAAGATCTGCAGCCCAGAAGATTTGATATTTGTTAATAGCGTCTTGTCAGTTCTTGTCTTTTTAATATTGTTTGTACGTTCCATCTAGGTTTTTTGTCCAAGTATAGTCCGAGGTAACGTACATTACGGTCTTGACTTAAGGTCGTAACAGTCCTCAACTTATAAAATTGTACCAAGGAACGGAGGTACTTATCTGTCTGCAATAATTGTACACAATGCTAATTGAAATCATAAAACGATAGTATAATACCAATTTTACTAAAGACTGAACTAATAAGGAATTCTAAATTTACCACCTCAATTAGTTTTAATTACTATTATAATTTTGTATTGTAATTAAGAACAAAATTAACGATCAACGGGAAATACTAGAAGAGATAAAGCCCCACCCCACCAATGAAGGATGCAAATGATAAAACTTTGATTACGGCGAATTAAGTTATAACAATTAATTATTTCCCTAACTATTTACTAAGAAAAGTAATAAAAATTTACCATAAAATGCGAAAATAGCATCAAGAATAACTTTGCTTAGAATATGAATTTGCATCCCGTTATTTATAATTGTTAATTTAACCAAAGCGCAAACAATAAAAATTGGTAAATAAAACTGTTCAACGATAAAAAAAAAAAAAGTTATTTTGTGTATTGTAAAAATATGTATACAAATAAATTACATATTTTTGTAATAAATGTATGTAATAATAAATAAATTACAATAAATATGTAATGTAATAACTTTTAGTAGTCTATATAGGGTACATATGCTCTTTGATGCAGAAATTATGGACAATATGTCAACCTTTATTATTGTATATTTAACAAAACAATCAAAAGGATTTGGCTGCTTTGTTTTAACTTGGTGAAAGATCTGATATTGGAAATGTATGAAGGGTTAATAATAACCTTTCTATAACTTAGAGCAAACATTTTTGTTTAACTATATACGTTTCCAAATACAAGCTGATCAGTTCTTCAGTTCTCTAGTTATACTACCTGACTGAGCCATATTTATTTTGGTTGGATTTTTCTTTTGAAAAATAATTCTCTATTTATTTAATAACTAATAAAATATAATAACTATTAGCGGCAACATTCTTTTAGGCAATATCCTAGTTCAAGCCATTAACCTCTCTACTTTCAATTATTTCGAAGTTTTATCGAACAGGTTGAATACGAGTGATAGAGACATACTTCATTGGTCATGTTTTGGTTGACCTCAAAATTCAACATCTAGTGAGGTGAAAGGATATATACTAGAATCATGATCATCAGTACGCATTAACAACAAATTTATCTTATATTTGGAGCAATGACTGGAATTGTTGGAATCAAGGAAATACATAAATATGTGCAATTCATTGTTTGTGATATTACAGCTCACTTCAGAAAGAAGTTAACTATATAAAACTAGTCTCAAGTAAAAACAGAGTTATAAATTTTGCCATTCAGGAGAAACGTATGCGAGAAAAAAAGGCATTTTATTTTTAGTATAGAGGAGATATAGTTGAATTTCATGGTTTCGCATCTTTAAATACTATGAATAATTATTTACCTGCTCCAGATGTAAAAACTATGTAATAAAAATGAATCGCCCAATGTGTTGCTAAGCGCAAAACTCGAGAACGGCTCTACCAATTCGGCTAATTTATTTTCCTTATTTTTGTTAAGGCCCAGAGAAGGTTCTTATGGAGAGAATCACGTAAAAATTACGAGGAAAATAATAAAAACAACACTTTTCTTGATCCCTTAATAAAAAATAAAAGTTCAGTAAGAAGGTCTATTGTAGAACAGTTACAAATTTTGTTTCCTCAACACAATCAATTGAATACATTGTGTAAAACTGCATTGGATCTTATGCCATCTTGTAATCAGAGCTGGTAAAACTTCTGTAGGAGAACATGTTTGATGTTTCAAGACTGATTAATTTAAGGAATAATTTAATAATACATGTACCAATATTTTCGTCTCGGATCTAATCTTTCTTTAAGACTTACACTTTTTCTTGACAATTTGTGAGAATATTTCATACATTTTCTACAACGGACAATCGATCCTTTGTAGCAGCCACGCCTACATGATAAAATGTAACATTGGAGAGTTATGCCATCGTACAGTCTTCATCTGTCTTTTTTTTTCTGACACGCTGTCAGATCAGCAATGAAAATTTAAATACAATAATAAAAATATCCGCTGTAACCGCGGGGGAGGAATGAACTCAGTCATTCTGCAATTCAACGCTTTCCTGATGAAATAAATGAAAGCGAGGAGGCGGCGTAAAACGGAAAACTGGAGAAAAAGGAGGAGGGCGATCAGGAGTTTTGAGCCGAGTTGGAGAAATGAATTCTGGTTCGTTTAATAAAGCCTTGATTCGGGGCAACGAGGCGTCAAGCCGATCGGGGTCCTGGCCAGCGGCCAACCCTCCTCGTATAGATCCGCCTCCTCTCCACTTTCTTATTCTCCCAGGACGTCTTCTGCCTTTGGAAACAGGGCCAGCTCCCTGTACCGGAAGGAAATAACAATGGGAACCTTCGAAACCGTGGGCTGGATCGTCGAATGACTTCTAAATACGAAGACCAAGAAAAAGGAAACTACTGTTTTCAACGTCAAATTACTCTGGAATAGCGTGAAATCTCAATATGAGATACCTTGAAACTTCAAAAAGACAACATTGGGACAAAAAAACATTGCATGTTAAGTATACGCATTTATACTTAAACCTATATTAATATAATAAAATATATTAAACCTATATCTTATAGGTTTTATCATCTAGATCGGAGTTTGGCAAACATTGTGTGGGTCAAAATCGAACAAATCTGAGAATAAAGAGACGTTTGTTCAAAGCAATTAAGGTTAATTAAAACATTCGACGTAATCTTGAATCAGCTTCTCCGATAGAGGACCAGGATCAATTTACATAAAACTATAAACTGACCTTGACAGTTACTAGTTAAGTAATTAAGACAGTTGAGTCAAAGAACGGATATTATCAAGGAATCATTATAATAGTTCTGTCCTAACCATACTATCGAACGTTGAAACCACGAGGAAATTCTATCTAACCACAGGGCGCTACCCTGGTGTGGGTCTTGGCTTCCACCATCATAGTACAACAGTCTTCTCCCGTTTCAGTTGCTATTCCACTGTCCCTGACACCAGAAAGCGATCTTGAAACACGGCTAACTCCATCTATCGACTACATATTAGGCCTCCCCACTCTGGATTTGCTGTATATCCGCTCTCCAATCAAGATAAATTCTCTAATAATAAGAAACAACATAATAAACCAAATTTCGATCCACACTGCAAGTCTTCACCAGTGGTTAATAAACACAGTTCATTTTATTTTACAAGTATGTTATTAACCATAACCCAAAGTTTGATAGTACAATATAAAGTCAAAATAAATATGAAAATTTTTACTCGGGTCAAGTAGAATAGACGAAAACAATATTAAATTATATTAACTATATATTAATTCTTATTATTATTTTTTTCTTTACAAAGCGGATCCATAAGAATCTGATTCTTAAAAACCAGCAGAATGCCTTTAATACCTAAAATATTATTGTTAGTTGAAATTTAAAGATGTGTAAAGCACTCGGATTGACGCTATTTATCTTGTAAATATTTTTATTTTGCAGAGAAAACATTTGTCCCGGACCGGGATTCGAACCCTGTCGTCTGCATTTTCGTTGCAATGCTCTGCCACTTGAGCTATCCTAGCACACACCTCGGTCCGACAAATCCCTTCTCTTCACAGTTCCCATTTCCCAGTGTTCTCCCAATTTCCGATGTATACAAGGGGAAGAATGTTCATTGAACATTACTTTAATTAGGATCCGGTTACTTATGTCATTATGTTATTTATAATTTATTTTATTTTATTATAATTTTTATTTTGAAAAGAAAAGATTTGTCCAGGACCGGGATTTGAACCCGGGTCGTCTGCATTTCCGTTGCAGTGCTCTGCCACTTGAGCTATCCTGGCACGCACCTCGATCAGACAAATCCCTTCTCTTCACCGATCCCATAACCCCGTGATCTCGCAATTTGCATTGTATACAAGGGGAAGACTGTTCATTGAACATTACTTTAATTAGGATCTGGTTGACTTACGTCATTATATTATTTATAATTTATTTTATTTTACTTTTTTATTGTTTTCGCAATTCCTAATTAAAGTAATGTTCAATGAACATTCTTCCCCTTGTATACATCGGAAATGGCGAGAACACGGGGATATGGGAACTGTGAAGAGAAGGGATTTGTCTGACCGAGGTGTGTGCCAGGATAGCTCAAGTGGCAGAGCACTGCAACGGAAATGCAGACGACCCGGGTTCGAATCCTGGTCCTGGACAGACCTTTTCTCTTCAAAATAAAAATATTTAAAAGTTATAATAATTATAAAAAATAAAATAAAATAAATTATTTGTATGTAATGATGGATTACAGAATAATGAAATCTGCTGTTACGCATTGCCTTGATAGCAATGTGTTATGTTTCGTTTGATGCTACAGGACAATTCTACTATGTTGAGTCCAACCAACGCATGATGAATGCACGGGAATACATTTTAATCGATCCTATCTCGATTTCGAACGGAGTGCTAATTTTTTTAAGTTTAATTGTTGTACATAAAAATCATGGTTCGTAGAAACCTCTATAGCAAAGTATTAAAACATATTTATAACGAAATCTTGATTTAAAAAGAATATGTGATGAGAATGAATAAATAATTTATGTTTGCTCTCCGAAATTGAGAATTTTAAAAATGAGAAATAATTTGCCCTTTGGTCTAATTATAAAAAAGTGCTTAATTAACGCTGGGCTTAAACACAGCTCGCTCACGGTTTCTGTAATTATTCTCAGCAGGCCATGTTGGTTGCCTTAACACACAAATCAATTTCAAAATAAAATGTGATATGGCTGCTATTATTTGTACTTTTAATTATACCCTAAATGCTTATATTATCAAAGTCAATAAAAAAATTAATATTTTTCGTGGAATTTGAAATATGCACCCAGAATTTTAATGCCGTTCCAGAAGCATCTAAAAGAATAGCAACAGGTGAGGATCAACATTTGTTATCCCCTTCTCAAAACCTACCACCAATTTTGAAAAAAAAATCGGTGAAACTTTAAAACCTGGATAGAAAGGATAGGGTAGACACTAGGAAGTACACCTTCTATCCAAAATTACAACAGATCTAATAAATATTACTTTTATATCATTATAAAAACTCAGAAATAATTTATAAAAAGAATATGCTTTTCTATTACAAACGTTATTTTAAATCAATTTTTTTTTAACTTCTAACACAGTTCGGTCAGAACAAAAAAAGCTTCCTACCGGCATCATGATGAATATTTTGTATGATTCTCGTCATCATAAATTAACAATGTCCCAATAATTAATATCCTAGATTAAGATTTCTCGAAAAGTTGTGGAATTTTTGATGCTTTAAAAAATAATCCCCAAATAAGGAAGACTAAACTGAGGCATCATGGTTTCGTCCCTCTCGCAACGAATTATATTTTATCCATACAGAAACCTGTATTATTGTTGGTTCATTCCAAGGAAATCGTTCTTCATCATCACAAGATAAATTTTCATTGTTTGAAAATTTTGTAAGAGTTCACAAAACACCATAATTTGACAGATTAAATTAAATTTAATAGAATGTATTTCGAACTTTTGTGAATGTATAACGTTGATGACAAATGCTCTCCAGTATAGTACGTTATAGTAAAATAAACAATACGATATCGATTTTTACTTTCCTTTTAATTTTCGATTTATCAATAAAAAAACATGTCGTGGAATTTTCTGGATAATGATAATGTGTTTAACAAATGATTGAAAACTACGAAATCGTCAAAGCTAATGAGTGGTTTAGAGCGTAAACCTGAACGATTTTAAAATATAGCGTTATCATCACACATCAGTTAGCAAAGCTTTAAACGAACCGAACCAAAGCGACCAACCCTACAGCGCTAACAAATTAAAGAAGTCTGGGCCGATTCCAAACAACAAAGAGAAAACAAATTGCTGGGCCTGTTCGAGGTTTGCATTTAAATGAGACTGTAAAACTGAATGATACTCCCAAAAAGGAAGAGCATAATATTGGACGATTGGGAAAACCTGATTGTTATTCTGCTATTAAAAGGAAAATAAACAGTGAAAATTTCTTTTAGTTAACCCTAAAACGTAATAAATATTTGGAAATAATTATAACCTCATAAGGACGGATTATAAACTTCAAAGATGATGAATTAGTGCTGTGCATCGACAGTTTAAGAAGTAAAACATTTAACAGTTTAAGAATCTATGTAGGCCTGCACAGCCATTATAAGCAAACGAGCATTTGCGTAATTTGTAACAAAACATGGATAAATATAAACAACCGCCCGGCATGTGGCCTTAAGATTTTGTAAAAGGAGTAAAAATAGATAATTATGCCGTCCTTTGGAAGGGACGTTAAACGGGGGTCCCGAGCCTGTCTGATGTCAATTACTCTTGAAACATGGCTAGCCTAATTATACATGAATAGGCAACGTTTAGGACTCTCACTGCACCATCGTGGGATACTCTATGTTTCTAAAAGCCTTGGCAGCATTAAGTGATGTTAAATGAATAAACCACTACAAATAGAACCAATCAAGAAAACATAAACTACTTCCATCATCTAAATCCTTGAGCCCATTCTATAATGCTTTTTCGAAGGTTGAGATGTAGTACCTGGACTTGTTTTGATACATCAATATCCCAATAGGGCTGATAAAAAAGGTTCGTCTACTAAGTTATGTAATGCAATGCACTAGCATTTTAAAGCTGATGTCCTGGTTTAATGTGCAAATGGAATACTAATTTTATCAATGATGGAACAATAAAAATCCTCAAACTTTGATCTTATCAATGATAAAAATCCTCAAAGTTTGATCTGGTCAATGATAAAAATCCTCAAAGGATGATCTCAAAAGTGATGTGATCAGTAAAGCTCTTATAATATCAGTTTAAATAATGAACATTTATATTTCTTATTTATTCGGTAGTAACTAACTATTTACGTACTACTTACTTTAAGTGTTAGGGGGCAATCTGTAATGTAGTGTTTACCAAAACAACCTACCAACGTCGCGGGTTCGTAGCCCGGTAGCTCTCTCTAAGATTTTTAAAGAGAGTAAAAAATCCTAGGTTATGCTCTGAACAAACAACCACTTAAAATGCCTGATTGCAACCGGAAATCCCGGGAAAAAATAAGTGATACCAAACACAAAATACACTAACTTGCTAAATAAAAACTTCAAAGAAATACCGTTTAAAAAATTCTTATTTATTTTAAACCTACCTTTAGTCAACAAAACGGGTGGGGTTATACATATGGCTGTGAAATAATGCCTATTATTGGATAGCTTACAAACGCAATATTGTTGTTAGCAGAAGTAGAGCCATATTTTAAAAACTATTACACATTAAGAAAGATAAAAGGAAGGATAACAACTAATTATACCAAAGATGAATCTGATATTTTCGTTTAGGAAATAACAAGGAAATAAAAATCCGTCCAATTAGATTATCCATCCCATAAAACAGCAGTGAAGCAATTTCATTTTCCGTACAAGTCTAATTAAGGTGGAACTATACAGCCTCTTTCTCCTTTAAGATAAGCTAATTGCAATATGGTAAAAGGGCGTAGAGTTTTATTAGGAATTAAACTTACTACTTTTCGAAATTCTGAATTTATTTAATACTATAACTGTAATAAAATAATAACATTTGAAATATAAAAACATATTAATCAGAGGTAGTAAACAATAATAAGAGCAATCCTATTGTATAACCATTGATGTCATATCCTATGAATTTAATGTCATCTTTACAAACCAATTATTATATTGATAACAATGTGCTAACTATAATACATGGAAGTAGTTAAAATAAAAAAGAAAATAAGAAACTTATTTATTTGGCATTGTTTTTCTGTATAAAAATAGAGTCATGATACAATACTACTTCTGAGGTTGCTATGAATGCCATAAAGTTTGGTACCATACTTACAATATACCAAAATTTATGGCTTACAAATGACAAATGAGATGGATTAGAAAGACTGACAAGGACTAGGTGCTTTACCTTCATACCAAATATTAAAAATGTCCAATGTCGCTTTCCAAGTCTGTCATTTTGATTACAACAGGCTGAGCGAAAGGTCAATTTAGGACATAATTTCCTAAAATATTTATTGAAAATAATATAATTATTAATATCGATTGCTCAAATGTTGAAAAAAATGGTCGGAATGCGGTCAACATCTTTATACTCTTGCAGTGCAAGCCTATAGCGTGTACAATAAATAAATAAAAAATACGATGACTGCATCCTGATATTTTATTTCGTCACGGAAGAGAATAAACCTTTATGGCTCGCTTTAAATGGGGAGATCAAGAAAAGACAAAAACGGAACAAAGCGAATTTCACGGAAACGATTCTTTTCTGCTTCCTTTGTTCAATGGTAAAAAAAGCTTACTCTGTGTGATTATTCGCGTTTCAAAGTAAACCTAAAATCTTCATCATCAATCTGTATTAAGAATTTATTTTATTCACCCAGGTGGCGCAGTACGGATAAACTGTTGCCTCCATTTCAAGTCACACATTGAAATTTATATTTTTCACGTGCTAGTTACGTGCTGAACGATTATGTTTAGAATGTAAACAAGTCAAACCTTGTTCTACCTTAATCTTTTTAACCTGTTTTTGGCCGAATGATAAGAATCAGGTTAAACAACGAGGGGGTTATCATGTGCATCTTAAACTCAAAATATTTAAATATTAAAATCGATAAAGAGTGGGTAAAACGTTGGTATTTGTAGATTAATTAAAAAAAAAATCTAAAACATTAAAGTATTTGATTTAAAATACCTCCATATCGAATATAAAAAATACCCACTGTCATTTTAGAGATCAAAATATATATATTTGAGGATATAAAAAGAGGATGTATTGTCTGTTTAGAAGAAATTATATATAAGATATATTTCTTTAATATTCAGTGTGAAAAATCAAATGCAAAACTTATCATTTTTTTAACATAAAAGAATCATTGATGTCATTGTTTTTAACTATTGTAAAACCAGTTTCTGTTTACGTAATTATAAAAATGTCTTTCTATGATGAAGACAAAACTGATGATGTTTCACGGTGGCGTAGAACTTCTATTCCTTTATGGCAATTTTGTAAATTAAAAAATAACATATTTTAATGTTCCATGTTTTCAATATTACTTAGTTATCAATAAAAAAAATAATAAATAAAAAAAATGTAGGCTTTTCATCAAGTTAGAAATGAAATAAATAAAAATGCTAATAATATTAGTTTCAAGAACAAAAAAACAACAACAAAATCCTTATTACTCCTTGCATATTGAATATATTATTTAAATGGTATAAAACACTATCTCTTCGATGGGAAATACATCCAATTCTACTATACAATACAATCTATTCTTATCTCTTCCCAAAATAAATCGCCAACTGCAGAAAGGAAACTACTAAAGTTTCCAAATTTTACAAGAGAGACAAAATAGGGCCCTGAACTAGTAAGTACTACTTGCAGTAATCAAAACATTGAAGGCGTTTTAATAATACGCTTTCTTGCAGACGTAAGAAATGCAGACGTACGTTGCAGAAAGTAAGAAATGTTAGAGAGGAACGTTTACACAAATATTTCTTACACTGAAAGCAAGAAATATTGGGCCACAATTTCCTAGCTTTCGTCAGCTTTGTTACTGATAATAATTCTTTCATCCACACACCTTATAACCTTATAGCTGTTTTTTTATTTAACGCCAGTTTTAGCTGCTATGGCTAATCAGACGTTGCTACAGTGGAAATCATGAATATTGCCAATCCATGTATATTTATTATAGGGGAGTACCTGTCACCGCAAAGACTTGCATCCGTTTTATGATCACTCTAAAGTACAGCACAGCTATCAATTTTTTCTTCTCTTTTATAAATCCTAAGGCCTACACCCACCGGGCTGAGAACCCGCAAGCGTATTTGTTATCCCCACACATCTTGCAAAATCTACACATAGTAAAACATGTAACAGAACAGAATAACGGTCACTTGTCCGAATAAAGCAACTTAATTTTATATATTATCACCTTTTAATTTACTTAGTTTTAATCTCTGATTCCACAAATGCTTTTAGGTCAAAAGGTGAAAAACTACAAATGCAGATGTAAGCACTATTTACTATGATACATAATTTAATCTGAAGCATTTTATAATCAGCTAAAATACTGGCAATCAAATGGAAGTAAAAAAGAGGACATAATACAAATTGCAAAAACTCTTATCTCAATTGCGAAAATAAAAAAGAAGTAGAGAATACAGAAGAAAATATAGCGGAGGAGTTTAGTGGAAGAGAATATATTGCACAAGCGGTATTTGAAATGTAAAGTATCTAGTTACCATACGAAAACTTATTGAAACCCAAATTCCACCCTCTGAAGCTTTTTCTGTGACAAGGAATGTGGCAGGAGAGATATTTCGTCTCTCCTAGAATAGAGCCAAGTAAGATACTGAAATAAAAATATAAAATCACACTTAAACTTTACAGGACCCGCCTTCAGGAAATAACTATTGGGTCGTTTCATATAAGATGCTTGGTTTTATTAATTCTAAAATTCTATGTAGAATTAGTAGATTTCTGTAGTATACTATTTTCATGTTTACAGAACGTGATGAGCTGTATTACCTTCTCTTTTTGATAATATTTAATATAAATACAATTGAACGAACACTGGTGGTATGAAACCAAGTGAGACCATTAAGACGCAATTTTCGTGTTTTTTAATATTATTATTTTTTTTGTTGAGCATAAACTTGGACAACCAAGCTCCAAGAAACATTACCACCCCATCCGGGGACCCCTCGAGGGAACCAGACCTCTTGCCTCACAACAGACAATGAGCTTGGTTACGAAGTCCTCCCAAACCCACCTTATTCGCCAGAATTACCTCCAACAGATTTCTACCTGTTCAGAAATTTGGACAACTCCCTTAAGAGTAAAATTTAGAATAACGATTCACAAGTCAAAAACGCATTTCCAAACTTTATTGATCACATAGAATTTTTCAGTTCTGGGGTAGGACATTTGATTAACAGGGGAATAAGTACAGAAAACAAGGGTAAATATAATGAATTAAAATTGTTTGACTTCATAAAGTAGTTTCTTAATAACCGTTGTTCCTTTAAAAACGGAAATTTCATATGAAAGTTTATAGTATAAACAACCCAATACAGCTAGTTCCTTCTAATCAAAAATCAAAAATAAAACAAAACTTCAGCGCAATATGTTTAACATTTTAGTGTTATAAGGAAAAGAAGTCAGGTGGAAAAAAAGTAGGATGGCCACTAAAGCTTTAAATGCTGTATTCTAAAGTAATCTTTAATTATAATGTATTATTAATAATTAGCACAGGAGGAGGGACAGAAGCTTTCTAAGCACGTCTTGAATACGTTCTGGGTTGTAAAATAGTTGAAAACGCGCTATTATTGATTTTTCTACTTAATTTTCAATTTTATTTTTTTCTTAAACAAACCTACCGTAATAGTATTATTTATTAAATAATACTTATGCAAATCAATATTTATTTGTTAAGACAATTTTTCAGTACTAATATAAAAAAAGGTTAGGCAGAGGTTCGCCCAGTTAACTGAAAATTGGAAGATTTGTACAGTGACAAATCTGGAACACCTTGGAGTGAATTATTTCTTTATAATAATAAAAAAAGCCTCATTCAGAGCATACTACAAGACAATTGACGCCCAGAGAAAAGGATTCAAACCAAGAACCAATACTTGTAGAGGTAAGGGTGGTAAATTGATCACCGATAAAGAAGGGGTCCTTGAAAGGTGGTCTGAACACTTCGGAACTTTGATTGGAAACGTTCAAAGCCCTTTCCTGGAAGATGACTCGGATTATGATTCAAACACTCGTTTTAAAGAGTGTGAGCTTCTTCACCCATCAGATAATGAGGAAATCGAGGATGCGATTCGGAAGCTTAGGAACAATCGAGCGCCAGGCTTACCAGATGGCGCAGATGGCATACCAGCTGAACATCTGAAGGCTGGCGGAAATGAAGTGATAAAAGTGATCTTCTACATAAATACAAAACTCTCCCGCGTGACAGGTGCATTGGCCTTATCCTCCCTCTTTACAAGAAAGGAGACCAGATGCATTGTGATAACTATCGTATATCGTGTATATAGGCATAACACTCCTTAGCTCTGCCTATAAAGTCCTCTCCAATGTGCCATAACAATGACTACTCCCCCAGGCCCAGAGAGAGATAGGTATGTACCAATGCGGCTTCCTGAATGGTAGAGCTTGTGTTGATCAAATATTTTCGCTGAGGATTCTTGTGGAAAGGACCAGAGAGTACAATATAACGACCACCACGTTTTCGTGGATTTCAGCAATCCTTATGACAGTATCTTCAGGGGGAAACTATATCAAGGAATGGAAGAAATGAATGTCCCCAGAGAATCGATAAGCCTTGTGGAATTGCTGATGAGGGAGCCGAGAAGCAAGGTCAAGATCCAGAATGACTTGTCTCAAGTATTTGAGACATGTAGGGGTCTGAGACAAGGGGATGGACTCTCGTGTCTGTTATTCGATTTCGCACTTGAAGAGGTCATAAGAGACTCAGGATGACAAGTCACTGGTACGATAAGTCCATTCAAAGAATGGCTTATGCGGATGACATAGATATAGTCGGAAGAACACAGAAGGATTTACAGCAAGCGTTTCTTGCTTTAGAGAATGCTGAATGGCAAATATGTCTTCAAGTGAATCAGGCAAAGATCAAATATCTGCTTGCTACCCCCTCAAGGCAATCAACACCCTCTATCACGTTTGGCACCTACAAGTTTGAAAGTGTCGACAGGTCAAACTCAACTGGCGTAGAGGTCCAAAGAAGAATTTTGACCGCTAATAAGTGTTATTTTGGGATGGGTAAAATTTTAAGAAGTCATCTGTTATCAAGAAGAGCCAAGGTGATACTTTACAAGACAATTACCAGGCCTGTTTTAACTTACGGATCGGAAACCTGGCCTCTATCCAGGGCAGATGCCAACAGTTTACTGCTCTTAGAAAGAAAAATATTAATAAGGATGTTTGGACCAGTAAGAGTTAGTGATCAATTTAGACTCAGGGAGAATGCAGAGAATGCATATCGGATGTATCAGGAGCTAGACGTATCAGGATATAAAAAACAAATATAGCTAGGCTTAGATGGGCTGGACATGTGGCCAGAATGGAGGACAGCGCTACTCATAAGAGACTGCTATTGGGTTACGTTGACGGAAAAAGGAAACGAGGACGGCCACGATTAAGATGGGCAGACGAGGTCGAAAAGGATGCAGGTAGCATTGTTGGATCCAGAGCTTGGAGGCCTTGGCACAGAACAGAGAAGAGTGGGGGCGACGCCTTGATGCGGCCAAGTCATACTGGGTTGCAGAGCCAGTGTTGATTGAATAATAGATATATAATAATAGATTCTGCGGGGTCGATCTAAGGGCGTTAGCAGAACCAATAATTAGCCACAGCCGAATTAAATAACGGGAAATTCGGCTAAGCACTAAAAAAAACAACTCAGCTACCCCCGAAGATCGATGGTTTTTTATAGAATTCCGACTGAAGCGCCGTATTAGCTTTAGCAGCATGAAGTGAAGTTAAATAAATGAACACGCAACACTGAGCTATTCGCTCTACTAGGTAATTAATTTATAAAATAATTATTATTTGTTCTTTCACGACAGATCGTATCAGCTTTTTTATACTAAATGAAACATAAATCAATAAGCCTATTCCACACTTGAGTTGCCGTAACGAAAGTCCCGGGTACAAATCCAACTGTGGCAGATAATTTATTTAATCTTTAACAGCCGGGGATGGATCCTGTGGGATCTGGAGACCCTCCTGGGGCTCACTCAGCCTCTATGCAGTGGGTAGCATAAATTGGGGGGAAACCTGGCGGTTGTGCGTGATCTAGGACAAATCTACTTTCTGCATAAGAAACAGTACAGTCTCTACCACGTAATGAAATCAAGACACACCATGGGTTTTGATTTTTTTTTATCGGTACATGTTGTTTTTTTTCGTCCCATACTGCTATAAAGTTGGAAGGCGTAAGAGACATTTGTCGTTGAGGTCGATTGGGAAAATAATAAACAGCACGTTCCTATTCTGAAGCGGTAAGGGAGAGGTATAAACAGGGAAATAAAATAACTTGTGATGCGAGATATATATCGAAAAGAGGATCCGTGGGACGGAGGACTTTGATTGGATAGAGGACACGACAGTGGGCGTGGCCGGTCACAAATCAGCACCCGCCCTGATTTACTATAATGGCTCCTGACCCGTGGCTCTGACGTCACAAAACATCACTTAACCCCTTCCTTAAACACCGCCGTCCGTCTTCGCTTCACCCTCAGGCTACTCCCCTCTCTTCTTAACATAATACTCAAGAGGACCCTCTCTGGAGTATCTGCTAACACTTCTGTTAACCTACTGTAAAATTATATGGTATATGCTGCGTTCAATATTCTCATAAACATCCACTCCTTTGCTCCATAATAAATTTACTCATTTACTTAGTGTTTGCAATTAAATTGTATTAAAATAAATCTATGATAGTAGTATTAAATTAGAATGGATGCAATCGGTTAGCCTTGTGATCAATATTCTCATTTTCAATATGTCGCATCAATACTGTAGTGTTCACGTTTGTAGCAGTGGTCCACGTTTAGAACACTAGGCTATCATAAGGCTGACCGGCCACCGAAAGCGGAGTTAAGCTCAGCTGAGTCAGCTTCCAAAACAGATTCACACGGCGGCCACCAGATGCGGAGCATAGTGGAGCAGCGTCGCAGGAGTCAACTCCACTCCACTTTAAATCGACCGAGGTTCGCATTTGAAGCTACGCTCCACTTCCCCCACCTAGTCACTCAGTGCCACACAGCCGTATACTAAATTTTCCACACTTATAGACTTAATAACTTTTTTTGTTGCAAATTCACACAAAAAATGATTTCATATATCACATTGGTATAGACGATGTCTAGGAAACAGAGTTCCTTGGTGGTAGAGCGCTGAATACCCGTGCCGAAGGTTCAAATCAGGCTGTGGCTAATATAATATAAACAAAATATGGCGGTTGAGCGTGATCTAGAGCAAATCACAGCCTTGGACCATAGTTGTTCAAGAAACAGTACATTCCCTACCATGTACTGCACCTAGGACTCTTCACGAGTTGTACTGGTACAGGTATTTTTTTATATATGCAATGTATGTATCATCCGATTCAGATCTAAGGCACGAAAAATCGATATTATTTTTCTATTCCGGCATGACCAACTTAGCAATTGTTTGAAAATCATGTACGGAATATGAAAAGGATACCAATGCAAGATAAATTGTTGAATAAGCTGAGGTCCTCAGGCGCAGACTCCAAATTCCACTACGTTCCGCTAACCTCAACTTTGCTTTCGGTGGCCGGTCAGCCTAAGAGATAGAGGGTTAGATCGGTATTTAAAGCGAAGAGCTCCTGAGCTCAAGATACCGAGTTAAAATCCGGCTATGGCAGTTAAATTATTTAATCTGCTATTAGCCACGGATGGACGATGTGGTATCTGCAGAACCTCCTGGGGCTCGTACAGCCTCCATTGCTATGGAGAAAAAACTGGTTGTTTAGTGTGATCTCGAGCAAATTTTAACGTAGATACGTCAATTGCAAGAGTATTGACTCTTGACGTTTCAGAAAACAACTGAAGCTTCTGTATATATAAAATTGTATATACTAAAACAAATCAGAAAAGAAAAAAAGGAGGTTGAAGAAGCAATCTGAACTTATTACAGGTTAAAATCACATGCGACGGTTCCAGGGATGTAATATGTAAAAAACGTGGTTAATTTACATAAATAAAAATAGCAAGGGTAAAAAATATAAATAAAAAAAATCTTTAAACACTCGTTCTATCTTCATTAAATAATGCTGTAAAGAAAAATGGAAAATGGACATGAATATCGATTGAAAAAATTAATATACATATTATGATAGATATATGGATCGTTCATTTAAGAATTCAGTACAGGTACAGATTATTTTTTTAATTTATTACTTGTGGTAGCCTCATACTGAATAAAAGGAACGCATAGATTTTGTGTGAACTGAACGAACGGACCGAGAGAAAACTCCTTGACACTTATTTGTGCAAAGTAATTGATTAGTTCGACCGGGGAAAGTTAGTTATTGGAAGAAGATAGGTGGTATTTTAAAAATAATACTTCAAATCTCCAAGAGCAAATGAGTTACTAAATACAAATTCCAGGCCAAAGAAAGAGTTTTAAAATCCAAAGTTAGAAAGCATAAAAAAAAAAAGCACAGAAACACTCAGCACTCAGCCAGGAACACAACGGCTAGGCAGAGTTTACCGGTGGATTTGGCATTGAAATATAAATTACAGAGAACTGCAAAATAATTGACTAGAAAATTTCTAATAATTTGTGAATGGGTAAGAAATAAATATAGAAAGGTAATAAAATTTTATAAATGATGAGGCAGTAAATATTTTTCAGACGAACTTTTTGCTCCACCAAGCAGTGGTTGTAGCCTTAACTGCAGTCCCATCACAGTTATCATGAAGTGAATTTGTAAACATATCAATGAATAATTATATTTGGTATTTTAATATTAACGTTCTTAAAAAATAATAATAATGTTTTAAGTTCATGATAACTCTTTTCATCGGCAACTCTCGGCCAACGATGCATCCATAATACTTCGCGTGATACAATGTCGTTGGCAGCCGAAAATCGACAAAGGATTCGGTCTTTCTCATGAACACTATAACTTACTTAGTCGAAGAAGGGAAGGGACCAAGTTGAATGCAGGCACGCTAAGATAGTTTCTATTTCGGTATCTATTCTTTCCCTTAACCTTTTCGACATCTTCTGCGCGATAATTCTACCGTTTAGTATCTTTATGCATAACAAAATAAATAAATTAAAAAGTGAAATCATGAAGTTACTTGCACGAGACCCAAAAACTTTAATAGATTTATTTATGATATGTAAGTATTTCTATCGACTTTTAAACTTGACAAAAAAAAAAAAAAATTAACAACCTTGAGCAATAATCTAATGTTATTGAAAATTAATAAAAGAAACACTATTCGAAAAAATATTATTTAGTTCCATAATTAATAAATTGCTAAGTATTGGAAGGATGAGTTTAATTTAAATTAGTTACCTAAATTTACGTAAATTTAATTATTGTTATTTTAAGTCACCAATTTTATTGTTATAATTTAAATGCCAACATTAATCAAAATAAATAAATATAAAATAAATACTTATAAGTCCATTAATACAAAATAATAATAAAATTGACTAAAATGTTAAAGTAATGGGATAACATACTTGTGACCTACAATACAAGCCCCAAAGAAGACCTGTAATGTGTGTCGGCAAAACGTCGGTTTCTTTTAAATAGTTTAAATATTTAAGAATTTTTGTCCACCACCCGGAGCATTGCCTTCTTCATAAAATATTTGAAAGTAATTAAAACCATTAAAATGAATGGGAATGGTCACATTTTCTTTTTTTAATTTAAACAGCCACATACATGAAGATATTACTAAAATGTTATTATTAAACAACAATAGCACTTAAAATATAATAAAATAGATATTCCTTTTATAGATAAAACATAAATTGAATGAAAAAACAATATGTAAAAAAAGTAAATTGAAATTCTAGTAAAAATAACATCAAATATGCTTTCATTAAGTACGATAATACAAAAACATAAATAATAACTGATGGTAGGGCAGGAACTTCGAAGTTTTACATAAACTGTTTAAAAGAAGTAAATAGTTCTGTAGGAGAGACTAAATATTAATTTTTATGATTATATATAATAAAACAACTATATTCAGAATTGATCGATGTATCGGTTATCGTTAAGCGGTCGATAAGAACCTTTGAGTAGGTTTCAGGGTGTTCTAATAGAGGTCATACAAGGTTAAACAGTAAATTTTATTAATTTTTTTTATCACAAATAATCGCGTTCGTATTAAAAATCCCTACTTTTCAATACAAAAGTTACACGCACGTAAAATATTATATAAAGAAATAATGGACCATTTGACAAGGAAACTAAAAGAAACATCAATTGACCCAGAGACCAGCGGGCCTGACCCCAAAACCCCACTGACCTAATTCCATGTGGCCTATGCCTCTGCCTTTCCCTCAATTCAATTCCACATCCATGCAAGGTATGAGTCGTTAATGATTTGAAACAACATGAAGGAAAGAATGAGGAGGAAAATAAATTATAATTCTGCCATTAGAGGTGGAATTATTAGCAATGCAGTGACATTCAACTAATCAATAAAATATACGCCAATCAAGTAAAAGGAACTTGGGAGACATTCAATTCGTAACTACATTCTTTTTTTTTAAAGTTTACGCATTTATATATACTTATAATCTAGGAATCATTATTTTTTAACTTTCCAATGTTGGGTTTAACATGTTAAGAAACTAAATTAAAATATGAATTAAAATGTTGTTTAAAAATGAAGCATTTTATTAGAAAAAAAAATTTTAAGTAATTGTTGTAGAGAATTTGAAATGAGCCTAATTTCATTCCAAAATGCTACTAATTATTAAAGTGATCACAATTACAGTTTTTTGTACGATGTTTCGTTTATAATTTACTTTATATCTACTAATTATATCGCATGCAATAAACTATATTAAGCGAAATAAAAAAATTATTTACGAGGTCACTAGAATGAAGTACACTTAGTAACACGTTTTTTAAACCATCAATGTCAGATAAATATGTCTGTTGGATCCGATAATACAAAATTCCTTACCAATATAAAAATTATTTGGGCCATCTCCGAAATTACTAGGCCAATCAATTTTTTTGTTCCTTTTTGTCTTATTAATGTTAATTAATGTGTGGATAGGCTAATTATCTTTCAGAAGAGAATCTGGCAACCTTTTGCCCAAAATCAACCAAAATGTGAGCAAGATTCGTTTGAGTCAAAGATATTTTCATACTCGGGCAGCCTTTAGTAACTAATTTGAAATACTTTATTATGAAATTAATTTCATATATAGTTGAATGAACATTATTTATAAACATTCTCTTCAATATCAATGGTTATGTTTCATTATTTACTTTTATATTTTATATTGTACCTTCAGAAATAAAGTAGGTCACTTGAAATTATCAAATCGGTCACACCCGCGGGCCTTAGGTTGCTCACCCCACATCTAGATTGTTTCTAATGACTTAATCTATAACACATTTTGCTGTTATAACTAGTTGAATAGTTAAAACAGTAATATAAAAAAAACTTAACAAAGTTAAACTGATTTTCAAAGAGGCATATACAAAATGCTTAATCAAACCTGTTAAATATAATGTTTATTATTATATATTTTGAATTATACTGTTCTAATTTAATTTTTACAGGGGATTTAATTATGTTTAATTAGCTACACCATAACGGATTATGTACACAGATATCATGGACGGAAACTCAACCACATAAATTAGCATCAACATCGGTTGATGGACACACGTAAGCAAGCACACACAGGTGCGGGTACATAACGTTTAAATCAGTACATCGAAATAAGTCCCCTTAATTAACATAGTCCATAATTAAGAAGTACTTTGAGGAACATCGTGCTTCTAACAACTCAGTCTCAAAGAAAGCATATATACAGTGGAAAGACCACTTGGCCGATCATTTTTCTCCATTATTCATTCTTACTTCGCTTCGATCAATAATGTGCACTCTACAGAAATTTCGGTTCCATTAACTGAGAAGAGGAACCATCGCTACAGCACTGAATAATAATTAATCATTTTAACTTTGCAATTCAGAAGTAAAAAAAAAAGAGAAGTTTATGTTGAAGCCGAGAACGAAGCGGGCGGAATCTTCAATCCGGAGGGACAAAAGTCGATAAAGCCAAAAGTATTCTCCCTCCCTCCTGACCCCTCGCCGCCTTGTTATTGCCATAGCCAATATATGAGAGCATTTATAGCTCGTTAAAGAAAAAGTAAGTTGCAATAAAGGATCGATCTTAGATTATTTTTAGAAACCCTGTCGTTTTCATACAGCGTTATTATCCATAAACAATATAGCAATTCAAAAAATAAACAATCTTTCACAATAATGGACAGAACAATATTGAGTAACACAAAAGAGTTACATATCAATGCAGATAATTCTAGAAATATAACTCATAAATCCATAAAGTAACTTTTGTTGGGAGTGGAGTTGCTGAGTGGGTTGCTAGAATGATAAGTTGCTGTGCTCAGGGTCTCAGTTTTAAATCTATCCATGACAGATAAAATATTTAATCTGTTAATATTTAAGGATGGATCCTGTGCGATCTGCATACCAGCAACTATAAATACCCTTAATAGAAAAGACCGTTGAGCGTTACCTCGTACAAATTACCTCCATGCACAACCGTTGTCTTAGAAGTAGCAAGTCTCTGCCGTGTACTGTGCCCAAGACCCATTATCTGACTATTAAGAAAGAATTATATTGTTACGGGCTACTGGGTGTAAAATGGACTAAACTATTACTTAATTCAAGAATCTAATATTTATTAACAAATTAAAAAGAATACCATGAGATTATTTAAAACAGTTAAATTATTAAACTAATATCAATTTACAATAACAATATTCTACTAAATGTTATCTAATTTCTAAAATAATATACAAACAATATAAGATTTTGGTAATACTAAATAACTAAACTATTTATATATAAATTTGCACAAATACAATAATATTACACTATAGTTTACAATTACAAATTAACACTTACTGTTCGCTAACTAAAGTCCACCGACCGTAAGACTCTCCAAATATGACAAACTGCCACACAGTTTATTACACTTATTACACGGTCACTAATTGTCACTGTTGCTCACTAAGCACTTATTACAGACTGATACTAATACTAACTAACTCACACACACTGCCACTAGTTAACGACTGCTACTCACTGGCTTATTACTAACTCGTCTTATTACTCACTGCCGGCCAGAACAGCTGTCCTTTTTATATAGGCAAGGTAGGTCGGGGTGGGGGATTTCTCGGAAGAAGACCGAGAACCGCCTAGACCGACCCAGAAGGATCTACGCCATTCTATAATCCCTTCCGCTTAATCCCATTGTTTGTCTTATCCTCCCAGCCTGTCCTTCTTCCCTCTCTGACCGTAACAATATTTACTCTCAAATGGAACGATATAGCATAGATTATTCAAAGATACTTTCTGGTATAAGCTAACTAGATTGACCATTACTATGGGCTAAATATAGGTTATCAACTTGCATAGTGATCGCTCTTAACTATACCCTTAATTAGCCATCATCTGACATACAATCTCTCACTGCTCACTTCTCTATATCTATAGCATCTTGGGGTAAAAATCCATATAATAAAAAAATTACTTTAGGCAATTAAATTATTACAGCTATAACATTTGCGTCCCTATACCCCATTAACTATTCATCTTATGAAAATATTTTTAAAATTGTAATTATATATTTTATAATGACCGCAATCTGTTTGCAGTTATTTTACAGGTAATTTGTTAAGTAGAGTAAAACAAAACAACTTATACTATTTCTATTTAATTTCTATCCAAAAATCAATTTCGAAAATATATGATACTCAATGTAAAAAAAAATGAATCTTGAATGATATGATTGACTAACTAATACATTGGGAACAAAATAGTCCGGGAGGAGATCAAAGAAATAACTCCTTAATAATAGAGATCAACTATTTATTAGAAACCGACGTTTCGAGCTGGAATGAAATAATTATTAAGTAGAGATAAACAAAGGAATAATTCCTTAAATACAGAAAACAATAATTGAATAGTTGCCTGGAAAATGGGCGCATGTTACATTTTTCAATGTTAAAACGGGAGAGCCAAAATTAGAAAACGGGTCATTTAATTAGATGACTGTCACATACGCCCTTCTTACATTTTATAGATTTTGCACTTACGCCCTTGTTCGATTGCAAAACAAGCAAAAAAAAAAAAAAATTGTTACTTCCACGATGCTTTGGCCAAAATGTTTATTTTGACATGACATTGAAAAACTGAAGAGTCTATAGAAATTTCTCGTGCGGACGGGTATTTCTTGACGAGAGAGCGGTTGGGACCATCACATAGGGACCTTGTTCCACAAAAAAAAACCAAAACTGAAAAACGTAACATACGCCCTTCTTCCAGGCAACTATCCAATTAATTAATTTATTATATTCTTTATAATTTTTCTATTCCAGCTCTTTCATTTTAATATGTTTGTAATTTGTCTATCCTTTACTGAAGAAGACACCTCCAACGAGCGTCGAAGCAAAGGTTTCCATTGGTGATCTCTATTTGATGAATTATTTCTTTTCAACTCCACCCTGACCATTTTCTCCCCCATTATAACTCATCAATTAACATAGCAACAACTTTCCGATATATACTCTCCACTATCCATATTCTGTCATACGGATCAAATTTACAAAATGTAATTGAATTACATATTTTCAATTTTGGTTGATATCGACATGCATCAAACCAATATTCCAATAAATTATCATTTGATAATTATTTACTGTATAAGTATTTACTCTATCACCAGTTATTAACGTTTTATGAGTGGACTATCAATCTAAATTAAAACACGCAACGATAAATAGATAAATAAATAAACATAAGTAAAGTAACAGAAATGGAATTAAACAATAACATACAAAATATATAAAAATTAATATACAAAAGCATGAATATCTACAACATATATTTGCGTATATCTCATTCCAAACATTTAATATGGGCCCACTAATTAACTACCATTTTGAACATGCATAAAATACAACAGAACAGTCATTTGTTGTAACAGTATTTTTTAAGCCTATCTATCAGCTGTTAACTCAATAGTTATGCCCTAAGAGGTAATGTAATTTATTACAATAGTATTATATTTATAATTATAAACATAATAGCTAATTAGCTGTTGTTGCCATACATTGCCTCCACAAATGTAACGTTGAGCGGTTTGCTATATCCAATGTCAATACGCTTTGCGTTTCAATGTGAATCCATTGTTTCCTACCATAGAAGAATCTAATGAAATCCTTCCGGGATGGAATTGTAAATCGGTATTAAAGGAAGGCGGCAGAATGCCCATGGAAAGCAGGTGGCCTTGGTGAACTAGCTGCCAACATAGGCGTCTGTTCTAGCCCTCCCATACATAGCATGGCTTTCCACTTCCTATGCCATATCCTCCAATGCTGCCTCACAATTGCCTCTCCACCATATTCTCGGCAATAACCGCCCCACCTCCGAGTCAATTACCTTAGTCATATGGGCAACTTCTGGGACGACTTGGATGCTTTAACTTTATAATTTCCGTTTTATGGTAGCTAAGTGGCCCACATTAGCTATTAGCATGCTTCCATTCAACGCCCCTACAACAATAACCTGGATCCACTTTAATGCAGGAAGTGCCAGAGTAAAGAGCTCGCCCAAGGTGGCGATAATGGCGGAATACGGGATTATTTAGGGTATAAATAAGAATAACGATACAGCAATAACTGCAATAGAAGACTTAAAAGAATCCAATAAAAAAATAAGAAATACAAAGTGGACTAAAAGAGGAAAGAAAGAAAACAACACATGCTAATAATATTTTACTTGTATAAAACAAAATTGTAAGTTATGGCACACCCATAATTCGGAAACGAAAATTTAATGTAAACAAACTGAAAAAACAATATTGATTAAAATTGGATACCAAAGCTTCATATATCTCTCTTATAAACCGATTAAATACTTTTAATTTTTTGTAAAAAATAATGGGATTCTATTGTGTAATAATCGATCATAAGCATTAGTTCAACCCTAAAGGAAGCTAGTAACATGTTTAGCGAAAGAATGGAGACGAATTTTACGATATGGTCGAAACCTTAAGAAAGAGTTCAAAGAAAGGATTCAAAGTATATATTATTTTAACTTTCAATACATCAATATTTATTATACATTTATCATTTATCTGTTATCATTATTATTATTATTATTAATATGTTATATTATTAGGAAATATAACCAAGCGGATCATATTTCTCATTTTGGCCTTTACCTTGTATATCCAATTTAACTTCAGCCCTGACTCAAAAAGTTGGGTCGAAACGTCGGTATCACCAAACGTGGAAACACCATACTGACTGTAACCTGGCTATTTATTCCACCAAAAAACAGTAAATGAGATTATGATAAAAATATTATTCATATTTTACATTCCATAGTAATAATAATGTACATTATACAAAAAATAATATAATTATTATATTTTAAAAAAAAAGAATGGCCAACACATAGATTGAAGAGACTGAAAAATATATTGAAGAAGAGGAGGTCTCGTAGGATGGCATTGAAAGACCTTTTTTACTAAGGAAAGAACTTCAGAATGGCTATTGCTTTCAAGAAAGACCAAAAAGAAAAGCAGGCACAGTTAGGACAGAAGAAAGAAAGCAAAACAACAGGCAACGAATGAATGACATATAGAAGAGAAGAAAAAAGAAATAGAACAATTGAAAACTAGTCAATAGAGCCTCATCCTTAAAAAAAAATAATAATATATAAAAATAATAATAAGTAAATATTATTAACATATATTGTAATTAATATAAACATAAATAGAATGTTCAATGGAAAAAAAAAATTGAATGATAAGAGATTCAGATCATAAATAATACGGTTTATATAATAAAAATATCTATCTATAATAATATCTTAAAATGGTTAAGCTTGGTGTTATGAAGTTTTAATAATTAATCAAAATTAAAAATAATTAATAATAGTAGTTTGTGGAGGTTCGACGGAGTAAAATCTGGATAAGATATCAATACCAATTAATTAATCAATGATAGCAATAAATAGGCATTAAGAAAGTAAAACAGACAAAAAGAAATTCTCATTTCTTTTCTAAAAAATATTAATGAAATAATATTAAAGAGGTGATAAAATTCGATGAGACGTCGTTAATAGATATGAAGTGAGAACATACTAATGGAAGAGGAAATTAAAATAACTAAAAACCACAAAATAAAAAAAAGAAACCTTAAACTGGATTAGAAAATTAGAAAAAACATGGAAAAAGACGGAATGAAGATTGATGAAAGAGACACAAAAAGGTAATAAAGGAAGGAAGATATATAAAGCGAACAATGAATTGAAGAAGATTATCTGGGACAAAAATAACTAATCAAGAGAAAACATCTCATAATTAAAACAAGAAGAAAAGGTAAGCAAAAACATGACTAATAACATTAACTTAAAGTTTGTTATTATTAGATATATTTTAATGCCTAGTTTATTTATTTGTGGATTTAAACTCCATTCGGGTATAACACAGCTCATCATTCAGTATCACTATATCAAGATAATTGTAGTAAATTTTTTAACTGATTAAATAATGATAAGCAATATATTACGAACAAGAGGGAAACACAGTTAGGACTTGCTTGAACACTGAACAAAAGCGATGCTTGAAATTTACATTAAATAACGATATTGTGGCACAATTTAGAAGATGGCTTCAAGTTGAGCAAACGAAATTTCGGCCATACTATAATTCATCCCGAACAACTGTAAAACCAACTTAGCCACTTCAAAAGAGGAAAACTAAGTTCCAGAAAACTAAGGCAGCATAAGTTCCACAACTACTTATAGCAAAAGTAGGAGCTTAACTTCGACAGTAAATAACCCATTCTCATCTTGTAAAACATTATGCTACAAGAGAAACACTAAGTAATTAAAAGAAAATAACAGTTATTGAAAAATAAAGATTTAAAGTATGACGAAAAAAGAAAGATGGTAGAAAAACTCAGATGGTTGTGCAGGGAGGTGATTTGTCCGAGATCACGTTCAACTGCCAGATTCCTCCTCCAATTAAGGCTACCCACTGCATAGAGAATGAGTCAGCCCTAGGAGGTTCTGCATATTCCACAGGATCTATCCGTGGCTTGTTACAGATTAAATACTTTATATTACCCGGAAACCTTCACTCAGCACTCAATACAATGAACTGTTCCGCTTCCTAGGTAAAACAAGGAACTTCAAAATTAAAAATTATAGAAAACTTACTAAACTTTGAAATGTCTACAGCAAGACAAACTAACCCTTTTTTCTAGCTGCTAAATGTGAATTTACCAACACATAAGTAAATAATAAATATGCATAAAGCGTTAATTTGCCTTCCCTTTCTGTTTCTTGATTCATAGTAACAAATAGGGAATAAATATAATAGCAGTGAACTTTAAAACAAATAAGTTTAAACAATAATATTTTTTAACAACCATGCACCCCTTGCCATTCATATTTATATTTTTATTTTTATTTTATTATTTTCAAAGAACTTAATCCACAATGCAGTAAAACATTCTAAAATAAATAAGAAAAAAAATCATATATGCTTGGAATGAATATCTAAGGGTAGCAATAGAATTTACTGCCTCCAATAAATAATTTTATTGAAGAACAGTCATCGTCGTAAATAAAGAAAATAATTTTATAGACTACTTCCTTCAGGAGTAAGTTTATAGGCACTGTATTCCAAATCCCCCTTCAAACAACGAAAATAATTTCTGTTCCTTCTTTTCAACGATATCACTTGCCATAAAGTTTCAGAAATCTCACCTGCAATTTAAGAGGAGGGAAAAACAGGTTATTGAATAAGACTTTTAAAAAGGGATTTAGACTAATATCAAATTTATTATTCTGTTATCTCAGACGAATAAACAATGAAAAATTGGAATCAATAATTAATTTTGAATTTATTTAATTATATATTTATTGTTATGCACAGAAGAAAAAAAATAAAAGAACATTGCAATATTAATGTATGTTAATATATAAAACAATGTTAATTATAAAAATTTGTTAATCTTTAACAAGGTGTGTAAAAAAAACACATCCAAAATCTACAAATTTTGCTAAACAAGTTTTAAATGTTTTAAAGATAACTAGTAATAAGAGTATTAATAAAAAATACAATTAGGTTATTTTAATATTTTGTCCTTTGATATTACAAAATATTTTAATATTATTAATATTCTAATATTTCATCAGCATATAATAATTACAATATTAATTGTATAACTACAATCTCTTAAATGCCCATTTCCACCATCTTGTATCTATTTTATTTTTTAAATTGTTGCGCATAGGTTTATTCTACTTAATACATTCGTAATAACTTGGTTTTTATGTTACCATGTTTTTTTTATGAAACCTTACAAGAACAAGTATCTATACGAGTCTACTCCAGGATCGTGTCACGCACGTTTAGATACATAATGACACATACATAATCTCACAATGATAGATATATCTTAACCTGGAACCTGTACCACTAACGGGTCTGTGGTTCAGAATGTGGTAGAAACTGTACTGTTTCATGAATAACGGTTGTGCAGGGAGGGGATTTGTCCTAGAGGACGCTCAACCGCCAGATTCCCCCTTTATTTTGGGTACCCACTTTATAGAGGCTATCCACTTTATCTTAATCTTGATCTATACCAAGTACCTATATATTTTTTGTTACTATACTAATACAATATTATCAGCAATATTATAAATTGCTTCAAAACCCTGTTGATAGGGTGCTGCATCAGTCATTGGATAGTATTTGAGTGGTTTATTTAAATAAACTTTCAGATTCGCTATTCTATAAGACCGTTATCGCTATTCTATGATTTTTACAAATAATTCTAGACGAGTAATTTTATTATTTACAACTAAATGTGTTTTTCGACGATCATGTATTCGTCAGTGTAATGTAATGAACAGCTGCATTACTAATAATTATAAAATCTGAAACGAAAATGAGAACAACGTTTGGACGAACCAGATTCAGAGACGTGACTCTTCTCTAAACTCAGTATAAATAGTTCGAGGAAATGTGGTTAGTGAAACGCTTTTCCCAAGCGTATAACAGCCCAAAGGCTTGGCAAACTCAGAGGTTCAGTAGCAAAACGCAAACGCATCTATCTACAGCTCTGGCGAATAAGTGATTAAGTCGAAGTTTCCCCAAAATTAGTTTTTTGTACTTATTGAAGATGAATCGTGGTATTTTCGTAGTTAATAAAACGACGAGTCAGGCATTGGCTCGGAATGTAGTTACTGATAATATTACAACTCTATTTGAAGCAAAAAACTACGAGAAAGTCACAATTGGGGTTCCCTTAACACAGTAAATTATCTATGAACAAAATACGACTTTACCACTTATTCGCCGGGGCAGTATATAAACGCATGCTAATATTACTAGAATAGTGAACAGTGGTGTTCGTTTGTAGGTTTATCGTTCTTAACGTTTGTTGGGTTTTATATGCTTCACACACGTATACATTATTTCTGAGTTATGTAAATATTACATTGCTAAATACTTTTCGGAATCCCGCCAAAACCCAAGACACCGCACTTTAACCTTTTGTTAAGTTGTTTGTATATTGTTCTATCACGTTTTTAAATATTATTGTATCAAACCTTAAATCATAGTGTTCGGCTGAATTTTAAAACAGGAAAATGATAATAATTACCGGTATTTAACATCGCTTAATATGAATTTGATTGCATAAATTATGAAAGGATAGTTATCACATGTCTAGGATCTATGAATGTCTTCAGTAAATAGAAATATCATAAAAACGTCTTGAAGTAGAGAAAATCGCAAACATTCTTATAACTTTCTGCTGCAGAGATTATATTAAGGGTATGTTAGTAGTAGTGTAGTTTATTTATAATGGATAATATTTATATACATTTTTCAACAGACTCCGATTACAATAAACAATCGTAAAAAAATATCAAAAATTGTTTTGTAATGTAACAAGTGCAAACTTCCTCAACTTTTATTTAGGTTAAAAAGTATATTAAATAAAATATCTTTATATTTATGTAATTCAGAAGAAATAACTATTAGACTATTGCTGAAAACAGTTTATTAAAAATCCTATGTAGCAGAACAGAGTAAAATACTTAAAACATAAAAGTAGGAACATTTAACTTACCTAAACGAATAGAATAGAATAAATCTACCTTCCTACATGTCATAACCATAACCACAGCGGATATTAATTGAACATATGTTATTATCCATAGATTATAATAACATATGATAATTGAACATGTGTTAGATATCTGAACTAAATTATGAATTAATTTGCATATACATGTTGCAAAGATCTTGTAAATAATGCGATTATCCATGGTGATAAACTGACAAAACGATAAATAACTGACGGACTATGAAGTGAATATTCGGATGATGGGGAAAAGAAGAAAAGGCTGAAGACAGAAGTGGCCAGAACGGAGCAGGGGAAGATGTGGACAAAGAGGACATATTGATCTGTATCGCTCCTATGTGTTCCTTCTCAGCTCCAGTCTCTTCGAGACCAAGTTATACCGTCCCTATCCTACGTCACATAACTAACGGCTACTAATTCTACTATAACATCATCAGGCGTTAGATAAATGCATCATCTCTACAAAATAAAAGCAGGTCTGGAAGTTAAAATATAAAAATCAGCGGTGTTGAAGACAGTTTACTATGCCTATGACTTGCATGGATGAATGAATACAAAGTATCTTCTAAAACAATGACACATAGGTCTTAAAAAATAATTAGTCTAGTTTTCACATATACTGACACTCCGGAAAATAATTATGAACATTTTAGATAGTTTATTTATTAATCAAAAAATATGAAGGACTGCACATGTTCAATACAAAATATCAATAATTTAATTGAAATAATTATTAGTATAGAGTTATATTATTTATAGCTTGTATTTGTACCTACATAGATTTTAATGAACTTTATTTTCATTACTAGCATTATTATCATCGTTAAGTTCAACAACACTTAGGCAGTTTGTACTTCAATCATTTCATAAACAACACATTTAACTATGGCAAACAAAATCTTTAAGGTGAAACTAATAGTTCAACTACTATGGATTAAACAATTATTTTTATATTTAAATATAATTATTCATATATCAATGAAATTCTAACCTTTAAACTTATGATTAAATCAAATTGAATAACTCATGCACTGGCCGCTAAACGTCGCCAGTCTCGCGGATTACGTCACGGTCATGTCGGTAACGCAAACGCGTTATGAGACGGGAAAATAAGGTTTTCCCCTGCCAAACGTCGCATATCGCGGGTAAAGAAGTTTTTACATAAAACAAGATTATTTTTTCATAGCTGATATCTATATTATATCTTTTTCAAACGTTGAGAACCGACAAAATCTAGCATTTACTTCCAGAATCTAACCGAACATTCATTCCATTAAAGGAACGAATATTTGTAAAATGATACGATATTTATGGTTAAAATGCTTTCTTCTATGTTGATTTTTTTCTTAACTGCTTTGAATGCCACTTTTTCTATTAACGGAAGTATAGGTAGTTGAAGTAAATTGGAGGTTGCCAATACAAATACAAGAGAGTAGAAAATGTGTAATGCTACATTAATTCTTTTACTTAAGTATAAGCATTAATCATAGGTAAATGTACTATCTCATGACTTATAGTTTGTAATGAATTATCTTTTTTTAAATATGTATTAATGTTTTTTAAAAAACAACAGAAAGAGCTAAATTGTGAAGAAGAAATTGAGACCCAATTTCCCAATTGACTCCAAAAGAACGGAATTTCTATTTTGAGAAACATTTTTCGGCAAAATTACCTGATGTGTATTGTTTTGCAATGATATAAACAATAATGGCTGAAAGTATTTAATATTTTTTAAATTGAGGTTAACGCATTTTGGCCTAAACGCCATCGAAATCATAAACGACAATATTCTGGAAGAAAAATGTATGTAGTAGGATGAAATGCCTTCATATTTCTACTAATGTGTTGATTTTTTTTTTTTTTTATATGAAAACTAACAAACCAGCAAAAGACCTATTTCAATAATATTGATTTCGCTTCAACTACTTAATCACTACCCTGGAAGATTGGTTTTTCCCTTCTTCTACCTTTCAAGCTATATCGGAAATAGTTCTTAAGCGAAATAGAAAAATTAGCTATTACCGGGTAGCGGCAATTGCATTATTTTCTTAACTTTACTAAAAAGGTTTAAGATAATAAATAGAATATTGCTATAAAAAAATTTATAAGAACACTCTACCTGTTAGAACAAAACTGTTTTTGAAACAGAGGATTTTAGTGAGAGCATTTTCAAGCAGAATAGGTTTTATATAATCGAAGAAAAAGGATTTACCAGAGAAGATAAAAACAAATAAAAAAATATATATGGAATCATTTATAAAGAGAAGGGAGGGAGAGACAGTAGAAAAGTAATGTGTGAAAGAGGGTGGAGCTTATGGATATAAATTGGTGAGGATCAGGGAAGACTTTCCACCAGAGGGATGTTTTCCCTGGATCCTCCAAAGCGGATATCTTCCTAATAGTATACCCTGGATTGGAGCTGTTTTTCCAAAAAAAAAAAAAAAAAAAGATAAAGAAAAGAAAAAAGTAGAACAGATTACCTCCGGGCCTCATACTGGGTAAGAAAGTAATAAAATAAATTTCAAAAATAGTGTTATGTTCCTAGTAAGCATTTCCTATGCAAAGGTACCATGCACTATTTTATTGTTTATGTATTCATTTGACCCCACCTTAGGTTCTCATTGCTAATCGGACGATGATACATCGGGAGTCCTAAATTTTCCTTATCAAAGTTTAATTAGGATAGGGATCTTTAACGAGTACCTGCTACCGAATATTCTACGTTCCTTCCTAAGGACCGCATAACTAAGGATTTTTTACTAAATTTAACTTAATTTTTTACTTTTTTACAGGATTAAAAATCCTAAGACCAAATACCAGGCTGCGAACCCGCGATCTTGGGCATACTAGGTTGTTATGCTAAACACAAGGCTACAGGGAATCCAAACATGATTTTAGGTAACAGAAATAATCAAGATTAATAATAGAAAAGCTTTATGTTATTGAAATAAAACATAAATTGTACGTTTATAGTAGAAAGAGACTTTCTTTGGGGAATGGTGGGGGTTGTGCAGACCCAACTGTCAGGACATATTGATTGTCGGACGCTTCCGACAACAAATTAATGAAACCTTATTTTGGCTTAGACTGAACAATTATGTACTACATTTTCATGTTAAGTACATAAGAAAATAAATAATGTATGCTACGTTATCGGGCTTTAAATAAATTATACCTTTTAGTGACCTGTGATGTAATGATTAGCATAACAACCTTCTAGGCCCAAGTTCGCGGGTTTGCAGTCCAACAGGAGGCCCTTGGATTTTTAAACAGTCCTTTGGAAAGGACGCTAAAACGAGGGCCCCGAACCTGTACGATGTCAGGTACTCGTTAAAGATCCTTATCCTAATTATAGCTGGATAGGCAAAATATAGAGCTCCCACGGTAGCATCGTCCGATTAGCTGTATCAGCATAAAAATACGTTAAATGAATACACTTGTAGGTAATGCTTGATTATGAGAACTATATAGATATAGTATTTTAAAACGTTAGACACTTGTATGTCTTTTCTTAATAATGCCTGGATAGGCAGAATTCAGGGCTCTCATCGTAGCATCGAACTAATAGCCATATCAGCTTAAAGTGAAGTTAAATGAATAAACAAAACTATTTTCTGACTATCCTTGTATATAAATACATTTATTTATGCTATTTAATCCCATTGTTATGTCTGTGGTAAACATTTTTTGGTGAGAACCTTTACTATCGCTTAAGAGAGAGATAAATGACTGTATTTTGCTGAATGTAATCTGGCCAGCTCCCAAATCACATCGCCATGGGAGCCATAATTTGAGGTAATCAAAGAATCCTAGAGCAAGCAGCTCTCTGTAGTAACGGGTCGATGAAAGGATTGGTTGGCTGGTCCAGTCACCGCAGCTATATCACTCATCCTTCAAATCAATTACGCTTTTCCAAGCGTATAACTGTATATTATGCCAGGGATTCCGGATCAAAAGCGGAAGTCTAGAAATTTTCTATAATTAACTTTTTTCGTTAATTTATTCGAGCAGTTTTTTCTAACACGACCCTTAGCCACCTCATTTCTCACCATTTTAGTCTAGTTCCTCTGGGAGCATAAAACATTTCATATAAACTTATATCATAAATACAATTTTTAAAAAATCAATAAAACATTTTCGTTTAATAAGAAATAATTAGATTAATTATTGCAAATTAGATTGAGATGGGAGATAATGTTTTAATAACAGAAAATAAAATTTCCTAAAAGCACCACCTCAGATTGTATTGGCTATCACTTCAACCTCTCATCCAGCTTCATCCATCTTCGTCTGTATGCTATTTCACTTTTCCGATAATAACAATAACTATGTATTGGGAAGTAATCATAAATATCATAAATCATATAGAACATAAATATATATAGCACAAAAAATTGACAAAGTTTATAGCAAATAAGGCAAAGAATGGTAGATTTCACGTTCAAGTAGGGTTCCTAAGCTCAGTTTTTTAAGTATCATTAATTTTTTTAAACCATTGATTAAAAATTTAGAAAAATAAGCCAATACAGTGGGAAAATATGTCTGTAGAAAACGGAAATAAATACCCTTCCATAGTAATCTTTAAGTAATTAATGGTAGACAAATATATAAAGGTTAATTAAATAACAATTATGAGATGATCGCTGACGAAATAAATGGTAAGATGATCGGATTCGGCCTTTCTTTACATTAGTTGTTTATTTGTCTTTTTTTTTAACTTTACTCATTCCTACAAACAACAATATGGTATAATGAAGATAAATGATGAAGAAAGAAGATAAGTACTAGTGTAATGTATGCTCCCTAGAACATCCTAGACAGCAACCACAACTGACTAATAGCGTTCCTCGTCCGCACATCCGTCATTGAAGCTGTTTCAGGAGATGGGGAAAAATATGTGAGGTTACCCCCCTCAAAGTTCTAAATATTATCCATACAATCAAAATCATTCATGTTAATCCATGTAAAAAGAATTAATTTTATAGTTATTTGTGTGTAGAATTGGAGAAGAAAATGTCCGGGTGAAGATCAAATTAATAATTCCTCAAATAGTGATAAACTACATATTTATTACAAACCTACGTTTCTACCATAGATGCCGGTATTCAACCGGGATGAATAGACGAGATAAAAAAATATTTAAAATTAAAACAATTGGAATAAACAGGATACAAAAGTAGAAATGGTTGAATAAAATAAAATAAAAAAATTGATTCCTATAAAATAAAAGGATATTTTTTTAAATTTTGAACTAAACATACAAACTTTAGATAAGTAAAAAATAAGACGAAGAATAGTAAGCAAGAACAAGAAGGAGAGCAATCTAATTAATAGAAATTAAAATTAAAAGATGAAAGAATAGTAAACATGGAATACAACAAAAACCTTTTAGTGTTGTGGTGAACCTAAATAATAATCTACATCAACTAGAAGTGAAACTTAAATGTTAGAATAATTGCATAAAGTGGGAATAAAATAAACAATACGAGGGTGGGGTTGAGAAATATTAGTTAAATAAGTACATGACCATCTAAAAAAAAAAACTCACATTTCACTCTACCGTATACCCAGGTTCATAGTCAATCAGGTATATACAAGGTATGGTGGGGATAAGGGAGGTCCCACCACCACACCTCTAATGGAAATAGGATACAAAGAAACCCAAGTCTAAAACACAATAACAAGTTCATAATGAGGTTGAAGGGAAGGCGGGTCAAACGCAAAACAACAATAATAACTCCAAGATAATGCAGAGGTATTACACTAAGAAGGAACAAGCCGCGATGAGAAAGGCAAGTGAAGCGAGCTAGGTAGTGGGAGAAAGGGCGTGGGTTCCCTATGCGCCGCTACTGCGCAGGTCGTTTACTAAATTGTCATTCTGTAGTCGAAACCTTATATATTAATCACTTAAGCATGGTAAACCTATATATAGAGGATTTTTTTTATTGAAATATAAAGAAACATTATAATCACACACACGCACATATCTATACAGACAGACAAATAATATAAAAATACGTTATTTGTAAAATTTCGGTTTGTTTGTCGATCACATATTCATGGAAGATTGTAATTCTGCTAACAACATCTGTTCAAGCTAGGTCGACCAGTTTGTTGAAGAATGTTATTTCTTCCAGAAGACAATCCAATTTGAAATAACACTGTTAATCAGCTTGAAACGCTTGTCAAAAGAAGCCACTTTTCTTTTACTAACTCAATAAATCCTCAGGTCCCATCCCGACTACTTTACTTTTTGTGGAAGAGCTGAAGTCAAACCCTTTTCCTTTTACGGAGTGCTCGGTCCTTAAGTAGGTTTTAGCTAGAGTAGAATAGAGCAAACTAAAAGATTAAGGCTAGGGTAGACAAATAAAAAAAAAATCAAACTAAGAACCAACCATAAAGTTTACAGAACATGATAGTATAATAATAAAAAGTCTCAGATCAAACTGTTTTTTCTTTAAATAGTCGATTAAACACAGTTCTTAATCGATCAATACTACAGAAAAAATACGGAAAAGTGGACTTAAATTGAATCTTTTGAAGTATGCCTATTTAGACTTATCGCACTTATGTTTCATTCAAATAAATTTTATCCTTTCAAATCAGATATTCTTCAACTGGACTGCAATCCTTCAATTACAATAATCAAGTAAACAACCAAAATCCAGTCTCAATATTTTTTTAATTATACGTTTCGACTAATTGCCATGTTCAATGTTGTTAAACTACAAACATTAATTATGCATCAATATGCATAGCTTTACAACGCCATAAGTCAAATTCATTATATGAATTCAAGCTGCTAGCATCTGTAAAGACAAAAAAATCACTAATTATAATTAAAACAACTTAAATCTGAGAACTTGTCTCATCAATTAGCGAATCAAAGCATAGATAGCTTGAAAGGTATAATATTTATTAAATTCCAAAAATTAAGCCATCATCTATCTAGGTATCAACTTAAAAATGTGGTACTATTAAATTCGATAATTGTTGTTATTTTTATCAAATGTTTAAAAAAAAAAGAAGTATACCAAAGTATTAAATGCCTTTATAATGAGGCGTGTAGTTAAAAAAATCCTTTAGTGATAAAATAGTTAATCAATATTATATAATAATGTTAAAATTATTAATTAAAGTAATTATTGGTTTATGGATCCACATGGTTAACTGCTAGTCTGGGAATGATTTTAAATTTGAGCTATGAGGGTAGAAATAAGCATATAGTGTTTACAAATCTTTGAATTAAATTATAAATATATAAATCAACATGCATTTTTTTTTATTAATATTACTTAATTTGTATAATCATTGTATAATATTTTACGAAAATGATATGGAATTAATGAAGAGATTGGAAAATGTGGGTAGGTTGCTAGGTCAGGTTATCATAATATTTACTCAAAACGTTTTGAAGTTGCTTATTGATTATTGCTTTTTTACTTTTAAAATAATGCATGAATAAAATTTACCTATCTCTTCTGTCTCTTTTTTGTTATTAACTATATTAATTAAGTTGTCATTTATGGATAATGCTTCTAAAAATTTTCGTTAACTGTGTTATCTTCTTTGTGCAAAATTTTTGGTTTATAAAAATTAAAAGTAATTCATTTTTACAATGGGTTGAAAGTTATTTTTACGGTGATAAATTCTATTTTTTAAATGTGAGCTAGTACGTACTATGTAGTTCTTATTGCAATTATTACAACTGAGGTCATTACTACATTTTTGCTATCTAAAAGGGGTATTTTGACTATTAATTATATTTTTAATCGGGTTTCTTGTCTTATGAGCTAATTTCATTTGTGATATCATAATTTTTAAATGATGGACCAATTTTTTCTGAAAGACTTTTTATATGGGTTAAGCTTTTATAATTAATTTTATTCTGTTTTAATTCTGAAATTGGTGGTTCTATTATTTTGTGGTATTGCTTATTGAAGGACCTGTGTTATCAACATCTTTTGAAAATATTTAGTTTGGATATGTGTATTGTTAACTTTTTGTGAAATATTAGAAAACGTATTTTGCACAGTTTCATTAGTACTATAGTTATTTTTAATTTTTTTTGGCAGATTATTATCTTTAATATTTTTTACTAAATTAATTTGTTTATCCCAAAATTTGTTGATTAGTATACGGATCTAATATTTTATTTTTCCTTTCTTTTAAATGCATTAAATCTGTTTCATTTATTATACATTTATACATTATGGATCTGATGTTTTGGGTGATTTGAATAATAATTTAATAATCTATTAGAAGTAATTTATTTTTTAAACCATTTAGTTGAGAGTGTGTTGTTACTCGGATCCCTAATAATAGTTATATCTAAATAATTTAGGGAATAATCTTTTTCTAATTCTTGGGTAAAGTTAATATTTTTATTTTGTAAATACAACTTATACGAGTTGTTCTAAATTATTTATTTGTTGTAACCAAAAGATCATATATATATTTAGAAAGAAATGCGGAGGTGTTATCAATTTTTTGTTCAGCTTCTTTAGTGATATAATTAAGTCGTATACCAGATAAGTTTACTGAAAGTCTAACACCCATTGGTAAACCGGCAATTTGTTTATAAAATTGTTTTTGGAAAGTGAAAAACCCATTTTCAGTGCAAAGTGTTATTCCTTCTATAAATATTGATTTACTTTTAATATTTGTGTAGGGTTCGATTTGTTGGCAATTATGATTTAATAGTTTATTTACTAATTTTAGTGGAATGCAGGGAAACATAGAAGTGACATCTAAACTACTAATTTATGAATTATTTATTTATGATCAGGGTTCAGTTTAATGTTGTTAAGTTTATTTTTTTAGTTTATTAATTCTATTGAATTTTTAATATCATAACCATTATTATTATCATTATTGAAGTGGTGTAAAGCTTTATTAAGGTAAATTCCTAAATTATCTATTATCTAGGGTTATAAGGTCTATAAGGTCCATCTACTATTGGTCTGCATAGTTTTTTTAGGAAGCCATCCAGGTATTCTTGGGGTGTTATAATAATTATTAGATAATTTAATTTTGATTGATTTATCTATTAATGTATATCTTTCTAATTTATCGAAATATGTATTTAACTTGAGGTTAAGTTCTGTTACAGGGTTAATTATTATATAAATTATATCTTGTATAACAATATAAGGTAAAATAAGCGTAATTTTTGAATTATAATTACGCCACATTTTATTAAAATATTGTCAAAAACGCACATTATTAATTAATTATCAAGTCCAAACTTTAGTAACGCCATAATGACAAGAAAGCTACGTAAATTCGAGTTAAACATTCGGTAGTATACATTTAATTTAAATACACAAAGTTACTCCGGAGAGTAAATAGGTAAAGGAAAACGGTTATGTTTACATTTACATGCGTATTCTTTGGCTTCCACTTCTGCCAGACTTCAGTAAATTATGTTTGCTCATTTATGCAAACAAGAAAAAAATAATAATGGAATTATTTATGTGTAATAATGGGCTTCAGAGATCATCGTTAAATGTGAAAATAGATATAAATGTAAACAAATAGTCAGATGGACTAACAAGAAATCAGACAACGATCTAACGCGCATTGAGGATGATAAAAAAACATTCAAACCTATACGAATTTAATTCCGAGACAATATAAAAAAATACAGTTAAATACACACATGTAGGGCATATTACTGCACTGTTTATATAGTTTTTCGATTTCTGTTTTATTCTCAGCCCTGATGATGGCCTAAAAATTAGGCCGAAACGTTGGCACAAATAAAACAAGTACTACTTAATTTGTGTTTATTCATCGACTCCGACTATTTCATAGTCTCCTAAGATATACCCAGTAAACTACTTCCACATCAATATCCAAAAACTAGATGCAACCAAAAAACTGTATGCATCTTTTCCTTATTTAATCCATTAATAAACAGCCCAAGCTTGAACTATAACTCTTATTTTTTATGGACAAAATTTGTATGAGCATATGAAAAAAAACAAGAAGTTTTTCAATAATTCATTATTGACAAATAATTCATTATAAACGAAATGATTAGCGAATTCGGAAGTCATTAGCATATTGTGAATGGTGCATGGATTTCGGAACATCATTAACAAGAACAGCGGTTTAGAGAAAAAATAAGAAACTGGTTTACTAAATATACTAACTGTTTTGGGGAACGGTGCGCTAGTAAGAAAAAGAACTACTTAAAAAACTATTACAGGCGAAAATATTTAGGAGTTTAGAAAAGAGTAATTATAATTAACTGAAGGCTTTTGAAAAATAAAACACGATTTGAAGAGATATTTCTTGTTTATCAATGAAGGGCTTAAGGATGAGAGTCAATTTTAAGAATGGGGATTGGGATCGAAATCTGAAATCGGGAGAACTGAGATAAGGTTTTTTCTCTTTTTCAAAAATGTTATTAAGCTGATAAAGGGCTATTCTTTCCAACGGCAAGGATAGATCGGATAAAATGGAGATTGACTTCAAGTCGGAACTCAAGAAGCGTTTTTATTTCGTTCAATGGGCGGACTAATGGTCCTTTCCGGGCCTTGGGAAAAATAGAACTTCGAAAGGATAAATATTAAATACGAGAAGAAAAAGAATTAAGCCAGAAAGGGAAAGTTATTAAAATAATTTGTAAGAACATAAAGTCTGGGCCATAGTCGTTGGTTCTGGACTTTAGTACGGAAATATATAATTTGCAATATTTGAATCGATTGATTGTTTAAGAGTAAATAAATATTAAATTATTAAACATTAATATAATAATAGTAAGTTTTTTTGTTTGTAAGTTTAACAAAATTAAATAAATAAAACCTGTACCTCTACCGGCCATGAAAGGTCTTGGATTAAGTACATGGTAGAGTTTGTAACAACAACGGTTGTGCAGAGTGGTGATTTGATCGAGATTGGGCTCAACCACCATATTTTACCATCATAAAAGGTACCCGATTTATTACCTGTGTGATCTACAGGATAAGCAGAACACGGTGGATCCATCCGTGATTTAACTAAAAATATAATTTACTAAATAAATAATTTAACTACCACAGCCTCGGAATCTTCAGCACAGAACCTTCTACACACTGAAATATCCCACTCCACCCAAAATTTAAGTTAAATTGAATTTAATTACCTGTAAGGACCTCATCTTTTCAGTCATTTACGCATTATGGATATCTTAATTATTACAAATTTTAACATTATAATAAAAATATTAAAGTTTAGAATCCAGTTAAATGTAATATTAGTAATAATTTTCTGGACAACTTACCAGTTTATCATTCAACTGATACTTGGTTCTCAAACATCAGATATTTAGAACGATCAAGGAAAAAAAGGAAAGAAAAGATAAGTAAAGTAAACATGTTTTCATGTTAACAAATAAAATATTGTTAAATAAGACGTCAAGCATCAAAATCGGATAACAACGAATTTTCGAAAATTGATTTTTTCACTAGTTCAGAGTAAAGCAAATTTGTCTGACAAGACACTTTCTCGCCTTATTTCCCATGATTATAGTCCGGTTCTTAACCTGAAGCTTCAGTAGTATAAAATTTCTTGAATAAATTTCTAGCTAGCGAAAAATGTGAGAAAGACAATTTTGTAAATTTCGCAGATATCCGCTGCCAATCCTGAACGCCCAACTGCAAAACAACCCTACTTCATTGCAGGCGTTTAAAAAATATAGGAGTTTATATATATGTAAAAAAAAAATATTATTGGTCTAAATTTTGTCTGCATGAATGGCATATTTATTATTTTAAATAAATTAATTCAATAGTTAAAAATTTATAAAAATATAAAACCATCAAATAATTGAAAAAGTATACTATTCCCAAGAGGAAATTATCGCTGAAAAAACAAGGGATGAAATGACGAGGGAATAATTTTTAACGAAATATGAAATTCATGAGACAACATTTCACGTGGAATGGTAACAAGCTGTTAATAATATTCAGTTATGCCGAATTGCAAAATAGCGGTTGCCGTAGTAACTACCAATGACCTCCTGGAAAAGCAGGCTTTATTATCATCCCGGTGGAGTTCTATGGCAAACATTTTGAAATTTCTTGTTTGTATTTTTAAAAAAATTTAAAATAAAAAACACGATTTTTTTGCTGAAGGAAAATATCATACTAAGCATGAGTAAACACTACAAAGTCTGTTTTGATGAAAAATCTAGTAGTATTTTCTTATATCATTTTGAAGTGAGATGAATATAGTATTTTCTGATTCTTCAAGAAGGTAATTTTCCATCAATAAATACAACAAATCGAAATGGTAACAAGCTGATTTAAGTAACAACAAAAAATACTTCTACGTCCTGATCTGGTAGAATGGAGATCAGATAATTTGTGAAAAAAGTATAAAATGCATTTAGCAAGTCAAAGTCTATTTATCGTAAGTTTCCATCCCACAGGAACAAAAAGAGAGGGCATAAATAAAGTTAAAACTATAAATAAGAAACACCAAGTGCAAACAAAGAAATGGTAGATGCCACCTTTTTTTTTTTGGAAGGTCTTCCTAGAGCTACGAATGAACTTCACTCGATATTATTAAAACTAACAATAGGTATGCAGAAAATAAATCATACCACAAAAATTAAATATATATATATATATATATATACACAGCATAGTGCTTCAAGTAGTTGACTGAATATAAGTTGAATTATAGCCGTAAGTGCTTAATATAATAATAAGCGACGAGAATTATAATGTATATCGTATACAATATATACTGCGCAAAAATTAATAGGTATATTGCTAATTTTGTAATATATACTATACCTATCATTAATTATTATTATTACAGTAATGTATTATTCCATGTTAAAATTAAACAAGAACAGATTTTAGCCTAAATTTTGATGGCCATTTGGATCCCATAATACAAACTTATTTCAATACAAATCTAAATCGGTAAAATAATAATAAACACCAACTAAAAGACAAGTGATAAAGAGTAAATAGCAAGGGAAAAGTAGAACGAAGGGAGAAAATGGCTGGAACAAGGAGTAAAGGGTTGGAGAGAGGACTAAGAGAAAGAGAAAGACTAATGCAATCGGCGCCTTTTCTTTGAGCAATTTGTACAGAGAGGAAGAAAAGAGATTTAATTAAAAAGCTGTGAGTATTGGTATGCAGAGCCAGGCTCTAGCTTCCACCCGGCGGAACTATACTCTAAACAATGGCTCCTCTAAACCTTCCAACTCTTATAGCAACTGGAACAAAGGAGAATTCCAATAATATACCACCGTTTACAATAGATTTTTATCTTCCCAACAACTTTCAGATTCACTTACAAGGCTAAATGGAAGGAACTTTTAAATAAAACCTTGAAAAAATTAGGATGATTTAAAATAGAAATATTTCAATAAAAACGATTGCAAATTATAAATCAGTTTGATCTGATTACACCTAAGATATTTTATGATTTATAATAAATCTTAGAGAACCCAAATGTTCGATGCTATAACACCAATCTCTGCTGAAACACTTCTATAAACTGAACACAACTCAACGCCAAATTCGCCAGATCACTCTTAACCCAATCTTCCCACCTACGCCTCGGTCTACCCCTCAAAAGCTTCCCAGTCGGCAAAGCGCTTATTAACTTTTTAGGAATTCGTTCATTACCAAGCCCAAGATATTTTATTAAATATATGTTTTCGTCATCTTCAGCAACTTACGATTTTTATAATAGATCACCTAGTTGAGTAATTTTTATAATGTAAACACGAAAACAAAAATTAATGAGGAAATCAGATCAATATCATATAAATCATTAAATAATTTATCGTTTTTTTTTTTATCAGTTCTTAGAACTGATTGAGGCACAAGTGCAATATTTTATACCAAAAATTAATTGATATCGGTTACTCATTATTCGACCTTTACCATTACAATAACTCATCCAAAGGAAGAAAATCTAAAGCAATAACTTTTGTAGGCGTTTTACTATCAGGACACAAAAAGATAAAAAAACTGAAAATATCATAAAGGAGCAGTTTTAAACGGTAACCCTCCGATAAAAGCAACAATATAAAAAACTTTCATCCTAATCTGTTAGAATGGATCAGATAATTGATGAAAAAAAAAAATTAAATACATTCCTATAACTTCAGAAGTTACTTGGTTTTTTTTAAATCTTCCTAATACCTCAGTAGTAACATTAATTCAAGGTTTAAAAAAAATGAATCCAAAGCCACATCTAAGAGTCATTCCCAATCAACTCCATATACGAACTGTCCGCACGTTGGGTGCCGCGTATGCTCGAATGAACATTTCCAATGATCTGTTGGCGCAGTTAAGGCGTAATAAATCCGAGTTTTGGCCCTGATAAATTACTGAAGATGAAACTTGGATACACCCTTATACGTCCGAAACAAAAATACAGTCCAAACAGTGGACTGCAAAGAGGGAACAATCAAAAATCAAAAACTGTTTTCTCGGCTGGGAAAGTGATGGCGACTATTTTTTGGGATAGTCATGGAGTTATTTTGATCGATTATTTTCAAAAAGGAAACAAATTACAGGAGCATACTAGGCATCATACTTAGCAAGCTAAAGGCAGAAAAACGACCACATTTACAGAAAAAGAAATTCCTCTTTCACAAAGACAACGCACCGTCTCATACACCAGCGGTTGCCAAGCCGAAAATCCACGTATTACGGTTTGACCATCCGCCTTAATCACCAGATCTAGCCCGAAGCGACTTCTTTTTGTTCCCTCATCTAAAAATTTCGCTCGGAGGACAGAGATTTTCGTCAAATGAATAGGGAATCACCTTCATGAACAATTATTTTGCAGGGAAAAGGCCTAATACTTTTTGGACGGGTTACAGAGATGGGAGCATCGCCGGGAGAAGTGCGTAGAGTTACAAGGAGACTATGTTGAAAAATTAAAAAAAATCAGAAAAAATGTCTTGTATTTCAGTTAGGTCGGAAACTTTTCAGACCACTCTCGTAAGTTTTACATAAAAGTTTTTTAAGTACCCAACATATAAGTTTTACTTTCAGGTATTGAGATTCAGTCGTATACACTGTTTCGAGGCTGTAAGTTCTCATAATCAACCCATTACAGAGAACAGAATTTTAGTGAATCATATAAAATAACTCTCTAGTTAAAATATAAAATTATATTAAACACCATCTAAACTGGAAAAAAATTAAAATTTCACCAATCACTAGTATTCATAAATATTTATAGAATACATATATTGAACAAGTATTTTAACTCATTTATGTGATAGCATAACATTTCGTCATCAATTCGTAAGTTCTATTTATGTATAAATATCGTACAAGTGTCAAATTTTAATACGATAAAGGAGTATACAACTAAATCCCAAGACCTGAAAGTAAAAGTGTTTTTACCAACCGATTAATATTTTCCTATTATTTGTTACTAATTCCTGTTATAAGCAGTATTACGATTGATTAAATGGTGATTCAATGGTATACTCGTTAAACTTATTATAAAATTGACACTTGTCACTTTGACATTTTAAGTTGATCCACAATTTTTACTTACAAATTACGGAATAACAGTCAAGAAAAGTAGATACCAATAAATGAGCTTTTAATTTAAAAGCTGGTATAAATCCATTTGAATAAAAAAAAAAAATCGTTATTCTTTTGTATGATTTCAGTGATTACTGTTTCACAATAAAATTTCAAATGTTTATAGGGTTTAAAACGTCACTCTTTGCTAAGTGCCGTGCGATAAAAATATTTGCTCGTTTGCCCATATTTTTAATGAAATCAAATGGAAACCTTTAGATACCGCGAATATGAAAAAATACTTACACCACCTTCAAAAGTAGCAGTTCATGTATACACATACTGGTATACAATGTTTCCGATTGTTTATAACTTTTACGGTATTTGAGTCAATACTATTTCTTTTGGCGACGTATCGAGGATTCTTCTTCTCATATTCAAACCATAACATGGAAAAGCAGGCTTTTAGTCAATAAAACTAAGTTATAAATTAGCCTGAATATAAATTTAACACTAGTATGATTAAAAGAAAATGTCAATGCAAGAATGTAATTACAATACACCTAATCGCTCAATATAACCGGAGAGCATAAACACCTATCGTGCAAATACTATTCAAAGTAGGTTAGAGTTTAAATCCGTGTAGTCCTGAATATGGAGGAGATGTGGAGCAGTAATACATGCCAAGGATTGTCGAAATCGGTTATGAAACGTAGAGGGCCGTGGAGAAGACTAAGTATAAAGCCTTGCAAACCACCACAATTTTACGAGCTATAATTCTAGCGTTTGACAATCCATTGTGGGCGGAGTAGTGGGTGCCATAAAGGGCGCCGGCGAATCATCACTCACAATACTCCTCCCTGATTAATTTGTTGGCAATCCCCGTCCCTCGGTGTCATAGTATTCGCGAAATTAATGCGAGTCCACAACAATTGCTCGGCGGTTTGCGGTCTGCCCATCTCCTCGTACTTTTTTAATTCATAATTTGTTTACGACTCACTTTTATCGAGAAAAAGAAATGTTAATAGATGCCTGTCAAGTGGTACATTCAGAAAATTGTGACATTTTTAATGTTATCAATATTTATGAATTCCTTTATTTATATTATATTATTTATATTAAGTGTCCATGCGAGTTGTTACTCCAGTTTACTCAGACCTCTTAAACGTTTGAAAACAGAAGAAGGGAATAACTAAACGTGGTCAAGTAAAAACACTAGAAAAATTTACTATTGTAAAAAATAATAAGAGAAATATGAAAAATTAAATTAAAATCATTTAATAGAAGTATAGAAGTTAAACAAAATTGAATTAAACTAAAATTATTTTGTAATTCAGCTTATAAAACGAATAAGTACAAGTAACAAAGTAAATAGGATTGATTTGAATCAGAAAGACATTAAGAATTGCATTAAAAAAAAATTAAGAACAACTATATCAAAATAATCTATTCCATACATACTAGATGTAGTTTTTTATGATTTAAATTTATGTGGGGAGCGCGGTAGATCAGTTTATAAAGCGACGAGTTGCTGTGTCGAAAGTGCTGGGCTCAATCTGACTGTAGCAGATGAATAATTTAATCTGCTACATCCATTATTTGAGACGCTCCTGGGACTCATCCAGACTCTATAAAATGGGAACTCGTAATTGAAGGCAATCTGTCGGTTAATTGTGATCTTGGTCAAATAAACTCCTTGCACAACAGTTAGCTTGGAAAACAGTAAAGTCCCTACCATGAACTAAACCCAAGACTTCATGGGCTGTAGTGGTACAAGTTTCTTTTTTTTAATTTATGTATTCTATAAATTCAAATTTATATATGATCACAAAATCCAAAAAGCCTCCAGAACTCCCATCCTCCTATCGTCCAATCTCTCTTACCCATAATGGGTAATAGATCCTTGAAAAACTCATACTAAAACGTCTGTATCCCATCCTAGATAATACCACATAATCCCAGACCACCAGTTTGGTTTCCCAACACCCCACTCTACTATCCAGCAATGTCATCGTGTGGTGGATGTTGTCTCCTCTGCATTGGAGCGTAGATTGTACTGCACGGGAGCCTTTCTCGTTGTAGAACAGGCTTTTGACCGATTCTGACACCCAGGCCTCCTTTAAAAAAACCGACAATTCCTTCCTCCTACATACTTTCTAATCATTCCCTCCTTTCTAACTGGCAGAACATTTAAAGTAAGTCATAAAGGTTCCTACTAGTCCCTCTATTCCCAGTCTGCTGGTGTTCCTCAAGGTAGCATCCTCGATCCTATCCTCTACACAGTATATACTGCTGACGTTCCAACCCATCCTAACACCTTCATCTCCACATATGCTGATGACACATGTGTGTTATCAGTTAATAACGACCCATATATTGCATCCCAATCCCTTCAATCACATTTATCAAGCCTCGAAGAATGGTGTCGGAATTGGAGAATTAAAATAAATTTCAACAAGTCCCGTCAAATTACCTTTACCCTTCGCCAAAAACCCATGACTTCCTGTCCTACTGTATCCTTTAATAGTACTCCACTTATCCTTGTTGAACAGATTCGCTACCTAGGACTCAACTTAGACTAACGTCTTACTTGGAACCCTCACACAAGACTGAATAGACAAGAAACAGCTAGACGCTTCCGACTACTTCAACACATACTAGACTAACGCTCAAAGCTTCAGATCAATTACAAAAGACTTATTTATGTGACTGTTATAAGACCTATATGGACTTACGGAATTGAACAATGGGGCTCCACCAAACCATCGAATTCCTCTGGTATTCAATCCTTGCAATCAAAAATCCTTCGCAAAATCCTAAACGCTCCTTATTTTGTCACAAATAAAACCATCCATAACGACCTTAACGTTCCATGTGTTACCGATTTAGCCCGTTCCAGATACCTATCATTCCATAATAAACTCCAGGCCCGTCCAAACCCACTAGTTTCCATCCTTGCATCCAATTCCAACCCGGACAAGAGAAGATGCCAAGAATGAGAATTCATAGGGTTTTGAGTCGCACAAACAACTCAATTCTTAGGTTAATTAATAAGTCCATCCCCAACTAAACAATTCTTAAAGCCAATATTAAGCATAATTTAGTAACAGATATAATAAACTATGTGGTACCAATAATACGTAACACTGATACTACTGTATCTTCGCTTGTTATATAATATAAAAAGTAATATGTAATGGACTGATACCGAAAATATATTTTAATGTAGACTAATTCAGCACAGAATATACAATGAAAAACTTTTACTAAGAGTGGCCTAGATTCAACACGAAGAAGATAAAAGAGAATAAATATACGGCGTGTAATCAAATAAAGACAGAAGACTTAATGATAGCAAATGTGATTACAAAATTAGCCCTTTTAATTACGAGGATGGGGATAACGTCGTTAAGCTTTGTCCTACGGCTGCCTTAAGCTTCGAGGGCTTTGTGTATCACAAACAATTTAATTAGTCACTTCAATTTCGGCTTTGAAAATTTTCACTCATCCTACCTAAAATTAAAAAATCCAGAGAGTTTTACGTACCCTGCTATTAAAATGATTATTAAATCAATAGAGCATAAACCTTCCCTAAAGCTACAAGGAATAATAACAATTCCAAAAGAGAAAATTCATTAGTAACACTAAAATTAAAATTAAAAAAATTAGGCAACGCACAGATTTCTTTTTTCGATCAATAACTGTAAGCTAAGTATCTTTAAACACCGAATTTCAAATAAACAAAAAATATTAATATAATATATAACTAGTTCTATTTCCATTCCACAAATTATACACCAGTTCATATAATTGCTCTATTGTACGTTCTCAACGTTTTAGTAAAGGTAAAACGTACATAATATAGATACTAAAAAGTTCATATTGTTACGGTCAGAAAGAGAGAAGGACCGGGTGAAGGGATTAAGACGAGCTGGAAGGATTAAGACGGATTAGAACGGCCTGGACGAGGCGAGACAATTCCTGGAATGTTCTAGGGCTCCCGACCCCCTGCAGCCTAGAACATTCGATGGGCCTTGATATGCCGCCCGCTTCAGCCTTGTGGGACAGTAAGTATCAGTCAGTGTCAGTTTGACGAAATAGTCAGTGATAAGCGATAAGTGAGTCTCGCCAACTCAGTGTATCAGTGAACTGTGACAGTACGAGGGTGTAATTAACTGTTTCTGTTTATTACTGTGTGTCAGTTTGTCATATTTGGAGGATCTTACGGACGGTGGACTTGAATTAGAGGATTGTTAGTGTTAATTTTTAGTTATAAACTATAGTGTAATTTTATTGTATTTGAACAGTAAATAGTTAAGTTATTTAGTATTAGCAATATCTTATTTTATTGGTATATTATTTTATTAATAAGATAACAGTTAGGCCTGGGCTATAATCTGTAGAATATTGTTATTGTAAATTTATATTAGTTTAATAATTTAATTTTTTTAAATAATTTCATTGTATTCTTTCTAATTCGTTAATAAATATCGAAAATCGAAATATTGGAATAAGATGTAGCTTGTTTTATTTTTTTTAAAACTATTTAGCTTCTATTTTTTAAATAGAAGAATTCCATGTATTTTCATTGAAATTAAAAAACAGTGATAGATTTTTATGTAACGACTTAAAGAAGGATTTATGGTTTGCCAAATTTTAAAAATATTTAAAATCTAACTGAACGAACACGACAAAAATCTACACACTGTTGCTAGTCAACGCCCGTAAAATATTATGTGAAAAAAAACTTTGATATAATAAAGGGATAATTTAAAATAAGAACAGAGTAATCAATATCAATTATGAGAGTGATAATTTACATAAATTATTATCTATTATCTAATTATCTATTTTTATATAGTATTAAAGTATAGTACCATTTCATACCGTTAGATCAATTTTTGTGGGTAATTTTTGAATAGTTAAAACTCGATTCAATGGGCTTAAATATTTTAATTCTATTCGTTTTACAAATTAAGAAACTACGATATATATAACGCTGTATTACTTTACATCAAGCATTAAAAAAATAATACTTACATGTTATTTCAGCAAAATATTTGTTTCCCGGAGTATAATAATAAAAAAAAAAATTAGTTGAACATGGTAAACTAAAATTAAAATGTATAATAAATTTAATTCAATTAAGTAAACCAGCATCACAGATTTTTTTAAAAATAAAGATAGAAATTTCATCACGAAAAATTCATTAATAATAAAAATTACTTAAAAAATATTTCATTTCTGAGAAAACTTGCAGTGTCTTAGAAAATCTCGTTTAGGTCTTTCCGAGGTAGACGCTGTTTCACTCGTTAAAAATAAGGATTTTTCTAAGAACGATTTTGCAAATAAACTGATCACGAACTAAAAATTTTATTTCTGGAATGCATTTCTAATTTCTGAAATATTTGGTAGGTCAGTTAGTGGAACTCTCGGTATACACCTAAACATTTTATGTGTGTGTGTGTGTGTGAGTGTGTGATACTTTATGAATAAGAAGGTTATGTATGAGTAATAATATAATCTGCTAAGTACAAATTAAGTAAGGCCTACACCTATATAATAGTTTAATAGTCATTTGAAGTAATATTGTCAGTTTGTTCATGTATTTTTTCCATTTGCATTTTAGTATTAATTTATGTTACTTGTTACAAACTTCTTGTTAGGTCAAATACAGTTTCAGGCAGTGGAAGTTTCAAACTGAAATTCTTTCTTATCTACCAAGTAGAATATAGAATTACATAAACTGGATTTGAGATTCTTCTATACATTCTTCATTACAATATACATAAGTAACAATTTTAACCAATGAGCATCTATTACAGGTTATCATACTTAACTAGTATCTGTAGGTTACATTATCACTCATCTTTAAATAACCTTATTATTTAGGCAAGTAGAGAAAGTACTACCACTGTACTCAAAAACGAATTCAACATATCAGACGCCTCGGAGGATCATCAGGAATTGAAGAGGTTACTAGGTTAGAAACTAATGGGTTTGAGTGGTTGTCATGAAAAACTGATATTGGATTCGGGCCAAATCAGTAACAGACTTTATATTCATTACCGATGAGTTTATCCACAACAAAGTAGGGAGCATTAAGCATTTTGTATTGCAAGGATTGGAAGCGAGAGGAATTCGATGGCTTAGTAGATCAAAAACTCTACTCCGTAAGTCTAAATATTAAATTAAATAGGACTCATACTATTCTTAAAAGGAGTCTTAAACGTTTGTCATGATGTAATCCTAACTATCGGATTTGTTCTACAGGAGTCAGTGGGATACTATTAAAGGTAATTTGACGGGATTTATAAGGCGGGTACTTATTTTTACTCCATTCTTCAAGTAATTGATATGAGATTGAAGAGTATAGGATGCAATAACTAGATTAGTATTGACTAATAGTACACATGTATGATCAGGAAACGTAGTAAGGATAATATTAAGATGGGTTATTTCATTAATTGGGAGCTTAGAGCGTTTGTCTAGTAAGTGGTGAAGTAATTATTATTATAAAGCTTCAGCTTCGGCCTCGTTAAAATTTTATTACTAATAACTATTATTGAAAGCGATATTTTTCGGCAAACAATAGAACTATTGAACTAAATATATTTAACCAGTTAACCACATAATAAGAGAATCGCCAGTAAGCATGAATTAGTGGAGCATTTGGATTGAAACGGACTAGAAATTGGGTACTTGAAGGCAGAGAAGACAAAGAGAAAGGGAGATATCGTTGATGGGGCATTAACATTTAAACCTATTTACCGCGCCTACCCTCCCAACAACCACCGCTCCGCAAACATAGCTCTTCCGATCCTTTGACAGTTCAGCTCCAGCAATTTATACTCTGTCCGCCTCTTGTTCATTTTCAATAGTTCTTGTTAGTCAATTATAATAATTATAAACAAATACGAAGAAATTCAAAGTCCCTTAACTACTGAAAATATGGATCCATTCACCTTAGAGAAAAAAATATATAATGGCACTATAGATTTCATTTCCTGTACAGCCGCAACTCATGAAGGGTTTTGGGTTTAGTATACAGTAGAGACTGTACTGTTTCTGATACCAAGGGTGTGCAGGGTGATTTGTACGAAATCACACTCTACAGCCAGATTTTCCAGATTTTCCCCTTCTTAAGGATAGGCTCTTATAGAGATAGAATGAGCACGTTATACACTGATTTTCCATATATACACATATTTATATATTCCCATTATAAAATCAATGCATACCCAACAATGCCCATAATAACAATTTAAGCTTACTCTAAATACATCTATGCCCGAATCTTTAAGCTCCTTTTTTACAATATACTTCGGCAAAAGTTCCGGTGTGCTTTAAGACATATGAATCGCTAACTGCAAAAAGGCAACTTTCGAAATTTTATCAGAGAGACGAAAAATGAGATCTTGTACTGGTTTCCTATCAGTAGTAAACAAAATATTAGTACGGCGTTGTCAAGACTGCTATCTAGCAGACAAATGTCCTTTCTGTAAATGATGCATTCTCTCCCAGGTAAAAATTAAAGGTTTCAAAAACAAAAATCTGTAAAGTCGGACTACTTGGCTTTCTGCAGTTAGCGACTTATACACCAGTCGGTTCATGCTTTCATTTTTAATGATATATACTTTTGTAAACCAATACCTGACAACTTTACGTGCCCATTCCAGTCATTGAAGTGCAATAAATATTAAATAATTAATACAAATTTTACAAATCGTTACATACTTGAATTCGTGCATCTCAAGCACTTGTGTTAGTTCTCTTTAGTTCCTCCACCCACATTAAAATCCAACCTGCGAACCTCCTCTTTCTATTCAATTGTAATTGAATTATTTGTGAGGTACAGATTTTCATGTTGCTAATTGAAGTAACAATGTCACAAATTCCTATTACAATATTTATTTGTACACATGTATAAAGAAATTACAATTTTTACCATAACGTTAGTGAGTGAAGGTTGAGGAAACGAAGCTAATATTAACAAATATTATAAAAACCTATATCTAGTTATGTAAAAGCATAGATTTTCAAAAATTGTCTATGTATATATTGAAATCAGTACTTACTCTCAATGACGATATGCAATTAAAAGGCCATACCTGAAAAAAAAAATATTTAAGTTAAATAATGCACAGGAATTTTAAAGGATATTTAAGCTCCAGCCATATTCATACAATGAATGAGGAGTTCGCGATGAATAGGTGTTCGAAATAATAAAAAAATGACCTTTTGACTCGTTCAGTGTCGCAATTTAATGCTCCTAAAACATCGTGATCAGAATCTAACACTATGAGAAATAAGACGGCAAATTTTGAAATTTAGGAGTTATCCGCTTTTGATCCCAAACGCCATCCAACGCAACATGTTTTTACATATTAAATGTAAAATGTTTAATGTTTTTACACCTTCTTTTTCTCCATCCATCCAGAGAATATAATATATTTTTGACATATAGGTATAGAGGAAAATATAAATCTTAGATAAATAGGACATACATTGAACTTTTGATCCCTAACGCCTCAAATAAAAAAAACAGTTTTTTATATTACAGTTCTTATAAATTTCATGATAAAGCATTCAAGAAAAAAAAATTTTTTTTGTTAAACGTAATCGTTTGGATATTCTTATTTAGTTAAAATCTTATTAATAAATTCTCATTGATCAAGTATTATAGTCCCTGAAAGACATAAAATGCTTGCAGACAATTAACTTGATTGATTGATTTTTTTTTACCTTTAGTTAATTTTTAAAAATATAATAAATAATCATATATTTTCTAGACTGCGTTAATTAATAAAGCAACTGAATATATACAGTGAAGACTGGAAATATTATAATAAATAATCATATAATAAGTTAAGGGGAGAGGAGTGGCTCAGTGGTAGAGCACTGGGTAGCCATGCCGGAAATTCTGGTTCAAATCCCGCAGCAGGCAGTTACTTTTATTTAATCTGTTTGCGGCGGGAGATGGATCATATGGGATCTAGGACCATCCTGGGGCTCACCCAGCCTCTATAAAATATAATAAAAATAGAGTATCCAAAATAAGGGGGGGAAACCTGGCGGTTGAGCGTGACCTAGGACAAGTCACCACCTACGTTGTCCAAGAAACAGTATAGTCTCTACCATGTACTGAACCCCAGACTCGTTCACGGGTCGTAGTGGTTGCAGGTTAGGTTAATAAGATAAAAGATTATGAAATAATTTTATTTGATATGAAAAAACTCATATCATAGCAAAAATTAATGTAAACATTGCTTTAGATTTATTTACACCACATTTGACATAAAATACATAAAACAGTAGCAAGTGAAAAACGAAATAGCTAATGGCTGTAAAGTTTTATTATTTATCTGACACATTAATGCCAGTGTGGTCATAACAGTTAAAGAGATTTATTCGGAAGGAAATTTCCTTGTTGCTCAGATAATCCGAGAAATAGGTATCCCGGATAAAATTGCCTCCCTGCGACGAAGATAGCGGAACGTAGCAGTCATCCGAGGGACCGTTAAGGTGAGTTACAACGAAACATGTTTTCTCCCCCAAGCTAAAGTTATCCTAGCAATAACAATTTACCAATAACCAACATTTACCAGGTCCTGTTTTTTTTGTCTCTGAGCCACGATCTTTTGAAATGAACTCGAATTAAAAGAAACATTTCTATTTCATTAATTTTAAATAGTAACACAACGATAATTGGGGAATAGTTAAAGAATAAAATAGTAGCATTATTATTATTATGAATGAATTTAGATGTTTAAAACAGAAAAATATACATAAACCTTGTTTGTTTTTTTAAAACCAAATTTAATGAGTTTGATTTGCATTAACTTCCTATATTTATTAAACAAAACTCACTAGCGCATTGCAAAAAAAAAAAAAAAAAACCCAGTAATAATACGATTTCCTAGTACAACAACAAGTACATTACGCGTCACCTTCCCTTCAAAAGCAAGGGTCATTCACGGGTTCGAAACACGCAAATGATCTTAAAATGATATAAAAGGAATAAAAAACACTCATTTATACCATAGTATCCGCTCTACATTTCTCCATGACAAATATACAAACCGAAAATATAGTAATAATCTCCGACTCAATTAGCGCCCTCCAGGGATTGAACAATATGTACTCACACAACCCCATAGTCCGATGGTTTCATGAATATCTAATAATGCTAAACCACATAAGCAAAAAAATATTCTTCATCTGGGCCCTGGGACATGGTATTGTCGGGAATGAGATGGCTGACAAAGCTGCTCGAGCAGCTCTAACCCTCCCAGGTAGAGGCACAGCTATTCTAACCGCCCAAGAACTTGCTCGCCCCCTTAAAGAATGTATAGATAAAATGTGGCAAGCAATTTGGGATGATGTCCAGCCAGTAAATTGAAATATACAAAAAGGAAAGTAAAGCCTTGGGCTACATCTAATCGCAGTAAACGCCATGAAGAGGTTGCTATTCCTCGCCTCAGAATAGGACACACCCGGCTTACCCACGCACATCTCATTACAAGGGATGCACCTCCGATATGCCCTAGTTGAAATAAAAATCTTTGTATCAGACATATATTTGAGGAATGCTACTCCTATAAAAAAATACTAAATCAGCTCAAAATACCAACCGATGCTAGAGAAGCACTTAGAGACAGCGAATCTGAAATCGACAAAGTGGTGAAATTTATTACAAACTGTAATTTAATAACCAATATTTGATGATCTATTGTCCCTATTATAGATGCAATTTCTGTTTTTTCCGATTGTTTTATTCCATTATTATAGATATACTTTTTTGTTAATATGTGTGTGTATGTATTTTTTTTTTAAAGATAATTAATTATAAAAATAAGAAATCTACAGGCGTTGATGACCCTAGGGTCTTACGCCTCTAAGCAACAACAAACAAACTGTATTTTTAATATTGACCTGTTGGAACCACTAGAGTATAACTGACAAAATGAAAAAAAATAAGTTGTTATAATGATTATCGTCCGTGATAAGATAGCGTGATTAGAATCCAATTTAAATGGTTAATTGCGGGATCAGTTTATAGAATATAGTAGAGGGAAGTCTAATTCAAGTATACTCTAAGTTAATTTTGATTACAGCAAATAAAAAAGAAAGGTTTCCAACAATTTATAGTTAAGAGCTAACTGAATAATGAGTTAATGAGGAATTGTCATAATTAACCGATTAAATATAAAGCGTTTTACTCTTCTGAACAAATTAACTAAAAAAGTTTATAATATTTGCAAAGTACGCCAATAGTGCAACCCTAATTTATAATCTTAGGGAATATATTCCCTGAGTTCTTGGAGCTTGTTTTTGTAGCTCGGATACAAGATTGTTAACTATGGGTATTTTCAAAGACATATGGATCTTTCCAACCACAATAAACCCTGTGACTTGTGTCTTTCTAACTTTTTATATCTTTATCAGTCAAATATAAATATTTCAGTCGCTCCTTTTCCTGATCCATCCACCCACAGAATACATCAATTTGACAAGTATAGAGGTAATAAAAAAAAAAAAACTACACCCGATGAAGGGCCCAGGGTTCAGTCCATTTTAAAGACTATTTACTGATTATGTAGAACCGTTTCTAGGACAACGGTTGTACAGGGAGGTTATTAGTCCGTGATCCCTCCCAACTTCCACGTTTTTCTCAATTAAGGGTTCTCTATAGCGATAAGGGGTCTGTTAACAATAATTTATATTTCACAGGCCCATTTGAACAAGGAACCTTCAGCATAGTAACTCACCATGCTAAGCAATGAGCAACCCCGCATCCCTCTCAGCTATGTAATCTAACAAGGAAATGTTAGATACATAGATTATAGAAATAGAAATAGACTCTGAATTGATTCAATAAGATTGGATGGAAAAGAAAAAATATTTCGCTAAAAATAACATAGAAATTCGCCATAGTTTCATAGAGCTTCCATTAGTTTCCAATGACTGACCCATCGAGACAATAAAATAACTGTTAGACAAGGAAGAAATGATAGTGTCATCAGAACCTACGAGACCCAAGTGGAAGGCATCAGCGATAACAAAGACTAGGTACTACCAAAGTATTCAAGATGTTCTTTCCGGTGACGGACCCTCCTCCACACAATTTCAAGCACTTGATTCGCTCTTCATACCCTTCCTTCATCGATCTTCTGGATCGGAGGAGAACATGATAATCTCGAACAACGATAACATGACAATGGTCGTATGATAGGCAACGGAGCTTGAAGTGATATTTTTCATCATATCTTTAATATTTTGTCAGCTTTTAAAAAATCAATGCTAAGCTCCAACACGGTAGGCGGACACCGGAATATGCTAACAAATATAATAGTGCAGTGTTGTTACGTATCTTTATATCATCAGGATTTTTTTTCAGAACCGTACGCTTTAAACAATAACAGCTTAGTATTATGTTTATTCTGTTTATGAATGGCGTAAGACCTTAAGAATTTCCTTTGCTAGGTTACACGTATATAGATTGTGTGTATGAGGATGAACCATGGACATATATTCAATTGTAACTGGTATTTATTTTTTTAAACAGAATTTATAGAGTTCTTGTAAAATTAATTTCACAAGGATTGTAACTTGAAAAAAAAGAAATAGGAATATCACCATTAGGAATCCAACGAATATCAATCTTTTTTGAGCTCTAAATCTCTTCCCACTGAATTAAATTAAAGATAATAGGATGTAAATAGTTGGGGGTGCAGTCAAGAAAACACACCAAGTGAAACTTATTGTATTTTATATGTGCCGACGTTTCGACCTACTGTGTAGGTCATCTTCAGGGCCAATAGGAGTGGCTGCTCGGTGCAGAAGGTAACTCTGGTAAATTAAAGATAAATTAAAGGTAAATTAAAGATACGTTCTTTTCTCTGCCGCCATTCCGGAATTCCGTCACTTCTGATATCCATTACCACCCTGTTTTCCTATTCTTATTCTTCTTTTTTTTCTAAACTCTATTACCTTCCAAAAGGCGCTTTCTAATCTCAGAATAATTTTGTTTTATACAACGCTAATTAAAGGAGTGAACAGCTTCCAAAGGAAATAATATTCACAGACCTATAAACAAGAAAATAAAACCGAGAGGTATTTGACATCACGCACGCCTTGTGTCTATGATTTCTAATGAATGGTATTTCTGATACAAACAAGAAAATGCAGAATGGATGTGAAAAATGACACGTAAGATGGGATATAATGAAAGAGAGAAAGATAGCAATAATAAATAAACTCTAAGACTCATATTTATCTGAACTGTCGCGTTTCTTGTAATAAAAGCTGTACATTCCACATATTGGCCACTTTCGCTAGGGCTTGAGTATTGAGTAAAGATTTACTTTGTCTCATGATATCAACTAATCTTCAAAGTATAAGTTGAAATATAATAATGAACAAAGTATCTATCATTAAAACTACTTATACTGATTTTTTAAAATATTAATACTTATGATTATGTATCCGTTTTTTATGATTATGATTCTCTGTCAAATCCTTGCAAAAAAAATATATAAATAAAAAGAATATTTTAATAAGACTAGTTATAACAACACAATAAGCTAGTATTTACTGTTAAATCGATTAGTTAAAAAAAAATATCATTCGAATGGTGCTTCTTACTAATATTTAAAAAATATATTTATTTGAAAAGAAAATTATTTAAATTTTAAATTCAAATTCAAATTCAAAAATTAATAACAAATAAAATACAATAAATTTAAAATATATAGCTTAGTTTTTTTGTGTTTTTAATTATTTTTTAAAATTTATAATTCCTCGATGATTTTTCTCATTATTGTACATTCGTTGTTAAAGTGGGTAAATATTATAAGCACTGTAAATAAATATATTGAATTGAATGATTTTTACATATCAGCTTTACCAACAGTTTATTGCACATCAGTTTTCTAATGTTCCAACTACGTATTTATCGTTCCTATATCTAGAAAAGATCTGGTGATGAAAATGAAGAAAGGAAAATGTAACAGACAGAAGGAGTAAGGAGGCTAATTCGTTTATGTCTGTGAGCCAATGTTTCTTGTAGGGCGTGGTAGAACAATGGATTTTTTTCTTTATGTCCAACATGAGCATTAAGAAAAACCTTCTGGTATTGCATCATCCCTCCGGTAATTATTGTTATTTAACATTTTATTTTATTAAATTTTTAAGTTATGAAGATAGTCCTGAATGCTTCAGTAATATAAGAATAGAAATATTCCAATATTTTAATTATTGTGTGCTGAAAGTAATATTCGAGTGTATTCTCACTGCAACAAGTTTCCTTCAGAATTTTTGGGTCAAGCATTTTTATTTTTTCGGATTATTATATTCTTCTCCTAGAATTTTCTTAGAAAAAATCATCGGTACTCATTCAATGCAAAATTTAACATTATTTGTATGCCTATATCATATAATAATTATTGCATTGACTGAAGAAGCAGTCTTAGCAGCAAGTAGAACTTTAGAAATTGCAAAGGAAAAACGAGTCCTGGTCCTGGTCATATCTTTTCTTTTTAAATAAAATATTTAAAAATATTTAATAAATATAAATAATTCTTCTACCCGGGGGTACTACGGAGATTTAGGATTAGTGGAGGTACCGAGTACCCCTGCAATGAACAAAGTGTATTTTGTAAAACAATTACAATATGTTTTTAATATTGTAAATTATTCTAGAGATATTTCATATTCTTTATGATCATCAGATAAAATTTATGTTTAAATGTATGTTCATAAAATTATGAAAGGAAAACAGAGTTTTCCTATTTCTTTTAAACCTATTTTTTGTTTACACGTTTACTAACATTTAAAAAAAAGGGATCTCGAGCCTCTACAGTGTCAGGTACTCGTTAAAGATCCCTATCCAAATATACCTGGATGAGTAAAATTTAAGACTCCCATTGTAACATTGCCCAATTGACCATAACAGCATAAAACGTAAAATGGATAATCGAACAATAGGCCGTATGCATAATGTGGTAAATGTTTACACTGCAAAAAATATCTTCAAAATTTTAGCCTTCAGAAGAATCCCATCCTAGTGTAATGAAAGCATAAAATGTTAAATAAAAAGAAAAAACATAAGCAGTCTTTTTCCATTAGGCAAATTACATTCTTTGGAACGCTACTTTTCCGGGAATGAAGAAAGAAAAAAAGAATGTAATTGTGTAAGGAAGTTGGAAAAGTACTGAATTGGAGGAGAAGGTAAACAATTCCAATTCCAGCAAACAGGTCCTACAATAATGTGGGTTCGTGTGTGGTGTTGCCGAGGTATTTTTCTGGTGTCGTGGGCCAGGGCGAGGGGCGGCTGGGGGAGAGAAGTATGCAGGCCCCGCCCGGGCTAATGAAATTCCAGGGCCACAACTCGGCGCGGAGTCTTTATCATAATGATTGCTTTATGTGTTGCCGGAATAGCTCGCTCTCCCTCAACACATATTTCACATCATACAGCCTACCTCCGGGTTCTCCATCACCGCTCTCTCGGGACCTTCGCTTTTCATCCCATTGTTTCCGATAAAGTAAGTGTTATTACGCTCAAAGCTACAAAGTGTCGAAGATTTTTATTGCCACGATAGGTTGAGTAATAAAACAAAATAACTAATTTTAAATCGGCAGATGCAAAAGGCGTTGGGGGATAACGAACAATGTTTAAATAATACGTTAAAATTTATTAAGAACACCAATATATACCAGTCAATTTGACATATACATTTACACGTTCATGTGTACGTGTGTATATGGGTTTATGTATGTGTGTGTATATGTGTGTATATATATATATATATATATATTGTCGGTGTGTATAATGTTATATAGATAATATAAATTTTATATTATATCATAAATCTTATATAATTATGTATAACGTTTTATTTTAATATAAACAACTTCATATAAGTTACATTTCTATTATATGTTTAATATGTTAATATGGTTTTACTATGTGCCTAATATAGCATGGTATATTATTATGTAAATATATAAGTATTTATTTTATGTAAGTATTATTTTTACTAAGTGTAAAAAGGTAACAAGAATATATAAATGTAATTATGTAGGTTATGTAAATATGTATATTCTCTAGTGGTAATTATGTAGACACTGTAAATAGTTATATTCTCCAGTAGTGAGGGCAATAATAACCATTTGTAGTTGTTTGCCCTTAAAATAAAACAACAACAACTAATTTTAAAAAATGGGTATCAGTTTCGCAGGTTGTCGCTTCGTCCTTTTTAATATCCTTGAAAATTATAATAATTTGTTACTGGATGAGTATAATAGCTATCTATTTTAGCGTCTACGGCCATACCACGTTGAACAAACCAGTTCTCGTCCGATCACCGAATTTAAGCTACAACGGGCGTGGTTAGTACTTGGATAGGTGATTGTCTAGGAAAACCGCGTGATGTGTCACAAAAAAAAAAAGGGAGCGTAGGGAGTTGGCGGCCATCGAGCAGTCATTTGGCTGCAATTAACCACCGGTCCTCCAGGTTGGGGGAAATCCAGTACCTGGGGTATAGCACGGCCATCCTTTCTCCTGAGGAGACATAAATATTCAAGAGACATAAATATTCAAGCCTCTATCGCTGGGCTAATAACCCGCATGGCAGAAAATCAATTCAAAGTAAACAAAATATCCTCCAGGCTCCTCGATGCTAGAAATGGCATAAGATTAAATTATTCTAGAAGTGATCTGTATTAGTCAGAAATGATATCTGAGTGAGAGAAAAATCAGCATTGAACTTGTATTTAGTAAAAAAAAAATCATTTTTCTTTTCATTCGTGGGGAAGGTAGTTGTAAGTTATCATACAATTAGGATAGAAAGAGGAGAAAGTTAAAACTGGGAGTGTTTTAGTTTTTATGATTAGTGATAGCCACCATTTTACGATTGAAACAATTATATTTACTTGTCATAGCAGTTTTTTTTTCTTGAAAAATTACTTTTTCATGACTTAATAGCTTTTCCATGTCAATGTCTCATTTGATTTTAATTTTTCATATCTATTTTTATTATTTTAATGGGTATACCCCAATAATGATAACGCTGTAAAACAAACAACATTCAGCTTAAAAGTATGTGAAAACAGTTTTACTTGTACCTAATAACGTTAGAAAATATAATTAGTTATTTCGCTTAATAATTAAATGCTACAATAATTGTAACAGTACTCTGTAATAGTCTGGAATGATCACTTTTCAAAATCTCATTCAGAGACAATAAATGATCTAATAATTAATGTAATAATTAACGAGGATTGTTGGCATTGAGAGAGAAATCTGCATTGAACTTCTATTTGTTTTTTTCTTTATTGTATGATAGCCTCGACCCTAATTATCTTTATTAATATTTTATGTTAAACTCTTCTTGCAGATAACTGATTTTTTAAAATATATTATTATTATATTTATCGGTATTCCCTATCAAGGAGTGTGCTCGTATACTAATAAAAGTCATTGTTCGTATAAGTGAAAACAGTGTTATTAGTTACTAATAAATAACGTTAATATATGGAATTCAAAAAGCATTTTTTTTATGTATGAAGTCCAAGACCTTAATATATTTTTAATGAAATTTTGACTAAAACTATTTTAGTCGAGATAATTTAGACGTTGACATGGAAAAACTACTAAGTAAAAAAAATAATTTTTTTTAAAAAGAAAAAGTAGTAATTAAACATGGCAATAGGATAGAAATAGGAGTAAGAGTCTTACACATACACTTTAGCTCATATCACCTAACTTCGAAACGTTTTCGGAAACGTTAATTTCTTAACAGAATGGTTACTGAAACATACACATTCCCTTAATTTCACTTTTTTTTCATACTGAAACTCACATTAATTTTCATTTTCGAGAATATTAAAAAGGATACGAATGAAAATATAAAAGTTGTTGTGACTCAATCAGAAGCTATAACCTTTGGAACTGATGCCAAAAAATGACGTCAGGGCAGTAATTATACTCTTTTTTGAGTAATGTTAAAAATAAGAGGTGCAGTAAATAAATTTTACACAAATAAATGCAACAAAATCAATTAACAACTTTAGTTGATGGCTTAAAAATTAGTTGTTCTTATTTCTGATAAGAGTCATTCCATATCAAATCTCCCAATATTTTAATGAAATGTCACCCACCATCTCTGATTTGTATGAAACTTTGCACATTTGCTTATACTTATGCCGTAAGAAGGCTTGTGAAGTTTTATTATTCTAGGATGTATACTTTCTTTTTATTAGAATTTTAAAAATATGAATATTGCGATAATTTAGTTTCTGTTTCGGAAACCACAATAATGTCAAGCAATATGAATTTCACAATTTATTGTAATACTATGGCTACTTAAATGAATGGATTTTTGTAAACTGTGTACTTCTATTAAACGATGGAAAATTTTCCGGATCAAAATCTTTATTAATACCTGAAATGTTATAGTTTTTGTAAATATTACTCATTTTCCGCGGAACCAAATTATCGCAATATTCATATTTTTAAAATTCTAGTAAAAAGAAAGTATACATCCTAGAACAATAAAACTTCACAGGTCTTCTTAAGGCATAAGTATAAGCAAATGTGCAACGTTTCATGCAAATCTAAAATAGTGGATGACATGACCTTGGTGATTTCACATGGAATGACCCTAACATTTATTGATTGCACCCCTTTGACCATTTTCAATATTGCTCAAGATACACCTACCAGTCAACCATTTCCTCGTCAAAACTTTTTTTAATAACTAGTAAGTAACGAAATTACACTTTATTACTACGAAATTGAACTTTACCATTTCCCATAAAAAAAATCCGTTTCTATCCTCATGAAAAACCATAAGCCATTTTTATATCATACTGTGTCTGACGACAAAGCCAAATTCATACTTTTTTAGTTGTGTTTATTAACTTATTAGTTAACATGTTAGATTGCTTTAACATATATTTACAACGACTTTTGTTAGTGTTCTAGCACTATCCTTATTAGGGAATACCTATAGAAATAATAAAAATAGATATGAACAAATAAAATCTATTGAGGTGTTGACATGGAAAAGGAGGGTCAGAAAAAAAAAAAACTTGTCAACGTATCAATTACCTCTGCTAGAACAGTTTTAGTACAAATGCAATATAAACATATTATTAAATAAAAGAATTAGGATTTCATACCTCAATGAAAAAAAGCCAAATAAAAGTAATGATTTTATTGTTACATTAATTACAAGAAAAAGTTATCTTCTCCGAATGAGACTCCTACGAGAGATCATTCCTGACTATTACAGATTACTTCTACAAACATTAGGGTTTAATTAGTTTAATTAATTAGCGAATTAACTAATTAGTCTAATTGAATCGTTGAGTTATTCATTTTACTCCGTAGATCGAAGATGATCCTATCCTAATCCTTACTTTTCAATCTCTAGCCATGAATTTAATATAATGATAATGAAGTATGAAAAGGTTTAGATAATTACTGCACATAATACATATACATATATTATTTTAGAAGCGGTGTGGCTTAGTGGTAAAGAGATCAGCTGCCCTGCCGAAAGTCTCAGGTTCAAATCCGGCGGTGGCAGATTTTATATAAGGTGGTGGTTTCTTTGTGATCTGTGACCCTCCTGGAGCTCATCCAGCCTCTATAAAGTGGGATCCCGAAATAAAGGGGTAAATCTGGTGGATTAGGGTGATCTAGGACATATAACCTCCCAACACAACCGTTCTTCTAGAAACAGTAGAAGGTTTTTAGTGAGAATGGAATACTTGATTTTAGTAATAAAGCGGGCGGACCGTAACAGAGACACCTCACTTATTCCCCGTGCTATTTATTCCACCTTTATTTAGGATTATTTCCTACATTATTGTTATATTGATATTATTATTATTATATTTGTTTCCACATCTCTTATCATCCTAGCCGCGGGATTCTGAATTCAAAACTCATTGAACAACGTAAATATAATTAAAAAGTATTAAGAACAACGAATCCAATCGGTTATGTCGCAGAGTGAGAACTGTGTTTGATACTATGAGAGAATACTCTAATTATCTCTGAGAAAAAACAGTGCACTACTGAATCCTGGATATCAGTGACTGTTGTGCTTCATACATAAATAAAAAAGTATTCAGTGATCACGGTGTAATGATATTTTATGTTACATTTAAGGTGGAATGATAAAAATGGGTCGTAAAAAAGTTAACTGATGAAGAACGGATGTAATTCGTAAAATGGGTTGGTCCACCGATTGTGAACAGGGGAAACCCTTTAATATAAATACAATATAGTATTGTACAAATGATAGAAACAGTAATGTTTCTAAGCCACCAGTTAAGCATTGAAGTGGTTTCTTCCAAATGACGGTCAAACTTGTTTTTTCCCCCCGATTACATATACGAATAGACGCTGGGTTAGCTACAGAAGGGTCTTCAGATAGCACTGTATTGGTTCACGGCTAATAAATTCTGACATTACTACTATATTATGAACAGCGTCTATAGTTTTACATTTTGATTATAAATAACAATATAGAAAAGGCTATTAGGATTTAAATCTTGGTATTTTTTTTTTCTATTTTTTTTAAGGACTCCCTTCGGAACTCTCCTTTTTCTAGAAAACCGGTTAAAAGATAAATCTATTTAACTGCTAAGATATATATTGGAAAAGCATTGGAGGCCGTAATGCCGGACCGTGCCTTAGGAAATGGAAAATCCTAAAAAGTAGGATTCCAATCAGAGATTAGGGTAATTTATAGGAGAAGGGGAAGTAGGAGGGGGAGGTAGGGCGGGAAAGGTAGAAGGGGGGGTAGGAGATTCCATTAGCGACATGTCACTGTTTTGAAGCTGCAAGGAGCCTCATTTACACTCACTTATTCCCGTATTATTTCTTCTTCCCTTCGCCCTTTATCTAGACGATGTGTTAACGCCTCCGAAGAGGCGGGCCCTCGAGAGGATCGATGAAGAAGGAGCAGTTCACACAACTTATCCACCCTCCGACAAAACCCTCCCTGAGCTTCCTATTAAAACTGGATTAGGAATGGAGTCAGCTTTTTCTCTTCTTAAACTTGTGCCAATCCAAGTTGAGATAATCGGCCCTTTACATTAGCCACTAAGCCAGGGCTCACAACTTACTCCCGTAACTGAGTTCACAATGAGGCTCTTCTGCTTGGTGCTGACTCCAATGGAACATAAACCGACTCTCAAACTCACTCAACCCTATCAACTCGATTAGCTCGTAGGGATCCGTGATTAATCTTCACCCGGTTTCGAATACATTAATACTCTGTAACATGAAATAATACTGTATTTTCTCTAAGTTTAAATAAAATAAAATTTATCAAATCGATGCTTAGTTCTAAGCTTTAGTTATTGTAGTATTTTAAGTTAATAAAAAGTAATATTTTCTCTATTTCCCCGAGTGAAGAGTAAGAGGTAATTAGCAGCTATTTTTAAAAAGGTTAGAATATTAAAAATATATATATGTATATAAATATATACATATTATAAAAGTAAAGAAATGTTATCCATTGTAATTTAGATCAGAAAAACTAAAAACATGTTTCAAACCCTTTGGAAATGCACATCTAAATTAAGATCCGTTTAAAAGAAATTAAATGAATGAAAAAACTAAATCATTCCTCTTTGAACCTTTGAACTTCATTATGGATCATGGATTGACTAAATAATTCATTATTATAATGTTGACAGTGTTAGACAAACCAAAAAAAAAAAATAATTTTGTAAATAAGCCATGGAGAAAACTAAGCTATTATTTTTTTTATAGTATGGTTAGTGGAGAACTAATATTCAAAGCTTAAAATTATAATAGTAAATACGATTTTATTATACTTATTTTAGGTATTTAGATGAAAATAGCTCATAACCGGATGTGGTAGATATTTTATTTGTTAACAGCTGAGGATGGAACCTGCTGGATCTTGAGGTTATTCTGGGGCACACCCAGTCACCATAAAGTAGGTATCCTAGATCCTAGGTTGGGGAAAAAACCTGTAATTTGAGTGTGATCTAGGACAAATCATCTCACTGCACAACCGTTGTCCTAGAAACAGTACTACCAGTCCACCACGTACTCAAGTAGTTGTAAAGGTTTCTTTTAATTATAAGTATAAATTCTCATAACACTCTGTATCATGAAAGTGTCGGAATGTAATTGCAATCCCACTCTTTTTCAACAGCTTGGTTAAACAACTTTATTATTATAAAGTCCGAAAACCGAAGGAGATGTAGCCGCCTCATAACAATTCCCTGTTCAAAGTTACCTGGAGCAAAATGTATGTAAAGAAGGATGAAGGGAGGGCTTTTAAATGCAAAGAGGAGGTAATAGAGACTAAATAAGCTGACCAGGCAATAATACAAGAAGGGCCCAGCTATAAGAAGGACAGGAGTATTAGGGCTAATGGGAGCCACTACTAGGTAATTGCTGGTCCTTCTGATTACCATAACTGGGCCCCCGGGCCGCCATCCTGCCCTTCGCTCTAATGCCCCAATAAACATTAAGCTTTAGCAGCCCTTCGAGGAGGGGATATCTCACAGAAAATTTCTACAATTGTTATAAGAGCTAGACCTAAAATATTATACGGGCTGATACCAGGGCTTTATAAACGAATACTCACAATATATATCTGTAATCGAGGTTGATATTAGGTTCCTCATTCGCATTCCATTTTCTTTCAAGAGTATTGAAATTCCGAAACAGCTATACAAATTTAAAATTAAGGGTATACAATACAGTAATAAAGCCGCTTCTATTATAAGGCTGTGAGACGCCTGGTCAGTCGATAACTCGTGATATGAAGGCAAGAAGCTCGAAGAAATCCGTCAAGACCCCTCTACACAACTATGAATGGCACAATAATTGGCAAGAGACCACGTGGGAGCCCAAATGCCAGATGGATAGACAGGATCAACAAAGATGCTTCTTTCTCTTCCTCCCACTGTGCCTTTCAGCGTGGAGGAGCCTCCAACCACCTTGTCCACACAGCTCGGTCCATCGCCAATTCATTCAGCTGGGCCAGGGTCGTGCCTCTTTTCTGACCTAGTCCTTGGATGTACTCCAAGTATGTTCTCCTAGGCCTACCTCGTGGCCTTCTGCCAATTGGCCTCGCTTCCATACACTTTTTTGGTACTCTGTCTTGCCCCATTCTACATATGTGTCCATACTATCGAAGTTGTCGACATTTCAGGTTGGTTTTCAGTGAAGGTACCTTGAGTTTCTCTCTTATTTTCTCGTTTCTTAATCGGTCGCTCCTGGTTTTACCCAATATTCTCCGCAGAAATTTAATTTCCGCCGCTGTTATCCTACTTGAGCGCTTGTCTTGAATGGCCCAACTTTCGCCGCCATAGAGCAAGGTAGGGAGATATACTGTACTGCTTTGTATATGTGGAGTTTAGCATTTTTCCCTACTTCTCTCTTTCTCACAATGGTGCTGCAAATCTGGTAGTATATATTGTTTGCTTTCTTCTTTGAAATATTTACTCTGTTGGAAACTTCTTGATCTATTTTCCCAGATTTACTGAATATTGTTCCAAGGTAGTAGTAGTCCACATTCTCTAGGACTTCTCCATTGCATATAACTCCTACATCTCTCCCATCTCCTTCATCTCTGTCTACTGTCATAACCTTGGTCTTGCGGCTGTTTATACTCATTCATTTATGAGCGAGTTCTTCATGCCATTCTATAATGGCCTGTTGCAATTTTTCCTGAGAATCGGTCACCAGCACGATGTCGTCAGCGTATAGGAATGCCTGAATTTGAACTGCCCTCATGTTCCACATACCGACCGCAGTACAAGCAGTTCTTCTTCTGCATATCTTGTGGATTTCGTCCATAAAGACAATGAACAATAATAACAAAGATGATGCGAAGCTTTATGTAGCAAACTAGAAATCAGTGGCCCAGGATAGACAGAGGTGGAGAAGCCTGGTGGTAAAGGCGGTCAAAGATCAACAATGTCTGTAAAGCCAAACAAAAAACTATATTTGTAATCAATTAAATGGACATAGATATGTTGGAGTCGAAACATAGCGCTAAAGTGCGCAGCCACGGAGAGGCGGACGTCCCGGGTTCGAATCCCGGCCAGGGGCAAATCTTTTCTCTTCAATATAAAAATATTTAAAAATTAAAACAATTAATAAAAAAATTATAAATATATATGAACTTATATCAATAATAATTTGGGCAGGAAAATTTACAAACACTTTACATTATTAACTAGAACATAATTAACGAAAAATAATACAATTATAAAGACAACTTTATTTACTAAATAATTTTAATTTTTCTTGAATAATATTAGTTGACCTTATATAAATGAGGAAAAAAGTGGTACGGTAAAATGGTATATAATCTTAACGAATATTAAACAGCCCAACGTACAGACATCAGTCAAAATATAAATAATACACAGAAAAACAATATGACAGGATGATTGATGACCTAATTAAATGACAAATGAAATTGACAATGGATTGACTAATAAATCAAAGCTTTGAAAAACAACAAAAACAGAATGAATTATTACTTTCAACCGACACTTTTTGCTGAAGGAAACAAGGCATTTTTGAATAAGTTGAAATGACTGTCTAACATTTCCACTGATTGGTGACCTGAACAATCATAACTTTTTTTAATTCTCAATATTATATTTCTCAATATATGAGAAGAACATTCAACTAAATCATGTAGTCATGTACAGGTAACGGTGTTAACCTATGCCTCACAAATATGGACGATGATAAAGGTTGATGAGAAAAACCTCCTTATATTCGAACGGAAATTTTGCGACGATAATACGGCCCAGTAAAATAAGGAGAAGTTTGGAGGAGACGATGGAACCGGGAGTTATACGCCCTGTATAATGACTTGAATGTCGTCGACTTCATAAAACTGGGAAGATTAAGTTGGGCCGGCCATGTGATTCGGATGGAGGAAGGTGAAATTCCAAAAGAGACGACGGATAGGATTGACCGTACCAGAAGGAGAGGCAGACCCAGAGGTGGATGGATAGTATGGCGACTGACTCCAGGCTACTTCTAGGCACACCGAACGGGAGAGCAGTAGCAATGGATCGAGCTGGATGGCGGAAGATCCTAGAGGACGCCAAGACCCACCTCCGGGTTGTAGCGCCGTATAGACATTCAACTAAAGAAAGGCATTTTAATAAGTATAAAAATAAATATTTGTAAAACTAGTCAATGATTTTAAATGAGTTATTAAACATTAAAAAATAAATTAATAAATATGTTCGTAAGGAAGAAAATAGTTGGGGGTGCAGTCAAATAATAACACTAAATAAGTGGTTACTTATTTAATTATGTGCCGACGTTTCGACCCACTTTGTGGGTCATCTTCAGGGCTATATGAGGCTGGAGCAAGACTAGACGCGGTCTAACTGACCAGTAGTCTAACTAACAGTCTAACTGGTCTAACTGACCAGTCTTCCTTACGTCTATCTTCCACTCAACCATCCCCTCGCTTCTAATAAATATGTTCCTTAGACGAACCTCAATAATTTGTGCTTTAAAGTTGAATGTACCGAATTTTAGTAACATTTTATAAAGAAAGATAACAAAGCTTAAGAAAACATTAATACTGCTCTATTTATGAAATAAACCATACGTTTTCGATTTGTAAACGGATTTGTTGAGAAGATTTATACAACGTCAACTGATTATATTTATTTATATCAATTTTCAGGTAGATAAATCAATTAAGAAAAATGTTTTATACTGAATCGGGATAGTACTTCACTCCTCAGTTGTAGGCTAGGGTACTCTCCACCGGCAAAGGAGCCATAATTAGCAGGTATATTAGTAAATTAAATAAACATCGGTAGCTTATTTAGAGTTTTAAAATAGGGCTATCTATAATGTAATATATAGCGAAGGATATCTTTACCTAGGATCTTTTTACTTTTATATTGTTTTTTGTGGTATCATCAATTTTGATAGGAAATACTATGAACCAAATTATTTGAATATATTTTTTAAATTTAAATCAGTATGAGACGTTCAAATCATAAGTTTATAAATCATTAATACTTATTTTAGATAAGTATATTTGTATTTATAACTGGAATATCTATCCTCGTATTTAGTTTTAAGTGTCGCATTTTTAAACAGAATTGTGTTATTTTGTTACAACAACAATGTTAGTTACACGCAAGATGAGATGCGATTGATATGAGGATAGAATGATAAATCTATACAGATGATATAGAAGGCACTAGATTCTATATCTGAATATGATTTCTCGCTCGTGAAAATAACCCAGATTGTACACTTATTATTGGATAATTTTTTTCTCGTATTGGTGAACTAAGAACGACGTCGTTACAACTCTATTCATTGCTGTTTAATATTAATATTTTATTAACAAATTTTATACTATATTTGCAATTGCGTTTGACTCCTATTGGCTTATAATAGGTAGACCGGGTAACAGATTTTTAATAATTGAATGAAGCGTGGTGTATTTTTCGTGAATAGTTGTGAACTGTGATAAGATTTTAATATGATACATATATAAACAACAAGTGAAGCAACAAACCACAACTACAAGAGTAATTACTCTTAATCTATCTTCATCAATGTAATTACTTGCGCGGGGTTACTGTTACCCATATATAAACATATATAGGAAAATCTTCCTTAAAACTGGTAACCAACCAATGAATAATAAAAGTAATTAATTTATAATAACAATTTATATAATAAAAGTATCAAATTTTCTTAATACATATATAAAAATTTATTTTTGAAAAAAGGAAGCGTTTTCGTGTTCAAGAAATATATTATTACCCTCATTCACCGTACTCACAACCGAAATTTCTTTAATATAACCTTATTAATTCTACCACTATTTTAAGACATCATAAAAATATACGTTGTTTACATTTACATTTTCACATACTCCAGTAGTTCAGTTTAAGCAATTTTGTCAAACCCCAGACCTTTTCACATGGTTTTAGTCTTGTTTGGAACTTGGGATTTCGGGAACATAAAATTGCTAGATTAAGCTAGCAAAAATGCAAATAGTCACTTTTCGAAACTTTGGACATTTGATCCCAATCGTCTCATATAAGCTTTGTTCGACAGACCTTTGAAAATACTAGGAATTTATTAATTCTCTATTGATTTGGAAGCGAAGCAAACTTGTGGCCAAACTGCTGACCCTCCATTACTCAATAAGTCCGTATAGCAGGAATTGCTTTATAACTATTTGTGTAGTGGCTGGAAAAGTGTTTGTTGGAGTTGTTCAAAAAGGCCCCAGGTGGCCACACTAAATCACTTCCGTGACAGTTGTTTTTGGCAAGGGTGGCCTCTTTGAGATTGCTATCGGCTAACTTCTACTGCCTCCGGGATCCGAGCCCCAACGGCTCTATCCTTGTTGGATCTAGATAATTTATTTTCTCCTTCCTACAGAGTGGAACAATCCTGTCAAGATATTTCTAGGGCCTATCTATATCCTAACAATATTTATATGCTTTATTTTCTAATATCCTTGAGAAACTTCCAATTAAAAAATGGGCCGTTCGTTTGTTTCTCAATATATCTGCAGCCCCGATGAGTTGGTGTTAAAGTCGAATTTTCTGTAGAGAGAGAGTTCATTGCGTTAAGGGAAGCAGAATCGTGTCAGTTTCGTAGCTTTTGGTTTAAACTTGCATTACAATAAATAACTCCATTTCAAGCCAATTCCAGATTTAGCCACTTTTGCAATACGATAACATGATTCCGTTTTATTACGTAAAAGAAACTCATGTTGGACCAAATTCGAGTAATTAACCGGAGTTGTAGATATGGGGTAGTCATTAACAATGAGGATAATACCTAACAGTAGAAATTTGATTATTTCAAACTATTTCGATACAAATAATATTTGAAAAAAAGTTATCTGTGATTTATCTTTACTTAAACACATCTGTAAGTTGTAAAGTTTGATAGAAACTGAAGATCATATCATCATAATAGTGATCATAGGTTCCTAAACTCGAATAAATATCTGTACCATAGAAGTAAAGGACACCTGATCACATTTTTTGTAGTTGTTCAGGAGATCCAATTTGATATATACGTAAGTAATTGTAAATAATGATCATGATAATTAATACACATGAAACAGGAGCTGAGAGTCTGAGTGGTAGAGCGCTGAGTTGCCGTGCCGAAGATGCTTGTGTTAAGCAGGTAATTAAAGTACGTACCCGCTCGCTGCCAGACATTTATTTACTTTGCTAGTGGACGGAGATGGATCCCATGGGATGTAGGACCCTCCTGGGGCTCACCCAGCCTGTATAAAGTGGGTTCCCAAAATAAAAGGATAAACCCTCAATTAGAGCACATAGCTGTATAAATGTGATTAATCAAATTGTCAACTCTATAACTATTTTGAAAGAATGAAATTGACTTCGAAAAATCACTACTATTGTAAACCATCTAGACAATTCTATTGTACAACATCTAGACAACTAGACAATATTTTATGTCAATATTTCACCATTCCTTATTTCAATTAAAACCGATCAAGTAACCTCTATATGGGTTTATTTAATCCCCACGATCTCTTTCTTTTTTATACCCCAGGAACGAAACCTACCTTGTCTCCGTCTTGTCTGTAGCAGAATGACTGTTCGAATCCGAGGATGCATTAGAGGCAACATAGAACTTCTATGGATTTTAGTAGTATAAGTAGGTAGACAATACACATGAACATATGGAATAATCCGGCGATTTTTAAATACTTTGATATTGTTGATAATCAAGCGATATTCCTATCTTCTTTACGAAGAACAACCGACGAACTGAAGCCGGAGAGAGGGGAACAATAAATGGGCTAGGATACAAAGTGGAATAAGTTAAAATGAGAAGAGAGTAGATAGGAGGGGATGTCCCCAGGCAGCGGGCAAAGCAGTAGCAAACGCTAGATAAATTTATCTCTTAAAAGGGTTTTTATTACGGAATTATTTATGTTGCGCCTCGGGGGAGCCAACTTCTTCCACCGTTTCAAACTCGCCCTCCCCCAACACGCCTTCCGCTCCCGCCCAGTTATTAAGTTGTACCGCTCCTTCTAATTACAAGGACTAGCCTCGGTTTTCTTTGCGAAGAAACTTCCGAATCGGAATGAAATCTTCACGCTATGATTCTTTCATCAGGCCCTCTGTTCCTTAATACATTTAATGAATACCCAAACCTTAAATCTGTCTCACCTCCCAATTTAAACAAAATTTCAAAAAGCTTTACAAAACGCCTCGTAAATGATTTATTTCTGACTAATGGCGATGGAGACACAGATTCGGTTTTAGAGAGAGAATTCACTGGAAAATTTAAAATGCGTGCATGCATCCAGTAAATATTATTCAAGCGATGGCTTCACGACGATTAGGATGGGCCTGTATAGTAGCTGGGCTTAGTTACGAACGAATTCCTAAGAAGTTAATAAGCGCTGTGCCGACTGGGAAGCGTCTGAGGGGTAGAACGTGGCGTACGTGGGAAGACTGCGTTAAGTTATCTTGAGCGGATTTGGGTTTGGGTAGGGGTCAGTGGAAAGTTTGTAAGGAGAGATTGGTGGTACCGATGTCAAGCCTTGGGGTTCGCTAAGCCTTATTATAACTCAAGGTGCAGATATCAGTCAGGCTCGAGGAGGATGACCGAGTGAGTGGATAATTACATTTAAAAAAAGTAGGATGTGTCTGTGTCATGGACACGGACGTGTGTTTTAGGTGAACATTTTTACGTAACGGGTAATTTTTAAAAAATAATATGCTATTATTTATGTATTACATAGTTCTTCATTCCAGAGTATAGTGCGCTGCCTTGTAAACAGAACCACCGACTCCGGTTCACATTTGTCACACTATAGATGCTCGATCGGATCATCAGCGGTGGCATTGACTGGCACTCAACTGGTTATTGAGTTAGCATTAAATGAATCCCAGTGTACTGTAATAAAGCTTTTACCACTGACTTTTTGACCACACCGCTAAGATACGTAGATTTAGGTATCATGTTTTTCTGTATGTTAACAAGGATTGCCTGATCATTGTCCAATTGACACGGTAGCTGTTACACCATTGTGTCTAAATCCACGGATCCATTAATGACTTATCCGATGATACTATAACTAAAGTCGCCAACTACGTATCTAACCCTATAACCCTTCATCTGTCAGGTGGTGTCCCGCAGGGTTTATCACTATCCCCCACCCTATTTGCCATTTACATAAACGACATTCCACCTCTTATCCAACATTCTCAGTACCACGTCTACGCTGATGATCTTCAACTATGCCTCAGTTTTTCGCCTTCCGACCTATCACTAGCCACGAAAAAACTCCAAGATGATTTGAATCGAATAAATCAGTGGGCCATGGATAATACGTTAAAGTTGAATGTGGAGAAAACCAAGCCAACAGTAATAGGATCGAACTACTTCCTTAAAACTATTCCCTATAATCCAATTATCCTTCTAAATAATAATCCCATCAAATTCTACCTAAACGTCAAAAACCTTGGATTTTTTTTTTAACAAACCCTCTCCTGGAAAAACCACATCTCTGAAATCTCTCGTCGTACGTTTTCCACCTTAAAGCGCCCCAATCACCTTCTTCACCTGTTACAATTTGAAACCCGTAGACTTCTAGTTACTTCCTTGATGTTCCCTCATTTGAACTATTGCTGTACAGTATATGAAGGGGTCACTGAAGTTCTCGATGCAAAACTAAAGTGGATGACCAATTGCTTCGTTCGTTTCATCTTTGGGATCTTGAGAGACGCCCGTATCACCCAATATTAAAAAGAGTTGAATTGGCTTTTCCCTTCCTATCACCGAAAGTACTTCCTAGCTTCTTTTCTTTACCAAGTTATCCATCAAACATCTCCATCTCCTTAAACTCAAAACCTCGGTCCACTCCCGTAAGACCCGTTCTCGGTTCTCAGACCTACATACAGCATCCCACCGAACAACTGCTTTTGAAAGAGCTTTCCTTATCCGATCCTCGTCCCTTTGGAACTCTATAACTTCTTCCATTCGTCGTTCCAATAATCTTTCGACCTTTAAATCAATATTCAAAAATTTACAATATTCAATCACCTTATATCCTTACAATTCCAAAAAATTCGGAAATAACATAGCCAGGTTTCAGATTAAAATTTTCTAGCAGATAAATGAATGATTTGTTTTTATATATATATATATATATATATATATATATATATATATATATATATATATATATATATATATCATTATTTATATTATTTACGCTTCATTCATCCAGTTAGATATTGTTAAAAACAAGTTATATTAGTTTTTATATTCTTCATATCTTTGTTTCATTTTCTGCTTTTTTTGTTCCTACTTGACATTGTGATTTGCACACATGTGTAATTATTTATTGTTTCTCTCTATATAATTATTGTAATTACCCACTTGCATAATTTCAACCGCCCTAGCTACAGATGCACTGGCACAGTCGTTGATAAAAGAATGATAACGACCGAGAGTATCAACGATCAGTTTCCAGCACTGATTGACTCGTTCATATGATATGAATTGATATCATATAATCACTGTCACTATTTTACACATGTAATTAGATTCCATCGATAGATCGAGAACAGCTGACGATTGAAACTTAAACGGATATCGTAGCATCTCCGAGTTTATAGTTATGCTCATTGGAAATCTCGATACGCAGTAAAATGACTTCAAAATGGTGGCGCTCCCCCTCCACCGCGCGCGATGTATCACAGTCCTCACTTATCGTAATAAATTCTTTGATACTTCAGCTATCCAGTGGTCTAATTAAATTTTGGATAGAGGTGATAGACATGAAGCTGCAACACCAAACTTTATCCCCCGACTTTGTTATCATTTTTTGTTGTAGAGACTGTACTTTATCCAAGACAACGGGTGTACAGGAACAGTCTGAGATTACTAAACCGCTAACTTTTTTCCGCAATTAAGGCTAACCATTCAATAGTGGCTGGGTAAGCTCAACGGGTGATGTATTCCATATCCTCTGTGTAATACCCTTGGCTTATCGAAATTAAAGGTGTGTAATTCATTTTTACAGTGTGTTGATAAAGCGGTATTAGTTTTTGAATTAGGTTTTAAATTATTTTTATGGTGATAAAATCTGTTTTTTAAATGTGTACTAGTGTGACCTACATATTCTTTATCACAATTGTTGCAAATCAGGTTATATATGACATTTTTATTCTCTAAAAGTGGTATTTTATCTTTTTGGCTATACATTATGTTTTTTATCGGGTTTCTTGTTTTATACGCCAATTTTATATCTGGGATGTCATAATTTTTGAAAGTTGGTGCTATTTTTTCAGAAAGATTTTTGATGTAGGTTATGCTTCTATAATTTACTTTATTATGTTTTACTTCCTTATTCGGTGATTTAGTGACTATATGGTTTGTGCTATTATTGATTTGCAGATTTCTATTATTATCTTCTGTATGAAAAAACTTTGTAATTTTTGTTTGGGATGGTTTAATTATTGATTGATTGATATGTTTTGAACATATGCTTCATATGGTTTAGTTTTGTAGTTCTGTTCTGTAAATATACTTTAATATGGAAGAGGGACGATCGATGTTCTTCAGATGTACTAAGTGGATCGTGTTGTGAATGAACACGTTATCTTCCATATTAATGGAATATTATTATGCATAGTAAGTAATAAGCACAATTTATTATAGAATATTTGTCATAACTCTGTTGTAGGTTTTCATCTCTCCAAGAACCCGGTACTCCATCAGCATAAAGTGTACGATTTTCAGCGCATAGGTTCCAGCAGAAAAAGTAGTATTCTGTAACTCCAAGGACCACTAGAGATCTACATAAAACTTAAACTTAAGGTGTATAACTGTGCTACAGAAAACTGTCAACTCTATTTCTATTTTAGAAGATTGAAATTAATTTTCATAGAATCACCGATGCTACACATAATACCCTTTATGACAATCCTTTCCACTTTCCCTCGCATTAACACTACCAGAAAAAATTTTATGAGGTATCCAAAATTTCTTACTTCAATTAAAACCTATCAATTCAACCTTCCACGACTTAATTTAATAACAAAGCTCATTTTACTTTAATTTTTTACATTCCAGGTTATATCTTCTCCGCATTGTCAGTATCAGATCGACTGTCCGAATCCCGAGGCTGCTTTGGTGGTTAAGATACAAACCATTATAAGTAAATAGATCAAGTTAATAACATAACATTTGCTGCAAAGTATGATATCAATGAATCCATAGACACATTATAGTAGTAGTACAATAGTAGCATTTCTTGTAGGATTTTTTTTTTTAAATTATTTTATTGAATTGTACTGTAATATATACATCTAGTACAAATGCTGTATGAATAAACAAATACATGAAAGGACATGTAGAGGCACTACCCATGGGCAGCACTCTAATTACATTTCTATTATAGAAGGTCCCGAGGCCATCTTCTCTTCAGACGCCTAGGAGGATTGTCCGGGATGGTATTGGATGCAAGGATGGAAACTAGTGGGTTTGGATGGGCCTGGAGTTTATTATGGAATGATAGGTATCTGGAATGGGCTAAATCGGTAACATATGGAACGTTAAGGTCATTATGGATGGTTTTCTTTGTGACAAAATAAGGAGCGTTTAGGATTTTGCGAAGGATTTTGGATTGCAAGGATTGAATACGAGAGGAATTTGATGGTTTGGTGGAGCCCCATAGTTCAATTCCGTAAGCCCATATAGGTCTTGTAACTGTCACATAAATAAGTCTTTTGTAATTGATCTGAAGCTTTGAGCGTTTGTCTAGTATGTGTTGAAGTAGTCGGAAGCGTCTAGCTGTTTCTTGTCTTTTCAGTCTTGTGTGAGGGTTCCAAGTGAGACGTTTGTCTAAGTTGAGTCCTAGGAAGTCATGGGTTTTCGGCGAAGGGTAAAGGTAATTTGATGGGACTTGTTGGAATTGATTTTAATTCTCCAATTCCGATACCATTCTTCGAGGCTTGATAAATGTGATTGAAGGGATTGGGATGCAATATATGGGTCGTTATTAACTGATAACACACATATGTCATCAGCATAGGTGGAGATGAAGGTGTTAGGATGGGTTGGGATGTCAGCTGTATATACTGTGTAGAGGATAGGACCGAGGATGCTACCTTGAGGAACACCGGCAGACTGGGAATAGAGAGAAGAGTAGGAACCATTATGATTTACATTAAATGTTCTGCCAGTTAGAAAGGAGCGAATGATTAAAAAGTATGTAGGAGGAAGGAATTGTCGGATTTTGTAAAGGAGACCTGGGTGTCAGACTCGATCAAAAGCATGTTCTACATCGAGAAAGGCTCCCGTGCAGTACAATGCTTTTTTTAAAAATAATTTATTCATTGAAATTTACAACTGTAGTATAACAATACAACAAGTAAATGGCAGGAATGTAACATATTGGCATGGATAAAGACAAGTATAGAAGCTACCCATTGATAGTACTCCAACAACAAATTCAACTTAAAAAGGTCACGAGGCCATCTTCTTTTAAGACGCCTCGGAGGACGATAGGAAAATCAATATTTTATTTTATAAACTTTGTAAGTATTGCAATCGTAAAGCACATGTTTAAGTACGGTGTGCTACCAGTGCATATGGATAGATGAAGTGTTATATTTTATACACATACAAGCTACATTATATATGTATCTTTATAATACTGCAAAACCTAAAGTGTTAAATGGAAACTAATGCCAAAAGGCACAAATAGCGATAAATACAGATCTAAAGGACCTAAGCGCATTCCTTCGACTTTAATCATGACTGATAAGGATTTAAGTCCACTGACTTGAAAGTCAAACACTGCTGTTGAATTAATTAAGGTAAGAGCGGTCACTGAACAAAGAGACGAGTACCTAGGCATTAATTGCTAAGTTTGTAACTTGCAGTACAACTCTGAACAAAGCAGGGGTAACTGAAACGGTTGTATTCTTCTTTTGGCAAACTTAGTTAAACCTACGTAAATAACATTTGATCATTTCAATTTAAATAATAAAAGTTCTCAAACAGCAGAGCGCAAAAAAAATCTTTACAGGGGTAAGCGAACAAGTTAGGAAAATATATGAATAAAATAATCTTTTTAACTACTTCAAAGAAGAATAAACTTTTTTTTATAAATCATAATATAAATAAAAATTATACAGAAAATTGATGTTGAAGGTAAGACAAATCGTTTGGTCACAATATAAACGGCTTCTTTAAGGCGGAGCAAAGTGTAGGTGTATAAAACAGTAAATCTAAATTTTGTATAGAATTTTTTATGGCTGAGTACCTTATAAACATATATTGGACAAATACATAACCAGTTCAACAATTATAGTCAATGAAGAATCAGATTTAATGGTTCTTAATGATATCTATATCTTCGTAATGATTTTTAACAATACAATTATTAAAGTTAATTTGGAATATAGCCCTACAAAGCAACTGATTTTAAACATGAACTATGAAATATTTAATAAAAAATGGGTTTCCGCGGCGCTATTAAAATATAATATAATTATCAAATAATAAGACCAATTTGTAAACATAAATTTAAATATTTGGCTAATTTCTTCCTCCTTCTCTCAAAGCTCCATTGGTTACGGAGTCAAAGTTCAAAGACTATGGTGAGTTGCATTTTAAAGAGGATCTGAAGAGAAGAAAAATTGTAAGTTATTAGGTTAAATTTTTCTAGTGGTGTTGAATCTATAATACAAATAACTTGGTTTGGGACAACATTTCTGAAATATTAAGATTAGAATACACCAAACTACTGTGGTGAGGGGTGGCTCAGTGGTAGACCGTTTAGTTGCTAAGCTGAGGACCATGTTCAAATACGGCTATAACAAATAAAATTATTTATTCTGTCAACAGCCATATATAGACTATATGGGATCTTCACTGGGAATCGCAAGCAGACCCTTTGATAATAAAATTGAGGCATCTACTTGGTGGTGGCAAAAATGTAATGTCACGCTGCGAAATCAATAACGAACAGTCAACGGGTCGGAAGAGGTACGTGTGTAAGAAGCTATTGGTGCTATCGGCATCGAACATTCGGTATCCAAAACGGCTTTTACCTTATGTTATGTTCTCCAGCGATCCACACTACAAACATATTTTTATTATATATTTTGGGCTCCTGGTAAACGTCCGATGAGTAGACAAACGAGCGTATAGGGTATAGGGTGATCTTATTAGGGTGAGATTTGGCTTTGGGTGGTAACCCGCGGAATTCTTAAACAGCTATTGGTAGTATGCGCCTCTAGCCATCCGATTGGCTAAATATTTTATTATTTATTAGACTTATAAGTAGCTCAATAATTTACCAATGAGGGTAGTTAACTCTCACTCACTAATAAAAAATGCTTCAATAATATTTTCAAAGCTCTTTAACCAGCTAAATGCATGTTCCGAAGTACCTACTTCAAATGAAGAGCTCTAATATAATTAACTCTCTAAATAACTAAACATTAGTAGCTTGTTGAGTTTTGAGTATGATAAAGATCTTTCAAATCATAAAGAAAAAGAAGAGTGAAGAATAATTAGTCTTTTGAAAAACATAAAATATTATAGTAAACTTATAATAAATAATAGGTAATGAGCATTAATGTATACAATAATATATGTTACAAAATATTTATTGATAAAATTCATATATTTTACAAACATACAAAATATTTATTGATAAAATAAAAAAACACAAGTTCATGCTCTCATTGTTGGTTGTCCGTAGATCGTCCCTAGGACAAATGTAATCTACCTCAATAGATTTCTAGTTTCGACCATAAACCTACTCTCTCACAAGGGTCTGTGCTATCACCAGTATTATTCTCTGTTTACACGGCGGAAATCGTTGGTGCCCTATACAAAAAAAGCTACTGTGGCGGCGTATGCCGATGACATTGCCATCTACAGTGGCTCATTGAATGCAGAGAGAGCTCTACGGCAGGCCGACATGGCATGTAAGGAAATAACTAAGAAAGAAGATCGACTGTATAATTATCTCCTTCCAAAATAATAAGCGCCCTCTACCTAAGGTTTATAGAGTGGCAGGCAGAGTAAGCAAACCGGCGAATAGGATAACGCATCTCGGTGTCACCCTCGGCCGGCGCTTGACGTTATCCCAACATTGCAATAAGATCATGTCGGTTAGAACCAAATCATGCAGGCTTAATCACCTTTTAACCTCACCGAACTTACCACTCCGCCTCAAAGTAATGATCTATAAGGCAGTTATTAGACCAGCACTCCTTTATGGGTGCGCCAATGTTAAATAACATTACACCAACAACTTCAAAAAGGCTCCAACAATTTCAAAACCGTATACCGAGCCGTTTAGTAAGGCACACCTCTCTACAAAGGACGAAATCAGACTTAATACACGAGACCCTCGGACTTCCGACGGTAACGGACTTCATCACACGGAGTGCACCGTTCTTTGATAGCCTCCAACACTGCACGAACCCACTATTCAACACACACCGAAAACCGACCTCAGCGCTGGCAAACGCATGTACAGACAATTAACATGGACAGAGTAAACTACTAACTCCAATCAGATGCGAGCCACATCACTAGACCCCTGTTCATACCATTAAATTGTAATCCATTGTAAGCAGCGAGACAAGGGTCCAATCAAAAGCAGCCGAAGATTCCCTGAACATTTGGGAAAGAAGAGTCATAAGAACAAAATATGGCCCTATTAAGGAAAGCGAGCAATTCAGAATGAGAAGTAATGCAGAACTGATGGAATTGCTAGCGGAGCCAGACTTAGTCACGGTCATTAGAAAGAGAAGGCTTGGCTGGTTAGGTCATATTGAACGCATGGATCCGAAAAAACTTCTCGAAAAATGGTGTATGATAATCCGGGAGGAAGGAGAAAACGCGGGAGACCCCGATTGAGATGGATGGAAGATGTGGAAGAGGATCTGCGTAGGATAGGAGTGCGGAGATGGAGGAGGTTAGCTTCAGATAGAACGGAGTGGAGCAAGTTGCTGAAGGAAGCCCAGGTCCTACAAGGACTGTAGCGCCAGACTGTGAGTGAGTGATAATATTCTATCCATATTCTTCTCTTAAAATGTACCTGGTGCAGTAAAAGAGATGTCATGTGTCATATTAATATGTTATTGTCAAAAATTAATAAAAGCCAAGGGGCTAAGAAAGATTAAAAAAACATAAGTAATGATAATTTTGTGTTAGATAAATTTAAAAGTAGTGTTGAAAAACATTTTAAACAGATGAACAGAATTTTATCGTTTTATTAGCTACAAGTAGTTAGTTAAAGGAGGAACAAACATATTCCTTATTAAAGGCTATTCAGTTAAGTTGCGCTATGAAGGAAGACGACTATATAAAAGGAATAATTTATGAAGAGCGAGCGATAAGAGCAGAGAGACTAAATAATGAAAGGTTATGCCGGATCCCTCAGGTAGTCCTTTTACTTTTGACTAAGCTAACCAACAAACCTATCAGGGGGGCTTAATACTAAAGCGAAGCTTTTAGCTTGAAACGTGTACGCTCAGTTCGCATTAATTATAGATCCTTGAATAAATTTCACGAAGCGATTTAAATTTATATTTTTAGCTTATAAACAGTAGCGGCATTTTACTCAAGACAAAAAAAAAATTAATTATAAGTATCAGTTGCATACTTATACCGTACAAGTAAGTTGCATTGTTTCAATAACGAATTATCACCCACAACCATAAGGGTCACCTGTGGTGTAATGGTTAGCATAACAACCTATTATGCCCATAGTCGCGGGTTCCCAGCTTACAATATTACAATATCATGGTGAAGGGGGTGTAAAAAGCCGGTCTCGAGCCTGTTCTGGGTCAATTACTCAATTAATTAGTTAAAGGTCCCAATCCTAAATTATGCCTGGATAGGTAAAATTAATGACTCTCATTGTAGCATATTCCGATTAGCCATAGTATCATATAGTGACTTGAATGAATAAACAACTAGCAAGCAGAGGTTCAATACGGTTGTGGATGCTTAATAATTACTTTTTACACTAATTGAATTTTGGTCAAAATCCTAACGCAGCAGCCGTACATAGGAGCTTTCCCTGCCCTGCTTAACCCAGCTCACTCATTCACATATTATTAACAAACTGCCACCTCCTTTGCTGTAACGCCATTCTAACAATTAAACAAATCTTTCTTGAATGTAATTATTACCTACAAACAATAAATAAAATAGTACTAGTCCCAAATTTATCAAAGGCATTTGGTGACAACGAAGCTACCTTCCCGTTGGCCTTTCAGTTTTTGAAAGCATATCGACTGATATCTCCATTATAGCTCAAATAGTATTTAAATTTTTTCCATCGTCTGGTTGAAGTTTGTGTGTGTGAGTGTGATTGATTTTTCATTTGTGTATTACTGATCAATAATAAAGAAGTAAAAGTGACTTACGCCTTAAACAACAACTTTTTATATTACATTTTATTATCTATGAATATATGAATTAGGCCGTCTATGGACCGCAATACCAAGATTTCTATATTGCTTTGTATCGTACCGGGCGGCATTATAAAAATAAACATGTGTTTGCACAAAGACCAAATGGGCATTTTCAAGAAGTAGGTCACGCTCAGGTAGAGATTTGCCCAAAAGAGGAGGACGAGGACTCGACTTTTAGAGGCACTCTCTTAGAAGACCCCGAGGAGCGGAGACGAAGAAGACGGGAGCCGGCCAACGATGCCGGGCGCAGAAGATCCGGAGGCGGCTAGGCCGAAGAACTACCTATGGACGTACTCTACCCTTGTTTTACAGATAAGTCGTAATTTAAGTTCTGTTGTTATTTTATGGGGATCCTCTATTACATCTGAATCATTAAGTGTACTTCTCAATGTATATATTGAATCATTATTAATCATGTTTAAAATCGCAGTAATAAAGTATAAATATTATAATTCTTTTGGTGCTTACTTAACTCAGATGTATATTTATGAATAACATATTAAAGGTTTAAATAATTAATACATTGGTAAACACACAACTAGACCTCTAGAAAAGAATCCAATTAAGACTAAAGGTAGAAATAATAATTTGAGTAATCATCTTAAATGATTACTCTGGCATCCCAAAATCAATTCAAATATTTAAAATTATTAAATATATATACACACGCTCACACATTTCTTATCAAAAGTTAAGTTATAATATCAAACCTCATATTTAATACAAAAATTACCTATTTGAAAGGTAGAAGATAGAAAAAAATATCCTTAAAAAATAATTGTTATTCTTAGTATGACTTAATTGTACATTAAACGGCTAGACGAGTAAGACAAGCACGTGACACATTTTTTCTTTGAAAATCACCATATTTTTAGTACCCATATCTCCTAAACTATTCAAGATATGTAACAAAATCAATCATGAGGCAAATTTTCCACTTGAATTTTGAAAACATTTATATAAATATATATCGCTAAGGCGCATTGGCTCCGAAAAAATAAGCGAAAAACCAAAAAGGATCTTCTGAACGCCCCCTCCATCCAAGGAATAAGGACTTTTAGTAAGTTTAGATCCTAACTAGTCTCCTTTTGCTCCATTGGCTGGACTAATATATGACATAATTTCCAACAAAATCTAATAGAAATAAATACACATACCATATTTTTCTCAAAGCACGAACCTACATTGTAGACTTGCCATTCTATAAACGCCAGGCTGATATCGAATAAAAAAAATTATTACTAAAATAAAAAATTTCTGTCCTTTAATTTTAACAAGAAATATTCAATTATTGAATGCTTAATTGGAATGATATTAATAATTGGAACTAAGGAACCTTAAAAGAAATAAACATAGTTGACTACAGAACAAATTCAGTTTAATATTAATTTACGTTTTTTAAATTATATTTAATATAAACATTTCCTGAATGAGAATTCAACGTTCCTAAGCAATTGATTTTAAAAATATTAATACAACTCCATAACATTCTCGATGGGGATGGGTTTTACGAACATCGATGTAAGTAATTTGTTTGTTACTTCTACCAACCTTTAAAGTATAACAAATCTCACGGAACCATTATTAGTCAATTTGGAGATAAAAATACAATAGGTTGGGGAAAAAGAAATCCATTATTTTATCGGTAGATGGCTGTAGTGATCGATATCTCGTAAAGCATCGATCAAACAATTGCAAGTTTATGCTCGTTGTCAAGGTGACATTACACACTAAAAAAATTCTTTGGCTGTTTTTTGTTAGTTGCATTCAGTTGTGAGTTACAGGGTGTTAAAAATGGAAGTCAACAAAGAGAAAATTTGGTACATTCTACAGTTTTTCTTTGATAAAGGCGAAAATACAAGCCAGGCTGCTGAAATTGTGAATGGTGATTATGGTGCCGATGCTGTAAAGCTAATTACGTGAAATTTCGGTTTCGTCTATTCTCTTCTGGCATTTTTGATGTTTAAGATGCACTTCACACAGGCAGGCCCGTCGTCGAAAATGTCGATAAAATCACATAAATAATCGAAGTTGACCGGGATGTTACTAGTCGTAGCATCGCCCAGGAGCTGAAGATCGACCATAAAACAGTTTTAAACCATTTCCGCAAACCTGGATTCTAAAAGAAGCTCGATGTTTATGTGCCACACCAAAAACCATGATGGATCGAATTGCCATCTGCGAAGCCTTGGCCAAAGGGAATGAAATCGACCCATTTCTTAAACGGATGGTGACTGGGGATGAGAAATGGGTCACATATAGCAAAATTGAGCGAAACGATCGTGGTCAAAGCGTGGTGAAGCAGCTTAAACGGTGGCCAAACCAGGAATAACGGTCAGGGAGGTTCTACTGAGTATTTAATGGGTCTTGAAAGGAATCATTTATTATGAGTTGGTTCCGTATGGCCAAACACTAAGTTCAGATCTCTATTGTTAACAACTGGACCGTTTGAAGTTAGCGATTGACAAAAAACGGCCAGAATTGGCCAACAGAAGAGGTGTTGTGTTCCATCAGGACAACGCAAGGTAATTAGAGAATCGCAAGAAACTCCGGGAGCTTGGTTGGGAAGTTTTAATGCATCCACCATGTACTCCGGACCTGGGACCAAGCGATTACCACCTTTTTGTCGCATTGGAAAACTTCCTGAGTGATAAGAAATTGGGATTAAGAGAAGATTCTGAAAATCAATTACTAAAATGTTTCGCAAATAAGGAACAAGACTTCTATGAGAGAGGCATTATGAAGCTACCTTTAAAATGGCCACAAATTTTGTGCATATTTGACCCAAATCGGACAATCCGAAACATCTTAAATAAAGTTTTGAATTCCACGCAAAAATAATGGATTTCTTTTTCCTCAACCTATTATTAAGAAAATGAAGTCTTACATTAAGACTTCTCTAACTCTAAATGAAAATATAAAGTTTTTTAGAGGTTTTCATTTGCTCCCCTGAGTTGGTTGAATCCATAGTGCTTTTCTCTGTACCTTATTGTTCTCTAATGGTTCCGGAGAACTTTCTAAATAATTCTTGGCTCTTTTGTTGCTTCAAATTTCTTCCTCGTCCGTATCTGCTATTTTCAGAGAGTGACTTTCAAACTCCATAATGAAACGGATTAAGATGAGGGGCGCAGTCAATGCGCCAATTATTGCGGCCTATCAGAGGGAGGAAGAAAAAGAGGGATAAAGGAAGAAAAGAGGCGTGAATGTTGCTGTGTTTTTCCTGTTTTACATCAATAAATCAAAACCAAAAAAAAATTCTTAAAATAAAAATATAATTCAAATAATTAAAAAAGGTCAAAATTTAATTTCTAATAATATGTGGCATCATTAGTAACTTTTAGTGGTTATTAGTAGCTTGGTAAATTAAGTTATAAGTGATAACGGAATAATTAGGACCAAGAACTATTTGTTAAATCTGCAAGCTGAAAAAGATCAAATTCTAAAATTGAAAAATAATTACTTACACTTCATTAAAGTTGATCTAACAATAATAACATAAAGGATACCTTAGCTATAAATATGTATCTGAAGCATTATCGTATTGAAACGCAATTATTGAAGCTCGGGTAGTAAAAAAAACCCACTAAATTATTTTTTTCAAAATTACTAAATAATTATGGTTATAATTATATAATGTTATATGAATTATTAAAATAAAAAGTTCAAATGATACGAGACATAGCTGTATACTCATCTTATAAAAATATCTATCTGATGTTATAAGGAAAAGGAGAATTGTATTTTATGGCCATTTGCTAAGAATGGAACTCACACGAATTCGATTAATATGAAGACATTGGATCAATAAATAGCATATTGAAATACTTTATAACAATCCCTCTGTATTTATAAAGTTGCGCTTAGAAATCCCTTTTTGGGGGGGGGGGATTTAAAATATCCATCTCATAGCATTTCTGTGAGTGTTTGGAATTTGTGTGATTTGACACTTTTTTTGGAATTGGCTACACGATTTAGTTACAAGCGTAAATTAGTAATCCTTAATAAACAGGGTGTCCCATTTCAAGTGGGATCCAATTGACGAACCGGATCTTTACCTATTTGAAAGAAAAGGAGACCAAACCAGTCACGGGGAGGTAGAAAAAGGCTTACAGGAGATTGAGATTACTTTTGAAGATATTCAAGAATGGAACCGTCTCAAGGTGAAACTAAACAGCCGCAAGGATTTGCTGGAAAAACCAAAACCGACGACGGGAAAGACATAGACAACACCAGCAAGATATGAAGGAACACAGGTCAAAGATCAGGGCTAAGAGAGAACAGTTGAAATGACGAGATCCTTAGTAGGCCAAAATAAAAAAAATATTTTTTTTTAATATTTCGGACTATAACTATTCACGAAATGTACAATTTTACCTAGAGCTTCATCACGCTCTTGTAAAAATTTAAAATCTGTATTATTTTTATAAAGTATTTACTCCTTAAAAAATATGAATAATTACTTTAACTTCTGGTTACCCAAAGTTTCTCGAAAAATAAGTTTTATAATAGAGAAGAAGAAGAAGAAAACATTTTAGACTATTAATCACGAACAGTATAAATATTTATAATTAGGCAATTTCAGCAGATCCTCGAATAGTGCCACAAGATATGAGAACACACTACGTCATATAATTCATTCTAAACGTCATTTGATTATCCTTAAAATTCTAGAGACTGATTCAAAATATTTTTAAAAATATAAAAGAAATAGGGGCCCTAAATGTCGCAAGTCCTTCGCCCGGGTCCAATTGAACAGAGGTATATTACGTTTTTTTCCAAGGATAAGAAAGGTTTTATCTATATTCTGTTTTTGGATGAGTCTTATATTGAATGTATTGTAATACTCAATTTATCAGTCCCGCTGTTACGGTGGGTTGTGGTCAATTGGAAAATGCTTGTCAGTCCTGTTTTGCCCAGGCTGTGGCCATAAACCTGTGTAAGAATATGATAAAATATTGTGTAATAATTTATTATGTATTAAAGTGATTTTGCATAAACGTTTATTTCTACGGGGATTGGTGAGGAGGATGGAATCTCAGTACATAGCGTTTTACCAAGTTCAAGCGGTGAATTATTAATTCTGTTAACAGCCTTGAATGGGTCTCAATACTCGGAGATTCTCCTGGGGCTCACCCATCATATTAAAGCGGGTGCCCTTAATCGGGGAAAACCTGACAGTTGAGGATGATCACGGGCAAATCACCTATCATCACAACCATTAGTATAGAAACAGGGCGTTCTCTATCGTGGGTTGTTGTGTTACAGGTTTATAGCCACTAGACAACATAGAACTGGCGAGTATTTTCCAAACCCTCCATAACAGTGGGGCTGATATAAGACAAAGTCATAACAGTCCTTAATGCTTAAATAATATTATATATATTAAATTCAATATAAGACGAATCCAATACCGATAAAACCAAAATAAAATATAGCTTTCTTATCCTTGGAGAAGAAAACTTAAAACCAAAGAAGAAAACATGGAATAATATTACACAGGTTCAATAGTAATAGACAAATTCTATCTGAAAGTTATGAGTAAATCAGTATACAGATAAGGAGATTTGTTCTATTTTATTTAATTTAAAAACTATCCAGGTAAAAGCTTTCTGAAGGGAGAAGGTAAGTGGGCAGGTGGAGGAAAAGTAGTATCGAGTTCTACCTCAAAGGGCAGGGCGGAGATCGTGTACTTTAGCCAATGAATAATGAAAAACGGAGCTCAAGAAAGGCTACCGGATCTTCTCCTCCATCCAAATTATTAAATAACCAGATCTTTGTCTTACTTTTGCTAATATTTGCAATGTAAATTCCCCTGAAATCAGATAATAAGATTCCATGAGGGAATTCAGCCGCTTAAAAAAAACAAAAAAAACCGTACCGATGTATCAATGACTGCAAAACAAGATCTATCAGTACCAACCCGTAAAGTTCTAAAGGTGTGAAAGGGATCACCCCCCCCCCCCTATTGGCAATGGATACAAAGGCAAACACTTATATATTTACCTTAACTATTTTATTTAAACAAATGTACTAAATCATTGTCATTAAATTATATTTTTTATTATTCAACTTCAATTTTTAAATATAGATAAAATTTCAAAAGACATTTAAAATATAAAGATACAACTTTTCTGATTAAATTCATTCTAATTATTTATTTGTAATCTGCTAAGTGCTCGGTGTTTCATTTTATATTTCAGCTTATGAAATTCAGCTATTTGTGAATATCATCATTGAAGTAAGAATTAATTATAATCCAGCTTAAAATATGATCTAAAATGTTTTCATTTACTTGATTTTTTCTAGTAGATATATAACCAAACATTCAATTTATAGGAATAGAACTTTTCTCTTGAGATTATAGAAATATATAAATATTATAATGAGAATATAAATATTCTTTTTCGCATTCTTTCTAGAAGTTAACGACATTGTTGACGACATAATGAGGAAGTGCATAAGACGATGATTTGTCAGTATTTTAAAAAAATAAGTCCGAAATTGACTATATTATTCTTGATCTGATAGATTACTCTTTAAACTGCGTTAAATAGTAATGTTAATCTATAACTACTTTTGAAAAATGAAAATAATAATAAGGTACTATTGTATAATAATGGTGGTACTACATAATTCTGCCTGAAGAAATGCTTTCAATGCTTCTACATCTACAGTACAATCTGTATCAAGAACAGATAATACAATTCAGATAGATTACAATATAAGCTAAGATCGGAGCAGAAACAATTTAATCAATAACATGAACTATGATAGTTTTCTTCAAAAAATTATCGCTTTTTTAAGTCTCTGCCTGATACACTTATATATTATAAAATAACTATTAATATCATATACTGACAGTTATATATTAATAGTTATAATAACTTATATTTATATATTGTGAAAATTAAAAATAATTATTTTAGTATTAGATATTAATGTAGGTTATTAATCTATCGATAATTATTTATTAGCCTCGATGGGTTCCAAATTAATCCTTTGAAAAAATATTAGTACAAGTAAATACAAATAAGCTGTGATAAGCCACTGGGCAATAAAAATAAATTGGATGACTCTGTAGTGGACCGAATGGAAGGAGTAGAATAAAAACCGAAAAAATAAAAGCCATCAGGTTGGGAAGGAAAGAGGCACAAAACAGCATTGCAATGGAGTAGTTGTACGGCTTGGAAAGCAATTTGCTACGGAACCAAAAAGAAAACCGGCAATAGGAATATGCCTAGGTTTCATTTATAATATTCTCATGGAGCTGGAGATGGAAATTTCTTTTTCAATATCATTTTCTTCCTATTTTTATGAAGAGGATTCTCTGTCTGAACATTAGAAATGATTTTTAAAGAAAATATGATTTGCCTATTTAATATTTCCTAACAGCTGACATCCCAACCCATCCAAACACTTTCATCTCCACCTATGCTGATGACACATGTGTGTTATCAGTTAATAACGACCCATATATTGCATCCCAATCCCTTCAATCACATTTATCAAGCCTCGAAGAATGGTGTCGGAATTGGAGAATCAAAATCAATTCCAACAAGCCCCATCAAATTACCTTTACCCTTCGCCGAAAACCCACGACTTCCTGTCCTTCTTTATCCTTTAATAGTACTCCGCTTATCCCTGTTGAACAGATTCGCTACATAGGACTCAACTTAGACAAACGTCTCACTTGGAACCCTCACACAACACTGAAAAGACAATAAACAGCTAGACGCTTCCGACTACTTCAACACATACTAGAAAAACGCTCAAAGCTTCAGATCAATTACAAAAGACTTATTCATGTGACTGTTATAAGACCTATATGGACTTACGGAATTGAACTATGGGCTCCACCAAACCATCGAATTCCTCTCGTATTGAATCCTTGCAATCTAAAATCCTTCACAAAATCCTAAACACTACTTATTTTGTCACAAATAAAACCATCCATAATGACCTTAACGTTCCATATGTTACCGATTTAGTCCATTCCAGATATCTATCATTCCATAATAAACTCTAGGCCCATCCAAACCCACTAGTTTCCATCCTTCCATCCAATTCCATGTATTCATTTAATCATATAGCCCTTGTACTAGATGTACATCTTACAGTTGTACAATTCAATAAAATAATAAAAAAATATTTCCTGAGTTTGTAAGGAAAATTGTTTATTAGAACCAGGACAAATATAATGGCAAGAACTAAGAATAAAGCTGAAAAAATCTTCTTAAACAATTATTAAAATTAGGTGCGCCCAATAACGTGCCTTACTTATTACAGAAGACATCAAGGCAATAAGTGTCATGGTGTTCGGATTTGTCTTACGCTATTACGTGACAAAATTTAAAGTAACTCACATATACAGGGTGTCCCATTTCACGTGGATCAAAAGTTTTTTTATTTTTCAAACTAGGCTTTAATAACTACAACTTTTTCCTGAAACATTTTTCTGAATTTAGTTTTGTTTAAAAGTTAAAAACGTTTGATCCACTTGAAATGGGACACCCTGTTTATTAAGGATTACTAATTTACGCTTGTAACTAAATCGTGTAGCCAATTCCAAAAAAAGTGTCAAATCACACAAATTCCAAACACTCACAGAAATGCTATGAGATGGAAATTTTAAATCCCCCCCCCCCCAAAAAGGGATTTCTAAGCGCAACTTTATAAATACAGAGGAATTGTTATAAAGTATTTCAATATGCTATTTATTGATCCAATGTCTTCATATTAATCTACTGGGAACAAGTAGAAGAAATACAAGATACACATTTCTGACAAGAAAATACTCATCTAAAAGTATAGGTATCCTTAATTTGAAGCAACTGCAAGCCGATTCAACTTTTCCTGTTCAATTCGGTTTCAATCCGATGTTTTTAAGAATCTTCCGATCCCTACCTCCTTTAATCTCTACCAACGCAAGGAAGCAATGCATGCAGGTTTTACGATGACATGGATAACTGCACCAAAATCATTTAACATTCAAGTAGTCATGATCTTAGGAGTACCATGAAACGGTACGTACACTTAATGCAGGACCTTAAAAAGTTGGAAAACCAAAAAAAAGTGTGGGCTGTATAGGGGAGGCACTTTGCCGGCCACAGTGGACAGTGGAGCAGGGATTAAAATGAACCCAATTCTGCGAGCCAGCTACGAACATCAATTATTACTCGGCCAAATATGGAACGGCTACCATCGCCAAAAACGAGCCATTAACCGAATCGGCAATAGCAATGCCTTTGAATTATCCCGGCTTACTTCCTCATTCCTCCGCTTTTCATTGCCTTTAAAATTGGAGCACCAAGAGGAATAAACAAAACACGAATGGGAATAATAGATGATTGTCATGAGCCTGGGATTTCAGTACATTGATGAATAGTTTTCCTCTAGGCACTGTTAGTAGACCTAGTATTTCCTATTTGCGGACATACTTATTCAGTCGTTTTGAGCTGTTTGAACTCACCTTTGTCCTGTTTCACAACATCGTGTTTGCCGTCGAAAGATCTATCAGAAACTGTTATCAAATTCTGAGAAAAAAGTGGAGTTGTATCGTTTTCCCCTGTCTCCATGCATAAAAAACCTGGACCACCAACAGTCCATGAAGGTTTTAGGTTCAATAAATGGTAGAGTCTGTAATGTTTCTAGGATAGCGGTTATCCAGAGAGATGATTAATCCTAGATCGAGCTCAACCGCCAGGTGTCCCCCAATTTACAGGTTTTCCCTAAAGAGTATCCACTTCACAGAGGCAGGGTGACCCCCAAGAGCGTCTGTAGATTCCACAGGGTTCATCCATGGCAGTGTAGAGATTAAATAATTTTAAACTCAGTTCTACCCAAACTCAGTTGCTTTTAACACATTAAAAATATAATTATTTCCGTTCTGTAGTTTCATAATAAGTAAACACAAATTAAAACAGCTTTTGATAATAAAATCGGCAGTTGGTTTCTTTAATGATACTCTTGATTTATTTCTAATGACTCCTTTATCCGATGCCCGTTTCTTTTTCCGATTCCTTTTTTCCTCCCCTTTTTCTAGAACTTTAATGAAAGACCGCGTCTTCTGTTGCTGAATAAGAAATAAGTGTTGTGCCTTATCCTGGGAGTATTAAAGTAGAGGCAATAAGAAAGTCGCCCAACTCCTCTAGAAGATGGATTGAGTTCTAGAGCAGACTGTATTGCCCCAGTAAACATTGATAAAATAAGATTAATTCCTTTTAGTTCCTCGTTTGTATATTTTTTTCGGAGCATTCCGGAAAGATTTTTAAGGACGTTATTTATTTGGTGTATAATATTTCTTTCTAAAGAATAATTCAGTGTTTGTCAGTTATTTTTTCATTATTGTGCTATGTCTCAATAAAAATGTATTATTAATATTTGGGACGCCGTGATCATTGATAATAATTATGCCTTCTTCTTTTACTTCCTCTTATGCCTAGCGTCGAGGAGCCTGGAGGCTGTTTAAATTACTTTGAATAGATTTTCTATGATGCAATTTATTAGCCGAGCGATGGAGGCCCCGTATCCTAGGGACAACTGGTCTCTCTAATATACATTTCCGTCAGAAAGGGTGACCATGCTATTACCCCAGGTACTGGATTTCTCCCAACCTGGAGGACCAGTGGCTAACTGCAGTCAATGATGGAGCGATGGAGCCACCAACTCCTTACGCCATGATGATTATTACTCAACCTATTATTATTTGTTTTAATCTCCTAAGTTTATTTGAAATTGGATTCTTTTTCCAGAGGTTGTTTGTATGTTTACCAATTTACTAATCAGTCAACTTAATACCTTAATAATAATGTAATAATGAATACATAGCTCTATCATTAAACAAATATAATTTATAGATATTATTTTGGAAACTAATAATACTTGTACACTAATAATAATTGAAGAATTACTACTAATAATTCAGATGTACAGAGGATTGTCATAAAATACGTAAAGAAATTAAATTAGTATTTATCTGGTAAAAAAGGCGTACATCTTCGTTACGGTTATGGGCTTTGGGCTCTCCCAGCCCAGCACCTCTCGCCAGACTCTTTTTTCCGTACCTTCTCAAGAAGTGCCTCTTGAACTCATGTCCTTCGTCTTCCTTCTTTGCCTTCCTCGGACCAGTTAGGCCTTACCTCTACCTTACATTCATTTGCTACCTACCTACGTGTCCTAGTTTTTATAACCATCATTTTTGGCTATTTATCTTCTACATTTCACTTCCAAAACCTGTCCCGGGTCTGTACGATGCGTAGCAATTGATTTGATTTTCAATGTTAATGAATTACCACTTAATTATATCGGATTATTACATATTAGATAGAGTTTAGTAGATTAGATTATTACCTAAATCGTAGCGACCCAGAAGTTTTCAACAGCGCAAGTACAAATCGTCAGCACACTTCCGTCCATATTCCGATTAAATCAGGACAACTTCCATGTTAGGAGGTCTAGGGCGTTTAAAGTTTATAAATAAATTATTAAAGAACGCGTACAACCTCCTGAGGTGAGCGCTAACCTTCCATTAACCTCCGTCAAAACCCGTCTCTTCGCAATCCTCCCTCGATCTATCTCACCACGGAAACTTACTCAGTGGTTTGGCGCTTATTAATATTGTAGGGATTCACCCATTATCGAGTCTAACAACTTTAGAGCACAGCAAAATAAAGGATTAAAATCAAAAAGATCAATATCATTAAAGATCAACAATGAAACTGTCGAAAGTTAATGAATATAATTTATTCATACCACTGTAATTTGTTTATCAGAAAGTCGTTTCATATCAGCTAGTTTTTACTAAACGGTTTGTTAACGTGTTTCTGTTCATTTATTTTGACAAATAAAGCTATAGAACAAATTTCACAGTTCGTTTGTTCAAAGGAATTTTCGGAAGAAGGATAAGGATCCTCAACTCAAATGTTATTATTATTTATTTTATTTTCAAATAAAAATATTCAAAAATTAGTAACAAATAAAATAAAATAAGTTATAATAATTATAATGACGTAAGTCAACTAGATCCAAATTAAAATAATGTTCAAAGAACATTCTTCCCCTCGTATACTTCGCAAAATGCGAGAACGGGGGGACTTAGGATCAGTGAAAAGAAAGGATATGACCATCGCCGGGGAGCGAGCCTGATACAGCCAGGAGGGCTCAGTTGGTAGAGTCCCAGACTAGCGATCTGGAAGACCCGGGTTCAAGTCCCGGTCCTGGACATATATTTTCGTTTCAAATAAAAATATTCAAAAATTAGTAACAAATAAAAAAAAATGTATAGTTATTATTATTATTTATTATTGATCTGGACGCAGAGTTGGACGAATGAAAATTGTATTTTAAATTATTCAAATGCTATGGCCGATTTAGAAATAGTAGAGTGTCTACCCTGTACTGAACCCAAGACCCTTCACGGGTTGTAGTGATACGGGTTTATTATAAGCAATTGAAAAAGAAAAACTGTTGAAAAGAGAACTACGTTTTTTTTTTAAACCCTATTCAAAAGTTAAACTAATGAAATAAAACAAAGTTAATAAACTAGTAAATTGAAATAATAAAAAATAATCTACATTTAAGGTTCCAAATAGTATTGGAATTCTAACAATAGCTTACCACGGTACGAAGAGATTTTGGATATTAAAGAGCGAAATGCCAAGTTCTATTAAACAATTGCATGTTATATCAATAACCTATTGTATGCTATAAGAAAACAATTTTACAGCGTTAATTTAAACGATCATTGAATCTAAAAATACTATCGTTTGAATTGATTTGCTTATATAGTTGATAAGCCGTTGAAAAACTGTAATATTATTTTTATTTTTTTCAAGCCTTAGTTATTTTCAGTTACTTCAACGCATAAAAAACATACGATTCTGTCTCATGGCGCTTAGAAAAACATACTAGAAAATAATATCATGTTAACAAAAAATCTGACAAAACATGCCATAAAACGAACTTTGGTAAATTACAGCCATGTTGGTTTGTAAATCTATGGTGATTCATTTTTGCGTCATTCATTCATATGATCATAGTTTTTATATACATTTTTTGTTCTAGAATAAATAAAATACTCTTCAACTGACAAAATGTTAATTATTCAATATATATAAAATAAAGTTACACCATCAGACTAAAAGGTGCTCATATTATCCATATTAGTAACACTAGGTCAACCATAATTCTGAATATAGCATGCTATCCCCTAATATGATACAATAAATTTAATGAGTGGTCCGTCTAGTAACTATAAACTGTAAATATAAATCTACGATGACAACAGAATTATTAGGCACTATCCATAAATATACATATAAATGTGTTCAGGGTTTAGTATATATAGTATATACGTACATTTAGACTACACGACTACTATTTTATTAATTAACTATACTGATAAATAGATTTTAAATGATATTTTATTGATCAACTATAACCAATTATATGAAACTTATAGAAACTTATACTTCGATCATAAATTTCCGAAACTATTTGGTCATACAAAATTTACATCTTTATCTTTTTCTTATTATCATATATATTTGTTATCCTATAAATTTGTTTATTTACTTATGTTTTCTTCAGTATCAAAGGAAAGTAAAGTTTTTGTAAGTACAGGAATCGAATATATACAGAAAATTTCCAGTCGTGTGTCTAATCTTTATGAAATCTTGAATATTTCATATAAATTTTATTTAATATTTAAGTTGTAAGATAATTTGTAACCACTTTCTCAACACTGTTTCGTCTCCGGCTATTCCAATACAGCATAAATCGGAGAAAATAGGTTTTTAAAGATGTTAATTCCGAAACTGACCACTAATTTTTAATTATAATGAGCATTACGATTTATTGTTATAGTTGAAGTTATCTATGATTTCTTAACAGGTAATTGTTTATACATTGCAATTTACTTGGAATCAATTGTATATTATCAAGCATTGGTATCAGTTCCGCAGGTTGTCGCTTCGAGTTAGGTCACAGCACATTTTAACTTTTCATTCGTTTAATTATTTAATATTCTCGAAAATAAAAATAATCATGCGGTTAATATCTAAAAAGAAAGTAAATATGGAAAATGTGTATATTTCGGCAATCATTCCATGGAGAAAACATTTCAAATAGCAATTTGAAGGATAGATGGTAATATAACCTAAATAGTTTGTGTAAGTCAGTCATATACAGCCAGGAATAGTTGCTGTCTACAGTAAGTAATATTATTATTTTTATTTTCAAAAATATTATTATAAAGAAAACAAATACAAAGTTAAAATTTGTAACTTAATTTGAAGCGACAACCAGTGGATCTGATACGGATTTTTTCCATGTAAACTATAGAAGTGGGGTAAAAGCTATATTGACCTACTTGACAGGCTTCTTTACATTAGATAGAATAATTATACTTCGTCCTTGCAAGTACCATAAAGAAATATTTAACGAAAAACGTATTATAGTAAAAAATTATTGATAAAAAAAAAAAAGTTTTCTGGAATATAATTTAATTCAGTAACAAGAGAGTTGGGAAAAGGAGGGCTGAGTTGCTGAAATACAATGCTGCGGATTAAAATCCAGCTCTGGTAGATAATTTATATAATCTGCCAATAGTCACTAATGGAACCTAAGACCCTTCTGGGGCTCATCCTGTCTGTATAAAGCTGGTACTCCGAATTGAGGAAAAACATGGCAGTTCAGTATAATTTCGGACCAATAACCACCCCCATGCACAAACGTTGTTCTATAAAATGTAGGGTATCTACCATGTGAGACCATTCAAGATTTGTAGAGGCACAGGTAATAAGAGAGATTCTGAATCACTATTTGTTCTTTCTCTTTCCATAATGCGTTGGAGCGTCCAATTTTTTTTCTTTCTTGAACATATTCTATTTTTTTTGCGACCAGGAGGGTATAAAGGAAATAAAACACTCTCGCAAAAATAAAGAGCATAAGGGGTGCGATAAAGGGTATAATAAATTGTAGACGATTTCAGTTAACTCATCCAGGACGACAATAGGCTGTGACTAAGAGAGATTTAGTGAAAGATTTAGAAAAGGAGGAGAGAAGAGAATGCGGCCATCGCATTATACCAGCTGGCCTAAAAGATATTCGAGGGATAATGCCTTATATAAACAATAAATTACCAGGTTCGACGCTCTACCATCCCCCAGGCCGAGTTATACCTTCCCGCCCACCTAAATGCCCGCTATAATATCCCTCTCACACGCATAACATTCGAACCACCATAGGGCACAATGCATTGTTTAAACGAGAAGAACCGCTTACGTTATTCAATGTATTCCATCATTATATGTCTAGATCGTAAATATTTACTGTTTACCTCGTTACGTGTAAATATTTACTTAGTTACATAGATAATTAAATAAAAAATCAAAATAACTTCAGTCTGAGTCATGTTTTCACCTTTAAAGAATATAATTGGATAGACGACAATATTTAAAAAAATATAATGGTGTATTAAGTGCATTTTTTCGCCTTGTAATATATTTTATAATAGTTACAAATACATTTGTTTAATTTAATTGCTTTTCCTTTAACTGAATTGTTTTTCATTCTTTCACTTCATCCTATAAAACTTTGTTAGTGGATTTTGTCTCAGGCTGTTTATTTTTGGTTAAAGGTAGTTTTTATTATTGGCCTTTATTGACTGTTAAACGACCCATCACGATAGTCGGTTGATCAAAAAATTAGATCTCTGGGAACATATATATGGTTAACAGGAACCACCAGGGAAATAAACCATTACTTTACGCCCAAAAGAAATTAAATGTAGATAGATGAAGACAGATTTCTCTCAGTACCACCAAGCCTGCCTACCAACGTCAAGATGGTGTTTCTTAGGGCCGGTAGAAGATTATGAAGCAATCCAAGGTGATTAATGATTAATTAAAGACTATCTAAAAATTGATCCGTCAAGAAGACTATATTCTATATCTAATTCACATAATCTACCAGTTGTGGGCGCGTGTTTGTGTAGAATTCCCAGATCCGTAACAACTGGTTGATTAGGTCCAATGTGGATTTCCTCTCTAATTTGCCAGAAGAATAATACAATAATAGATAACAATTTCGGACATAGAAAACATTCTTATTAAACTTATGGAACTATAACAAACTAAAACTTAATTAAATGTCATTTACTAATATGACAATTTTCTTATCCATTTATAACCATTTTTTTAAATAATACTTTTGAATTTTTTAATATAGTTAATAACAAATTATTTTACATTTTTGTAATATCACTGTTTTTTTCAATATGTGATAGGACCACAAAAGACGTTCTTGACACTTTCTTTAACAAACAAAATATTTTTCTAACTTATTTTCTACATTTTTTTTTACAATTTTCACAACGAAAAAATCTGTTAAGATAAAATTTGGTTTATTAGTAATTTTGGTATACAGAGAGAACTTGAAATAACTTATTTTAAAGAAAATCACCCTCGATGAATAAATATTTTATTCTCATTCCCCCTTCATCCAATAAAAAGCAATAACCCTCCACTTTGTTATACTTGAATAATACAACAAAGAGAAATATTTGAAACAGAATGGAGATGATCAAGTTTGTTACCCAAGCTATCCTTAATGAAAGTCGAAAGAGGCGAGGAGCGGTGGATTCTGCTAAATAGGGAGCAAATAACTCGAGCTGAGGATAGTAGAAACCTGAACCTATTCGCTGACTGCTATTCAGCCAACTCGAGCTCTCCCTTCTCATCAAAGTAGCGAGCAACTTCTCAGCTTGTGAGAACAAATTACTACCAACGAGCTCACTAAACCTCATTGTAAGCTTGTATGAATGACTCGATAAGTATCTTGATGAGAATGAAATAAGAATACGATTTATTATTGAAGAAATCAATAATAATGTATACTGTCAGCATGTTCTGCAGGAAAATAATAAATATCATTAATAAAAATACTATTTTTGAGTGTTTCGGAGATTTTTTATACGAGTGTATAAAACTTCCAACAGCGGCATCTGTTCAAACGTTCTGAAATGTGTAATATACTGAGAGAGATGAACTGCAAGATTATAAGAGACAAATATAAAGACGCCAATTCCTTTTCATACTATTAAGGAATGAGGGGAGAGTGATTGTTACTGCAAGTTTCTTAAAGGAAAAATCTTTATGAATTGAATGAAATGAATATTACAGTAACAACACAAAAAATAATATGAAAATCAAGTTTAATAAGGCCGTTATATATAACCAGGATTAATCAGACTGGTGCGAGTTGATCAAGCAAGACAAATTCATCAAGAAAATAACAACTTTTACACGTTTAAACGAATTATTATAATATAGTATACCTTAAAAAATATTAATAATAACAAAGATGTATCAATTATAAGATGAAACAAGACGACCAATAATTAATAAAAACGATTCAAGATAGTTACCATAGTTAAGGCAATTAGGGAGCGGAGTGGCTCAGTGGTAGAGCACTGAGTAGCCATGCCGGAAATCCTGGTTCAAATCCCGCTGCAGGGAGTTATTTTTATTTAGTCTGTTTGCGGAGGGAGGTGGATCATTAGGATCTAGGACCCTCCTGCGGCTCACCTAGCCTCTATAAAATAAAAATAGGGTACCCAAAATAAGGAGGAAAACCTGGCGGCTGAGCGTGACCTAGGACAAGTCACCTCCTTGCAGAACCGTGTCCATGAAACAGCACAGTCTCTATCATGTACTGAACCCCAGAGTCGTTCACGGGTCGTAGTGGTTACAGGTTAAGGCAATTACACTTTGGTCTGAAGAGGATTAATGAATCCTATTGGGCTCATTTATACTTTACTCCAATAATGTCCCAGATATAACATGTAGCATATACTATTTTGTTTAAAAAACTTTTAGAAAATCAAGGCATTGTTTTATAATGACCAGAAATTAATACGTACCAAAAGATTAGGTATTGGTATCTAGTAGAATACAGAACATTTGAAAATAAGGAAATTATAACATTATACAGCAAGAAAGATAAATCCCTTCGAAACCTATCAATACAAATTAAATGTAGCAGCATCATATTGTTGTTGCAGGGAACCGATATAAGTGCTTTAATTTATTTATTCATCGGTAATCCTCCTCCCTATTCTCATATGAGATATTTTTTATTGCGGTATTATATCTGTTTAATCTTGATTAAAAAGATATATCTGTTTTAGACCGTTGAATGAAGGTGCTTCATTCAATAATTACCGAATCATTATTAAAAATATTCGGAGTAAAGATAAACTTGGCGATTCCATCGACCAGAGATATTTGTTAAATCTGCGGCATTCGTAATGAAACGAACATCGATACTTAAATTATTGAACATAAGATCTAAAGATTAAATCGCTATAATTTAAAAGAATAATCAGATATTTTAGTATATAACCTCATGTACTGGGAAGAACCAGGACACAAGATCAGTAATGTTGATGATATCAAATCTCTGACTCTACTCCCCTTTTCCGCAGGGAGTTAGGCCATTACTCCCTTAATTAAGGGGAGGTCTGCATACCAGCAAAAAAAAGCTACAAAACCCGAAGGAAATATTAACATCCAAACAAAAAAAAATGAACCCTTATAAACTTAATACGCCATCTGAAGCAATTACCACAGATATCGGCATAAGCACTATATTCGTTATATAGCCGTTAAATTTCAATAATAATAAAATGATGTCTATAAATATGTTCATCCGGTATTAATCCGACATTGGTAATTTAACCATGCTATTCCTCTTGTATGGAGTAGCAAACTAAATTGTAGGAATAAAAATAACAAATAAATCATATATATCCAACTGTTTTTTTGTTTGTTTATTTAACGTCACTTAATGCTGATATGGCTAATCGGACGATGCTACAGTGGGAGCACTAAATTTTGCCTATCTAGGTTTAATTAGGATAGGAATTTTTAACGAGTACCTGACATTGTACAGGCTCGTGACCCCCGTTTAACGTCCCTTCCGAAGGACGGCATAACCAAGGGTTTTTTACTCACTTTAAAAAACCCTGGGGGGATCTGCGGGGCTACGAACCCTCAATCTTGGGCTTAGTAAGTTGTTATGCAAACCACTAGACCACAGTTCGCCCTGATATCCAGCTGTCTTCTTTAAATTTAAATATTCTGCGAAAATTCATTTTCAAGAAACTAAACTAAATTATGTGAGAAAGAAATATTTGACTGTGGGTACTATAATAGGATGTTGATAGTTGGGGGTGCAGTCAAGAAAACACGCAAAAATAGGTGAAACTATTTTATTTTAAGTGCCGACGTTTCGACCTACTATGTAGGTCATCTTCAGGGCTATGAGAAAACAGACAAAAACAGAATAGACTGTAAAAATACATAAAAAGAGGTACAGAAAAATTAGACAAAATGTAGAGATATAAAAAAGAATGATATATAATGAAAGGATATATGAAGGTATATGAATATATATATACATAATATATATATATAATAATGTATGTAGGTATATGAATAAAGATGATTACATGGTAGATGGATAGAAAGGTGATAATGCAAAAAACAAAGTACAAAGAGAGCAATGAAGTTAAACAGAAAAAAAAATATAAAATGAAAAAGATATGAATATAATGAGTATGGACAATTTAGTATAATAAAGATAGAAATGTATTGCAAAGAAAACAATAGTATGAAAATAGACTCATGGGGAGTATCATAAGTGCAATGAGAGAACATGAATTAAAAATATGATACCTAATAATACATCGAGAAGAATATATCTTATAGAACGTAAAGAAAAGGAATCTAATGTATGACGGGCCGGGAAGTGAAATATAAATAAAATTTTAAAAATATAAGTATCAGAAGTTATGTAAAGGTAAAAATGTTATATAAAGGTATACACTATACATTGTATAACAGATGTTGTATCCAGGTATACATATATTATATAGAGGTATACATGGTATGAAGTTATATAAATAAAGATGAAAGAATACAAGGAACAATACATGAGAGATATAAGATATCAGTAAGTGAATAGAGATATATTATAAAAAATAATAATGTTCTGTGAACATGAACTCTTAAATTAAAACTATTTAATTAAAAAACTATGATGGATGCTAAAAGTGATGATGGGAGAAATAGGTGTGAAGGAAGGAGATGGAGAAAGATGAAGAGAAGATATAAATAATATGAGACTGTACGAACCCGATAGGAGAGGCAGCTGGGACAGCGAGTAACTGACGCGGATAAAACCGTTAAACGACGGAAGCGCTGGCCGCGATCTCTGTCGGTCAAAGGTCAAAGTAGCGAAAAAAATTCAAAAAAGTAAAAATGAAAAATAAAGAAGTAGGGAAAGGGCAATATGGGGAAATATGGGGACGCGTAAAAAATGTGAAAAAATAAATAAAAAATAAAGTTAAAGGAAAAAAGGGGGGTAAAGAAATAAAATACTAGAAAAGAAAAAATAGACAGAAACGGACCGTAAAACGGAGAGAAATAAAATATGATTTGAAAATTAAGGAGTTTTTAGTAAATTAAAAATTTGGGAATAAATTGAGGATAGGTGATGTGAATCGGACTTAAGGTTGACGGTGGAGGAATCTAAATTGATGTGGATGGTTTCCGAGAGAATGCGTTTTTCATAGTTGGGAAAGGAAGATAGGATAGACGTATTATCGAAGTTGAAAATGTGGTTTAAAGATAGGGCATGGTCAGAGAGTTTGGAAGCGGTTGGGTTATTGGATGAAATGGAATATTTATGTTGGGAAATACGATCTTTAAGTAAGTTTTTAGTTTCGCCGATGTAGGAAGAGTTGCAATTGGGAGTGGAGCAAGGGATACGGTAGACAACATGTGAGCGTTGTATAACGGGAATGGGATCTTTAACACGGGTATAGATTTTGGAAAGTTTGTTATGGGATTTGAATGCTAAACGTAAGTTGGGGATAGAGGAACGTAGGGATTTTTGAATATTATTTGAGAGGGAGGGTATATATGGCAAGGATCTGTACACTGGGATAGAGGGGGGGTGTGGAGACAAGGTGGGGTTGGGGGTTTTTTTATAGTCTTGGATGAGTTTATTAATAATATGGAGAGGAAAATTGTTTTTTAAAAGTATATTTTGGATGCGGTGGATGTTAGTTTTATGGAAGCAAGGGTCAGAGAGGGATAGGCCACGGCGGATAATATTTTTGGCAACGTTTATTTTTTGGTGGTGCGGATGTTGGGAGTAATAATTGAGGAGTCTGCCAGAATAGGTGGGTTTGGTATACCAGTCTGTGGATAAGGAGTGGTCAGGATTTCTAATGATACGGAGGTCAAGGAATGGTAATGATTTATTGGATTCAAGTTCCACTGTGAAATGGAGGCGGGGATGGTATGAGTTAAAAGATGATAATAATTAAGGAATAATAGTGGGATTTAGGATAAGGAGGAGATCGTCCACATATTTCTTAATGAAGATAACATCGTTAAGGAATTGGGGTAGAATGGAATCCAGAAGATCGTTTAAGACAATATTGGAGAGGCCAGGAGCGAGGGGATTTCCCATGGCAAGTCCAGAAATTTGGTTAAAGAACTGGCCATGGAAGGTAAGGTAGCCTGATTCACAACAGAGGTTTAAGGATTGGAGGTAAGAGGTGCGATTGAGAGAGGTATGGGGTTCTATGAGTGGCCAGTTGTTATCTATAATGAGGAGAGCTTTATCTAAAGGAATGTTAGTGAATAGGCTTTCTACATCAAAGGAGGTGAGAACGTAATGATCAGGTATGGTGAGGGATGTTAATAGATCACGTAGATGAAAAGAGTTTTGGATATCATATGGGTTGTTACGGCTGAGGACTTGTAAGGAAGGAAGTAAGAATTTGCTAAGTTTTGTAGATGGTGAATTGATGTTGGATGTAATAGGCCGGAGGGGGTTGTTAGGTTTGTGGATTTTGGGAAGACCATAAAAACGGGGAGCTATGGAATTGTAAGAAATAAGGTTTCTATAAATAGGGTATGTAATTAATTTGGAATTGACAAGGCTTTTTAGGTGGAGGTTGAATTTTTTTTGGAGAGAAGAGGTAGGATCTCGGGGTGTAGGTTTGTAAGTAGAAGTATCAGAAAGAAGGGAAATCATTTTAAGGTTATATTCGGAAAGATTCATGATTACTGTAGAATTACCTTTATCTGCTTTAGTGACAATCGAGTCGTCATGGGATTTGAGGAAAGAGCGTGTGAGGGAAAGGTCCTTAAAAAACTGTGGGGAGAAATTAGAAGGGGAAGAATGGGTGTGTTGAAGGAAATTGGAGATGATGTTAGCTATGGAGACATGTGAAAGATCTTGTGGAACATGTGAACGTTGGAGTAGGGGGTCATTGTGAATAAATTCTAAGTCGGTCAAAAGATCAGGAATGATTTTATTGAAGGAAGAGGAGGGTGCAGAAAAATTTGGTCCTAAGGATAGGATGTTATAGACATGTTTAGGGATATCGGTGGAAGAAATATTGTGGACCCAGTTTTTATCTCCTTTTGGGTAGATTTTGGAGGTGAGGGATTTTTGGTAAAGGAATTTGAATTTGGAGATGAGGTGGATTTTTTTACGAGACCTGGTAGTGGTGAAGATGGATGTAACAAGAGCGGTAAGGTTATTCATGTGGTCATGGGTAAGGTGACTGGATAAAAATTGGGTGAGGGCTGGAATACGTAGGTTTAGAAAGTGGATTTGCTGTATATTCTCCCGTATTTTGAGATTAAGTAAAGATTTTTTAAATTTAAATGAAAAATTATGTAACTTGGGATTTAGGGATTTTGATGTGGTGAAGTGATTAAGGGCACTGGTTATGAAATTTGGAAAAACGGAGTTGGATCGGCATTTTAGGAGTAAAATACGTTGTTCCAGGTGATGAGCCAAATGTTTTTGTAAGGAGCACAGGTGGTTGATGTGAGATTTTAGGTTTGGAAATGAAGATTTTATAGAAGAGAAAGATAAATTTTGGGGGGGGGGGTGGTTAAGGTAAGAGGAGGGGAGGCATTTCCATCATAGTTTGGAAAGTTGTTACGATTTGAAGAGATATGATCTCAAAATACGGATTAAGTATTGCCCTTTCCCTACTTCTTTATTTTTCATTTTTACTTTTTTGAATTTTTTTCGCTACTTTGACCTTTGACCGACAGAGATCGCGGCCAGCGCTTCCGTCGTTTAACGGTTTTATCCGCGTCAGTTACTCGCTGTCCCAGCTGCCTCTCCTATCGGGTTCGTACAGTCTCATATTATTTATATCTTCTCTTCATCTTTCTCCATCTCCTTCCTTCACACCTATTTCTCCCATCATCACTTTTAGCATCCATCATAGTTTTTTAATTAAATAGTTTTAATTTAAGAGTTCATGTTCACAGAACATTATTATTTTTTATAATATATCTCTATTCACTTACTGATATCTTATATCTCTCATGTATTGTTCCTTGTATTCTTTCATCTTTATTTATATAACTTCATACCATGTATACCTCTTTTTTATATCTCTACATTTTGTCTAATTTTTCTGTACCTCTTTTTATGTATTTTTACAGTCTATTCTGTTTTTGTCTGTTTTCTCATAGCCCTGAAGATGACCTACATAGTAGGTCGAAACGTCGGCACTTAAAATAAAATAGTTTCACCTATTTTTGCGTGTTTTCTTGACTGCACCCCCAACTATCAACATCCTATTATAGTACCCACAGTCAACTATTTCTTTCTCACATGAATATCATGAACCACAAAAAACGGGGCCAAAAACAGAACTTTTCTTCTATATCTTCTCTTCACAATACCAGTATTCAAGACCATAATTCTCTACCTACTACTTCTCGACCTCTTCACATCGATCCTTCTTCTTCACTACAGCACCCAGATTCTACCTACTCGCCTCGACATCACACCTCTAGTCTCGCGTCTTCCAGCCATCACCAGCCTTCGTCGCACCCTCCGCAACAACTCTCGTCTCCAAGATCACTTCCTACATCAGCTTCCTCACCACAGCGCCACTCTTCTGCTCTCTCTTCTCATCATATCTCTTCAAATCGTAACAACTTTCCAAACTATGATGGAAATGCCTCCCCTCCTCTTACCTTAACCACCCCCCCCCCCCCCCCCAAAATTTATCTTTCTCTTCTATAAAATCTTCATTTCCAAACCTAAAATCTCACATCAACCACCTGTGCTCCTTACAAAAACATTTGGCTCATCACCTGGAACAACGTATTTTACTCCTAAAATGCCGATCCAACTCCGTTTTTCCAAATTTCATAACCAGTGCCCTTAATCACTTCACCACATCAAAATCCCTAAATCCCAAGTTACATAATTTTTCATTTAAATTTAAAAAATCTTTACTTAATCTCAAAATACGGGAGAATATACAGCAAATCCACTTTCTAAACCTACGTATTCCAGCCCTCACCCAATTTTTATCCAGTCACCTTACCCATGACCACATGAATAACCTTACCGCTCTTGTTACATCCATCTTCACCACTACCAGGTCTCGTAAAAAAATCCACCTCATCTCCAAATTCAAATTCCTTTACCAAAAATCCCTCACCTCCAAAATCTACCCAAAAGGAGATAAAAACTGGGTCCACAATATTTCTTCCACCGATATCCCTAAACATGTCTATAACATCCTATCCTTAGGACCAAATTTTTCTGCACCCTCCTCTTCCTTCAATAAAATCATTCCTGATCTTTTGACCGACTTAGAATTTATTCACAATGACCCCCTACTCCAACGTTCACATGTTCCACAAGATCTTTCACATGTCTCCATAGCTAACATCATCTCCAATTTCCTTCAACACACCCATTCTTCCCCTTCTAATTTCTCCCCACAGTTTTTTAAGGACCTTTCCCTCACACGCTCTTTCCTCAAATCCCATGACGACTCGATTGTCACTAAAGCAGATAAAGGTAATTCTACAGTAATCATGAATCTTTCCGAATATAACCTTAAAATGATTTCCCTTCTTTCTGATACTTCTACTTACAAACCTACACCCCGAGATCCTACCTCTTCTCTCCAAAAAAAATTCAACCTCCACCTAAAAAGCCTTGTCAATTCCAAATTAATTACATACCCTATTTATAGAAACCTTATTTCTTACAATTCCATAGCTCCCCGTTTTTATGGTCTTCCCAAAATCCACAAACCTAACAACCCCCTCCGGCCTATTACATCCAACATCAATTCACCATCTACAAAACTTAGCAAATTCTTACTTCCTTCCTTACAAGTCCTCAGCCGTAACAACCCATATGATATCCAAAACTCTTTTCATCTACGTGATCTATTAACATCCCTCACCATACCTGATCATTACGTTCTCACCTCCTTTGATGTAGAAAGCCTATTCACTAACATTCCTTTAGATAAAGCTCTCCTCATTATAGATAACAACTGGCCACTCATAGAACCCCATACCTCTCTCAATCGCACCTCTTACCTCCAATCCTTAAACCTCTGTTGTGAATCAGGCTACCTTACCTTCCATGGCCAGTTCTTTAACCAAATTTCTGGACTTGCCATGGGAAATCCCCTCGCTCCTGGCCTCTCCAATATTGTCTTAAACGATCTTCTGGATTCCATTCTACCCCAATTCCTTAACGATGTTATCTTCATTAAGAAATATGTGGACGATCTCCTCCTTATCCTAAATCCCACTATTATTCCTTAATTATTATCATCTTTTAACTCATACCATCCCCGCCTCCATTTCACAGTGGAACTTGAATCCAATAAATCATTACCATTCCTTGACCTCCGTATCATTAGAAATCCTGACCACTCCTTATCCACAGACTGGTATACCAAACCCACCTATTCTGGCAGACTCCTCAATTATTACTCCCAACATCCGCACCACCAAAAAATAAACGTTGCCAAAAATATTATCCGCCGTGGCCTATCCCTCTCTGACCCTTGCTTCCATAAAACTAACATCCACCGCATCCAAAATATACTTTTAAAAAACAATTTTCCTCTCCATATTATTAATAAACTCATCCAAGACTATAAAAAAACCCCCAACCCCACCTTGTCTCCACACCCCCCCTCTATCCCAGTGTACAGATCCTTGCCATATATACCCTCCCTCTCAAATAATATTCAAAAATCCCTACGTTCCTCTATCCCCAACTTACGTTTAGCATTCAAATCCCATAACAAACTTTCCAAAATCTATACCCGTGTTAAAGATCCCATTCCCGTTATACAACGCTCACATGTTGTCTACCGTATCCCTTGCTCCACTCCCAATTGCAACTCTTCCTACATCGGCGAAACTAAAAACTTACTTAAAGATCGTATTTCCCAACATAAATATTCCATTTCATCCAATAACCCAACCGCTTCCAAACTCTCTGACCATGCCCTATCTTTAAACCACATTTTCAACTTCGATAATACGTCTATCCTATCTTCCTTTCCCAACTATGAAAAACGCATTCTCTCGGAAACCATCCACATCAATTTAGATTCCTCCACCGTCAACCTTAAGTCCGATTCACATCACCTATCCTCAATTTATTCCCAAATTTTTAATTTACTAAAAACTCCTTAATTTTCAAATCATATTTTATTTCTCTCCGTTTTACGGTCCGTTTCTGTCTATTTTTTCTTTTCTAGTATTTTATTTCTTTACCCCCCTTTTTTCCTTTAACTTTATTTTTTATTTATTTTTTCACATTTTTTACGCGTCCCCATATTTCCCCATATTGCCCTTTCCCTACTTCTTTATTTTTCATTTTTACTTTTTTGAATTTTTTTCGCTACTTTGACCTTTGACCGACAGAGATCGCGGCCAGCGCTTCCGTCGTTTAACGGTTTTATCCGCGTCAGTTACTCGCTGTCCCAGCTGCCTCTCCTATCGGGTTCGTACAGTCTCATATTATTTATATCTTCTCTTCATCTTTCTCCATCTCCTTCCTTCACACCTATTTCTCCCATCATCACTTTTAGCATCCATCATAGTTTTTTAATTAAATAGTTTTAATTTAAGAGTTCATGTTCACAGAACATTATTATTTTTTATAATATATCTCTATTCACTTACTGATATCTTATATCTCTCATGTATTGTTCCTTGTATTCTTTCATCTTTATTTATATAACTTCATACCATGTATACCTCTATATAATATATGTATACCTGGATACAACATCTGTTATACAATGTATAGTGTATACCTTTATATAACATTTTTACCTTTACATAACTTCTGATACTTATATTTTTAAAATTTTATTTATATTTCACTTCCCGGCCCGTCATACATTAGATTCCTTTTCTTTACGTTCTATAAGATATATTCTTCTCGATGTATTATTAGGTATCATATTTTTAATTCATGTTCTCTCATTGCACTTATGATACTCCCCATGAGTCTATTTTCATACTATTGTTTTCTTTGCAATACATTTCTATCTTTATTATACTAAATTGTCCATACTCATTATATTCATATCTTTTTCATTTTATATTTTTTTTTTCTGTTTAACTTCATTGCTCTCTTTGTACTTTGTTTTTTGCATTATCACCTTTCTATCCATCTACCATGTAATCATCTTTATTCATATACCTACATACATTATTATATATATATATTATGTATATATATATTCATATACCTTCATATATCCTTTCATTATATATCATTCTTTTTTATATCTCTACATTTTGTCTAATTTTTCTGTACCTCTTTTTATGTATTTTTACAGTCTATTCTGTTTTTGTCTGTTTTCTCATAGCCCTGAAGATGACCTACATAGTAGGTCGAAACGTCGGCACTTAAAATAAAATAGTTTCACCTATTTTTGCGTGTTTTCTTGACTGCACCCCCAACTATCAACATCCTATTAAACTAAATTATAACTAATTCTAAGCTCCATGTTATAACAATAATTATATTTAACTTATTAATTATGTTTATTGTGAAGTATATGAGTAACAACATCGGCACCTTGTTAACTATACCTACTTAATGGCAATAATTAAAAATGACAATTGAAAAACAAGGTAGAAATAAAATTATGATATTTTCTTTAATTTTAAAATTTTGTAAAAACTGATTTTAAGTTTGAGAAAAAAAGAATATTGCTCTGCGATTTTTTTTAAAATTGAAAAAACATTTGTCTGGCACAAGGCTCTTCTCTGGAAAATAAAACCTCACTTACATCCTACATATTTTTTAATTCTTCAATCTTATTTCCAAGACAGATTCTTCTGTACTTCCGTTGAGTCTTCGATTTCCTCCTTCTTTCTTCAATACAGTGTTTTAAGCCCTATTCTCTATTCTGTTTACACCTCTGATATTCCGGAGCACCCTTGCACCACCATCTATACCTTCGCTGACGGTACCGCCATTATTTCTTCACACAGAGACCTAGCATCTATAGCTCTTCAAAATCATTTATTTGATTAAGAAAAGTCGTGCTATAAATGGCAGATCAGAATAAACGCCTCAAAATCGAGCCATGTAAGCTTCTTTCTACGCAAAGCTTCGTGTCCAACAGTCAAAATTGACAACGACGAAGTACCTTCCAAAAACTATGTACGTTATCTCGGACTATACTTGGACAAAAAACTTACATTACATGAAACGTACATACAAAAAGACAAGACGCTACAAACCACTATCACATCTTCTGGACTACAGATCTTCACTTGACATACGGAACGAACGACTTATCTATAATAGTATACTAAAACCTATTTGGACATATGGAGCAGAACTTTGGGGTTCAGCAAAACAAGTCCACATACACAAGATACAAACAACACAGTCCGAAATTCTCAGAAAAATTGTTGATGCACCATGGTATATATCGAATCACACCGTACACAACGACATGAACATCCCCACTATAAAATCATATATTCATAACAAATACATAAAATTCCACTCATCGACACAGTATCACCCAAATCATCTAGTTCTTTCCTACTCCCTGTTACCTGGACTTGATAAGAAAAGATTAAAAAGACATTGGGCAAGATACCTACTCAACTATAGATATTTTAATTCCAAAACTCGATGATCATGTAGTAAATAAAGCAAAGAGAAAAACGCTTGGATCAAATTTGATGGATGCGCAATTGCGCAGGTGCAAATGAAAATTAAATAATAAATAAAAAAATTAAATTAAAAAAATAAATAGACTTTTAACGCTGCACATTATAATAATAATTGTATTTAACGTATTATTTAATTATCTTTATTGAGTATACTACGGAGCCTTATTAATAATCCTACTACTATATATATCTAACAAAACTTAAGACGACATGGAAAATATATGATTTCACTGAAGTAGAGATTTAAGAAACTAGATTAAGCTAAGGGGTGAATACTTGGCTAATGATTGAGAGAATTCCAACTAAATATATTTTATTTACCAGTAAATTAATAAACCTAATTTTAATAATTAAAATGACAAATAAAATTAAGCTAGTAAAAAGTATTCATTCTGCTATTTTTTAAAAATTTTAATATCAAGTAAAAAAAAAATTGATTTTTAAGAAATAACTTAAAAACTTGATCCGACGCTCCATATAATAATTATAATACCTAACTTAATAAATATTTTTATGGAGCTGAAGTACAAAGGTAATAACTACCATACCTTACTAAGTATATCTACAATAGAATCCTATAAATATACCTTACTGAAACTACGACTACATGGAAAATATCGAATTTGGCTGAAGTGGAGATTGAAGGAACTTGACTAAATTAGGAAAATGAAACTAAACTAATGATGGAGAGAATTCCAAAGTAACTATTTCTTATTTACATGAAAATTTATAATTCATTTATTGAAAGTAATAAAAAAATATAAAGCTAGAAGAAATAACATTGCTTTTTTATTTTTATATAATATTCTGAAAAAAGTTGATTTTTCAGAAATAGTTTAATAACTTCATCTTCCTTCTTTCGTTCTTATTCATACATCTCTTCTACTTAGCGGTGTAGAGATTTTACATAAGGAGCGCCACCTGTCTCCGTCTGCTGGCTGTCGCCCATCCAATCCCTTTTTCTTTAAGCATATTTTGGAGGTTATTCTTCCAGGTCACTCTAGGCCTTCCCCTGGGTCTTTTTCCTGTTAGTTTAACCTCCATAGCTTTCTTCGCTGTCCAGCAATCATCTATCCTCATTACATGTCCGAACCATCGTAGCTGTCCTTTCTCGTTTATCTGATTGAGGGTTTCAATTTAATAACTTAATCTACCGCTCAATATGATCATAGTCAAATTTAACAAATTAATTATTTTTATTTGAGGGTTGAAATATGTACGTAATAACTAAAATACCTTACTAAATATATCGTATTAATCCTATTAAATACTTAACCTAAGACTACATGGAAAATAAATTATTTTGCTTAAATTGTGATTGAAGAAACTAGACTAAACTAAAGAGACCGTATAAGACTAAGTAGGGAGAGTAATAAATATTACTATTTGTCAGTCAATTAATAAACAAAATTTTAATAATTCAAAATGATATATAAATATGAACCTACAAAAACATATTAACCCTGCTGTTTTCATTAAATTTTAATATTCTGGAAAAAAAAATTTATTTTTAAGAAATAGTTTTATAGCATAATCTAACGCTGTATATTACAATAATAATTATGTTTCACATATTAATTATTTTTACTGAGTTGAAGTATTGTATATAGATAATAACCAAGGAACCTCTCTAAATATACCTACAACTATACCCTATTATACGAAGGGTATAGTATATACCTAAATAAAACTAAGACAACACGAGACATTGCTAAAGTGGAGATTAAAGTTACTACTATAATAAGGGACAGAATTCTAAAATAAATATTTATAATTTATAAGTAACACATTTTTTTTATTCAAAATGACAAATAATTATCGAACTAGAAAAATATATAAATGCTACACTTTTCTTAAAAGTTTGAAATGATTGGTATCAGTTCCGCAGGTTCTCGCTTCGAGTTGAATCACAAGTTTTAACTTTTCATGCGCTTCCTTTTTAATATTCTCAAAAAAGACGGGTAATTGCGAGCTTTGCCGTGGAAAAAAGAATGTAATTATAGGAAATGTGTATATTCCGATAATCATTTCATCAAGAAGTGAACGTTTCAACAAACATTTATAATCTATACTTCGAAATGTTCATTGAAACATTTATTACACTCCATTTTTCATACCAAAATGCACGATTATTTTTCTTTTCGAGAACATTAAAAAGGAAACAAATGAAAATTCAAAACTTGTGAGTAAAAACGAAAGATGACCTGCGGAACTGATACCAAATGATTTTTAACAGACATCTTTATAACTTAATCTAACGCTTAATAATAATAATAATAAGTATGCTTATAAATATATATATATTGAAAGTATTGTACATATGTAATTCCTGCGGTACTTAACCAAATATCCCTAATCCCTAGTACGGTACCCTATTAAATATACCTACAATATTAATTTAAGACTACTTGGAGAATATGGGGTTTTGCTGAAGTGGAGATATAAGGAAGTAGACTACCTTGGCAATGGCCACTCATCACCGCATAATTACAGCTTATGATGATGCCAGGGATTAAGCGGATCCGATTTATTGCTCCAGGGGTTCTACCTGTAATGTTCTCTCCTACCTCATCATCAACCTCAATAATCGATTTATGTCATGATGATATAGATTTTCTGTTTATTGATAATTAAAAACTTAATACAAAAACGTAATATTGGTTTAAAATTATTTTGATTTAATAAACCCTTTATTTAATGTACTTATAATCCACTATTACAAATAATGAGGTCCGATTCTTCTAGTCAATTTGACTTTAGTTGAAAAAAATATCTGATATTTATTATGAGTAATTACGGATGAAAACAATTTTATCTCAACGGGCGTTTGGAACAAACCATTGTCCGTTAAAATAAGTTATTCAGAACGAGAAAGCAATAATTTTGATGTGAAACAAAAATCAAGTGATGCTGCGTTGACAATTGCTCTCCGCATCTCTCTACATCTTTATCAGAACAGAAATGTTAAAAAATAAAAAAAAATCCTTGAAAATTTTCGGTATTAAAAACTGTCCAAATTTTCGAAAAACAGGAAGTATTTTGAATATCATAATATATTTCAAATTTATGTTTAAAGCATATCCAACCCAGTAATCTCATTATTTACATATTAAATAATTTGACCATGTTTAAATATAATAAAATAATGCATTCGAATTAGTCTCAATTACTTTCACTTCTATTTATCATGGACACTGATTATTTAATTTTTATTAATACATTAGTGGAAAAATTCCAACTAAAAACCTTAAGTCTCTAAACTAAAACAGGAAATTAAAAATACATAAAAAAGGAATTAATTTTATTTTTAATTTCCTGTTTTAGTTTAGAGACTTAAGGTTTTAGTTGGAATTTTTCCACAAATGTATAAACATTTATTTGATGTCTCTGTTGACCGTCCCCTTTTTCAATTTAATTTATATATTGAAAAAAAATAATGAGAATTCTCCACCATCCTTTGTTCGTTGAATAATCGACAATATATTTTGAAAGGATAGAAAAGTAAAATTATGAAAAAAATTAATATTTGGATATATTTAGAGGGATTCCCTACTGATAATAATCAAGTTCAATAATCAAATTAAAGAGGGAATTAATGTTATAATAACCTTTCGTTATTTCCCGGATCTGGGAGCATTCCGTTTTTCATTAAATTGTGAACATTAGTGATTAATGATTAATACTTTTGTTTTAATAAATGATAATGATACAGATAAGCACCTCTTTATTAAAATTCGGTGAAGGAATATAATTTAATTAAACATTACCGTAAACAGAATTGACAGTAATTTCGTAATAAATGCGAATTAATTTAAACATTAAAAACATCACAAAGCTATTCGTATTCTTTTGCTTAGTTCTTATAAACCTAAAATATTATAAAATAAACAAGTAAATTTTATGTTAAACAAAATCTGTGATTGTGGCAGTTAAGTCCGATCGGAATACAAATTAACGGCTGATCAGATTGAATTACATTTCAAGTTCTATTTTTCACAAGAGTTAATTTTAAAGCTTATATTATCCTACATAAAACTTTGTTAGGTCACATATTCCAAAGCCATCGGATTTGCAGTGTCACAAAGTGCCAAACCCGCCCAAAATAGCCTTGAATTTAACGTAAATGAGTTTTTTCTAGGAGGTATAAGAACAGTACATTTTCGCTCACGCCAACCGTTTTTCCGCAAGATTTATGCCAGCTATTTTGAAATGATCTCATAACTTTATCCCAATACTTTCAATAAGTTGAATTTTCTTCGTAATTGAGCCAGGGACTAAAGAAGACCATTATTCCCTCAGGTGTAAGTTTGTACCCGAGCGAAAGCGAGGGAATAATTATCTTTACGCACGAGGCCAAGCCGAGGGAGTAAATTTTTGGTGGAAATAATGATCAATTTATTCCTGGGGGGCATAGAAGATTTTATCTCCAGATGGGATGTAAAAAGGCAAACTATACGCTATAATATTTTATATTATGTTATGTTTTACAATAAATTCAAAAACTGAAATTAAATGTGCAATTATTACAATTTCGAATTGTTAAATTTTCAGCAATTGGATATTTATAATTACATACACATACAATGAACTTCTGTCTATCAGTTTTGATGTTTTGAAACAACAGCTGATTTTAATGGCCGGTGTGACAGGTGTACCAACCTAACCCTGAACTTTTTCAGTACAAATTATTCACACAGTAAATCATTTAAATTGTAATTATTATTAGTTTTCAAATGTATAAGATCCTATTCCACTTTGTGTTAAGGTACCTCGGAGGATTAGTGATTTAATTTTATTTTTATAGTGATTAATATCTACTACGGTATGATCTTACATGTTGAAATGAGTATACCATTTTGGGTTCTAGCTTATGGAACCCACTCAAGACCATGTATCCCTTTTTAAATGATCGAAAGTCGATTGCTTTAAGTTTCAATCAAATACATGAATCACTGATGTGTTTGATAGAAACGTAAAGCAATCGACTTTACAAAGTTCTTGGATATGTCGTCCTTCAGAAGGGGCGTGAAATCCAAGACCGTAAGGCATCAGGCACTCGTTCAAGATCCCTATCCTAATCATAGATAGGACTCCCACTGTTGCATCGTCCGATTAGCCAGAGTAGCTTCCGATTTTTACACCCTCTTAAACTTGATCGATACAGTTATGCATTTTCCAATTATAATACTCTAATTAAATTTAGTTAAACTTGAAGTATTAGAGGTTGTCTACGTTCAGGCATATTTGTTGTGCTGTGTAGGAAACCATAGGTAATTTGTATTCAATATATTGTGCAATATAGTCTAAATTCTTATTTGAAAAAATGTTCAAGTAGTAATAGCTGTTAAAGCCCTTAACATTAAAAGTCTATTTAAGCCAATTCCTTTGTTTTGTTTTTCATGAATAATTAATTCACCATTGTTTGAGTAAAGTTTTTTTCCTATTGTCTTTATTTATTTATTGAAAGCAAAAAAAAATATTGTATTTATACAAAAAATAATATGCAGTTTAGCCTAGGAACAATATTATTTGTGTATAAACAAGTGCCTGTTGTCTACTGTGAACAACCGAAGTACACGCTGTAATCCAGCTGGTGCAGTTAGTTAAAGATAGTTTGTCAAGTTGGGTGGTTGTACGCCACTCGCTATCACCTATCGATTATCGCCCGCATCGATCACATCGTTGATATCGACTGGACCAGTTGGATTTGTTGACGCTTGAGGAAGGAGACCTCGTTATATTCACATTACACCTGCAGGTGATTAATATAGAACATAATTATTAATTTTTTGGGAATTTTAGATTCAAACATAAATACATTTAAAAGTGCCACTTTATAACAGATTTTGTATTTCGTTTTTCTTATTCAACCAAAACTAATTGTTAATTATCAGGGTTTTCTCAAATTGGAACATATAGAAATATTTACACCATAACATTTATGATATATTTTGTAAAGACCTATTCATTTATCTATAATTAATATGCATTTTGTATTTCGTTTGTTTCATTATTAAACCGTTCGAAAAATAAAAATGAAAAATATATTAACAAACTATAAAGGTAATCATCCTTGATAGTTGAATTAACAACACTCTGATGGTTTCTCTTGGCAATGTGTACGCAAACATCAATTATGAACAGACAAAAGTTCATTTAGTGCATAAGTGTTATCCTTTTATAAAGAATGAAAGGATAACGAGGGACGCATTAATTTATCCTTCTTACAAAACATATCATTATCGGCAAAACGTCAAAAGGATATAAATTTTATCTATTAATGGGCTGATTAGCCCATTGGGAGGGAAGGCGTTATCAGGACACTAACAAAGTAAACGAACTGTTGAGAGTGGGGGCAATTTGGCAACGTACCAGTTTATCGCAACTTTCGGTACATTTGTTACCGCTCCTGCCATGATCTGCTCCAATTCCTTTCCCCAGTTAACCAGATTAGAACCATCAACGCTTTATACGCCTTATCCAAAATAGATCATAGTTTTAAAAGAGAATAGGCAAATCTGAATAGAACTACACACAAATGCAAATGAACAAAGAAGAAATACTAGCACTATATCAATGATTTATTTAGTACAACCACCCATTTCATCAAACGTGGTTCGTAAGAAAAAAAACCACATAGTTTTCTAAACATTTCTAATCCTCATCAATTAACGGGAAAATCGAATATAATAAATCTGTTTTTCTCCAATATTATTTCTATACTTCATTTTTATTCTTTACAATTTTTATGAATCATTTCTAATTGTTTATATTGTTATATTGGCTTCACTGCCCAAGCACTCGAAATCTCAAGGAAAAGTCCGATCCTTTGATCTGAATAATATTTAAATAATAAAATGGAATGCCACCATGAGATCGTTATACTTAATATATAGTAATTCTATATCATCAATGAATAAGAGATATACCCTCTCTTCTCCAAAGGTTGGTGTAGTTGACTGACCAGGAGTTGGTTATTAAATAAAGATCCTTTTGATGATGAGCACTGACTCATAATTAAGGGAGATAGGGAAATGTTCAGCGGATCTTCAAACAATTCTAAAGAAATAAGCGCTAAATTCTAGAAAACAAAATTTATCTTATGAAACAAATTGGAATCTTGGGTGTTAATTCTTTAAACAGGAAAAGCGTAAAATATGCGCATTGCTAATCTGTCTTAAACTGAACTGTAAATGATCTAATGGAAAATAAAAAGATCTTAATCTCATTAATTTTAAAAAGATAAATAGAGAATGTAACCCAGAGATCACCAAAACTGAGCTACAGGACATTGGCATGCATTATAGCAGCTCATTATAATATTGTCATATATACTTTTATTAACTAAATGTCATGTGACCCTTTTTTCAATAGTGTTCCGTTTCCCTACTTGGGGATTTTCCATAACATCAAACTTCCACATATAGCATATCTATCAATGATGTTATTTAAACTATAATTTACAATACTAAAAAATTCGAGATTCTCTACTAGTAATGAGTTCGCACAGAAAAATATAAATGAACTGATTTCAAGAGACTACACAAGTTTACAGAAATTTAATTATTCCAGCCAAAAAAAAAAAAAACCCCTTACAAAACAAGAAGAACGAATTGAAAAGTAGCCCTGGACTAAACCCTCAGATTTACTCAGGAGACCTCTTTACCATATTTTGATAAGGGCGCCCTTAGGGATATTTATGGGCGGCCGGTAGCGGGGAGTTTAGTTGCCAATATCCCAGAAATGGGCTCGTCGATCTATGGACCTTTTAGCCCATCCCCTAGCACTATGAATATATTCCCCACCGCTCCTCCCTTCTATTTATCTATTATTGCATCCCGACCTTATCGCGATCGAGCGATTACCAAGAACAAAAACAACAAATATTGAACAAAGCTAAAATATGTATTGTTAAGTGTACAAGAAGAAAATTGTTCAAGAATATCAGAATCATTAAAAACTGATTTAGTTACTCCGATTTATAAGTTATCTGCTCCTACACATCTATTTGGCTCTTTTTACGATCTATGGGAAATACAATCTCCTTCTAGAATACCGGGGAATTAAAAAATCACTCTATATCTTCTTTTTTATAATATGTTATGTTTATTTTGTGATCTACATAAGAGGCAATGACTAAAAAAAAGGCCACTTTCACGAAAATAAGATCATTATTTTGCAATGAACACCTCAACTAGAAAGAATGGTAAAGTTCCAAACAACAACACTCGGTGGGTGTTGTTGTATGGAAAAGCATGGTTATAAAAGACGTCAACAATGAGCCGCATTGAAGCATTAGAACGAATGCTAAGGACACATTGGACATTACAGAAACCTAACTAAGAAATGCCCAGAAGAGCCAACAAGCATAAGTAATTGCTGAAGACAGGAAACTGTTCTATCTGGGAAGTCTTCTTGCAACTAATAAAGTGAGAAATAAAAGATCAAAGAATGAACAAAAAGAAATTTCTTCCAATAATTCGAAACATTGGAAAATAGTAGGGGCACGAATTGAGCTAGTGGGCCTAAACCCTGGAGCCTATACCCATTTCACATTGAGGGATAAACACAGAGTTCAAGAGAAATCACTGAATCACTTTCCTTCACAAACATTGGCTCATAAGAATTACAGTGGGAAAATAAAGCAAATGGGATGTAGGGCTACTTTTTTTAGGGCAATCATTTATAGTAAAACAATAATATTTTAAAAATTTAGATTCAATAATTTAAGAGAATTCAATGCTTGTTGTTTGGAATCATTAAATATTGTTGTGATAGAGTTATAGTCAATTTTGAGTTAATTAACTGTATAATTTAAGAATCCACACTAGAAAACGAAGAGTTAATGCCTATCAGTTCAAATATACCAACTGAGGGTAAATTAGAATATATCCAAGAAATAAATACTGCTAAAAGCAATTAAGTAGACCACTCCATCTGCCCGAGCCTCTGGGGTCTTATATATTCCACCACTCACCCGTCCCGGCTTCAGATTTATAAGACTGGAAAATACCACATGAGTTACGATTGGTTAGGTAGCCGCTTGAGATACCAAATACCCTGGAGAAATAAAAGAAAATACAGAGGTTAGACTTAGATAGTTTTATTTCCGGATAGAGATCATTTAAAGGAGTTCAATGAAGGAGAGTTTTTCAGGTTAGTATGGAAAGGTATCAAATCACCTCTTCAAAATAAAAAAGACTTTAGTTATTGAGATGGAATTTCGCATATGTTAAAACTGTAACACAATAACGTAGATTAGATTAGATTATGTTTTTTCTACGGGCGATCAACATCTAGGTTATTACGCCCTTTGCACCTTTACACAATAACGTATACTAAATAAGATTAGCAAAATAATACGAGGTCGATTGCTAAATTAAAATGTTGTTATATTTTTATCAATTGTCATCATTATTTTTGTTGTATGATTTGTGTATTTACTAAATAGTGAACAACCCCCATCTCTCCACATAATACCTCCACGGAAGCACTGTTAACATTAGGACAGATTTTCAAGATGAAAATTAAAATTGATTGGGGGAAAAAGATACCTTGTGATTTAGGTAAAAACACTCGGAAAAGGCCTAAACCAAAATGATCATTATTTTTGGGGATAAGTAGTTAATTATTTGTACTTGATAAGGTAGCCAGTTTTAATTCAGTTATTTCTTAACAGTAGTCCTATATTGTACACAGTAGTCCCTGTCCCTGTCCTATTTTGTAACAGTAGTCCTAGCCTTGTTATTTATTCCCTGGGGAAATCTGAATTCGACGCGCAAAGGAAGTCTTATATATTTACTTAGTTTGAATTCAATATTTACTTATATAACTTTGAGACAAAGGTAATTTCTTCGAGGATACACTAGAATTCTGTCACATTATTTCACATCATTTAATAAGAGTAATTCACCGGAAATCTGATATTATTGCTACATTTCACTAACTTATGTAAGATCGAGGGGTCATCCAACGATTACTAAACCTTTGGTGTCACCGGTTTTAAAACAATATTTTAAGACAGGCGATGCATAAAGATAAAGATAATTTCAAGGAAAAAGAAAACGCTGTTATTTGTCAGAATAAAAAATATTCTGATTGACACGGCATAAAACAAGACAAACTGAGATTCTATACAATTTTAAAATATAAAATAAATTTGCATTAGGTTATCCATTACATTTAAAACTATAACACCTATTCTTCGTCTTACTTACATAGTTTCATCTCGGTTGGAGATATTCATCGGGATTTAAAAAAAAAAAATTTATAATTTACTATTTTATAAGAAAGTTATAACCGTACCTGTAAGAAATTTGCCAGACCTTACAGTATTTTAAACTGTAATTTTATAGCTTAGAACGTTACATAAAACAATAACACAATTGATTTCATGGCACATAATGAGGATTTAAAAAAATAAAGTACAAAGTTATCAGAGAAAAAATAATAATGATATTGGCAGATGTAGACGGGAAATACGATCTCTACCATATTCTGGGAACTGTAGATTGCACTTTGTTTAAATTTAAATTTATTCCAGTACTCAGAAATACAAGGGGATAACTGTTTAATTCAGAAATTATTGAACAATAAATAGAGGGAAAAAATAAACTTTTTTTTTTTTTCCATGAGCAATTCCCTTTGGAAATTCAATATTCGTAAATATACGCAGCAGAGTTTAAAAAAAAATGAAGTAGAACAAGGAATGTTTACTAGGTTTTTTTTAGCGATTTTCTAAAACACGTGCAGTGTTAAAATAAAAAGTTTGAACACGTGCAGTGTTAAAATAAGAAGTTTAAACACGTGCAGTGTTAAAATAAAAAGTTTAACTTCATATTTAATGTTACGCTATTTCTATCAACGCACTGTTAAAACCACTTTAATAATGTCAGCAAAAGAATAAAAAAAGTCAAGCAAATAAGAAATTATAAATAACTTCAAGGCTTGCTAGATATGAAGACACGAGAGCGTAAGTGACCAAAGCAACATTAAACTTAGGCCATTTTTCTTTCAACTTCGAAAAAACAAAAATAATTTTGAAAATTAGATTCGCAAATGTATTAAACACCAATACAAAGGACAACGTTGAGAACAAATATCAATTTAGAATTCTTAATGCCTTAATAATAATTATATTTAAATAATATTTAATAATACATTTTTAAAAACATTATTTATTGAAATCAGCAACTGTATTATAAACAATAAGTAAATAGAATGACATGAAGGTAAGTATAGAAACTACCCACTGGTGGTATTCAAATAACAAATTCAACTTAGAAGGCCACGACTCCATATTCTTTTCTGACGCCCGGGAGGATTATCGGGAAATGAAGAGATAGGTTTGGAACGAGTGAGTTTCAGTGGGAATAAAGTTTGTCATGAAAGGATTTATATCGGGTTCTAGCCAAATCAGCAGCATATGGGACATTGAGGTCTTTATTTACATTCGTTACAAAGTATTGGGCATTGAGGAATTTGGTTGGTAAGGATTGGATATGAGAGGAATTTGATGGTTTATTAAAGCCGTAAAGCTTTACTCCGTAAGTTCAAATGGGTCTTATAATGTGATGTATATAAATCATTTGTAATAACTTGGGAGCTTAGATTGAAATATAAAACCGAGATATCACAATATCTTGGACAATAATTCATTCACATAATATATATCTAAGATAGCTTTTGGAGTGGAATTTAGAGTAAAGTAGAAAACATATAACAGAATTGTTGATGTTTGCGATATCTGATACATATATTAATGATCTATGTTAGAGAAGAAATTCGTTGATTGTAAGTACTAATGGAGGAGCAGTCAAAAATAAGTGGAAACTTGTTATATTTTATGAGTGCCAACGTTTCGACCTACTTTGTAGGTCATCTTCAATTGGCCCTGAAGATGACCTACAAACGTTGGCACACATAAAATATAATAAGTTTCCACTTATTTATTGTGTATTTGTTGACTGCACTCCTAACTATTTCCATCCTCTATTAATGATCTACTTGTTATATCCTTTGATTATCATTGAGCTGATGTAACAAACGATACGCCTAAGATCGCGGGTTCACGCCCTGTTCGGAGACCTTAGGATTTTTAAAGGTAAAACATCATTGATTATGCCGTCCTTCGGAAGGGGCGTAAAATTGGCTCCGAGACTGTGCGATGTCAGATACTCGTTTAAGGTCTCTATTATACCTGGATATACAAAATGTATGACCCCCACTGTAACATACGCTGATTAGACATATCAGCATAAAATGACGTTAAATGAATTAACAAGCAAACGATACCTATTTTCGGGAATATGTTCATAACTTTCTGTATGCAGTTTTTCTATTTCTTCTAATACATTAAAAAACATAAGTAATATAATTGCAGTTATATAACTAACGAGCTATATCAGCTCAATAAGTGCAGTAATATAATTGCATCATATTTCATAAGGTTTAATAGTCCAGGAGTTGTGTTTTTGTTGCAATTACAAATTAAACCATCCCTCTATACCAAAAACCTCCTAAGACAATCAGTGAGGGAGCCCTTCAGAATGGCAAGAAATACGGACGTGGATGGAAAAGGAAGAAATGGATCAAATTGGCGGGAGGGGGGGGCACCTCCCCAAAGCTGAGATAACAGAATTATCCAGACGCGTCCTCCTAACGGGCCGGTAATTATCTGTTTTTGTCACGACCTCCTCGACCCTTTGCTGCCATTAGGACTCCGCAATAGGCCCGGATGAACCGAAAAAAACCCATATCCACATCAGCATTAGCAGTTGGTAATAAAAGCCATTATTTGCAAAGGCTAAAACGTTAGTATTCGCCATTAAAAGCTAGTTAGACGGTCATATACCAGGCTTTTAAACATTTCACTTATGTTCGCAAAGAACATACTATTCAAATTATTTTTCTGTATTCAGTGTATATTGTTAAAAATGCTTTGAATTTTATATTGTTTCAACATTTCATAGTGTACGATTTTTTTAATTATATAATATTATTGAATTAATAATCTATTTAAAAGATGAAGATTTTTTAGAAAATATATCTGCATATATTTTTTTATTTGTTCAGGGGAGTCAATATAATATAACTTTAAACCATCAAAATATGTTTCTTCGTTACTTATAGTAACACCATATAAAAAAAATGTTCACATTGTTATTACCATTGATATGTAATTGGAAGTATTGGTCATAGTATATATTTATAAACATTTGCCTAAAACATTGCGTATTTTATGGATAGAGAGTTCTTTAACTCCAGGTCACAGAAATAAAAAGATAAAAGATACATTACGAATCTGGATAGCCCGTTGTTGAAGAACTCATTTATCGAATAGTGTAGAAGATATCGCTTTTTAAAAACTATTTTCCTCAACGAGTTAATAGAGTTATTAATTCATACTATTCATTATGAAATACTACTCATCATTGAATAATAATGATTGCTAAAAAATATTTACGTTTTTTCACTGTATCTAAATTAAACCAGTTTAAATTTTACAAGGTTCAACATTTCGTATTACCATACTAAAACATCGTAGATAACAGATTGGTAATTTATTAATATCCACTACTTTGTTTCAATTTGTTTATCCATTATAACCTCTGTGATACCCAAAAAATAAATTTAATGTTAATAATATTGAATAATGATTTATAACTTTTTTTAAATTTGATTTTTTAAAAATGTATTTATTGAAATTTACAACTGTATACAGAATACATCAAGTAAATATAATGAAAGATAAATCATGTCCACAACGGCAAGTAGAGAAACTCACTGGGTACTCAAATAAAACGTTTAACTTAGAAGGTCACGAGGTCATCTTCTTTTCAGACACCTCAGAGGATTATCAGGAATTGAAGAGGTTGTGAGGTTTGAAACTAGTGGGTTTGAGTGGTAATGAAGTTTGTCATGAAAAGATTGATATCGGATTCGGGCAAAATCAGCAACAAACGGGACATTAAGGTCTTTATGGATTACTTTGTTCGTAACAAAATAAGTAGCATTGAGGATTTTGAATTGTAAGGATTGAATACGAGAATAATTCGATGGCTTAGAGGAGCCCCAAAGCTCTATTTCGTAAGTCCAGATGAGTCTAATGATTGTCATGTATTTATGAGTCTTTTGTAAATAATTGGAAGCTTAGAGCGTTTGCCTAGTAAATGTTGAAGTACTGAGGATTCCAAGTTAAGCGTTTGTCAAGGTGAAGTCCTAAGTACCGGACCTGGTCTAGAGGAATCAGTAGAATATTATCAAACGATAAAGGAGGACAGAAAGTCGTTGGTTTCGACGGAGAAGTTTATTCAGAAAGTGAAAAAGAGCAGCTAAAGGAGAGAGGAAAGCCCTGGATATTCCTAATTCTATTGCACAACTGAGTTTTGATGGCACATGCAACTAATGATTAAAATTAATATATTTGATAGCTACCAATGAAATACTCAGGATTCGCATAAAAAAAAAGAAAAAAATATATATAAAAAAACATACCAGTTCCAGATATAAATCCATAATGGAAATAAGCTACAAACCTGAAAAAAAAAAGTATTAATGCTAAAGGTTTTATACAAATGAATGGATAGCGTCGCTGTCAAAATAAAACCGCCGATCTACAACTTTTGGTGAAAATGAGATGGTAACGGTAACGTTCTTCTCTGAATATTTATAGAAATAGTTCCAAAATTGCATGGAAAAAATAAATTAAAATTGCCAAGTCTACAGTCGGCGCATTTTTTTTTTCTTTCCTTTAACATCACACAAACTGTGTACTTAGGCAGTATTGTTTTGACAGCGAAGATAGATGAAACACTGGATAAATAAATCTATATAGTTTTGAAAAACCAATTGAATTGAACCATTTACATAATTCAAAAAGCTCATGGTGGGAAGTATTAAAAAATATTGTCAACTTCAATATTATAAACGGTCGAAATTATAATCTGTAAACAATCAAAATTTAAGCTCCTTTTACTTTTTATTATATAAAAGTACAATAAAAAATGATAATATGGACTAAAATTTTAATGCTTGACAATTTGAAAAAGGCTAAAAATAATAAATGTTTGTTTCTCAAGTATCCCATAAGGAGACCTTCGGAAGAGTATTAAAATGGCAATATCAGGCCAGTAAGGTGTGAGCTACTCGATGAAGATCCATATCCTAACTATAACTTGATAGACACATTTAGAATACCCACTGCAACGTCGTCCGATTAGCCATAGCGACATGAAGTGACGTTAATGTATAACCGATAAATAAATTAAAAGTAAACAAAAACACTTAATTGTGACAATAACATTACCCCTATCATTACTTCTCCTTTGCTGTACATCGCTTATTGTTTCCTTAAACACCTAAGTAAAAGTATTGGAACCGATATTGAACGAATACCTAAAAAGTCTATTACTAACAGCAGAAAGGAGACTAGTCTGGCTTTTAAGATTTTTGTTTTTACAATTTTTAACTTTTACCAGAGACAGGAGGCATCGGTTTACTACGATAGAACACTCATCCGAAAGCACAGCCTTAACAATATACAGCCTTAACAGCCTTCAATATTTTGTTTACTGGAGGTAAGGAACTGATTGAAGACAAGATCCCTTTCATTTGCTTTGTAAAATTTAGAAAATTGGACTAGTTGGGATTCCGCAATTAGCGATTCAATTACCATTAAGTAAGAATAAAACGAAATAAAATTTCAAGAATTCTTTCGTCTGATCTCAGGGCAGATGTTAGTAGATGGCTGCTTTTGCGGTATTCTCGTGAAGAGGACATGGATATAACTAAGAATCGACAATGGTCTTTCTGTTAAAGCTACATTTCTCCTGCACCTATATCACTGTAATAAACAGATAACAGTGGGGAAAACCCCTTTCAAAACTCAGCTGTGCCGAAATTCCATCTTTGAAAGGAAAACTACCATGAAGGGTATTAGATATTGTGGTCAGCTATTAGCTTCTGACAGAGAAGGAAGGCCCTTTGAGTGAAGAAAAAGAGTTGGTGGAGCGAGCAATATGTGAACGCCCTCTGTCTGCTTTCTAGGCCAGCCATTTTAATCTCATAACTCGACTCCCCGACCAACCAGAGTGTGAAATCCGAAATTTCATTTCCCAGCCTCTCCAACCTTTTCACTCGTTGGAGACTTATAACCCAATTATGCCAACCCCATCCAGTTCTCATATCTTTGTTTTAATCGTCAAAACATTTCTCATTTATTTTACATAGCGAATATATTGTACGGTTGAATACCCATTATATACCCAGTTTACCCAATATATATTTTTTATTACTACATTCATTAGTTACTATTAATGGGCTATTCTATCATAAAATCATGAAATTTTTGTATTGTGACAGAGTACGAATATTTTGTAGAAAAAAATTGATTAACAAGACTTAACATCCGAAACTATCCAGTACATAAGATCTGCCCTGGGGATATCTTTTCTCTTCAAAATAAAAATATTTAATAAATTGTATTATAATTAAATAGAATTATAATAGAAATTATTAAAATTATAATAGAAACTATTATATCATAAAATCATGAAATTTTACTATTTCTATTGTGAATGAGAACGAAAATTCAGTAAAGAAAAAAAAGTAGCTTTGCAGGAAGTGCACTTTACATCCGAAACTGCCCAGTACTTAAATTGCTTTTAATAATAATAATAAATTTTAATAGGAAATAATGAATAGTAATAATTGTGAGAGTGAATAAAATTGTGTACATCAGGCTTATTTAAGAGTATTAATTATGATAATTTCCACAATAATTACTGAACATAAATGTACTCGTAATTTAATTACATAAGCAATAAAAGTCCCGGCACTAGAGACGGAAGTTTTTTATCCTCAGAAATGTACTGAATGTATTTTCATATCTATTATAGTTATACTATTTCGAGAGTCGTTAGTACAGTAGACGTACACAAAGGTTGAAACTTCATGAAGTATTCGCAAGAATTAGGCGCACAAATGAAAATAAAGTCTTCTATACTGAATATATAAATTTACGTTTATATAAGGTTCTAAACACAGATGTATTCAGCAAAGATAATAAAAAACTAACAAACCGATATCATGATTAGTGTATAATTATGACATTATACATGATATAACATAATGTAATATTATGGTTAGATATGTTAGTGGATTCTGGAACTTGGGAAGAATAGTGTTAAAATATAGAATCATGGAAAAGTTCACGGGAATTTACATAACCATTTAAGCTAATTTGCACATCTTTCGAGCAAAAATTACCATTACATAAAGAAAATGCAAAAAAATAACATTTATTTCACTGCCTAAACTGAAATAATATTTTTCAATGTTATTGTGTAATAATATTGAAGGAATCTCAACAAATAATTTGAGCTATCGATCATGAAAATCGATTGAACCGTTCGTTACATAGCCACAAACGACAAGGATAAGCTTATTACTCTCCAAAGCCGGCTAAAAATAATAGCCTGTTAAGGCTTGAAAATTGTATTTTTTTTTACAGTTACTATCAGCGGACGTGAATATTTTTTTTACGCCAGCAAAAATTATTTGAAAAAACAAAAACAGACGAATGGTACTGGTGATATTTACAAACACTCAATCCTTTAGAATAAAAGTGAAATAAAATAGATCTACATTGAAAAATATTAACTTGTTAAAAAAAAAGGAAACATCATTGAATGTAGAGTTAAATAAAACTCTAAAAGATTTAAGTCAATTTTCATTACTAAAAACAATCTTAGGATTTAAACCCAACCAACAAAGAAAATCGCAACAGGGAAAAAAGTTTATCAAAAAGGGGAAACATTTTATCAAAAAAGGGATAATAGATACAAAAGGTAGGAAAATCTACATTTCATGAAAGAATATTATAACCGCTTCCTCAATCCCCATTCTGAAAAAGCTTTAGCTAGCTGATCTAAATGTATTTATCCTTATACATTATTTTGATGCAAAAATGAGGAAAATGATGTTATGATGCCATGTGTAGAACAAGGACCGAGTGGTAGGTAAACCATGTATTTTCTAGTTTATAATAATGTAAATAAATAGGGGGAGAAATAAAGATGTAATGTAAGTAAATATCTCCAAGGCCGTCAAAGATTTTTCGAAATACCACCGGAAATAAAAAAAAATTGAACACAATAATATAATTATGCAACTGTCCATTCACTTCTAGCATTGACCAATTGATTGATTTTTTTTTTTGAACAATGAAGTATTTCCACAGAACTGAGGATAGAAAAGAAGTAATTTAATCTAAACATACAATAGAGATATATTCAGAATTGTTCCAATTAATTGCCAATTTTCAAACCAGAGTGATTTCCTTCTTGTACTCTACTCAATGTAACTGCAAGACGCAAGAATAGCTGGAGATTTAAAGTTTTGGGGGTCTGCAATAAAAACGAAGTTCTGGTAGAAATATAGGCAAGCTTGAAGGAAGAGTAATATGTGTTATTTCGCAGTGGAAAAAACGCATCAAGTTTGTGCTAAATTTCCAGATACCTGAGCATTAAATTAACAAAACTATTCTGTATTCTACTGTTCGTTTCATTTGTAATACCTGGATGCTTACTCCGAATGAAAAGAAACATAAAGAATTTATTTTTATTAGTTATTAGCCAATTCATATTGTTTGTTTTAATGATTTAAACCTACGGATTTAAACAGCGGGGGACAGATACATTTTCGAATATTAGCCAAAGCCGGACTAACAATAGTTGTATATTGGCTGTTGAAGTCCACTCCAATGTAGCCCTGCAGCAGATATATGAGAGTACCAAGGTATTTCAGAGACCCCAGCTCTGGCCTTTCCCAACCACCACAACGGTATTGGTGGAGATTCAGAGGTGATACGGTTGAGAACCCAATCGGCTTCCAGTAGAGGTCAGATTCGCGTCGTCCTACAACGCTTAGCGAGAGTACCATGAATTTCTCAATAGGGTGTTCTAACAGATTGCAAAACATATTGTGCTTCTACCAAAGATGTTATTGGATCGGAAGACTTCAAATATTAAAGGAGTAATAGTAAGTAAAGGCTTATAATAGCGTGATCATGTGGATCTAGTACTGGACCGAGGCTACAATGTTAACCATTCCGGGCCAAGAAGAAAACGATTTTTCCCGATCCCATTTAAAAAAGATAGTATCCAACAATCCCGAATGCCTTGTCTACAACGATATCTGCCTCTGAAGACGTCCGAATCCGGAAAGAATATCGTCTATGATCCAGATCCAACTCAGAGCTTCTTTTATAAAGGAGTTGGAATTGTTGCAAGAATATTAGAACAGTATTCCAGGCTAAACTTCTTGTGCTTTGCTGACTATATTCAGAAACTAGCTTCTAGAATATCTGAAAGGTTAGTAGATGTCCAGTTTGTAGTCTTGTTGCTAACTAGCAGATCCTTAAGAAATTCCATGCGAGGTCTGAGAGAGAGCTAAATTGGTTCTAGTAGAGCTGAGATTTCCATCCTTTTTGCAGAAGGGTTGGAGATAGCAATAGCTGCGTTCTTTAAGTTCTTCTCATTTAACTCTTTTTTGTTATATTTCGTAATTTAATAAAAGTGAGCAAAAACTCAAAAAGAGGTACAAATTAGTTATTTGTGGGGCATCTTTGAGCAAGGTTGCTGCCTCTATATGATGAATTGTTTGGTTGATGTGAGATGTGTTGCATTTCTTTCACTTCTTCTTATATGTAATTTTCTTTTGATGTGTGTGTAGATGACGGAATAGGCGAAACATCGAATATTTGTTTGTTTTTTTCCAGTATTTTAGAGAGTTAAAGCTTTGCTATGGGGTTTTTCCTACTGCATCCTGTTGATTTATTTATTGTATTTTTTATCTTCGTATAAATAGCTCTAAATAAATAAATTTTACGATGATTCCTAGGTTACCTGTAGATCTATGTCTGTCAGAAAGGTTCATAGGTCCTATAACAGTGAAGAATAAATAAATCAATCTATTTTTCCGTTAAGAAGAACTTAGTAATTATGCGAATAATTTCACCTGTTATTATAAAATAAAGAACCTAAACGAAACAAATATTTCCAAAAAGAACGTTACAAGAGTTTTGATACAAACAAAAAAGTGAGACGTAGGTGACCATTAGAGCCGGCCGGGGTAGTAATCCCGAGGGAGGGCTAACACCGGCTAACAGGGACTCTAATCCTAATCCCCAGCCTACTCCCTGCCTCCTACCTCCTGGTCAGCGACAAAAGAGCTTCACTCCTCCCTGCTTTACAAGATTCAGTCCCTCGACTTATCCGATCAGTGAGATATTAGCTCACTTACAGCCTTGCCTACACTTCGGCTTTGAAACCCACCGCCAAATCACATCCTTCAACACTGATTTAATAAGAAAAAATTAAGGAGTTAGAGAAATACTTTGTATTTTACAATAGTGTTCTTTAATGATATCGACACTTAGGACTACAAGTTGACAAACGTTTAACTTTGAATATGATGAGGAGAGGGGAGAAAATACCCAATGAGAAAGCAGAAAAAACAAAAAGGGGCCACGGCCACAAAAAAAAAAATTGAAGAATAAAAAATTGTAAAAATATTCAGATTAAAACTGCGTAAAGGAATTCCCACAAATCCCGTCAAATCACCTTTACCCTTCAACAAAATTGTATTTGTCACGGTTTTTATTATGGTCCTAGATTCCACATGATCTATCTCTGGCTGCTAACTGACTAAATAAAAGCATTGCCTGCATCTGGATTTGAACCAGGATTTTCGTAATGGCAACTCAGTGCTCTACCACTGAGATACTCCCCCCCCCAACCTCCCAATTTTGTTTATTTACATCAAACAAAGACATAATACATTACAAAAATTATAATGAAAAATTAGAATATTTAATCAAACGGAACAAATCAACACACTTTCATTTGTCCAGGAGTGTATTTTCTACATTCCAGAACATTTTCCTTTGACATATACGAGTACCTTTGTTTTACAAGAGATTTTAATAGCTCTGTGTTCACCAATGTGAACTTAAGCAGTAGAGCTTTCGACCTTCAAAAAGCAATCAAATTGCTCTCGTACACTTTACTTACAATGCAAAATCCTTCGAAAAATTCTCAATATTCCTCGCTTTGTTACGAATAGAGTCGGCCATAATGACCTTAATATCCCATTTGTTGCTGATATGGACCGAACACAATATCAATCCTATCAATCATTGCAAAATTCATTCCCACTCAAGGCCACTAGTTTCAAACCTAGATACCTCTTTAACTCCCGATAATCCTCCAATGGGTCTGAAAAAAAGATAGCCTCATGACCTTTAAGTTGAATTTTTAATTTGTGTATTACTAGTGGGTGGGAGCGGAGTGGCTCAGTGGTTGAGTGCTGAGTTCCCATGCGGGAAATCCTGGTTCAAATCCCGCTGCGGGCAGTTACTTTTATTTAGTCTGTTTGCAGCCGGAGATGGATCAAATAGGATCTAGGATCCTCCTGGGGCTCACCCAGCCTCTATAAAATATTATACAAATAGGGTACCCATAAAAGGGGGGAAAACCTGGCGGTTGAGCGTGACCTAGGACAAGTCACCTCCTTGCAGAACCGTTGTCCATGAAACAGTACAGTCTCAACCATGTACTGAACCCCCAGACTCGCTCACGGGTCGTAGTGGTACAGGAAAAAAATAAAATATTACTAGTGGGTAGTTTCTATAAGTGTCTTCATCCCATACCGTTACGTATCATTCATTCCATAATGTTCCCTTAATGTATTATTGTAAAAAAGTGGTAAATTAAAAAAAAATCACAATTATGAAGTAAAAGGAGCAAGTATTCTCAGTCAGATTAACACAAAACTGTTCTACATATCTTCGGTGGCATCTTAGTTAAATCATAAGATTTATTATAAAATAACCAAAGGCTTCCAAGGTCAGCCAAGGTCGTAATTACTCGTACAATTAGATCTGACACGAGATCAGTAGAGACAGCTTGTTTCTTTAAAAAAACAACAATAATTACTTTAAACATGCTATTCTTTATCCCTTGCTAAACTTAATCGCCTTATTACAAACCCACTACACAACCCTCAAACACCTTCTTTTTATATATCGTATGCAAATCATATCATATCATATATATTTCCAATAACAGGCACATTCAATTTATTCATTAATTAATAAAAAGAGGATTAAACGGTCAACATTAAGCAGAAAGGAACCGACCACTATTGCGTATCTGTGGTTCAGAATTACTCAAAATAGGCGTTTAAGAAGCCTTGAAGCTATGAAGTTCATATTTTTTTTTTAAATGTAATTTTTCGGTTCGTTTGTTGGTATTTAAAGCTGTAAAACCCTTAGTACATCAACGCCTATGGTTTGCTTCACACAATGTTGGTAATTATTGTAAATAAGTAAAACAGACACACAAACTCATTCCTACAAACACATAATCGAACTAGACCATGGAGAAAATTTAGATCTAATTTGGGATGCTATAATTCTATTTTCAATATATTCAAAACGTTTATTTTGTATAAAGAAACGTAAAATAAGTTCTTTCCTGCTGAACTACTAAGCAATACTCAAACTCAAAACTACATCTTTTGCATTATATCTTAGTTTGATCAAAACTCTTGCATGAATATTTTATGGGTTATAATATAACATGACGTCCAGTGGTGAATTATAATTTTATAACATCGTTGAAACAAGTTGCTTCATCTGTAGCGCATATTAATGTTGGTGACTTTGTTTTTGAATTCTCATCAAACTCACGGCAGCATCCTTTGGTTTTTAGCGATAACTGTTAAAAAAAATAACAAGTTTTTAATGAAAACGAAATAATAAAAAGAGAGGTACATTTTATGCATTTACAACAATTACTGCCAGTCTGTTGACATTATAAGGTATAGGAAAGGTAGATTCCAAACAAATCAAATTATTTTAGTAATAAAAATGAGGTGGTAATTCTCAACTTCATCTTCAGCACCCGAGGAATCATGTCCTTGATAAAGAGACTCTTTGTTTTTTTAATCTTTAATATATCATTTTTTTTCAATCACTGTATAAAATGTCGATCACTTGTTTCTGTTAATAATTCGTGAAATAATAAATAGGCCCTTTCGTTTTGAGCCATCGCATGTTTCATGTTTCTCAAACCATCAGAATGCAAAGCTATTATCAGTTTGATGGACCCCCTCAACATTCACTCCTGGGGCCAATCAACATTTAGATGAAAAATTTTCAGGCCGTTGGGTTGGCCTCAATGGCCCCATAGTAGTCCTACAATGTTTTTAACCTCACAGTACAATGCTATGCATAAATCAGAACCAACTAATTAATTTAAAATCATATAATTAAACTTATCCCAATTCGAGTATAGTCGACCAGACCTTAGATGCAATAACATCATTCTATGCCCAAGGTCTCGGGTTCGAAGCAAGGCAAGTGGACCTAGAATTTTTTTGAAAAGGGGTTAAAAATTTCTTGGTAATGCCGCCCTTCGAAAGGGACGTAATCGGAAGCTTGTAAAGAGTTAGATGCTCGTTAAAGACCCCTTTATTCAGGAATCCCAGTGTAGCGTTGTCCGTGACATGAGTAAATAACAGTTTTAAGAAATTGGTCGAGGTGTGTGGTCACAAAGAATGAACTAATAAGTTATTTTCATTGTGAAATGACGTTTCAATCATCATCAGGGCGTATTGACATAAAATAACGAACTTGATATATATATTATTGGTGTGTTTGAGTTTGAAGGCGTAAAACCCAAAAGTCATCAACCCTTGTGGTATGCTATATAATTTTTTTTGTCTACTTATAAAAAGAAGACGAATACATATATATAACGTAAATACAAAACAAGATAATACTGTTTTCCATTAACTATTGTAATCACATATGCGTTTGTAAATAAATTCAAAGATGATTCCTAGAATGAAAGGTTGAAATGCAACAAAATAATGTATAGGATATTAAAAAGACAGAAACAAATACTTCAGATTAATGTATACTTAATAATAATTATATCATGCTGTCATGAATCAGGATGAAACTACGAATAATTACATTATGTAGGAAGTATTTCATTAAACATATTTACAAGGAAGGGCAATAAAAATCCTCATATTCCATAGAATATTTTATATCAAGTTGTTAATAAAAGAAAAAAAAATAAGAAGTAAAATCCATTTATAAAACATTAAATTTCAAACTCTGCAAGAGGGAGGCCTCTCATATATTAATCTCACTGAATAGAAACCGTCTGAATAAAAGAGCCGTTATGAAATATTAAGCGCATAAATTTAATCAACCATTCGGTCTTCCAAACAGCGAATAAGGATCAGCCTTAAATAACAACCATATAAGGATTAAAATTTTAATGAAACAAAATTTATGGAGCAAGAACAACACAATTGTAATATTAAATTATAAAGTTAAATGATTAGTTGATTGATATATTCCATTTATTTATTCATCGAAATACTACAGACATATTATGGTGGTTAAGAAGGAATATCTGATTGAAGTAGTTAAATGAGAGTTCCTAAAAATAATAGATCATAGAAAATAATTAGCGATTTTAAAGTGACACTAGGATGAAAACTGTTTTATTAATTAAACCAAAGGTTTTTTAATCAGCTACATACTGTCTTAATTTCCTTTCACTAAATTTTTATATCCACTGATGGAAATTTTAGGATGAAAGAATGAAAATAATGATTTTTTTTTTAAATACTTAAATGAATATGACTCTCGAAATAAAACGAACTTCATTAACTTTTTTTAACTGCCAGAAAAGTCGGCAAATGCTTAACAGAAGTAGTAAATATGTTTAAACAATAACTATAGTTGTAAATCCTTTTTTCAGATGATGACAACAAAATGAAGATGTATGTTAAAATCTGACTATTAAGGATTACTTAATATAATATTAACTAAAGACATAATATCAATAATGAATTGTATCATAAAATATTTCGATAAACTACAAAATGGCTCGATAAGGCATTATATAAGTCTAATCGGCCTAATAACGCAAATACAAAAAATGTCCTACAGTAAAAACAGATTGAATTATTTAATATATTGCTATCATTCACCAGAATCGTAGCATTAATAATCGGTATGTACAATTAGGTAGGTTCATATAATATTTACGACTTCAATAAATAACGCCATATCAATAGTGCGTATATATTTTGATGAACTTCAAAGTGGCGTTAAGAAGGTATCATAGAGGTCTAATAACTATAAATAATTTCCTAAAATAAATACTGATTATATTATTAATAAAATAACTATCATTCATCAACACATTAACATTAATAAGTGGAATGCAGAATTAAGGTATTAGAAATACGTGCTTATTATATTCAAATAAGCACTTCTTTCTTTTAAAATGTCAAATGTTTTGAGTGTTTTACTATCAATTACTAGGAGAAATATAACAGTCAGTAATATTTTATTTAAAGAAAAAAATGGTACGGTTGGAGGTCAAAGAATTAATTCCTTAAACAGCGATAAACTATTTATTGGGACTGACGTTTCGATTTTATTGTAGGTCTTCTTCAGGGTTGTATAGACAAGATAAAAATATATTTAAAAATGAAACTATTGCAGTAAAACATATACGAAAGTGGATATAATTTAAATGATAAAAAGATAACAGTTATATTTTAAATTTTGAATTCATCATTATGTATGCCATTGTTTTAGTTCAAATATTCTACCATAATTTTATTTAATATTTAAATTATGGTTACTAGTATACTGGTTTAGTTTTATTCTTATATATTTTTTGTGTTTTCTCTATCCAGTTATTGCATTTTCAAGTATTTTTGTTACTTGTCTGTAGAAACAGTTTCTAATATATAGTTTATCACTATTTTAGGAATTGATTATTTGGCCTTCACTCAGACAATTTCTACCTCATTCTATTTACCATCATTTATATCGATTATTTAATCACGAATAAGTTTCTTGAATTAATTTTAACATAACATTGTTCAAACGGGAGCATAGATAAAATAATATAATTAATTTGTGTTGAATATAGCATTACCAACACTTATTTTAAAAAATATATAAATTATTAACAGTTGGTTTAAAGTGCGCCATTATTGTAACAGCAGCTGGTGAAAAGCATCTCCGCAGAAATATGTTCACCAGCTGGGCTGTTCCAGAATGTTGCAATGGCAGGAACTCATCCCATTATGAGAGAAATGGAAAGAATGGGGCCTATTTTGGTGCAAACCTTGAAGCGGGATGGCTTCTAGTGTGTTAATACTCGTACCAGGCCTAGTGAATTACTGATGCTTCTATATTTTTTTTTTAAGTCACAAGAAAATGAAATCGTCAAAAAATATTCATGACCACTTTTTTTATCTTCAACAAAGAATTAAAAACATTAAAGCCATTACACACATTAAAAACATTAAATAAATGTCATACCAGGTAAACTGATTGAATGTTTATGACTAAAGCTCATCTACTACAATATTTTAACGACATAATAAGAATAATAATTAATACTATATAACGATGCTAAAATTTGTATTATATTAGCCAAGTACAATATAAGTGTATTAGGTGTAATTAATAATTAAACTTTAAAAGAACTTTTTATATTAAACGTTATTATTCCACATTGAAAAACTTTATTATTACTCCAGCTTCTATAAAATAGGTAACTGTCATATTCCTAAACTATATAACCGACACTTGTAACCATGATAACCACTGAAAAGTTTCTTGATTGGTTTTCTTCACCTATTTATAACCTTATGATAAAATTATTATCAATTTAATATACAGTTCAAAATACCTACTGTTCTTTTTATTTCATTATAGTACCCTTAATCGGGGGGGGGGGGGGGGAGTGGCGGTTGAGTGTGATGATATAGGAGAAATCAGCTCCTAACACAACCGTTGTCCTAGAAGATACGTCTCTAAAGAAAAATCTTTACAATGTACTGAACCAATGTAGTGGTACAGCTTTATATATATATATATATATATATATATATATATATATATATATATATATATGACTATATATGTATATATGACTATATATATATATATATGACTGTCATGTTTTGCCTTGAAAAGTAAATAATAATAGCACTATTGGGAAATCTCTCCCTAATATTACAATTAAAAACGTAGAGATAAAATTATGTCTGGGGTAAAATAAAATCTTCAAAACATTACCTCCATGTATTCAGTCGCAAAAGATCCCATAAAATAATTTATAAAAACGCAAATTAAATAATTTGTGATCGTCTATGACTAAATTAAGATGAAAAGAATAGATATTATTTTATATTTAAAAAAAAAGTAGTCAATCTAAAGTTATTTCATTTAGTTAATCATACTTGTCATATATTTTTCTTTTTATTCCAATCAGAGTTTGAACGATTGCGAATTGGGATCCTATATTCTTATCGCAAAAGATACTAACAAGATTGAAACATACACATGCTTCATGAATTCTCATCTCGGAACGCAAACGGAATGGAATGAAACCTAAGATTGCTGGAACGAATCTACGGTATCATGGACGATCGTAGCCGATTGAGGGACCTGTTTCTAAAATCATTCCATAAGGCATAAGAAGATATTTATTTTTTAGTTATCAAGGAATGGAAATCATTAATAAGAATTTAATCCATTTCGGAATGAACCATTTTATTTGCCCAAAAAAACATGAACACGCGTGGATCCAGTACACCTGGCGTTTGTAAACGAAACCAGACCGAAATCCTTATTAGCTTGTACAAAGATGGGCCCTGCTCATGTTTTGATGAAAGCGGTAAAAGGGAGAAAAGGGGCCGGAATTTCGGTAATTACAGGAAGGACATTCTTCTACCACGTGCTGAACATTATGGGTCATTGATACCGAAAAGTACCCGAATTCCGGTAATAATTTCAGAAATCTGGGTTAATTAATAGGAAAAAACTATTAAGCTATCATCAATGCGACTTTGAAATAAAATTAAGAACGAAAAGAAATTCGAGTATGATTATAAACTTATCGCTCCTTTAAAAGAACAATGTCATAACTCCAAAAAAACTAATTTTTAAATTGAGGTATTTGAATGTTTTATGTCTCGTCAAAATTAAACCACATGAGTTAGAAAAATAAAAAGTTTGGCATTGGTAAAGCAAAGCAATCCTATTGGAATGATTGTATTGAAATTCTTTTATTAATAAAAAAAAAAATGGACGGAAAAGATTTTGGGTATCGGGATATATTGACTTTAAAAAACCCGAATAAATATAAATAGAAAATTTTAAAAAGCTTGAAACTTTTTTTAGTTGAACTTAGGTCATTATTCGTCTGAATTGAAAAACTTCAATACAAGCTTGTCTTAAATACTATAAGCTTGGCTCAATACTGACACTTTATCAGCAATGTCCTTGTTCTTTTGAAGGAGCTATATGCAATATGTGTAGTAATGAGGTTTTATTAAATAAATTGAATTTGGCTTCCGGTAATGTGATAAGATTAATCGGTTGATACGATTTTCCGATTGCTTGCATTTATAATAAAAATACAACGAAACTTTTCCGACTTTTCATTCGCTTTCCCTCTTACATCTCTTTGGCGGATACATTATTGTTGAGGTTCAAATGCTTTCATTAATATATATATGATACAGTTAATGATTGACTGCATTATTATGTTTCGATATATATCTAATATATAAAATTGTCGTGTCACAGTGTTTGTAACAAAACTCCTTCGAAACGACTTGAACGATTCTTATGAAATTTTGTGTGTATATTCAGTAGGTCTGAGAATAGGATGTGAACTATTTTTCATACCCCTAAGTGATATGTGTCGGCCATTATTATTGATTATGCGTCGATCGTAGCAGAGACGCTTGATGATGATGCATTTTTGATATGTTGTACGTGCATGTCTGAGTAGTGTAAAGTCAAGTTCGCAACCGAAAAAACGGACGGGAAAAGTTTTGGTGAGGCCACATTTGTGCGGCGAAATTTTCGGAGTTATTCCAGCTGTTGGCCTGTATCATGTATTCATTCATTGACTTTCCTTAAAATTCAAATTTTAACGTAATATTTTTTTTAAATGTTACAACAGCCACAGCAACGCATGGCCGAGTCAGTTAGTAATATATATACTTCTATTCTATATAAATATACACACCGTAGTAGTAGCTTAGAAAAAATGGCGGCATCAAGGATCAATTATCAATATTAGGTATTTTCTTAAAATTCCACTTTCAGTATGAACATCATAGTTCTTTTTTTCTATCTTCTCTATATTTTTACTATTCTAATCTAAGATATTTTAACATTAATTAAACAATTACTTTTATTGATAAAGCGTTCTCTTATTTTTTGTTTCTTTAAACTGAGCTAATCAGTTAGATTGGATCTTATCAGTTTTCTTCTTAGACTATTTTCATTATATTCAATAGTCGCTATCTAGAATTAGTTATAATCGTATCTACTTATCACACCGTACAGTACTGGTAATAGTTTTCACCGCCACAAGCAATCATAAGTCAGATAGTTATAAAGATATCAAACAATTGTACAAATAAAACAAGAACGGATCAATATTATCGAAAGATAGCGCATAGAAAGAATATAAATAAACCGAATAAAGAATAGTCCAAAAAGTTGTATTACTAAGGGAAAACTGATAAAGTGTAGGGCGAAGCGGACCTGTGGCCTAGATGCCTCGAGCGAGGAGCAACGAATCAATAGAAGCATAAATCAACAAGTTCCCTTATATAGCAACTTTATATCCTTCTCACAGATTTGAAATAAATTCAATCCTAGTCTGCAAGACCCTCTGTACTCGAACAATAACCATTTTTATTTCCTGTATTAACATACCACTAAAAACCGAAACATGATTATAACCATAAAAACGAGTCATTTGATCGAAATTGACTTTATTTTAAATAGCAAGCATAACAAAATTCATCACGAACTTCATAAATATCGCAGTAAACCAAAGGGAACACTAAAAACTGAAATGTTGGAATCGAGAAATATTGATAGTTTAGTTTAAAAGTTTTAAATCATACACCCTTCCCTTTTCAAAAATGTTTTTTTTCTAATTATTAATATAGGTGCACCCTATTTTCAATAAGCAAAAAATTAATCCACATCATCGCTTCAGCGGTAGATCAATGAACAGTTTGCCTAAACCGGGTCGAAATTCGATTATTTGAAAAAAAGGTAGAATGTAAGAAGGATAAAATATGTAAATATAGATGTCTCCAACTGAATGTTTTTATGGCATTGGAGAAATATAGGATTAAATAAAGTGGAATTCATGTAAACATTCTTATTTTTTAAGCATTCCTCAAGCATTGACAACAGATTTTCATTTCGCACAAACAGCAGCTCAAAATGGGCAATACTGCATGAATATGAGAAATGATAAGAAGACGACCCGATCAGTATATCACTAACCATCAGCGATTTTTTTATAATCTGTTAGTGCCTGGATTAGACCTTAACATAGGTAATATATTAATAGGCAAACGGTTTTATTATTGACAACTTCGTCCCTAAAAATAGTGGTGAAATAGATTAAGATTTTGTAGTAGATATGTTTACAATGTTTCATGCATTTTTATATATGTAGAAGCTAAATCGCCGTTTCATTCAGACATTACCACAATCAATTCCTAAATGTGTTTACCTATTTTGAAACCTATTTTAATTACTATTTTTCATATTTTTTAATTTGGATCTAATGCTTATTGCAATAGTCAGAAAATCGTTTCGTTCAAAGGAAATTTTTAAAAGTTTTCTTTAAGTCTAAAACTTACATCGATGTATTGCATCCCTCAAAGAAAGAAGGGTCAAGACCAAATTTATATTTAAGTTTGCTATATAAATTTATATATACTGCTTGTGCGAAATTTATATAATTTGCGAATATATAAAAAAAAAATCGAGGATTCCGTTACGTACATACATACAGGCGAAGCTAATCAAAGCGTGTTAATAAAAATAACAGAGGAAAATTTATTTAACTTTTAATAAAAGGAAGTGCCGTCACTAAAATAGTATAGTACCGCTTTCCAAGAATGGAATGAAAATGACTAAATTAAAAAAACAAAAAACAGTAATTTAAAATTAAATTAAAAAACTACCTTTCGGATCGGAACATATACTGATTAATGTTGTTAAAACGATTCAGTAAGGAAAAAAATATTGACTTATATTAATCAGAGATAGAATTATCCGTTGGGATTATTCTTGTTTTTACAGCGGGCGAGGATAGGAACAGAGGCTGAAGCGATAAATTTGGGTGAGTAGGGTCGCTGTGATTTAGCATCGCTCGGCTGGGAGAGCCAACAATAAGCAGGAGTGGGTTCGCTATCACTGCAAGCTACCACCAGCCCAAAGTCATCTCCTAGTGTAGGGGGCATTATGTTACTGAATAATAGCCTCCATTGTTTTTAGCAACATTTAAGGACAAACTTTGTTTTTATATTATGAAGATAGATAGAATTCAGGTATCCCCAGGACATACAGCAAAAAAAAATCACGTGAAAGAAAAGAAAGTTCAGCACACCTCACATTTACAGTCCAAACAGTCTCTTCAATTAGAGGCTCCAAAGAATGTTGCTCCGAGACGCTCCATAGACAACTAAACCACTTGCTTATACATCAGTTTAGTAGTAAGTGGAGCGTCTTGGAGCAAGATCTGTTTGGACGGTTGGGGAGGTGTGCTGAACTTGAGCTGTGATTTTCTTTACTTGAAAGTCGTTTGTACGTGAATTAGCGAAACAATGACTAGTTGGTTTTTCCAGTAGTTTAGAGACTTTGTTTTGGGGATTTTTCTTATTGCATCCTATTTATAATTTATGCCTCTTTTTGAGTTTTTGCTGACTTATACTTAATTTATCCTTAAGAAAAATTGATATGATTAAGGTATTATTAAGCAATACATTTGCAGAAGCTAAAGAAAGGGCTAAGAAAGAGTAGTGGAAGATAAATTATGAAACCTGATTAACAACCATAAATCGAACCCTATGGGATCTGGAGGCTCTCCCAGCCTGAGAGTGAGTTCGACCAAATAACCTCCCCGCACAGGCATTGGCTTGGAAACAGTGTAGTTCTCACCATTTAGTGAACCGAAGACCCTTGCCTAGCTTTAGTGTAATAATGTTTAGAATTTATTTGTATAAAAATATTACAATATATAAGATTATATTTATCACAATTAAACAAAAATAATTAATTTTTGTAAAATGTAAACAACATGATTAAGCTTTATTAACCACTAAATCAGTAGATAAATAAATATTTAATTTATATGTATACTACGAAAAACAAGAAAATAAAATCTTGAAGCATTTAAAATAATTCCTGTAATGAAGCGAATCGATGAAATCATGACTGGATGCAGCCCAATCAGATGAAGTATTGACTCAACAGCGCGATGCAGCGTTCTTGTAACATGAGATTTACGAGGAATATCGGTCCGACAAATGTTTCACGAAGTAATGGCTAATCATAATTGTGTGAAGAAGACTTTCCCATGAATTGAAAGATATAAAGTCAATATTTCATTAATAAATTATAAATTAAGATGATAACCAATATCGATTACGTTGGATAAAAAATAGGGATGGCGTTTAGGAAAATTTATTAGCTTCCCTAAAACCAGCCCGTGGTGAATCATGTCCCGCCTATCAATATATATACCCACTAAACCTAATTGGTAATTTTCAGAATGATAAAATGCTCTCAAATCCTTTTTTTAACTTCATAAACTCTTATCTTAAATGTTTTTGTTAAAATTATTTTTAATCTCACACTGCGTGAGTGATGAACAGGGTTGACTATGATGATAAAATTGTCATTATTTTTAATTTAAAACTTGGACTCGTTCTTATCATAGAATAAAAGTAGTTTTTTATCAGCACGATTTCTTATATAAACTGGAAATTTTATTTTGAAAAATTTATTAAGTTAAATTTTAATCCAAACATATATAAAAAATTTTATATGCCGAAGCTAAATAACATGCGTAATGAAGATACTAAAATAATATTATTAGTTCTCGTTGACTTTGAAGAACAGTTTTTTAACTTTAAAGAGACCTTTGTGAGCTAAATGACATATATTTTAGATATATTAATTAAAACTTGTTATTTTAAAAGGTAGCAATCGGTTAAATATTAATAATTACATTAAAAGCCGCTTAATATAGCCGATAACTTCTTACTAAAAAATTAGATATGGAATCATTTATTTTAATTTTTGTATAAAAAAAATGAATAACAAAAAAATTGATGAAATGAGAAATAACAATTATAAGACTGTAACATCACTAAAATCCTCTTTTTCTCCTCTTTCCAACTCTCTGTAACTTGGAAATTACATGAGAAGATTAAACAGACCTTATAGATCTGCTCAGATCCTTTTATCGGTTATTCAAAATTTATTAATCCTCCAAATTAAAGATAGAATAATAATATTTCTGGATGCGATAATGCGCAGATGCTAATATAACATACAAAATAACAATAATAAGATGCTCTTAAAAAATTGAATTGCACACAATAATCAAGGAAAATTATATAAAATTAAATATAGAATGAGTAGATCGTATGTGTAAGAAATTACTTATTATTATATTTTTTTTTTTATTCTTGTGTGTTTCTTGTTTACTTCATCACGTACTTTCTTGAATCATTTGTCATTTTTATTTTACTTATTCGTTCCCACTATGTTAAACGTTATTCACGCTATTTTATAAGTGTGCAATTGCGCATTCAATTAATTATGAATTCAATGATCTAAAAATTCTGCTAAATACTCAGGATACATTAAACTCAGACCTTAACCGGTTTTAATGAAACATATTTTTAATCTATACTTACTTATTCCTTACATCGCAATTATGGAGAAAAATGAAAAAGGAAAAAATAGGATATAAAGAATATACTGTTATAGGGAAAGATTTGAATAATTCTTAACGCACGACAGGAAGGAAATCGATTATGTCAAGAATAACTAAACCGAGCGTATAAACAGCGAATCATATATCGCCTTCGACAGATATTAAATGCTGGAAGCGCATAAAATAAATGCTGAAAAAAAAAGAGAAAAAAGATGGGTCTAAGAAAGCGGAGGAGCGAAAGAGAGGCTAACTTATTCATGGCGGATGGGTATAGGGTAGCGAAATAAATGAAGGGAGGGGGAGTGGAAATTTCCATCACGTTGCAAACTCAATATCGAATAGGGGTAGATATCTTTGAACCTTGGCCTCAGCGGATTTATCCTCCTCTGCCTAGCCTGGATTACGGCGGTGCCGGCTCAGCAAATACTTGAGCCGCTCTATCCCGAGGCTCTGTTCTTGTAGACTCGAGTGTTTAGCCTGTTAGACTCCGGTCGGCGGGGAAATGAAACCGTGTAAATGCACCGAGTCGATTCGGCCTCTCCGCAAACACCCTCGGCCGAATAGATAATTCGTACCCCTTGGCGTCCCAATCTTGAAGACAAGCAGCTCTGAATCAAGGCCCTTGTTCAGCTCAAACACTAATGCCGTTGCAGATACAATAAGCACTTAACGATTCAATAACACAACGAGAACTACACCATCGAAAAAACTTTCTAGAATAATAATAAAAAAGAATTATCCTTATATATTTGTATGTGTACATATATATATATGTGTGTGTGTGTATATATATACACATACACACATTGTATTCATAAATTATGAAATAAAGTTAAGAAAAAAGACAGTAAATATATATATATATATAAGTAAAAGATAGTAAGTAAATATTATATGTAAGTAAAAGATAGTAGAAATTTATATATATATATCTAAAACTATAAATACATATACATACATATATATATATATATATATATATATATATATATAGATATATATATATATATACATATATATGAGACTCTTAACTCATGGAGGAGAAGGACCAATAAAGAATTGCACACGGAAACTGGTCAGGCGATATCTCAGGATATGAGAGCAAGAAGGCTAAGATGGGCGGGGCAGGTAGCTCGAAGTGATCCGTCAGGACGCCTCTACACAACTATGAATGCCGGAATAGTTGGCAAGAGACCACGTGGGAGGCCAAAGACCAGATGGATTGACAGGGTCAACAAAGATGCTGCGGAGCTACATGTAGCAGACTGGAAATCAGCGGCCCAGGATAGACAGAGCTGGAGAAGGCTGGTAAAGGCGGCGAAAGATCTACAAGGTCTGTAGAGCCAACCGAAAAAAAAAAAAAAAAAAATATATATATATATATATATATATATATATATATATATTATAGTCTTGGTACTTCTATCGTCCGGTAATTCGGAAAACGACCCTTTGCGAAATCGGAGGCGTGGATGGGGAGGTGAGGTAGGGATTTGCCATTGCTTACTAACGTTATATTTTATTATCAATCTTGCACCAAGAAGTGGGGTGCCAATTCCCTCCTCCCTGGCGCCAAAATGATTCGGATATAATAGGATTAATATTATATCCTATTATAATATAAGGATAGCCAGGGCTAGGACAAAGGGCGAGTGAAGCGTGTTGAGTAGTAGGGGAAAGGATGCAGCTTCCATATGCAGGACCAGTCCGAGGTGACTTCTACGTGGGTCGTTTTCTAAATTGTCAGGATAGAAAGATTGGGACAAATAATTTCAACAAATAATTTCAATAACAAATAATTTCGGTCATTTTGCCTGCTTATTAATCTTTTACAAAAAATATGACAAATGCGCGTTTACTTTTACAGTAATAAGTATTAATAAATGAAGATTTTTTATTCACTAATTAGTAGTTCTGAACCCTGTTCGAACAGAAGTAGCTAAGGTGAGAATAATATTTTTGCTAATTTTCTTTTTCTTTAACCAATTAATAAATTCAGAGTTATTTGTTATACCTCGCTCGAATAGAATGGAATAGAAACATCTTAATTATGTCCAAATCCTTTTAAAATATACATAATAAAATAAATAGGAAGCAATAGTAAAAATCCTCAAAACAAATCCATAAGTCTCTAAAATACTGGACGAAATTAAACAACCAACGTTTCGCCAGTTCAGGCATGATCAGTACATATGCTAAAAGGAAAGTTTTATAAGAGAACAAAACACAGATAAGGTGCAAAGAAAAACACATCCTAAACTAATAGTCCAAACAGACTCATAGAATATAGACAGCAGCTTTGCTTTAAAACCCAAGACGAACTAGAGTGTTGTTTCTGCACTGACTTTCTGCACCGAGTAGCCACTCCTATTGGCCCTGAAGATGACCTACACAGTAGGTCGAAACGTCGGCACACATAAAACATAATAGGTTTCCACTTATTTGTTGTGTAATTTTTGACTGCACCCCCAACTATTTCCATCCTACATTAGAGTGTTATTTGTGGAGTGTCTTGGAGCAAGGTTGCTATTTATATTTGAAGAGTCTGATTGGTGTGTTAGTGTGAGGTATGCTTCACTTTGTCTTCTTTGATATGAATTTTATTTTGGTGTGTTTCCTGACAATGTCTCAATTTGTGGAATAGTTGGTTTTTTTAGAGCATTTTAAAGGCTTGAGAATTCGTTTTAGGGATATCTCCTATTTATAATGTACGGCTTTTTCGAGCTTTTACTCACTTTAATTCAAACAATAATTTAAAAAAAAAAAAGGAAAATGATTCTTGTGAAACACTATGCAATATTATAGTAAAGGTTTCCGTTTGTATAAAATGCGAGAGAAAGTTGAACCGCTTGTAGCTTATGTAATAAAAATAACTAACAAAAGGGAGAGAGAGAGAGAGAGAGAGAGAGAGAGAGAGATAGAGAGAGAGAGAGAGAGAGAGAGAGAGTGAGAGAGATAAGCCAATAAGAGGGTAACAATAACTAACCAACATGGCGAGGCAGCGGACGCCAGTGTGTAAGGTTAGCGTTGCGGTGGTCCAGGTGCCGCTGCGGTCTTCCGCTCTGCCTCCTAATAAATTAGACAAACCGTAGCCGTCTCCCGACCACGTCCACCAGAAAGATGACCCTTTGTTATTCAAACAACCCCCTCTGTCGGCGGGTTCAGGGAATTGGAATTTAATAATAAGTCCTTGATTAGGACCGCTGCACTGGGGAAATACTAATTTTGTAGTGGAGCAAGTTGATAAGGACTGGGAGTAGAAAAACGATAAAATTTAACATAACACTAAATAATTATACTTGAAAAAGATTGAATGATGTAGTTCATTGGGTAGGGTGCCTAGTTACTGATATCTAGCTCCTAATTTCGACACCGGCAGATCATTTATTATCCTAAAAGCCGAGAAACGATTAGATAGGATATGGAGACCCTCCTGGTTTACTCTTTAAAGTTAGTACCCTTAATTGGAAGAATAACCATTGAGTAATCTCTTGACCAAATCAACTGCATACACCCTTCATGAGTAGTCGTGATTTTTTTTAATTTAAAAAATGTTGTAAACGAATTATTTATTCCTTTTATCATCCATGATTCAACACTATATCGACTACTTGGGCTCACCTAGCTTCTTTAAAGTCAGTACTCAAAATTAGGGAACAACCTGGAGGTCGTGAGCGTCTCGGACAAATCACCTTTCTGTACAATGATTTGCTTAGAAACAGTACATTCTCTACCGTGTTAAGGAATTCTTCATGGGTGGTTGTGTTTCAAACAACGGAAAAAAAGAAGCTTACTTCACACGTTTGTTTTTAACAGTCAAGGTGAAGCTGTGTGTGAGTGCTGTAAATGCTAGCCTTTGATTAGGTTCTAAATAAATTAGTTAAAATTAATAAAAAATTTATAATAAACTAGCTTTTGCCCACGGCTTTGCTCGCATGAAATTCGGTCTGCCAAATAAAGTTTCGTGACAGATCATTTTAAATAAATAATTTAATTTTTTTAACTATAAGTTACTCGTACATCCGAAATTTCAGATGTCAAACTTCAAAAGTGACGGATTCCATACAATCTATGAGCCCCTATTATATTAAGAGGAAAACATTTGGGGTGGAATTGTCCAAATTTCTTTCTTAGTGCTCATTTAAGCTATACAAAGAACCTATCTGCGAATTTCAAGATGCTTAGTTCAGTGGTTTCTGCTGTGCGTTGAGCGTTGGGTGTGTTAGTCTATCAGGTTACAGTTTTATATAAACTTTGCCTGTGTGGTGTGCTGATAAAAAATAGCCTATGTCCGCCCCCAGGCTTGAGGTTATCCATATCAAATTTCATCACAGACGGAAACCGTGAAACATGCATTGACACTGATTAACAAACGGAACGGACAGAAGTTTACTGTTGTTCGTGTTAGTAAAGTATGTAATGTAATTGGATGTATAGAAAACGATTACTTAGTCCGTTATACTAAGTAACTTGTCGTACGGCAGCAGCGAGAAGTGAACTATGCTACTTGCTTTGTTTTGTTCAGCGAAAATATGTAGATCTTGCGAGTAAGAAACACCTTAGCAAGCATACAAAATTTACCCCCCTTTTTCACCTCCTCAGGGGTAGAATTTCGGAAAATCCTTTCTTATCGGATGACTACGTCATACAAAGAACACAACCTCCAAGTTTCAGGTCTCTACGATCAGCGGTTTAGGCTGTGCGTGGATCCTTCAGTCAGTCATTGAGGACAAAGCATTTTATATGTATAGATTATAAATTAATGATTATTAATAAATTATAATCAACAGACTCCGACAGCCCAAACTCGCCATCACTGAGTTCTTGGATACATACAGTGGCTCAACGCTACAACATCCTAGATGACACAAGTTAAAATTGATCTGGAAAACTCCCTAGTAGACTCATAGGACATCACGAAGAAAAGCGGACAAAAGGTATACAAATGGGAAGTGATGTCATAGAAGACAGCACCCACTGCCCAAGGACCAAAGTGGACCGAATAAAGGAAGACGGCCTTTTGTGAAAGGAGTGCTGGAAGATCAGGTAGAAGAAGTAGTCATGAATGCTTCCTGTGGTCTGGTGAAAGACTTATAATAACATAATAATACATATATAAATGTCAGAATAAGAAAAATAGAAAATATGAGAAGTTTTAAGATTGGCAGAGATAGTGTAGGATGAAAGGAATACCCAATTCACATTCCAGCAATGAACAGAATAATTTTAATAATTCGGAGATACATCATTGAAATAAAAGTCAAATAAGATCGGAGATGATCAATAAATCATGAATACATCTAGTTCATTTTTTCACAATGATTAGTTCAACAAGCTACGGAACGGTTTGAACATAAGCATTTTCTACAACAATAAAAAAACAATTTAGCAACAAAAAAAGATCTTCGAAGGCAGATTCCATTCGATATCGCTTACACAATTCAGAGCATTGGCCATGAGGATCCCTCAGAGTAATGGGAGACGACTATTCAATGTTCCCAACAACGTTACCCCCACTCCCACAAAGTAATCAAAATAGACGGCAACGATTAAATGGCAATGAATAATGAAGATACAAAGGGAGTCCAGTGGAAATAGACAAACGTGTGTAGAAGCTGCAAAGTTAGATTGGTAGAAGACGTTGTAATGGCTTTCTCTTTGCAAACGAATTGCACTTAGGCTCTGAAAGAAGAGGGTTAGAGAGAATACCACATATTCGATATTAAAAGGAATAATATCTTCCAGTATGAAGAAACTGATCTGGCATTAAAAAAAACAAAAACAACTATTTCTGGCGGCATTAATTTAAACACGTTAATTCTTAAAAACATCCATTTTTCTTATGGTTGAATAGAGTTCCTTAGATATCGTCGACACAAATGCAAAGCAACGAATGTGGAACCACACATTTTTCGTTTTCAATCTATAGTCTCCGCTTTAGGATTGATAATTTTATATAAAATCATCTACTAAGTCACAAAAACAACGTACAATGAAATAGGTAAATAAATTTGACGGTACGCACTGATTTTGAATAAACCTTGGAACAGTTTAGTCACTCTTCTGAAAAGTGGTGTTTCCCACTTTTGATATTTTGCATTTGAATCTAAGAAATATTAGAAGAATGAATACTTTAAATAATAGAATTATTTATTTGATTTAACAATCTATCTACGAATTATCATCTCAAAAATTAATGGTAGTATTTTATATAAAATCAGATAGCACATAACAATAATAAGTAGGGGCCGAGGTAGCCCAGTAGGTAGATCGCTAAACTGCTGTTGGTCCCGGGTTCGAATTTGGCACTGGTTGATAAATTATTTATTCTGTTAACGATACTAGATCTTTTAATAGTTGGGATCTGCAGAGTATTTCTGGGGTTCACCCTTAATTGGGGAAAAACTCTGTTGTTTGAGCGTGACCTCGGCTTAATTACTCTCATGCACAACTGATAAACAGTATCAACTTTACCTTCTACTGAGTCCAATTCCCTTCAATGGTTGTAGTAGTACAGATTCAAAAATTAAAAATATAAAAAGAATTAAGCCTAATATTAAAAAAAAAAAATGATATTTTTAGTAGTTTTTTTATATGCTATTTTCGTAAACAGTCCTAACAATTAATCGCTGATGAGGTATAAAATGAATAAACCAATTATGAATATAACTATAAACAATAGTTATTTTTGGTTTATTAAATGATTGTATCTGATTTATTGATAACCATTTTATTTTATATTTTATTTGCACATATATTACTCAGCTCGATACCTAGGTAGGGGTTATTACGCTCTAGCACAATATCGGAATGAACTGGAGGCAGGTTTCTGACAGTCAGGCCGAACTCCAATAAATCAAGGGATCCCACGAGGAAGGGATCGCCCGATAGTCTATAATATACAATATATCATGCAGGACAATATACGTCAGGCTTCATAAATCAGGAGCCAAGGATTGGCTAGTCTGTTCAAAGAAGTATGCACCTGGAGCCAACCTTTCTCCACCCAATCCAGGCCATACATGAATATATACAAAGAAAAAAGACTTCATTTTATTTTAAAAGAATGAATAAAGTAAATATAACCCAAAAATTTGAGGCTTAAAATCTTAGTTGTTGAAATCATAACAACTGGATCTGTTCCGTTCAACTTCCTATTAAAACAATTTGACAGAAGAAATTTATTTTTCCTGAATATAAATTCAATATAATGGCGTTATTTCTTTTCGGCAACGTAATAAGTTTTGTAATAGGCCCAAAAAACGTTAACAACACCTTTCAAATGACTTAAATATAAAATATGGGTTTAGGATCAAAAGCGGATTACTCCAAAATTTCAAAAATTGACTCTTTCACATATTTCGCACGTTTAGCCAAGCAATTTTATGCTCCCGAAACTTGAGGTTCATAACCGGGCAAAAAACCATGAAAAAAATACGTCAAAGTGTCGTGTTAGACTAAGTTGACTAAACTAGCGAAAATTGTGTAAAAGTCTATTTTTAAAATTTCAGAGTTACCTGCGTTTGGGATCAAGCCGCTTATATATTCTTACATCTTTAGAATTCGACTCTATCCCTGCAAAATACTCCGAATCAAAACTTTTATAAGACCTCGATCCTCTTCCTTAATCACTACTTCGTTTCACCTAGAATGAATGCCCATATTTAAGAATGAAATGACATCTGTCCCTTCGACCTCTGTACAAACATGTATTAGAATTCTGCCAATGACCGCTTTTTAACTTTAGGGCGTCTGTGACTAACGCACCCGTACTAATCCTTCAATGTCTTTCGATAATAGGTACTCAAAAAAAACAAAAACGATTTCTCGAAGTCCGGCTCACTCTCCGAGAAAGAAGTCTCCCTAACCAGGAATGGAAATTGAAGGAAAAGGAATTGAAATTTTACAATTATATTTGAACATCCTTTTTTTTTTAAAGTAGCCATGGTGAGGATATGTAGCCATGGATGGAGGATATATCCTAGAAAAGATATCAGAAGCAAAATTTAACTAATACAACATTACGGTATAGATCTGCTGCCCCGGTGAATAAGTAAAGTCGGTATTGAGGGAAGCGGAATTGTGCCATTCTCGTAGTTTTGGGCATGAAATGGAGTTGTATTATAAGCAATAACCCCATTTCTAGCCATTGTTTGGTCTTTAGCCATTTATTCACTACAAAAATTACCGGGTTCCGCTGCTTCAAGTACAAGAAACATTTTTTGAGAAAATTCCAACTAACCACCTATTCACCGGAGCTGTAGATATATGTTTTGTATATTGATTTAATAATAGATATATCTTAATATTCATAAATTATATTAAACTTTTCAAATAATAATAAGAAAAAAGTGTTCAAAAACCATCGAAAGTCTATGCGGAAGAAAATGGTCCGCGTGGAGGTCAATGAATTTCTCTTAAATAGGGAGAAATGTTTTTTTTTTATTTAAGAGAAATTTATTGACCTCCACCCGGACCATTTTCTTCCACATATAAACACAAGGTCAACTATCATCATTCAACATCGAAAGTCTAAGTTTAAGGCAGGTTGTTTTATTTATTTATTTTTTTAGCTCATAGCATCATATCTAACTTAATTGAAAATTATCATGATAAGCTTTTTTGCAAAACTAATACCAATTATGTATTATGTGAACATCCAATCGGCTAACAGAATACGTTAAGTTCGTGAGTGGCTAGTAACAACGGCAACACGGGGTTTAGGAAGGATTAAATGGTTGGATTTTTTGCTACGGAGCGGGGAATGGTTAGGGGAGGGTTGGGGACTGTTCGCAATTAAATCTATTCGACGACTTGGGCCACGGTGACTGTTGGATTCTCGTTAAACGGGCTCTAAACCGCCGCTGTCCAGCGAACCACTCGTTAGTGCCAGAGCCATGGTCACTTCATGGCCGCTGTAACCATGATTGGATGTCCGTCGTCCTTCAGCCCAAACCGTAAGAAACCTCATTGAAGTATCAAACTACGTACCCCAGTATCAAATGAGCTGTTCGTTGCACAAATCGATCAAACCCATAAAACAAAGTGAAGAAACACAACGAAATCAATTATTTGTATGTACTCAAAATTAAGGATTGCCAAATAAACACTACTTATGTTGTAATTTCCGGCCATACATTTACAACAATGATTTTTAAGAATAATAGATGAATAATATTTTAAGATCATCGTCGACATATTTTGTTCGTTTGTTTAAAGGCATATTAAAATTAAACAGTATTACCAATGGGATTATGTTGCAATCAAAGGCCATTATTAGATAATATAAACTTAAATACTTAAATAATAATAAAAATAATTATAATAAAATTAATAAATAAAAATATAGGTAGCATATCATCATATAGATTAAAATCTTAAATCTTAATAAATTATCATAACTCCAGGCACAGGACCAGAGATCAGCGGCCAAAATCACAGCCTCGCTGGACTGAAACCTTTCAAAATCTAAGCTAATAAAAGTGGCTTCTAGTCATTGTTATGCATCGCACAGACTATGTAGTGTTTTGAGATAAGTTGAAATATAAATTATCGGAACTGAAGTTTATTAAAGCTGAGACACATAGGAAGGTAGCAATGGAGCTTAACATGTGTTGGTATACCTGTAACAGGGGGAAATACTCCGAACAGGGCAAGAAAACCTAAGAGGAGGAACAATCGGAGGAGATGACTTCAAGACGCGAGAACCGGAGAGGAAGCAGAAAGTTGGAGAAGCTAGTTTGGCAGAGTCAGAAGATGTAGTATGGACTAAGAACTAACAATTACCCTTTTTAGATATTATTTAATGGTAAGACTCAATCTTTATCATAAACAGTCACTTCTCATGGCATATAATAATTTTATCCGAAATAATATCCATAAATTATACTTGTCTTAGGGAATCCTGTCAACTACTGAATACCGGCGGTGGCCAAATCCAACTGCCAATTGAGGAGGCCAAGGACCACATCGGTCGGTAGTACCAAGGATACTTGTTTTTATGATTGAAGAATCTATATAATTACCTATTTACTAGCCATTCATTATTACATTATTGCTCTGGAAAAAAATCCAATTTAAAATAAAGTCCTAACTTATTACAATAAATAATAAGTTGAGTAATTATTGAAGATTGAATCCCAAATTAACAATATAAAACATATTTATTCCTTCATAACACAGCATACTTATGTATAATTATCCATGTTAATTTTTATACTGCATTCTCAGCCATATTTATTCAGATTATAGGGCTAGAGAAATAAACATAAATTCTCCACATAAATGAAGTTTTGTTATTTCGTTGACGGGATGAAGTTTCTTATTAATTGGAACACACCCTAAGACACAGCTTCAACAAAGAGGACAAACAGGATGAGAAGAAAACCGCCTTGCAGGGGGGACCTACACTTTTTAAGCCTAGCTTACATATAGATTAAGGATGGCGAAACCCATTTCACGGCTCATGAACCTCAAGACAATTTAAACGTGATGGGAAAGAAGAATCCTTCCTTTAAACCTTACTTAATTTTACTAAGACGATCCTCGGGCAAGCTAAACTATCAAGCCAAAATGATCTTCAACTTTATCACAAGCTTTACAAAGTTTAAATCGAGTCATTGACTTTACATTTGCAAAAGTTTGTACATTCTATTAACATAAAACCGCCTGATTCCGGAAGTAGTTCCTCGCTTTTTCTCTTCTATTCGTCTTATTGCTCTAATTTGAAAGAAAGATAAAGAAGAATTTTAAAAGTTCTAGCCACTAAGGACTAGGCAAAAACTGTCTATGCAAATGACAATCACTACCAGGAATATAAATTACAACAATACAAAAACGTACGTTTTATATACCCATCTAAGGCAAGATCTGAACTATTGCTTTAAAATTCTACATAAGTCACTGTTACATACATATTTGACTACATAAGTCAAATAAAAAGTTTTTGAAAAACTTGAAAGAAAAATAAAATAATAGTAAAATGTGAATATTATTAAGTATGGAACCCAAAAACAAATCCTTAAGAGAAGAAAAGTGTGCAGGGTACATTAGCCAAAATAATGACACTAAAATAAAGCATTTATCTAACAAAATTAGTCTATATCAAAGACCAAGATGAACGGAAACACCTAAAAATAACAATCTCAAAAGTTGTTCGTTAAATGTCTGTCATATTAAACCTCAAATGTTAGATCAGGACGATAGGCTGTGAAATAAGAACGATCTGGAACGCTCCTGATTGCGTTTTTTTTTCTGAACATAAATTTTGAGTTATGCTTCTTTCATTCTGGGAGTTATGTCCTATATGTAATTCAGTTCACAATCGCCAGGTTGAAATCAATTAAAAGGTCTGTTATTTCGGTCAATGGTGCTTGTAGTTCAATTGTAATAAAAAAAAAAAGGAGGATATTTTATATAAATTAAAAGAAATCATCGGTAGAAAAAAACCTGTCAACTAGTTTAGAAATCTTAGTAGAACAAAAATGAAGAAAAAAGAAAAGTACAACGGCTGGTAGATAAAAAAAGATTGAAGAATATTAATAAAATATAAATATTACATACACGATGTATGTAATATTTGTTAACGATGTATGTATACATTTTTCTAATATTTCTAACCATAAATCTAATCAGAAACTCTGTTCCTGATGAGAATATCTCATCAAACTAAACTCCACGCTGCCAAACTAGTGAACCATCAGTAAGCCAGTCAACTCAAAACAATACGGACTTTCTGGTTCGATGGTTGTGAAGTGGATAACCACCAAGCCAGAGCCCCGAGCCCTGTTATGTATATTGAAATGCTTCTATTCCCAACAACTGACTGACTATTGTTTATAACTAATCAATAACGGATTAAATAATCCCATGAGTATATATTATATACTGCTATTACCGAATATATATCATTTGGTAAAATAAAAATAAAAATAATTATTTTCATAAATTAATGAATTTGTATATTTATGATTATAATTTAAAATAGGAATCATAAACAAAAGACAAATCATGAAATGAGGAGAATCTATCACATTATTCAATCGACTTAATTCAAAACGGGTGCAGTTTATTGCAAGTATGGGTAACTTTAAGAACTTTACAGTACGGAAAAAAAATGAATTAAACCCCTAATAACAAAATACTAGATAACCTCAATCTCAAAAGAGGTAGTAATACAGTAACAAGATATGTTAACAAACAGAAAGGATCCGCATTATCAAATAATTAAATATGAAAGAAAATATGCTAATAAATATAATAATTGACTCAAATTTTAAAAATAACAACATAACGAGAAAAAAATCATTAAAACATAATCATCCTGAATCAATGAAACATTAGATTTCTGGAAAACATTATCTGTAGATGATATTTAGTAAATAATTATCAACGCGTTCAAAAAATACCTCACTCTGGTTACTATAAATATTGTTAATAAAAGATTTGTGAATAATATTTTTTAAATTATTATTATCATAAAATTTCTGTTACGAAAGTTTCTAATTATTAAAATCGCTATGTTCACAAGGTTAAAACAATTGTAAAGGATGTAGTTTGGAGTGGGTTGAAATCATACCTTCTTAACTGCCCACTTAACATCAATCAATAAAATCAAGTTTGAATGACGTATGTGAAGTTTTGTGAAGTGCAAATTGTTATCTTCCCATTTTAATTTATTAAGATTTTGGACAAGCAGTTTATTATAAAAACATGTGGAATCTAAGTCAGTATAATATATCTTGAATGATAATAGTTGACCTTGATAATATATGTGGAAGATAATGTCCGACCTACTTTTTAGGTCTTCTTCAGTGCTAAATATGGAAAATACAGACAATTTAAAATTAAAAAATAGTAAAAAAATTGCTAAGCATGGTAAATATAAAGGTTCAAATACAAAGGTAGTAAAAAACATACTAAAGAATACAATAAGAATAAAACAGAAAAAGTTAAAAATTAAAGAATGAGGTAATAAAGGTAAAAATTAAAGATTAAAATGGGTAAATAGGGTAAATGTTTACTCATTTTAATCTTTAATTTTTATCTTTATTACCTTATTCTTTAATTTTTAACACTTTCTGTTTTATTCTTATTGTAATTCTTTAGTATGTTTTTTACTACCTTTGTATTTGAACCTTTATATTTACCATGCTTAGGAATTATTTTACATTTTTTTAAATTTTCAATTGTCTGTATTTTGCATATTTAGCCCTGAAGAAGACCTGCAAAATAGATCGAAACGCTGGCTAATTAAAAAACATTTCTCCACATCTAAGAGAAATTGATTGACCTCTACCCGGACCACTCTCTTCCACATTAGTATAATATATGTATGAAATACGGAAAAAGTACAATGCAAGGAAGAATAAAATAAAATATTCAAGGATAAAGGTAATGATCACTACATATGTAAAAGATATATAGTTATTTATTATAATTAATATAATATACAGACACCATCAAAGGACGAATCCAAGCAACAAAAGAGTATTCACTTATCTTTAAAAAAAATAAATTGGGCAACAACAGATTAAGGAAACTCCAAAAAAATTGAAGAGCAGGGGGTCCATCCGGATGTCATTGAAGGGCGTTCTTCACTTAAGAAAGAACTTCAGAATGCTGAAGGCTTTTAAGAAAGAGCAAAAAGAAAAACGGGCGCAATTTAGAAACAAGAAAGAAAGCGGATACATGGCCAATGGATGAGAGAGAAGTCGAAGGGAAGAACAGAAGGCAATAATAGTTGAAGCAAACAATCCATAATGACTCAGTTAAAAAGTAATTAAATAATAGAAAATAACTTAACAGATTTAAGTTTTTGATATTTTACAGCTCGTCCGAAATGTCACATCATATAAAGACGTTAGAAGTTATAAGGTTCTAATTCTAGTAACTATTAAGTTTACTATACAACTTTAAAACTTGGTTCACAGTAAAATAGATTTTTATATGTCTCGAGACCTTAAAAATAGCGTAATTTCTTATAGCATATCCGGATTCTTTGAGTATTCTAGAATTAAAAATACTATATGAAATTGTGTCGACGAAAATTTAGGCCCATTTTCAAAAGCGTGAGTTTACTAATTTATAAATACTGTTGTTTCAATCAAAACTATAGAGTAGGGGCACGAGTGCGCAAGGCGGGAATTTCACTTAGCAATCGGGCTAGTTTGCTCTGCTGAGGAAAAGCTACGTCATTACCATCATATTTGGTGTTTCCACTGTTATCACTAAGCTAACAGTGACGTAATCGTAATAACTTATTACGGCTCATTTGATATAATATTAAAGCATATAGGAAGTAAGGTTAGCTATAACAACTAAAAATTCAACCGTTTCAATCCTATATAGTTTCGAAGACCATTCAATGCTCTAATTAAAAATAGGATCGTTTAGTGCCATCGACATTATTATTTAAGAACCTATAAAAGGAAGTCTGATATAAAGATATGAACGGAGGAGATGCTCGAGGCCGCCCAACAGCTACTGGACGCAGGCATGTGGAAGAGAAATAGCTCTAAGCAGTTGGGAACCTCTGAAGCTACTCAAAGGAAAAGACTGTTAAAGGTAATTATCCTTGCTTGGGGTAATTTTGTTTCTAACATACATATTGTGTACTGAGAATTTCAGTGAACCATCGAAAGAGGGCTGGATTCATTGCAGTGAATGCCTAGAAAGGAGGCATGAAGTTTCCAATTATGAGGTTGGAGTGAATTTCATAAGTAATCATTGCTGAAAACATCTGATATTAACTTTTACTGTACTACTTATTTATTATTTAATTTTCATTTGCACCTGCGCAATTACGCATCCAGTAATTCTCTTTGCTTTTCCACTGGAATATCAAGTTTTGAAATGGAAATGTCAATAGTTAAGCGGGTCTTTCGGACAATGTCTTTAATCTGCTCCTATCAAGTCCAGGTAATAGGGAGTAGGAAAGCGGAAGAACGAGTGGATTTAGGTGATTTTGTGTCGATGAGTGGAATGTTATGTATTTGTTATGAATGGTGGGAAGGATCATGCCGTTGTATATGGTGTGATTCGAAATATACCACGGTGCATTAACAATTTTTCTGAGAGTTTTGGACTGTGCTGTCTGTATATTGTGTATGTGAACTTGTTTTGCGGGACCCCAAAGTTCTGCTCCATATGTACAAATAGGTTTCAGTATACTATTATAGATAAGTCGTTTGTTTCGTAAGTCAAGTGAAAATCCGTAGTAGAGAAGATGTGATAGTTGTTTGTAGCGACTTCTCTTTTTAATTTTGTATGTACGTTATATGTTAGTCTTTTGTCCAAGTATAGTCCGAGATGACGTACATAGTTTTTGGAAGGTATTTTGACTGCTGGACACGAAGCTTTGCGTAGAGAGAAGCTTACATGGCTCGATTTTGAAGCGTTTATTCTGGCTTGTCATTTATAGAACCACTTTTCTAAATCAAACAAATGCTGTTGATATAGATGCCAGGTTTGGGACACTGTGAGAAGAAATAATGGCTGCATCGTCACCGAAAGTGTAGATAGTGGTCCATGGGTGCCCCGGACTTAACAACGGAAGTTATTTACAACATTTCTATTCAGATGTGAACATTATTCATTCAAATTAATAGCACTGCCATAAAGTACACATCATATACCAATAAATGAAGGTATCAGAAAATGGTAACTGCTTGCTGAAGGAAGCACAGCCGTATCAATAGAATTAAGTCTTCCCGGATCGTCATGTAACACTATAATAATCGCTCACACCATCTATCAGCCGCAACACAGTTGGGAGTGTTCCTACAATGTCCATCTGTCTGTCTTCCCTCCCTTCGTAACGTAAGACCTGGCTTTTATCTCTTACTTCTGTTTATGGCAGGGGATGTTAGTCTCATTGTATGGCAATAAACCACGGGGGGGTTTCCACTTATTCAGACATAGTTCTCAGTGGTTATTTCAAATGTAAAGCTTATGAGATTTTCTAAGGTAAACTTGTTAAAACGTCAATTGCCATGATAAGTTCCTTTATAAGTGGTCCTTTTTTTCCCTAATACCATTTTACCCTAATAAAATTTTGTTGATACACACCACATTTACTATTACTAAGGATTCAAGGGATAGATATCCATCTTCAGAAATAGAATTAATATTTTAGTATTACATACTCATATGCTTAAATAAAAAGGTATTTAGGTAAATCAATTAAATTATCGAACATTAATAAGTAATTTCGAAGGACGCCATTACAAGAATTTTTTACTCCTTTTCTAAATCCTTTGTTATAAATGTAAGTATATAAGCATAAGCTTTCATAATTTTTTTTATTTTTGATTTTATCAATGTTTACATTTCTTCTATAGTAGATATACTTAATTAGAATAATTGTTAAACTGGACTGAAAACTGAATATAGTAGTTATACCGGATTACTTTGGGGATTAGTAGCTTAAGATTTATTTATCACTTAAATAATTTAAATAAAACAATACATTTGTACACTATATCTTTCCACTAATGTGTTAACATTTATTTAATGTCTGTGTTGACCTTTCCCTTTTTCACTATATGTTTTCCTAATACCACAGATATTCATTAACACAGATGCCAGTCTTTTCGCTAATTTCAGTTTAACTACTCCCAAATTTATAATTTTTTTTAAGATTCACTGGATAAATCTTTAGAACTAGAAACAATATTTTAGCATTACATACTCATACGTTTGTATAAAAAGGTGTTAACATTCATTTATTTATTTATAATTTATTAACAGCAACCGAGGATGTTTCACCTTTGAGTACCCATTTGTTATAAATATAACTATATAAGCATAAACTCCTATGATTTTCTTATTTTATATTTCATTAAATTTTACATTAGTATATTAGATATATAGAATTAGTAGTTATGCTGCACTGAATACATAATATAGTCGCTTTCAAAACAATACCACCTATCTACAACTTTTTATGAAAATGAGTTAGTAACGGTAACGCATTCTACAGGTTGAATTACACACTAAGGAAGGCACGTATTAAAGTCAGCAAAATGGGACAGTATGATCTATTGATACTTCTATTCAAAGTTCTGAAAAAAATTGCCATGTCTACATTCTTTCTCTCCTCTAAAATCGCCCAAAGTGTAGATAGGAAGGTATTGTTTTGACAGCGACGACATAGTATACTTATAGTGGATTTCCGCGTAGATTAGCAGGCCAGGATTTACTTCTCAGTAAACAGTCCTAATTTTAAAATGAAAGTACAAACTGATTCTAAGTAAAGCAACTAAATAGATGAAAGGTCAATCATAGTCCTATTGGTTATTTCATATCATCTAATAAAATAAATAAATAAGTACAAAATTAATAATAATAATATAATATTTTAAATATTAAAATATTTTATTTTATAATCACTAAGTCCTAATCTGAGCTGAGAGCTCAAAAACTCGTATTTTCATTTCATCCCAGCTTCGAAGGCTTGGCTGTAAGCCTGTAAGGCCCTTCTCATTTATGGCACCTCGGCCCTTTCTGAAGAATTTCCGGCATGTTAGCCCCCAATAGGGCATAATCCGTTAAGTATAAGACAAGATCTGAAGCACGAAAGTCCGGAGGGGGGGGAACAATAGGTGTCCCCCGGACCACATTTTGATTAACACAGGAGATCTCAGTTTTTCATTAGAAGGACTGAGGACTGGGACTGTGGGGCTGTGTGGTTGTGGTACAACAAAAAGCCGAGGTTGAGCTGTGTATTACCCCGCATTACCACGGCTCTCCCGCTGATGACAGTTCCCTCTTCACATACTCCGAATATATTTATGCATTCATTACCATCATACAACATACAGCGTACATTTATGGGTGAATAAACAAATAAAAAGTGTGTACAAATACAAAATGAAATAAATTATATATATTTATAGCAATTATACGATATCGATAGCCAGTGATATCAAATTATAGGTTTGGAACTCCTGAATTAACAAATAATCAGTGGAAATTTCATTAGAATTGAGAACTGAAAGAATAATTAAGTATCTAGTGTCATTATGATATATGTATATAGAACATAAGTAATGTTACCTGGAATGTAGAACTACATTAGCATAATGTTAATTAAATCATATTATCTAAATGCTAATAGTTGGCATTTATATTATATTGCTATATATATATATATATATATATATATATATATATAAACTAGAAATAGAAAGTAGGAGACATCAAAAAGCAAGAAAATAAGGCAACGAATCATGTCGGGAAGGCTGTGTGAGGGAATTCCATCAGATTCCTTTGATAAATAGTTTATCCGGCATTCAATACAACCGAAGGAATTTTGGTTATTCCCTTCGATCCCTCGGGGGAGTGACAAGAGGCACAAGTAATTTAAATCTTTGACAGCCTTAAGAACTTCCATCAATCACTCCGCACCGAATCAACAGAATAATGTATATATTCAAATACTGAATGTACAACAAGATTGTTTTAACGAATTTAATTTTCCACGGCAACAACCAACAATCATATGGAAAATGAATTGCAAAACATAGTTATTAATTATTTATTTTTTAGCTTTTTAGAATCATGTCTTGAGAACATGGTTAAATAAGCTGAATCACTTCTAGATTTTTTTAAATTAGATTCATTATAAATATAGCATAGATTACATGAGTTAGAAAGGCAATTACTGTAATCACTAGCCTACAGACTAACTTACTAATGGTAGATCACTAATGAGCACTAATGATCACGAATGTCTCTGGGGTGGGTTATGCAAAAGTAAGGTAACGTATTCAAATTAGTTAATGATCTTGATCGATAAATAATTACTACATATTTGCTAAAATCTCGCAAAAATTAATAATATAAGAGTATACATATGAGAACAAAAGAATCTTTGAGATGTTGAAGATGCTTCCTAGGAAGGGTACAGCCTATTGAACATATTCAACACCTGCATCAGGATCTCGTATTTCCCTGATGCGTGGAAACAAACCGTCGTAGTGCCGCTACTCAACCCTGGGAAGAGTGAAGGACTACCGGAGCACTATTGGCCAATCAGTTTGCTCTCTCACATGAGTAAAATCTTTGAAAGGCTGGTCCACCACCATATGACGAAGCACTGCAGAGAGGAGAACATCATCCGGCCTGAGCAGACTGGTTTCCAGAGGGGAGTCGCCTGTGACCATCACCTGGCCAAACTGCAGGCGTACACCATAGAGCACATGCGGATGAACAGAGCTATGGCGTTCATTTAATTGGACTGCACCCAGGCCTTTGATTGTGTGTCTCACACACTGCTACTCCGACGCTTGGAAGGGTTTAGCTTTCCCGTCTTGCTGTGTCGCCTTAACCCGGAGCTATCTTAGCGGAAGATCATACGTCGTGCGAGTCGGGAACTGCTACTCGACTTCTAGCACCACTATCTGTGGAGTTCCTCAAAGGTCTGTGTTATTTTCACGACAACTGTGGTGGCCATAAAGCACCCAGGAGCAGCCTATGCGGATGATATAGGGATTTACGCCACCAGTGTCAGCGCCACACATGCCCTTAATAAGCCACAGAAGGATACTGAGGCGATTGTAGAGGAACTCAGGCTGAATGGCATCAGGGTGAATCTGTCTAAGACGGACACCATCGTGATGTCATTTCAGGGTAAAGTCAAGAAGAGGCTCCCCAGAACTTTTACAGTGGGCTGTGAGGATCGTAGTTTATCTACTTCAATACTCTACCTTGGCGTTACTTTTGATAGGCATCTCACCTTCTCAAGGCACGTCCAGGAGAGGTTAAAGTTGGCCCGACATAAATCCCATAGGCTCTACAACCTGCTCGTGTCGCCGCAGCTCTCACTACGACTGAAACTGCTAATTCATAAGTCCATAATAAGAGCTACAACTATGGTACTCCGCTTTTGAAAGACCTCTACAGAACAACCCTGATGCGCCTGCAGCAGTACCAGAACTCCATCCTTAGACGAATTGTTCGAGGCACATCGCTCGGGAGGGCACGTAACACGACCATCCGGGAGGAGCTTCGGCTTCCCTCGGTCAGAGGAACATAACATTTTTTAATGGGCTGAAGGACTGGGCGAACACGCCTAATAGACCTGGGAGATGGCAGGGCAGTGGCCCCTTCGTTGATCTAGGGATGGGGTGGGGACTCTCTTGTTCTTATCCTTCCTTTCCTTTCATTTCCTCCCTTCTCTTCTTTTTCTCTTCGTCCTTTATCTTCACCCTTCTTCTTCATTTCCTTTCCTAATCCCGTAAGCGGTCCCTCACCGTTTTGAATTGTATAGAGTCAGCGGCCTTGTGCCGGTTTTGCAGAAACCGCCCTCAGCGGACTCAGATAATGTATATCCTTGACATACCTGCGGGTAATAGAAGGTACATGTACATATTATATGTTCAATATGTTGTAATTGTAATTCCATAAAATAAAGGAGGTTCAGAAAAAAAAGAAAAAAAAAAGGATCTTGAAATGCTGCCAAAATACAATAATACATTTATTAGCCAAAGTCCAAAAACATGTAAAACCTTATATTGCACAAATGACCTGTTGATTTTGAATGTGAGACAACTCTATTTTGTAAAAAAAATAATGACTGCTCAATGTTATCTCAAATTAACATAATTTTATATTTTAATCAATAAACAATCGATTAATTCAATACCAGTAAAATCTGTTATTAAAAATTTCTTTTGGTTAACAATATTCCAAATGTATTGATTTTGAAAGTAAATATCTACCAATAACATAAAATGGAGTTGTCTAACTTTCAAATTCAACAGCTCAAATAAAAATTTTAAAAACACTAAATTTCAGGAAGGGTCATGGGTTCAATACATGGTAGAAACTGAGGTCCCTGAAACAATGCAGTTTCAAGGACTCGGTTGTATAAGGAGGCATTTTCCTCAAATGCTGGCCAACCACCAGGTACTCCAGTGGTCCCTCAATCAAGAGTACCCAGTTTATAGAAGCTGGGGGGGGGGGGGGGGTCTCCAGATCACATAGTGCTCATCCCCTACACAGCAACTCAGCGCTCTACAACTGATCTAACCCGCTACCATTTCGCACAAGAGGAGTGAATCATTTGACTTTTATTTATTTTATCAGTTCTAATCATCTGAAAAGTTTGCACTAGCTGTAATCTAAATAGGATAGCTTTCATAAATAGTGTCATGTTGCATATCTACAGTACAATAGGGAACACTACAGTATACTGTTAGGATAAAAGCAACAAAAAGGAATAAGTGTTCGCAATCAGAGCAAGAAGGAAACAACAGAGAAGAATGTAGGTGCTCAACCTTCCTGACAAAGAGCATTTTTCCCCCGTATCCTATCGACCTAGAACAGGTTTCAATAAAAGGGAGCCATTTGCAAATCGTTGGCAATTGGAATGGAAGAGGAGGAGGTATGCGACGCCCATCGCTCACACGCTGGAGTCACGTCCCTTCCAAATACCTACACGTACGCCTAGTGCCTTTCATTTTAGGGCTCATTTGTCCAAGGGCCACTTGAATTGGGATAAATTAGTCGCCCCGATGAGCGGCTAATGAGAAGGCCACAACTCATCGCCTCTTCTCGAACTTGTCTTAATTTAGCCGCAGCGGCCGCAATTCTAATTCCCTCTATCCCTCACCAACTCGCTAATGAAATAAAAAATTTACTCTCCTCTGCCCAGCGCTGTCGGACCAACACATTAGAGCCCCAAACCCCAATTCTCCAAAATCTAAGTAATGAATCTAACCAATTTGGTCAGAGAGCTAACTATATCTCACGTTCCCGATTGATTATCACCCGTCAAATAATCGATGAGTACTAAAATTTCCATCAAATTTAAATAAATAAATAATTAACTAAGTACATAACTACTACGATTTAGAAAAGAACTGTACCATTACAAACCATGAAGTGTCTTGGGTTCAGTACTTGGTAGTTACTGTACTGTTTCTAGGAAACGGTTGTGCAGGGTTTTCTCTTTTTAAGGATATCCACTTCATAAAGACTTGGTGAGCCCCAGGAGGGTCTCTAGATCTCACAGAATCCACCCCGGCATTTAAATTAACAGATTACATCAATTACACAGTTCTGAAAAAAAGATTTTTAAATTTTTTTTTGATTTAGCTAACTGATCTTCATGTAATTTTTTGCGCTGATTTCAAAAATTACATTGGTTTTCTTCAACCACGTAAGGCTTGCCTTCAAAATAAAGTTGAAGTTTTTGGAAAAAGTACAAACGGAAAATTTTGGATTTGTTTTTATTATTTTAACATCAAGTAAAAGCAAATCGTTGAATGAAAATAGCTGACCTTGATGAAATATGTGGAAGAAAATGGTCCGGGGAGAGGTCAATAAATTTCTCTGAATATCAAGAAATATTTATTCAGTAGCCAACGTTTCGACCTACTTTGTAGGTCTTCTTCAGGGCTAAATATGCAAAAAACAGACAATTGAAAATTAAAAATTGCTAATCAAAGAAAAAAAGGAAATAAATAGATAAACAATTTTTTAATAATAAATAATTTTTTTATTATTAAAAAATCTATCGCTTTTGAGAAAAAAGAATATTGCTCTGCGATTTTTCTTGACATTGAAAAAGCTTTTGATAGTGTCTGGCACAAGGGTCTTCTCTGGAAAATAAAACCTCACTTACCTCCTACATACTTTTTAATTCTTCAATCTTATTTCCACGACAGATTCTTCTGTACTTCCGTTGACTCTTCGATTTCCTCCTTCTTTCCTCAATGCAGGGGTGTACCGCAAGGCAGTGTTTTAAGCCCCATCCTCTATTCTGTTTACACCTCTGATATCCCGGAGCGTCCTTACACCAACATCTATACCTTCGCTGACGATACAGCTATTATTTCTTCTCACAGAGACCCAAACTTAGCATCTATAGCTCTTCAAAATCATTTATTTGACTTAGAAAAGTGGTTCTATAAATGGCAAATACGAATAAACGCCACGAAATCGAGCCATATAACCTTCTCTCTACGCAAAGCTTCATGTCCAGCAGTCAAAATTGACAACGACGAAGTACCTTCCAAAAATTATGTACGTTATCTCGGACTATACTTGGACAAAAGACTTACATGGAACATACATACCAAATTAAAGAGACAAGAATTGACTAGACGGTACAAACAACTATCACATCTGCTGGACTACAGATCTTCACTTGACTTACGGAACAAACGACTTATCTATAATAGCATACTGAAACCTATTTGGACATATGGAGCAGAACTTTGGGGTTCAGCAAAAAAAGTCCACATACACAAGATTCAAACCGCACAGTCCAAAATTCTCAGAAAAATTGTTAATGCACCATGGTATATTTCGAATCACACCATACACAACGACATGAACATTCCCACTATAAAATCATATATTCATAACAAATACATGACATTCCACTCATCGACACAACATCACCCAAATCCACTCGTTCTTCCGCTTTCCTACTCCCTGTTACCTGGACTGGATAGGAAAAGATTAAAAAGAAATTGGCCAAGAGACCTACTCACCAATTGATATTTATATTTTTACTACATCATCATAAAGAAGTTCAAGTAGAAAATCAAGGTGAAAAACACTAGTATCAAATTTGCTGAATGCGCAATTGCGCAGGTGCAAATAAAAAATTAAATTATAAATAAATAAAAATAAATAAATAAATTATTAAAAAAATTTCAGAGAAATTTATTGACCTCTACCCGGACCATTTTCTTCCACAAAAAAAAAATATTTGAAAGATTCAGTTAATGAGATGATGGACGGAATGGTTTAATAAAACCAATAAAATTGTTCAAGGTGTAACTCTATAACGCATGAAAAATGGGTTTTTAGTACTCAGTAATGTTTACATATTAAATAAGAATATTATTAAACTTATAAAACCAGTTTTCCGAACGATCCGATAAATCTGTGGCAACAGAAACGTCAAAAAAATACAACTAAAATCTAAATAATTAAAGATTTTAAGGGAATATTGCTAATTTAACCAGCAACTGTTATTGTTGCTTGCTATAAATAACAATAATGGCTGTTTAACCCCAGACTGCTATTGCAGTACCGGCACATACAGGTCCGGGTGAGATACGACTAGGCATAATGAGGACCCTACTGTCAGGGAGATATACTCATGTTTATATGCAGGTTGCGTCAGAATCGGTGTCCTCTGTAATTTGTTTACGCTTTGTAATAATACATAACGTACCTAGAACATTATGGAAATAAATTCATTAAAATTGTGTAACACAATATAGCACATAGGTAATGACTGGGAATGCCAGTGGCAGGATTGTATTGGTCAATAAAATCCAATCAGTTTCAATGTTATTTTGAATTAATTATATATCTTATTAATTATTAAGTCTGATGAAGGAGGGAATATGATTACGATTTTATGACACAGGTGCAAAAACCAACAGACTGATTTCGTTGATGACAATTGAGGAGCTGACATACAGAAGTTATAAAGAAAAAAATAATAATAATTTATTAAGCATGCATTAGAATTACCAAGGAAAGAGGCATAAAACTGTAAAAACTGGGAGTGGTTTAGTTCCTATGAACGTAGTAATTACTATTTTCCAATTGAAGCTTCCATATTTAGTTCAAAACTAAAAATTGTCTATTCAATACATCAATTCAGGTCACCTTACCAATAGTGCATTAATTAATGAAATAGTGCACGGATTTTCAGATCTAAGGAGGGAATTTCGATTAGAGGAAAGTTTAAGCCGTTTAACAGAACACCCATCCTATTTGGAATATACTTGAATCCTATATCTTACGTGCCTCGCCTACTGTGTCAGAAACAATAAAGCCGAATACCAAAATGGAAACCAAACTATGACCGCACCAAAAGGTCTAAGTTCAACAACAGCCAAACCTAAAAGTTGAAGGAGAACCGCAATATGCGTACGCTATCAGGCCTGAGGGGAGGGGGCAATCAGCGGGCTCCCTCAACTTGCTACGAGACATCTCAACCAACCGCCCTTTTACATAATTTAAACTTCCATATTCAACCTCCTTTCATCAACCTCTCGTAAATTATCTATGACGTAAAGCTCCATTTATAGCCACTAAATTCTTCACTAAAAGCTCGCGATTATTAGATTTACTTACTGTCCAGGAATTATTAAAAAGCATGAGTAATGAATTCCTTGGCCCATCAAAGTTGTAAAGCCCATGAATGCAGCCTAACCAACTATCCCTCACAGTTGGCTAACTAAAATATGGTTAGCAATGATTTCGAAGGGAAAGCTTGTTTAATGCAGAGAAATAAAGGAATAATTACGAGTAGTAATCAACTTGTTAAAAATCAACACTTAAAATGTACAATAATGAAAGAGAACAGGAAATAAACATGAATAGAAAAGAGGTAAATCAAAATAAAATAAAACTAATAATTAAGAAATCCATCTTAATATTACCACTTATCAAATAAAACAAAAACAAAATTACAGAGATTGTTAAGTCTTTTTTCTCGTTCCTTGTATTTCTGGAGCTAAAATTAGTTAGTAATAGCAAAAGAAACTAAGAATCCAGAAAAGTATCATATTCAATTTCTGTTTGAAACATTAACGGTATATACTTCAAGGTAAAAACTGATAATGTGATTCCAGAACAGCGATTGGTCCAAACATGATACATGTATTTTTAAATCAGTAGAAGGAAGTGATAGGTTTGTCATTTAGGTATAGGCTAGGGAAATTAGTAATGGATATTATCATCTATTTATAGTAATAAACCGGGGCCACCTGTTCTATTGGGTATTAAAACAACCTATTGTGCCCTAGATCACAGGCTCGCGGCCAGGCAGGAGGCCTTAAGATATTTTAAAGGGAGTAAAAAGTCCTTAGTTATGCCGTCTTTCGGAAATGGGAGTCACGACCCTATGCGGTATCAGACACTCGTAAAAGATCCCTACCCTAGTTAAACCTGGATAGAATTTGGAACTCCCACTACACCATCGTCCGATTAGCCATAGCAGCTTAAAGTGACGTCAAATGAAAAAACCAAAGCACACGGTGTCTGTGGTTTAATTATGTGATTTATCACCAAATGTAACTGAAATTATTCCTCAGAACTCAACATCACCAAAGACCAGTTCATTCTGTAATGACGGCTGATTAAAGATTTTATTATTTACGAGGGAAATAAAAAATCGAAATCTTACAAGCATCAGCTAAAGAATGTTTTAATCGTATACGAGGGACGTCCAGAAACACATTACATAGACCGTGGGAATTTCTTTTATCATTTTTGGCACCACTGTCTTGTTGAGAATATCCAAAAGGACATAGAAAATCATGGAATGAAGTGACGTAAAATGAAAAAAAAAAACATATAATTTTAATATTACTATTGATAACTTAAAACCAAATTAATGCCGAAGAATATAATGAATAATGTTATAATATGCATACATAACTAAGAATATTGCAGATCCGCTCTTCTTCTTAGTAGCTCCTCATATAAGGTGCAGAAAAATAAACTAAGTAAAAAAAAGAAGCAATTTACAAAAAAAAAAAGGAGGGAACACCTGAAGTTACAGACAAGGGGCGCGAGAAGTGAACCGGAGGAAAAGAGCATCCCTGCCTTGGAGCACACTTTAATGAAAATTTCCCAACTCATTCCGATGTCAGCCGGGAATTCCTATAACGGCTTCGTCCCGCCCTCAGAGCCTTCTCCTCCACTCCTATAGTCTTGCAACACTTTTTCCTCTCTTCGGTGATATATATCATCCTCAGGCCAACCAATCCAGAGCTTATTTTAAACTTAATTATAACCGATAATAATATACTATATTCAGAAACAATAAATAAACTAAAATCCAATTTCCTGTGCTTGTGTAACTGTGAAAAAAAACAAATAACGTACATGATGTTGTAAGCTGATCACTCCAATAGGGCCAGTGTCCGTAGCGAGGATCAGGAAACCAATCAGTGTGACATTGCAACAGCTTAAAAGTATTTACACATGAATCGGTAACTGGAAAAAGGAAACTAGTCCGATTTTTGACATGTTTTTAAAACTTTCACTCATACTAGAGACAAAAGGCATCCTTTACTGCAGAAATACACGTCCGGAACCTCGCAAAGTCTTAACAAGAACTTTAATATTCTGTGAACTACAGATAGAGAACTGGTCCAGGACAATATCCCCTTTTTGTCTCTCTTGTTAAATTAAAAACAGTTGACTAGTTGCCTTTCTGCGGTAACCTATTCATATGATATAATTATGTTTTAAGGGTGTAGGGCCATCATAGACAATAGACAGCATGGAAGCAATGTTGCAAACTTATGAACTTACAATCATACACAAGTCCTTAGATCATCAACCATATATGATAACCCATATACTGAAACTAAATTAGATTTACTGAAACAAACAACAGTTTGCATGTTTTTTGATGGCTTGAGCTCCAAGGGATAAAATATTTTCTATTCCATTTATGGAAAATCTTTTAACTGCCAAATAATAAGATCATTAAAAATGCCTCACGGTTGGAGAAAAACAACAAAATTGAATCATTATCATTTTAAAATTGCATAATTTATGTGCAATCAAAAAGACACCAGTTTTGTATAAAAACGCTGTAATTTTCAGGGTAATGAGCTGTTTTTCTTACCCCCACCCTCCCTCTTTAATTATCCCCCAACAAAGAACGGGTTAAAACACAAAAAGTGTAGCGGCAAAAAGACGAGGCTGCAAACCAGGTCATCCTGATTATAAAGCTATGCCTCCCCTCCAATTTACATTGTACAACTTATATAAACAAACTATAGTAAGCAAAAACAAGAATGATATGATTAATGACTATTTTATCTACATGATAAAATGTATGTAAAGTTTAAAAATTATATATGGCAACTTGGTTGTTATTTCTCATTTTTATAGCCTACATCTTCCTTCTCACAGGTTAGCTTACATTCTACTCAGATCAAGAGTGAAAACACCGATTGAAAAAAAAATCTTTTTTTTTATTAATTCTATTATTTATTAATATAAATTACATATATCCTAGGTAACAGGATTGGTAGAATGCTAAAATAAAAAGCACACGTTGCCTGGTGTTTTACTCTGTGATTTGTCACCAAATGTAACAGAAATTATTTATAACCAAGGTATTCATCGGACCTCGACACCATAAGAGGCCATTTCCTGATGTAATGACGGCTGATTACATATTTTATGATCTACGAGGGAAATAAAAATCGAAATTGTCCAAGTATCGGCTGAGTTATCTTATACGAGGGATGTCCAAAAAGTAAGGTACCAAAGGCCGTGGGAATTTCTTTCTTTTTTTTTCATTTTTGGCACCAATGAAGTATAGAGGATTTTCTTACGGACAAAGTAAATAATCGAATGCCTCAATCTGTTACGAAATGACATAGAAGCCAAACGCATCTAACAGTCATTTGTTCGCATTATACTGCAGCATTGATAGTGGTCCTTTGGGGGATGATGACGACCAACGAGATCACTTACCGGTTCCCGATGACAGATGGCATGATCTTCCAGTCTGAAAACTGGACATGGATCAAACGAAGGACGAACTGGTTGACGCGATTGGCTGCTGCGACGACATTTTGTAGAGTTTTGCAGCGTTCGATGAGTTGATTTGAAGGTCAGGAACTTCTCTACATGCTAGTGGTGCCAACCATGAAAAAAAAATTCTCGCGTCTAGCACGAACTTTGTAACCTTAGTTTCTGGACGTCCTTCGAAGATATGTTTTATGAGACATGTTGCATATGTTGCAATGAAACCCCGCTTAACATTGACTTCAATAACTTAAAAAATATACTTTACAGATGGGTATTGGAGAAATAATTCTTCATCTATGAACCTTTGAAAAAAAGTATACGTACAATTTATATAGATATGACTAAAAATAGTGAAAATATATGAAAAGAGTAAATAAACTCCATGCAATATTGTTTTATTTTTTATTTTTCCTTAGTCATTGAAAAAAAAAAAAGGTACTTGTGTACATATCACACGGTGGGAGTGGGGGCAATGTTCTGCGCATGCCCGAGCGGTTACATTTTATAACAGTTACATTTCTACCAGTTACCTTGGATAACCTTTTAAAATAGGAATGTAATAATATTGGAAATAAATAAATCGAAGTAATAACAATATAATTTATTATATAACATATTATAAAATAATGTGGTATATAATGTAAATAAATATAATAATGAGATCAATAAATACTGCAATAGATAAACGATTTAAAATTAAAATAATTATTTAGAAGTATAAGTATAATAAATAAATAATAAGTATATTTAATCATAAATAATAAGTGTAGGATGTAAACAAATATAATAATGACATTAATAAATAATGGAACATATATAAAATATTTAAAATTCAAAAAATTATTTAAAAACATAACATTCAATCGCATTTGGGTGGAAAATGGGTTGCTATACAGTTCAACATGGATTAAAAACAGTCTCTATTTCCATCAACCTGATGTTGTTGCCATATAAATTCTGATAAATAAGAATTTATCTCCAAAACTTACGATTTCGAACGTATAATTTCATTTGATGGGAGTTGCTACATTTCCTATTTTTCTGTAAAATGTTTTTTTCCTGACAAAAACGAATAGCATCTACCTCAGTTCTTGGCAAATCCCAAATAAGCATTGTGCTGTAACTAAGGAACACTAAACAACAAAATATCGACATTATTTTGTATTATTAACAAAGAACAACTGAAACACAACAACGCTCGAACTGAGTAGTAAACAAACAATGATGTCCTTCCAAAATGTAAGGTTATCCAAGGTAACTGGTAGAAATGTAACTGTTATAAAATGTAACCGCTCGGCCATTGCACCCACTCCCACCGTGTGATATGTACACAAGTACCAAAAAAATCAGTAAAGAAGATCCTAATTTACAAATATTTGTATTGCAGATGGTGCAAAAGTGTAGACAATGAGTTGAATTTCTATGGAGATACAACTGGGCATACCTCGCAACATAACAATGGTTCAAGGGCCCGTTTTTTATTACTATTGGTTAGATTAAAAAAATCGGCATTCTCAAAAATAAGGAAGAAAAGAAATGAAATGAAAAACGAAATCGCAGTATGGAATAACAGCAGTGTTTAAAGAGGAAGTGGACTTATAGAGGCAATTATAAAAGGGGGAAGCTGAACAATGGGTGCTTTTAAGAGGCCACAATAAGGTCAGACCCCGACATTTACCTTCAGTGTCCACCTTCCCTTTTCTACCTCAACGTATTCCTTCCTTTCCACACGGAAAAATATTCGAATATCCTATTCAACCTGCCCTTCGAATAGAAACCATTGTGCGCAAACAGTTACAAGTGGGGTCTTGAAAAGGAAAAGCCTGTAATGAATGAGGTAGCCATTCCTAATACAATTGGGCGTTGACGTAGAAAAAGCAGTGAGTCAGGAGCTAAAAGTAAAAGGTAATTTTACACGAGAAGCAAAAAATGGTTTTGGCAATTAAAAGGTTAGTTTGACAGGTTATTTTATAAGGTTATTTTTTTATAATTGAGCCCAATTCAGTTTATATTAAATTTTCCCGCACACTAGTTTTAGATTTTTAAAACCTCGAACTCTTGCAACATAATTTCTTTCGGTTGGTCCATTCTGAAGAAATGATATACATATTTTACTTGGTTCGTTTCATAAGAAGTTGGAGGAAGGCTGAAATAATAATAAGATGGCTAAGCGAACCCGAAGGAACCTTCCTCTACCGAACTACCGACTATCCTCCTACCGAAAGATTGGTTAAACCTTGGACGTTTAACAGTCGACTTGTCGCTTAAAATGTTTTTAGGGATTTGCACCTTCTTTTAGGACTCTTAATTCCCTTATCGAGTGTTCCAGAGCCAACTTAAATTTTACGTAATCAAGGAAGACATCTTACCTTATCTCATTTTATATGTGAAATCTATCGAAAGCGTATCCATGACCTCGAATGTAGCACTGGACTTCTTTCATATCGATCTTCATTAACGATGTTCAGCCTATGAGTTTTGCTGGTATTCCCATTTAAATCAAATGTTAATACAGTTCTTCACGTTTCTACGACATAGAGATGCAGTTCAATACGAGCTATATAAATTGTGTTGAAGTTTCGTTTAGTGATGGAACCCACTATAAATAATAATAGGTGTCGTCTTGACAAAAAAAAAGGCGATTAGCAGCTACTCTATTTAATTTACTTTAAATATAATCTGATTTATTTTAAGCTATACAAACAATTGGTTTTTGGTAGAACGGAAAAAAACATGATATTTTATCTGACTAAAGTATCTAATTGTCATAAAACACCTTGCCATTTGATATTGTGAATTGCTAAAAATAATGGATCATGGGCAAGAATTTTCTAGTAAAGTAAATTATATATTTATTCTAGTGCATTAATTTTTAAACAATCAATACATACATTTTACCTAAACATGTCTTAACCTACATAACTGTCTTAATAGTTGTTATGAAGATTAATTTCAAATTACTAAAATATCCAGTCCTTTGTTTTAACAAAAAAAATTCGCAATTGGTTTATAGATCAATACCTCATCTGATAACTGGTTTCTTTTTACAATCAATAATCGAGTGAAAAACTAGCAATAATACCATTTTAACCTTATACGCTTTATTTATTTTAACATTTTGATTTCTGTCTGTATAACTTTAATAGTGTAAAATGGTACAACAAATGGCTAATGTTATGGTACTGCCCCTTAAAAAGTACATTCTTCTTCAGTTCTGTAATAAACAAATTTTAATAAATTTTTGCAAATTTATATTTATTATTATATCTTTCTACATTAAAAATAATAACATATGTATATGATTATTATTTTATACCATATGTACCTAGAATATAGTACATTCTAAGATACAGGTAAATCTTCAGCCTAAGATATCCGAACAAAATTCTTTTCTTTTTTTCTCGGATAAAGAAGCTTTATTTATGAAAATTATAATAAAGAAGAAAACAATTAACTTCATTTAAATGCTGCCCTAATTGGCTATTAAGTTAGCCAAAGCCTTGAAAATGACGGAAAAGAAAAATCAGAGGAGATAATTCATTGCCTTAAACCATTTTCAAGAAAATGGCAATTAACGATGTGAAAGAAAATCCTTAAAAGTTAAAAGGTTCTCATTGAAAATTGTAATTTTCATCATTACATATTATTTTGGAAATAATAATTAGAATTAATGTTGTTAACCAATCATTATTTCGTACAGAGGGATTAATTTATATATTAAAAATCTGGATGTTTAGCTACCCTATAAATGAGAGTAATTTAAAAAAATAAATTGCCATGCGAACTCAGTTTCTTTATTTTCTTTTTTTTTTTAATTTAAAATAAACTTAACCAAAAGATTCATTTCATTCAATCGAATAATTCAATCGCAAAGACCACCGTCACATTTTTAGCATTTAACTAAATTACTACTATCACTCATTTAATTAATTAGTTAAATTAATTTACAATTTGGAGCCTGCATCAATATTTTGCTTTTAACTAATACCATGTATCAACTATTAAATTACCATGATGCTTTAACCTTCCGGTATTAACGGGCCACTGGAATGTACTATCAAATGTGTAATGCCTACTATTTAGAAGCTTTTTTAAAACGGCTATAATATTAGCCCCACCACCCCTTAACTAAATATGAGCTGTTATTTTTGAAATTAGTATAAATCCATTTTTTCATATTCCCGATATCTAAATGTTTGCATTTAAATTACGTTAAAAATGTGGGCGAATGGCAAATGTTTACAACACTTAGTACTTAGCAAAGAGTGAAGTTTTTACCCAATACAACTTAAATTTTATTATGAAATTTCTTTCTTTGTTTGTCGTTTGGACCAGGGGGCTCGCATCTACTCTTTGGTAAAGTTGTAGCCTTCTTCTTTTTTCAATACTCCTTCATTTTCTGGCTATGAGCCAGTTTTCTCCCTTCTGTCCACTTTGTCCTTCTTACTGGTAAGGGACAATGGGAAAACTCCTTCTTGGATGGCTTGTCGGAACAGCGGTCGGTTGTGAAATTGCTCCAGTGGGATATTTAGTTGTTCCATATCTGACTTAACTGACGTCAGCCATTTGATCTTAGAAGCCTTGCCTCTACTTGTCACTGTGAATATCCTGTTGGTGAGTCTTTGAGGATCCAGGCGGGCCAAGTGTCCATAAAAGGTCAGGCGCCTATTCCTCATAGATGTCCTCCTGGTGTTCATATAGTTCATCATTATGACGAATCCTGTAAATGCCCCCTTCCTCACATATTAGTCCGAATATTCTCCTCAGGATCTTTCTCTGTTTTAAATCCAGCTTTCTGAGTGAGCCCTTCCTAGTCATTACAAGGCACTCGGAAGCATACAGAGCAGATGGTTTGATGATCGTGCTGTAGTGTCTAAGTTTGAGGTTTTTGGAGAGGAACTTAGATGAATAGATACTAACGACAGGAGCTATAAGCCCTTTCCAACTTGGTCCAACATTCCAACATTTGGTCTCCATGGCTTTGCTCTCACTCTAATTCACAGAGATCCATTCTCCGAAGTACTTAACTGCAGGTACCTTTCGTATGGTAGCATGTGTGAGAGCAATTGTAGAAGGGGTGCCCTTGATATTGGTCATAAATTCAGTCTTCCGTACAAAGGATCCTCAGACCAGTCTTAACAGCTACACTATAAAGACTCTGTAAGTTGTAGGTAGCCTACTCAATATTGTTCGCCAGTAGAATGAGGTCATCGGCAAAGGCTAGCCATGGTACAATGAGGATTTTGTTTACTCTTTGGTAAATAGTAATCTGAAGTAATAATCATCATAATCATTTAAAAAAATAAGAGATTTTTTTTGGATCCTATTGGAGTTATACCATCTTCAAAAAGAACAGCTCAAATATAAACAACAACAACTTGTACCGCTACAAAGGGACTCGGGTTCAGTACATCTACTATTTCTAGGACAACAGTTGAGAAGGAAGGCGATAAGTCTGAGATCAACTTCAATAGCCAGGCTTTTCCCCTAATTTAGAGAGGCTCTTGGTGAGCAACAGGAGGGTCTAGAGATCATACATGATCCATCCCCGGCAGTTTACAAATTAGATAAATTTATCTGCCACAAATTATTTATCTGTTCCGGATATAAACTCCGGATTTTAACCCGGAACCATCGGCACAACACACCGCTCTACCAAAGAGCAACTAAGCTCTCTTTTTAAATATAAAAAGTATTCCGAAATATTTCATTTATATCATTATACATCGCTTTTTTCAATGAATTTCACAATATTTTCAACCAATTTCATAATTTTACCAACCAAATTCATAATTTTTTCAACCAATTTCATAATTTTACGAATCAAATTCATAATTTTTTCAACCGATTTCATACTTTGTAAGATGTCGCGGTGTGGTTGTCAGGAAATACCAAGGAAACTAAACAAACCACCGATCCACAAGAACAGTTTATTATTCCTATGGCGTACGATATTCATGACCCCCGAAAGCTGGCTCTAAGAAAAGGGGCAGGAAGAGATATATCTGGGTCAGAGACAGCTGTTTTATTAGCAGAGCGGGATAGGGATAGAGGGATGGAGTTTAAATATCAAAGCGGCGGAGGAATACAAAAGGTGCTCATGTTATATTCATCCCGGTTATAGCAGGGCCTGCTATTGCTCTCAGCGGGGCCACCAGCAGCTCCAATCAGCTTTACTGTCCCCACGTTCACGATTAGTCTCAGCGTCTCATTTCAGATTTTACTCGCCCTCTTTTTCATTATCAACATTTATTTTTTATAACAGGCTTGCTAGAATACGTAATCTCCACTCCCTCGGTACCCGATCAGTATCTGTTCTACAGCAAAAATATTTATATTATCATTCGTGTGCAGAACTAGACGATTTTCCTTCCTACGCCAATCATTGTAACTATCATGATGGGGAAAGTTCGTAGTGTTGACTTTTATATTAGGACAAAAATGTTTTAACACGCTTGGCGGACTGGCTCAGTGCCGAAGGTGCTGAGTACAAATCCCGCTCGTAGTCAGAGTTTGATTTCATCTGTTAGCGGCCGAAGATCTAGATGGGATCTTCCTGGGGCTCACGCAGCCTCTATAAAGTGGGTACCCAAAATAAGGGGGGGAAATCTGGCGGTTGAGCGTGATCTAAGACAAATCACCTGCACAACTGTTGTCCTGTTATCATGGTGTTGTACTGTTGTACAATACCATGTACGGAAACCTAGACCCTGGGTTGTAGCGGTGCAAATTATCTTTTTTTTATCTTAGCTTAACGAAATCTTGAACTCGATTTTCAGCCACTCCAAGACATCGAATTAAATCGAAATTTTGCACGATTTTCAAGTACAGATGACAATACAATAATTTAACAAGTCTGCCTCATTATCCTTACCACATTCTTCGGGATAAATGATAATTCGCATTCGAAGACAAGGCAGTTTCTTGTGCGATGGCGTGTTGGTCCTTAAGTTCTTCATTCGTTTCAATACGGAAACGAATTTCTTCTTTGGTTAGGCCATATACTCTTCTAAGGACTTTTCTCTCCCAAGTATTCAGTAATGTCTCTTGCAAATTTCGCATTCGAAGACAAGGCAGTTTATTGTGCGATGGCGTGTTGGTTCTTAAGTACTTCATTTGTTGTCCTGTTATCATGGTGTTGTACTGTTGTACAATACCATGTACGGAAACCTAGACCCTGGGTTGTAGCGGTGCGAATTATCTTTTTTACGATTTTTATGGCTTAATCTTTGAGACGTTGGCTATTTAATAAATAGTTCTCTTTAATTAAGTGAATTTTGTTCGACCTCCACCCGGACCATTTTCATCCTCATATACATAAGGTCAACTAATATTATTCAATATGAAATTTTTAATTCATTTTTTGAGATATGGACAATCATAGAGCCAATTGAGCTCCTTTTGGGCTTTTAAGACAATTAAGCTCCTTTAGGTATCCGCTAAATCAGGGTCATGTAAAATTCGGAACCGGGGATGTTTCATTTAGATGAGTGATGTCGAAGGTGGTAGAGGAAAGTAATAACAGAACAATTTGGGTGGCCCCGAAAGACAGGCCTTCATTTATATGCATGATTGATTGATTAATATCTTGGTCGGCTCTGAGCAAGATTAATCGTCGCCCGTATACCAAACCTCTCCCCATCTCCTGTAATTATCTATTTGAGCCAAGGAGGCGCAATAGTATGTTATTACACCCGGCCAGAAATCACCCACCTATACGGTTCCGCGTGCCCTGGCTGATAATTGGACCAACCTGTAATCAATCAAATGGGGGATCATCAATACAAAGCGGTGCCCTCCTCCAATGGAAGGCTCATCTTCCCGAGCCTGGATCGGCGGTTCGATTCACCGAGGTGCGCGTGACAACCTGATAATAGCACGTCTTTCAAGACACATCAGCTCCCCGGTTAACATCTAAATAGGATCCTAATGGAGTGTATTGATGCTCGGTGGTATACCGATAATGAGTAAATGGTTGATAATTTAATCTACTGTTTCCAAACAGTAACAGACTATTGAAATATAGAGGTAATAAAACAAAGAACAATATATTGATATAATATTGATTTAGAAGAGCAAAAGCACAACAGAGACATAAGTTAACAGGAAACTAAAACAGGAAAAAAAATACTAGTCAATAATTCTCCTTCCTTCCAGTCAATACTCAGGCATCTTCAGGACAGAAAGAGAAAAATCGAACAAAGCATATCATAACCTCAAAATACAGCAAGCCCCCATCCAGTATTTTGAGGTTAGGAAGTTATTTATTCCTTGTGTTTTTGTATTGCTATTACTCTACTTCTGTCCTGATAATGTTTGAATAGGAGAATGACAAGTATTTTTGTTTCGTTTTTTCAGACCAGACAGTTAAGGCTTATTGGTTGGAAATTTTCCACTAATATCTTAATAACTAGTATTTTTAAAATGAAATGGGGCGTGGACCCTATCCAAACAGCAAAAGACATTACTTAATACTTGGGAGAGAAAAGTCCTTAGAAGAGTATATGGCCTAACCAAAGAAGAAATTCCTTTCCGTATTGAAACGAATGAAGAACTTAAGGACCAACAGGGGCAACCTGTGTCTAAGGACCAACAGTATCTGAGATTATAAAAGGAAGAATATGATGGATGGGCTATGTACATCGATAGAAAAAGCCTCCCAAAGCAGATCTAGGAGGGACGTCCAGATGGAGAAAAAGGAAGATACAAGCTTAGACTCTTATCACTGGACGATGAGGAGGCAGACCCAAGGCTCCCTCCATAAAACTAAAAAAAAAATCTTATTTGTAAGCTTCATTATTTTCCATGACTAACTTCCTTTTTGGGGGCGACCTGTGGTCTAGTGGTTAGCGTAACAAACTACTAAACCCAAGACCGCGGGTTCGGAGCCCGGCAGGTGGCCCTAGAATTTTTTAAAGGGAGTAAAAAATCCTTAGTTACGCCGTCCTTCGGAAGGGACGTTAAACGGGGGTCCCGAGCCTGTACGATGTCAGGTACTCGTTAAAAATCCCTATCCTAATAAAACCTGGATAGGCAAAACTTAGAGCTCCTACTGTAGCATCGTCCGATTAGCCATAGCAGCATAAAGTGACGTTAAATGAACAAACAACTTCCTTTTTAGATTAGGTTTTAGAAAAAAACATTAGCAATGAAGGTCGGTTTCTCATTGCTAAATGCCGTCATGTGCACAATGAGTTTATATTAGAAACAAAATGGCGCCAGCTAATATAATAAAAGAGAAAGAGAGATGCTGCGACTAAGGAACAACTGTAAATTGAGGCTAGAGTAAAGAAGGGATAGGGACCGGCACAGGTTGGTTATTGAAGCCAGGTGCTCTTGTAACCCTCCCCCCACCTCCTCGTAAAAATCTACTTATTACAAATGGAATGTCAACGCTAACATTATCCTTGTCTCTGGTAATAAAGTGGAAAAACAGAGTTTCACCGGTCCAACCAGTGAACTTACTGGAAAACCAGCATTTTCTTTATCCCGGGCGTTTTTCTTTCTCATGATAATTGGATATATTCTAATTGTCCATTATTAATTTAAGGAATTATTAAAATTATTTAATACGGTCAACTATTAATTATTCAAGATAAATTCCGTCGAAAGACATCCCGTTACATCATTTCAAAATCATGGGCTTATAGGTTCTATAATCTATAAAATTGAAATAGTTAGAAATAAATAATCTTGAAAATATACAACAATTAAAAAGTGACAGCTTATCTAAGAATGACTGACAAAGCCAGTAATGGGTAATTCAAGATGAGTAATTTATACTGGCATAATTTCCATTTTTATGAGAAGGCAAATATAACCTTCATAATATTAAAGGGAGGAGGAAATTATGCCAGATTCAAATGACAAAATGAGTACATATTGACTAGGTTATTGATTTCTTACACATTATTTTTTACTTAATCATTGGGAAGAAATGATGGGGGTCACCGCCGATAAAGATAAGAGTGTGACAGAGAAATAGCATAACGTGACGTCACTTGACGGGACTTGTAACTACTCCTAACCCCAAGCTGGCAATCAACGGAATAAGTACCAAGATTAATAATTAACCTAAACCACACGTATAAATAAAAGGGATCTCAATCTAATAAAAGAATATAGTAGTGTACACCTTACAGTCCTTTCTTCTATTATTTACATCTGTGGGAGCACATTTGCTAAGAGCATAGACCGCGGAGTTACTGTGATCTCGGGTTCAAATCCGGCTGTGGCAAATGCATTATTTAATCATTAAACTGCCATAGATTGATCCTGTATGGTATTCTGACCCTCCTGGACCGCATAAAACCTTAATAAAGTGAGTTAGTAGATATTGGGGGTAAAACCTGACGATTGTATGAGTGCGATCTTAGCCTAATAACCTCCTTGCACATAGAAACAGAACAGCTCCTTCAAAGCACTGAACCCAAGAAAATTTCGAGAAACAGGATTTTTTTTTTAAATATGTATCAAAAGCGCGATAAATAGGAATGCTGTTGACTAAAATGGCAAATGTAGCAAAAGCTAAAATGTTGTTGTTTTTTCATTTGACATCACTTTATGATACTGTGGTCAACCGGACGATGCTACAGTGGGAGTCCTAAATTTTTCCAATCATGTTTGATTAGGAAAGGATTCTTTAACGAGTACTCGACACTCTACAGTCTCGGGAAAACCAATTTACGTCCCTTCCGAAGGACGGAATAAATCCAGATTTGTTGCTTATAGGAAAAAATCCTAAGGCAACAAGGAACCCGCGTCTTTGGGTATAGTAGGTTTTTAAGCTAACCACTAGACCAGAGGTGACCCCTTAATTGCTAAGTATTTTAGTATTTTTTCTTTACCTTACTTCTATTAACATGCGGAAATAATATGCATACATTTTTAATTTATTTAAAATTACAATGGAATACACTTCTAAAGAGTGATAATTTATCAAGTTATTATAAACGTTAGTTATATAAAATATAACCAAAACATAAAAAATACATCTAACTTAAATAAAATAGTATAAAAAGAAACTTGTGAAGATTTTCTAGTCGATTCCTTTTACGGATAACCTGATGATATTATGATATACTTAATTATACATATTCTTAATAATAAAAAGCTATAAATTGACGACAGTTGGTAAAGAGGAAGCTGCTATTCGGAGGCAGTTCCTAGCCCAAACTCGGAATGGAGGGACCTCAACATCAACTCTATATACAGGCCCAACTGCGGAGCCTCGCCCACTAACTCCTACTTACTTATGATAAGAATTAACGACGTAGCCAGCTTCCCCTAACTCTCCTCTCTCCACTGTCTCAGGGTCGTTCATTCAAATAAGGTCAACCTCCTTAAATTTGTCTCTTCTCTTAATTCGGTATTTCTTTTGTAAAAACCGAAATTTATGGTATGTAATAATCATCACATTCAACTAAAATGAATTATATATGCTTTGTATACTTAGCTTTCGAGGAAAAGCGGCTACTATCAAAAATTACGAAAATGTTTATCATTTGTATAATGCTACACTGATATATCGATTATACCTATATCGTTCATTCACTTAACTTTACTTAAGCAGCTAGGACTAGTCGAACTAGGCTACAATGGGAGTCCTAAATTTGTGCCAATCAAGGTATAATTAGGATACGGTCTTAATACCTTATAGTATAATACCCCATATAAATGGGGTGGTGTGATCTCGTCCTATTCGTGCCCCCTGGATAACCAACCAAACGATCACTTAGTCGCCAGACTGCCCAGTATCAGAAAAAGCGACTCATGGCGCGCCCGATCCAAAACCATGATAGCGCAAGCGGCCTTTCTCAAGGCCTCCACAACTTTATAATAAAGGCTCTTTATTGGAATGCATGTGGTCTCACCAGAGAAAAGTACATGGAATTAAAACATTTTATATTTTCAAACAATATTGACATATTTTGTATTGTTGAAGCAGGCGCTGCTGCTGACTATCTTGAATTTTTCAAGTATTCAGACTTCCAGATTTACTCTCTTCCAAAAGCTAGACAGATAGCATCAGGGAGCGAGCTGCAATGTGCCTTCACGAGCAAATGCGAAGCTCGGGCCCAGGGTTTTGGAAAAACTACAAAATCACAACTCAACGGCTCAAGACACAGGAATCCTTTATACTGAAAGCCATGGCTTTAAGGCACAGGAAAGAATAAAAATACGAAGGAAAGAATAAAAAAAACACAGAAAAGAATAAAAAAGGCAAAAATTCAAGACACAGGAAAGAATAAAAAATAAGTCTTCACTTATTTGGTGTTTATTTTGACTGCACCCCCCGACTATTTCCATTCTCCGATAAGAACCATATTAAGGAGGAAACAATAAAAACACACATAGACAGGATGGAAGGGAAAAGATACAAATGACTAATAGAAAACCCGATCCCAGCTGACCTCCCAAGAAGAGATGCAGTAGCATTCTTCCGCCTGACAACTGGCCACGATTATCTTCAGAGTCATCTCCACAAGATAGGTTTGGCTCAGGATCCTACATGTGTACTATGGAACCGAGGGAGAATGGATGAAGACCACCTAGACCCATCTCCTGCTCTGACAGACATAAGAAATAAGACATTTCCCAATGAGCATTTGAAAAAATCTAGTTTATATTGGGCAGCAAGATATCGGATGGTCGAACGACTAACGACCCCGGCATACGAAAAAAAAACCACCTTATGCTACTTATGACGACAAGATACTTGATTGTGGTCATTTTCATTTAATGAAGTTCTATAAAGATGTTGAATACCTCAGGTTACTAAAAAAGTCTATAATAATAAATCGATGAAACTGATTATTCCTGTATCATGATGATCATTGTGTACTAATTACATGATACGGACTTGTTGGCAAACCAACAGTTGTACATGAAGGCGAGAGGGACGAGATAATTCAAATATCATTAAAAAGGAAATTTAATTGTTGACTAAAGAAAAAAAATATTTTCAAGTTTCCTTCAAAATCAGTGCATATCGTCAAATACGTTATAAGATGACTATATATGAATTTTATACCAATTATCATTTCTAAAGCAATCGCTATGGACAGAAAACGGAAAATGTGCTTTTCTTCACATTTGATACTTTGCATTTGTACCAAGGATATATTCAAATAATATGTAATATTATACCCTCTTGAATTTTAACGACCATATCGTTAAATGTTTTGCCAACGATTCGCTAGGTATTCTGTTAGCTTCCTCAACGCTTAGTCTGATACTGAGATTAAGGCCTGAGGAAGTTATTAACAAATAATATGACCACACGGTCGAAACCAGAAGAATTAATTGATGAATGGATTATGGATTCATAATATTCTCTAAAATCACCAAACACTTTTAACTAGCATGTTGTCTTGAACCAAAACTTCATAAGAAAATGAAGTCTTTCCCTTTTTCATTCCGCCAGAAGCTGTGTATAATGACTGATATTGATTTGTATATTCTCGGATATAAATAGAACCCTCAGATGCGGTGGAAGGAAATCGGGAGCATGAAATATGGGAGGGGTTGAATTTCCGTTGTTTTGCCGGGAAGTGTGCCAGGGAATGGTGGGTAGGAGGCATTCTTTTTTTTTTTCTCCTCAGCGCGGCTCGGCTACTAAATCAGTTAGGTATAACTTGGTTAGCGGGGCGCCTTGAAAAGTTCCCTATCAAGCTGCACTCGGGGCATGCATTAACTCAAGCCGGCCACTTTATCTTCACGCTCGCCTGCTATTGTGGCCGAGAAACTTCTCTCATCCTTAACCTGTTTAGCCGGTTTGGGACATTTTTGCCGCCTAAAATCTCTCCCCTCCCCATTTAACCGGCCCCCGGTGGGGGGGGGGGGGTGAAATATGTGGGGCCCCCGAGAGTAATAACGATCCAAGTTTGTGCCTGCGCCCGAGTCCTATCTTGAGTAGGACTATTAGAACCTCCAGGGCCGGAGTTAATAGTTAGGAAGGGAGGCACAACACGTATTGTCTTCCTTCCACAATATCCTACTTCTCCTTCCTAATCCATTATGTTCACTTCCTGGTCCGAACTCGGCTCTCCCTCGGCCTTTGGGGTCCCGACGGATTCGATGATTGATTTCCTAAAATTAAGTTTGTAAATTCTATAAATTTTAAATTGCATAAACAATAGAATAAGATATATTGTTATAGAATATGGTTTCATTCATTAGAAGAGGCAGCGGAGTGGCTCAGTAGTATGGCACTGAGTTTCAATGCCGAAGGTCTTGGATTTAAATATCGCTGGTGGCAAGACTTTTATTCAATTCGTTAGCAGCAGAAGATGGATCATATGGGATCTAGGAGCCTCCTGGGGCTCACCCTGCCTTTATAAAGTAAGTAACCCAAATAAGGGTCGAAAATTTAGCGCTTCATCGAGATGCACAGCCATTGGCCAAGAAACAGCACAGTCTCTACCAAGTACCGAGCCCGTTCATGGGCTGTAATGGTACAGGTTTTTTTTATCATTAGAAGAAACACAAGCAGAGGTAAGTCTCGTTAATATAAGAAAATAAAACAGCTATATTCCACAGATTAAAGCATAACAAATATTTAATGGAATTATGAAACAGAAACAAGAGAATAATTAGTTCTAAAGTATCTATTGATATTGTAAAGTTCATGTCACATGGTTTAAAGCTAAACTTTTAAATTATAAATGATGGTGTCATAACACATTCGTTCCGATGATTAATCGTAAGAGAAAAAGGTCATTCATTGCGAGAAATTGGAAAAATGATAAACGCGCCTCATGACACTGTTCAGTTCATTATTAGCCGTTATAATAGAAACATTTAGAAAATAGACCTCGTTTAGGCCGCCAAAGAAAATTATTTGAATTTTATAGAAGAGCGAATTCGAAAGATATTACTAAATTAACAGGTATACTTTCAAAACTTTATAACGTGAATGTTGGGTACAAAATAGTGAGACCTGTACTAAGATAATCGTGTACCGATAAAAAACCGTTGCTTAGCGGAGTTAAGAAGAACAAAAGTCTAGAATTTGCAAACATATTCAGACAAGCCACAAACGTTTTGTGATTTGATTATTTTCAATAACGAATCAAAATTTCATGTATTTCTCATCAGGTGGAAAGGCTTGTGTTTATAGGAGACGCGATGAATATTTTAATAAAAGAACATTATGAGATCTGTCAAACATAAGTGAGGAAACGTACTTTTTTGGTCGTCCACGTTCGCTTCAGAGGTGGGAAACGTAATATTTATAGATGGTAAAATGATTCAATATGCTTATTTAGATATTTTAAAAATAATTACGAAAACCAGTGCCCTTGACCTGGGATTTGGAAGGTCATTAATCTTTCAGCTAATGATTCCAAAACCTTCTGCAAAGCTTGTAAAGGAATTTTACATTTTTAATATCCCAAGACGACTCTGTACACACCTCATAATCCCTATCTCAACCCATTTGAGCACATGTAAGATGAAATTGATAGGGAAATAAAAAAAAAGAAATGTTTAAAACAAAAATTAGCTTAAAATTACCATAATCTCAAAACGTAATTTAATAGAGAGAGAGAAGCGGCTAAGAAACAAGTTGGTTCAATGAAAAGTTGTTTGATATCGGGAATTAGAGAAAAAAGGAGAAAATAAAAATTATTAAAACAGATCACTACTTTGTAGTATAGTTACAAGCATTTCACATGTATGGAGACTTTTTAGATTGATCCTGCAATGTTTTCTTCAAATAATAATTTCTAACCAAAAGATTTTGTATTCGATTATACTTTGTTCTTCACAGAAACATTAATATTAGATAATCAATTCAAGAATCACTTAAAAAAATTAAACATGAACAGCCACATATTAAAACCAATCTGGACATATGCATTACAAATTTATAGCATCACTAAACAGACTCGCAGAAAACGACTAAGAATGTCACAGCACCTTGGTATGTCAATAACTAAACTCTGCATACTGACTTAAAAATACCAACGGCTGACGAACATACTACAAACACTTTCAAGAAAAACTATGCGGACACGAGTCAAACGATAAAACAAATGACCACGACTCTCATGCCTGAGAACAGTAGGATGGGATAAAAAATAACGTGGATGAGGGATCAATTACTATAGGAATTTAAATCAAGCCAGGGGAGAGGTGCCGCTGGGTACTGTTCATCTTCATGTCATTGTATTTTATTTTACTGTCAGCCAATCTGCTGATTGTCAATTTTTTTTTTGTATTTAACAGGATAACAGGCGTGGATACAAATATAAAGAGAAAAAAAAAGAATGTTACTATACTTAAAATTAATAGAGTTCAAATATTCCAACATTAACTGTATGGAGCCTTTTTTACACAGCGTATATCCTTTAAATCTCTGACCACATCGTCACTCCAACTTCTCCCTTCTCTTTTACTATGGTCTGATAGTATCAATCCTAATATTTTATTTGGAGTTCATACTGGCCTTTAAAAAAATATATAGGGTGATTGCTCTTACGAGGGGATGAATTGGGGTTGAGCCCAAACTAAGTTTGAACTTAGCATTTCGCCTTATGATATTATCTAAATATTTACAAGGAAAAGGGAGCCCAGTTTCTGATTGCTGATTGAGGCTAATTCTGTTTGAGCATCTTTCCCCGAGGGCCGGGTTGCAGAGTCGATTAGGGAGCCGGCTCTAACGAGAGCGGTCGCTACCTGCTACCTGCTGCCTCTCCTCTTGCACTTAATGCAAACTGATCAACCCCAGCCCTGTAACTTCCCCCATCAATCCACCACCACTATCATCCTCGGGCCCCACCTATCCAGGAGGAAACTGATTCATTTCATTAATAAGATGTAATTCTACATTGCAAGAGGTGTTCCTTTATTTATGTTTTTAATATGTAAATAGTTCTTTGAAAAATAGAAATTTTCTATGTATCGTACAGAACATACTAGGTATTTTTTTTATTAAACAATTTTGTACAACTTAGTGGTTTTTTGTATCTAAAAGGTCTGGCCATAGATGTCGTTCCACCCAGTATCTTCCTCTAATACCACTCACTCCCATGCTCTCCTCCACATCCTGCAACCATCTTTTTTTGGGTCGTCCTCTTTTCCTCCTTTCCACAGGGCAATATTCGAAGATTATTACTGGCCATTGGTCTTCTGCCATTCTTTTTAAGTGGCCATACCACTTTAGTTTTCTTGTTTCAATTGTGTAGAGGATCGTTCTTTCCTGATTTACCAATTGTCTAATTGCTCTATTAGGGAAGTGCTGAATTCTGGAAATAGCACAAGAGTGTCTCCAGAAATTCATCTCTACGACCAACAACTTCGTTTCTTCCTTTTTCGCAAACTTATTAGGTATTATAAGTGATAATATATGAATAAGTTAGTATATGAATCTAGTCAACGAATGAATCCAGAAGGAAAGTACAAAAGCAGAAAAACCAACTATGATAAGTTGTTGAGGGTACCTACTCCTTGACTTGACCTCATTACGGCTACAGTATACAATAACCCTCTCATTGACGGTTGCAGATAGCAAAACAACTATAACAATAAAAAATGCAGAGCATTTTATTAGCTGTAATTTTGCATAGGTAAGTGTTTCTGTAGGACCAACCCTTAATAAGATAGAGGAGAAAAAAAAAAAGAACATTTAACACCCTCTCTTGTGCCATCTCAAGGGTTAAGGACTATTTGTACGTTGTACTACAAGGTACCAACAGCAACCTACCCTCAAGATACCCATACCTACCAAAGGTACCCTACAACCTACCACAGTCCGTCTATCCGCTTTTTTAACTTTCCTTCTAGAACCCCCTTTTGGCCAGTCGTTACTGGTCTATCGTCAAAACTCACGATTATAAAAAATTGTTCACGTAGGCAGGTAGCAATACCCACTGGGCAGGGGGCACAGAAGAGGCTACAGAGAAAAATTAGAGTTGAAGTTTTGATTTCTCGAGAATAGTACCTGCAGTGAAAGCCGAAAGATGGGAAATCTTGTTAGGGACAAAGAAGGTAGCCAGAAGATAGAATAACTCTGTACCTCACCAAGAGCTCTCTTCATAGAGAGATATAAAATAAACAATTTGCCTATATTTAACAAGGAAAACAGAATTCGCAGTTAGGCATCCAAAAGCCTATTGAAAAGATAATATAAGCTAAAGAAAAACGACAGTGATTGTAATTTTGTGGTATAAAAATTACTCACATATGCACAAATCATACATATTCAGTATAACACAGTGTACAAATATAGTACAAAATTTTAGTAATAGCTCAAAACTGAATGTGACTGAAGAAGAAGCACAAGAACGCGTTTTGAGAAAAAAAGAAAGTATACAAAATATACTTACAGGACAACCCCTTTCTCCTTCGTAACTTACAGTGAACGCTGAATCAATCGTAACCAAAATTTAACTACTACATACGTCTTAATGACCAGATGGTTAAAAAAAAAAAAACTTACTGACATGCTTAAAATCATTTCTTCCGTAAAATGGTCCATTTCGATATCATCATCGACTTCAGTATTAATGATATCCTCATTGTGTATAAGGACTAATTATGTGAATGGCAGATCTTTGAACAGGGGAAGAAAATAGGGAAGCAAGGAAGGCTGGATGGAACAGGTAATTATAAATGAAGTTTCTTGTAAACATACGGAATAACTCCTTGTCTTCATCCGCTGAAAGTTTGGATGTAATTTCGAAATGAATTAGGAGTGGAAAATTAGACCCAGTAAATAAAATACTTGAAACGTCGGAGTGAATTTCACTCTGAGGGAACATCAGTTTTAGAATGTTACGAACACTCGGTTAACCTTTAGCACCATTTTAACATAAAGGAAAAGTCCGTTAATTTAGGATTAGGGGACTTTGTGCTTAATTAAATTGATAAATTTTATAATAGAGAATTAGAGAAAAACTTGAACAAAAGAAAGAAAATTCAATGTTCTAAATTATGGGTAATGTGTCGAAGACCATTGAAGTAGGACTTACTATTTGATAAACAGGATTTAAGAAATAAATTAGAGTTTGAGATAAAGCAAGTACAATAGAAAAATAAGAATGAAGTTAAGATGAAACGGACAAAAGTTAAAAACTTGCATTACTTGCTACTTGGGATGGGTAGATACTGGATTTTCCTGTATCTGATACAAGTGATACTGATACTTTTCTGTATCTGATACTTTTACTTGATACTTTTGTATCAATTGATACTTTTACTAGTCATGGGTAGATACTGGATTTTCCTGTATCTGAATACAAGTGATACTGATACTTTTCTGTATCTGATACTTTTACTTGATACTTTTGTAGTTGAATACAGATATCCCGACTCTTACTCTTCTAATACGCTACACAGAAGCCTTTCTTGGGGCATCAGTTTTTGTTATAATTTTTAAAGGAAAAAGAGTTATTCGCCAAAATAGTAACCTGCACAAGGCATCAAATGATTAAAATCGTGTTTTTTATTGGTTAATTATTTTTTGAGAGCTATGGAATTGAACAATAAAAAATAGATTTTAACCCTACCTAAAACTTTTGCTATTCCCGTTCAAAGACACGTAGAATTTGGGTTGTAGTACAAAATTTGTCTGTCCGCCGCCGCACGCTTATACTCTTTAAAACGCTTGAATTTGATCGTAAAAGGTTGAACATTAACGTAAACAATTGAATTTACGATTTGAATTAAAAAAGTTTTAAGAGAGAGAATACTTGATACTAAAAACAGAGATACAGGGACAGACGGAGTCACAAAACAAGATGGATTAAGTTACAAACGAGACTATGGTGCAGAGAATGGGAAAGAAAAAAAGAGTAGTGATTACAATAAAGAAACGATAATTGCATTACCTGAAACACCTGGATAATGCATGAAAATTAATATAAAATGTTGCAGCTGATAATGCATGGGAAAATTCAGAAGAAGCATAGGAAGTAGACAACATTCCTGGATGCGAAACCTAAGAAAATCGTTCTAGTCCTCTACAAAACAGCTTTTCAGATCTGCAATTTCCCAATTCGACTAGCATTGATAATAGCCGACATTCCGACTGATTATGAATTTTACTTTTGGATGTAGTTTTTGTCATATAATTAACAAATAATCATCATTATTACATATAAGCAAATTATTTATTTGGACTACTTGGTTCAGTAAATAAAATTATTACTATCCAGTATGATTAAATTCAAAGTCATGACAGATAAAATTTCCTATTTCTTATTGTAGATATCATCGATTTATAATAGTTAGGGAATCTAAAATAAACTTCAGCAAAACTGAATACATGAGCATTTATGATTAGGGGGACCTCGTAGTTGAAGTAAATGTAATAAAAAGAGTTGACAATTGTAAATATTAGAGCTCTGTAATGGAAAGGAATGGAACATCCGAAAAACAGATAAAACATAGGATAAATACAAGCCACAAGCATTGGACTCGGTCCTTTGGAGCAATTATGTAACGAAAGATACCAAGAAGCTCATATATAAGTCCATAATCGAAAGCAGATTGCGATATATGGAGCAGAGACATGAGACGATAAGCGCAGTTTTAGGAAAAACGCTACTTGCTACTGGAGGAGAGCTGTCAGAGTATCCAGACTAGGAAGAAGGACTAATGCCGAAATTAGAGCTAAGGCAAACTCAACAAAACATCCTCCAAAAGAACGAAGGAAGAATCTTCAATTGGAGTGCTGAAGGGAGGAAGCTCTTAGGGAAAAATATATCGTCGATACAGATGCAAAGTGTCGAAAGTTAAAACACGATTTTTCAAGAGAAACAAGATTTTCAAAGTTCATTCAAAATCGTCCCGTAGCCTCAAACGTATTTTACGTCATACAATACATTGTTTTCGGGTCTTTTAGAAGACTAAGAATTTCATATCAATCCTAAAGCAATAGCTATAGATGTGTATAAAAATGTGTTTTTTTCCACATTTAATACTTAGCATTTGATTCGACGTAATATGCTCAACAAAACGTAAATAAAACACCTTGAAATATATACTTAAAAAGGGAAAATGACAACTAAAATTCTATTCCATCAAGCTTTGTTGAAAATCACTAAAGTTACAAATTTTTCGATATAGTACCAGTAAAAAACAGTTTCATCGGATTCTGTGATACCGTGTCCGTGTAAGTTTTGGAAGTGAAATACTAGATGATAAATAATTGTTGATAAGATGAAATTAAAAAAAGTTGACGACAAAATTAGGCATTAGCGAGAAGCGGGAGACATAGGCTAACTGGACCGTAGGAAGTTGAAGTAGGGACGTGCGGTGACCCGGAAAAGAAGATAAGTAAAGATGAAATAAATTGTGAAGAAAGAAGAGAGACTGGAGGGTCAAGTGAGCCCCGCCCGGAGCAAACAACCTAATCTCCAAGAACAATAGTCCTTCATTAGCTTCTCCTCCTTCCCTCCTACATTACTTTTAATATCTATTGTCTACATCAACTCACGAACCTAATCATAGACAATTTTCTTCCACTATTTGCTCTATGTTCTCCCATCCGATTCCCGAACCTTTTCCAGAGGGAAAACGATGGCTTGGGATACGAAATAGTAAGGAAAAGGCCTGGACCAGTGGGGGGGGGGGAGGGGCGAAGACAAGTCAGGAGAGGGTCGCGACAGTTGAAAATAAAAAAATATTCTCCCTTAGATTTTTTTTCCTCCTACCAGAACTGTTTTATCTTAAATTGAAACTTACAATGTAACAAAACAAACTGCTAAACCCAAGATCGCAGGTTCGATGCCTGTCAGGTGGCCTTGGATTTTTTAATGGGAGTAAAAAATCCTTAGATATTCCGTCTTTAGGAAGGGACGTTACTGGGAGTCCAGGGCCTGTACGATGTCAGGTACTCGTTCAAAATCCCTTTCCTAATTAAACCGGGATAGGCAACATTTAGAGCTCCCAAAGTAGCATCGTCCGATTAGCCATAGCAGCGTACAGTGACGTGAAATGAACAAACGAACGAACTTATATTGTTGTATCTTGTGGCAGTAAACCTAAATGTTTTGTTTTCATTGTAATACTTATATATGTTTTTTTACATATGTCTATACAAATTTTGTGCAAGGACGCGTGGGAGGCTTTCATTTGAAAAGGGAAGAGGCGTGGTGCACTAGTCGAATGGTGGTTACGATATACATGTGTAACCACCTTGAGTATATAATGTGAGTACTGTAAATGACAAAGTTTATGAATAACGCGTAAACTGTACTGTTTGTCGAGGGAGTGTGTCTTTTACTAAACTCAGTAAATCGGGGATCCCTGTTTATTCCCCACTAGTACCTGAGTTTAAAAAATACACACATTTCGGTCTAATCTTTTGACGTTAAACACTTTCTTTTTAGACGTTAAATACTGATTTTTTACTTTTTAGTGATTGGTTCGAAATCTGAGCTAAAAAGTTACATATCATATTGAGTAACTATTATTAAGCATATTTAGCAACTGGGTGAAATGGATACGCAAAATGCAATGCAGTAATATTAAGTTCTCCGTGAATAACCAGTAATATTAAGACATTTCTTCGTGAATAACCAGCCGGGAATCAGTGAAGAACAGCAACTACAACTAAGTAATTCGTAATTTGATGTAAATCCCTTTTCAAAACCCTTTATCGCCTCCTTTGCCAATAACTTGAATTCTGATCCTTTTAAAATCCCGTATGCCCTTTTGTTATACACTACATATTCCTTCAGTTATAACAACATAATATAATATAATAAAATAAGATGCTGACAAACCATTTTTCATGAAACATTGGTTCTATTACATTTTTTTAAAAATATAAACCAATATTATAATGCGCCTATTATTAAAATACTATAGTTTTGTTATTCGCTTTATATTTTTCAATAATTTAATGCCTCCAAACGTCATACTTGTCCAACATTTCTATAGATAATTTCTTGAAGACGCTTGTGAGGCAATGCTATCTAAATTTTTGAAGTGACAGAGAAAACAAGAAAAAAAAAACTCCAGCGGTTACACATTACTTTTTTGGGGGAAATCTCTTCATCATAAAAAAGAATAATGATTACACCAACATTGGAAAATCGCAAGCTTTTGTTTTGTGTAAATCTTTTGTGCGTGGGTGTGTGTGTATTCCGAACTAAATGTTAGATTTTTAAACAGTTACTAGGAAGGATGCATATGGCCATATGGAACCAATAATCATTAATTGCCACCCATTATTTAATTTTAACCTAACAGTTGTTTAATAAAGACAATATTTTAAAAAAAATATTAAAGATAAAAGAAGATCTATTTTTATATTATTATTTTTAACGCGATTAATTGTTATCCTAGTTATAAAATATGCCATGGAAGCTTATGTTACATTTCTTTCTAATACCTTTATTTATAAAAAATATGAAGTTATGAAGATACCTTGCAAATAGTGATTCAATATTGTTCAAATTACGAATAAAATTATCGTATGAATGAAACGTATCACACCCCTGGAATATTCTAAATGTTTAACACTTAAATTCTTAAAAAGCACCATTTTTCACAAGCCCATGGTTATATTAATATTATATTAAATAATAATTTATGACAAATAAATAAAGACAAGCTGAACCCCCCAAAACTGAACATACCTCTGGAATATTCTAACCATTTAAGATCTAAATACTTAGCAATCATATTTTTCCACTCCCTCATTGTAAAAACAAATAATAATATTAATTTTCTGGAATAAATTCACAAACCAAATGCCATCAATAAACAATTTATGACGAATAAATACAGACAAGCTGAACCCCTTTGCTCTTCTGAAGGCTGAACCAAAATAGGATTGAATTCCAAGAGGGGAATAGAAGAAGGGAATATCAGTGAAAGGAAGCTCTGATGTTTGCCTCCATTGTCGAAGGAAAAAGTGGCTTCTGGAGTAAGGCCAAAATGTGATGGACCAAAGAAAGTTTTCATCTCTTGGAATTGAACCCGGTTGAGTTGTGGGATCCAGCATCTACCTCACAAAAACCAAGCCGTCATATAAGTTATTTCTGAAGTTATAAAAATCAGCCTCAACTTGTTATAAACAGTTCTAACTCGGATAACTCGATGAAGTAATCTAATCGTTTCACAGCCCATCCAAATGTTGTAAATTTATTGTTTCATGTTTGTTAATACTTGATGTGGATAACAAATTACTTATGCACCTTTGAAACTGCGAATTAGTAGTTAAAAGTGATCCTTAAAAAAAACAACTGTAACTATCAAGGAACTTGGGTTCAGTATTATGGAAGAGGCAGAACTATTTCTAGGATAATGATTGTGCAAAGAGATGATTTGTCCGAGATCACGCTCAACCGCCAGATTTTTACCCACAATTAATGGTACCCACTTTATAGAGATTGGGTGGGTCACAAGAGGGTCTGCAGGTTCGTCCGTGGCTGTTAAGAGATTAAATAATTTATCTGCCACACTAATAAAAATTATGCTTAATCATATCGCCCAATAAAAAAAACTGTTAAATATAAAAAAAAACTTACAATCCTGAAAATCACAAAAAAACTAGATAAAAACAATAAATTTAAAAGGCACATAGTATACACAAGTATGGAATGTGCCAACAAATACACGGTCCTTTCAAAGGGTTACTTTGAATTTACTTATTTACTAATTTACTTTTTTTTTTTTTTTTTCAAGGAAAAAAGAAAAAAAAAATACTAGCCAAAAATAGTTTGAGTAATAACCAAAATTTGAAAATTATCGCGCTTTCGCAAACAAATATTACTTCCTAAAAGAAAGTAAGAACTGAGAAAGATGTTTATCACCAGAGCACCCTTAACATTTTTTAGGCAATAATAGGTAGTTTATTTAGGGAATCAAGATGTCAACAAAATAAAATTAAAATAATGTTACTCTAAAAATTTGGTTTGAGAAAACCTCAATTTTGGGGTAACTCTCAATAAAAAAAATTAAAAAAAGTTGTCAAAAATAAATTCCGATCTATCATCTACATTAAAATTTAATGTTATTTTTATTAAATGTAAAAATAGTTCATTTATTATATTACTTTTCATAAGAGTCCTAAGACCATTAAGTAAAATACTAATTAAAAATCGTAAAATCAATGAAAAAAAGGAAATTTCAACTCATCGAAGCTTCACGATATTGAGTCATTGGAGTAACGTACCAATGTAGAGTTCATTCATATGCCAATTCGAAACTAGTGATCCGCGGATATCCGTGGAGAAGAAAGATCCGTATCCGCATCCGAGATTTTTTGGTGGATCTTTCACCTTATTAATTTTCAAAAAAAAGATGAAATTGTATGTAGGGTTATTTTATATTCACTGCAAAACTCGTAGGTACGGGTTAGTAACCCTATAAACACCAAATTTTGTTCTGGTAAACGTTGAAATGAAAAACAAATCAGTCCTCCATTTAAATTACCGATCAACTGATCTTAGTTTGGATGGGGGAACGAAATTTTGTCTTTCGTTTTCGATGTTTGTCCAGAACTAAAGTTGTATATGGTGTTAACAGCACGTACCAAAGAGGTTTTCAGTAAATTTATAATAAGCCTGAATAAAGACTATTATGTAGCAGTGAACTTCTTTGTAGAGAATATTACACCTCACGACCAAACACAAACGTTAACAATGCCGCGCAGTGCAAGTCGAAAACTCGAAACATGTACTGTCCTGTCTATCACCGACATCGATTAAGTAAAAAAGTTAAGATCCGTATCCGTATCCGTATCCGCGGATCTTGACACCAAATATCCGTATTCGGGGATATACTTTGATAACGATCCGGCACATCACTAGTCAAAACTAGTCAAGAATTATATTTGCCACATCTTCTCCACCACTAAATAGTAAATTAGTCAAGAAGTCTGTTGAAATCAGAAAATCAAAAATTTTCTTCCTCAAACGCAGTAAAAATAAAAAGCATTTTTATTATTAGTCACATGATTTATCACTCTGTGAATATAGAATAGCGTTTTAAAAATAATTTCGATAGGTTTCATACTTAATTGGGAGCGGCGTGGCTCAATATGTAGAACGCTGATTTGCTGTGCCGATATCCGCCTGTATGGAGTTTAATAGCCACAAGTATGGACCCTTTGAAATCTGCAGACTCTTCAAGAGATCATCCAACATCTATGAAGCTAGTGCCATTAACTAGGGAAAACCCCTCCACAAAGATTTTCCTAGAAACAGCTTTTTGGTACAGCTTTTTTATCTTTTTGTCTGTTTAAATGTTCAAAATATTTTTAAATTCTTATTATTAAATAATTTTAATTCTTATAATTAAAATATTAAATATCTAGTTCTTAAGAATTTTAAGAAATGACACGTAAAAAAATAAAATTAATGTTTCTTTATGATATCAATACTAAATCTACTAAAGATACAAATTATTAAACAAATATCATGCAATGAACAATAACAATGTGGCAGCGTTTTGAATACTGAGCATTAAGTAAAATGCATCTCTGCCTAATATCGACTAAGAACGGAAATAGTTCAAACTCTTGGAATATTCTATCCTGGATCCTAACTTCACTTCTATTCTGTCCTATATCCGACATAGCCTTACAAATTTATCAAGTATGTTGCTCATTTATAGTCGTTCCCTATTTACTCAGTCATGTGCATTTTTAAAACCAATAAACAATGTGTCTGCACTTTGTATTCCCTTTATTTCTCATGTATTCGCCACAAGATGTAATCCACACCCCTATCCGAATCCACACCAGCATAAACCTAAAGTTCGTTCTCCAATAGGAGTTAATCTCTCAAAGAGAATGTTGGGTTGAGTTTTATGAGCTTCAGGTAGAAACGGAATACCGCGGTAAATGGTGCAATCAAGAGCGTTTTAAGACTATGAATAAAAAAAAAACTGATAAGGAAATTAAGGAATCAATTTAGCGAATTAGTAAATACTATATCGCCGATTAGAATCCGGCCTAGGAGTATATATATTTCCTGGATGTAGACATATATATATTTCCAAATTACTCTTTATATTTAATTCACTCATTTTAAAACTTTAATATTTACTTTCTTATTAATTTTAATACCCTGATAATTGGTTTTCCCTTTTTTCTTATAAACGATAAGAAACTCGTTGCAGATAATTGTCTTGGTTTAAAACACAAAGTGGGGCCTATCTGGCAAACTTTTTCCTTCAGTTACAAATATTTAAGAAAACTTAATAACTCTCTACTGGTGAGTGGTATGGACTAAAAAGAACTACAGTTCACCAAAGCAGAGTGCGCTCTTTTTAGTTCATTTTCCGGATCTAGTTCAATGAACTAGTTCGTTCACGTACTTCTCATCTCTAGTTAGGTATAACGACAAAATAACAAGCATCGATTACTTCAAGTTTTTCTGCCTACAAAATATTAACACAAAACCATTCTTAGAGGAAAAAAATATGGAAAATTAACGATCCAGAATTTATCACACTGCTGACAATTTATGAATAATTAAAGTGAATAACAGTATTCAACCACCTAATAATAATTATGTACCATTAAGTAGCTTGAACCCCTGTAGTGTAGTGATTAGTATAACAAAATCCTAATTAAGGAGTAAAAAATCATAGTTACGTCACCCGTCGGAAGATGCGTAAAATGGGAGTTCCTACAAGGTGTCCGGTACTAAATTATACATGGATAGACAAAAAATAGGTCTGCCACTATAGCATTATCCGATTAGGTATAGCAGCATAAAGTGGAGGTTAATGAATAAACAACAAACAAGTAGGTTGAAGTAAAAGTTTTACTAAGTTAAGTTGTAAAATTGTACTTCAGTAACAAACAGAATAAAAATAATAGATAAAAGAAAACAATAAACAGCATCATGAGCACTAAAATTAAAATCCCATTAGACGTAAAGAACGGAAAGAAAAATTAATACTTGAAAAACTGTTGAGAAACAGAAATAAAGTGGGAAAAAACAAAAAAGAAAGCTAAGGTGAACACTTAACTCAGAATGCTTCATTTCAATTTCAAAATATTCTTGCCGAGGCACGCAAGGACTGAGAATAAACCTGAGCTGTTTATCGCGGCGCAATCAGCTCTCCAGGCCATCAGGGAACATTACCTTCATCAACCAGTCTTTTTAACTTTTAAATCTAAAGTGTAAACCCAGATTTTAATAATAATTACTTTTTTAATATACTATACTTTCTCCACTGAAAATGAACCTCTTAAAAAGTAAAATAAATTTGAAGAAAAACAAAAGGATTCAAATGTAATTATTCTTATGAAAATGTGAAAAAATAAGAAAAAATGCGAACGTACATCCTTTTTCAAACGTTCTTATAGTTCAAATTTAAAACAGAAAGCTGCTACAAGAAAAATCTTGAAACCTTATTAAATCGCACTGAAGCTAATTATATTTTTAAATAAAGATGTAAAATATGATTTGGCTCACATAAGAGCGTTTTCACAAGATCTGATAAATTGAATGTCGGATCGAGATTAAGATGGATTAAAAAGGTTGAAGGATATGTATGAACCGCATCAAGTAATTATCCGCCAGAACATTATTATTAAATTAAATTATTATAAATTTCGATCACAATTAGAGCAATACCATTTATTTATGGATATCTCAATAGATATACAAGACAAAAAAAAAAATTATCGGCATTTGTGGTTACAATTAGAGCAAAACCAGTTAGTTCGCTACAGGAATAAATATTTAAATCTTGTGGAATTTTTCCGATATCCATTAAGAAATGACTTTGCTTTAATTGTGCTAATAAAATACAAAATTAAAAAAAAACTAGTATCTTTATTTATTGAGGAATGCATCACTAAATGGTATGTCTTCAATGGCATCCTTAAAATGGTATTGCTTTAACTGTGTCCTCAAGTGAATATACAAAATTATAAAAAAATCACTAAATATTAATTTTGATATCCATAACTCCACAGGGGATTACATCATGAAGAATTGCGAAGCATTATTGACCCGGTTAATATTATTCAACTGATAGCATCACGCAGATTAAGATGGGCTTGTAAAGTGGCTGGGATTACGCACAAAATTCCTAAGATGTTAATAAACGCTGTGCCTACTGGGAAGCGTCTGAGAGGTAGACCGAGGCGTAGATGGGAAGATTGCGTTAAGAGTGAAATGACGAATTCGGATTTAGGCGAGATTAGTGGTTTCCGTTTCGAGCCTTCGGGTATACTAAGCCGTATTATTATTATCCATAACTAAATGGTATTGCTGTAATTGAATACACAAAATTAGGAAGCATGTCTTTTATGCATTAAATAAACAGTATTGCTTTGAGTATTCATTAAATGTAAATGTTAAAAAAAATTGTACATTTATTCTTATAGCCTAACCAACTGATATTACTTTAATAGCGTCCTGAAAAGAATCTTACCATAAAATTACCTTTTACTTACGGACAACTGAATAAATATACAAGTTAAAAAAATAACAAAAAAAATGTATATATTTTTATCTGAATTCTAATGGTGAAAAGTTGTAAAACGCACACATAGCTTGGATTATTAAAAAATTTCCTTTTAAGAAAAATATTTCCTGAGAATCAATTCAATTCAACCGTATCATTTTTTTAAAAATCATAATAATGAAAGATATTTTTTAAAACAGTATTATAATTATAATTAAACATAACAAATAATAAAAATAAAATTACATTGAATAAAGTATGAGAATTCCATATTTTTAAGCTCATGTTTATTCTCGTTAAAGACCTTGGCCATTTTATTTCCACTCTCAGATCCATTATAGTCCACTATTCCTTCGACTAATAATAATTTTATTTTCTCTTCTCTTCACGTAAGAATAATTCCTTCCCTCCAAATGAGGTCCAATATTCCCATTTCCGAGCCACTTGGACTTACTCAAGTAGACTTCCATTCCGGGTCCACCCGGATTTCTTTTTAGAACATTGAATTGACATACTATTTTTTTTACCTCTTTTGGAATATTTTTCATTTCAGTTACAACATTGTTGTTAACTTATAAATGTGTAATTTAATAGACAATAAGAGTTGTCTTTATATACTCGTATATGGGGAAGAAAATGGTCCAGGTGGAGGTCCAAGACAGCATTTCTTAAATAGAGACAAACTATTTATTGGAAGGCGACGGTTCGACCTATATTACAGGTCTTACAAGATACTAACAATTTAAAATAGAAAAAATGAAACTATAAAAAAAGTTGTAAAAATAAAATAGATAAAGTAAAATATGGAAATAATGCTATTGGAGTAAACCAGATACCAAAGTAGGGATGATTTAAATTATAAAATAGAATAAAGGAATTAATCTATATATATAAAAATCTCATGTCACGGTGTTTGTTCGGGCTAATCTCCGGAACTACTGGACCGATTTTAATGAAATTTCGCACAGATATGTAACATTCTCCAACTTAAAATATAGGTTATATTTTGTTTCGATTAACGACCGCGATATTCTTTTTGGAAAATTATATCTTTTCCTAACCATAATGCTACAATTTTTTTACACATGTTCATTTATTTACGTTAATTCACACATGTTTGTTATACGTATATTCGTTTTACAATCGTTTATTTACTATTTTTAAATTTAATATTGATTAATGTTTTGTGGTGTAATTAATATATATTAATTGATTAGAACTATGAAAGATTCGAACAACAACGACAACCTATTCGGTGGTGGTGTTCTATTATTATCTGGTGATTTCCAACAGACATTTCCAGTCATTCCTCTCTCTACTTTTGCCGTTGAGATTAAGGCATGTATAATACAATGGTTTTCATTGCGAAATGTCGATTCCACCGAAACCATTGGATATTGGAATCGGTGAAATAGAACTGTATCCAAATACACAATCCATCAAATTGCACTGTTGTTTAGACAAAAAATGAATTAATTATGAGTGTCTTCCCGGATGTACTAAATAATTATATGGGCCATAAGTGGCTCAGTAATCGTGTTATTTTGGCAGCGAAAAATGCTGATGTTGACGAAATTAACTTTCAAATACAACAGTTGTTACCAGGTGATCTAATGACCTTTTAATCAATCGATACTATAGCTGATAAAAACCAAGCCGTAAATTATCCATCTGAATTTTTAAATTATCTCGATATACCAGGAATGCAAGTACACAATCTTCGGTTGAATATGGGTTCACCTATTATTCTTCTGCGTAATTTGAATCCACCTAAATTATGCAATGGTACACGTTTGGTCATCAAAAATATCATTGGGAAATGTTATTGAACCAAGTTGACTGGAATCTTTAAAGGAGAAATCGTCCTGTTACCAAATATCCCAATGATACCATCAGAACCCGTGATACCGTTCAAAAGACATCAATTTGCTATACGCATGGGAAGTCTCAAGACCATGCAATGTCCATTTGCGATTTGTAACTAGAACATCTATGTTTCTCCTATGGGCAATTACATGGTGCATGCTTATGTGTTGGTAAACCATCTAATCTACAAGGTGACTGGTAATAAGTGGCGGAGCCGTTAAGGGCTGATAGTATGGGGCAATTCCGGTCGATATTACTATGAGACCTACTGCCCTAAAGTTAACCCTTTCCAAGATATTCCTACTTAAAGAATTTTACAAAAAAAAATCCTATTTAAAATCTTAAAATATCTATAAATCCTAAAAATTGGTTTTTCTGGCCCATTATTTTTGTTTGTTTTGCAACAAAGATATTCTAAATAAGGAATGTTAATAGTAAAAGTTACTCAAAAAAGTCACCCTAAATTATTAGTTACATAAAACATCTACGTAACATTACCTTTCAAATGAGGTATTAAAATAAAAAATCGGTTAAGAAACCACGAAGATATGACCGTTGGAAAATGGAAAATGGAGAACACGGGTAGGGCCCGAGAAGAAAGGCTCCCGAGAACAAAGGACTCCGACGAAGGAGTCGACAGGAGTCGAGCGCCTTGATTTGCCCCTCCCTGCCTCAGTCCGCTTTTACGGGTTTACTGTTTTCGGGTGTGCTCTCTTAGCTTACTTGCTCTCAGATTGGATTTTTCTAACGACTTGGCTTTTTCCTGGACTTTTGTAATTGATTTTTTTCCGACGACCCTGGACTGTGCTCTGTTTTATGTCTTCGATTTTTTATTTCAATACCTCATTTTAAAGGTAATGAAACGTAGATGTTTTATTTAAGTAATCATTTAGGATAACTTTTTTGAGTAAATCGACGTGTAACAGGCTGTCACCCTATTTTTTTTTATTTTATGTTTTTGTTTAACGATTTTCGCGTAAGATACCGACAATTACGAAGATTTGACTATTTACATTCTTTATTTTTTCTAAACCTCCTTTATTTTATTAAATTACAATTACAACATATAATACAATATAATATGTACTGGAAAATCTACAGTCTTGTATTACCCGTAGGTATGTCAAGGAATTACATTTAACTAATGTTTATATTTTATTAGTTAAGAATTTTGTATATTATCTATTTATTACATACAATACTTAGATAATAGATAAATAAAATGTAAAATCAAAAATCCATTTTGATTTCCATTCCTTCATTGTTTCTTTAAAATTCAAATTTTAACTTAATATTTTTTAAAACTATTATAACAGCCACAACAACGTGTGGCCGGGTCAGCTAGTAGAAATATAAAAATGATAACAATAATGATAAGAAACTAAACATTTAAACACCGAAGAGAATAATAAGTTAGTATTATATATTAAGTAATTAAGAAAAAATTAAAGATCAATATAATTAGTCACATTTAAAATGAATGAAAGAAAGTAAAATCTAAGTCAGTACTATCGCTCAAATGTCGGTTTCCAAGAAATAGTTCATCTTTATTTAAAGAATTCTTTCTACCCCATTTTTTTTTTTAATCGAACAGTGATAAAATAATGCCCATTATAATTTTGAGCTTAGTGATAAAATACAAGAAAGAAGGGGAGTGACAAGAGCCGCTTGAGTTAGAGGCAATATATGTATAGAGAGGAGAATGCTGGGATGAAGGGAGGAAGTAAAAGGTAAGAAGACTGAAGGGATCGATATGTCCCTTCGTATCGGGGACGTGCCTCGACTCACACAATCGGACCAGCCAATAATTCCACTCGCATCCTTCTATGGCCTTTTATTCTTTCATTCCCTCTTCAACCTCCCTTAACAAGTAGCATCATCTAATAGTGGTGACAGAGCCACTTTCCGTTCGTCGGAGAAGCCATAGTCCGCACGTGTTCAGGTATGTGGGGTGCGTTTAAGGAATAATCATGAATGCACAGGGAGGTACATTGTGTCTGGCATATCCATTGCCTACTCCTGAAAGGGCTAGTCGAATATCAAGAGTTCATTACACAGCCAACAGCTAATAAGACAGCCTTTAGTTAAATTTTAAAGTATATTATTTTTTTTTTAAATTTTAAAATACACTTCTAATGTACCGTAAACATATGGGAGCGGAGTTGCTCAGAGGTAGAGTGCTGATCAAAATCCGCTCGCTGGCAGACTTTTATTTAATCTATCAGCGGACGGAGACGGGTTCTAAGGGACCCTCCTCTCACCTAACCTCTATAAAATGTGTACCCAAAATAAGGGGGATTGTCCAAGATACAGTACAGTCGCAACCACGTGCCTAAACCAAGACCCTCCATGGGTTGAAATGGTACAGGTTTGTGCTATTAACGCGATAACTCGTTGCGTAACTTGAACTGATACAGGGCTTAAAAAAAATAAATATGGTCATAAGAAACGGAAGTGGTATTTCTTTTTTAGCAAATTGGTTTTCTTCATTTAATCTCTGATAACCAAAGCCTCCAATCCCATATCACTGATCTTGAAGAATGGTGTCAAAACTAGAGAATTAAAATAAACTCTCAAAAATCGCATCAAATCACTTTTACCTTACGTCGTAAACCAATGACTTCCTGCCCTTCAGTATCCTTTAATAATAGCCCACTTATGCCTTTAGAACAGATCCAATGCTTAGGGTTGCATCTTGACAAACGACTAACCTGGAATCCTCATACGAGACTGAAAAGACAAGAAACCGCTCGACGTTTCAGGCTACTTCAACACTTACTAGACAAACGCTCTAAGCTCCCAATTAATTACAAAAGACTCATCTACATGACCATCATACGACCTATTTGGACCTACGGAGTAGAGCTTTGGGGCTCCACTAAGCCATCGAATTCCTCTCGTATCCAATCCCTACAATCCAAAATCCTTCGTAAAATCCTTAATGCTCCTTATTTTGTTAAGAATAAAGTCATCCATAACAACCTTAATGTCCCATTTGTTGCTGATTTGTCTCGAACCCGCTATCTATCCTTTCAACAAACTCCATTTCCACTCAAACCCTCTAGTTTCAAACCTAGCTTCCTCTTCAATTCCCGATAATCCTCCGAGGCATCTGAGAAGAAGATGGCCCCGTGACTTCTTAGTTGAACTTGTGATTTGAGTACTACCAGTGGGTAGTTTCTCTACTTGTCATTTTCACATGTCATTATGTATCGCTTAGCACATTTACTCGATGTATTATTGTAATACAGTTGTAAATATCAAAAAAAAAATTTAAAAAAAATCCCTGATAAACAAACCTATATCAACTATAAAAACATTTAAAAATCATAAACTCTTAACAATATTTGAAAATAACATGAAATTTATATAATGTTGCTAAATATTATGTTATATATTAATATATATAGTAATATATAATAATATTATGAAAATAGCTAAAATAAAACATAATTCTACAAATATAGAACTCTATGAGTTTCCATTCAGCATCTTACACTTTTGAATCAACATTATAATATAATATTATATAAATTTAAAAACAACAACGTTTTTGTTATAGAAGTTAGCATAATTATTATAAAACTACGAATACCAAAATTCTAACATATTTTGGAGGTTTTTTATGTGCAAGTAGCGGAACTTTTTGTTTAAGAGCAGAAACTTTTAAAAGTTATGGCGCAAACATTTGAAAACACCCTATCTTTGCTAAAAATGGTCCGAATTAGGTGGTTATATTGAGAATTCTATTCCCTTTCAAACGCGTAAATAAAAACGGTTACAGGCTACTTTTACGAATAAAATAAAATATACTTCATAGGTTATTTCCGGGGTTGGACCTCATTGGAATCAATTTTATTCGAATGATGGATGGGAAATCATTTTTTCATCCGATAATCGAAAAGAACTTTCATCCGCAGCAAATCATCCGTTATTCGAATAAACTAGAACATATTCGTTATTCGTTTTTTATTATCCGTTATCTGATTTGAAAAATCTTATATTTAATTGACTGTTGTTTTCTATGTATCTTGAACCGTAAAATCTAAAATTATTACATAGAAGGGTAATTGTATCCCCTACTCGTTAATGAAAACTAATTGCGATTTAAATTACTTCAATTTTAACAATACAAAAATATGATTTTTTTTTATTCATTTCGAATTTATTTAATATTGATGTACAGAACAGAGTGAAGCAGGGGTACTTAAAAAAAAAAATGTATTCGATATTAAAGTATATTTTGGGGCAATAGTGACGTAATTGCCGAAATAAAATTTGATTTTGTGATCAATCGTCCACGAATCGATTTATATTAACTTTTTTCTTTTAATTTAATCGATATGGTTATTCGGTTATAAATTATTTAGTTTACGAAACTACAATGATCGAACAACTTTACCTAAGATAAGGATGACGGATGAATTGAAATTCAAATACTCGTTATTCACCGATGACGGATCATTTGATTATCTTTATTCGAACGCTACGAATATCAGACGATTCCATCCGCTATCCGTTATCTATCATCTACGGATGAATTCTAGCCAATACTGGTCATTTCTCTGCATGAATGTTTCAGAGATATTTTAGTAGTTTAAGCAAGTTTAATTCAAAATAGTTTTTTAGATCTTTTTGAAATCACAATCCACAGATATACATAGAATATTTTTGATCTAGCCCATATCGCCTACAGGTTAACAAATTTAGTATGCCTCAACCCTAAGAAATAAAAGAGGACGAAAATGGTCCGATTGGGGAATTTTCTTCCGCATATATCTACGAGTACAGCCCCGGTGAATAAGTGGTTAAGTCGGATTTTGTCCAGAGAGAGTTGATCTGCTTTCAGATAACCGGAATCATATCATTCTCGTAGTCTTTGGCTTGAAATGGAGTTGTAATATAAGAAATAACTCCTTTTCAAGCCAATGCACTACTGAGATCCTTATTCACTACGAAAATAACTCGATTCCGCATTCCTAGGTACAAGAAACTCATTTTGAAGAAAAGTAGACTTAACCACTTATTCACCGGACCTGTAGATATATATAATATTATTCATGTTAGTCAACTAATATTATTCAAGGCTAAGAAATAAAAATGTTGAAAACAAAAATAAATTAGTCAACTCGTTCAAGAAATTGTGTATTCAAGAACTAGTCAGACTGACCAATGGCCAAAACTGCATTTTTCGGACTTGTGGAGTTCTGAAAAACGTTAGCCCATAGAATATTATTTATATCACAATAGTAACCAGGTTAAAATTTTACTCGTTTCCTTATCTGGAGTGAAGCCAAGTAGATTTAGAAATATCAATAAATACAAATATATTTTTTATTAATTGTTATAATTTTAAAATATTTTATTTTGAAGAGCATTGTCCAGGTCGGGATTCGAACCCGGGTCGCCCACGTCTTGAACGCGGTGCTCTAACCAACTGAGCTAACCTGGCTCATAACACGGCCAGACAAATCCTATCTCTTCACCGATCCTCACCGATAGAGCACCACGCGATGGAGACGCGGGATGTTGTTGATTGTTCATTTAACGTCACTTCATGCTGCTATGGCTAATCGGAGAATGCTACAGTGGGAGTCCTAAATTTTGCCTATCCAGGTTGCCTAGGGCCAGCTGCCGGGCTACGAACCCGCGAAGTTGAGCTTAGTAGTTTGTTATGCTAACCACTAGACCAAAGGTCGCCCCAGGCGACCCGGGTTCAAATAAGGATCGGTGAAGAGAATGGATTTGTCCGGCCGTGTTAAGAGCAAGGTTACCTCAGTTAGTTAGAGCACCACGCTGGAGACGTGGGCGACCCGGGTTCGAATCCCGGCCTGGACAAATCTTTTCTCTTCTAAATAAAATATTTACAAATATTTCTTTATATGCCAATTCCGAAAATACAGACGCCACCCAAAGATCCTTTTGATTTTACTTGGTTCGGTTTGAAGATTTGAATGGGTCACCCAGCACTCAACTATAGGTGTCATGTGTGGTATAGCGGTTAGCATATCAACATGGTATCTCCAAGGTTGTGGAATCGCAAACCAACAGTTGGCCTAAGTATTTTATCCTAAAGTAGATCCTTATCCTGATTAAACCACGATAGGCAGAATTTAGTACTCCAACTATAGAATCGCCCGATTAACCATAGTAGCCATAATCTTATTTTAAATTAAACAAACAAGCCAGCGCGTACCAATTTATAAAATAAGCTTCCAGTCTATAAATAATTGGTGAATTGTGTCATTTTTATAACAGGGATCAGCTCGGCTATACAACGGGGCTGCTACAATGCAAGTTAGCCAAGCAATTGATGAGAGGAAGAGGTGAATATTGAATTTCTTCTCTCCCGCTGACAGGAAAATTGAAATGGGAACTGGAGAGGAGAGGAGTTCGCCCCTGGGACTCAGCGAACTGGCAGCCTCAGAACCCAATCATAGTCTTAAATGTCAAATTAGCAGGAGTCCTCTGGAGATGTTGATTATTTGATATAATTGTTTCTTAAGGGACAATTATCATAGCGATCGAAGGTATTACTTTGGTGATTAATTTTAATTGCAAATACTTTTAATAATATTGTTGGAGTTCATTTTTCCTGATTCCAATTACAATTATTTCTAACCTGTAAATGATTGATCACCACCTTTCTACGAAAAAACTCAAAAAAATGTTTTGTTTTTTTTCTTACCTGCTTCTTTTTCAATGTCAACGCCTCAATTTTAGTTATTTGACAATTTTTTTTAAATCAATGTTTTTTATTCACTAAATGGGGTGAAGTGTAGGCCGCCTCCAAGTCGTGCACCCTGGGTAATGCTAAATGACCTACGATGGGTAGACAAGGTAACTTGTCTAGGGGAAGGAGGCCCCAAAATCAAAACCCTGTTCCTTCAGGTTGGGGGTTGATGCGATGGGCCAGCACCTCGATCATCATTAAAAAATATTACACAGCTAAAAAACCAAACAAAGAAAACCCGGTCTGATTAAAATGGCAAGAACGGTTAAAGTATTTTGGATGCTAGAATGTGCAAGGTATATCAACCAAAATAGATGATTCGCCCATAGAGATGAACGATTACCGAATGGATGTGATGGCGTTATCAGAGACTAAAAAGAAAGGGAAAGGTGAAGAGATCGTAGGTGACTTCATTCATATTTGGAGCGGCGTGGGAATGAACAAAGAGTCAGATCTGGAGAGTCGATAATTATAAATAAAACGCTAAGAAATAATATTACAGGATGGGAGTGCTTGAATGAAAGAATTGTTATGGTGAACATGACACTGTTTGCGAATGACTGGTAATAATTGGTGTATACGCGCCCACGAACGAATGAAAAATTGAAAATTGAATGAAAAAGTTGATAGAATTCTGTGAACAATTTGACGTGAAATTGTAAATACATTCTATCAACATAAGAACATCCACAAGTTCACGTGGCTCCAACCTAAAAGGGGCTAAAGGTCAATTCTCTACCTTAAAAAAGATGGTTAGAAGGCATTGAGGAAAGTATGCACGGGCATGGTCTGAGGGAGGAAGATATACAAGACAGAAAAAAGTGGAAACATGAATTAGAGGAAATTTTTGCTTGAAGGAATCCTCAATCCGAGGAAACCCTTAGAGAAAAAAATAAATGTTTTTGAGGTACTACATACCTTTAAGTCATTTCGAAAATTTTGCAAGCTGATTCTGACTAATCTGAACTATATTTAGTATTCGTGATTAGATTCTGACGCTTTATTCAATCACATAAAATTTAAAGTAAGTGTTCCTTACAAAGTAAAAATTCCTTAAAAATTAATTCTCCCCCCATTATGAAAAAAAAACATTACATTTACTTCACGAGCAGTCAACGGATGCGTACAAATAGCACTCACTGATGCTATTGTACAAAGAACTATAAAGTTAAATATTGGTTTTGTTTACACATTTATTTTAAAAATGAGGAATTGCTGTTGAAATTGTATTTTTTTACGACAATTTACTATTTCAAAATGTGTACCGTACTTAAAAACATTTGGACGCGTAGTTCTCAGATGAGACGATTGTATTTTTTCAACAAAAAAATTTACTATGAGCTGTAGAACGGGTGACCTAAATCTGTCACTGGCACCTGAACTATGAGTTGCATGTATCCTGATGCTTATTTACAGAAGAAGAGATTGTGGCGGGGACAAATGCTGAAAAACATTTTTCTTTATGTAAACTATTCAGATTACGTTTTTAAAGAATTTGACTACTTAATTTTAAGGTAATGTTCTTCAAAATTATATTTTAGGTGACAGCTAAATATCACTAGTAAATCACGACCCAGAGGTTGGTTGGCTGGTATGATTTTTTAATAGGTGTAAAAGATTTATGTCATTAGCTAGACTTATGATAAAAATAGTGATAAATAAAAAAATATAGAAGTAATAATCACAAAAGGGCGACTTCAGTTGTACGGACATATGGTCCACACGGATCGATCAAGGTGAAAATAATTTTTGATAAAAATCTTGAACTACAATTGTCAGTGAGAATATGTATAAGTCAATATCAATGATTGTCTCGTCAACGTGGAATCGTGTTGTTCTAGTAGTGTTTAAGTGGCTAAGTCAAGCATTACTTTGTAATGGAGTTATTGCTTTTGTAACTCCTAATTAAGTACTTAAAGCCAAAAATGATTACGCTTTGATTTTACTCTGGTTAAAATTTTATAATTTTACCTTTCATACGTTGTATTTGAAAGTAGCATAAGTCCATTATTTTCCTATTCGCAATATCTTAAGGTTTCTATTTAAATGTCTTTAAACATTTGGGCAAACAAGAAATGTTTTTATCACTTAGCAGCCAGCAGAGTGATGTTTTACCCTATACACCTTTTAAATTTTATTATGAGTTGATAACCATTAAAAACATTTAGGAGAATATACCATTTTTTTCATTTGTGCATATGGATATAATCCATATAAATCCCTATGGACTTATAAAACTTTTTGAAATATAATAGTTCATTTCTTCCATTCCATTCTTATCATCTATAAAAGTATTTTCTTTCGTAATGCATTGTTGATATTGTTTTTCTGGTGTGTTTTTTCGACATATGCGGTCAACCATTTCCTCATAAAAAAACAACAACTTTGATTCCTATATATACCTCCTTATGGCGCTTGGAGGGTTTTATCGGCAAACGGAGGAAGAAATGAAAAAACTAAGGGCCACCCTGAAGGATATTAAAGTAAAATTAAGGACAGAGAGAGCCGTGGAAGAAGTAAACCGGGAGTTGAAGGTAATCCCCGCCGGGCAAACAAATATGATAGATTGTCAACGTCCAGCCTTGTTACCCCTCCTCATATATCAAAACTAATGCCGCTTCCTCAGGTATAAACAATTCGTATTTTTCCCTCGTCTGACCCCCTTAGCAAAAAGAGATAAAAAAAAAAATCCACCAACAGCAACCATTCTCTTTCTCTAACTCCGACGAAACTATGGAATCTGTTATTCTGGACTTAACATATTAGGCTCACTAAGACGGAAGAAAGTAACTTCAAACTACAGCTAGAAGTTGTAGACACATATTCCACAGAACGGCGAGTATAGGGAAACAAGACGATTTTTAAAAAATTTCTTTTACTACAACTCACGAAGGGTCTTGGGCTCAGTAAGTGGTAGAAAATTTACTGCTTCTAAGTGTGAAGGGGACTGATTTGTCCTAGATCACGCTCAACCGCCGTGTTTTCCCTAATTAAGAATACCCACATTATAGATAAAGGGTGAGCCCCAGAATGGTGTCCAAAGGGTCTATCCCCGGTGTATAACCTTTAAAACCACAACCTTTGAAGGGTTTGAGGTCCAGTACATGGTAGAGACAGAACTGTTTCATGGACAACGGTTGTGCAGGGAGGTGATTTGTCCTAGATCACGCTCAACCCCCAGATTCCTCCTTTTTGGGTATTCAACTTTTAGAGGCTGGGTGAGCCCCAGGAGGGTCCTAGATCCTATATGATCCATCTCCGGCTGCTAACAGACTAAATAAAAGTCTTGCCTGCAGGGGAAGCCAACAGTCGCACATGTAAGTAAAAAGCTTTCGTTGCATAGAAAACTGCAGCTGCAAGAGATCAAGAAAGTAAAGAGAAACATTTTAGGGCAACACCAAACACAAGATAGCAGATTACGAACGATTGAAACAACAGAAAAGATATCAAACATCGAAATGGATATTATTATAGAAATAGGAGACTGAATTTCTATGGACACTTATATGATTTATCTAAATACAGATTAACTAAACGTCTATTGGACTTTGTGAATTATCTTAAAACATCAATAGCCGGGATAATTGAAGTTGAAAAAGATTTGGCCAAAGCCAAAATAGATATTGTGGAAACGTCTGGATAAAGATGCATTCATAAATAAGATTAATAAGTGGAACTTTACTCCAAAGAGGGCTAAATCAAATGGACGGAAGGGTGAAGAAATACTGGAAAAACAAAGTCTAGGAATGATTGAAATCCTCTGCTTTTTGTGTTCTGTTTCTGGGGCATTCTCTAATAATAATGACATGTATCGGGAAGAGATAAGTAACTAAGCAACGTTTTAACCTTTCTCAGAACGTAAGAAGCTGGCGTATTCATATTATATTTTTTTCAACACAGAACGAGACAGATAATCCGTAAATGTGGCAAAAAGAACTGATTAAACGTAGAATATACTTTCATATCTTCCACTCCCCTAAATCTCTTAAAGAAAGAATAAATTAGGACAAGGTAATCGTAGGAGAAATAAATATATATATTCGTGGAGATAGTTTCAAGACTCTACATTTTGGCTTTTATAGTGCAGGGAGGTTTATTCAACATTCCAAGATAAATGAATACAAAAATAATAGATTAGCTTTCATCTGGAAGAGCTAAGTAACTAATTGGCCTTATTGAAAATAAATTAAAGGGACGCCTATGCTCACAGGAGAAAACAATTTTTATTGTTTTAAATCACGAAAGATTTATACACATATATTATAATAGACATGGAAAAGTAAACTGTTCAACAAAATATTCAGATTAATGTAAAATCGAGCTTGTGGGATGATTGTTTATGTTCAGGGAAGAAAAACAAAAATAAACTCACATTTATTTAGAGTTAACTTGATTATTTAGTCTGTTGACTTTGAAATATCCTTATTTAAATATCCACCTGCTGTGTTCGAAATGTTTAGAAGCGTAAAAATAAGAATGACGTTGTTAACACTGATTCGAAATTAGTTACTCATATTCAAATTAAAAGAACATAAATTAAGTGTTTTTTACAAAAATCATTAATTTAAAGTTTAACATACTTCACCAATAAAATATAATACTTCAAAACTTTTTAAGGCTTGCTTAAATCTGGAAAAAATATTGCAAATAATTCTTTTTTCCAAACAAATAACTGTTTTAGAAAGGTTTTAAGATTGCTTTCAGAAACTATTACTAATTTAACAATCAGTACCTTCCCTCATTTGGTCAATCGCCGAACTTAGTTGACGTGCGTTGAGGAATATTGTTTCAAAAAGTATTACGAACGAACAGTAAGTACATCTCTTTTTGTCTAACTTTTGATTAAGTCGAGTCACAATATTTTCCACCATCTATATTTTATTAGCGGTTGAGTCTGATTAATCAACTAATATATTTTAATTATTTAAATTTATTAAATATAAAATATATTGAAAATAATTTTAAAATTCTATAAAAAAAATACGAAAATGAGAAAAACGTGGGAATGAATGTGTAGCTAAAAATATCCCTCGGCAAATATTTATAGAACCGTAATTATACAGGCTTCTGATCAAGATAATGTCTGTTTTTTTGCATTTGAAAAATAGGCTTCACTGCTTGGGGAGTTTTACAAAAAGCTGTGGAAGAAAAAATATCCAGAATAAAAATAAGAAAAATACATTATTATTATTTAATATCTATTCCTAAAAAATGTTTGAATTTGTTGAACTAAAATATATAGATACCGTTCCATGTCATTGGAGAGATGATAATAATAAGTTAATACCAATAACTGTTATTGGTCTTATGAATATGCAACTCGAAAATAAAAGACTAAACGAATGTGACTACTAGTGGTAATAAAGTGTCATGTTCTTAAAATATGAAGAACAGCAATCAATAAAAACGAAAGCAAAAACATTTGTATTTATTTTAGAAACTTTTTCAAATAAAAAGCTTTTTTTTATTCTGGTATTAACAATCAATCAATAGTGATTTCAGCTTACATTTTCCCAATGAGTCTAAGAAAAAGAATTTTCTCACACATCTGATACATACAAATTTGGTACCAAGTACACAGTCGAAACAAGTTAATTTTTTTTTGTGAACAACAATTAATTGTGTTACGCCATCGGCCAATGTTCATTCTTTGGATTTTTATATTTTAAACAAAATAACAGTATTCGTATCTGACTAGTAGTTTTCTAGAGATTTTTATTCTTAATAAAATTGAGCCATTTCTTATCCCATAGCCTTTTAAAACTTCTAAAATTACTTCCGTATAATTCTCCCATCATAAGAACAGCGAAAATATAGTTCCACAAGATAGTTACAGTTCCATTTTATTTCACAAACTTTTAATTCAGAAAAAAACAGAACCCCATTTACGCTCATAATATATATATATATATATATATTTTTTTTTTTTTTTTTTTTTTTTAAATCTTATAAAAGCCCATAACCGGTGAACAAACCACTAAACCCATAAATAGAGCAAAATGTAACTATATTTTCAAGATTATGGATAAAATATATTTATATTCATAGACTAGTAATTATTATTGCTTTGAATATGGGTAACTATACATTTGTTTTAATAAGGAACTTAATTTCTTTAATTCATTGTGGTAACTATCATCCTAATAACTACCATATCAAATAACTTTACATAAATTGAGAAAAACAAATTAAATAAGAAAGAATAAAGAATCCTACCATAATTTTTATAAAACTTCTCCTCATAAAGTTTCAATAATTATAAATACAAGTTAGGAAAGTAATTATGAACTTTCTATCAATAAGAACATAATTTAAAAAAAAAAATCGAAAACTAGCTTAGACGTTTAATGTTACACCTAAACGATACTGGACGAATTTTCATATTTAGAATAAATAATAACGACTGATAATTATCCTGAGCCAAGCTGACTATCGATAAATTATCAACGTAAGACAACGTCATAAAATACAAACATAAATATATAATTATTAAAATTATTATACCAGAATTATAGTTTATTAATTTTATCAAAAACTGCATAATGATTTTCGGACATGTTATGAAATTTTCAGTTTAATTGCATTAGTTAGCTAATTTAAGAAACATAATCCTAAAAAAACAATTGATTTAAAACAGTGATGATAATGGTATCCAGTATTCATTGGAAAGAGTTCGTGTTTTAATTATTGCAAGTGATTTAGGATAAAGAATATTTTCCGTTTTGTTTTGCCATAAACAAAATCAGCTGCCCGAATCAGAAGATTGCAGTCCAAACAGTAGTAAAGAAATGGATAATAAGGATGTTTATCAAAATCAGAAAATCAAACCTTAAAATGAATAATAATGTATTGACTTGGTCAAGGGGTGCAGTCAAAGATTACACAAAATAACATAACTTTATTGTTCCAACGTTTCTGGCTAACATGTGGGCCATCTTCAGGGCTGCCAGGTGAGGGCCCGATGTGAGTCAGAACTCTGTAGAATTTCAACTAAAGACTGAGCCTAATGGATAATGGTTGATATCTAGCATATCACAAAAAAAAAAAATCACATGATTATTTCGTATAGCTGCAGATAAGAGTATTTGATTCGGATAAGAGTTCAGAATTCGAAGTTTAAACAAAAACCTTTCATTGCTTAAACTATTTTGAGCCTCTGAGTCTTTTCAGAACGTCATATAATTTCTTCTTTGCTGAATTCTATACGTTTTAAGGAGAATTTGTAAGGCGAAAAAAAAGGAAATTATGTTGAAATATAATTTTAAAGTAATAAAAACTTAGTGGAGAACAACGTTATGCAGAATGCTGGCTAATATTTTTTAATAAAAATTCAATCCGGCAAGACTCGACACACAAACATTAACACATTTACAAGAATCCTAATGTTTTTAAGTAAGCTCCTAAATCTCTCTGTCCAGGGCAGTCCTCGTCAGTAATTCGAAGTTCAGGTTGTATTTCTTATTGAATATTTACTTAAACAACCTGATGGGATGCATTCTGAGCATGTATCCCAATCAACTTAGTCGCTTTTATTTTTGTAACAAGCCAAGTCCATGATATCCGCGTGGAGACATAAGTGATATACGCTCCTCCAACTATGGCCGAAACAATAACGGCTAAAGAGTTTTATAAATAAAATAGAAAACAGCCAGTAACAGCGTATCAGTAAAACAATAATTTAAAAATAAAATATCTAAATAAACATGCGATTCTGTATAAGAAACAACAAATAAAGATAATAACGATATTTAAAATTAAGTCCAAGAGTTAAAAAAGGCCAAGTTGAGAAATGAGACGGCGAAAATAAAACAAAAGCATGATTAAGTTGTTGTTAATGACAAAAAGGAAATAGGAAAAATGACAAGAGGAGATGCTACCATTAATAAAACTGTCATGGAGAAAGAGAGAGAGAGAGAGAGAGAGAGAGAGAGAGGGAAAAAGGAAGATGAAAGAAGAATGGGAGAGGGGTCCGGGAGTGAGTAACAGATTTGCCGGAGAAGTGGGGGAGATTGGATCCTGGTGAGGCAGAGTCTGAGTTAGTGGAGCTGTCTAGCGGACCTAGGGGATCACTTAACTCCAAAGCAACCTCCTACTATTTCCACTGACTCGACACTTATCTCCTATAATCCTTTCAAAACAAAAGCAACCAACCCACTTTCCGTACTAGTCCTTGATACACCATCCACCTCCCAAAGGTCCGTTCCAAGAAAGGAGCACATGCGGGGTGAAGTAATGGTCCAAGATTTATCTGTTTTCAATCTGTTCGGAGAAAACATCATTTACTGCTTAATACCTTAGTACGTTAGTAAGCGCATTCACATTAAAACAACTAAAAATAATGCGTGGCTGGGTCAGAAAGCTGGTTAAAAAAGAAAAAGTAATTTATTCATAATTATTCCAACCCAAACTAAAATGAAAATAAATCTTAATATTAACATTTTGAATGTTTGACCGTTTAAGGCCAAATATTTGCTTCCAAAAACGAGAAAACAACTTTAAAACTTTGATCCATCTATATATACATCTACATACAAGAGATACAGATAATAATTTGAATTTTCTTTTAAATCAATTAGTCAGAAGCAGTGTGCGAAAGCAAATAAGACATTAAAAGGAAATTTTAAAAAATGGTTTCTATAATATTATCTTAAAGATTAGTCAATTTTAAAGTATCAAATAATTAAGCCATACCAGAGTAAAATTAAAAAACATATTAATATTTTGAAGACTAGTCAGGATGTTGGCTTTAAAAGAAGGCTATCATAAATCCATAATTAATCCACCGCAGACTAAATTTTAAAAAAATCTATATTAATATTTTGAATATATGACCGTTTATCGGCAAATATTTGATTTAAAAAACGAAAAAAAAAACATAAAATCTTTCAAAGCACCAACAAATTCCAAAAGATGTAGATATTAATTTAAATTTTTTTAAAAATCAATTAGTCTGAAACAGAGCGATAACAAATAAGACATGAAAAAAAAAAATATATATATATATATATTGTTTATATAGTATTTTCTTAAAGATTGGCCAATTTTAAAGTTTACAATAATTAATCAATACCAGAGTAAAATTTAAAAAAAAATCGTAAAATAAATATTTTGAATATGAGACCGCTTATGGGCAAATATTAAAAAAAAAATTATAAAGACAGTAACTATTATTATCAGATATCGCTGAAAACAAAACACCACATTATAATATCCGGGAATATTTTTAAACCATAAATACCAATAAATAATTGTTAGTTTAAAAAAAAAGTATTCATACCGTCAATATACATAAAATAGATATGGATAAAATGGGAAAACCAGAATACCTAAAAAAAAAATATTATTATTGAGTACTCTTGCTATAAACTAACGGATATATACCTTCTTTTCGATTAGTAAGAAACAAAGGAAATGAAATTCTAGTAGATTGTAAAAAAAAAATTGCTTTTAGAAAAAACGAAAGCTCTTAAAATGACCAACATAAGATTTGAATTTTAAAAGTAAGAGTTCCATTTTTAACACTAGAAATTTTAACATATTTAAAACTGATTTTAGGAAAAATGTAATAGTAAATATTCATTAATAACATTAAGCTAGTTACAATATTTCAAATTATGAATATAAATAACATTTATAGTAAGCAGGTTTTTTTAAAAATTTTTGTAACAAATTATATTGTGATATAAAGGAAAACCTGTTTTAATTAAAAAAGTAAACTACCTTAATTAATTGAAAATGAATATCAGTGTCATCTTTAACATTTTTAATTGGCAAAAAAGGAAGTATTTTTCTATTCAAAATTTTAATATTTATTTTCGAAATTAAGTAGCCAGTTGGGATAGATTCGGTATTATTTACTAATTAAAAGGATTTTCGTTTAAATCGAAACAGCTCTAACTCCGCAACCAAAGACCTTCAAAATGGAAAATCATTTTTTTTTTAAATTGGACTTATAAAAATATATATCTATTTCCAGATGTCAGAAAAATGGTACTATTTATTACATAGCTAATCGGATGTATAAAAAAAAAAAAATGACCGTTTCTTCAAATTCTTAATACCTTCACTTAAACAAATATAGACCTACGCCTCGCAAGTGAGGAGGTCATGCAAAAAATCCCACATACAGACCATTCAAATTTTTCAATCGAAATTCTTTTGTTATATCACACCTAGTCCCTTTTACATTACTAATAAAACATTACAAAAAGATCTCAACATACCCACTCGTAACTGACACAATCAAGAAAAACTACAAAAAATTTAATGACTCACTTGCTGGACATCCAAACTTACGTACGATCATTACTGACAGACGCATTACCACAGAAACCGACAAGGAGAATGAAACGTCTCTGGAGCAGGGATCTGCTTCAGTGAGATGAAATACGCTGGGAGTGCCTTCAATGGGCCATACACGCATTCACGAAAATCCCTTAGGGGAGGTTTTCCAAAGAACATCAAAAATACAATATATGCCAAATGGCATTTGTATGATTTCTCAAATAAACGTTTTTATTATTATTATTTATATAATACCTTCAAAAACTTAATAATCCCTTTAAAGCAGATTCTCTAAGCTCGTATAACCCATTCAACTTCTTCAAAAAAAGCCTCATTTTAGTTATTGTTTTCAAAAAAGAAACATGAGTGGCCTATGAAATTCTCGTAATTATAAGGCATTACAGAAGAGCCGCAGAAGCAACTCGTTGTTGTTGCTGTTGTTTTATTTTAAGGGCAAACAACTACAAATGGTTATTACTGCCCTCACTACTGGAGAATATAAATATTTACAGTACCTAAATAATTACCACTAGAGAATATACATATTTACATTACCTACATAATTACGTATATATATTCTTGTTACATTATTACACAGTAAAAATTGATACATATTTAAATAATAACATACCATGCTATATTAGGCACATAGTAGAACCATATTAACATATTAAACATATGATAGAAAGGTAACTTATATGAAGTTGTTCATATTAAAATAAAACGTTATTCATAATTATATAAGCTTTATGATATAATATAAAATTTATATTTTCTATATAAACATTATACACACCGACAATATATATATATATATATATATATATATATATATATATATATATATATATATATATATATATACACATGCATAAATATATACACATATACACATACATACATAAACCCATATACACACATACACATACACGTGTAAATGTATATGTCAAATTGACTGATATATATTGGTGTTTTTAATAAATTTTAAAACATTGTTCGTTATCCCCTAACGCCTTTTGGATCTGCCGAGGTACGCCACACCTTTCCATCACTACACTGTACCTAGGACAATCCTCGAAGATATGGTGCACTGTAACTGTACTTACCTTACAGTTACAGTGCACCATATTAAGTACCTTACACAGTGTACATTGAGGTGGGTCTTTCTTTGTTGTTGTTTGTTTGTTTTATTTTTTTTAAGGGCAAACAACTACAAATGGTTATTCTTTGTTATCAGGTATTCGTGGGTCAAACGACTGTGACCAATCCTAAGGCGGGTAATAACTACTTCTTCTCTTCTACACTGCCTGGAAGATGATACCCAGCTACTGATAGTCGCTAGTTGACGCATTGCGCGGGGTTGATTTGAAAAATTTAGTAGTGGAGATACGAGATTGGAAAGTAAGAAGGGCTGCGGGTGACCATTAAAGGATTTCAATGAGCTTCTGCAGGAAACTGTTGTTTCAAATCCATCCACAAGTACTCACGAACTTGTCAGGGTGGTGTTTTGAAAGATTATGTTAGTCGCCATCTACGCTCCATTGGGAAGATGAAAAAGTGCTGTAGGCAGGTCCTCACACTCATCGAACCTAGTAGAAGTTTAAATAACTTGAACAGTTCGAATTCCTGCCTCATCCCCCATACTGTCCAGACCTCGCATTATCGGATTACTACTTGTTTCGATGCATGGCCCATTTTGTACAAGGGAAACAATTAGACAATTTTTCGGAAGATGAAATTGCTGTCAAAGAATGGTATCAGCGAAGGATCGAGAAAATAGCTAGCAGATGGCTAATGACAGTAGATAATAGTGGACTGTACTTTAGTATTAATTGTATTTCATATCAAATAAATAACACTGTTCTGCACGAAAATCCTCCTTCAAACCAAAACATGCTTTCTTACTGTTATCAGATGTGGTGAACACGAATTTGAAGTCAGATTTTGTCTATCACGCACAGTTTCCTGAGAAATTCTAGTTTTTTATCCAAAAAGGTGAGTTTTTTGTGGATTTGACGAATTTTTTTTCGGCATCAAAACATAGTGAAAAAAATTCAGAAGCCCGATGATTTTGAGCGCAATGAAGTATATTTGAACGAAAAAAATTTGATGGGAATATTACAAGTGGTTAAAGAAATATGGCTAAAAGTGTTTTTTCAGTTTTTCAAGGATCTCACTTTTGAAGCAAAGTTAAATACTACTGAGAAAAAGGCTTGGATTGCTTTTCGAGAGGTATGTGCTAAGTTTTTGGGAAACAAAAAATCTAGAGACTACCGAAAAATAGTCCAAGAACTGCTTACTTCATATAAAACATTGGGATGCAAATGTCCTTAAAAATACATTTCCTGCATAGTCACCTAGACTTTTTCGCCCCAAATTTGGGTGCAGTTTTGGACGAACATGGAGAACGATTCCACCAAGACATATCCAGAATGGAAAAAAGATATTCTGACAAATGGAATGAGAAGATGCTGGCGGATTACTGTTGGACACTGCAGCGGGAGACAGAGGAGGAAGAGTACAAAAGAAAGAAAACAACTCATTGACGATGTGTGTATATTTTTTGAGTTGTGTCATATCTAGTATTATACCTGATAGCATGCAGGATTCAATTAATTATATTTTATTGTTGAAAAATAAAAAAAATCTGTTCTAATAAAGACAATACTTTTCAAATACAATTTTTCATTTTTTCCAAGTTTCACCTCTTTTCTCTCAAAATCAGAGGGTGATCGAATTTTTCTGAGTTCGGATTCGGACTCAGCACACCTGAAAACATGAGAAACAGGCAAAATTGTTCAAGGGAGGGGAGAAAAGTTTTTTTTTGCAGAACAGTGTAATCATAGAAATATTTTGTTGAAAAACGGTCATTTCTTTATACAACCTACTAAAAAATAAATAAATCAAGTCAGATTTAATTTACCTTTGTAGATTAAATTCGACAATTTTACACAAATTCATCGAAAATAAAATTGTTAGGAAAAATTTTTGATTCCTCAAAAAAAATCAAATCAAAATATACATAACGGAAGAGGATATGCTGTCGAAGGAAATAAGTTTGTTCACCGAAGGCCGAGCGGGATTGAGGTAAATATCGGAAGAGATGCTGCGAAAGGTGATTTCCATTAGATGCCAGGAGTCGATATTTCCACCATCTCCCGATTCCATCTTTACATGTCATTGACTCTCAACGCTCCATTAAACCCTCCTCGTTTCAAACCGATCCACATCTTAATACAAACTCTCCCTCCCTATCTAAAAGGAAACTAACATAAAAATGTACTTAACCTGTGATAATATAAAAACCAACTAAAAGTATATTCATCATGAAAAAATAATAAAATAAACCGATCGAAGTCCTATCTTAAATAACAGTATTCAGATCGTAATACAAAATTATCAATAAAATTTTTTTTTTTTCATTTTAACTTCTTATATTTCGGTCTATCCTTACAATGGACAGAAGACTGACTTGGAAATCCGACGTGACTAATATCAAAAAAAGCTCGAATCACCGACTTTCACTCCTAAGACAACTACTTCATCTCAAAAATAAACTATTGCTATCTAACAAAATTATAATATACAGCATGCTACTTTGTATATTAAAAAAATCTCACTAACAGACCATTGAAATCTTTCAATTCATATTACCTTCGTCCTATTACACATTACTAATAAATCATCACACAATGATCTCAGCATACCATTCGTGACTGACACAAACAAGAAAAACTTTCATGACTCACTACCGCCTATCAGACAAGGAGACTAATAAAACGTCTCTGGAGCATGGATCTACTACAGAGAGATGATCCGCGTTAGTGCCTTCAATGGGAGGTTTCTCCACCCAGGCTTCCCCGTGAATCCCTTAGGGTAGGTTTTCAAAAGAAACTATGATTATACAAAATGTGCCCAATGGCAGTAGTATAATTTCTTAAATGAATATTTTTATTACTATATTTCGGTCTAAAATTATAGTTTAAAAAGTCTGTTTGTTTTCTTCATGCTTCATAATAATCTCAGAATCTCCTATAAAGAAACATTTTTTCCCCATCTAATTCAAAATTTTATAGGTATTGTTTCGCCTAGTAAAATAGTTGGTAATTTTCTGTATAGTCGGGCCATAAAACTCTTAAAGCTGAACATAATTAGCTGATTCATTACGGACATCCGACATAACAAGGTCAGCAGTCATCAGATGCTGATACTCTGTCCTGCATAAAGGAATTCAATGAATGAATCAATTATCAAGAGAACCTGCACGACTATAATTGGAAGACACTGAAGCCGAGACCCTTACATATCAACCGAATTTGCACTTGAATCGCACCCCATAACCAGGTTAGGCTAAGCAGTTTCAAATGACTATTCGAAATCGAAACCAGCCAACCTGTGGGGAAACTTCAACATTTAGCCATAGATCCCTAACCAAAAAGTAAATTCTTGCACTAAAAAAACCAAAAAAAAATAATACTATATTAATAATAGCAGACAGAACGAATCAATAAAATTGTATTTGGGGTGGGAATATAATAAAAACCACTTACTCAGAAGAATCAAACTATGCAGAATTCAAAGAAACATACCTGAAAAAGATAAGAGACATTAATTAAATAATTATATAGTTTATTAAAACATTGATTTAAAATTATTTAATTTTAAGGGCTTTATTGAGGAAATTTTATTTAATTTTATTAAGGGTTCATTTGAGCGAACTATAATAAATACATACAATTTTACGGACAGTAGATATTGTACTTTTAAAAATCAATTTATTATTAACGGTTGATGAAATATTTATTTACACTATTCCATACAATCCAGTACTGAAATCCTCTTAAAAGCATATTTTGATTCGGTTTTGATTGAACCATTGAGTTCGTTAATGATACATTACACTTTTGATATTACAGTTCAAAAGGAATGTTCACGTTGAAGTATGACAAAATAATAGTTAAAACAATTTAATCAAATGTTATGCTACCACTTAAAACTTGCTGTTAATTATTAAAACTACTATCTTAAAAAGGTTATGTAAGGATAGTGAAAAAAGAAAATTATTATCTAATGTGCATGTTATTGATAAACAAGCTCTACAAAAATATATATAACTTTTGCGTGCTCCAGGAACATCACATTATGGAATTGCCAATATTGAGTACTGTCAGAAACTACTGTCTTAATAGTGCGAAAACAAATAACTTCAATAATTCAAAATCCTTATTATTTGCTGACCTAGACTTACACCATCAATTGTTATATATCAACGTCACAATTTAATTTTTAATATTTCTATTAAAACCCTCAGAAGGTATTATTTTAAAAAAATATTATTTTCTAATAAAAGATTAGAAAACTGTTTTTATTTTTTTCCTACAAGACAATCGTAATTAACTAATTTATGGTCAATTTAACTGTATCCGATATCAGTAAAAACAGACAATATCTAATAGTTACTGATGTATCAAAATTTATTAGAATAAAGTAAGTTATTGTAAAAACTGTTATTTTTTCTTTAAAAAAACCAATTCAAAAATTTTATCCAAGGAACTATTCAAAGCACTGAAGTGTATTATTATCTACATTTTAGCCAGATAATTGATATTGCCTAAATATATTTTTGAAAATGTTGGTTTCTTCTTTATTTTTTCTGAACCATGAAAATAAATATTTAGACCGAGATTACGTCAAGTATTTTAAAATAATACCAACAAGAATTACAAAACTACGAAACACCACTATTTTCTTTAGTTATAAAGGTATTGGAGCACTGAATGCCAAATGAATAAAAATACTAAGATTTAATCGTTTTTAATCATTTGAACTATCTATTATTTAAATAGTTCCAAATATTTTTTTTTTTTTTTTACATAAAATAAAACTTATGTAATTTTGGTTTCAACAAAGTATAAAAAGTAAACCAATAAATAATAAATAAATGAATAGAAACTTTAAACCGTAAAATCTTAACTTATATGATGCAAAAGAAAAAAATAAATAATGAGATTTATCTAATGTAATGTATTTCCTTTTTTCAGAGAGTGATGTGATTATACTACGGACCTATCGCCCCCCCCCCCGCGACAGCCCTGAAGAAGACCTGCAAAGTAGGTGGAAACGTAGGCTAATTAATAAACATTTCTCCACATCTAAGAGAAATTTATTGACCTCTACCCGGACCATTTTCTTCCACGTATTCCCCTTTAGTTCTTTAGGCAAGAGAACTATAATACTAAACAGCATCAAACCCGCAACACATTCAGGCCTTGCGGGTATGGTTGTTTCAACGCCTGATCCCACTTAAGGCCGCAATATTGTATGGTTTAACAATACAAGGTTTCTGCTTATTGTTAATTGTTTGTTCTTGACAGGCGTGGATACAAATATGAAGAGAAAAAAATAAGTATGCAAATTTAAAAATGAATTCTGAATAAGTAAATAGACAGCTAATAAAAAATACAAACATTTACTTTTTTCTTTATATATGTTAAAAAAATGCTTAATAAGAACCTCTATAAAACAGTTTATGTTATTAACAACCTCATAGCATAAACGTTATTACAATTAAACACTTATCATATTTAGATATCGCTCATAATATATTTTTTTTAAACCTGCATTTTTTAAATTCAAATATCAATATTTTAGTTTTTTTTTTAGAATAGAATAGAATAGAATAGAAAACAAACTTTATTCTGGGACCAAGTCCCTTTAGAAAAACAATAAAGAACAAGTAAAATAAACATAATATTCATCTGGCCAGGAGGCACATAATGATACAAATCAAGAAGTAATCATGAGTGACAAAACATAATAGAAATAGAGAAAGAAAAAAATAAATAAATAAAATAAATAACTGATTAAAAAGTAATAGACTTTACAGGAATTTAACCAATTTTCTAGAAAAATAAAAATAAAAATAAAACATATATATATAAAGGTTTGATATTAACAAAATAATAATAAATAACATTAATATAATAGTTAATAACGGAATTGCTAAATAAAGCAAATAAATTGCATAGCATGCAATAAAGTATTTACAAAGTTTGTATCTTCTTTGTTGTTGGAAAAATAGACAAACACGTAGGTAACGAGATCGAGTATTCGACACACATTAATTCAAGCGGAAGATTGGCCTGCCTGGAGAGCATTTTTTTGGGATGCCAAGAGATGATAGAAAAGCAGGGATTTAAATGAGGCCAGTGAAGATGAATGGCGGATGAAAGGAGGGATTGAGTTCCACACAGTGGTGGAACGGGCGAGGAAGGAACGGTCGAATGCCTTAGTTCTATGGGATGGAATGTAGAGATCGGATAGGCGGGATCTTGTTTGATGGTGTTGGACAGTAGATTTAAATTGAAGGAGACTATAGATGTATGAAGGGTGTTGCGAGTTAATGGATTGGTATAGAAAAACACTAAGGAAATAATGTCTACGAATGGGTGGGAAGAGCCACTTTAACTCATCATAATGATGTGACACTCGGGAACGCCTCGGAGTACCAAGGACAAATCTTAAAGCGCAGTTCATAATTCTTTTTAAGCGATCCTCTAGCAATTTCGAGAGGCCCCCGTATACCACACAACAGTAGTCAAAGTGGGGGAAGATAAGGGAAGATACAAGAAGCTTCCGGGTAGATTGTGTAAGGAGATGCCGGGATCGATGGAATAATTTCAGGGAACTAATTGATCGTCGGGATATTTGGGCGACATGTGGTTTCCAAGAGAGGTTTTTGTCCATGGTAATGCCTAGGTTTTTAACGGAGGAGTTGAAACTGATAGGGTTGTCGTTTAGGATCAATGTTGGGAGGGTGGGGATAGTTGCAAGAAGGGAATTGGAACCTAGAACAATGGCCTGGGTTTTCATTGCGTTCAATTCCAATTTGTTCAGCTTTGCCCAGGCACTGATCCTATCGAGGTCTTGCTGAATACTGGCGAACGCGAATGTTAGCTCAGAAGGAGGAAAGGATAAATAGATTTGGAAGTCGTCAGCATATAGATGGTAGGAACAGTGGTGAACGGATTTAGGAAGATCGTTGATGTAACAGTTAAAAAGGATAGGAGAGATGCTTGAGCCCTGTGCCACGCCTGAGGATAGGGCTAGGAAAGAGGAAAGGGGTTGGTTGGGCATAGAAACCGCTTGGGGCCTGTCAGAGAGGAAGGACTGGAACCATAGTATAGAGCTGTTGGAAAAGGACAATGACTTTAGTTTGGAAAAAAGGATAGAATGGTCCAAGGAATCAAAAGCTTTGGAAAAATCTAATAGGATTAGCACGGTTAGTTGTTTGTTGTCCATGGCTTTGTGTATGTCCGTAGTGATTTTGGTAAGGGCAGATTGAGTGGAAAAACCAGGACGAAAACCAGATTGCAGCGGATCCAGGAGTTTGGACTGTTTGAGAAAATTTGATATTTGCGACTGGACTATTCTTTCGAAAGGTTTGGAAAGGTTGGAAAGTATGGAGATTGGCCGGTAGTCTTTGGGAGAAAAAGGGGTAGAGGTTTTATTTATAGGATGGACTAGGGTTTTTTTCCAAGAAGTTGGGAATATTGCGTTTTGTAGTGAGAAATTATAAATGAAAAGAAGGACAGGTAGGATATCGATGAGGCATAGTTTGAGTAGTTTGACGGGAATCTCATCAAAGCCAGTAGAACTAGAGGAGGATTTGAGAACGGAGGAAATAATGTCGGTAGGTGAAATGTCAGAGAAAAAAAAATTGTCGGGGTTGAAAGATGGAGTTAGTGAGAAGACGGAGGGTGATGATATTGATGTGTTAGTTGAGGTAGACAAAAAATACGAATTCATTTCATCTGGCGAAGCAGAAAAGGCTCTGGAATATGTTGAATTGCAGAGGGAGAGTTTTCGGAGGAGTTGCCATTTAGATTTAGGATCGGGAGCCGAGGAAAGGGCTTCGTGGAAATATTTGGATTTTGCTTGTCTGATTGTAGACTGTGTCAAATTGCGAAGAGCCCTGAACGCTTGGTAGTCATCAGTAAGCCTAGTGCGTCTAAAGCGTCTACGGGCAGCATCACGTTTCCTTTGCAGGTCTTTAATTTTTTGACACATCCAAGGAGCAGGATGGTGATGGAAGGTTAAAGTTTTGACTGGGGCATGGGTATCCAGGATGCTTTTGAGATTTGCCGTGAGTATGTCGACCATTGAATCGACAGTGGTACAGGAATAGATTTGGTTCCAATTCAGGATTTCGAGGGAAGGAGATATAGATTCAGTGGTGAGCCCATCTAGGTTGCGGAACGTTAATGTTTTCGATAGGATTACTGGAGTTTGGATATAATATATATTTTATATAGGGTCTGGGGCGTGATAAACCCTACATTATTCTGAGAACGAAAGTAAAAAATTAATTCAATGTAATGCAGTGCGTACTCAATAATTTCGTACACTAAATCGTTTTACATACTAAATATTATTCATGAACAGGGTCAAATTTTATTTACTCAGAAACTGACTCATTACCAATAAACAACAAAATTGTAGTGAAATGAATAAGTGAAAATCCCTGAATTATAAAAAAAGTTTAATGATTAATTGTTTACTGGTATTTGAAAGACTTAGGCTTTGTTGTTTATTAATTTAAGAGGAGGAAAATGATCCGGGTCAGAAAAAATTCTCTTAGTACGAAGAGCTGTTTATTTTTAAAGCCAACGTTTCGACTCACATTGCAGGTCTTCTTCAGGGCTAAATATATAAATTAAAAAAAATATATGGCAAAGAATAACAGTATATGCAGTATATTGATAGAATAATAATATATGTAGCAAACAATAACCAAACATACAGTCATCCAGGCATATGAGTAATAAAACATATATAACCAAAAATGGGGAACCCATTAGTATGTAGATCTAACAGAAAACAAAAGGAATAGTTATAAAGAAGTATCTGATATGAGATAGGGAATAACATGAATTATCTAATAAGAGCAAGAAACGTGGAATGTGGGTCGAACCGTTGGCTTTAAAAATAATCAGTTCTTTTTACTAAGAAAATTTTTTTCTGACCCCAACCCGGACCATTTTCTTCATCACTAATATAAGGTCAACTAATGTTATTCAACATTTACCAATTTAACGTCACATAATGCTTATATGGCTATTCGGAGGATGCTACAGCGGAAGTCCTATTTTTTGCCTACCCAGGTGTAATTAGGTTAGGGACCTTTAACCATTACCTGACACCACACAGGTTCAGGACCACCCATTTTATGCCCCTTCCAAAGGACGCCTTAACTAAGGCTATTTTACTCCTTTTAAAAATCCTATAGTGTTGTTCATTTACAAACCATTTAGTAGTATTATACCCTGTTTCGTTCTGTTAAAAAAAAAAATTATGGAATAAATATAAGATATAATTGCTAAACTACATAATGAATCACGAAGGGATCAAGAAAGGCTACACGTTTCGTCACTTGTGTTCGTGACGTCACTATGGCTATTAATGTACTATGGCCATTCCGAAGATGCTACAGAGTCCTAAATTTTACTTATCCAGGTGTAATTAGGGTAGGGACTTTGAAAAAGTACCTGACACCCAACTAGTTCAGGACCCCATTTTATGTTCCTTCCAAAGGACGACGTGACTAAGGGTGTTTTACTTCTAAAAAAACCTATGGCTTTGTTGTTTTACAAAACATTTTCTACCCTGTTTCGTTCTGTTTAAAAAAAAATAATTATTCCATAAATAAATAAAAAATGATATAATTGCTAAGCTACAAAATGAATCACGAAGGGATGAAGATAGGTGACACGTGTAGAGGAAAGAGAAGAGAAGATGATCTTAAAGTATTTAGGACAGTAAGATTATTTGGTAGGAGGCGGGAGGGAGTTGTCTCTATTCGGAGTGCCGTATGACGTCTCGAGGGGTGAGCCCTTTGTGCCGGCGTGATCCTTATTCATTGCCGGCTGAGGTGGGCCGACATGTGTATGCATTGTTAAAGAGGAGCGAATGAAATATGTAGAATAGGTCTGCTCCCCGGGGTATCAACCCTTCCCGCTCCCTCTAAAGTGGATTTACATCTTCAACCAGTTCGTTTGTCTCCCAACAGTCTTCACCTCAAACATACAGCTTCCCTTATTTCCTCGCTGCGTTTTAGTCTTCAATATCGAGTTTGGGGCAAACGTATAAGCCCCAAAGATCACAAATAGTCTCCTAATCACGTAATGCAAAAATAGACACCTGTTCGAAAACTGCCTACCTAACACAGTCGATCCATGAACTACCATATCACAAGTTCCAACATTCTTAACGAATAAATAAATAAAAAAAGACACGAACACAGTAAATATATAATAAAATAGACACCTGTTTGCTCCCTATAACTGATGAAGGGCCTTTTCAGCAAACCGTTTCTAAGCAAACAGTTTATCCAGGTACGCGATTTGGCCGAGATCACACTCAACCGCATACAGGCCGAGTGAACATCAAGTTTGGGATCTCACGGATTTTCCCATTTGGGAAGCTCTAAATTATGCCCATCCAGGTTTAATTATGATAGGGATTTTTAACGAGTACCTGACATAGTACAGGCTCGGGACCCTTATTCCTGGGGCCACCTGCCGGGCTAAGAGCCCGCGATCTTGGGCTTAGAGGGATATTATGGTAACCACTAGACCACAGCTCCCCCCCAACAAAATGAGTTATTTTCTGCATCAAAAAAGACTAGATGGTGATTTGTGTTTTGCCTCATTTGGGAGAAATTACACTCAAACGCAAGGTTTTCCCCGAATGGAGGGTAACCACATTATAGAAGCTCTGTGAGCAGCAGAAGAGTCTGCGGATCAACAAGTTAAATGAGATACTTGATGCCTAGAAAAAAACAAAAATACTAGAAGGTGATTGGTATTCTGAGTATGATGAAGAAAACCAAGAAATTAATGTAATCGAATCAATGATATTGCTAATTGTAAAAGTAAAACGTTAGGGTATAAAAAAAAAATTATCTAAAAATTAAAAACTGTAAAATTATTAATTTACCACAATAACAGTACACCAGAATCTTTGATGTCGATTCAGCTTTCATTGCGATTATATCCAAAAACTGATTTGGGATAATTACCTACTCTTAAGATTCTTTCTATCAAATCAATTCATATATTAATTATTTATGTTACTACATTTTTTAATTTTTAATTTTATTATAGGAGTCCACAGCACAACTATAGGTAATCCCCATTGTGTTTTATACCAATTACATTTCTGCGTAAAAATTGCCGGGTTTTTTTTTGTAACTTCATATTTTTCTACAATTGTATAGCTTTTTAGAAGAGAAACACCTTTTAAAATAATCATAAACATTTATAACATTATTTCTTATAAAGGTATACTAAAATAAAAAAATCTTAATTTTTTCGGTAAGGAATGATTTTTGTTTAACTATTCAGAATGAGACAGTAAATAGGATAATAACTAAATTATTTATTCATTAAGACTTTTTGTTTGCATTTATTGAAACTGCATTTATGGGAGCGGGATTGGCTCAGTGGTAGAGCACTGAGTTGCCATGCCGGAAATCCTGGTTCAAATCCCGCTGAAGGTCATAACTTTTATTTAGTCTGTTTGCAGCGGGAGATGGATCATATAGGATCTAGGACTCTCCTGGGGCCCACCCAGCCTCTATAAAATATTATAAAAATAGGGTATCCAAAATAAGGGGGAAAGTCTGGCGGTTGAGCGTGACCTAGGACATAGGACAAGTCACCTCCTTGCAGAATCGTTGTCCATGAAACAGTAGAGTCTCTACCATGTACTGAACCCCAGACCCTTCATGGGTTGTAGTAGTACAGGTTGGTTTTTTTTTATTGAAACTGCATGCTGTACAAGGAAATAAACACGGCAAGTAAATGTGATAAAATAACATTAATCTGGTTATGATATTACAAATTGGCAGCATTTATACGACGTTTGGGGAAGGAATTTTTATTTATAGGAGGTACGTATTTCGAGCAAAATCTACGACAATTGATATAAAATATAAAAGGATATAAAAATAAAACTTTTAAAAAATAACAAAGACATTGATTTCATTAAAAAATTGTAAACTATTTGACCAGAAATTTTAAAACACTCAACTCAATATCCCTCTTAATAAACTGCGCCAAAATGAATAGGGATACAACTAATTATAAATATTTATTTTGCCTAGCATTTTAATATTATTTTTATTTAAAAAAGCATTAATATTTATTAAAAATTATACTGCATTAAATATTAATAACCTGTTTGACAATTTTATACAGCACTGCCTATGACCTAAGATGTCATTAATAAACTGCATGCTGTACAAGGAAATTATAATTTGAATTTGATAAAATACTTTAAAATAGAAATTATTGGGCGCTAAAAAGTGACACCGAATCGATTCATCAGACGAAAATAACTTAGTAATTATTTACTAAAGAAAAGTTTAGAGAATTTCGAAATAACGCAAGGTGTTGGTTTATAAATCTAAACCATCTATTTGTTGCAAGAATTCTGTACACATTTACAAGTTTCCAAGACGTAAAGAGACAAATAACATGGATGTCTGTGGTAAAACGTAACATGGGTAACTATAACAGAATACTTTGAAGTATAAATTATTAGGCACATAAAAGTAACACTGACATCATTCTTCATTTATCAGACAGAAATAACTCATTGCTTATTTAGTTGAAAGATATAAAGAAAAGGGTAGAGAATTATAAAAAATGGCGATAAATAGAGAGGGAAAAAGATAAAGAGAGAGAGAGTGAGGGTGAGGGGGTGTTAAGTGGGGTTGGAAAGGGCCGGCGCACAGATATTACCCGAGATAATATGACAGTTTCATTTAACAGGGCCCCTCTTCCAACCGCGCCCTCCCATCTCAGTCAAATTATATCAAACCTAATTACAACAGCCCACAACAACATAAATCAAATATCCCATCAGCACAATCCGTCTTTATTTTCTTTCACTCCGAAACAAAACAGATTAGTAACAATAGAATTCCAACACGAGGAAAGGTCAGCTCGCAATATCAAATAACAAAAAAGGGAAAAACATAAATGACCGTTGGGATCATTTTTCGAACATTACTTTCATAAGACATTGCTTGAAAGCGAGTCCGTATAATAAGGTTATACATTCATGGTTAGGCCTTTGTTTTCTAAACCATAAGGTAGCCAACCATACAGCATGGGCTATCCACTTCATGTTAGTGGGAAGCATGAAATCATAAGAATAATGAGCAATTCTAAAAAATGTAAAACATGAGGTTATTTTAAAGTATAACTTCAGTTAGACCACGATTAGTCATCGCAAATTATCTTGCGAGCCACTATGGAAATGCACTCTAACTCCGTAGGCAGCATATAAGATTACATATCCACCTATCAGCTTTGAAGGAGTGGAGTAGATCAGTGGTAGAGGTATGAGTTGCTCTTCCAGGTCCAAATGTCCTGGATTCAAATCCCGCTCGCTGGCAGACTTTCTTAAATCTGTTGGCGGCCGGAAATGGATCCCTAAAACTCTCCTGGGGCTCACCCGGCCTCTATTAAGTGGGTACCCAAAATAAGGGGGGGAAATCTGGCGGTTGAGCCTGATATAGGACAAATCATATCCCTGCACAATCGTTGTCCAAGAAACAGTATAGTCACTAACATGTACTGAACCCCAGACCCTTCATTGATTGAAGTGATGCTGGTTGTTTTTTTTTTTATATAAGCTTTGGACCCATTATAAACATCTTTAGAATGAAAATTTGAATTATAATGAGGTATTTACAGTTATTCTTACATCATAACATAGAGAACATAAAAAATAATGATACTAAATCCACACTGCAATAATGATAATGACTGATCATAATAATAATGGGTTAGGCAATGAAGATCTATGGCCACGCGATATGATCATCTTGTAGACATCTTGCTCGCTAGAGAACAGACGGCCGGAAGTGGGTCACACAACGTTAAAGTACGGTCTCTTTGTGAATAATTCAGCAGTTTCCATTCAAACTCTCGGGTTCATGGACAGTTACAAATCGGAGTTGGTTATGTCGAATCTGTTGGTGAGGACTATACCACACCAGATTCTGGACTCTTATTTAATTTATTTGTAAAACTCCAATTTAAAAGTAGGACCATTTAACAAACTGGAAAAACCACAATGCGATCCCCGATAGACATCATCAGAGAATATTCTTAATATTCTTATTATCGTACCAGAAGAAATCAGGACAGTAAAAAACATCTTCACTTAATTCAACTATTAAGATATTTCGTATGAAATGTTCTCGTGATTGTATAAGAACTTTATTGCAAGTTTCCTGGGCATCTTCCCCTTACTTTACTATCAATAATAACTCATGATAAGATATTATATCGATGCTATGATTAAAACCGATGTGAAGTATTGGAGGCACAGACTACCTTCCAGAACGGGTTACGAACATTTCACAAGTTACCTGAGAAAATTGAATTAAACTATGTATGCTTACAATGTTTCCACTTCAGATAGTTTTTTAGTTACAGATCGCTTGGTGGTAGTTTTTCCCTAGTGAGGTTCAGCTCGAATTTCTATATTGATAATTTATAACGCCTTCAACCATAGAAGAGTAGGGTAGGAGGAAAATCATAATCGTTGGTTGATTTTAGGGGGTCCCGATTAGAGTTATTAAAAAAAAAAAAACACTCAAAAGACTAGTTGAAATTTTTTTTCAACTATTCCCGATTTTGGAGGCATAGCGTGGAAGAAATCATACTTAGGAGTGATTGATAGACAGTATTAGAAGGTCGGGAAGTTATAAGTTAACATAGTTATTGTATGATTTTGTACAATAAATGGTAATCTGGTAAATTGAGATATTGGAGTCGTCATGAACATCCGACTAACGTAAACTGATGTGACAAATTCAGGAATCTGTAAAAATAAAGGTGTTTAATGCAAATTAAGACGAACTAAAAAAAAAAAAATGCTTTTTCGCACTTTTCAAACGCTACTGTACCCGACTGTTCCATTTATTCGAAACCGAAAACTGTAGTTCTGATAGGGATAAAAGCCTCTGATGTGTGTATTAGATTAAATCTCTTTTATTCCGGCTATAAAGGACAGGATTGGAGCGGAGGGAGGGATTCACATATTGTGAAAACCACTACCAGCCACCTCCCTCGTTCGGAATAAACCTTTCTTTACAAAACAAAGGCTAGAAGCGGACAGTGACTAAATTACAAGCTGGATGGATGGTCATTGTTTAGAGCAGGAGTCAGGAACCCCCTATCCTCTGAAATCAAATATACTTCATCCCCGACCTATTTGCATTTCGTCCTTTTCCCTCTCCCGTATCTTTCTTTTTGTTAAAATAAAAATTAGACCAAAAAAAAACCCAGGGGTATACAAGCAAAGCCAAATATCACATTTCAGAGAATTTTTAGGTACACAATTCAACATGGTAAGTAAAAATAGGACTTCCGAGAACGGAAGGAAAATAACATGGAACATCTTACTTATAACTTATTGTTAATTCGCATGCCATCATCAAAAGCCCAAAAAGCCAGGGGGTTAGTTAATTACTCCTTGAACACAAGGATTGGACACCAGTCTATTTCATCATACTTGGTGAGGGATGCTGGAATACTATTAACACATAATGTTAACAACGATGAAACCTTGACATAATGTTACAAAGATGATGAAGAAATGATCAAATGAAAAAGAATAATGTATGATTACTAAGATATAGCCTCTGTCCGCCCAGTGGCGGAACAACCCCTTTAGTTCCAATTGTGTCATTGTTCAAATCACTTGAACTAACATTGCTGTATGATTTTATATTGTACATTTAACTGTGAATTGAAAGTACAAAAAGAAAAAAAAAATTCAAATTTTTACGACTCATTTTTATTATTTCGCTTTATATATAAAATTAAATATTACACGGTGATCACTAAAAACTCACTTATATAATAGAGGGGTTAGTTCTGATTAGGGTACATAATAAATGAACTTTTATAACAATAACCCCATAAATACATCTAAAGCTCAACCATCATATACAATAAAAACACACCCTTATCGTATAATAAATTTATCAACATAGTCCAGATGAGATAGGTTATTTTATTTTTTTTTTTTAAATCTTGAATGGGGTTGTTCTTTGAGCAAGTTTGTCCATTTCTACTTAGTGGAAACAATAATCAGAAAGAACAGGGGCTCGCCTTTTATAAATATGGCGTCAACTCTAAAATAAAAGAGATAATTATATTAAATTAAATACAACTGATAATTTTAGTACGTTTTCAAAATCCAAAAAAAATCATGCGGTAATGCTCAGGAATTATAGATTAAAGCAAAATCCCGAGAGATTTTGAAAGCGCCAGTCCTTTCCAAAAAGTTGCCCTCTAATTCTATTTTCAAGATAAATATTTGAATTCTGATGTAAAATGAATAAAACACCTCCACTTTCCTAAAAAAAAAATCTTGAGTGCACGAACGAATGAGAAGTGTTAAAGTTTTTATATCTAGACGAAATTTTTAATGCATTTATAATCTCTATCGAAGATCTAAAACATATTACTGGATCAATCACAAACCCTGGCGCTATAATGTTCAAAAATTGTCATATTTCGTAGATTATATTTGTATTCTGTTTAAAAAAAGTGAAATCAGTCACATTAAAGATAAAAACCTTTAATTACATTCCAACCTTTTTTAGTTTACAAATTTAGGCTCTCTCAATGATACACCTTAAAATAGGCTGTTACGTAGCATTTGGTATGTCTTCCTCGTATAAAACATAAACATGGTTTCTACAAACTTAGACAATATTACACCGATTGAGGTGACGGTAATGGTCCCGGAGGCATGATTGCTTAAAAAAAAATACTGCGCCTAAAACTATTATAATACTATATAATATACCATTATAAAACTTTTATCAGTTACAAAAGATTAATAACCAAATACCTGAACAGGAAAAGGAAGCTCAGCAGTAAAATTAAATAAAAATAATAGTTATCAGGATTACTCCAACCTCTCCTATATTACTGCAGTTTTGACAGCAATGCATGAGGTCATTCCTTTTTAATGGTACTACAAGAGTTACGCCCAAAAAATTAGTATTATTCGTGCATTTCACATAATATTAACGTGTAAATAAAAAATACAGAGCGGAAATTTACCTTCATCTACACGTTAAGCAATTTATAAAACCCATCCAAGAAAAATACGAGAGAAATAATAGTTGTCGGGTGGTTGATGACCTAAGGATTATGTGTATAATTATGAGTTTACCCATACCCAGAAAATTGGGAAATAACTTCCTTCTAGTCAGCAATGTAAACTTCCTTTAAATCTCTCTAGTACTGGTACAGAGTCCATGGGACCTTTTGGTACCTATTTTCTGGAACTTCCCACGCTTCCGATCATGAGAAATCCCCGTATGACTCTGTACCTATCTATCTTGCTAGTACCTTATTGAATCTAAAAATGGAAGGTTGGTTCAAAAGTTTGTTCACAAAATATAAGCAAAGCCTGGATCCCAAGGACCATAACTCAGTACTTGTGCGATTTCTTTTATTTTTCCAAGGTAAGCTTTCATTTAATGTTTTCTAATTATTAGCTAATATTAATCAGCGATACTTTTAAATCTATAAGTTTTTTCAAAATATTCACTGTTTTTCTTAATATTTTTGAATTTATACATAAATTTGAAAAAATATCGTATATTCGTTGATAGTGGGAAAAGTGGGTTCATATAAGTAGTACCAAGGAGTAAAATGTTTATGTATGTTATGGTATACATACATACCATCTCTGAAATACTGTAAAACAGAGAAAGGGAAAAGAGACTGGAGTATAGTATGGATAGATAAGGGAATGGTAAAATATAAGTTAATAATTTATAATACTAACCAAGTCAATCTAATTTGGATCAGTAGTTCTTCTTTGTATACCTATGTGATATCGTTGGTTTCATTGGACAGTCGATAGATTATTATCTTCCAAGTCAAGTCCCTGTTTGTTAAATAGTTAAAAAATTTCACCAACCATAGGATTGTTGCATAAATACTAAATAAAAATATATCAAAAATACAGTACTCGTTTTCAAGATTTATCTCAAATCTCCCCAGCTATATTGAGTAACATGCGTAACAATAAAGAACGGTTAAATTTAGAAGTGACATAACGCCCAACAACGCCGTAATATGAATTTATAGGAAAAAATCCTCTAAGGTGAAGTAGGAAAAATCACCTGAAATATATTAGCTCCTTACTACGTACAAGCACAAGCCCCATCATCACTTCTCCCCCACTCACTAATTCTCAGTTTCCTTGACAGTATGTGCCTCAAATTTGTCAAAGGTCTTCCTTATAATTTAATAAGGAAAATGCCGTTGATGTTTCACTTATTTGTTATCCAAACAAGCAACTTCCCCAATTAGCTATATTGCTTTATCAACTTTCAAACAAGAAACAAAAGGGTAAGCAATTTCTTTAACAACTTCGAAACAAAAACAACAAGTTATTTTTAATGATGGATTGAATTGGTCAGGGGGTGCAGTCAATACAAAATTAGCAGAACTTATTTTTTAATTGTTCCAACGTTTCGGCCAACGATGTAGGCCAGAGATCACCAGGGCAAGCGTACAGTGGATGCCGAGTCTGCGGTGACTGTCAAACTAACGACTCCATCGTAGGCGGAAACGTTAGCACAATGAAAAAATAAGTTCTGCTTATTTTGTGTTATCTTTGAGTGCACCCCCTGAACAATTTAATCCATCATTAGAATAATCCAGTCAACCATTTTCCACTCAAACAGTTATTTTTATAAGTATAATCTCTGCTGAGATGGAAAATTTCTTCCATTATAATAATAGGGAGCGGAGTGGCTCAGTGGTAGAGCACTGAGTTGCCATGCCGGAAATCCTGGTTCAAATCCCGCTGCAGGCCAAGACTTTTATTTAGTCTGTTTGTAGCGGGAGATGGATCATATATGATCTAGGACCCTCCTGGGGCCCACCCAGCCTCTATAAAATATTATAAAAATAGGGTACCCAAAATAAGGGGGAAAAATCTGGCGGTTGAGCGAGACCTAGGACAAGTCACCTCCTTGCAGAACCGTTGTCCATGAAATAGTACACTCTCAAACATGTACTGAACCCCAGACCCGTTCACGGGTTGTAGTGGTACAGGTTTAATTATAATAGTAGATAACTCCAGATTGGAGGAAAAAAATGAAATATTGATAAACGTTTTATTTTTAGAAAACCTATAAAGAAAAGAGTAATGTAGATACAAATAGCAGATTATATAACTAATCCTAATTTTGTAACCTAAACGTTATAACTAAGTGGATACTGTTGATCAACGTTATATCGATTTATATAAAATAGAATTCTATATTAAATAATGAAAAACATTATTTAGAGGGCTATATAACAGGCAGCTAACCCTCATTGGGATTTGACCAGGTATTGACTTGTACTGTAACAGGAGAAAGTGAACGAAAATGGACAGTTATAGCAAAGTAAGATGACAGTGAAGATCCAGGATGGTCTCCGGAAGGGTTTTCCGCAAATATAATATAAAAATTTAGCAAAAGGTGCATTTTGTCAGCAGGTATAAGTTTAAGCAAACAAGTAACAATCAATATATCTGGAAATGTCAATCAACGCAAAGCCTATATTTAAGTGATCATTTAATTTATGTCCATTAATCACTTATGTTAATCCATTATGTAATTAATCACCAAAAAAACAGTCAATCGAAACTCAAACCTTTGGAAAACGAAGGGGTACATTTAATTGGCGTTTATCTAAATGAGAAAAAATATGATAATAATATAAAACTATCTAAGGCAGAAATAATTCTAAAATAAGAAGTGTGTCGTCTCAATTAGGGGTTTATTGTGTTTTAAAATATCCATTGTAAAATAAAGTATTACATGGTGATCACAACAATTTCATTTTTTATATGATCAAGAGACAATAATATCATGTAAAAAAGAATCTATAACACTCTGTAAAATTAAACAGAGCAACAACTGAGTTGAGATTAACAGGTTAATAAAATTAAAAGGTGGCACAAACTGAGTAATTTTGTATCAAAGTAAATAAGAAGCCACATTCAGTCTGGAATTGTGATTTCGTTTAAAATTTCATTTAAACTGAATTCATATGTGGATTAAATATTCTATTAATAAACCCAATTGAAAAAAAAAATTGGCCAATTAAACAGCGAAATCGATTCCTTCGCAAAAGGAATAGTTAAGTTGATTTTAATATTAAAGTCGCTTACAACTCGATTCGTTTAAAAATAAACAAGCTTACTGCTATTTATACTATAAATAATGGTTAAAAGGTTTAAACAAAAAAAATAGGAACAAAAATGTTTACCAACCAAACAGGGTCCGCTTATTTACAACTACATTGCTGGTAAATTTAAAGGGAACCCTCCCAATACTGTTGTTCTAGGCGACAAGGAAGCAGGGATTGTAGGAAGGTAGACTAGATAGCTAGATGGTGGAGCTGACAAAGACCCGCTCATCAAGAAGGCGCAGGCTAGCGTGAAATTCTAAGTGGCGGATTAAAGGCCTTTTATAACGACTTAGTTCCGAATTGCCCCTTCAGGGCCAGCCTCCGCAGTATTTTAACCAACAACTCTAAATGAAGCCATGCATTTAAATAAAAGTTAACACTGGCTTCCACTGGGGCTCATATCCACTTACCGCACTGTCACCAGTCCCACTCTCTCTACATTTTACGAATAACTTTAATGAAAAAACATTTCTTGAAACAGTTTCCGAGTATTTATTTTAAAATTATTTTTATACTCCTCGCCGTTTCAGGCAACTTCAACACTTGGTAGACAAACGCGCTGAGCTCCCAATTAATTACAAAAGACTCACATAAATTACTATTTTAAGACCCATTTCGACTTACGCAGTTGCTATGTCGTCCTCAATTACCACAAACAATGATCTTAGAGAAAGTTAAGATCCACTTATCTGATTCATTGACTATAACAATACGAGATGCCACCCTTAGATCATTACAACTGAAGCACTGTAATACTATATCATTATTGATTAAAAAACATATCCCACTCTTTTCAAAGGTGTAGGTGGTTAATTGGATGGGAGTTGGTTAGTTAATAAAGATCCTTGTAGATAAGATAAAATAACTTTACTCTAATTGTATCATGATCACATTACATGATTACAAAAAATATGTTTCAATTTACAACTTGCCCCTTTTCGTTACATGTGAGTTCTTACTTCCCAGAACTGCTTGAATTGTCTCCGCCTGGCCTACAATTGTACCTTCTCCTTTTTCAGGTAAAGATCTTGTGAGACTCTAGATTAAATAAAGATACCTGGAGACACCTGCTTGGTAACCAAGTAGCTTATAATTTCTATGGAGTTGACATTCCCTTAGAATCGCAAAGAAAAAATGGGACAGGGTGGGGATGAGACTAATTTGAACGGCCCTTCAGCACAAGGGATTCGGAAATTCCAAGACAAGTTCATTTAATGTTAAGTAAACAAAATACAAAATACTAGGAAAAAGGATAGTTTTAAACCAACTTTAACACATTTAGGTTCATTATTTCTACATATTTTATTATTTTTACATAATACTATACTTTAACAAATATTATTAACTAAATAACACTTTCATTGCCCTAAAAATACATTTTTAAATTGTGCTGCCTTATAATCTGCATCTGCAGTTTCTCTGAATACATTTTTGTAGAATGATGGAGTCGAATTTTTATGTAGGTTTCTGCGATTAGTTATATAAGATAAAAAACATGATTGTCATCGAATGATTGATCGAACGTATGGAATATTAAACCAGAAAAAATGTCTTTCTCTTTAAGGGAAGATAGCACTTTTAAATAAAGTTTGTCGCCAGCTTTTTTATTAAATCGCCTCAAACCTTCAGCAGTTAAAAAGTGCCGTACTGCCAATTCTACCGAATTACAAACTTTTATCACATCTCTGGACGGAAATGTTAGCCCTCCACGATTTTTGACACTGAAACAAACAGTGCATTTAATTTTTGCCCCAATGCTTCTGACAACAAATCCGAAAATATATCCGATAACTTCATGGGCGAAAAGAATGAGGTTATTTCAGTTAATTGGAGTATAGTTATTCTCATTAGCAATTGTCAATGCATTATTATTCACGATATTATCGCTACTTTCTAAAGGGTCATGGAACAATTTATTCCTTCTCCCGGAGTTTTTCGGAAATTTAAAATATTCATTTCTTCAAGAGGAATACAATTATTTCCTTCCTAGTAGCGTGCAGCCTTATGCACCATGATTTTTTAAAACTCTGTCATGGATTGTCTGGCAGTCGGGTTATAATTACATCCGAATTTCGACCTTATGTAACCAAACAAAATTTCGATACTGTCTTGAGACAATTTGTATCTAAGTAAATATTTTAAGACAGGAGTTTCTACTTCTATTAATTCTTTATACATACTTAAAACACTTTTGATGCTAACTCCAAACCCAACAAATCCAGTCCACCTTAAGCTATTGCAAACTAATACATTATTTCTAAATTTTAAGGCGGCTATAGATTTGTCGGCCTCGTCTAAAAAGTTTCTAATTCTAAAAATGTTAGATTGCTGCATAGGAGCTTTGTCATATTTTTGCATGATACTCCTTGAGTTCGAATTTTCAAAAATTCTGTTAAATGTTCCAATAAAGACTACATTCCCCTTAACATCTTCAAAGCCCAAAATTTGGGGTTGGAACATCCGTACACACAGCAAATACACATTTTCGTAATGTTTTACGTTTAATTCACAAAAAGAAAATATAATCAGAATTCAAACCAATAAAATAAAACAACGCAACAAGTGGCTATGGCAAGCTCTGGAACAAGTCTGGACTCGATGGTTGTGCTATTGCATATGGCCGCCCTTGATGTTCTACCCCCAACACTCGGTCCCAATTTAAAAGCACCTTGTCAACTCCATAGTATTATAAGCTCCTTGTCGGTAACCCCTGCCAGGTGTATTTAAATATTCCTAGCATTCTATATAGTGTCACAGTATATAGTAGAGCTATGGAGATCCACAAACCCATCGAATTATTCTCGTATCCTCGTATTTTACAGTTCTTCGTAAAATCCTCAATGCTACTTACTTTGAGTCGAATAAAAACATCCATAATGATCTTAATACCCTAATTGTTGATGATTTGGCCCAATCCTATCAGGAAAACTGCATTGTTACAAGTGGGTTTTAGTACTAGTTTCAAAATTAGCTACCTTGAATTCCCGTTAATCCTTTGAGCCGTATGAAAAGAAGATGGCCTCATGATCTTCTGAGTTGAATTTGTTATTTGAGTACACCAGAATGGTCATTTCTTCACTTGCCTTTATCTCATGCCATACGCATTAGTATTTCTATTTACTTGTGGTATGTCATGAGACAGTTGTTAATTTCAATAATTTTTTTTTTAAAAACAACCGTAAATTCGAAAACATTTTCATGAAATCATAATTGAGCTAGAAGCGAAAGAAAGAAAAATCCTGGGAAAGATCCTTGGACCAATCAAAGAAAATGGTTAGTACAGAAGACTTGATAGAACTGTACCACCAAATAACGGACACTAATCGGTAAAGGAGGAATAATTTTTAAAGCAAGCATCAGCCCAGAGGGACAGACCGACAAGATCTTTTCACACTTCTTAACAGGAAAATCAAAGGGAGCATTAAAGTCGAAAAAGACCCTCAAGAAATAGGAATCACACTGGAAGACATCCAGAAACGTGCTTATCTCCAGAAAAAGCTTCAATGGTACAAGAAACACTAAAGTTAAGAACAGGCAAAAAGTGGACCGATGAAAGGTTGGATTGAAGCTCAATATGCAAACAATTTAAATGAGGCGGTCGACAATAGAACGAAACAAAAAATAAATAAATAAGAAAATGTAAGCTTCAATAGTTAGCTCACGTTCTCAGCCTATACCGCCGAGATTACTACCTCTTGAAAAATATTTGTAGAAAACATATTTCTTACTTTTTCAAGATTTGCTATGGCGATATTTGTTTGTTATTTTACCTTTATGAAAGCATATGTTTACAATATAATAATTGAGGCCTTCAGGATCAAAAGGGGATTGAATTTTTCAATTTACAACCATTTTTTTTGTTTATTCGAGCGATTTCGCTCAACATGACACACTGTCACCTTATTTCTCATGTTGTCAGTTCTGAAGCTGAAGTTTCTAGGAAATTGCTTAATTAAAAAAGAGAACAACGTTAAAAAGTTAATTTTCGAAATTCAGGAGTTATTCGTTTTTGATTTTGAATGCCTCAGTTATAAATAGGTATGAGTTACAAAACAAACTAATGCTGAACTCCGACAAAATTATATAAAACATAGAAAGATATAATCGAAGGAGAAAGGATTGTAATTTGGATACAGGTAGATTGGGAGCTCCAACTTGTGTAAATGGTCGCTGGGAGGGAGCTATGATAAAAGTAGGGCCAGTGTTTTCAGTTAATTACAGATAAGACTCCCGGGGAGTGGGAGGGGGGAGGGCGCCGTTATCTTGGCCGGCCAGGCTCAGGGGCTCAGCATAAATCTCCTTAGGGTCCTCTCTTTCTTGTACCAACTCCTATCTTCCGTTTCGAGAAATCATTCTTTTATGGTACTCCTCCTAAGTTCGGTAAATTCCGATATGAATGTCCTACAGCAACAGTCACAACATAATGCAAATAAGCTCCACGTAAGAGTCAAGTTTACAATATTATTTTTATACTAGGCTTGTAAAATATGACGATTCGGTTTTACAATAAAACGTACAACCCAAATTTTAAACACCACTAAGATCCAGAAAGGGTATGAGGTCATTGAAGTGAGGAGATTCAACCGAGATCACGCCAGATTTTTTTCCCTCTCATTAAGGATAAAATCTGAGCTCTCATTAAACGATCTGAGCCCCAGGAGGTCCTGTAGACCCCACATAGATCGATTTATGGATGTTGCCATATTAAATAAATTATCTAGTACAGAAGGATTCGAACGTAGGTCCTGCAGCTAACCGCTCTACACAGTGCAGGTACCCCTTTCTTTTCCTAATTACAGCCGTTTATATTTTTATCACCAAAAGACTTAAAGTGATAAAAAGTACCAAGAACCTCGTTAACAAGTCCATTATTTAAAGCATATTGTTCTATGAACAGAGACATGGACAATAAGTTCTGCTTTAGGAAAAAAACTGCTAGTAGCTGAGATGGATTATTGGAAGAGCCATTCAATATTAGTCCAGATTAGAAAGAAGGACTAATATTGAAATCAGAGAGCAAATGAAAATCTAACAAAACGTCCTATAAAATATGGAGAAAAGGAGATTGGAATAGTATGATTATCTAAGAAGAATGAAGGTGGAAAGGAAAGCTAGCCCAATTTAATTTTTAAGAAATTGCGAGAATAGAAAACATGGAGGAAGACCAGGTGGTTATAGGGAGTTGAGGAAAGGACCCTGCACGATATGGTCTGAGAGAGGAAGATATACAAGACAGGACACACAATGTGAGGAAGCCCTTTAAAAAAAATTATAAAGTATTAAAAATACCAAGACAAATTAAATTTGTCTTTTTTATTATTGTAATTCGGTCTATTTACTTGGTTTGACTGCCTATACACTTCGAAGTTATTGATTGCTGATCCGTATTCCTTATACTCAGTAGTGAAATTCTTTAAAGGAAGGACATCTACGATTTCTCTAAGATTTTACTACGATTTTTTCGCAATCTTAACCCCATGCCAATGCAATGACAACTTAAAAGGAAAAAGGAAAGCAGGCAATTTCACGATATTCCTAAAAGAAATTTACCCTTAAAAACCCACCAGTATACAATAATCCAATAGAAGGTCAATGAAAGAATGAAAACGAGGATATACAAATATGATAATGCAAACCAAACAAAACGTCCTGTAAATATTGGTTAATTCAATGATATTCTCTCACTTAATGTTAAGACCGGATAGTTTGATGGTATTATAAACGATTATTTCTTTTAATCATGAAAATTAAATCGATATTTTGTAAAAGAAAGAACATTTTTCTTATTTCTACTTTCTTATTTATTTTTCACATTTTTTTGGAAACGATATAATGTAAACAATTATTTTCATATTTGATTAGAGTAATTTATTTTAGTAGGCAATAGGAAATAGCCGTCTGTTTAGTAATAAGTTTAAAAAACACCTGCTATATAATATTAGAAAGAAGTACAAAGAAAAACCCATGAAAAAAAGTCGAATCGATCGGCCTTTGTTTACTCCGTTCTAGATCAAGTCAGACAGCGTTGGCACGAGCTCCTTAAAGTGCACATCGTAAACAATAGCACAGCTGTTTTGTGGACTTGAAGATATACTATGTCGCTCCCCACCTGCAGTTGGATCAGTTTAAAACTCATCATCTATTCGGCCACATCGAATTGACCTAGGCTTTGTCTCCTCAACATCCTCACTCCTCCTGCCAACGGGGATCCTCTGACGTCTCGATATTCTCGCTCACCCTGCAATGAAAATCCTCGGACGTCTCAACATCGTCGCTCTCCCTTCCGACGACGATCTACTTCGACAGACAGATAAGGAAGTTTGGTTTTGTTTTACAATTTTTCAACTGGTCAACAAGATAAACATTTATGATTGTGTTATCGATAAAGATTTATGATTGTGTTACTGATAAACATTTATTTTCAATTGACAAATATTTTATTGGAATTAAAAATAGGATAGATTTATCATCGTAAAAGAAAATTATAAATTGTTCTTTTCCCTTTTTATTAGTTAGTTGTAAATTATAAGTTATTTAGTTTAAGTAATTTTATTTTCCATTATAAAACGTTTAAATTGTTCATTTAATTTAATCAATTGTTTTTTTTTCTATTATCAAAAGTATTAGTAATTTTATTTATAAAAATGATTTATATTATTAGTTTAATAAAAGGATACAATCAAATGACGTGCGATCTGGAATATTGAATCAGAGATTTATATTTCCCTTATACATTTCGGAGCTCTTATCGAAAGGTCTAGCTATTTCGCGGGAGCTTAAACACTTAATTAGTAATTGATATTCCATACTAGAAAAAAATTAAACTATAGAATAACCAAAGACACTGTTTTGCAAAAGAGCTTTATTATTTTTGGACTTGTTTAGATAGTGTCCTCGAGCTGTCACAGCCCACACCTTGAGAAGAAGCTTGTGCAGCCACCCTGTTGGGAAAGGGCAGCGTTGCTCTGGCAAGTCCCCCCTTTCCAGTGAGGGAGTATAGTGCACGATGATGGAGCCGGCAGCAGGGAACAGCTCATCTACAGCGACCCCAGCAGCATCTACCTCAGCGGCATCAAACAGCCAAGTCAGCCAGGAAAAATAAATCTGACACCAAGACAGAAAATGGTGAATAGACCAACCCCAAGAAACCATGCCGAATGCTCAACCAAAAGGTGAACTTCACAGTAAGTACATCAAACTATTTTTAGATTTTAAGGGATAGTGCGAGTGTTTCCCGCGTAAAAGACAATGCGCCAAAGAAACCCCAACCCATTGTGGGCAGCGGCGTGACCAGCACAGCCAACGAACAATTACAGGAAAACGGTTTCAGAGATTCAAATACAAAACACTAAAGAGGGAATACGGATTTTCCCAATAACTCGGGAGCAATAAGTTTTTAAAATCTCAAAACCAGCCAAACCACACTTATTCTACGTCTAGCGGATCAAAATACAATATCTACGGATTGGATCTGGAATATGATGTAGAATCAATGTAGGATCCTTGACATCCGCCGTTTAAGAAAAAGTGACAAGGACGGTAGGAAAAATGATATACCCCTATCCTACTCACAACCTTAGTGTCAAGCTTGAAGACCCTAAAGGCAGTGAAGGCTATCCATAGCGTAAGGTTCACAGTAAAACCATATCAAGGGCGAAGAGGGATCGTCCAATCCTTCAGATATCAGCAGTTTGAGCACACTAAAAACCACTGTTCTCGAGCAGTGGTTTGTGTCCGTTATGCTAGCCCACATCGAGTCCAGGAGAAACTGTGCCACTCAAATGCAGCAACTGTGAAGAGACACATGTGGCGTCATTAACGGGAAGCAAAATAAGGAAGCCTCTCCAAGGGAAAATAGATAACCTAAGGAAAAAAGTTGGCTTAAGGACAAAGGCTACTTCACCACCACTATCGCTCACAGTACAAAATTAACCCCCACCGCCTCAGTGGACCGGAAACATACGCTGACAGGACTCGTTATGACGAAACTTCCCCTGGGTAGAACACCTCATGGCAAACATCACTAATTTTAATAACTTCACAAATAAATATCTAGAACTATTTTCTACACTATTGACAAAATGAGTAACCCACTAACAGTACTAAATTTCAATACTGACGGACCCGTGTCTAAAATTAGGGAGATATACGCCCTGATAGCACAGACCCAACAAACTATAGTGATCCTCACTGACACCAGAATAAATTTCCAGGGTATACATGCCCGGCTAAGACGTGACGGGAGGCCAACCAGTAGATCAAAAAGTAGGGTTTATTATTGCCATTCGCGATGGAACAAGATGGAGGGACCACCAGTAGCAATTATAGACCCGAAAATTCAACACAAGACCATACAGGTTCTCCTTGGTTACCCCACCGTCATCACAGGGCTGTACAGGAGATCGTCACCTGTGGAATTCTAGAGATTGCTCAACGAGTGCGCCAAGAGGACAAACCATTGGGTCGTGGGAGATTTTAACGCTCGACATACTCTTTGGAATAATAACTCTTGTAGCGTACCTGGTAAAATTATCGTTACAACGCCCTATATCGTGGTGCAACCAAACACCCACACATTCAGACATAGGGCGAATGCGACATTCACATCCACGGTGATCTCCTGCTCACTCGCCAGTTACACCGTTTTATTGACTGCGTTGCGCTAGCAGGATATCAAACTACCGACCATAGGCCTGTGCTTTATCTATTAGATGGAGAAACGCTACCCCCACGTCCACCAACGAAATATAAATATCAAGAGGCAGACTGGGAGGCCTACAAAGCACAGGTCTACCATAATCTGTCAGGAATACCATATTGTCATTGACGCCGCAGACACGACCATACTAAAGTTAAAGCCACTTCCGCCAGCCCTGCGTCCCCTACCTGATCAAATTCTTCCACTTATCGCCTTGCGCAATAAGTGGAAGAATGAATGGTACAGAGCCTGGGATCATGAGGTGAAATCGGTAGTGAATTCCCTTACTACTCAGATTCGCAAACTCATGAAACAATGGCGGACTGCACAGTGGCATGAAAAGCTCCGAGGGATCCATGGCGACCACTATAAATTTTGGAAAATACTCAGGACGAGCACAAGGAGGAGAAGCGTTATTACACGACGGAGACAAACTGTTGACAGATGAGGAACAAGGAAGCAAGTCCTCTGATCACTACAGTGTACTAATATAGCCCGTATAACCCGTAACTGTATACTATAGCCCATCGAACAATCAGTACGACCGAAATCCCGAACAAAGAAGTAGAAAATAAGTATCTCCGAAGCAGCTGAAGGCAATACTCCGTCGTTCGCAAGGGAATAGAGCCCCAGGCCACGATACAAACTATACTCCTAAAACAATTACCAAGAGGTATAGCTCACCTGACGAACCTCTACAACTCCTGTCTCAGGCTAAGATCCTTTCCTGAGGAATGAAAAAGAGCTATCCTCTTTTCGCTGCTGAACCCAGCATGAAATGGTAATCAGCCGGTCGACAACCGACTACCGGCCTATTAGCTTACTTCCGCACCTAGGAAGTTTTTGAGAAAATTATCCTTAATTACCTCAAAACCTACTGATCGGAAATAGCGTTGATCCCACCGGAACAGACCGGCTTCCAGGCCAGACTTTGCCCGGACCATCCGACCAAAAGAGATAGTTTATTGTAAAAAATTAATAAAAGCCAAGGGACTATGTGAAAAAAAAATTATTTTTACAAATAATAAATACATGCATTTATCTCTGAGTAAGTATAAAAAACTAGTTCCTCAGCAATGTTTGACACTCATATTTATTAACTAAAATTGTAAAAAATATTAACTATTATTACGACATAATTTTATACAATTAACGATCTTATAATTCTAGAGGAATCACAACGACACATGTAAGGATAGTTTTTACAGTTCGAAGAGTAGCCAATAGACGAAGGAAGAAGGCCAAGTTCCTCCTGCCACGTATACTATTTGTTTCAAAATTTAGGAAGTTATTTCAACAAGGGGAAACTTTTCGTCCCCATTGGGGCAACTTCTACTTTTTACAGTCTGGCCCTTCCTTCACAGTTCCTCAATTCAACTAGTTCTTTGCCCGTCATTCCCCTTCCTTCTTGGTAACCATGAGAACGAAGTATCCTCTAGAACGAACAGGACAATAGAATCTAATCCCAGTTTTTTTTTTTAATTTGTTTTTTTACTGGTTTGTATTAACTATTAATAGAATTTAGATTAATAAATATCCAAAAAAATTTAATCTCGAATTACTATTGAATTACATTGAACGCGTGCTTGAAAAACCTCTTATGTTCACATCAACGAACTTAAATTTGGATTAAAGAGTAAAATTAAATAAAAGAGGGAATAATAAAAGAAGAAACGAAAAACTTCCACCGTGAATTATACACCTGTAATTCTTCATTCTATTGGAATAACCCTTTTACTATTCAACTATCCTAGATGATTCATAGTCATAATGTAGTACTTTTATACCAATATAGAGATTTTAGTAGATCCTAGGACAATGTTAAATCTAAAATTACAAAAATAAAGGCACAATTTACTCACTATGGTAATATAAATTAAAGCGTTTGATTAAAATATAATTAAATAAAAAAATATTAATAAAATAAATAAGCAGTTATAAGATGCTGCATTTCTTTATATCTATTAAACGGAAGAGCGATACAGAAGCAGGTATCATTTATAAGATATAAAATTTAAATACTTTGTTCTTGATTGAGATGCTTCATATTGTTGATGGTTAAATTATTAAATCTTTTTACGGAGAAAAAAATAGCAAGTGCTTGTCCCCATATGAAGTACAAGTATTATATTTATACTCTGACAATTTAGTAAACGACCTGCGCAGAAGGCGGGCTGCGCATGGGGAAGCCATGACCTTTCCCACTGTAACTTCAACCACCCTTTGTATTTATTGTGACTAGTTTGTTCTTACTGTAATACCTTAGGAATTTTTTTGAGTTATTATTGCTGTTTTGTGTACGGGCTGGCTACCCTTGGACTTGGATTTGGATGTTTATTTATTACATTGTCCTATTTCTTTGGACTCTATTCCTAAATAAGTGGTGAGGAACTCCCTTCCCCCACCACACCTTCCAGCCCCACTGCGGGTCGTTTATTAAAGTGTCAGACTATATAACAGGACATAATATTACTTATTAGAAAAAGCCCAATTCTCCAAGTTCAAATTATTTTAGAAAAGCTATTACCTCATTTGCTATCCTTATTATTCCTGGATAAATATTATTTCATAATTCTTATATTTTACGGATTATCATAAAATAAGATTTCGTTAATATGAAATGGTATTCTATGACAAAAAAACTAAATAATGAACAATAATTTCGCACACAATCATCAGTACTAACGAAGAACCTAATACTATAAATGTAATGGGGTGTATAAAAAAAAATTACCGTTTCACCTTCCCCATGGAAAGAATATGGCGACTAACAGTATCTTTCGACACACCACACTCCCTGGCATGTTTGCGAGTACTTGTGGACGCATTTGACTCAACAGCTTCCTTCAGAACCTCATCAATATCCATTAGTGGTCGCCCGGAGCCCTTCTTCCTTTCCAACGTCGTATCTCCACTGCTAAGTTTTTCAAACCAGCGCCGCGCAGGGCGCTGGTCAAGGACACCTTCCCCATCATATTTAATAATTTCACGAGTTGCTTCAGCGGCTGTGAAAATTTTTTTCCAGTAATGTCTTAAAATTACGAGAATTTCGTAAAAATTACGAATCGTGGTAGGACACTACCATGTTTTTTCTTTGAAATAAATAACTAAAATGAGGCTTTTTTTTAAGAAGTGCAGTGTTAGTAAACAAGCTTAGAGAATGCTCTAAAGGGATTAATAAGTGTTGATAAATAAATAGCATTAAAATATTTAGAGACTTCTGAACTCTGGAATTTGATAAAACGGTAATTTTTTTGTTTTTTATGTACCTCATTATTACCTACAGGGCGCCTATAAAACTATTGTTTATCAATATAAAACAGTTAATCAACCTAAATAAGATTTTTTATATAAAATATTAACTATACGAGCATGACATTAAATAAGAGTAATTGCGAATTGATAATAATTATAGAATATAAAAATGAGAGGAAGGATTCGGAAATGAAGGACTGAGTGCGGGCAGGAATCCAAAAGACAGAGGAAGGCACAATAAGCTGTATGAGGGGACATTTGGCACCGGTGACCGAATAATTTCAGGAGAGGAGTAAAAAGAGCCAGCCTCTAATGGAACTTACATGTTTTTCACGATAAACGTGTCTAACTTTTCCTCTCCTCAATGTACAAAAAGCCAGCCCCGCGCTCATGGTCCTACCCTTTTTCATCAAAAATATACTTTTCAATTATACTCTTCCAGGGAGCTGAAAGGTTACCATAAAGGCTATTGCGATTCAATGAAAAACTGTGATTTTATTCTGTTTTTTTTTTTTTGTTTTTTTTTACTTTTGTCCAATATCGTATTTCGGTCATCAGGTATAGCCATAAAGCTAACATCAACCTAAATTAAAACGAATACCTTTTACACAAAGGAAAAAAGAAAAAAATGGACACATGTTTTGGTTATATAGCAGCAAAATAATCCGTATTGAACAAAATATTATTTGTCCCGACCAATGCAGATACTGCCTAATAAACATTGCTTCGAACAGGTTATGTAGCAAACAATAGGCAAATTGTATTAGTTATATTATATTATATTAGGAGTTAATGTAAACACAAAAATTAAATTTAAAAAACTTGTGGATTACAGTCCAAGAAGGGTTTGGGTTCAGTATTGTTTTAATACAATGAATGTCCAAGGAGAATGATTGTACTAAGATCACACTCAATTGCCAGGTTTCTCACCCAATTCGGGGAACCCACATTAAATAGGCTGGATGAGCCCAAGGACGGTCTGCAGGTCCCACAATGTCCGCCCATCCGTGGCTGTTAATAGATTAAAACATTTATCTCCCACAGCAAGATTTGAACCCAGGACCTTCAGTCTAAGGACACATAAATTAATATCCTAAATAATTTTTCTTGTATAAAAGGACGGTAACGTTATGATATAGCTGTTTTTATTTTATTTCGTACCATATTTATTCTCATTCTTCAAATATTTAATTTAATTTCCTTTCTTATTGATTCCTTCAACATGCAGTATTACAAATGATTCCAGGGCTATTCAATTTTATATAACTGTTAAAGATTTATGAAATCATAATGGCATTTTTCATATTTTTCTTAATTTTTGTCTAGGACTAGACATATACGTGGGGTTATCCTCTGTGCTGAATCAAGATTAGGCAAACTTCAAATATATATATATATAAAACATTGTCCACCTAACCCTTCATGGAAGTGCAGCACAAACTCTTCGTTACTTCTGTTAGGCCTACATCTTCTACCGCTCCAATAACAAAATAAGGATATCAAACTCAAAAAATTTTTACTTGAAAATAGATTTGTTACTGCATCGAGTTTGGAGCTTCTCAATATTTCAGAATATGGAGTACGATGGTGACCCACCGTCCTTCGCTAACGATTCGTTTTCTACAATCCGATCTGATTCCGATTCTTCCATGGCACTCCACTGATAACCTCTCCGGTCACGCAATTACAGGTCCCGTTCCGGCAAGTTGGAGGGGCGTTTCTACCACGTGTAAGCGTTCCAAACGTCTATTTTAATCTTCCTTTCTCGGAAGAACTCGGAGTCAACCTAGCAAAAGGATGGAGATGGAAGATGCAATGTCTAACTTTTTTTTTTTTTATATCGTAACAATATTCGTGTACCATTTATTGAATGCACATAATTAAAACCGTTTTTGTATCATCTCATTCTTATTTTTCAATTTAAGTTATTTTGGAAACTACATTGCACGGCCACAGGAGAAAAACGAGGTTATTCGATATTTTCTAATAAAACCTGTTTCCGATATATTTCCATGGCTAAAACTATTGTATGGTCAATAAAAAGGAATACAATTGAGATTAAACAGCTCAAAAACTCTGAAGAAGAATGTCCGCACAGAGGAAACTCGAGGTTATCGCAGTGGTAGTGGGGGAGAAGTACATAACTTGTTTTTCTCTCCTGTTTCACCGGACTTTAGTAATTTCAGAGCTATTTTAAGGCCTTAATTTACACACGTTTTTCAAATTTAAAAATTGCACTATGTTCTACGTTGCATAGAGCTTCTAAGCCTGCATTGTGATTTATTTTACTTGGTTCGGGTGAAGAATACTCAAAGATTTCGAGGTCGATAAAAGATTTCGAGGCTCACCTGAACATTTAGGTAAAAAGAGGTACCTCGTTTTCCTTCTGTAGTTTTATTAATTTTAATCTTATACAGTCCAATTCCATTATTCGTTGATACCAGACCAAATTTGCTTTTATTTAGTTTTACAGACCCTTTAGATAATAACCTAATCGTAATTTTTTAGATTTGTCAATGAAATGTTTAATAATGTAAAAAAATAAAATAAAAAATATACTAAGTATAGCTATTAATTGTTTCAAAATTGACAATGTATAATGGAATTGTGAATAATTTTGTTTATATGGGATTAATTATTCCATTATAACCCATCACTAATTATCTGCGCTTCATAATCAATGATTATCAACTAGGTTGAAAGGCTGGGAATACGTGGAGGGGATAATACTATTTTATTCAACAGCGAACCAATAAAAATTTTCCATTTTTAGTAAACCGAAGATTAAAATCTAAAAGCAATCAACATTGAATGGTTTAAATTTAGCATCATTTCCATAAACCATACACAAAAAGCAGGATAAACCTGAACGAACCTCACTACTGAACGAAATTTCCGTGGAGCTTTTAGAAATGACAAATAAGCCGTGAATACATCCTAATGAACTTCCTCTCAATTTAGTTAATTTAAACCAGTCTTGTCAGGTTCCAAAATTATATAGGTTATTTCCGTTCAAGCTATATTTATTATTCAACTTAAAAAAAAAGAAAAAGAAATGTGATAAGAATATTTTAATATAATGAATTACATTTATAACTTTGATACAATGAAGAAAAAACAGAGCCACTTTTCATCCAAACGCAGGTACCTCAACGAAATTAAACCCTTCAATATCTCTGTCACTTTAACCATATAGCTATAATTAATTTCAATTAATTGTATTACTAACTTTATCACATTATAATATCCTATATATCACGTTTTTTAAAAGTACTTTAAAGGAGTCAGAATGAAATAATGAAAATAACATTGTTATAAGAGCAGAAAAGGATTACGACTAATAACCGCGCAGTTTTTGCAAACTTAACCTTTTTTAAATCATCATTTTTGTGAAGGAAGTTAAGTTATACATAACTTTAATTAGGCCTATTCTTACATACACTGCAGGAACGTGGACGTTCACTACCACCGTCGCAAATACATTAAGAATCTTCGAGAGGAAAATGCTTGAAATACTAAATCTTACTCCATTTAGTAATTCAAGAATGGAGGGTAAGAACAAATAATGAGCTCCATCACTTATACAATAACATCAAATGGTGAGCATTATAAAGTGTTTGGGGAAAGTACTGAGAATGTCAGCTCACCGAATGCCGATAGGATCCTCCATAGCAAAAATATGGGGCCAAAAGAAAAGAAAGACCTAGGAGAAGATGAATGGACGATATGGAGGGTGAGCTCAAACTGCTGGGGGTAACAAACTGGAAAGAAAAGGCTAAGGATTGAAATATCTGGAGGGCCATTGTTAAGGAACCCGAGCCCCCCCCCCGGGCTGTAGTGCAACGCAGTTAGTTGGAATATAACACGTCAATAATAAAAAATGATCAACAGCAATCACCTATATTTGAAGAGAATTAAGGAAAGGAGCTCAATGCAGTCTCGCTTTACTGTCCCCTGTTTACTATTGCTAATAGTGACTGAAACGGATGTAATCTAAAATAACAAGTAATAATTATTAAAAACTTAACATAAAATAAAATACATCGCTCCTAGGACCCATTCAGAAACTGATTTATATTTGTCCGTAAATACAATAAATATTTCCAAGAAACACCCCTTTCCCAATTAATTCAGATCTATCTAGAAACTTAGTAAACTTAATGGTTATAAAGAAAAATATAATAATTATAATTAAAATGTATAATCATAATTTGTAACAGCGATTAAAATACCATTTATAATTAAAATAAAAATGTTGAACACAGCACAGAGTATAGGACCTTTCTGATTATCCAATGCAGATTGTTTTTTAATATATTTTAGTAGCATTATATTAATACTTCTGCACTATGATGTGGATGTGATGCTTTCACCACTGCACAGAAAGGATAGAAACAAATAATAAGCTAACGTCAAATGATCCACATCTTTTTTCGACCACGGAGTAATGTTTCCTGCAGCTTGAGTTGCTGAATGTCCCAAGTTAAAGATAAATTACACGAAACCGCGTGTTCTGATGGTTTGATTAGCATATTTGATGACATGCTAAACAATATACGTTTAGTTGTAGTGATATCAAGTATCACAAAAAAGGGAGGATTAATAACAGCTCATTACAATCTACTAATTCAACTCTGAATTTTAGAAATAATATAAAAGTTTCATTTCATATGAAACAACCAAATATAATAAATTTGATATTGTGAACAAGTAATAAAGAGCACAAACTTGCCAGCAAAGTGAACCGTAAAGCGTCAATTGCAATATTGAATCCTGGCGATTCATAATGAGCCATACAATGCTTTCGGGATAAAAGGAATGGTGGAAATTGAGGAAGGTGAAATATATTTAATGGAGCCGGTCGGGATAGAGAATCAATTGTTACAGTTATGCCACTAGAGGGCATAAATCAGAGGCCCTGGCCCTGGGTCCAGATTCCATTTCAGATAGGGCGGCCACTATAGTAATATATCTAAACCCCCCTCCCCATCCTCCGACTCTCTAATTACTAGAAATCCACTGGGGAGGTATGAAAACTTTTTTCCCATCAAGACCCTCGTTTTTTCCAGCATTCCTTATCTCGGTCCTTTTGTTTTCTCTTAGGTCTCCAATTATATTACACTACAAAGAATATTAGTGGGACCCTTCTCCAAAAAGGACCGCCTAACGATAAGGGCGTTTTCAGATACGATGTGTAATTATAGAACGTGAATAGCACCGTATTACAAAAGATTGATGAAACTCTATAGCGTGAAAATGATAACGATGAAAATAATAGAAAGATGTAAGAAAATAAAATAATTTATAATAAGATAAAACCAATGATATAATGACTTCGATATATATGGAAAAAGTCTAGGGAAATTGGTGGTTGTACAACAGACGTCAGACCCATTATGACATACACATTTGAAAAGTGGGTATTGAGTAAAACATCAGCTGAGCGTATTGAAAAGTTTGAAAGAAAGATATTGAGAAGAATTTAAGGGCCTGCAGAGGAGAATGGTTCGAACACTTTATGAGGACATAAGTATGTCACAATTTGCTAACGTACAAGGAATCTGGACGGGTGACGAGAGAACAGTCAGAAGACTTTATTATAGAAAACCAAATGGAGAAAGACCTTGAGAAGCTGAAAGGATGCTGTCGCCGAGGATGTGAAGAAAACATGTGTCTGAAAATATTTCCTGAACTCCTTCCATTCACCTTTTAAGTGGCCTTCCCCACCGTTTTGCCCTTCAACAATCCAATTGAAAATTAAATTGGGCAGTTAGTCCTCCTTCACTCTTCTGGGATGGCCACACCATTCTCATCTCCTTTTTTTTATATTTTTTAGGACACTCCATTAGCTCTCTGAGTCCTTCTTTCTAGTTGGGACATCCTGGCAACTTTCCTCCAATAGTCCACCTCAGAAGCTAGTAACTAAAACATGTTCCACAGAATATGTTTTCAATCATGGATTCTTAAACAAGTGGTGAAAAGCGGTTGCATTTCTTGAAAACTATAGTTCTGTTTGGAATCACTACGGTGTTTTAATATACATCCGTAGATAATATTTCCTAAGTTCATTTATAAACAAATCCACAAGTCGGTGTCAAGTCAAATAGTAGGGAACAAGATCTCGCATTTCCGATCTTTTCATGCGCCATGGTTCTTACCTATCCATGATTTTCCATTCGAATCCATAATTTTCCAACCTCATAATTCCCTAACCGATGCCCTCTTATCAATTATGATTATTGGACTACATCGGCCAGAAGTAAAGAATAGCTTTTACTATTTAGTGTCTTTTCTAGCAACTTTATTACTTATTATATGTTTTGTTGTCATTTAATCTTAGAACATTGATGAAAATGCCAATTGATTTTTATTATGCAGAGCCTTTTGGCCAGATTAATTTAATGTACAAATTTGCTAGTTTATTGCTATTATAAAGGGGTCTAAATTCTACGATAAATTATTTTAAATCTATTTCACTACTATCTCACAATTAATAATGAAAGGAAATGAATCTTAACTTTTTGTACTAGCTTTTAAAGGACGCAATGTAAATTACGCTTAGGAGATATCCCCAATAGATGTCGACCGGAATCAATCGATAGATTTCTAACATCTTCAATGTGAATATATTTTAATAGTATTCAGTAACAGCGTCATTTGAGCTGACCATGCGGAAAACGGGTGACTAGAAAAGACACTGAGGAAGCATTAGTTGACTACAAAAAAGGTGGCACTCGAAAAGGCGATTGGGACCGACCGACTCAGCAGACATTTGTAAGCAAAACCTTGGCAACTAAAGGACTGGGCACTAGGTATCTTTCCAGTGGGAAGTCTCTTTACTTTAAATGAGCTGCTTCTCTGTCCTATCAAGCAGCTGAATCATGACAACAAAAAATTGAGCACTTATAAAACATAATAAACGTATAGGATTAGCTAGTGAAAGGTTTTCGGTTAATTATTTTCAAACAACGAAACATTACAATCGTCCAAAAAATAAAAATTATCCTTTATATATTTATAAAATTTGGGTTTTTACATTTTCAAATACATTATTAAACAAGATTTATCTAAGTATTGGATACAAAAATGCGGAACTAGTTCTATTTAGCATGAAATTCAGATATAGCCACAAAATGATCCTAAAAGGAACACCATCGTTTCAAAATGGAAAACGATTATGGATGTAATAGGACATAACTGGGGCGTTTTCGTAAGATGGGTTAACTTGTAATACACACACACACACACACAAATGCACTATTATAGCCCAGTGATTAAACCCAAGGTGCTGTACTACCATGTTACACTCTGAGGGTAGCTGGAAAAGATCCTTAGAGAGGAAAGAAAACAGGAAAATCATTGCACCAAAACATACAAACGAGAGATAGACCCTCATTCCAGAGGCACAACCGGGAAGGTGTCCAACCTCGTCAGAATGATAACACTAAAATTATAAGGCCACATCAGCAGACTCACCAACTGAATGCTTAGATACAACCAGCGGCTTAAAACCACCATTCCCTAGATGACACAAGTCAAAATTGATCTGGAAAAAGCCCAGGTAGACTCAGAGGACATCAAGGTCTTGGGAAGTGGTGTCATACAAGACAGTACCCAAAGACCAAAGTGAACGTAAGAGGATGAAAGTAAGTGGTCCTTAGTGAACGAATGAGGGAGTACTGGAAGAACAGGAAGAAAAACTAATCATTAAGGCTTCGTATGGTCTGATAAAGGGCATATAATTTCCATACAAAACAAATTAAAAAAATAATCACCAAGTAATACCCGGCGATAAAGCTTATTGAGCTTTGTAGATTAACTCCAGACCTGTCCTTTTCCATTTCTCTCTTTCCTTTGTCTCTCACTTCCATCTGCCTAGCTTCAGCACTATTTTTCTGAACCCTGTTCTGACTGAATAAATGTCCAAACTACTGGTTCTGTTACACTTTCTGTGCAACACTCTCAGTATATGACATATGCGAATATTCACCCCTTCCGTATATTATACTAAGAGAGGATTTGGTTAACTTATTTTGGTTGATTTAAGCGAAAGTTGAAATTTGGCGTATACGACAAAGATGATCTTTTTATCTGGTCTGTAATCCGACGATATAAAGGAATTCATAGAGGAAAAGCCTAATATTGAAGTGAACCCATCCTTGAAAAATTTGAATCCATCCCAAATAACTTTAAGAAGCCGGATTCAAAACCACCATCAACTGAAGAACTACTGATGGTCATTTCAGAACTAAAAACAACAAAGCGTCTGGAGAAAACCAAATAGTGGCTGAACTATGGAAGAAAGCTGACAAAAATGCAATTACATCCCTTCAGTGTGTTTTCAATAAAATCTGGAAAGAAGAAGAAATCCCTGCAGAATGGAGAACAGCTGTCATCCACCCTATCCACAAGAAAGGATTATGGCATACCAAAAATCAAGGGCAAAGACGTATGTCATCTCCTTCATTGATTTCAAAAAAACATATGACTCGATGGATAGGGAAACTCTAATACAATAAAAGCCAAGTACATTTTCGAAAGTTAAATTCATGGGTGAACTATCGAAACCCTTCAAATGCGACTGGGGGGGGGGGTGGGCTTTCACTGTTCCAGTTCAATTGTGCACTTGAGAAAGTAGTCAGAGAATGGAACACAAATATAAAGAGTGGTATAAGATTGGCTTCAAAAGAAGAACCTTAAAATAAATTGCATTTCTTTTGCATATGATATGGCCCTGTTTGCTGAAACTATGGAAGAAGCACAGAAGCAAATCCTTGACCTAAAGAAACAAGCAGCTAAAATAGGTCTTTACATATTCGAAAAAACTAAAATCATGACAAACATCAAACACCCACGTAAATACTTCAAAGTCCAAGAACAAAAGATTGAAATAGTAAAAGATTTCAGATATCTCGTAGAATGGATTAGTTGGAATTCTGGAGAAAGCAAAGCAATGAAATTTAGAAAAAATAAACTTGAACTGGCCTTCCAACTAACAAAAGATATATACAACAAAAAATCTGTTTCCTGGGGATCAAAAATTACACACTACAAGACAGTGATTAAGCCAGAAGGACTATATAAAGCAGAAACACTAAACATGAACTTCAAAGGTCAAATGGAGAAACTTGAGCTAAAGGAAAGGAAAATCATAGGACCAAAATTTCAAGGTAATAAGATAGTATACATCAAGAATGAAACTTAGTACAAGAAAATGGAAAAACTTTCAGATACTATGCGAAAAAGAAGAATAAATTTGTATGGTCATCTTCTCAGAATGAACCCGGATAGATCAACCAAACAAATCTTCGACTTTTCCCGTGACCGCAAAACAAAACCCAACTGGTTTAAAGAAACTGAGAAAGACCTAGCAGAATTAAAGATTTCAGAAAATTCACTAATTAATCGAACAGCTAAATTAATTACTAAATATGAAAACATAAGGTAAAAAGACAAATCTACACAAAAATTCAAACCCGTCATTTCGGACGAAGAGAGGAAAAGAAGATCAGAAAGAATGAAGAAATATTGGGTACTAAGAAAAGAACAACACACAAAGAAATGATCGATCCAACGAACCCCAAAGAGGGTGAAACAAAAAAACAATAAACATATAATTCCTTCAACTATTATTTAAATAATATGGCAAGTTCTTCAGATGTTAATACAAACCCCATTTATAAATTTGTTCGCCAACCGTACCTTTTATAAAAGAAATTTAAAGTTGAGAGGGAAAGTAAAGTGCTAATGCGAAATTAAAATTATTAGTATAATTTAATACATCAGATAAAACACCTGGTATATATCAAAAAAACTTTCTCTGCGAAAAATAAATTCTCACAGAAAAGAGAGAAGGGTTCTAAATTAGCTCGTCCTAACTCTGCTCCCTAACTCCCTTTTTAGAAATAAAAAAAAGTAGAATGAATAATTCAATAATTGAATACATAATTCAATGCCGTAGTGAGGAATGAATATAATGAGGAATGCAAATGAGGACGAAGCCCCGGGTAGGAATAAAGTACAACTAATATTATTTGAGCTTTAATTCATTTTAAAAAAATTATTTTAATAATATGGCCATTGGAATGAGGAAAATTCATGTTCTTGAAAATGAAAAGGGGACGGAAGCTCTTTTTAAAAGCGAATTTGATAATTAGTTTAACAGACCCTTCTTCAACATTTTACAGTTTCGGTTATATAAATTAGGATTTTAAACACGAACGAAACTAACGACAAAACAAGGATGAAACTTTCCAACTTACATGCATCTTATTGCTAAAAGGCTGTTTCCTATTAAAAAAATCTATTTAAAATTTCCCTGAAGCATTTAAAATTTAAAACAATATTTGAATAATGCATTTTAATTTCTTTAATTATTTGGATGTTAATTACTTTATAAGAAATTACACTATAAATTTTTATAAAATTGAATTGTATAGTTTAAAAAAACTTGAACGAATTTTGGGACAAAATCTTAAAATTACATATACTTTTACATTTTAATCAGACGACGTACGAGTGGATACAGCTATATTTTATATCATTGAGGAAAAAATATAACAATTCTTACATTTATTAGGAAAAACAAATATTAACATTAACAATGTTTATCAACGAGATAAAAAACTTACGAATTACTAAAGTCGAGGGTTGGAGTTGCTTACAAGTAGTAATGTTCCCTGAAATAGCTACTAAATTTCACTTAAGTTACATAGAAACACCTCGATTCTCCATGATGAAGACTGTATATCCATCTTCTACTTCAGATATTTCAGGAAGTAATAAAAGCAATTAAAGCACAAAGTGGGTGCGTGAATATAGGTTGCATTCGAGTAAATCTCTTCTTACAGTTTTAAATTTAAAAAACAAGGATTAATCAGATCACTCCATAACAACACAACTCAGTACCGTTTTCGTTAGGACCGCCGGGGGAAGCGATTATTTCATAGTTATTCAACAGTTTAACCTTATTAGCTTATGCGGCGAAATTTGGTAAATGATGCGAAATAATCAAAGCCAAAATAGCTAAACCTACAATAAGAGAAGGATACACGCGTAATAATATACATCAATCTGAGGAGGATCGAAATCTGATGAGTGGATTTCCAAATTCTGGAGCACCAAAAAGAACTTAAACCATTTTTATGTAGGAATTTCTAAAAGTGCCAACTAACCACTACACCTTTATACCAACAATAATATCACTTTTTCTTTTAATACACAGTGTAATTGTCTATACAAATGCAAAATATAGGATGTGAAAAATAATTCGTTTTCGATCTAAAACGATTTCTTTAGGATTGATAAATGAGAAGAAATTTATATAGAATCATCTATAAGGCACAAAAACCACGTTTAATTACAAAAGTAAATAGGTTTGAGGATGCGCAATGATTTTTAATGAACCTAGGAACAGTAGAGTTTTTACTGCCGATAATATGGATTTGTATGGACGATATTAACAAGTTCAAACAAAATTCAAAGGATAGGACCAAGTGAACCATTGCTTATAATACTTTTACTAAGTCGGCAACTGCGAATAACAATCCAGTTAATATTAATATCTTGGTTTTATTCAACAATTCAACTATAATACTCATCGGTATTAGCCCGATTATAAGACTCTTCATAAATCCAAGATACTTCATAACCTGGAATACTACTCACTTTATTACCCAAACTAGAATTATGACAAAATAATTGTCATTAAAACAAGACACGAAAGGAAGAATTTATGAGGAGCTTTGCCAAAAATATTTCTCAACATCTCTGGCTGTTTCGACAAGAATAATCCGGAAGAGGAGTGATATGCTGTGATGGCGAGGGGAAAAAAATGTAGACTGTTGGAAGCCGCAATAAGAAGGCTCAGCGAGGAATCCAAGCGACGGAGACACAATGGGAAGCGACAAAGAGCTGGATGACAATGGCACAAACGGACAATGCTATCGTTGGTAGTGGGCATTAAATCAGGGATGGACTTGCCCACAAATTATATGCCGTATTAGCCTCAGCCATGGCACTACATACCGCAGGTCGCCGTGCCTCCGCTTCTCTCTATTTTGCGCGTGCAAGTTCTCGTTTAAACAATTAAAACAAACGCAAAACCAATTCGTAATTCGACGTACATTCTGAGTTATTAATTTGTGAAAAAAACCTGGTGGTGGAGCGTCATTTAGGCCAAATCACTTCGTTAAACAACCGTTGGCCTGGTACTACGACTTGGAAGTCGTAACAGATGATTTCATTATGGATCAAATTCTATATCAGGGCCATCTGTGATATAGCGATTGGCATATCGACCTACTATGACAAAGGTTCCGGGTTCGTAGCCTGGGATTTGGGCTTAGGATTTTTCAAAGGCTGTCTTTCGGAGGGGACCTAAAATAGAGGCCCCTAGGTACTGGTGCCAGGTACTCTTGAAGATCCCAATCCAAATTAAATCTGGATAGGCAAAACTTAGGACTCCCTCTGTAGCATCGACTTATTAGCCATAGCAGCATAAAGCGACGTTAAATGGAACAAAGTACCACATTCTATAACTATTTATAGGTTATAGTGATACTTTTTTTCTTTTAAGATGCATTCAAACACATTTCATAAACACTAACCTATATAGGTTTAAAAAAATTCCAAAGCGTTTAGCACTCTATATAATAAACAGACAATACTTTACAGAGTGAAAATATTATAAGATTCATATTTACCAAAGTCAATTTTTTTTGTTTTTTAAAGTGACAACAATCTGATTGCTGTTATAATTGTTAGGCTCTAGATTAAAAGTTCTTTATCATAAATTAAAAATCGTGGAATTGTATTTATCTAGATCCTTTAGTTCCTCAGCAATATACTTAGGAATTCGTAAGTCGGACAGTTCAAGTTGAAAGAGTAGTAAGGAAATGTTGACATATTTTCTTTTTTTCCGGTTTCTGTCTAGTACTATCTACCTAAATAGTGTAAGTAAGACGGGAGAAATAATAGTCTTCTCTGATAGACGAGAAAACCATTTCCTAGATTTAACTAATCGAATTCTTAGTAGATGGAACTAATCATAATATCTTCGTCTGTTAAAAAAAAAACCATATCGTTTCAGAAAAATATAACTTTGCTTTGCAGGAAAATATTAGAATATTATTAGATGGCTTAAGTTATTAAAAAATACCCTTGATGTTTAATAAACATATCCAATGGAATTATATTTTCATCATTCATTAAGGAAAGCAAATATTTAATTAAAACACCGATGTAACAAAATGTTAATAATTAAAAGTTTATTTTATTTAAAAAATGCTCTAATAATAATCCTCCAGAAAACTAAGGTTATCAGATTTTCCCGAAGACGAGCCATTTTGCAAGTGGTTACAGTAAAGTTTTCTTCAAAACTTATTCTTTTCTTCTTTCCGAAGTCTTCCTCAAATTAACTTCGTTTCAACTCAATATTAGAACTAACTATTTACGTCCCAATTTCATTTCTGCAGTCTTTTTATCCAATCTTTTTAAAATGGGTCGGGTATTTGTAACTCATAATTTTTAATATTGGTCAGCAATTTATAGTATACAAAACTAGATTTAAGAACTCTTGTTCGGCCTAATAGTAAGCAATAACATAAGCTATATTTTTTTTTACTTAAGGTGGTGAATTGGTAAAACGGTTATTTGAATTAATATAATGCACTAAATAATTAATTAATAATTAACTGTTTGAGTAATGACTTAAATAAAATAACAATAACTGATAATATAACAAGAACAAAACTAAGTACTTTATGCACTGACTTATCGTAGCTTGATATTCAATTTAATAGTAAATTATTTTAAAATCTTTCACCAATAACACGAAATTCGTTACAATTTATAATAACTTCATTCCTAGTTATATTCTACTATACTTTAAGGTATTTCATTCGTGTCATTCCCATGATTTCTGTTTATATAACATATTATATTTTCTTAGGTACACTATTTTTGTTGTTTTGTTTTGTTTTAATCTCAGTCAGATAATTTTGGCGATGGCCTAAAAACGTCGGGCATAAATAAAACAATACTATTTTTTTTAAATAACCAACCAAAAAGTAATATTTTTCTTGAATAATAATAAGTTGACCTTATATATGACGAAGACAATGGTCCGGGTGGAGGTCAGAAAAAAATCGCTTATATAGTGAGAACTATTTATTTGAAAGCCCATATTGCAGGTCTTCTTCAGGGCTTATATTAATTTCAAAAGTTGAAAGTGAAAACGAATAATTAATATAACAAAATGAGTAATGCTTGTATTGTGTAACATTTCTCAAGATATATCCGCTCAACTACTTCCACATCGATAAATATTATATAATTATTATTTGCATTTATCATATAGTGGTTGAAAATAATTATTGGAAAACAACTCACTTGCGTACTATTACTCATTAATATCTGGGGCTTAGTCTTGGCTAAAGTTCCAACAAAATAGGCACTTAGAATAATGGTAAGATCCTGTGGAACAGACGAAGCTCAGGAAAAAACACGTGCATCAATCTTGGCCAGCGAAGTAGAATCGAATTGATCCCGAAAGGTATTAGGTAGGAACGATGATATAGCAACTTAAATAAAGCTTATATCAGGTGCTTTGTGTAAGGCAACTTTTTATGGCTAAGCTAACTTCTTAAAGGCTTCTGCACGGGCGTTTTAAACTAAGTAAATAACACTTAGTACTTCATTCTCATTTCTCAACTTTCCTAAGAGGAAGAAAATGCAACTATAACTTTTCGGTTAAAATTTCACTTTTGTTACTCTTTAACCGTAAAAGGCGAACAAGATAGGAAAACTTCCATAAATATTTCTCTTAAAAGCCATGTTAGAAAAACCATCAATATTTGAATGAGATAATCGAATTTTCGTGATATTAGATGTGTGTTGGGATAGGATGTTACAGGAAAAATAAAATTTACCAGTTCACAGATAGAAAATATTACTAATTAATAATTAATAATATATTAAAAATGCATTGACAGTCAATGAATAAAACACAATACTCATCCCTCTGATACGTTTACTTTGTTATATTCTTTCATCTTTCATTCTCTCTATGTCCATTCTTTTTCTTCTTCTCAACTTTTCATCATATACCACAGTACATTATATTTAATTAAGTAAATAGCTCTATCATAACTGCAATTTAATTTTAATAGTAAGCAATTTTCACCAATAACATCTCATTTATTATATATTGTAAAAATTATTTCTCATAGAAGGAAGAAAATGGTTCGGGTGGAGGTCAGAATAATTGTGAGGGAGAACTGCTTGCTTACTGGAAAGCCAATGTTTTGACCCACATTGCAGGTCTTTATTAAAAAATATTTAATAAAACTTTAATTGCACTAAATATACTAATTAATGAATTGAAAATACTTGAAATAAGTGAGTGGACAAAGCCATTATATTACTCATACCATCATAATTAATAAAAAATTACAATAATTTTTTTTAAAATAAATGATATAGCTAAAATAATCATTAAATCTTAATCATTAGGCTTGATTAATTAAAACTCTTGAAAATACTTTTTAAATATCACATGAACGATCTACTTTCCAGTTTGCTCGAGTTCAGCGTATGAAATGGTTAGGACACGTCCGGAGGATGGATGAAGCAAGGACAGGTAGAAGCCTTTATCATGGGAAGACAGATGGAATTAGATCCAGGGGAAAACCGAAGGCAAGATGGATGGATAATGTAAAAGAGGATTTAAGAAGAAACGAAGTATCCATCAGGTGCCCATCCCATAGGGGTGGCTGGGCAAAGCCGATTAAGCGGGCCAAAAAATTGAAAAAACATAAACATTTCTCCAAGATGACGCTCAACGGTCAGGTTTTTTCCCCGACTAAGAATGCTCACTATACAGAGGTTTGATGAGCCCCAGGAAGGACTATAAATACCACAGGGACGAAAACACGACTGTTGGCTAAAAACAATATTTCATCTGCCACAGTCGGATTTGAAACCGGGATCATCTGCACAGCAACTCTCCAATCTACACATTGAGCTATTCGCTGCAATTATTGAGAAAACACTACCCGAACAACTAAACAATTGATAAATAAAATGAGAATAAAAACAGTGTATAACATGAACTCCAAGTTTAATGTTTTTCCAATACAAACAATTTTTCTGTTATCATTTTGTAAAATATTGGATAAGTTTAATAATATAAAAAAGTTGGAATGTTGGATAATATAAAAACATAACAACCTAAATAACACAAAAATATCCAAGATAAAAATAATGGTTTGAATAAATAATATGATATGATATGATAATAAAATGAATGAAAAAATAAAATAAAAAAGTATGATGGTTACAATTATACTACCTTGAAGATCCAGCGCCCCATCCTAAAGTTTTAACACCATGATTTAAAACACTTGAAGGTATAATCAAATTTTTAAAATTAAATTTAAATTAAGAAAGGTTACGGAGTGAAGAGAGAGGCAGAGAGCTATGGATGTTATAAGTACTGCATAAATTATATCGAGGAAAACTTTTCTCATTATAGAGGAAGCGGCACCTGAATAAATAACTCATTTTAAGCTGGCCCGTTCCGCTAAGGAATGGCCGACGCCTTCAAAACAACTCCGCAAGACCAACAAGCGCATGATGCATATCTCCAACCATAACGTTCACTGAGAAACGCCGATACATCTGAAGAAACCATGGCCTTGTTTACTTTACAACTCATTAATACTTATTCCCGCTTCGTTAAAGTCGTTATAATTGAGGCGTTGACATGAAAAAAGTAGTAAGTCACGAAAAGATAATTCTAGAGGAGCAGCAAAAAACTGTTGACAACCAAAAATGAAATTAGCAAAAGGAATATATCAACTACCACCGTCCGTAGAAACTAAACCACTCCCAGATTCTACTCACTCCTCTTTGTATCCTATTGGTATGATTTGTTACTATCCTTTATATGAAAAAAATAAATAATTTTTTACCTAATCCTTTAATAATTTAATATTTAATGTATCAATTATTTAATTAATATCCACTATAGAATGTTCATTTTTTCTTCTACCTGCAAATGCAGACTTGTGTAAACTCTGCAATTATAGTTGTATTATAATTATATAAAATATTATATCATCTTATTTCGAAGATAGTGTTTCAGGAGTTGTTCCAGCCTTTGTCATGGTTGTCATTTTTATGTATGATGAAAATTGTTTTGTATTTTATATAATAACATATACATGTTTTTGGAAATATAGGAATAGGTTCTTCAGAGTCGATTTTCCAATAGGTCCGTAGAAAATTTGGCAATTTTCTAAAATTTGAAATTAAATAAATTAATTAGAAATCGAATACATGCACAGACAGAAGTTATTCGAAATAATTGTATTTTTTTTATCTATTTACATTCTATCAACAGTATATAAGATATAGGACGTTCAGCATTCTTTTTAGTTTTATCACAATTTTAAATTCTTACAGATGGAAACAATTTATTTATTTAAAACCTTTGTTTTTTTATTTAAGAAAAAATATTATTTAACGAGTATCAAATAATTGTAAGCGGTCAGAGACAATAGAAGGAGGGAGGGTGGAGACAAGGAGACGCCACTCCCGCTAGGAGGGAAATGGACCGGAATCGTCCCAGATTAGATCCCGAACAAGGCAGGCCACGGGGAACCAGGAAATTAGACCAATTTCACGCGAATCAACCTTGGCAAAATCGTTTTAACTTTTATCATTAAGTAGTTCCATCAAGGTCATCCCGATACACTGAGGGATAAATAAATAAGTGATTTAGAGCAATATTATTCAAATTTAGAAAGATGTGGAAATGCTTGACTGAATAAATCTTTAAAAATGTGTGGAAAAGTGCAGTCAATCAATATTACACTAAATAAGTTTAACTTATTTTATTTGTGCCATCGCTTCAGCCTAATTTTTAGGCCAACATTAGGACTGAGATATAAAAAATAGAAACAGAAAAACTATATAAAAAGAGCAGTACTAAAGAAAATATAACAGGTTAATTTAAACAGAAATGATAGGAATGATAAGAAAGAAATACAAAGAGCAGGACATAAATTACGAAATAATTGTAGAAACAAGAAAGGAAAGAAATATAGAAGATAATAAAACATAAATAAAAATAGGTTAGATAACAATATTAAACATAGATAATAATATATAAAAATAATAAAAACATAGTAAAATTACAAGAGAAATGATTTGATTGCAAAATAAAATGAATATCGTGCAATGGGTGAAAGACAAAAAGAGTTTGAAATAAGTCCTATAAATAAATATGAAGCTATAAGCTATAAACTATAAGTTAGATTTATATTAATTTAATAATCATTAATTGTTGTAATCGTATGTGGAGATAAAGAGAATGCAGGAGGGAAGGAACAAAAAGTCAAATAATAATAACTGAATAGACCACCAGAGGAATGAGCCAAGTGTAATATGTATATAATGTAATATGTAATATAATGTAAAGTGTAAAATTATTTTTAGTCCTCACGGTGGCGTAAAAATTAGGTTGAAACGAATATCACAAGTTAAATTTATTTTGTGTAAAATCTATTAGCTCCCCCCCCCACCATTTCACACTCTTCATATTTATAAACCTTAAATATTGAAATGGGAATTGTCCGTAAGGAAACCTGATTGGTTAGTTACAATGAAATCGACATTGTTTATACTTATACAAAGGATTCAAACAAATTTGATCAAAACAGAAAAGATGACTCTTCGAATGTTTCCCTCAACAACAATGACAATAAATACTAATTCCTCAAATAACACAATACTGATATGAGTAAGAAGGTTAAATATAAAGGGTCCTATACAAATCCATCCTATAGACTCTCGTGTGGCTAACCCAGCCACTATAAATACCATTATTTGGGGGGGGGAGGCGGTTGAGCGTGATCTCGGACAAATTTGCATTTTCTGGCATTAGTGTTTCGACTGAATCTCTAAATATAAAAACATATAAGGTAAAAGAAAAAATTTATTAAGTAAAAATAAAAAGAGGTTTGCAGTTTAGCTCTACATTGGCTATTGGGTGAGCCTGAGGAAGGTCCAAGAATCCCATACAATAGATCAACAGCTTATAACAGAATAATTAATTATTACTATCTTTTATTTATTTAATTTTTTTACAGAGAATATGTAGTGAGACAAAAATAGGAGGACATATTTTTACATATGTATATATATATTTATTATATGTCTATTCATGTAAACAAATCTATGCTATCTAAGAACATTGCTTAGGGTTTCCATATTAAAAAAATATTTCACTCGAACCCAAGATATCAGCTCATTGCATGACCCACTAAGCTACCCCGCTCTCTCTATACTATTCAAGGTCTAATCATTTTTCCTTATATTAGTTAGTCCCAGCATACATTTGATGAAATATTATTTTTAATATGGAAATTATGAGTAATGTATTTTCATAGATATTTATTTTTTTATATGGACAGGCATATAAAATAAATATATAAGTAAAAATACGTTCTTTTTGTCACACTCATATTCTCTGTAAAAAAAAAAATAAAGGAAAAATACGCGTTTGAGCAATTATCATATCACTTCTGGATTATTATTACGAAATATGACATGTACACCAATCGATGAAAAATTTAAAAAAAATCATGTTATTATCAAATCAGTTAAGAAAAAGCATGTCGACCTGTAAATTTAAAAACTATTTGCAAAATGGAAGATCGGGGTGCTCAGTGGTTTAGCACTGAGTTGCCTTACAGCTATTGATGAATCCATAGGGATCTGGAAACCCTCCTGGGGCTCACCCAGCCTTTATAAAGTGGGTACCCGAAATAGGTGTAATACCTGTCGGTTTAGACCTTAAAAATATCGGAAGACCTTTCATGGTTCGTAGTGGTATAGGGAAAAAGTTAATTTTTGGCAGAATGTAATCAGAAGAATACAAGAACTATTTATTTTAAAGCTATAAACCTAAAATGTTGAGATTCATTTTTTTTTTAAATATAGATAGCAATACGTATCTTTAAACGACATCGAGTACATAAACCTACAACAGTGGACACCACTTGGTACCCCCCCCCCCCCCGGCACAAGCCAAAGACACAAGGCTGGGACTCATCGCAAAAGTGCTTTATGAAGTATGACTGGGCAGGGAAGGTAAGAAGTAGAGGAGATACACACACTGGAGCAGACAAAGGCGGCCTACGAGAAGGAAATTGTTGTTCTCGTAGCCATTGTCTTACCCCCTCCAGTCTCACTTCCGTCTATGTCATTTCCGTCACAACCCTCCTTCTACCTCACCTCCATTCTTTTACGGCTGCCTCTCATGATATTCATCACAAGGGAATAATCTGAAAAATAAATAATTTATCACCCTTTATTAGCCCTCTAGCAACTTACAAACCTGACTAACAATAACAAACCAACGAACACAAATTTAAAAAAGTATTTTACAAAAGGAATTCCTCAGTAAAAATTTAGGCTTAGACAGAAAAAAATATGTGAGCAAAATAGATAAAAATTCTTTGGTACTTGTGTATTAAATCCACCACCTGAAAAGGACAGTAACAGTTATATTTCTAGCAGTGACAGTTACATTGTTTACAGATTCATTGTTCTTTGTGTGTTCTAGAGTTGTTGTTGTATCCTCATTTTTGTTTGTTGCTGATTTGTTGTTTGCTTGTTGGTTAGGGATGGTTTTTACTTTAAATTGTTGATGATATATTCCATTATTTATATGTTATATATTCAATATATTATTTATATATGTTATATATTCAATTATATTATTATTAGTTCTATTTATTTATTTCTATCATTATTATATTCCATGTAATGTAATGCAAAATTTGAATACTTAATTTTTAAATCTTTTTTTTATTTTAAATTGTTGATGATATATTCCATTATTTATATATGTCATAAATTCAATATATTATCTATATATTCAATTATATTATTATTAGTTCTATTTACTTATTTCCATTGTTATTATATTGCATGTTATGTTATGCAAATTCTAACCCCAATAAAAATATTTAAAAAGGTTATCCAAGGTAACTGTTAGAAATATAACTGTTAATAAAAAATTAGAAATAAAACGTAACTGGTTGCGCATTGCCCTTTACAGGTAGTGGATTTAATACACAAGTACCAATTCTTTTTTTAATTGCAAGATATAAACTTAATATAAAGTATATGCATATTAAAAACGCAACGAACCTGACCGAACATTCTGATCTAACTGTTGAAATAAAATTTTAAAAAATTATATAGTACAAAAAACTATAGTTGTTTCTTCTGGTTTAGACCGTGTAGGTGAATTTTCTGCCAACGTTTCGCCAGACATGCTGCTGACTTCCTCAAGGCTTAATTGAGGAGTCTCAATTAAGCCTTGAGGAAGTCAGCAGCATGTTTGGCGAAACGTTGGCAGAAAATTCACCTACACGGTCTAAACCAGAAGAAACAACTGAAGTTTTTTGTATAAATAGTGGAAACTTGAAAGAGTATTTAATTATATAGTAATTGTTTCATGTCCTCGCCCTACTGATTCTAAAACACTACATTTTTACTCTTCATCAATCATTTTTTATGGTTGCAACCCCGGTGAATAAGTGATTAAGTCTAAATTTGTCCGAAATGAGTTAACAGTACTGAGGGAAGCGGAATCGGTATCATTCCCGTATCTTTTGGCTTGAAATGGCGTTATGCCTAAACTGACCATACGTCCCGTTTTGAACGGGACTGCCCCTTTATTCGACCACCTGTCCTGTTGTCCCCAAGCAACGATCTGGGAGGTAAAATAGTCCCGTTTTCTGAAACTGTGTGAAAATTTAAAATATTGGAGTACGTCTGGCGTAATTTTATATAACTAAAAGATAATGGCACTAATATTGATGAAGATTTTGTGAAAAGTACAGCTACAGAATTTTATAAAACAAGCCGTGAATATCTGGAAGAATGGACTTGATTTCTTACTAAAGAAATCGAGATGTTTTATTGGACAGAATTAAAAAAGTACCTGCATGGGAAGACGTACAAGAAGCATTGGATGCATTGATTGAAAAGGGATATATTGACAGTACTAACGATACTGAAATAATTGAAGAATTTATATTAATTTTAAATTACGTCACTTCACAAAAAATTACTGAATGGAATAATTTAGAAGTTCACTCAGAAACTCGTTGGGTGGAAATATTCAACCACTTTCGCACCAACAATACTCAACATGAAAATGTTTGTATTTTAATTGAATATATTTTATGTCTACCTGGTACAAATTCTCCAGTAGAAAGAATCCTTTGTTTAATGAACAAATTGTGGACGTCTTAAAAAAAAAAGTTACAGTTTGCGGATCTGAAGGCAATGTTGATAACTAAGGTCAATATAAACAAAACGTCGATAATCGAGTATTATACTGGGATCTATTGGCTAAATCTAACAAACTAAAAAAATAATTATTAAAAAAAAAATAAGAAAAGAAAATCGTAGAAGGCAATCGGATTTGTTTTTAAATTATGTATTTCAATTCTACGCATCTTAAAAACGTAAAACCTAAAAGTGGAAGTGGAATAAAACGATAGGCAGATAACGAAGAGTAAAAATATCGAAAATGTTTAATCACGGCAAAAACAAACAAGTAAAATACTGGAGCACGAGCCGACACATTAAATAATGATGGAATAGATCCAAAGATTAATAAAAATAAAGATTAATAAATATATTTTTTATATATTGCAACACCTGTCAACAACAGAATGGCACCCTCATTTAATGCGATATTTCATCTCAATAAGTAAATAACAAAGCCAAAAACAAAAACGGAAAGGATGGGTGTCCAACAACCATTGCAATTAATTATACTTACAATAATTCAACCAAAACATAATAGTGGTTTTAAAACATAATTTTTTTTTTATGTACATAATAAAATGTAAAAATATTAGTAAAAGTGGGATAATTATGTTGGGACAAGTCTTACTAAAAGAAAAGGAAAACTACATCAAGGTCCAGTATCTGATACTCAATCAAGGATCCGAAATCAGTAAATATAAATTTTATTATTTTTAATAATCTAACAGTAATCTTATCTAATATCAAAATATTTGTATTTATATGTATTTTTTAATGTATTTATTTTATCTATACGTATAAATAATTATTAAATATAGGTCTTGTTTTTTAGTTCACACAGTACTAAATGTCAATAAATTAATTCTTAAAATTTATTTATTTTAAATAATAATCAAAACACTAATCGCAACACATAAAACCCGCTAGAATAATTAATTTTTGTATTAATAACAACATGTGGATGGTGAAATACTCAGCTCGTCAAACTAATTTTCCGGGCGGGAAAGTTGGGAAAACACACCGAAAACGGATGTCACCGCCAGTTGGACTAAATCTGTCACGGCGGTTAAATCTTAGGACAGACGGCCATTACAACCATGTGAGAATTCACGGCTGGAAAATTCAAACTCCGTCAAGCACAGGGCACCTCACAACGCCAATAAAGGCCTGCTAAAAGTAAAATTAAAATATAATAAAAATAAAATTATTGCCTAGTGAATCCTTTTTATTAGTGAATGAAAATGTAGTTTGTAAAACAATAAAATAAAATCTGAAGCCTTCACTTTAAAAATGAGAAAGCATTATTACTTAAGGTGAAAATAAAAGCAGCACTATTTAAATATTTCCATAAAGTGCTGCTATTATATTCAGTACTGAATTCCCAACTCTTCCTTGTATAGCATTTCTGGTATACTAATTACCTCCTTTATTTAGCATAGCAACCCATTTAATTTGAATATGCTTATTGTTTCACCCAGAAATCAGTGGTCGTACATTTACCGATTTGTATTTATCGTCATAAATAGAAAGATGTAGTATTTTACAGAATACTTCATTATTATTTAACAATAGAGAAAAAATAACTAAATCCAGTACCCTAAAAAAACGTTTATGTATTTAATGAAAAAGACATTTTAGTCAGGATGTTCATTTATGGACATTAACCGGATCATTGAAGTCCTTTAATGTGATTTTTTTAAAACATTATTCATTTTAGCGCCAGAAATTTGGCAGATCGTTCTGAAAATCACATTGCTGTAAGCACAAACAGGTTCATCAAATGTGCTCCTATGATTAATTGTCACGCAATTGGATCAGAAATTCAATGCAGAGGAATAAATACAGAGTAATAATAATAAAATAACAATAATAAACACGCTTGTTTCGAAGATGTAGGCAAAGGTTAAAAGGAGATGGAGATTACTAGCAAAGATATTCAAGAATACAACCGTCTGAGGAACAAATTGCCACTAAAATCCCAACCAGGGTTTTCATGGAAAACCAAAGCTAAGGGCGGAAAAGAAAAGAAAGACAATGGAGGAAAGAAAGGAACAACTCGTCTTAAGGAGCAATGGGCAAGGCAATGAGAAGACAGTTAAAATGACTTGGTCCTTAGGAGGCCAATACCAAGAGAAAAACATTAACAATAATAATAATAAATTATCAATATTATTAAAAGAAGTTATCATTTCTTTGACTCTTGGACAAAACAGACAAAACGAGATGAATGGATGCTCTAAATACAAATGGATAATTGATTACTTGTGGAACACGAATAAAACGACAGCTGGGATTTAGTCCTTAAGAACTAGAAAGGCCCAACATTAGGGGAGTTTAGATGTAGAGGGAGGGTACATTACAGGGGAGAGGGCCCGTGATTGAAGGCATAGAGGAGTTTCAAGTTGATAGAACAACGAGGTCGGGAAGAGCTTGAAAATATCAACGGAAGCAGCAAGACAGCGTCCTTATGAATGATTTCTAAGAAAGAGGAAACTTTTTACAAAGGTTAGCAATTAAACAAGAATTCTCCAATAAGAAAAAACATGTTTACGTTTATAAAGATTTTTCTCAACGCAATGGACTAATAAATAAATTATTGGAATAAAAAACAGCTGACGAATATAACCAACAGGTTACTGATAATCCCTAACAGATGGTGATTGACCCTTGCGTTTGGTAGTAAATTCTGATATAAATTTGTTGAACTGGACCCTATAAATAGTAGAAACCTTCAATGGAATAAGCAACCTAAATAAGGTCGATGTTATCACTGTAGGAGACTTTGAGAGCCGAGTATCAGATGGGAAAAAGCAGGATGGGATGGGACGAGAACGGTTGAGATAGCATGGATTTAGAAGATTAGAACGGGTAGAGGGCTAATGAGGAGGAGATAGGAGAAAACCAACACCCGGGTGTCATCAGCCGTCCTCTGTAAACAAACCCTCAGTTCGGCAGCTCTCTGGTTCTCTTCAAACTAATCATGCCAGGGTTTGCCTCGGCCTGGCACCAAAAATATTACCAGTTCTAATAACCCAAACCCTTTCCCATTGTAATTTCACAGCTATTGGAATAATTCCTTCAAATATTCTTTGAGATCGGTTCTATTATCAGTATTGGGTTGAAGATTAATGCAGTTTTTACACCGCCAATCCACAAAATTCATTAATTCGATGAACTATGGATGGTTTTCGTATCGACGTATAATCTAATACTCAATGAATAGAGCTAAAACAATTAATTCGACGTTGTTTTTAGCAATCGAATATGGGTCCATCCATAAAATGGAAGATTTCTGTAAGCATATTTTTTATGTGTTCGGAAAGTTCAACTTGTAGAGGAAATAAATCGGTTGAACGTTAATAAACAGAATTGGCACATTTGATGAGAAGATAAGTCACAGGATATTACCGAAAAAACATTACTTCCAGAGATATTCACGCTGTGATGCGCTTTATGACCCAGCAGAGACATTAGCCCGTGTGTTTTAAAAAATGACAATGAATAATATGTATTATAATAGGGTTGATTTATGTTTTGAACCAGATAAAGACTGAAGCTACTGATATTTGATATTTGGGTCGGAACTAGGGTTAGGCGATAGTCGATGTTACATGCCTATCGATGGTCACTATCGATAGTGTCGACCTATCGATAGTTGTGGTCTTTTTTACTCTCAGGTTTTGAAATTCTCGGAATTATACTGATCTGTCTCTGTCCAGTGCCGAGTTCTTTTGAAATTCTCTTCTATATAACTTTGATGCAGCACCGGACGTGTCATTATTTAATTCTCGAAAATTACTAATTACATTATGTTGGGTAGTACACGTAGTCTCACACTTGTGCAAACAAACCAAATTCGCGGTATTTATCATTGGCTCTTCTAGGTTTTTATAACCTTAACTTCTTCTTTAATTAGGGATCTTTTTCTACAATTCTTAAATGTTCAAATAGAAATGCAGTTTTTCTTTCGGGAAATATGTGGCTCAAGGAGGACACTTGACTCTTGAAATTAACTATTTCGTTATTTTTCTTTTCTGAAGATTTGATTTGTTCATTGTTGTTGTAAACATGCAAATTGTAAATACTTTTTTTAAATTAAAATAAATTAGTTTTTTTTCTAATATTTATGATATAATCTTATAATTTATAATCCTGCAACTTTCAAATAGTAGGTAGGTAATTGAATTTAATTAAATTATTTGAATATATTATTCAATATATTCTTTATTGAATAGGTTTGGAAAAAAAAGAAGCAGATATCGAAAAACTATCGGCCCAACCCTAGTCGGAACAATGGTAAAGTGCTAACCAATTTTAATAATGATATAAATTGGAATATTAAATATTAAATTAGTAATATTTAAATAATAGAAACAATCTGTAATATCCTTGCCTCCAATATATGACAGAAACAAGTTCTTTGTTACCTAATCGGTTTTACTGCTACAGTTAGTATAACGAAGCTAAAGAAATACTGAAATCATTCTTTCAGCCCAAAACAAAGACAACCCTAAACTCCAGAGCATCCCAATCCTACTTTACAGCATTACTGATTTAAAGCAGTGAAGAAAAAGTAAGAAACGATCATTATCATTACTCCAATAGTAATATTTCTTGAGTAACAAACATAGATTATATAGAGATCAGCTGGATAGTAATTAAACTAAAATCACGATGAAAATCTTTCGAATTATACATAGAAACATGCACCAGTTCATTCACAAGTATGCATATTAATTCGAAGGTATTAATTGAGTAAAGTAATACAATTTTAAATCACCACTACCGAAATATGGATAGAAAAAGCATTAAATTGTTACAGTGTGTGGGTAGTAATAAAAACGAAGACCAAGCAGAAAAAGCAGACATTAGCGCAAGCAGGAACGGAGGGTATAATTAATTAATAGGTCAATAAACAGCTCCGCCCCTGAGCCGCAACCATCATAAATTCACGCTTTCTCTACCCTACTTCCACCTTTTACATTCACACTCCCCCGCCCTTTATCAACACTACACAAAATTACCTTAATATATCTCTCTCATTAATTAAACATTATATTTGAGCAGCAAAATTATCTTTATATGTAAAATAGGGATAGCATTTCAAATAAAGAAGAAACATTATAATTTTTAGAGGTATTTTTAATTTTTAATAAAGCCAATAATTCGAATTTTTGGCTCACACATACAACGCTATAATAATACGTACCATTACATAATTATGACACAATGAAATGGATGGTGAAATAAAAAAGCTCTGGAACTAGCCGGAAATACACTAGAGGATAACCAAGAAAAGGTAATCCGCAGATTCAAAGTTCTTAGGTTGACCAAGAGGAGGAATCAAAGAAGATTGGAACAATATGTTTATTTTTTCTCAACAGAGAGAGGAAGTCCACTCCAAAAGAATGGAAACACAGCAAATGCACGCATCTAAGAACGATTAGCAATGATAATAATATCATAATTATGCATCAGGATTTTCTTGGAGTTCCTTTCTTATCCGAAAGGCATTAAATCAAGTTATATCGATGTTTTTAACCAATCTTAAATAGATAAAATAAAACAAAAATAAATCAATAGGGTCATAATAAGATTCGTAAAAAAGTAATAATAATCAAATTAAAACAAAATCTTTAAAGTTTTAAAAAACCGTCCCACTACAGCCCATGTCTATACACTTCTCGTAGATGGTAGAAACTATAATGTTTATAGGGCAGCGGTTTCGCAAGATGATTTGGCCAAGATCACACTCCACCGCCAAGTTTTCCCTCTCAGTCAAGGGTACCCACTTTACAGAAGCTAGGTGAGTTTCAGGATACATCTATATCTTTAAGTAATGTAAAGATCGATTTACTTGCTACAGACGCATTCGAACACAGAGCCTTCAATACAGCAACTAAGCGTTCTAAACATTGAAATACACCGCTTTTAAATATAATAAAAATATATTTAGTAAAAAAAAAAATAACTCAAACGGTGGTAAATTTTTCTTTGTTTGTACAACGTTTAACCATATTTCGACTTAAGTAATTCGACAAATCATACCAAAAACAGAAAAAGTTAATTAACATCCTGTTATAGTCTATTATCTTTGGGCATTTTGATTGTCACACTAAAATACAGTTCAAGATGTATGAAACTATATAACAGCAAAGAATATAAAACTGTTTGCTCACAGGCTGTAACAAAGTATTAATTAGCTGGAAAAAAATTTAATTGGTTTGGTAACACTTGACCCACAGCAAACCATCCACTAAGTATAGCGAGGGGTGATTATTGCATCATCATTATAACTGAAAAAATAATTACAAAAGGTTTCATCTAATAATGGTGGAGAGTGTTGAATAATTTTTGAAAAAATGGACTTTAATGACTTGTGGGTTTTATTAGCATCTTCGGAAGAACATTAATAAAAATATAATAACATATCATAAGTTATATATAACACTGATAAGTTAATATCTGAGAGTCATTTTTACTCTCTCTTCAACATGAGAACATTCCTTCAATGATTTTTGGCGCCCAAACGCCGTAGAAAAACATAATGGAAAAGAACAGTAAATATTAGAGTTGAATTGGACATACCTTGGATTTCCTCGGAGCGCTGCGTGGTGGAGTGCGTTGAACCCGTTGTTGTTTGTCACCTTGATGTCTGCATTGTGATCCAGCAGGAGGGTCACCATGTCGTCGTATTTCTTCGAAATGGCATCGTGCAACGGCGTATCACCATCCGTGTCCTAACAAAGCATATAAACGATTATTGATAGCTATACAGTACATAGTGGCCGATGAAAATAGAAAGTATGAAAAAGTAATTTGCAATTAGATGTTATATTAATGAAACATTAAAATGTTAACAAATATTTTAATATAGTTGTTGAATTAGTTAGTTAAACACCTAATAGTTAACAAAATATATGACGCAATAGAAGAATTCTATAAACATAATTTTCAGAAAATTTCTTATCGGTATATCTTACTATGGTAATGGAGAAAAAATCCGGTGGAGGTAAAAAAATCAATTCCTTAATGATTAACTTCCCATCCATTGTTCCAATAAAAATCCAACATCCCATTGTTTTAATTTAAATTTTGAAAAAATTATAAAAATTTATTTTATAATTTACAGTTTTATACTTATGTACATTGTTGATTCCAGTAGATTTATTTTTTTATATTATTGTATTTGTTGTATGTTATTTCTATTTAAATTTGTAAGGATGACTATAATAGACACAGGGAAACTTAGAAATATAGGGAGTAAAAAATCCTTAGTTACGCCGTCCTTCGGAAGGGACGTTAAACGAAGGTCCCGAGCCTGTACGACGTCAGGTACTTGTTAAAAATCCCTAACCTAATTAAATCTGGATAGGTACAATTTAGGACTCCTACTGTAGCGTCCTCCCATTAGCCATAACAGCACAAAGTGACCTAAACGAACAAACAACAACGTAGAAATATTATTTTTTCTATTTTATTGTTAAATATTATTGTTTCTGGTTTATCCAGCCCTGAAGAAGTACTGCAATGTGGGACGAAACTTAGGTTTCTAAAAAATAGTTTATTTAAGGAATTACTTATTTTCACCACCATCCGGACCGTTTTCTTCCAAATATTAATACGGTAAACTAATAATTATTTACTATGATAACACTTTGCATCCAACAAATGATGAAGATAACTATTAAGTAGGGAAAAATCCTATTGGGCTTTACCGAGTCCTAAATAAGGGTAATCAAAACGACATTACCCTGAGAATCGCCCATTGTACAAACTCACAAGTCCTAAGCGAACCATGGCTGAGGAAAACCTTTGTTATTCAAAGTTGTAAAGTTTCCTACTCGAGGGCAGTTTGTCACCATTAATTCCACTCGCTAATAAAGACCAAGTCGGTATATTTAGCTCCCGAATAATTTCCACTAAGTCATGGTTCTTCCTTAAGCCGTCTGTATTAATTTAAGCTTATTTTACAAACCAACTGCAAAACAAGTTTCCTAACAGTATTTGGAGTAAGTAATTCAATTGCATGATAAAACTATGTAATTATATAACTTCTCTTCCACAGAGAAATAAACATAAAATATAAAAGGCAGTCATAAGGACAGAAGACAGAATTGCAAACTCAAAACTTAAGAATAACTGTTCATTTTTGAATTTCTGAATCAATTGTAGTCTGAATTACTTAAATTTCATAATTTGTAAATTTAAATTATTAATATTAGTCTGGTTTTCAAATTTATTGGCACTCCGAGCAATAATTATTAACATTTTGAAGTAGTTTATTTATTAATTAAAACATATTATAGGCTGCAAAAGCTCAGAACCAAATATCAATACAAATTAATTGAAATAATAACCATTATTTGTATTTATATAGATGCAAATGACATGTTGTTTCAGTGTTAGTATTATTATCATCGTTAAGTTCAACAATATTTAGATTATTAGTACTTTCAATCATTTCGTTATATTCTAAAAACGAAACAATGGGCTTATGGTAACTAAAATAAGAAACAAATATGTTTAATTGTGTAGGTATTGTGTAAACACTGCATTTATCTTCATTTTATAATTTGTAAAAATGAATTTTCGACCATAAGATACAGTCAAACCTAATCCTCAATTTAAAAATTCAATTCGTGGTAGATTTTCATCATCTGTCAAGCTGATATTGAAGTGCCTACTTTATATCATCGATACATTGTGAACTTACGTCAAGTTCAACTAATTTTTGATGTTTTAAGCTGTTATTAGCACGAGTTCCACAACTATAAAACGATATTTTAGTTAAATATTATTATTCTTATATCAATAAAATTCTAAACTTTAATCTGAAGTTGATTAAAACAAATTGTATAACTCATGCATAGGCTGCTACGCGTCGCCAATCTCGGGCAATACGTCTCGTGCATCTCGGTAACGCGAACCCACAAGTTTTTCCCCCACGAGAAGTTTTCATTTAAAAAAAGAAAAACACCGAGAGTTATTTCTTGTTTGGAAAAATATTCAAAGTTCTTCTTTAAAATTTTAATACTTAAAAACTAATGACACACAAACTTTTATAAATAAAATAAATTGCACTGAGAAAGGAAAAGAAGTGGGAAAGGTAAATATTTACAATGATGAGAAGAGAAAAGAGAGAAAATGGAGGAATTAATGCGAACCCTTATTGGCACGAACCCGCATCCCATCCATCCTTTCCTTTTTTCCTTTAACTCCGCCCACCGGACCGCCCTAACAAAGAAGACAGATTACCTCGTAACCTAAAAATCGGGTATTGTAAAAAGAGTCACATTGGAGTAAAAATATAGATCTCCTTGTATATTTGGGATAATGTCACAATTCTATTTTAAATATTTATAGACATCATTAAATATAAATAGTGATGAGATTTTTTTTAACGTATAGAATCATATAATTAAGTACGGTTATATAAACGTGGACAGTTGTGAAGCGTTCAGGATCAAAATGGGATAACTCTGAAATTTCAAAGTTTGTCTCATTTTTCACCAGTTAAGTTAGGCAATTTTGCCCAACACGAAACTTTGCCGCTTTATTTCTGGTTTTGGCCCGGATCCGAACCTGAAGCTTAAGGAGTATAATGCATTCTTGATTAAACAATGCTTTATAATTTATATTACATGTTTATTTGATGGATTGCTTGATTTGTCAAAATGTAAATTTTTGAAATTTGGAATAATCCGCCGTTGATCCTGAACGCCACAAATGACACCAAAAAAAATCTTTTCAGCTCCATGAGATATTGTTGCTGAATTATATGTTTTAAAGTACGCTGATTTCATAAATAACTTCTATTACTCTCCATCACATATAGTTTTTTTTGCAAAATAAGAACACAATAATAAGAAAATTCAACTATTTATTACAACAAACACACAGCATACTTTTCCTAAACATAATGTACTTTTCCTTCATATGAACTGAGTGTCCCATTGGAAGAGATGCAAATACATTTCCATTATGCAGCAAGACTGATTTGAGGCTATAAACGATAATAATGCAACCGTCTGCCTGACACCAGAAATTCTTTATCCCCCCTTTCACTAAATTATTTACCTCCATTATTCTTTTTCTTTATTCCCAGATAAATATACTATTAAAATTAGGGTAAGAAATCTTAATTTTAATTAAATTTGAAGCTTAAAAAATAAAATACAAAATTTTAACTAAATCAGAATTTTACACAAAATAAAAATATAAAAATTAGTATTGTAAAAAAAATTGATGTGATGGAATTTTTTAAATATGTTTTTCGGTTTTAGGACATCAAAATCTATAAGAAAATGTATAAAAAAACCAATGCAGTTTTTTACTTGCAGACCTGTGTAATCTATACATACTGTGTCACTATTAATAGATCAGGAATCATTATGATAAATAAAACAAATGAGACAGGACCATACAGATTTTTTCGGTTAACACCTGTGTCAAATATTCGTAAATTGATACATAATAATAAATCAAAGGACAGCCAGTTTTCCACAACTTTGTATTAATAAAATTTGAAAATGGATTGAAATGGTCAGGGGTTGCAGTCCAAAATATTATAAGACTATTTTCCACCACAATTAGAACTATCCAGTCCAGTATTTTCCATTTAAATATTAAAATTTGTTTCTTCGTTACTTATAGAAAAATATTCACATTATTATTGCCATTGATAAGTAATTGGAAGTATTTATTTAGTTAAAATATATACAATTTACTTAAAATTAAATTTTGTGGACATGGTGGTAAGGAGAGGAAGAAGTTGTTATACATTCGCATTTGTGGAGTTCTGAAAAATTATTCTTTAGTGGTAAACAGTGGTCAACAACTGGAACCTGCTTTAAAATAAAAATAATTGTTAGAATGGATTTAAAAGATGCTCTTGCTACGAAAGAAGAGAGAAAATACGGACAATACAGAAAATCTGAAAAGATGAATGGAACGAGGTTACAGAACCTCCCGTTGCTCAAACCCAGGGCTTATCTGGAATGGATCCGCTTTATCCTAAATACCAAACACTGATTTATAATCCGAAATCCGGGGGAAGCCGAGCGCTATAGTAAGCGCCCATCATCAGTCAGCCGGCAATCCAACACCAATCGCCGCAGCATAAAACCTTATCGCAGCCATGTCATAACTACCCAGGAAACTGTGAACTGATCGCCCCCTCCTCCATACCTCCAAGGCACTTGTGCCCTTATCAAACGTCGGATATTAGAGATTGAGCACGAATTACGCTTGAAATATGTGTATAGCGGGCATATAACATGTATTTATTTATTGTATCTAAAATACTATAAAATAATCCAGACTACATAAATGGTAAAATAGAAATAAGTTTTAATTCAATAATGACGAGGGATGAAAGATCTTAAGGAAAAAAAATAAGGACATTAATGGAGTAGATTTAATTATTTTTCTCCAGCAATGCCATCGTGTGGTGGACGTTGTCTCATCTGCATTAGAGCGCGGAATGTACTGCACGGGAGCTTTTCTCGATGTAGAGCAGGCTTTTGATCGAGTCTGGCATCCAGGACTGCTGTACAAACTCCGTAAATTCTTACCTTCAACTTACTTCCTTATTATCAGTTCCTACCTCAGTAATAGAACCTTTAAAGTAAACCATAATTGTTCCTACTCTTCCCTTTTCACCCAGTCTGCCGGTGTTCCTCAAGGTAGTATCCTGGGGCCCATCCTATACACGATATATACAGCTGACATCCCAACCCATCCAAGCACTGTCCTCACTACTTACGCTGATGACACATGTGTGTTATCAGTTAATAAGGATCCATTTGTTGCATCCCAATCTCTTCAATCCCATATCTCACACCTACAAGAATGGTGTCAAAATTGGAGGATTAAAATAAATCCTAACAAATCCAATCAAATTTCCTTCACCCTTCGTCGTAAACCTACGAATTCCTGTCCTACTGTATCGTTTAATAATACACCACTGAACCCTGTCGAACAGATACGTTACCTAGGACTCCATCTGGATAAACGTCTCACTTGGAATCCTCATACAAGACTGAAAAGACAAGAAACTGCTCGACGTTTTCGCCTACTTCAACACTTACTGGACAAACCCTCTAAGCTACCAATTAATTACAAAAGACTTATTTACATGACAGTCATCAGACCTATTTGGGCATACGGAGTTGAGCTTTGGGGCTCTACTAAACCATCCAATTCATCTCGTATCCAATCCTTGCAATCCAAAATCCTTCGTAAAATCCTCAATGCTCCTTATTATGTCACAAACAAACTCATCCATCATGATCTTAATATCCCATATGTTACTGATTTGGCCCAAACTAGATACCTATCCTTCCATAACAAGCTCCATACGCACTTGAATCCGCTAGTCTCTCAGCTTGCTTCCCATACTATTCCTGATAACCCTCCGAGGCGTCTGAAAAGAAGATGGCCTCGAGATCATCTACTATAGAACTTTATTGGAGTGCTATCGATGGGTAGTTTCTCCACAAGTGTTTTCATGTCATATACTACATTTTTGCACATTTACTTGATATAATACCATTATAGTTGTAAATATCATTGAATTAAATAAAAAAAAAAAAAAAAAATTATTTTTCATCCTTCATCGTGTATGTGAACAGAAAATTAAAAAAATTTATAATATTCGATTTCATTTCTGACAGGTGATTTATAAAATTGCTCAATTTTAATATTATAAGGTTCTGATTGAAAGAAACAACAAATTCGTCAAAACTAATTAACGCTATAATTTTATTTTTTTAACTAATAGTTCTTACTTATATCAAACTATCAACTCACAACATCCATATTATATATATATATAGTCTCCTACAATTCAAATCCTCTATCACAAGATCTCGCCCTTCTGATCTTTATACCCGTTCCCACAGAACCAAAACATTTGAGCGTTCCTTTCTAGCCCGTTCTATCTCTCTTTGGAACTGACTCCCACTCGATATCCGTCATGCGTCCTCTTTAACCTCATTTAAATCCTAACTTTTCTTACATCTTCTAAATTCCCAAACAGATGTTCTATAATCAATAAATAATTTATTGATATATTCAGCTTGATCGACTGATGAATTACTGTAAATATTATATACTCACTCATAATGATATCATTTTTTATAATATTAGATGCTATTATTCATTCACTTATTTTTCCATAAGCCTACTTCTTTTTACTGTAAATTTGTCTGTTTTTTATTTTATTTTTGTACTACATTTTCCGATTCTCTACCATAATATACCTGTTAGTTATTTACGTTCATGATATTATGTAAATATTGTTTTATTCTGATGTACTCATTTGGCCAGATATATATTTTTTTAATTTTGTTCATCTCTGTTATACTAAAGGGACATGGTCCCAGAATAAAATTATATTTCTATTCTATTCTATTCTAAACAGTATAGTGCCCACAACTATTCCCTCCCCCTCCCAAGACCTTCATATAGCTATGCTCGTAAGTACCCAAGACTCTTCATGGTCATAATTGCAGAGTGGAACTTTGGAACGACTACATATCATTTTTGTTTCTGAGATACGATTAATGTGTCATTAATCGTTTTTAGAAAAAGTGTCATCGGCATGTGTGGTGAGGACAGTGTTCAATAATCAGCTGTATTAACTGTGGTAGGAGGGGCCCCGTATACTATCTTCAGGAACACCAGCAGAGGGATAGGAACCCATAATGAGAAATGTATAGGGCCTCTATGAATCATATTTGTATACTTCTTTTCACCAAAATTATAGGCTACAAGTTCAAACAAATAAAACAAGAAACACAGAAACATGGGATTACACAAGATTTGATAGAAAACAGAACGGAATAAAAAAAATTCCTCAAAAATGCCGTACTAGTAGCAGACGGAAACAATTTCCAAGACCTAAACAGAAGAAAGAAGAAAAATCTTTAGTGAAATCATGAGGCAAAAATGGGTCGAGAAAAAACTGGAAAAAGTCCTTCAGGGCTGTTTCGCGTCAAATTAATAAATTATGTTTAATATATATGAAATATTATATATTTCACCGAATAACGTTTCGACTCCTTAGACAATGCTATCCAGTTGAGTTATAATAGCCCGCGTGAAGGAGATGGGAGGTCTGTGCGCCGACACACTGGTCATGATAAAGATGGTGCCGCCTGGGGGTGACACACCTAGGTAAACATGTTTACTGCCGGCTCGCACCAGTCAACACCGGCTACCAGTCCTGCCCATATATCAACACCTCTTTGACAGGCCAATGGTAACGCTATATCTGTTCCTTGTTATACGGATATATCATCTACTCCAACCTAACTAATCGTATTTTTTAAAAATAACTATTAACTTCGCAGTAGTGACCTAAAAGAATAAAAACACTACATGGCGCATAGAAGAAGCGCATTTAAGTAGAAAGAGGAAAACAGAAAATACTAGAAGCAGGGGGAGGATTAGGTGGAGAGAAATGCGAGGAAATTAGGTTCCCGCAATTGGAAGAGAAAGCACAGGACAGGGAGAAGTGGAAGATAACTAAGCAGGCCCAAGAGTCATCCTGGTGGACTGTAGTTCCGGGATGGTAGTTAGTAACACCATGATAAAATATAAAAAATCATCTTCGGCAAACGTTCGAAAATGATTCTTTCTTTTTTAAAAATTATTTTATTGAATTGTACAACTGTAATATGTACATCTAGTATATATAATATGAATAAATAAATACATGAAAGGACATGTAGAGGCACTACCCATTGATAGCACTCTAATTACATTTCTATTACAGAAGGTCCCAAGGCCATCTCTTCAGACGCCCAGGAGGATTGTCCGGGATGGAATTGGATGCAAGGATGGAAACTAATGGGTTTGGATGGGCCTGGAGTTTATTGTGGAATGATAGGTATCTGGAATGGGCTAAAACGGTAAAATATGGAACGTTCAGGTCATTAGGGATGGTTTTATTTGTGACAAAATAAGGAGCGTTTAGGATTTTGCGAAGGATTTTGGATTGCAAGGATTGAATACGAGAGGACGAAAATGATTCAATTTTGAAATTCAAGTTCTACAATTTTACAACAATTAATAGTGAAAGTAACAAACTTTACCCTTTTGGGGTGAACAAAGTCGGTTCCGAGTCACTTTTTTTTTTTGTAAAATATTCAAAACCCAATTTTAATAAAAATTCCAGTTGGTTGGGATGTTTTTTTGTTGAAAGAATTTCTGTTTTTGCAGACCCAATTTTATAGGAATATATATACTGTTAGCCTTAAAATTGTACTAAAACTCATGGGAGTATGGTATTGTGGAGGAAAGGTGAGTAGATAGATATCAACCCCGTATGTTAAAAAAAAATAAAGTAATTACTACTTCGAAACACTATAAAACACAAAAAGATTTTGGACAAAATAACCTTTAAATGATCACTCGAATTCTGGCTAGGACCGTGTTCTGCCATAAGGTCCCCCCCCCCCCCCTAGGCATATTGGAGAATCAGATACAAATGTGTACATTAGTAGAACACGAAGTCTACCAAGATATCATAGATAGTATGAAAAACCCCAAAGCTCAAATACAATACCACCCTTTGCAAACAGCTAACTTCCGGACACCGAACCCTTTCCTTTCAAAGCTCAATTCCGCATGTTCAGCGGAATCTACCCTCCTACGCCTTGATATACCCCTCAGATGTTTACCTGTCGTTTCAGCACCAATTATCCTTTGTTATTACAGTAAGCCCACAAGCGTGCCTATTTCATAGAAGCGATTTACCTCCTCATAGAAGAGAATATATATTTTCTACTAAAGTAGGGCCTTGAAAATATTCTTAGTTCGTTCGATACTCCAAGGTGACAGGAATAGCATAAGGTTGCTTTGAACAGTGGATAACCTTTTTTACACTTCATTTTGATATTTGATAGGGAATAACATTATAAGATTACTTTTTAATCGCATATGGATTTAATAAGCGTATTGTAATAAAACCATGGCCTTCCCGTTCTGTTTTAACCCTGCAGTACTATTTTTTTTTTATTCAGAAAGCCGATGTATCTATTCCAAATAGATGTTACTCAGATAGGAAGAGTGAATTCAGGGTATAGGACATTCCCCGATAACTCCTAAGGTCTTGAGATTGGCTACGCCCGACACACGGATTAGGCGAAACAGGATATGAAGGATTCTCAGAGGCGGCACAAGTTAATATACCGCTTTGATAATCCTTAGAGCCCACTACGTCTCTACTTGCTTTCTAATTAAACTACCCTCCAAATAATCTCATTGTATTTCTAACGCTTTTCCAGTTAAAATACATACATAAATAAATAAATGATCATAACTGACACTGAGATCCTTAACAGTTTGTAACACCGATGAAGTCAAGAAGGTACAACACTATGGTCCATTGTGACCATATACATGCTTCAGATTTGATTAAAGAAAACGTCTTTATTTACGACGCTTCCAGTAGAAAACATCTTTATTTACGGCGCTTCCTAGAGAAAACTTCTTTATATACAACGGTTCCAGTAGTAAAGATCTTTTATTCATTTCATATAGTTGAAAAACATTAAAGAACTTAGAACGCACACAAAATAAACAAACCTGGATTGAGACAATTCGCGTACATAGCCAAACTAAAAAGTAAAAAATAGTTAAGGTAGTTTTTAAAAAATAAAAAAACACGCTTTCATAGGAAACTTAACTAAAATGTGGAAAATAATTTTCACTAAGTTTAAAAAAAGAATAGAGCAATGGACAAAACATTAATTTTTAAAAAATGGGGTACTTTTTAAGATATTTTCATAATGACTATAGTTTTAAAAATCAATCAATAAAATATTTACAACATTAGCTACAATTAACAACATTAACATTTAGCACCCTACGCATTTTTACAATGAGATTTTTTTTTTATTCATAACCGTAGTGTTGTTTTAAACTTATTGAAAATTATATTCTACTTTTAAGTTTTGTTTCCTATTAAGGAGCGTTGTTTTTTTTTAAGTATTTTTTTTTAAAGAAGTGCTGCTTATTGTTTGTATCACTTTATCCAGTCCTTGAGAACTGCCTTGACTAGGCTTGAGGCGTGAACAGAGCTTCACGAGGAATAAATGATATCTTTTAATTAAATGAGTAGGAAAAAAGCTTTGGAAGGGAAAGGGTAAGTAGAAGGGAATTCCCTTCCGAGATGGCCCCCGCACCTAAATTTTATGATCCGAGCCACCCCCACTCCTCACCCTCTCCTCTACTTCCCAGCGGCCATAGCGAAGCCCCTCAGGAGGGAAACTGTCCGTAAAATCTTATTAGGCGGTGGTGCTCCCAGGCACCTGACATCTTCCAGCCCAGGACATCACTGTTAAAAATCTAAGGACTACTAAAGCTTCCTTTACGACCGCTACTAACGCTCCACTCCTGATTTTTCCAGACCATCATAGCGTCCAACTTTTTCTTATTTTCGAAAATAACCTCAGAGCTAATAATGCTCCCAACTACAAGCGAAAGCGGAGAGAAGGATGAAAGGGTGTTATAACCTCGGTTTGTCCAAGTGACTATTTCAGTTTAAACGATACTGACTCCTTAAATGCCTCATATCTGTGGTATCAAACCAGCATGCCTTTATGATAAGGGAAAGTCTGCCAAGTATCTCAGAAAAACTTCCTCACCATTCCTATAACAAGATACACAAGGAAAAACATTTTATATTTTTAATTGCTTCAATTTAAGTTAAGCTTTCAAGTTGCTGTGCCCAAGATTAAGAAGCAATATTCAGACAACTGCCACAAAAATCGAGAATTCCGCAATGAAGACTGTAACCTAATCCCATTCAGATGTAACTCATCAATTAAAAATTCAATTTAAGAAACAATTGTAAACCGTTCCTATAACAGGATACACAAGGAAAAATATTTTATAGTTTTAATTGCTTCAATTTAAGTTAAGCCTTCAAGTTGCTGTGCTTAAGTTCCCGGAATAAAATCTGGCCGTGGCAGATAAATTATTTAAACTGTTAATAACCATCGATGGGTTCTTTGGGATCACAGATTCTCCTGGGGCTCGCCCAACGTAAAGTATGCACTCACCCAACCGAACTCTGAGTAATTACCTCCCTGCACAACCGTTTTCTTAGAAATAGTAGACTTTACCCTCTAATAGACCCAAGATCTATCATGGATTGTTTTAGTACAAGTTTTTATATAAAATTAATATCCGCGATTTTAAAAAAACTTATAAATTACTTGTCAAACCTTATTATAGACATAAACATTTTTTTTTTTTAATTATTAGAGTAAGGTAAATGAACATGTTATGTAATAAAATTTAACATAATAACCTCCCTGTACAACAGTTGCGTTAGTACAGTACAGTCTCTACCATGAACTGAATCTATGACCATTTATGTGTTGTATTTTTTTGTTTTGATTGCTTATACCAGCAAATGTTAGAAAATAACATAATAGTTTAGAATTCCCATGCGTAATTAAAAAATACAATTAAAACCCTTGATTAAACTCGATTCATTTGTAGAAAAAAATATCAAAAATCAGGGTAATAAAATCCGGTAAATCAATAGAACAATAACTTTATTTAACCCTATTTAAATACTAACTTTATTAAACATACGAAGTCTATATTAAATAGAACATAAAATAACAAACATAACAGATAACAAATAAAAATAAAAATGTTTTATTATTATTTCCTTTTTTTAACGTCACATAACTTGGGTTTCATATGAAATAGCCTTTTTTATTATTTATAAAATTCAATGTAGAATCAGAGGGCTTTGTTGACTGTTGTCAGATCTCATGTTTCACGACAGACAGTGAAGAAACTAAACGAGGTGGATTTAGAAGTCCTCCCACATACACACATCTCCAGGCTTATCTCCAATTTATATCTGTTATGAAATTTGTACAACTTCCTTAAAAGTAAATTTATTTTAAACGGATCTCAAGTAAAAAAACGCATGTTCAGACTTTATTTCATCACAAAACCCTGAATTATTCAGTTATGGGATTGAAAACTTGATAACACAATGGGAAACATGTATGCAAAATGAGTGTAAATATTTGCAATAAAACCTTTTTATTTCATAAAATTGTTTTACTAACTTTTCTTTGAAAACGGACTTTCAGATGAAACGATCCAATACATTATATTTCATCATGAGTTATTCCTGAGATAAAGTTACAAATTAAAAAAAAAAAAAAATCATAGCTTAACCAGTTTTTCTAGGAATATTTACAGAAACATTGTGAGTAGAAGCCCAATTTTTTTACCTTCATGTCTAAGACATAAAATGCCAGCTAAAATGTTGGACGCTGAGGGTATCAATTTTTTTCATTCCCCAATGTTCAAATCAAAAAGGGAAGTGCACAAGATGTTAAATCAGGCCCTATACGAAATTTCATCTTTTAAGGCTAGGCTTTTTGAATTTTTGAATCCGAGAAACAAAAATAATTACATCACACAAAACTAATCAAAATGGATTCACAAATATTCGTTTAAAACTGAAAATCAAAAATCTTCACGATTAAGTATTATAGTACGAACTATTGTTCCTTTGCTGCGCACTAAGAAGAAAAAATACTGTTAAATTAAAAGTGATAAGCTATCATTTATTTATTGACTTCAAAACTACCCCTATCAATTACCCTAACGTATAAAATAGGTAATATGTAAAGGGATGATAATACATTACTAAATGGGAGAATTGAAATCATACAGAAGCTCATTAAAATTTAAAAAATAATTACTATCATTGAAGGATGAGGCCCATGTTGTACAATTGTTTCTGGCGTCGAAGTAATACAAGGGATTGTTAGAAAACAAATCTTGCTTGTCTTCTTTTAAAAATTTTCAATTGTATTGTGTGCTATGTTCACTAAATTATTCCATGTGATATGATTTGCAAACAATTTTAACAAACCACTAGTTCGATGCCGATACCATTGTCACTGCTTACGCACATCTGCCCCCAGGTCAGAAATAATACTCTTCTAGAATCCATGTAAATCTCTTGTTTACCATTCGTTCCATAACCTAACACAGAGAGCTGATTAGAAAAATCGGTAGGAAGCTAGGTGGATAGTGTTTATCTTGTTCTTATTTCAAAATCTGGACGACTATAGATTGCCTCCAGTAGTTAGAGAAGTTGCCATTAATCCAGATACAATTGTGAAAGTCCAAGAGCCAGTTCAACGTGACTTCCGGAACATGTAATGGTTAACATAAATAGTGAATTATGTCAGGACCTATTGAAGATCCCTTAGCACCCCGTATTAATAACTGCAACTCCCAAATAGAGAAAGAAGAGTTATAATCTTGATATGATTCAGTATTGTATTCGTTGGATCTTGAGGTGGGTGTGCTAAAGAAGTCAATAGCGCCCAATCAGTTTTTCTCGTATCCACTCAGGCATCCTGTAGTTATTGCTACTAACACCTCTCAAGTATAGGCCGATATTTGTGGTTATTGTGTTATATTTGTGAGTAAAGTTATTTGTGGAGCAGAAATAGCCTCCGACCATTTATGATTAGTGGCAGTTACAAGGATTCTAAAAAGACGCTGCCCCCAATTCAAACATTACGGTAACATCAAGGTTCATGCACTAAATGACCACTAGGCAGAAGACACCGAGATTGCCAAAAGATCTTATATCAATAACACATACAAAGAATAGGAGCAAGAATGGGGAAAGCCCTGACCCAAATGAAAATGATGCGTCAAGACCGAGAAGGATGGCTCCCATGGATGGTAGGCTCATCTACGCTGAACGGCAGAAGAGGAAGATAAAGAAGAAGAAGAAGTTTAGGCGAACTGGGAAGGGATCCCTTCCATAAGGTTCTGGTAAAACTGTCTAATATACAGTACCGAAGAGTAATGTACTGCAATCGGAAAGGTCAATCGAGGAAATTGTACCGAAGGTAAAACTTGCTTGGAATGTTGGCTAGTCGGAATTCCGCAACATAAACTTTCTTAAATCCAAAAATATTTCAATTTTTTTCAATCAATCCTTCGACCTCTTGAGTTTGATGAAACTAGAGTTGACATTAATGAAAGAGGGGGCATTCTACGCGATCACGCATCTAGTAACCAAATCTTACGCAATAACTTGCATTTAAAGTTTACAATTTCAGTAAATAAAATAAAGCTTTGATAATAAAACCCTGAAAATGTAAATTTTTCGGAAGAGTCCTTTTAATATTAAAGAATCCTCGAAACCTTACTGCGATGGAAAGGATATAGAAGGAATTTACTTAGAAAATAAAGGAAAAAGTCTACAAAGCCATCCCCTACCTGAAATAAAGCTAAATAAAAATAACAGTCTCCTAATATAAAATAAGCGACTTACTAAAATTTTAATACTTTGCCCCAAGAGACAAAAGAGCTCCTTAAATAAAGGCTAATATATTTGAGAAGTGTACAATAAAAGCAAGAAGAGGAACTATAGGTGCTGGAATGACCCTAGCGGGAGGAAGAGAGAGGGAAGATAATAAAACAGCTCGCCCTAGTAAATGGAAAGAGGAAGTCGAGAGGGAATAAAGCAAGAGATATCTTCCCGGTTACAATGGCCAACGGAGAGGTCGGGGGGGGGGGGGTGAGCAAGAGGTTATAACAAAAGAAGGCAAGAATATAATCCCAGGTCGCCTTTTACCACAAAAACCACACAAAACGCGCATAAACACATCCTATAATTTAAAAAATTCACCGGCTCTGTTTTGTTAAAATAGAGCTAAAGAATTCTATTTAAACACAAAGGAACCAAGTAACAAGTATTCAGGAAAAAGTTGATATTTAATACAAAAATCATGAACGGATGCTCTTATTGGCCTAGTGAAAATTAAAAAACAATAATAATAAAATAGAGAAATAAGAACTAAATATTATTTATTGCAGGGTCTTATTTTCCCTGATAAAAGATTTTCAGCTTAAATGATCCAGGTACAACTTCATACTACACCACTGCAGGTCTTAAACAATGATTATGATCCAATAATAGGACGGTTAAAAATACAGATCTGCTCTGCAAGAGGTCATACTATAGAGACTCGGAATCTGACACACACGTCTCACCCATCAATATTTGCTAGACCTATCTGTGTACAATGTAACTATAGATATGAGCTATGACAGCAGGAAATTGATCTATCTTCTATAGATATACATACTACAGATTCTAGTTCTACTACAGAGCCCATCTTTTTTCCAGACGCCTCGGAGGATTATCAGGATTTGAAGAGGTTGCTAGGTTTGAAACTAGCGGGTTTGAGAGCTTAGAGCATTTGTCTAGTAAATGTTGAAGTAGCCTGAAACGGCGAGCTGGTTCTTGTTGTTTCAGTCTAGTATGAGGATTCCAAGTTAAGCGTTTGTTAAAGTGTAGTTTTAAGTACCGGACCTGTTCTACAGGAATCAGTAAGATGTTATTAAACCATACAGAAGGACAGGAAGTCGTTGGTTTACGACGGAGGGTAAAGGTGATTTGATGGGATTTGTGGGAATTATGTTAGTCCACCATTTTTCAAAGTCAGTGATATGGGATTGAAGAGTATGGGATGCTATAACTGGATCAGTGTTGGATGATAATAGACATGTTTCATCCACATCAGTCATATATATTAAATTATAATGAGAATTACGTGAATTGATTTGATTGAACGTTAAAAATATATGCCTAAGCATATGCCTTGTATGTTCATATTATTTGCGCATGTATATGTATACCTCCTTACACATATATTTCATTTTATCTATCTTATCTTATTTTTTCTTTCAAATCTGTTGGATTTTTCAGATCTGTTGCCAACTGGAATTTATGGAGCGTAAAAAGTCGATATGAGTGTAGGCAGACATCTCCTATGAATTGCCTATGAAATATAATAAAAATGAGATACCAAAATACCAAAAGTATTCTGTGAGGGAACATTAAAATATGATAGTAACAGAAGGTGAAGCTACTAAAATTGTTGGCCCGGCCGATGTGCGGCTATTGCAAACCAAACGGATGAAGAAAAACTAAAAAACAATTCGAATGGCACTACAAGTTTCCTGATGTTAGCAACTACTCACAAAGTAAAATAATTTCTTACTATCATTGCAAAAACCACATGCACCAATGCAATCTAGTATGAAGAGCCCTTAACACAAGTTTTTATAAGAAATGTGTTTGCAGTTTAATCTTTAATAAATAATTCCAGGATCAGTGACCGAAATAAGGAAATATAATCATATCTAGTGCAGAACTACTTAAAAGTTGTTAAACGTAGCAATGACGTTCATAGGGATACACAAAGTACAGTGTTGCCCCATTATTAGGTTTTTTTCTAGGTTCTAACTACACAAAATTTGATGAAGTTTATACATTTTATAGTTGGGTTATATTGTGCAATACGCAATTTGAATAAATAATCAGCAATAAATATATGTTGTATGTACATAGCAAGACTTATCAAGGTTGCACCATAAAGAAAGTGCCAGTAATTGTTCAGTAGAGGGGACAACATAATAGTTCAAGAAAATCAAATTTTAGGAAAATATTATTAAAAACTTATTTACTAGGAAAGGCAATGCCGAACCCTCTTTATTATACTATACATTAAAACGCATCATTCATCCATCAAGTTTTAGTCATATAAAATAATATTTCCAATTTTTTGGAATTATAAATTATAACGATATGAGGTGATTAAATATACGGAATATGAAGGTCAGAAGACTATTAGAAGGACGAACAGAAGAAGATATAGAATTCCACAGGGACGGGGATCGGATAAAGAAATATCTGCAAATAACTGCGGTTCGTTGTGACGTGAATGGGTGTTATTGTATTGAACCGATGTTTTAAATTGAAGGTGATAAGAAATTTGTGATCAAAAGGGGGATTGGATAACTGGGTAAATAAAGGATGGTAGGAAGTACTTAGGAGGATAGCAAGGGTAAAGCCACATCAACCCTTCGTAATATCGGGTGACAGGGGCGCTTCTCGGGATCCCTAAGAAGAAAGGTACAAAGCAATTGATCGACCCTTTTGCTTAGAGATCTCCAGAGATATCACCATACACTGTACAGCAAAATTTCAAATGAGGGAAAATTTAGGAAGATACTATAATTCTACTGTTTTCAAATGGGAACAGGTGATTTAAAGGTAATTTAGACGCTAAAGGTGGAGAAGGTATGACGGGAGATTTCAGCGATATGGTTTTTCCAGGAGAGGGTTTGGTAAAAAATTATGTTTTTGGCGGTTGGATAAAAACTGATAGGCTTAGTATTTAGAGAGAAGAATGGAATTTAGGAAATAGTTTTAAGAAAGTAGTTCGACAATATTTATACGATCACCATGTTTTTCTCAACATTCAACATTAACTTGTTAAATATTCTTGTGTTTATTCTTTTTAGAAGATCTGTAATTGATAATCAAAACAACATGACATCAATTCATAATATAGAAGACTAAGTACATAATTTTTTTCAAAATATTTACAACCAACACAAACAGAATCCATTAAGCTGTTTTTCGCAAGAAATTTCGTTGGTCAAGGAGGAAATAGGTCGGAAGGAAGAGGCAAGTCGAGGAGAGGGGAGGAGAGGAAGTGAGGCTAGGAGGAGGTAGAAAGTAATATAGATTTTGCTAAAGCCTAATAGGGTTGGGGTTTAGGAAGGATCAGAGCGAGGGAATCCTGTGAATTAGGAGCGGGGGGCCTCCTTATCTAAATCAAATCATCTTTCATTTAACCCCCGACCCACACTACTCCTACCTCCAGCTATCGCCGATACCTGCCCCGGCTCAGGAGCTTAGCGGACCAAAGGGCTTAGGCAGATAGCACCTCTTCCCTCCCTTCCTCCTTCCCAGTTTTAAAGGGTCCGTCTTACAACACTAACTGAATCCTTCCCTTAAGCGTATCGTGTAGGGGCTCTTGTCTCACCCAAGGGCTATTCGATATCGGATCGCCCAACACAAAATATATATTATGAGCCTACATAATATATATTTCACATATTTGCAATATTTGTTCAATTTTAGATATTAAATGGACTAATTAAATACGTAACACATTTGGAATTAAAAAATAATATTTCTATCATTACAACTCATAAGGGGGGTTGAGTTCAATAAATGGTAGAGACGGTACTGTTTCAAAGACATCAATTGTACAAAGAGGTAATTTTCGGGAAATCACGGTCAACCACTACGCATTTCCTTCAAAGGTACCTACTTTATTGAATTTACTTACTTAGGATGTTAAACGATAAATTGATTTAATTACTCGTCACGTCCGGATTTGAACAGCACAGCAACTCAGCGATCTATTCGCAATAAACTATCCCGATCTATTTAGTAATAACAATCATTAAAATGTCGCTGTTTCGAATCACAAAATGTATAATGAATGGATGAATAAGTAAATTGGTAGAGAAATTATGCAAGGAAGTACCGACGACGGTAGGAAGCTTCGGATAAGACTAATAATTCGCATTATAACCGACCAAGTTAGAGGAGTATTTGATCGGTTTTTTGATGCACGGGTTTCTGTTTGATCTGCAATATCACCATGATGAAGTAAGTACAGCACCTAAGATTTCTTGTCATTTGTTTTAAAAATGAACGTCACGATAATCCCAGCTTAGGATTTTACAAAATATATATAATTATGGATAAGAAACTTCAAGATGATGCTATAATATATTGAAAATTTGAAAAACATCTAAGGTTTTTATTGAATAGATCTATGACAGGTGGGGAAAATATGGGATCGAAAAAATATTTGATTCAATTTTTTTTTACTTTCAGTAAACTTTCGTTTCCAATACCTAAAACATAAATTATACCCTTATCGTTTCCTTTGGTTCCAATAATTCGAAATTTTCCATTCATAAATTCATTCTTATGTAATATTATAACAAACGAAAACTATAACAATCGGCTATCATAAAATTAGCTATCGAACATTTCTCTGGCATCATCAGTTATAAATCTACCATAATTATTTATTCAAAACAATGATATTTCCAAAAATTTAATAACTGTTATTACCAAATAAGGCGAGAGGTAGTGTGGTGGGTAGAGTGCTGAGCTCCTCCACTGAAGGTAATGGGTTCCAATCTTGTTGTGACCACTATATTGTTTATTATGTTACTTAGCCTAATGTTTTATATTTTTGTAGAGTTTTATGGGCATTTCTTATTGGTCCAAAGCCCTATTAGTAAAAATATAATCTTTAAATTTATATATATATTTTGTTTTAGTTCGTTTTAAAAGTAAGATAGTGAAAGTTGTGTTTTAATTAAGCGGAGAAACCAAGGAGGTGGGTAGCTGAAGAAAGTTAGGCGTACATAAGTAAAGAGCCTGCTTGGCAATCACTAGCGCTCCTCAACTCAAAGGCTTCCTGGCAAAAGTGCTGCCACTTCAATCGGAAACTCTTCCCTCCGAAGCAGGGTTTAAATTTAATCATCTTTCCCACTTGGATCCTCTACAATAAACGCCCGCATACTCCTTTCTTCTTCACTTACACCGTCTCATTTTCCTATTTTTTTTACTATGAAGTGACAAGTAATTATCTCTTTCGATAGTTTTTTTATGCAAAATTTTCATTCAATTATTATTTTAATTAGAATAGTAATTAATTTTTTTTTCAAAAACCTTAGCCATTGGACAGGATTAACACCGAAAGACTTGTTTCGTGTAGCGTAAGTAAAATAAGATGGGCCCTTATAATCGCCGACATCAAAAGAGGATAGCCACTTCTTCTTCTTCTAAATGATTATTTCTTTTTTTTATTTAATTAATATTGATTTAAGTAATTTACCCTTCCTGCCATCGCAAGTACTTCCTCGCATCCTTTCTTCATGGGTTTTCATGTTATATCTGCAGCCCTACTGAAAAAGTGGTTATGTCGAATTAAGTCCAGAGAGAGTTAACTGTATTGACGGATGCGGTATCGCGTCATTCTCGTAGTTTTTAACAAGAAACCAATGCCTGACATAGCCCCTCATTCACTAAGTACAAAAACTTATTTTGGAAAAAAACTCGACTTAACCACTTATTTACGAGGGATATAGACATAGTACCATGAAATGATGAATGACAGCATATAAAATTTGTAGTCATTAGTTTTTAAAATTTTTATTTTTTAACATCACGATAATCCCGGCTCAGAATTTTTACAAAAAAGTATGTTATTCCGAAAATTTTTGACAAATTGGGGTTAGATTCATAGGAAGCTTCCTACCGTTGTTGCATCCTTTCTTTACCAATTTACTTATTCCGCCACCTATCATACCTTTCCGATCTCCTTCAATTCAAAGCTGTTCCTTCTTTATTATAATTTTTAACTAATCTTCTTATTTTTTCATCCCTTTTACGGAGTTAGCTTCAAAATATATTTTATTTATTCATATAACTAATTAAATAAAAATTGTGAAGCACAGCTCTCATTGATTCTTTAGGGATTCCTTCATTACTAATCCCCCCCCAAAAAAAAACCTGTACCACTACAACCCGTGAACGGGTCTGGGGTTCAGTACATGGTAGAGACTGTACTGTTTCTTGGACAACGGTTGTGCAGGGAGGTGATGTGTCCTAGATCACGCTCAACCGCCAGATTTCCCCCCCTTATTTTCGGTTCCCACTTCATAGAGGCTGGGTGAGCCCCAGGAAGGTCCTAGATCATATATGATCCATCTCCGGCTGCTAACAGACTAAATAAAAGTCATGCCTGCAGCGGGATTTTAACCAGGATTTTCGGGATGGCAACTCAGTGCTCTACCACTGAGCCACTCCGCTCCCTATTACTAATCCTAAAAACTTAAAAAGCTCGTTCAATCAATATTATGAATTTAGAATCACATATCCAAACGAGTATTGATAAATAACCAATGGCAACATCATTGCGGATATTTTCTCATTAATTATAACATAGTTTATTTCAATTAATATAGTTTATCTCTAAACTCCCTTAATTACTTGGCGTAGCTAAAGGACAGACGCCGTGATGGTAATGAATCGTGCCAGTCTCACTCTCATTAAGACAGGGCGGCAACTTCTAGGCACCTGTCAGAGGTTGACAGAACCCACCGATGGTCTGCTTCCTGTGATGGTTTCCTTATTAGCCCAATCAAAGGAGGCCGAGAAAAGGACATACTAACAATTTGTCTAAACTTAGCGAAACTTAGCTATAAAGTTTTATGCACATTTATTAAAATCGCATTTAAAATTTAGACAAAAGTAAAAAAAAAAAAAAGTACCAGTATCTCAAATTATTAAAGGCGTCTCACTTCGTTAGAGATTACTATAAAAGTTGTTTTCTGAAATTAAAAAATCAGAAAGATTATTATAAATATTTTGTTTTACCATTTATTTCAACAACGGTGAGCCACAACTACAACGCAGAAAACGCGAGGGCCAAAACAGGCATCTCATTTAAAAATATTTGAGCTTGAATTACAGAACATTTTAAGTAAAATAAGCCTTGTATTTAGTCCCATAATTTACACAAGAAAACACCTAAAGCTACTCTCACTAATTTTACAAAATATTAACAACATAAAAAAAATGAATGTGCCTTTTATAGTAAATTAAATTTGTAAGATTAGCGATTAGTATTTATTCCATTACTCTGTTTTTGTATGTTCTGATGATACCTGAATTGGCGAAACGTTGGCTGCTTACTTAGTTTCCACTATTTTAGAAACTTAAGACATTGCTTTTTGTGGTTTCCAATTGAATTCTAATAATTATTTTATACATCTTTTTTTAGTTTTTACTATTTTTTTATTGTTTCGTATCTTTTTTTTTAGAAATTTTAACCTTCTGTGGGTGAATCCATATGTATAAAAGGTAATGTGATATGAATAAATTTCAGTCATAGAGTATGGTATGGGTTGCCGCCTTTGCAGAAGAGAACAACCGGAGACGTCATGTAAATATAATTTTATTCCATTTGAAATAACTTAAAACTAAATATACTTTTGGTCTTTGCCATTTACGACAGCATCATTAGGACATATAAACAATAAAAACACATCAATAATGACTGAATTCACCACATCTTACATCAACAGTACACGCAGATTCATCAATCAGAGACATCATCCTGAATCAAAGAATAAAATTGAAATGATAATTTATAAAAAGAGTATAAATATTTTGTGCCTTTTTTTTGGTGTAGGTAATGATGTTTCCTATTTGGCGAAACGTTATCTTCCAATATCTTAAAGACTTAGGGCTATGTTTTTGATGTACAATTATTTCTTTAAAAAAATAATTAATAAATACTTTCGTAAATTAATATAAAAATATTTTATTTTATTTTTATTTTTTATTAATTGTTATAATTTTTAAATATTTTTATTTGAAAAGAAAAGATATGTCCAGACCGGGACTCGAACCCGGGTCGCCTACGTTTCTAGCGTAGTGCTCTCCCAACTGAGCTAACCTGGCACGCTTCACGGTCCAGACACATCCTTTCTTTTCAAAGGTACATCCTTTCAACTTTCAGAGAGGATCACGCTAGAAACGTGGGCGACCCGGGTTCGTGTCCCGGTCATCGACATACCGTTTCTTTTCAAGTAAAAATATTTAAAAATTATAACAATTAATAAAAAATAAAAATAAAATATATAATATATAATGGCGTAAGTCAACAAGATCCTAAATAAAGTAATGTTCAATGAACATTCTTCCCCTTGTATACATCGCTAATTGCGAGAACACGGGGATATGGAATCAGTGAAAAGAAAGGTTGTGTCTGGACTGAGAAGCGTGCCAGGTTAGGTCAGTTGGGAGAGCACCACGCTAGAAACGTGGGCGACCCGGGTTCGAGCCCGGTCCTGTATCCTTTTCTTTTCATATAAAAATATTTTATAATATAAAAATCTTTTGTGCAATAAAGCACAAAAATACCAAACTATGTTTCTGAATGTATCACACTCGTTCTATCATAACAAACTACATGGACAAAAGATTAAGTACGAAAGCCTCAGAACATGTATGAATATGTATAGTGAAAAAGTTAAGTCGATAAATTCATGATGAAACACCAGACATCAGAACACTAGGGTCACATGTGTTCTAGTGGTTAGCATAACAACCTACTTTGCCCAAGATCGTGGGTTTGCAGCTCGGCATGTGGGCTTATGTTTTTTTAAAGGGAGTAAAAAATCCTTATGCCGTACTCCGAAACGGACGTAAAATGGGGGCCCCAACCCTGAACTGCGTCAGGTACTCTTTAAAGATCACTATTCTTATTTTACCTGGATGGGCGAAATTTCGGACCCCTCACCGTAACATCCTTCGATTAACCATATCGGCAAAAAGTTATATTAAATGAACAAAAAATAAACAAACGAGTAGGTTACTTAATATAGCAGAAAACTAATCTTTGTGTCAGATCTGCGTCTAAGTTAAACGCTACTAGATAGATATTAATCAATAAAAGAATTACAGTGTGACAGTAATAATAATATAATAAGGCAAGAATGGAAGAGAGGGAGTTAATAAGTTAATAACATTTAGGAAGAAAGAAGCAACTAATTCATAATTAGACATAATATCAGGTTAGAGACAGAGCAATCAACCCGCCCCGGCGGAGAGGCCATTTTTCAACCCGTCCCGCGCCCGCCTGTATTTTAGTTTATCTCCTTACATGTATCATCCCAAGATATTGCACCCGTTCCCATCCTTTACAAAGTCAACACCAATTTACTTTACTCCCAACTAATTAGTTCCCCCTCTCCTCCTCTCCTCCCCTTTCTACACCATCACCTTTTAAGTGCTCAATGGGGTCCATTTTTAATGGGCGATAAAATAATCTATACGCCATTCCTGAAACTGATAGTTTATTTCACAAGCGCTCCTTTCCTGATTAACTCAAGAAAAGTCAGCTTTTGAGGCAAGTAAGACAAAATATATTTTGAATAATTGTTATTGTAATAAATCAAAGGTTTATGCACTTTACACAGAATTAAAAAAAGGTATAAAGGTAATTTTCACTTACCCTGACCCTGTTACCTACATTTCTCAGTAAATAATGTTTTTCTTTTTTAAAAACTAACCTTGCCGATATGATAAACTAAATCCATAAATATGATCTGAGTAGTTATTTTTTGTTTAATTCATATAAAATCTCTATAGAAAAATAAACCTTCATGTTCACGTTAGTTACCGAAGCTAGGATAAAATAACATTTCTTTTTACAGTGAATTTTTAATAAATACTTTAGTAATAAACTAACTAAATAAAAAGAAAAGTAGATAACTTAAATGGTTATTTAGTTTAAAAAATTAAAGTGTTAAGGCTCTCATATGTAGTCAAGATGTGCTTACACAACATTTCCCAGGCCTAGCTCTGGTAACAGGACGGATATTACTCAGGATTTTTTTTAATTCATTCCTGAGATTAATCAAACAATTGATTGCCCCGCCCACAATGCCCGGAAGGGGGCAGCACATCCCGGACACGTAGGTAAAAATGTTAACGTTAGCTCGAATGAGCTTTTTTAAACCCGTTCGTTTTCCACCATAAGTCAGAGTTGGAGACAGGTACTAGTGAGAAGTATCGTGACCTGATCAGAAGCAATTACAACAAGTAAATCTGCTAATATGAACAATATGGCATGAAAAACATTTGTGGAAAAACTACCCATCGGTAGCACTCCAATAAAGTTCTATAGTAGAAGGTCTCGAGGCCATCTTCTTTTCTGACGCCTCGAAGGGTTATCAGGAATAGTATGGCACGCAAGTTGATGGAGATTCAAGTGTGTATGGCGCTTGTCATGGAAGGGTAGGTATCTATTTTGGGCCTAATCAGTAACATATGGGATATTAAGATCATGATGGATGAGTTTGTTGGTGACATAAGGAGGATTGAGGATTTTACAAAGGATTTTGGATTGTAAGGATTGGATAAGAGATGACTTGGATAGTTTAGTAGAGCCCCAAAGCTCAACTCCGTATGTCCAAATAGGTCTGATAACTGTTATGTAAATGAGTCTTTTGCAATTAATTGGAAGCTTAGAGCGTTTGTCCAGTAAATGTTGAAGTAGGCGAAAACGTCGAGCAGTTTCTTGTCTTTTCAGTCATGTAAGAGGATTCCAAGTGAGACGTTTGTCCAAATGGAGTCCTAGGTAACGTATCTGATCGGCAGGGTTTAGTGGAATATTATTAAAGGATACAGTAGGGCAGGAATTCGTAGGTTTACGACGAAGGGTGAAGGTAATTTGATGGGATTTGGTTAGATTTATTTCAACTCTCCAATTTTGACACTATTCTTGTCATCTTATATTTTTTAATTAATTTATTATTTTCCCAATAAGAGCGGCATCGATTTATTCCATACAACCTAAATTTGTTTATGAATAACCCCTTTAACACAGCTAATATTCCAGTATACTATAAATTTATAAAAAAAAAACGAATTGAGAGAGGCGCTGAGAGGTTAAGTAAATGGAACAGGTGTTTGCAAAATCTGAACAGACAGAAAGATGTGCCACCTAGACGGAGAAAACTTTTGGTTATTTTCAATGTTTCGCTCTTTCTTAAAATTGAAGGAAATGTTGGCAATGGTTAGAAAGGTCTAAAAAGATCCAATTTTCATCTGGATTATTTCTCGGTGGTCCCGAAAAATGAATTGATGCTCCCACAGTAATTATGGAAGCGACGTAATAGAGCGAAATTTTGTTTTCTTTATATTGTTCATATTTAATAAAAAACATGTTTACTATTGAAATCACCCAATTCGTAAGTGAGTTCACATAAGTTAGATCATTGCACACCGGGTGCAGCTCGCTCCTCGGAAAATTTTTATTTTAATTTATTTTTATTGCGGATTGAACACCGCGTGTGCAATGTAAGGTAAAATGAAAATAGATCATTAAAAATTTATAAGTATTTAGATAATATAAAATCGTTATTTTGCTTTCAAAAATAAAGAACATAATATAATGCAAATAATTTTTTTAGGTTTTTTGGTACACAGTAAATTCAATGCCAAATTTTGCTTTCTTGTACTTGTACAGATTTCATTAGTTCAAAAATCTGTGTCTGAAATCTTATTTCGCCGACTAGTTTACATAGTATCACTAATAATTGCATATTATTGTTATTGCATACATGGTGTGCAGGCCGTCTTATAGCCTCGGAACTCAATTGCACACACGGTGTGGAATCGGTCTCGAATGGGTTAACCGAAACTAGTAACAGTAGCAACTGTAGTAGTAAGTGAGAAATTGGCGTATTCTAAATTAAATAATAACATCCTAGATCTAGGTTATTCTTTGCACGTGCTAGTATCGAAGTTACTGGAGTTGGGATAAAAATGATCGTAGATAACTAAAACGAGTAAAACATTAAGATGATATAGTAAAATAAAATATAAACTAATAATCAGAAAACATTATACTGCCTAATTATTAATAAGAGATAAGATAATTTTTTTTTAAATTTTACTATGAAACAAATGTAGTAAAACAAAAAATAACTGGAAAGAGCTAGAGAAGAGATAAGATATATAACAGCTGATACGGAAAGGAACTCTAATTAAAAATGTTGAATAATGATGGTGTAATTACGAAAGCGATAGAGTTAAATAGACGACTGGGGGAAAAGGGTGCGAAGGAAGTGGAAGGAGGGGGATCACAATTATCCCAATAAAAAGCTTACTCTTGGCAAACTTGTTCGGGAAGGCCTGGACGTGGCAAGTAAGAAAATATCGCATGCTGTAAAAAAGTAATCTGTGAACTTTCCAAGCGCACTTCCACCACCCTACCCTCTTCCAAGCACAGCCCAAACTTTGTTTTGAACTTAAAAGCATAAAAGTTTAATTCCGACCTCCTTCCAGCCTCCGGTCAAGGAATCACCTTGGGAACAAACTTGCTGTATCGAAAGAGATAAGAAAAGGATTAGTGATACAAGAAATAAAAAGAAGTCGAAGGGGAATGAAAGCTCACGTTCATTGAAGGGAAAGTAAAAGCGGATCCCGAAAATTACGATTTCTTGTTCAACAAAAAACTTCTTTTTATTATTTATAAGACTTTTAAAAATTTCTAGTTCAATAATAAGAACCTAATTTTATTTAGGATGAGTTAATAGGAAAGACAAGAAGCTCCAAATTTCTAGAAGGAAAAAATATCAGAAACTGTTACATTATTTTAAAATCTTAAAAAGAAACTGGCAAAACCAATAATGTCAATAAGTTGTATTTATTTAACTGTACACATGTTCATCATTCTTCTTGTGAATTCAAACTTAAATGTTGTGTAATGGTTATATGTCACATGATGTATCACTCATTGTAACTGATGAACATTGAAAATTTGTTTTACCCAACAAAGGTGACTCCTAAGTAATGGGAGCGTTTCTCACAATATCATAAATGATCATGCATCCTATATCTTTTCTATCTCACATTTCTTTATACTTGTCAGGACCTAAACCGCTTCAGCAAAGAAGACACTCTTTTGACCAACATCAGAGTCATATTATGTTGTTGTTTTTTTACTGCTTGATGTTCCGGTTACAAAGGCTTTCCTGAAAGACGCATATTCCGGAATTCTTAGCTCGACCCTTCATACATAGTCGCCGGGTATATGAAGCTTTACAGTTTTCGAGACTAACCACATGCTACACTAAGCTCGTAAACACTAACCACATTTATGACGGAATACACCTCGCCAGACGGTCTAACTTGGGTGATATAAAACACTACTCGCACCAAAGTAGATTACCACTCTACCACCGACAAATCCTTTTTCCTTCTATATATATATATATATATATATATATATATATTAGGGTGTCCCTAAAATTTCAATGTCAATATATTTTTACGCATACCTTCTAAAAACTTTTGTATTGACCTAATATAGTACAGAAATAAATATTAGCCCGATTTATAAACGATAACCCGTGCCGACTTGAGTTTTTAACCTGTCCATACAAGTTGCGCGGGTGCAGCGCTGCGACCTGTTACTGCGAGTTTCAATTGTCATTTCATACGTGATTTCTAACATTATTAGTGCGTTGTTGTTTATTGTGTGAAGATGTCTGTGGAATTAAGAAGTGATAAACAAAATATTTACCTTATCGGACTGCCAAGCCACCAGATAAATGGTGCAAAATTACCATCTAATCGACAAGTTCTCACCGTTTTATTTTACAATAGACGTGAAGTCAAGCTGACTGTTAGTGAAAGTGCAAATCTTGTTATAAGAGAGTGCATTATATTTTGAAAAAAAAACAGAATTCCTACGAAGGCATTTCCTAACTGCGTGAAGAAACTTTTTGATTTATATCATGTTTAGAGGGAGCTGCAAAAAAACTGTAAGAAAACTAAGGTGACGTTCAAGAACCGTGAAAACAATTTTGTAAAAGACCTTGATAACTTATTTGATATTGCACATGCTGATGTGCATGAATCAATATGAAGATAGAGGAAGACAAAGATTTTTTAAGGAAACAGAGAGAGGCAGGTCGCCCGGGATGCTTAGGTGGATTTGACAAAAAATTGGCGGAGAAAGAAGAACGAGTTAGGCAAAGATGATTGGAAGAAGAGGAAAGAAAGGTAAAACAAAGAGAGTTATTGGCTGTTGCATCTACTTCTTCGACAGATAGCTTGGAATGTCTGGAGAATTCGGATGAGGAACAGATTTCGAACTCTGAACTTAGTACTCAGATTCCTTGCCCTGAAAAAAGTTCTAAAAGAGGCACGAAAAGTCTCATAACTCCTAAACTGGTAGCAGCTTTAGATCGATGCCAATTAAGCATAAGAGACTCAGTTTACATTCTCCATGCGGTTGTAGAAGCGCTTGGTCTGAACAGCGATGATTTTCCTATTAACAAATCTTCGATTCAGCGAATTCGTACTCAGGCGAGAAAATCCAGGGCAGAAGCAATAAAAACTGATCTCCAGAATAATTTGCCTGACGTAGTCACAGTCCATTGGGATGGAAAACTATTACCTGGATTGGATGTACGAAGTTCAAAAGAAGAACGCTTGCCAATTCTTGCTTCATTTGACGATAGAGAACAGCTTCTTGCAGTGCCAAAATTAGAGAGTTCTTCTGGAAAACACCCAGCTAAAGCCATTTCAACTGCACTCTTTGACTGGAACCTCCATGATAAAGTACAGATAATGTGCTGCGATACAACAGCTTCAAATACTGGCCGTTTCATTGTGCTATTTTGGAGCAGACTTTAGAAAGGGAATTACTGCTTTTTGCTTGTCGTCATCATATTTATGAGTTGGTCCTTAAAGCTGTTTTTGAAACCAAGGTAAAGCAAATTACAAGTAGCCCAGATATTCCAATTTTCAAAAAGTTAAGAGATAATTGGAAAAATATTAACACCGATAATATTGAGCCACCTCTGAATTTCGTTAAAGCGTATATTTCCCTCTAAGGAAAAACAAAAAACTCTAGCTTTTGGTGGTGACTTTTTTCTTCTTTTCGTCTTCCCAAAACCTTTTAATTTTTTTACTTTGAGCCTTCTTCTGTGCATCCGTCCATTTACGCCTGCCTAGTGTAGGTTGTGATATACCTTCAAGTTTCTGGTTCATAATTTTGTCTCTACAGGTTTTACGATCTTAAATGTCTTCTATGTTGATGTTTAATCTTCTCAAGTCTTCTGTGGTTTCTTTATACCAGGAATTGCCCAATTTCGATGTAGAGACTATATCGAATATTCTTTTAGTCTGTCTGCTATCGTTCATTCTGGAGATATGTGCAAAAATTTCGCTCTGCGTTATTTGATGACTGTATAGTTCTTCTGTAGGTCTTTTTTGCCAGAAATTGTCTCTAAAAACGTGGATTTTTCTCAGGATTTTCCTTTCTTGTTTTTAGATTTCTTTAATTTTCGTCCTTCCTTTGATGCTTGTGGTTTCCGATGCGTATAGGGCTTCGGGTAGAATTACTGTGTTGTAGTGCCGTAATTTTGCGACCGTGAAGATGCATTTTTTATTGTAGTGCGACCAGGTGAGTTTATAGGCTTTCTGTATGTATATAGATATATATATCCATGATGAGAGGATATGGAAGTTGTCTAAGGATAACACAAGTTGCAATATTTTATTTACAGCTGTAACATTCATACTCATAAACTAATGTACAATCAAAATAAATTTCTACCCAAGTTTTCTTTCTCATCTATTCTGGATACGCCTAATCCGATTAGATACGCCTGATGTATTTCAATACTTAACGTTCTTCGTAGTAACGACTATGGATAGTTCCCACACTAGTCAATGTTTCAACGCACACTCAAAAAATTTACTAAATTTAGATGGAATCCACACTAAATTACAGAGGCATATCTTCTTCCTATACCTTATCCTTTTCGGGCGTGGGCTGTAAACATGACGATCTTAATTTTGATAGTGGAACTTTTAAACAATTGTTCTGTTAAGAGACCAAACCATCGCCTTAAAGTAAGCAGCCTAGAGTGCCTCCTCCTTCCTAGTCCCCTTCTACTAAAAATCTTTCTCTGCACAATCACCTGCAGTGGACGATATTTGTCATTACGCATGATGTGGCCCAGGTTTTATGATATCCGCATTTAGATAGTGTATTATCGATCTTCCCGACGCGACTGAGCACTTCTGTCACTTATGTGGTAGGTCCATATAATTCGGAGAATACGGCGGCCACATCTCAAAATACTTTCTTGACGAGTGTGTTCTGTCATTGTGAGTGATTTCACGCCATACAGTAATGCAGGGAATATATAGCATTTCGCTAGATTTCAGAGAAAATGGCAAGTCATTACAAGAGAGAAGTTTCAAGATATTAAATGATGCTATTGCTTTCTCAATTTTTAGCCTTATTTCGATATTCTGATCCCATTCCTTCAATCATATTTCCAAGACAGGTTTTACTGTACTTCCGTCGATTCTTAAATTTCCTCCTGCTTTTCTCAATACCACTAAACAGTGTTTTAAGTCCTATTTTCTATTCCCCTTACGCCTCTGATATTCCGGAACACCCATGCACCACCATCTATACCTTCGCTGATGGTATAGCCATTATTTCTTCCCTCCAAGATCCAAACATAGTCACTATAGCTCTCCAAAATCACAAATTTGATTTAGAAAAGTGGTTCCACAAATAGCAAAACAAAAGAAAAGTAAAGCTTCGTTTCTGTAGTCAACATTGACAACGGCTACGTGCGTTCTAAGTAACTACAAAAGACAACACAACACAAAAAGAAACAAAAGACTTACATGGGACATAAATAAAAAATTAAAAAGAAAAGAACTGACAAGATGCTATAAGCAACTATCACATCTTCTGTATCACAGATCTTAACTCGACTTATGAAACAAAGGACTAAGATTTATTTGGAGCAGAACTTTGGGGTTAAGCGAAATACATAAATATACACGAGATACAAACAACATAATCCAAAACTCGAAGAAGAAATGTTAATACTCTCATTTTATTTCGAATCACAATATACACAGCGACAAGAAAATCCCCACTGTAAAATCATATATTCACAATAAATCCGAAACATTCCACTCATCGACACAAAATCCACTTGTTCTATCTCTTTGCTATTCCCTGTAACCCGGACCTGTTAGGAGAAGATTAAAAATACAATGGCCAAGACAACTATCAATCATTTCAAAGTTTAATGTTCCTCCAATACAAGGAGAAAAAAAACAAAAAACACTTGGATCAAATTTGCTGGATGCTCAACTGCGCAGGTGGAAATGTACAATAACAGAATAAGAAAATATTATATAATTTAGTTTCGCTGTTTTAGCAAGTTTCTATTTATTGATGGTATCATATTTCCAATATAAATAGTTAATAAGCAGTCGAATAATTGAACAAAAGCTTCTTATGCCTGTATATGCTTGTTAGAAGCTAAAAAAAGAAGTATTGAAAGAAATATGCCTTGATTTTCATTCAGCTGGGGGAATGGGAGAAGGTTTTTTTAAGAAAATTCTTAAATGGGAAGAGATCTTTTTGGTGAATTTTCCTGCTACCAATTGTATATCGGGGGTGTGCGGTATGGTAAGGTAGGGACTATATTTTATCCTGTATTTGTAGAAAACAGGTTTCATTGTTCACCGGTTGAGGAGGGCAGGAGGCAGTAGGCAGGAGGCAAGTTATAGGCGACGGCCATATTTCTCCGGAGATAGGACTCCTCCCTACCCTGGCTACTTTATGCAGATCCTGTTACGCTCCTTTAAATTGTTTCACGTATTCACGCCTAGAGCGCCGGCGGCTCACAATGGTCCTTATAGCTCCTTCCAAGGGCAGTTATAAATACCAGTGCCGGGCCTTTTTATGCCATCGCCATATTGGCCTACATCTGTTTTCAACTCTCGGAGCCTCTGTCCTCAGTTAAAACTCCTGCCCTCGTAAACCTGAAAAGCCCGGATGGAATTTGAATATGGACCGGGTTCTACTTTATATTCCACCTCTGCCTGTGGTAGAGGCGGCAAAAAATGTAGTATCTTTTTATTCTACGATTTAGAACAACCCACTGGTGCCTTCCACATGACAAAAATATTCTTTCATTTCATAGGAAATCCAGTATTTTAAGAAAATGTTAACCTTGCTGAATTTGTTACAATTATTTCAATCTACAAAAAGTATAGAAATGACATGTTAACATGGAAAAGTAAAAAAAAAAAATAATAATTTATCAACGTATTTTTTCAATAAAAACTTAGTTATTACTCATGAAAATATGATAAATAATGAGTAAGTCAAAACTGAGAGTATTTTAGTTTCTATAAAGGGTAGTAGTGACTATTTTTCGATTGAAACAATCATTTTTGATTGTTAGAGTTTTTATGCTTCTCCTAGATAATTACCTTATCATTTATTTTTCCAGTAGTACAGATCAATAAATAAATAATCTAAATGTATATTTGTATTCGAAACAATCTTTTTTGTCAATCAATAATTTGAAAAGTTCGTTCCGAAGTACGGTATAAGTATTTTTTTCACTCCCATGCCGGGCTCCAAACCCACTATCTCGGGCATAGTAGGTTGTTATAATAACCGCTATACCACAGCGGTGATCCTCTCCTTGAAAGTATTCTGATGATACAATCGTCTAGTCTCCCATTAAGAATTTATCGACTTAACCTTTTCTACCACGTTAAAAGTCACTACACATAATGCATTTCTGTAATTCCATTTGAAGTGATTATTAATTATTTGGTCTTTAATGATCATTCCGATAACAACAACAAATAATCGAAATTAAGATAATCTTGACGAAACACTTTAAAAAAAAATCTTAACTCCAACGTCTAGGCATGTTATATTCGATCGCGAAGAAAATTCTTTAAATTAAGGCATTTTGCACTGTTTTCTATAGATTGTGAAGATGGTATATTAGTGTACTGTCATATAATACTTGGTGTATATGTAGTTCAGGCCATGCACAAGTACGGAATTGATTAATAAATGTTTTAAAAAATGAAGCATGCAAAATTTTTATTTGTTAAACTTCTATCTACCAAGTTAAAATTTAGTAATATCTATGTTGTCTAATGTTGCTGGCATACAGTCAATTTTTAAATATATTTGTAACTTAACTGATCACTACAAAAGACTAAATAGATAATAAAAAAGTATTATCTCGATCCGTTAAAATATGACTAAAAACTACCCAATGACAGCCATTGATTTAGAAATATGCAAAATTCTAAATTAATAGGTTCCACAGAAAAATCTTTTGGCTGTTACAAGAAACAACTATCTTAAACGATTCCGCAAAATATCAGTAATAATGTTTTGTTATTGCCTAGTAACTATTGCGGCTTACAACAAGAGGATTTCACAAAGTATATTTTTAATTATAGTAAAATTTAATACCAATCCATTATGACAACGGCTTACTTAGATTATATAAAAAGGGATAAGGATAAGATGTTGATAAGGAGAGCCGATGGGATGACTTCCTTAGTAGCGACCCCAGCATCTGCCGGTATAACGTTTTTTCCCATTCCGTTAAGTAAGAAAACTAATAACGAGACTGGAGAAATTTCATTGATTTTACTCCCCCTCCTGTCTAATTTAGAGATTGTATTAAGAAGGTTTTTTTTCAATATATTATATTCTGAAATATTATTCGAATTATAACAAATGGCTCGCCAAGCAGTACTTACATGTCTTCGATACTAGCTTTAGGATTGATAATAGACACAATTCATGTAGAATCATCTATAAGGCATGAAAACAACATACTATGACATAGGTATATGTTTGACAATACGCACTAATTTGGAATGAATCTTGAAACAGTTATTTCACCCTCCAGAAAAGTAGCAGCTTTCACTATCGATAGTTTGAATTTGTACCCAAGTCATAGTTAAATAGTTATAAATTAGCAATAATAAATGTCCAGTGAACCCGAATCCGATGCAACCGATCGCTCTTTATAAATCATCCTGTCCAGCCATTACCTTCAAAAACTAAATTCGTAAGAGGGATTATGAAGAGATTTTCCTACCCAGGCCTCGGTATATACCCCGGATGTTTACTTATAGTGGACTCTATTTGCTATAGATTTGTTACAAGCCGATATCATTCCTCGGAACCAGTTCAGTCATATCGTTCATGCTCCGCCGTGTAAACTCCTAAATTCTCTGGTGGCCAAACATCAACAGGAACCCGCTTTAAAGTTAATATGGGCTGTTTTGACTGGCACGAAGCGCAATTGATATTAAGCGCTCTTGCAAACAATAGCAATAAAAATGGACTTCTTAAAATAATATTTTTATTGCGCTAATTGAAATACGAAGGTTAAAATGAAAGTAGAGAGAGAGGGAGGTGAGTGGAAGGGGGGGGGATTAAGAGCTCTTTTTTGTCGTTTTTATAATTTTTTACAATAAAATGTTTATTGAAAAAATCATGGCTTGTCCTCACATGTTGATTGTGCATAAAGTATTTCTTTTAAATAGACCTATCAAGTTATTTTTAAACAATCGATTATTCATTCGTACGTTAATCAATAATGATTAAAATTAAAAACCAAATCGCGCTTCCTAACAGCTAAAAACAAATTATACTAAGTTTAAACAAACATTTATGAGCTAATTATGCCTTTATCTCTGCTTAAACAGTCAATACTTAAGGAACAATTGAGCTCATAATTCACGGCCATCGTTTTGGTTTATCGTTCCGATAATTTTTGATAAGTTTAGTTTTTTTAAAGTAAATTTTAACTAACAACTAAAAATAGGTGATAGTATAAAAAAGGTTACAGTGACCTGCAAATAAAACAAGTTTTAAGTAGACGGACAACTCTGCATACCGCCCGTAATCACTATTCTGGTAAAAAAAAAAGACGGACGCAAAGATGAAGATGAAATTCCTATTTAATTAAAATTGAAAATATCACGATATTCCGACATTGTCTATATAAAGAAAGCCCCGTTAAGAGAATAAAAAATTTAATTAAAGAGTGGAAAAGGGCTGATTGAGGAAAAAAGGATTTAGCAAAGGCAGACGGTACCTTTATCTGCCACCCTAGGCTGGTTTAATTTAACCAATATGTACGGCGTCTCGTCAGAATAACTGTTACGGCCCGCTACATTTTCACATCCAATAATCCCCAGTATTTTATAAGCCCTTTGATGCTCAAATAAAAGATTTAATTGCAACATCATCCCCACGCAAAAAACAATTTTGCACAATGCACAAAAACAGGAGCGATATACGTGTCAGAAACATTATGACATTTAAAACACAGACCCATGGGATGTTTTCTAAATACATTAATATAATGATACAAATAATTATATAAATATTATATATAAAGATTGGGAATTTAATATTACAGTACCAATTTACAAGAAAGGTTGCCAAAGTGGATGTTCCAACTATAGGCCTATCTGTTTATCCCTTTATATTGTGTACAAAATATACACTTCTACCCTTGAATGTCGTCTGAGACCTCGAGTGGAAAATCGCATTGGTGAAGAACAAGGAGCATTTAGACCTGGGAGGCAAACTCAAGATCATATCTTCTCATTGCGAAACATTCTTGAGAAGAGCAGGGACCGGGATCGTAATATATTCTTGGCCTTTCTTGATCTAAAAGCGGCTTTTGACTCGATACCAAGAGAAGACATAAGGGAAGCCATAAGAAGAAAAAATGTACCAAAGAATCTGACAGAGCCCGTTCAATTAACTTAGTCCGAACCAAAAGGGATTATTAGGCTGAATGGAGTGGATTCTAAAGTATTTAAAACTAAAAGTACGGGGAAAGTGAACAGTGAGATTTCGCACAGGATCGGAGAGGCAAACGCTGACTACTACCCAATATAACACAGTGGTAGGACAGAGAGAGGTGGGAATAGAGGTAAAAATGCTAATCTTCAAGACAGTTTACCTTTCTGTTTTCCTGTATGGTTCAGAGAGTTGGTTCATAACTGACCGACTATGTAGTCGAATTATCGCTGCGGAAATGAAGTACCTGCGAAGAACATCTGGAAAAACTATAAGGGATCGCATATGAAATGAACGTATTAGAGGAGAGCTCAATATGTGTTCGATCAAGGAAACAATTGAAGAGAAGCAGCTAAAGTGGTTCGGGCACGTCTGTAGAATGGAAATACAATGGGGTACCGTCAATCTGGAGACCAAGAGGACGCCCCAGAACGACGTTTCTTGATCAGATAGACTGAATAGGGAAATCCAGGGGCAAAACACTGGATGGAATCAAAAAGCTCGCCGTTAATCGTGAGGATTGCCAACCCTGGCTAAATGAGCCCCCACGCTGAAAGGCACTAAGTGTGGAAGAAAAAAAAGAAGAAGAAGAAATACTATATATAAACCATTATCTACTCACTATCTATTAATACCTCCTGTCGAATTATCTCAATGAAAAAATAAAAACCTAGACCACTAAAACCCATGAAGGATGTTGGGTTCAGTACGTGGTAGAGACCGTACTGATTCTAGGACAAAGGTTCTGCAAGAAGGTGATTTGTCCAGAATCACACTCGACCGCCAGGATCTTCCGCAAGTTAAGAATACCAACTTTATAGGGGCTGAATACACCCTTGGGGGATCTGTAGTCAGTATTCCGTAGCTGTTACAGATTAAATAATAGGTAGTTGTGTCTCCTGCAACCTCTTCCTATAACTCTCATTTGAGTTATTTGTGTATGCATTATTATTTTAGCGTTTTTGTCTTGTTAATTTTATTTATTCTCTTTTTAAATTTCTTTATTGCTTATTAAATTTAATTTTATCTTTTTGTCTTGTTCTTTTTGTTATTTCTAAATTAAAATGAATATAATAACACTTAGGGGATGGCCGTCTTTCAAACAAGAAGCTGTTAAATACTTCCTGAAGGTCGGAATAATTACAAAACAAATGTGTGAAAAGGTCATCAAATTGATTTTGACAAGGATGGGAATTGAGATGTTTTCGTCGAAACTGAAGGGAAACCATTCGAATAAGAAGAGGAACATGGCTAGACGCGTCTAGAATTAGCATTTTATTATTACATATTGTATATTCCTATTTCCATTAATATGAATAGGAAGGTAAGGGTTATCATAATTATCAGTGTTCAGGTTATAAACAATGGCGGATAACAGTCCCCGGAGACTGGCAAATAAACATGTAGGATATTATTTATCTGTCACAGCCGGATTTGAATCCGGAACCTTCAGGACAGTAACTCAGCATCCTACGCACTGAGGTACCTCGCTCCCTCTAGCGTCCTTTATTTTCATTAAAGCATGACATCGAGTGAGTATTAGTGCAGCTGCTATACTGAGTAAAATTTAGAAAAATAAAGTAAAAATTTAGGAAGACTGTCAGATTAACCTTTAAGCCACGGAATGCTTAGGTAACCATAAAATAATCGGTATTTAATTTGTAAATATATTTTTTAAGCTAACTATAAAGCTGTTTTATTAATTCACCGACAAAATCTTAAGCATCTCCTTAAGATACAATATATATGATGCATAAAAGATGATCCTTTTAATGTCGTGCGAAAAAAATATTTTAACGAAACACATAAAAAATAAAGGCTGTGTCAGGCGAACGAGTAATACCTAAAAAAAAACTTTTATAGACGGCAATCACTGGTGAATATTGAACGCCTTTGGGCACGTTTTTCAATTAAACTTTAAACTATAACTTTGATTAGTCTGAAGTTTAAACTAAAGATTAAAAAAGGAGTATGTTTGTTCAACTTCCGTTTATAGTGGGCATTTTATTTTAAAGTAGAGAACTCAACCATTTAATCTGCAGTTTTTATATAATCGTTGGGTCTAACAGGAATTTTTGTTGATAATCAAAAAGTATAAAAAATATTTCATCAAGGGAGGAACATCATAACCGGTGATTAAATCTCCAAGACACAAATTGATTTAAATATTTTGATAATTTTATTTTCAATCCTGAGTTTTAATTCTACAGAAAACATTTTTATGCCAGTCGATTATTTCCTTCGTGTGCAAAAATCGACAAGGTGCTTAAATAAACATGTTTTTGTTTTTATGTCTGAAGTAAATGAGCACACATATCAAGGGGTCTTAACTCCTATAGATGGAATTACTTGGAAATGGAAAAGGACACTTTACAACGGGCATACAAAATACATGTAAAGCAAAATTAAATTTTTTTGCACGGCCAGATTCGACCCATGATTCAAGCATACTTTCTTCAATAACTACAACTTAAGAGTTGAGGGATTGTTTTATAAACCAACATTTTTAAAAATAACATATTTTGGCTTCAATGGTTCAAATAATGGTAATTAATTTACTCAACAAAGTTTAAAAAAAATTAAATTAAAAAACAAAAGCATTCACACTGGATTGATTGGCACACATAATTAAGATAATATTTTTAACACTACATTCTAGTATTTGAGACTATCAGGATCGACCAAATTTTAAAAATTGACTTTTTCACATGCTTTTTGCTTCCGAAACATCAGGTTCAGAACGAGACTAAAACCATGTGAAATGAGGCAGCCAAATGCCGTGTTAGACTAAATTGCTTAACTAAACTAGTAAAATTTGATAAAATTAAATTTGAAATAGTCAATTTTTGAAATTAAGAAGTAATCTGTTTTTGATCCTGAACGCCACCACACAATTTTACCTAATCACAAAATAATTCGATCCACAAAAACATTTAAAACCTACAATAACCAAAGTATTATTATTTGAAAACATCAAATAATATGCTTTGTGATTTGATTGTCAACTATTAATAAAATTCCAAAAACTAAAGTAGAAAAACAAGCTCGAATTCGTCAATGCTGTTTTGAAGAGAAAAGTTGGTAAGTTTTCCTGCTCTTTTGTAAACTTTTTGCGGCTTCAAAGCAGTTTTCTAGCGAGTTGCTGGAGCATTTGCAACAATCGACACAAGTTTTTTACGATAAAGGAAGTATAACTTCTTTAAGCATAGAAAATAAAAACAAGTTTTTGGTTGACGTATAATAAGAATCTTAACCAGGAGCCACAAAGAGACATTTTCCATTGTCAAAAGAACATCAAACCAAATACCACAATATGATTAATTGAATAAAGACACTGATTTAATATAACTTTAGATATGTTTAAATATTGCTGAAAAAAAATAATGCATAGCTAAAATATAAGCATTTTAAATTTTATTATTGTTTATAGTGAGAATGATTTTTTGATCCACTATGCTAAATATATACACGATTTTTATAAACATATAGCACAATATAAATTTGATTTTTATGTATGTTCAAATTCATTTTTTTTTTTATACCAAGATTTTGATTTTCGTTCATCTTATCTTGTATTTCTATCTATAATATATATAGAGATATAATTAGCGCTAATATATATATATATATATATATATATATATATATATATATATATTAAAAAAATTATAATATGCACCACATGTTATGTAACTATCCTTTTCGTAGTAAATACCTTTATTGAGTTTAATAAGGCCAGAACCCGACATACCATATAATTGAAATTAATGATTTTTTTTTTATGAAACGATACTTCTTTATGTACCTCATTATTATATTAGTTTGGGTACATAATCTTTGAGTGTACTACAATCAAAAGCTGAACTGAAAGAAACATCGTAAAGAATCATGAAGTAAACCTAATCAGCGTATTATAAAAACAATCATAAACTTTAAAATAATATGGTGGGGTCGCATATTTGTTCAGGAACGTTTCTGCCATAAGATGAAAATATCCATCAAAACCTTAGGAATATATAAATATTCCGTAATAAGAAAGGAGGGATTTTTAAAAAACAAATTTAGTGAAATTATTTTCTCTCTAAGCTCAATTATACATTTAATAGCGTAAATATGTAATAAGTTTAACTGCCACAATAAAATGAAATAACTAATTATTCAAAATTACAGAGTTTTATTACTTTTATACTTTATAACTAGTCCAAGCAACGAATCGCTAAGGAACTAATTTAAATAGATTGGAACCGTTAAAGAAGAAATGAACCATTTAATTAAAATTGAATGAGTTAAAGAAAACGGCGGAGGAGGAGGGAAGAATGTAAAATTTAATTAAAGGACAGAAAAAGCCTGATGGAGGAAAAACGGACGTAGGAAGGGCAGTAACTTTACCCGCCGTCCTACTCTGCTTCAATTATACAAATATGTGCCATGTATCAACAGAATAGCTCTTACGGGGAATTAAATTCCCCTACCAACAGTTTGTTTATATTTCCTCCAATGTCAATTTAAAGTCAATCAGCATTTAATTCCGAAAAAAAAAAAGTGATTCCCAACAACCAACACGCAAAAAAACAAAAAAAACCAGTAGGTATATAAAACCAGCCAAAGACAATTTTACAGTTGGTATTTGAAGCGTGTGATTTCCCACAAAACTACAAAGTCATGTATAAACTATTATTCTTGTTCAAATAGTACAACTATCGTAAAGAAAACTAGTAAACCATGCCTGGAAATAGGCGAATAACCAATTCAATCAACATTCCTAGCTCCAATAGTAAATTAAAAAATATAATTTAAATTAAAAGTCGTCTATGCAGTTATTTTGGGAAATCCGGCTATGACAGATAGTTATTTATCTTGTAACAGCCATTTATGGACTCTGAGGGATCTGCAGACCCTAAATTAACTTACCAAGCCTCTATAAATTGGGGGGAAATCTAGCGATTGAGCGTTGACATTTCCCTGCACAACAGCTGTCCTAAAAGTAGTACAGTTTCTTCCATGCACTGAACCGGTACGTTTTATTTTTAGCAGTTCAAGGTTTTGGATCACCGGGATACTGGACAATTAATAGAAATTGCCGTGATCCGAAAAAGCATTCGTTGGTCTCAACAAATTTTGTTTATTTCCGCTGCTCTATAAGTACTCTCAAGTTACATGGAACAAAATAAGTAAAAACAGAACCTTTTAGCCTCTCATTTTGGGTTTACACTTATTAAAGTATGTTCTAATGGAGTGATTAACAGCACATCACCAGAATACCTGCACAATCTTCTGTCCATTAATTAAACAGCGGAATAATCATTTTAACGAAAAACTTTTTTTTAATAAGTGATTACCGGTTCCCAAGCAGTGCTCCAGGCCATTGTCTTTTTAATCTTCCTAGATGACATTTCCTTCGTAAGTCTAGAGAAGATCTATGGTCCTGAAGATGTGATGAGAAGGTTTGACGTGAATACGTCTTTATACGTATTCTATAGTGGGAGACAATTCAAAAAAACGAATGATAACAAAACGGGTAATACAGTTTAGTGTTGCAGCTACATAATGAATTTGTATATCCACCTAAGCAACACGGGTTGCCGCATTAGATCCGATCAGTGCATATCTAGTATCACTGCGACTGCCATTCATACAGTTACCTAGGTTGCGTTACGACGTCAGCTATAGTATCATCGGACAAGTCATTAATGTACCCGTGGATGTGAACAATGGTGCAACCTCCTTTAGGGGATGATCATGTGTTCCGTGTTAACATACAGAAGAATACCATACATAAATCTACATATAAGAGCGCCATCTTTAAAAGTCAGTGGTAAAAGCTTGATTATAGTCCACTGGGTTTCAATCGATGCAAACACCGTGACCATTTGTGTGCCAGTCAATGCCACCGATGATGATCCGATCGAGCATTTACAGTGTGACAGAAGGGCACCGGAGTAGGAGGTTCTGCTTGCAAGGCAGCACACTATGCTTTGGAATGATGAACATTGTCTCGAAATTCCTCCGGGCTAGTATTCAACACCGCTGAACATTATTTACGACTTCTAAGCCCAATAACTGTCGTTCCATTTGATATAGTATATAAATAATATTTTATATATTTTTTTAAATACCCATTACATAAACGTATTCACGTACAATACACGGCCATGTCCATGACACAGTCACACCATATTATTTTTTTTTTTTAGCATATTGTCAGTTCTTGTCTTTTTAAGTTAGTATGTATATTCCATGCACGTCTTTCGTTTAAAAACAGAACGAGATAACGCGCATAGTATACATGAGGAAGAAAAGGTTCCGGGTAGAGGTCAAGAAAATTCTCTTATATAACTTTTTCTGATTAACCAACTTTTCGACCCACATTGCAGGTCTTCTTCAGGGCTAAATATACAAGATACAAATAAATCTTAATACAAAATACAAATAAATATCTTTTTATTTGTATTATCTTCCTCATAATTACATAAGGTGAACTATTAATATTCAACATGCATAGTACATAGTTTTTCGAAGGTTCAGAGTCGATACTCGATGGCTCCATTCTGTGACTTTTGTCATTTTTTTCTATATCTAATAGAACTTGGAGAGCTACTATAAATGCTTTGTTAAAATCTTTGTTAGACGAGGATACACCTCAGGAATTAATGCCCTTTAAAGTTTAAAGGTACAGAGAATAGGGCTTAAAACACTGTCTTGAATAACGACCGAACGGAAACTCCAATCAATCTGTTTAATCAGATCCGAAACGTAATATAACGTACTGTATTTCAGAACTAATTAAACTAAGATACTAAATGACAAAGAGGTGTAATTAAGCAAGGAACTTCTGGCTAGTCCTACTCAATACCCATGAGCGTGTAAAAAAGTTTAAGGAAGAAAAAATGAAACATCTAATGAGCTTGGACGCCAAACGAATTAAAACTGTGGTAATAAGTACTCTTATTATGATATAAGCAATCTTATTTAATGTCTACAGTTGTAAATTAATGTTTTTTCTTCAGTAGGCCAAGCTATAATGAGGCAGAAGAAAAAATGAGCCATGAAAATATTAATTAAACAAGTTTATTAAACGCTAAAAACGGCTGTAAATTTAGTGTTGGTATTATGTAATATCAAGCCATGAGGTACTTTCGTATATAAAAATGTAACTACATTTTGTATTTAAAAATGAAAAAATTAACACCTAAAAACAATTGTAGAGTCTTATATTGAATGTTAATAATTGCTGATTTCAAAAATAATTACAAACCGCTGAGAAAATAAAGGGTAGCTCACGAAAATTGTGTAAATTTTGAGAGTCGCCTGTGGTTTATTGGTTAGCCCAACTATGTCCAAGGGTGCTGTGCTGTTCAAAATGTGGATGCCGAGCCTGTGCGATTTTCATGAGCCTGTGCAGGCATTCAGGAAAAATTCTATCCAAATTAAACTTTGTATATGAAAAATTTAGGACTCCCGCTGCAGTATCGTTCGATTAGCCATAGCAGTGACGTTAAATGAAACAAACTAACAAATTGCAATTTTTTAAATTTATTTGTAGCATCTCTATAAAACTATAAAATATAAAACTTGAAGCAAATCCAAAATTAGATGTAGCAATGACATTTTTTAGAAGTCAACCTCTGAAATAAGCCCTATAAGTTAGAGAATTCAAAAGATTCCTAAAATATTCAAAACAACATAAGGGAGTAATTGTTGATGTTGAATTAATTAAGGTCATTAATAATGACTAAAGGCAATAAACTTATCAACGTTTCTGACATTTTATTGATCCAAAGTAGTTATTTCCCTCTTCATCAAAACCAACAAGCTCCTGAACAAGAAGGAAGCAATCAGTCCAGTATTGACAGGCTTAGAAGCTTTTCACCACCCCCTTTTCACTGCACTCCCAAGATTTTTCTTACCCCTTGGTGCTACAAGAATAGCTTTCCAAAATTACAATGAACCTAAATAATATCTCAGGTTCTAAAAATAAAATAAATATATATAATAATTAGCAGTAGTAATAAAAAAAGCAATTCTCATTATTTTAAAAAGTACATTTTGTGGATCGCTCAGCATCAATAAATAGTAACTTGCATACTTTAACCAGACACTACATACATAGGAACCTATATGCATATGTATACACACATGCACACACCATGTCCACATATAGTAACGGTAAATTGCCATAAATAAATACTATAATCAATATATTCAAAAGCTTATCAATGTCTGTGAACTATTTTCTTGAAGCCGTTTCTATAAGTAAGGAAGAAAGAAATGAAATAATAGTTCGGATTGTAAAAGTTAAAAGAAATCGGCTTTCCTGTGCAAATACAAAAATTACAAAAACCTGGAATTATAAAATATTGGAAACGAAACATCTCCAGTGTATTTGATACCATATACAGGGAGAACTGTTTATTGGAGAGCCGAAATTTCTTATAACTCTATAAAATTTCTATAAGTGTCTAAAATTCCTAATCAATTTATAAATTGTAAAAATAAATGTTTACAATTTTTTTTTTATTTACTATACTTCTGTTCTAATTTTTATTTTTTAATTTGTTTCTTTGTTGGTTTTAAACTGTACCTCTTTGTTAATTAGGAGATTTTTTTTCCTCCGCCCGGACCATTTTTTCCTTCATAATATGTACAAGGTGAACTAATATTATTCAACAAAATTAATATCATATAAATTATTAGGGAATAATTAAATTCAGATTGTCGATGTTACGAGCAGACAATATAATATTCCGGTTGCGGCAGATAAATTATCATTTGCTACCAGCCACGGGCTTTGTGGTATCCACAGACACTCCTGGGGGTCACTCAGCCACTAAAACCGGGTACCCTATATTGGTAGAAGCACCTGGTGTTTAACCGCAATCTTGGACGAATGAGATCCATGCACAACCGTTGTCCAATATACAGTACAGTCATAACCTGTACTGAACCCAACACCCTTTATGGGCGTATTATATACATAAATAAAATCCCTTTTCAACTCACATTCTTGCGAATATAATGGACAAAATATGAATAGGTTCTGTTGCATGGAATTAGATGTAATGAACTAGAATTGGCACTGGGCTACTGTTATGCTGGACTGAGGAATTCATTCATAAAAAGTAAACCCACGCCTGATTGTCTAGTTCATACTCTCCCTTTATCCCGACCTTCTAACGATGAAGTCACTAATATAACCCCATTTTATTTTACTAATATCTTCATAAAAACTTGCAATAACAAAAGCAAAACCGAGTTTGCTGAGTACCTGAATTTTTTCGCCATTCAATCAGCCTACACAGTAGCCGGGATAAAACAGAAATGATAAAGACGGACGAGGAAATAAAACGGAAGAGGGTTCGACCATTTTAGCGAGGAAAAGCCGTAGTGGGATCGACTATACTTATGGAATGGAGTAAGTGATTGTAAGAGCGCTCCGACATAGAACATATAAATTGGGCTTTCGGCTGTAGGAACACTTTAGTGCCCTTCCCTCATACTGCCGATTAATCGGGACCCTTTTTCACCCTTCTTCCACAGCCTCCCTCCACTTCTCCTCCATGTTTGCCCCGGCTCCGGGTAGCGACTTTAATTATATCCGTGACCGGGAATAGCTTTCCCAAATTACCTTCTTATCGTGTTGACATATTCGGGAGTAATTGAAAAGTGAGAACCAACAATGAGTTTTCCTTACCTTTAATTTCCTTTTCTTCATAATTATTAATATTATTAAATAAGAAAGATTATTGGAAGATATTTACAAACTTCCGATCCTTCATCATTTTAGGACTGTTTCTATCCATGTGCTTCTATCTTCTGAATTTTAGTTCCATCCCTATGTATATTATAGATATTATAACTCATTTCCCTCCACTATCCATTCTTGTGACCACTAAGACTTGAAGAAGACCAACGTTGGCCGTGACGTTGGTTCCTAATAAATAGTTTCATTATTTAATGAACCATTTTTTTAAACTCCAATTACTTCTTCATAAAATTTATATTTAGTTAAAAATTGCCTTATTTTTAAATAATAATACTATATAAATATATGTTGACTAATATTAGTTGACCATGTATATGTGAGGAAGAAATTAGTCTGGGTAGAGGTCAAGGACCATTTTCTTCCTTTATAAATATAGTTATTAAATTTATATTATTAATAATGATATTCAATATTATTAAAAATAATTTATATTACCGGAGTTGAACATCTAAATTCCCTGAGAATATTTAATAAATCACAGGTAATTTATTATTTTTTGAGATACATGTAAACTCGAATATTCTTCGATAAGAGGTCAAAACCATCCGGCTTAAATTAATTTTGCTACTCGATATATTCGTATGTGTTTTCTTAACAATTATGCCCAACCGTTTGGTGAATTCGATACTAGAGGAAGAACAATTTTCAGCCTCATAATTTTTTTAATTATTTTTTTCAGCTATTTTGAAACTGAAGTAGAACATAGAAAGCTAAGTTATGGATCTATTAAAGCACGTTTTTAATCAAATTTCATTTTATTTTTATACGACATGAATTTAAACCAAGATAAATTGTACTAGTTTCATTATTTTCATTAATTGGCGGTTTCCTTTCCTTTCTGCAATTTTACAGTTTTTATTTTATTTTACTTTTTGGTAACCACTTTCCTCAGAACATAGTTGATATGTCCGGAGGACATAAACGTAGAGCAATTTGTTCAGGAATGTAAAACGTTTTTCCTAGGTTTTGAACTAACAAATGATATGATATAGTATGGAAAAAAAAGTCAATCATAAAATTCAAAATTACAAGGAAAGATTTTTTGTAATTAATTTTCTCAAGGCAGAACCATCGGCCCAATCCTCTACACATTTTAAACAGCTGACATCCCAACTCATCCTAATACTATCCTTACCATCTGTGGGATGAAACACGTGTATTACCAGTCAACACTGATCCAGTTATAGTATCCCGTACTCTTCAATCCCATATCTATGACTGAAAAATGGTGTCAAAACTGGAGGATTAAAATTAATCGCCACAAATCCCTTCGATCACCTTTACCCTCCGTCGTAAAGCAACGACTTACTGTCCTCCTGTATCGTTTGATAACATCCCACTGATTTCTGTGGAACAGGTCCGGTACTTAGGACAACACCTTGACAAACGTTTAACTTGGAATCCTCATACTAACTAGACTAAAACGACAAGAAACAGCTCGCCGGAACAGGCTACTTCAACATTTAGTAGAAAAACGCTCTAAGCTCCCAATTAATTGCAAAAGACTCATACACATGAAAATCATTAGACCCATATGGACTAACGGAGTAGAGCTGTGAGGCTCAACTAAGCCATCGAATTCCTCTCGTATTCAATGCTTACAATCCAAAATCATTCGTAAAATCCTCAATGCTTCTTATTTTGTTACGAACAAAATAATCCATAAAGACCTTAATGTCCCATTTGTTGCCGATTTGGCCCGAATCCAATATCAATCTTATCATGACAAACTTTATTTCCACTCAAACCCCTCTAGTTTCAAACCTAGCAACCTCTTCAATTCCTGATAAGCCTCCGAGGCGTCTAAAAAGAAGATGGCATCGTGACCTTCTAAGTTAAACTTTTTATTTGAGTACTACCACTAGGTAGTTTCTCTACTTATCTTTATGCATGCCAATATGTACCATTCATCCTATTTACTTGTTGTATTAGTATAATACAGTTGTAAATTTCATTGAATAATAAAAATTTAAAAAAATTAATGTTACGGTGTAACTTAGGATTATTTTTTAGCTACAAAGTACATGTTTATATATTATAACGCTAACACTAATAGGTGGATAAATAACCCTTTACTATTTATATGCTTTATGGATGAGATCCATAAAATATGCAAGAGGAGAACATCACCGACATTGGAAATGGAAGATGGAATATGCGTCCTGTCTCAGTTCAGAGCCTTCTCTATGCTGATGACATTGTCCTTTTGGCAGATTCCAGAAAAAGGTGCAGCAAGTAGATGTCGAATAGGAAGAAGAGCTACAAAGTAAGGGAATGAAAATAAATATTCCTAAAAATAAAGTACTCATTTGACCAGGGATGGCCATTAAATGTGCCTTGATTTGTGATGGGGACTTTTGAAGCAGTGAACCACTTTCCCTACGCAGAAACCATCAGTAGGTCTAGCAAAGTAGATGAAGATATCGAAAACATAATTAGTAAAGCAAACGCAATATATTACCAGATCTACAACAGTATAGTTGGACACCAGAACGTAGAGGGAAGAGACGAAGCACCACATTTACCAATCAGCCTACTTCCCAACACTTACAAATGGGAGTGAAAGTTGGGTCATGTTTGACAAGCACATAAACCTCATTACAAGTGCAGAAATGAAGTATCTTCACAGATTGGTCAGTAAAACATGGATGAACCGAGTTTGGAGAGCGACAATTAGAGACCAACTACATTTGCTCGAACTTAAGACTTCCATTGAAAGCAGACAATTGAAGTGGTACGGGCACGTCTGTCGGATGTACCAAGAACGGCAACCAAGGAAGGTAATAGAAGCCCAACCACGGGGCAGAGGACCCCAAGGTCGCCCATTGATCTTGTATCGTAGAACAAGAATAGGTACAATGAATAGGAGCAAGAAGGGGGAAAACCCTGGCCTAAATGAAAAGGATGTGGCGACACCGGAAAGGATGCGCTAAGTTGCAGAGTTGAAGGTCCCGGATTCGAAACCAGCTGTAGCAGATAAAATGTTTGATATTTTAACAGCGATAGATCGGCCCTGAGGGATCTGCAGCTAAAAACCTGGAGACAGTGTGTGATCTCGGCCGAATCACTTCCCCATTAAGCTTAATAAAAACAATACATTATCTGCCATGCACTGAAACCTTCAAGGTTTGTGCTTGGTACAGGTTACAAAGTATCCAAACTTTACAAATGTCTTTGAATTGAATGTAAAAAAAAATACTTCTATGAAATAGGTAAGATAATTTATGAGTGTTGCAGGGAAAACTTATGTCAGTTTGAACAGAATTTGAAACAGTTTTGAAGTGTAAACATTTTTAGCTTCATTGAGCGAATTTTGTTAGGGGAAAAACTTATGGGTTTGAGTCACCAACATTCGCAACATGGACTATGGATAATGAAATAATGGAAAATGTATATATTTACTGTAAAAATGTAAATAATTATTGTACGAAATGCCAGTATATGTGAAAACCAAACTAACGTCAATAATTACATTACCAAATTTGAAATTAAACTAATTCAAGCTATAATAGATTTAGAAATTCAAAAAAAGAACACACTCCACAGTTTTGAGTTTTCACTCGTCAGCAGTCCTCATGCCTGCTTATTTATTTTGCTTCTTAACTGTAAGGCCTTTAATATGTTACATACTAAAATTATAAACGGAAGTAAGTGTAGTTAAAAAAAAAAACCCGTACCACTACAATCCATGAGGAGGCGGAGTGGCTAAGTGGTAGAGCACTGAGTTGCCATGCGGAAAATACTGGTTCAAATCCCGATGCCGGCAGGACTTTTATTTAATCTGTTAGCAACCGGAGTAACGATCTGAGAGCAGGAACGGATGCCAGAGGACTGGGCCAAAGCCGTAAAATACCCAATACATAAGAAGGGAGACCAGTCCGACTGCGAACACTATCGAGGAATTGCACTCCTGTCATGCGCACATAAGATTCTATCAAGTATCCTCTTTGAACGGCTGTCATCCTTTGCTGAAAGACAATTAAGGAATTAACAGGCAGGCTTCAGAAGAGGTAGGTAGATCTAGACCATTGACCAGGTTTTTGAATTAAGAATGGCACTTGAAAGGTGTGAGGAGCACTAGATCACGACTCACAACCTTATTGTGGACTTCAAGGCAGCTTACGACAGTGTGGACCGGATGGAGCTCAACCGGACCCAGGAGGAAATGTGAATACCTAAAAAGCTGACGCGCATGGTAAAAATGACCATGAAGAACTCAAAGTGTGTAGTACGTATTGGAGCCGACATCTCAGAGGAATTCCACACAAATAATGAAGTGAGGCAGGGAGATGCACTTGCATGCCTGCTCTTCAACCTAGCCACAAAAGGGGCTGTCAGGAAGTCGGGTTTCCAGGTTGGTGGGACCCTGTTAAACAGACTGGTGCAGCTGCTGGGTTATGCTGATGACTTTGACATAATGGCTGGATCCAAATGAGCCTTAAGAGAGGCATTGCTTGCCCTCGAGGAGGCTGCAAGAAGGTTTGGATTAAAATTAAACCAGCAAAAAACTATGTATATGCAGATTGGAGGGCTAGGAAACCACGAGGCGTACTTTGAGGTTGGACAGCATAGATTGCAGGTGGTCAATAACTTTATCTACTTAAGAAGCGAAATTAACTACCAAAACGATTTCACCCAAGAAATTAAGCGTAGGATAATAACCGCTAACAGGTGCTACTGCAGCTTATCAAGAAACTTCAGGAGCCGATATTACTAATATCGCTACTCCGCCCATTACTAATTTATGGCTCGGAGGCATGGGCTATTAAGAAGGCAGATGAAAAACGGCTCATGGTGTTCGAAAGGAGGATACAGAGGAGGATATATGGACTCATCAAAGTAGGCGAGACAACGATGAGACGAAAAAACCTGGAATTGTACGAACTCTTTGAAGATAAAGAGATATCAAAAATCATAAAATTGGGAAGACTTCGATGGGGTGGCCATCTAGCCAATATGAATGATGGCGAGACTCCAAAGAAAGTGGTTACAGAAGTGATCCTATGGGATCCAAGACCCTCCCGGGGCTCACCCAGCCTCTGTAAAGTGGGTACTCAATATTGGGAGGGGGAATCTGCCTAGGACAAGTCACCTCCCTTCACAACCGCTATCCAAGATACAGTTGAGTCTCTACCATCTACTGAACCCCAGACCCTTCACGAGTTTTAGTGATACAGCTAATTTTATTTTTTTACTACAATCCATGAAGGGCCTTGCGTTCAGTACATGGAAGAGGCTATACTATTTTTGGGACAAAGTTTGTGGAGGGAGGTGATTTATCCGAGATTACGTACAAAACGCCAGGCTTTCCCCCAATAAAGAGTACCCACTTTATTAAGAGTTTGCGTGAGCCGCAGAATCTGAAGACCCCGAAGAGTCCGTCCGTGGACGTTAATTGATCAAGTGTAGGTAAACTTACTTTGGTTCATTACTCTGTAATCACACTACATTCGGTTAATTTTCCATCCATTTTTATGGTTTATATATTATTAATAATACAATCTTTATACTAAGAGGAAATCCTTGCCCAAAGGCCATAAGACATATATTATAAGGAGGTCAAAGGAAAGCCATTACCGAAGGAATCGATACCTGCAGAGATACACCCGGCGGACTGGAAACTAATGCAATCTACTAGGAAGCAGTTAAGGGCAGAGCCGGGACAAAGAAGAAGAGTAGAATCGACTTAAGCCGTGGAGGCAACTAAGCATGCTACAGCCCAAAGCCCACTTTAGCCCCACTAGTGCTACTAAATAACTGCCGGGGCTAAATGTAAATAGAGCGGAAACCTTGTTGTTTTTAACCGGGCTAGGAGAGGAGCCAGTAAATCCGGAGGCGGTTCGCTAATGAAATAAAGTTAGCCCGGGCCTCAGACATATTTATGACCGGCCCGCTAACGAGATAGCATGCTCCCGTCCTCCACAAACTTTCCACCATTATACCACCGCCGCCCTACCTAATCGGATCAGCCAGCCCTGGCTCCTCTAAGCCAGCGGCGCTTCAGGTGTTGTGGCAGCCATTTTGATATTTCAATGTTATGACCAGTTGAAATAATAGTCAGTATTATCACGCTAATGGCACAGAATAGAAGCAGAAAGCCATATTAGACTAGCTAATGATATATCCCACTTGCTTTAGATTCCAACAAACTTTATGTTTGATAATGGACCGAAGTTAAAATAAATCTAGTTCTATGATTATGAGTGAAAGGTTGCAACCAGTCACCAACAACAAGCCTGAGAACATTTGAAGGAGACTAAAAAGATGGATGAAGATTATATTACCATAGGGAATTAAATCAAGTCACAGGAGAGGTACTGCTGGGTACTGTTCTTCTTCACGCCTTTCGTGTCATTCTTTATTATTTTACTGTCAGACAATCTGCTTACAGTCAAATATTTGTATTTGACAGGTGTGGATAAAAATATAAAGAGAAAAAAAATAAAGGTTTTATCAAGACAGCAGATATGAAAAACCTTACTCTCAGATTCAACCATATAACAATGGATAAGCTGTGTTCTTTCTATTAGATTCAAACTAGGTGGGAGCAAGAAAACTAAAGCAAGATATGTTGAATAATATTAGTTAACTCTCAGATAAGCTTCAACTCTTGAACCCATTATAAGCCCTGAAGAAGGCATGCAATGTGGGTCGAAACGTTGGTTTATAAATAAACATCATCATTACTATAGTCCATCCTCTCTACCGCTCATGTAGTGTGAGGTTTCCTTCGAAGTTTTCGAAGCAAGAAATGGAACAGACGAATGGATTTTACGAAGTTTTCCATAACACCATCTTCCCAGGTATGTCGGGGTCTTCCTCTGAACCTTCTTCCATCAACCTTAGCCTCGTATGTCATCTTAGACTGTTTTCTTCCATGACTTTTTCTGTAGTCTCCACTCCGATGCTTGGTCAAATGATCGAGTTGCGAATTCGGTCTCGTCTCGTTTCCCTCTCTATCTTATAATAAACAGTTCTCCCTATTTAAGAGAACGTTTTTTACATCCACCCGGACAATTTTCTACCTCTTAAGATATTTTTTTGACTATGAAACTTTAATTCTGCCGCCCAGTAGAATAAGTGATTAAGTCGAATTACGTCCAAAATGAGTTAATTGTATTGAGGGTAGAGGAATTGTGTCATTCCCGCAGTACAAACTTGGCTAAGTCAGTCTTTGGCATGAATGAAATTATTTCTTTTATTATGACATTTCAACCCAAAAACTGCGTGAATGTCACGATGCCGACTACCTCATTTCAATTTAGACTTGACCACTTATTCACCTGGGCAGCAGATATAAAAGTAAACATGTAAAAAAACTGATAAAAATTTCGATGAAGTCGTTGGTATGACTCATTCTGTGAAGGACTAATTCCCAGTAATATTATGAATGAAACCCCTAAGTAATATACCTTGAAGGTAAATTATTTCCTAGGCCTTGTACCAGTTCATTGAATAAATTATTTTAAAAGAGTAACATATTCTGATAATCCGTTTCGAAACTTACACCTTACCGCACACAATACACCCTGAAATTTAAAAAAGGGTATCTGGCGGCGGGAAAACTGATACAGGTAGATTTGTGATTGCGTAAATCAACAGTACTGCCGTTGTAATGTATACAAGGATTTCTAAGCTATCAAACTAGATTAAATATTCAATAATTATTAGTTAATATTATTTTACACAAAATTACCGTTTGCTATCATTTACCTATATAGTTGTGGCATGTCCGTGAGGTGTAATAATTTTCTTAAGTTCTGCGGACTAAAAGTTTTACCAAATTATTCGATTTGTGTCTAAATCGCCTATTTCAATAGCTGTTCGTCTCAAAATGCTGAGAAAAATGGTCGCATGATTGACTACTTCATTAATTCTTGTAATTTTGGTAACTACGCATGGATCATTGAAATATTCATATCTCTTTAAGTAAATAGTTTTCGGAGGATTTTTATAAAAAATAAATAAAACAAACAGACTGTAAAATGAATATAATTATAGTTCTAAATAGTAAATTCAACACTCACGAATTTAATGTAATTTCAAGAGAAACACGAATGGAGTTTTCATATAGAGTAGTTCAATAAATTATAATACAAAACCTCGGTTGAGAGTCTCTGAGACGATGAAGACAGACAATTCCATAGAAATAAAATATTATACACTCAGGCAAATGCCTCATGAAAATACTTCATGAAAAGCTATTGGAAGCAATGAAATTTGCTCTGACAGCCAGACAGAAAGAAGAAAATAGTACATTTTTAACAGCTCATGACCTGGAGATCTAAAAAGGCAACATCCGTTGGAAGAATTTATGAGAAAATGTTATTCAGCACACGTTGGGCTGAGACCGAGCAGAGAAATAAATTACAGAGGAAATTGTCATACCCCGACTCAGGATCCGGAAATTGCATCGGGATGTAGGAACTGGATATAGTCCGCTTTTCCAGTTTTCCTGAAAAGCCGCTTATGTATAGAAAATTACGCATTTTTAGAAACAAAATAGTAATAGGGAGAGTATTATAAATATTTATACCGAGGATAGAGTAAATATTTAAAAAAAGTTTATTTATTGAAATTTACAACTTTATAATAATAGCATACCAAGTAAATAGAATGAATGATAAATAATGGCATGAATTAAAGGCAAGTAGAGAAATTACCCACTTGCAGTATTCGCATAGAGTAAATATTTAAATTTAAAATAAGCAGAAAGGAACACACAACTTTAGTCAGTATAAGGTATTTATTTATAATATCCAAAACTCTTTGTTATTTTAATGGAGGTAAATAATTGCAATGCATGCCATAATCACAAATAAAGATAAGACAAATCTAATAAGAACGATTTATTTTCTTGATTAATTAACTTATACTGACATTGACAGACTTTATAAAACAAATAAATATTAAATTTTAGACACTAATATACGAGTAGCCTATTTTACTGGAGCATAGGCCTCGTGGAGGAAAGCCGGGTGTAGAGCGCTGAGTTGCTTTGCAGTAGGTTCTGGGTTCAAATCCCACTCCTTGGCAGACTTTTATTTATAATTTTATGCCTTTTCAAGTAGTTTATATATTAATCGGAACATATGATGGGCAGCGAAAGCTCAATACGAAATATCAATAATTTAATTGAAATAATAATTATAATGTAACGGACTCAGATAATTTAAGTTAGATATATTTTATTAAATGTTAATTAATGATAAAAGCTCTTGTCTGTTTGTTGCGACGCCGAGTCATCAGTCCAATACGGAAATTAATCAGCATTTCCGTCGCCTACAAGTCGGGTCTGATCGAATATTTAAAAAGTTAAATTCAATTCAAGAGATTCTCGGGATAACCATGACCACCAGGTTGCAGCACCTCACGGACCCCGGGATAATAATGTTGACGCTAGCTCAAATAAGCCGTCAAATACGAGACCATTTTCACCCAGAAGTCAGAGTTGAAGACTGGTACCAGTGAGAAGCAGAGGGCTTTCATTCTGAGTGAAGCCAGCTTGTAGTTCAGTTGTAAGTAGCGTCACTCAACTCTGACAATTTACTATTTTCTTTGTCATTCGGCGCGTTTCGGCAACAAAACAGATGGGAATCTTTTATTTAAGAGTAATCATTATTAGTGTATATGATTATTGTTATAGATGATGGATCGAGTTTTATTAACTAGCGGTTATGAGGTAATGATTACTGATGGGGAATATTTAAATTTGTAATTACTGTTAGTGCATATGAGTATTGTTATAGATTAAGAAAATTTTTTTATTATTAATTTATTAGGTTTTAGGGATTATGATTATTGAGGGAGAATCTGGGATATGATTTTTTTGATCGCATGTTATTATTTAGTACTATTATTGAGGGTGAATCTTGTGTTAAATTAGAGTTTTTTGTTTTTTTTTATTGACTGGGGATTTCGGTTTAAATTTGAAATTATTATTATATTAATGCCTTATTAATAGTAGTTGAATAAAAATTTTATTTCAATATGATAGCATTTTATTTTGATAGATGAATGTTTTGGATATATATCTTCCCCTAGTTTCCCTAGGTGTCCTCGACTATACCCTGTCCTCTTCCAGCCCCTTTCAGGTGTCCTCGAAGTCCTAGATACGAGCAGTAGGTAACAATAAGTTATATTATTTATACCTTGTATTTATATTTACTTAGATTTTATTTTCATTTTTAGCATTATTATCATCATCAAGTTCAACAATACTTAGATCATTTGTACTTTCAATCATACCATAAAACAAGTCATTTAATTTAAATTATGGGAAATAAAATCTATTAGGGGAAACCAGTTCAATCAGTTATTGTTATCAACTGCACAACTATCAAACGACTTTTTATATAAATATAACTATTCTCATATCAATGGAATTTTAACATTTAAACCAAAGTTGATTAAAAGAAATTGTATAACTAATACACAGGCCGCTAGGTGTCGCCAATCTCGAGCAAGTTGCTGACCCGAGACGACAAATTTACCCCCTACCGAAAGTCGCATTTAGTGGCTGAAGAAGTTTTCATTTCAAAAATGATTATTTTGACTAACCACCTTTTCCATGTCACATTATCTTTCATTCTCAAAGCGCTTTCTGGGAGTTTTTCTTCAGTCAAATTAAATTTTAAAGTACACAATTTTAAACTAAATACATGTATATATTTTTTAAGGAAGTTAAGTTAACTTTTTTTTTAATGAAGTTTTTTGGCATGTTTTATTGCTTATTTTCTACACAATGATTTGGTCTATTCTTATAACCTGATCTGAGAATAATTCATTATTTTCTAGATCGAGACTTAGTAAACCACTGCCCGCACAACACAAAATTTATATTAATTTACAAATATATTGCACGTCGGAAACTTTTTTTCTATATGAAGGAGAGATATCATTTTATATTCTCAGCTATTTAAATGGTTAATTTGCCTGATTCCAGATTCTACATAAACTAACTATTTCAACATGGGTCAACTATCCGCATTACGTAACGAACTACATTGAACGAGATCCGCATTGAAATTCCGCTGCATTAATATTTATGAAACAATAAAGCTGGAGTAAGCCCGGAGCGAACCGATGCTGACGAATACTTAGGGCACTACTGCTTGGATTTATAGCAGCACTCATCCATTTTCATCGCAAGGTCGCATATCCATCACTGTACCTCATGTGCAATGTATTGGGTCCACTCAGTCGAGGCTAGCCAGCAAGGCGGAATTGACAACTAAATGTCCAACTATTGTCATACATCAACGACAATTGCTGAAGCGACTATTTCAATAAAAAAGTAAATATGAATGCTGTTTTTGTAATGCCACTCTTAGTCAAGAATCCTTTTATAATGTCAAAAAATCTGAGTGAATTCCTCCCGACATAGTAAAGCTCCCAAATCCTTTTTCAATAACCCATTGATCAAGAATGATTGATTCGAAAGCTGGCGTTAAAAAGTGTTGGAAGATAAAATTTCTAAAAAAAATTATGTAAACAAATAAGTAAAAATATAATAAGCAATTGTTAAAGGTTTAAAGAATAAAACAATGTAAATGGGTGATGGGATAGAGAAATGTGAACAACATTCTACTAATTTATACCAAATTCCAACAGTCTACTACAAAACCCTGATTTAAGGCGAAGGTTCAAACTTTGTAAAAGTTTGAGGATATGACCATGGCCGGGGAGCGAGCCTGATACAGCCAGGATGGCTCAGTTGGTAGAGTCCCAGACTAGTGATCTGGAAGCCGGATTCGAGTCCCGGTCCTGGACACATCTTTTCTTTTCAAATAAAAAAATGAATAAAAGTAAAGTTCGAGTTAACCATATATTCACTGGTAAGACGGATATTTTTATCCCTATAAGATTTTTGTACGTTGAATTTGAAGTGGCTTGAGTTAAGATTTCAAATATGAAAGATTTTCAAATCCACAGAGGAATAGGAATATATTATATTAGCTTCAATATTAATACAAAATTAAGAGTAGTATAATTTCACTAATTCCTAGCATTGTGTGAACGCTTCGGATAGTAAACCCTTTCACACTACTTGAAGAACTAAGGAATGAAATACATGTTTCAGCATTAATCTTTTCAAATATATCACAAAATTGCAAAAGCAAAGAAGCAAAGAATACAATCTAAAAACAAAGAGAATATAATACAAAAAAGAACAATTCGCACATGAGTTAAAAGTTGCAGGCTTATTCACACACATAGTTTGAAGAATATATACAATATGTCCCATACGACTGGATTTATACTGGAATTATACTACTAAGAGTAGTATAGTTTCAACAACCCACTCTCCTTATTTATTGTTAAGCTACTTCCTAATATCTACCATGGAAGTGTAGCAGTAGTTTTCTTCCTTGAATGACTACCTTTCGGTGGCCGTACCTCTTTGACAAAAACATACCCAGAACATGGGGTTATGTTCGGAAAACGAGGTGTTCTCACCGGCTCGTTTTTAGTGCACTGTTTAGAGCAGTTGATTGTGTCAGTGCCCTGGACATTTTTTTACAGCATTTAATAAGGAGCATGGCCCTGCATGATTAAGGATACGCCCATATTTATCCAAATACTTAGCATATAATTATCACTGATAGCATTCGGAGAAGTTTGGTTTATTATTATTCTCTTCTGTTTATGTGTTGCTCCTTTTACCGATCAATCTTTCTTATTATCAGCAAATATCGTAAATCTTCTTTTTGCTACATATTATCACCCTGCTTAAATTACCAACGTACGTACTATGGGAGCTTATACTTTTTCATATTATTGTTATAAAGCTACATGTTTATATTATTTTTCCAGTTTTTATTTATAGGATAGCTTAAATTACTTGGAGTCAGCTACGATATGATAAAACGATATCCTGTCGATATCGATAGCCAAATATTTCGTCGTACCGTCAACTTTAGTACCACTGAGTTAACAGAAGTTATGTTTTTATGTTAGATGGTAAAATCAGAGGATTGAATAATATACGTAATGCAAAACCACGTGGACCGAGGAGCTATTCATGAAGGACCAGCTGACATAAACAGGAAGGGGACTAACGATGGGATTCCCCCGGGATCTACCTAATAGGAGCCGACTGGAGGGACGTGCCGGCTCGGAGCTAGTCAGCATACCTTGGGGGGCCAAGCTGCCAATTGCGGTGGATCCCTCAGTTGGTTTGTCAAACACACACTCCAACCTTTAACAAGCCCTCACCTCGATTTACAAGTCACATCTCGGCTGGCTGTCCTACTCCAACAACCTCCTTTAGCAAAAGTGCCACTTTAGTTTTTGCAATAATACCGTATTCAAGACGCCATCCTTCCCTCTTTCTCTATTCCACTATTCATTTTTATTTATATTATATTATCGTCATAAATTGAATTAATTCATCATCCTAACATTATTCGATAGCCTAATATTGTTTAACCAACCATCCGACACCGAACATTTAACGAAAAAATCGGTTTTGTAAAGTCGAACCTTGTAAGATCTATTGGGCCGTCCCATATGAAATGTCAGTTTTCGAAAGAAAGTGATATTAGTAAAATAACTTTATGAAATCATTGTTATCTCCTCAGTGGTACAGAAGAGCACTGTTGGTGGAAGATCGGCAGAGATGGAGAGGGCTGTACAGAATTCCTTCTCACACAGCATAGGCGGTTAATGGGGATAGAATATGATGATGATATTTATCCTCATTTTTGTTATCCCGTTTATCCCAACGAGTTATCAAATTTTCAATTTGAACCGAAAAATTGGCGGGTTTTTTATGATATGAAGTCTGAAATGCGTTTTTACGTGAAAACCATTTTCAAAAATTTTACCCTTAAGAAAATTGTCCAAATTTCTGAACAGATGGAAATATTTTATAGGTTAGTTAGGCGAATGGGCTTTGCAACCCAGTTCGTTTAATTTCTTTGCTGTCTGGAATCGTTGTGGAAGAATAAAGATCCCTTCCGATTAACCAATTTAGAATGTTTTTTGTTGCAATATGTCAATATCCCTGCAGTACGATGCGGATGTGATGATTCCACCTCTGGTTAGAAAGGAGATATGAATTAATTATTTATTTATTAATTAATCTTTGTCACCAGCTGAAAACTTTTCAAACTATCCCAAACAGTTTGTTCGGTAAAACATCCTTCCCCGAAAGCGGAAGGATCCAATTAATGATATCTATTTTACAGAAACTAGATGAATCCCAAGAAAGAATAATTAATTGCCTCAGCCTGTATCGAACGTTTGACAATGTAATAACAGAGAACCGTTATATATATTTTGTAAAATGAAACCAATACCTATGAAAAAAAGTTATTATTAAAAAGTAAAAACGAGGCACTAAATTGAAGTCAAAATGCTGGGATAAAGACTAGATTTTTATGCCCTGCTTAGACTAAGGTATCAAACGGTTCGATGACTTAAAGTAATTCGTTTATAATATGAAAGTTTAAGCTAGAAAGTTATATCCTTGCTTCCTTGTAGTTAGCAATGTAAACTTCTTCCATGTCTATAACATTGTAAGATAGAGAGAAGACAGAATGAAAGAGTATAGTATGTATGGTTAAGAGGACATATATATATATATATATATATATAAGAGAGAAGTCACTATATTAGTTCATAGTTAATGGCCAATCTAGCCAGAAAGTATCTTTACATGATCATATTACATCGTTCTATTTCACAATAAATCGGATTCTACCTAACAATTCAAGTCTCTGTTTGTTATGTACTAAATGGAAAGTAATAATACAATCTGAACTACAGAATACATGAAAATTACAGTTATACAATTTTAGCAACGAGTTGTTTAATTAAATGAACGAATTATTCGTAAAATGGGAGTTAGACCGTCGATAGGCGGACAATCGAATACCTCCTAGTAAACAAAATGAAAAAGAAAAAACAAATTTGATTGATACGTTTCACTCTCAACCATTTATGATTATAATTCTTCGACACAATGGTTCAATAACATCTTACAGTTACGTTGAAACGTACTTCTAATACAGTCGTCCTAGAAAAGGAATCTTGAAGGAAGAATGAGACCACCATCCTGAACAGAGGAAAGCAGGTACGAGGTAAATGTTATTATTCAATCAACTATTATGTCGCCTGTCCACTAACATAACGCCACTTCTCTGGTACAAAAACCTTCTTGACAAAAGTGAAAAAGGGTCCTCTTGGAGGTGGGTGGGGCAGAGTGACGTCATGATTGATGAGAGGCCTTTAGAAGTTCTCAAGAAACACGGCTTATCCCGTAGAGTTCCTGAATATACCGAATATAGTAGCTCTCCCTCTTCTTACTGTACTACAAGTTCACCCAACATTTAAGCGCTATTCCTTCTAAAGTACCCATTATATTCCAAAAATTAGCATTATTTGAACTAAACCTTTGAATTATTTGAATTGAACCTTTGAACTAAAAAAATTTGAATGCCTTTGGACAATTAGGCACAATGGTCACTTGGCAGGTAACGTTTTCTAACTAACTAAATAAAATAACAAGAATGAAACCACACAATACACATATCACAGAGCTAAAATTTCATAATTATTTATACACCATCTTTCGAAATTCCATAATAAAATAGAAAAATGTAGAAGATATATATTTTAATTTAATTTCAAGACTATATCTTTAGATTTCTTTAACACTAACAACATATCACTATAATTGACATTCACGATAATGAATGAATAAGCTATCTAACACTAGTAAAGAAATAAAATTTACAGTACAATCAAATAAAATTTAAAATTTGTTTTTCAAAAAACAAATATCAATAATAAAATGTGATCCTACAACAAATGTGCTATTAAATGACTAAACATCTTGTGTTATCTGTTATTAAAATTGATTAGTTTGAATGTTCTAAATATGCAAAGTGATTGTGACAATCGCCTCTGCAATATCAACTTGCCAGTGACTTTGGTTGCCTGCTTTCACAATAATATTCCAAACTAGGGTTCAAGATAATGTCCTTGCATGATTAATAAAAATACAACTGGATTAAAATAGAGAAAAGTTGTATGTCATCTGGACTTCTTCCGGAACTCCATAATAAAATGAAAAAATATATAAGATATATTTGTAATTGGATTTTAAGACTACAAACAATGGTTATTAAATACTAACATATTACTTTGTTTGTAGAAATAGAATTTACTTATATGTTCACAATAATCATATTAATCGGCTATATAATACCAGCAAAGCAACTGATATCACGAATTTCAACTCTGTAGATTTGTTAGAGCTGTAGAGTGTTCACTAATAATAGCATAATTTAAAAAAATTTCCGATCTTCAATAAACAAATATGAAATCAATAACAATAAAATGTGATCCTAAAAGAAATGTACAATTGAATGAATAAATATGTCATGTCATCAGTTATTTAAATTGATATGTTTAAATGTTCTGTATACACAAAGTGATAGGAAGAAATCTAAAGTAATGACCTAATCAAAACACAAGGCAGTAACCTATTAACTCGAATGTGAAGGGTTAGTGCACAAATAAAAAATAAAAAGGTAATGTAGAAAGGTCTTGAAACATAGTACTCAAATAATTGTCCATAGAAATGTTGCTAGTCATTGTTTTTAAAAAGTTCTCGATAAATTATTAAATTGGTTGTTCATTAACACAATAATTTTGTGAAATCCGTGTTCAAGATGATGCCTTTGCACGGTTAATTAAAACACAACTAGATTAAAACAGAGAAAAGTTGTTTGTTTACAAAATGAATAATGTTCTTAAGAAAATTTATTATTAAAAACAAAGATAAAAAAAACTTCTTTGTTTTTTTGGTTTATGTTTTCTATTTTGTTTGAACCAACTAATATATTGCCTAATTTAATTAAAATTAACATATAAAGAATAATTTACAGATATCCCTATTCATTTTTGCGTACTTTAGTTTATCATCCGGGACTGTGTATGAATATAAAACATAAAAAGACTTGTTAAGAATTTAACTGAAGGGTATAAAGATTTCTATTCAAAATAGATAATAATAAAATAGGTAACTCCATTTTCCAGATGCATGCATTTTTTTTTTTTTTATATTAATTTTTCCTTCCCTCAAACAAATTAGCATTATATGCATAGTAATGAAATTCCTGTGCTCATTCATGCTCAAGCTCAGTTAGAAAGCTTAGGGGTGAATCTTAATTTCCCGGGAAGCAGGGAGGGATGAGTGATACTGTTGAATTCAATTTTCATAACATGTATTAACATGAGCCTTAAATAAATACATGAATTTAAAAATTTCCAATTTCATAAAAGTTGAACAGCAATGCTTTCAAATCGCATAGTAAAAAAAGTTAAATCTCAATTAATAGACAGATCCTTGAGCTGATAATGATAACAATAATTTAAATTAATACTGTATATTAAGCTTCAAATTAGTTTATGAAATATGTGTTACATTTTTTTGGTTTTCAGATATTAAAACATAATATGTTGAGTTAATTCTGAAGATGTATTTCATAATAGATAATAGAATAGAATAATATAATAGAATCTAAAAATAAAAGATCAACAACTGACTACTGCAGAATATATTGATGTTTCAGACCTAAAAAGTTCTAAATCCAAGAATTGGATCTGCTTATGTACATTAGGCTTATCATGTTTATTTTTCATTTAATCAATGTACTACATAAAATTAATTAAGTACATTTATTTGCCTTTGTATATATTTACCTCCAAATAGTGGCTATTGATTAAAAATTTACTTAAGATTTATTCTTTTCTTCAATGAATTTTTTTTTATACTAATATAATAATTGATTTTTATACATTGAGAATTGCATTAATAATAAACATATTTACAAACAAACAAAGTTAGAAAGAAATCTTATGAAGTTAAGTAATCAGTAACAAGTACTTTATTTTTTTTCTGTTGATACACATATTTGTAGGGCTAATATTTAAAGTTGAGCAAATTAAATTGCTAACTTCATTGGTCATTTAACACACAAAACATTGATTTATTTAAATTTTCTAAAACTTTAGGAGGAAGTGGTCATAGGAGGCCAAGACCTGTAACTGGGTTGTAGGACCATAATTAAAAAAATACAACCGTATTTAAAAATTTTAAAGCTTTAACAAAACTCTGGAATTCGCTTGGGCCATTATGACCATCCAACGTTATTAGTTCTCATGAAATGTGGTTACATTATTTGGACCTGATAAATGACCCTGAATTTCATTTGAACCAAATGAGAAGATCTAGGTCAGAATAAAATGAGCAGGTCTAATCAACAGTTCGATTCCATAATCCGAGCCAGTTCCTGTCATAGTATAACGATATTTGTCCTCTCCTTAAGCACTAATAGTGGAAGAAGGATGCATATTGTAGGTCACCAATCTTCTGAAGTTATTAAATAAGTAATGATTAAGGAGAAAAATCATTGTATTTTACAGATAAATGAAAAATTTCAGAACTCTTATACCCGAGTGGAACAAGGTCACTTCTTAAAAGTTCTATTTGTAAAACCCTATTAGGAAAACATTGATATCTTTTTACAGAAAAGTACTCTCTGATGATATTAATTTAATGGAGAGGACCTAAAAAAATCCTGTCTTCTGAATCATGACAAAATTAGGAGTGCATAATAAAAAAGGGAGGAATTACCACAAACTTATTCGAACTGACAATAAGGAAGGAAAAGATGAGTGATGAATGATTTAAGATTTTTTAGGAAAACAGTTGCTTTGAAACATTATAATTTGACAAAAGAAAAAAAAAGTATTGTCTAAGACTTTCTCATCCAGCTTATCATGAATCAAGGATTGTCCAATACGATTATCAATTAAAATAAACTATTAAAACTCAAAACATTTAAGAAGTTGAAAATATTATTCAAACATAACAATAAATATACCAAAGATGCAGTATATAATCACACACTTTGCTTTATCTAAATTTACTTCGAGCCCAACTAGATTACTGGGATTCATCAATATTACTAAATTTAGTTTTATAGTTTCTGAGTCTTCACTCAACAGTCCCAAACTATTCGTAAGCCCAATCAAGGGCATCTACTTCCTTCATTCAGTTGGAATGCAACTTTTTTATATTAAAATATTTAACTTATTTAACTATAAAACTTATTTATTATATTAAAATATTACTAAAATATATATTTAAAAGTAATATCTTGAATTATTAAAATAAGCAATCAGTTATTGAGTGAATATTACATATAAGGTTTAAACAACATGGTTTTGAAAGTACTGATTTTTCAGAAATGCATGTTTAGATTTCATTCTGCATTAGAAGCATTCTGGAGAGGTGCAGGGAGTATAATATCCACACACACCACCTGTTCATTGACTTCCGAAGGGCCTATGATAGTATAAAGAGGAACGAGCTGTACAAGGAGCTGCTGGAAATGGGAATACCACCGAAGCTGATACAACTGATTAGGGCTACGATGAAGAAGGTACAATGCACAGTGCGTGTTCAAGGTGACCTGACTGAAAGCTTCGAAACTCACAAAGGGCTGAGACAGGGTGATTGCCTTGCATGCCTTCTCTTCAATTTGGCTCTTGAAAGTGCAGTGCGGAAATCTGGAATACAAATTGGGGGAACTATATTCAATAGATCTTCTATGATTTTGGCCTTCGCCGATGACATAGATATTGTGGCAAGAACCCCTACAGATTTAGAAAATGCTTTTAACAGTCTCCAGATAGCATCAGCTAGATTAGGTTTAGAGGTCAATGAATCAAAAACCAAATATATGCATGCAGGCCCACAAGTGAATGTGCATGAACCATCGCATTTTATGGCTGGAGGGTTTAAATTTGAAAGGGTGAAGGAATTTGTGTACATTGGATCGCAGGTGAACGCGGATAATGACAAAAGCAGAAATCCATCGCAGAATTATGTCCTCAAATAAATGCTATTTCGGGTTACTGAAGCATTTTAGAAGCAGGGCTATTTCCCAAAACACGAAGGTGCATTTGTATAAGACCATAGTAAGACCAGTTCTCGCTTTTGCCTCCGAATGCTGGACATTACCCAGTTCTCAGGAAGCCCTTCTCCTAAGGTTCGAGAGGAAAATTTTGAGGAGAATTTATGGCCCAGTTTGCACCAATGGGATATGGAGGATAAGGACGAACACTGAGCTAGCAAGACTCTACAAGAGCCCAGATATTTTAAGGGTAATAAAAGTAGGCCGGCTTCGATGGGCAGGTCATATAATTAGAATGACCCAGGATGAGATACCTAAAATGGTCCTAGAAGAAAGGATTTATGGGACAAGAAGAGTGGGAAGACCTCGGCTCCGATGGATCGATGGAGTGGCGGCGGATGCCAGGTTCATCTTGGGAATTCGCAATTGGAGAGCAGTGGCAACCAATAGAGAAGACTGGCGAACCAAGCTGCAGGAGGCCTTGACTCTACAGGAGTTGTAGCGCCACGAATGATGATGATGATGTTTAGATTTTAAGCATTCCACCCATCATTCAAGCCATCTCCTTCAATGAAGAAGACAGAAGTATTATTCTTTAACAGGCATTCTTTTTACCGTAATGATTTCCAAATTCATAGTTTATAAAGGCTTCCTTTTGCAAAAAAATCCAAGAAAACTTCTCAATCAACGTTTGATTGAACCAAACCCTAATATGACAAGCATTTTTTGATGCTTACATCATTTGAAAGTACATATTATTATTGTCCTGAGTTTGAAAACATAAAAAAATTCCAGTTTTTGAAATAATTTTTTGACATGATTTTTGAAAGATAAACTACCAAACTTCCAGTTAAAATAAATTGTCAAAATTTCCTTGATACCCTACATAATACAACAATTGAAACATTGAAAATTAAAATTTTGTTTTTATTTTCTTTCTAACACAAGACATAAAAAAAAAAAAATCTGTCATAACACTAACCTGAAGACTTGGATGGCAGCCCAGCTTAAGAAGAGTTTTCACAACCCCATAATAGCCTTTGTTCACTCCAATATGCAACGGTGTTTGCCTTCTATTATTGCGGATATTCAAGTCAGCACCTGCCTTGGCAAGTAATTCAATAACGGCAGGTTCATTACCAAATGCAGCATGGTGAATAGCTCTATCACCATATTTGTTCTGTGAAACATAATAAGAAAATAAATATGCTTTTATTTACAGCATAATATTTTTAAAAAAGTAAGATATTTACAAAACTATTTGTTAATCTGTCGACCCTAAATACCCTCAAAAATTTAATGAATATGAAGGTAATGCAAATAAAACCATGTAGTTTAATATGATTAGATAAAATATAAGATACAGTTTAAACTTTATGAAATGGGAATAACAAAGAGGGAGTGTAATTTGAAATTTCACAATTTTTATTAATTCACTACAATAACTATTTTTATTTTTTCAACTGTATCATAGAAAAAAATAAATTTTCACATACAAATGTTAACAATTTATAATTTTTTTTCCAAAACAAAGAATATTGTACTGACTGAAAAGGGCAGGTAATTCTTAACTCAAAATTTTTTGGTATCGGAATTGATTTTTAATTAATAAGTCTTTGAGTAAATTAAATAGTTTGGTCACAACTTTTGCAATTTGATATAGGTACTCATATTTCCCCACTTTTTGGGTTATCAAATTATAGAGAGCACCCATTCCTACCTCGTCTTTGTGGCAATGTTTTTGTTAAATTTTGTAACGCTTAAAGCACCCTAACATGTTACTACAGTTCAACTGAACTTATAGAGGTTCTAGAGATGCATAAATCCTTTTAAATCATGAAAAACTGAATGAGGATAAGAGAAAAATGTTACAATTCAGGAAAAATATGCACCTTTCAAATAAAATAAGAAAAGTAAAATCAGCAAACTTCTATCATCGTATTCTAGGCTGGGTTATCAATGAAATTTCAAAATCTTTTCTAATACTTCAAGAATCAAAACGAAATTTGTATGGGTTCTAAAGGTGTACAAATCTTATAAAAAAACAAAAACCCTGTGGCAGTGGGTGTTAGGTAAAAAGTTGCGAGTCCCAAAAGGTTCTAACAATTCAAATACAGTAGAATCCCGATAATTCGTATGGTCAAGGGACTGAAAATTTAGTATGAATAATCGGGAATACAAAATAAAAAAATTAAAAAACGTATTAATGCAATTATTTGAATCTATCAAACCATCCATCACTTGCACGAATGTCTTCAATTCCCATTTTTCTGTGAAAACTCGGGCTTTTTCCCTTCAAATATTACCTCCAACTGGTACATTTGAATTCCTTGCTTGTACGAACCACTTTTTTAAGTTCTCTACAAGTCTGGGAAGTGATTTTGTCCTTGTTCTTCAGGATTGATGTGATCGTGGAACCAGGGACGATGAAATGCTTGGATACGTCAATTAGCTTACAGCCGCTGGTCACAGCGTTTATGATTTGTTGTTTCTCTTCAATATAGAGGCTAACGTATTTTGGAGGCATGATTGCATGTCACAACGGTAACAAAAACAAGGCTGAATTGTAAATAAAAGTGTGATTGTAAGAAAAGCTTAATAAAATTCCTAGAACACCCCCTCTCTACTCCCCTCATTTCATTTGAGTGAAAACAGTACGAATTACTTATGAGATTTCTTAGAAAACTTGTCTCTCTCTCACTCGCTCTCCTGTAAAAAACAATAGGATCTACTGTGCCTCTAAACAATACAAACATACTTGTGTATAAAAACAATACAAATTGGGTGATTTCCTAGAAAGCATTTATTCTCATTCTGCTTCCTGGCATATCTGCTTCACTGTTCTCTCCCTCCCTATCGAAAACAGTACTAAGTAACGAGATTTTAAAGCTGGAAATACGATTTATATGACGTTATAAGTGACCTCGAGCATACAAATAATATGAATTACCGAGGGGTCTGAAATGCATTGATTTTATACCATTTATTGGGATTTTCTCTGGGAACCGGCAAATTTGTACGAATTAGCCGGAAATACGAATTATCGGGATACGAAATATCGGGATTCCACTGTACTAAATTTCAACTATGTAGAGGTGTGCTAAACTTCGAATGAAATTCATCTTTATGTTTTATAGTATTGTTCTTTCAAGGGGAAAAACCCTGAATACTAAATTCTAGCCAGATAGATCCTTACATTATTTATTGGACATCTTTCAACTAATCAATACTTAATTGATTTAATATGAAAAATCCATTACCTCTATTTCAACATCTGCATTATGTTTGAGCAGAAGTTTCACTACATCAAGATGTCCATTTTGGCTGGCTGCTTGCAGAGCTGTATGGCCACCAAACATTCCATTTACGTTCGCATCTTTTCTTTTGAGAACTTCATCACACTTTTGAACATCACCATTTGCTGCAGACTTCACAAGCTCTAGATTAACATCTCCAGTTGAATGAGTTTCAAAAAGTTTCTTCAAAATAGCACTCAGACGATCTAAAATGAAATATATAAATATTTATCTATAAACACTATTAACTAAAAACTTCAATGATTTTAATACAATTTTCCAACTTACCTCCGGATGGGCATGATATTTTGGTCACAGCAAGAGGATTATAGGTCCATGATGTACCACAAACTTCTATTTTAAGGTCATTATCATGATATATTTGTTGTATTCTCCCAATACTACCCAGGGTCTACAAATAAGTGATTAAAAAAATTATAAATTACAGAAATAATTAATTACGATCCAAAATAATATAACTACAATATTGTGCCAATAATTTCTTACTGGAGTCATAGCAGCAGCCCACTCTCCATGACCTTTCTGTAATATTTTTATTCTTTCTAGATCACTACATATTTGAACAATGTCACCAACTGCAAATTGAGAGTTCTGTTGTGCACTTGTCGTTTGAACTTTGGTTAAAACAGCAGGATTAAAGGTCCATCTGTTTCAAGAAAAAAACTGTTAGTGCTTTTCAGTTACAGAAAAAAATTTTCAATATTCACAAAATATATTTAAGTTCAATTAATAAAAACAAATTAACCACTCATGAAGCAGTTTGAATTCTATTTTAATAGTTCAGATCATTCACCTATTTCCTGAAGGATAAGAAACAACAATGTCACGATCTTCATCAATGCCGACAATGACACCAGTAACTCCCAAACATTCAAACATTCCATCAGTCCAACCACCATGACCATGCTGTAACGACTTGACTATTTCAAGTTCTAAATCTACCTTCACCTAAAAATATTTAATGAACATTAAAAAATAGTTATAAAGTGAAATATAAAATATTTCAATATAAAGTAGCACATGTTATAAAAAAATATATTATAAAAAATATAAAATAACATATATCATCTAATTTATCAAAATAATTAGATATAGAAATATAGAAGTACTTTTACAAATAACTTTTAAACCTTGCTATCAGGTTCAATCTAAAGTATGGAATGTACTTGCGTATTTACTTTATCACATAGGTGGGCAATAGTATCGTAGACGTCCATCAATATTGAAACTCGATGTTAAAGTCCTTCAGGGATGTCTAAACCCAAATAAAAATCGAGTCAAGAATGTCCTATACACATAAAGTGGTCACAGGACATATTGAATCAAACTTACTATGAATGAATCTTTCACCGTCAACTCAATGAGGGTTGGTGGCATGTTAAGGCAGATGACCTTTGTGCTCTTTCTCTCATCACTGTTTGATACAGGAACCAAGCTCCAGTGGGAACTTGGACATATGGTTTGGTCTCACGTTGAGGGTAATACTCTAATACTCTAGAAAAGTAGGGCAAGGAGGGCCACCATTAGTACCATCAAACCTCAATGTATCTGAGAAAATATTTCATAGTAAATTGTTTCTCATGTCATATTAGGAAGGATGATGTAGCCTTCATCTAGATTGCATTGTACTTACTTAATCAAAGTGACATTGAGAAAGACACAATCGCATGGAAATGACAGAAGGCCCGCTCAAGAAATTTAATCATATGCTCAGACACCAACTCCTGAAACATGGTCTGGGGTGGTCAAATGGACAGAAGAGGTGCGAGGAACCAACTAATAGTTTTAAACAGAACTTCTACCATACCAAACTTCTTAGTTTTCCTAATAGTAGAGATGTTACAATAGTCTTCGGAGCACTGATGTGCCACCTTAGTAATATGTCAAAGCGAGGTATACTCATGAAAGCATAAGCCTTGGGATGAGTTCAACATTGAGGAGTCATAAACATTTTTTGGGGGTATTCCATACAGAGCAGCTATATGTGGTAAACTAACCTCCCTCCAGGTCATGTTAACTTATGAATATTTCAAGGCTAAAAACAAGAGAGAATCAATCCCAAGATAAGGACCAGGAAGCATGTCCACTGTATACAGGTCTATTCCAAACACAAAATATATGGGGCCTCCGTAACACCTGGGACAAGCAAAAGGTCGCTTTGTGGTTAAGAAAACATTCACCTGGCAATTTTCAAGAAAATCATTCCAAATATTCCCTGGATTTGTCCTCGATCACGCTCAACCTCCAGATTTTCAGGAGTTCGGACGGTTCCAAGAACCTGGCTATCTTCTCAATAGGAACTACTGATAGTGCTCACCCTCTAATTCATTCATGGTGTGAGAATTAAGTGATCTTGATTATTTATTCATCTATAAAATCATGAATAATTAAGATCATGTTAGGTGGTGAACAATCTTCGGATAAGCATTGAAAGAAATTTCAAACTGAAATGCATCATATTTTTGTTGTTGTTACTAAGCGTTTCGCGGACACAAAGCAAAAAAAGAACAAAAGGGCAAGGAGTGAAACACACGATATCTGAATAAAGACTGAATTTTATTGAGGTCTGATCCCCACTATCTACATTTTGTTTGTATACATTCTCGCAGTGTAGGATTAAAGCCGGTATTAGTGTTCCCCGGATCTTAACTCCCCCCTGCCACTTTACGAATATTTCGGAAACTCTAAAGATCTTAAAGATCCGGAAAACGATACGAGTCTACAAAAACAACTGAAAGATTTGACATAATGTTCACTTAGGTATGTAACAAAAAGAAAAAAAAATCAATACATATTAAGATAAAGAGAGAAAAATAAACAACATTTCCTACATTACACTACTAGTACACGAAACACTTCACTGCAAAAGAAAAGGAAAATATTAAAGAAAACACATCCGGCCACTGAGGTGGTAATTGTTGATCTAGGGGAAATTTGAGTTGTTCAATATGCACATTCCTCCGCTTCCTGGGATCTTTAATGTTTTCAATTGTCACCACGTTATGTTCTCTGATCGCAACCACTCTGAATGGACCCTCATACCATTGCAACTCCTTTCCTCGAGCTGCATTGTCTGTAAACAATTGTTCCAATTCTAATTCTGCCCATGATATCTGTTACATTTTACTTCGCGACCCGGCTTTCTCCCTTTTCAATCTATCCTCCACATTGTCTCACAATTTCCCGATTGACACCCGGTTATTCACTATCTGGTTCCTGAATTCCCCCTCTACAGTTGTACCTCTAATATCCCTACATCATTGCCATAGCCCTAATAGGATTTCAAAGGGGAAGAATCCCGTAACCGAGTGAATGGACTCGATATATGAGACAATCGCTTTGTCCATGGCCGTATCCGTCTCTAAATCTTTCGACACCTGGTAAATGCGCAGGTGATCACTGAGTGTACTATGAAGACGCTCAATGGAACCTCTGCTCTTTGGATGTCCTGGGGTGTTAATTCGCCATACTATGTCCAACTTTTTTGTTTCCGCCCTCAAACGCGCGTTATGAAACTCCCTGCCACAGAGGTCCATTCGGTCGGGGATCCCATATACTTTGAACCACGCTCGCAGGGCTCTAACCCCGTTCTAAGCCACGCTCGCACCGCCTCCGCCGATTACTCTTGGATCAAATGAACCGCAGCAACGTTACTGAAGAGATCCACTATGGTTATCCATTTATAACCTCGCCATGAGAATGTGTCGACTTGTAGATAAGACAAAGCTGCGTCCGCTGTGGGCGTCTCCTATTGCATACCTATAAGGGGATGCCTATCATACTTGGTGGTCAAACAGACGTCACACGCTCCTACAACCTCTCTGACGGTCTTCTTCATGTTCCACCAAAAGTATCGACGTTGTAACGCCTGCATCGTTTCAGCGATACCCCTGTGATTTGACTTGCCTTGGTGATTTGCGAGAGTGATCTCTTTTTGCTTGTGAATATCCTGGATCGTTTCCACCATGAGAGTGCATCGAACAAAAGTGCGGTCCATCCCCAACTTCTCTACCCGCCATAGGCGCTGTATCTTGTCCCATACTGTAGCATTCCCATGTACAAATGGAATGTCTTCCCCGACATAGATGCATCTTTCAGAGCCCGGCAAATATATTCTTCACTAACCCCAGATTGCGACCAGATGGTGATGTCGCTCTTACTGTACTTGGAAAAATCCATTTTCAGCGAACCCGAGGTCCTGGTTTTCCTAATTATCTGACGTTTTTTGTTATTTATAACTTCCTCTAGCTGTCCCATCTCCACCTCAGAGCTGTCTTCTTCTTGCGGTTCGTCACCTTGCTCATCGGCTCCTGCACTTCGGGCTACACCTTCCCCCAGTGTCCACTCTTGCAAGAACTGGCAGATATCCTTGGACGAGCCTTCCCCATATTCCTCTACCGCATTGATCATTATAGCACGAGAAAATCAGTCTGCCACAACATTCTCTTTGCCGGGTTTATATTTAATTTCAAAGTTTCAAGTTCTGAGAAGTTCCTTCCACCTCATGACTCTAGCGGACGATTTCCTACCGACTGTAGAGGTCTGTGATCAGAATTTCCTCCCGAATATGTATGGTCTGAAGTGGTCTATCGCCCAAACGATCCCCAAGAGTTCTCTTTCCAGTGCTCTGTACCTTGTCTACGTTTCCGTGAGGCGCCTACTCGCATATGCGACCAGACGATCCTATCCTAACGCGTATTCGCTGGCATCGGTTGTAATTGTGAAATTTCTCTCAAAATTTGGAAATGCCAGTACAGGTTCTTCCTGTAACCGCGCCATACATCTCCTAACATTTTTCTCCATTTCGGGGGTGATAACAATTTTCTGCCTCTTCTTTAACAGGTTATTTAGAGGTACCATGTACTCTGCCATCTCAGGGACAAATCGTCGATAGTAATTTAATCCTCCTAGCATCCGCCTTATACTTTTGATACCACGTGGAATCTCCTTCTTGGCTATGGCTTCCACCTTACTTCTATCCGGCTTAATTCCTTCCTTTGTAATGGTGTGTCCCAGAAAGCTAACCTCTCCCTTACCCAACATAAATTTTTCGGCTGACAGCCTTAAACCGAATTCCCGCACCCATTCGAACACACTCTCTGAATGGTCGACATGTTGATCCTCTGTTTTGCTGAATACGAGCAAGTCGTCCATATAAATCTGGAACATGTCTTCATCAATGCCACACAAAAATTTATCCATTAACTTTTGGAACGTAATGGGGGCATTTTTCAGTCCGAAGGGCATCCGAGTGAACTCGTAGTGACCTCTCTCAAAAGTGAAAGCAGTTTTTGCTTGGTCTCTAGGGAGCACTTTGATTTGGTGATATCCCGCCTTCAACTCTAGGGTGCTAAACACTGTCGCTCCATTCAGCCTGTCCAGGATATCATCAAATCTCGGGATCGGGTACTTCTCGTCTATCCGGTAATTCACCACCACTCTGTATTTCTCCTCACCTGGCGCGCTTTTCTTTCTCACTGCCCACAGGGGAGTATTGTATGGTGACATACTATCTACAATTATACCCTGCTTTCTAAGACTCTCAATTTCCTCTCTAATAAGGCTCCTAAGTGCCTGCGGATAGCGTCGCTCCTTCAGATATGTCACGCGTTCCTCTTTTAACTGTATTTCGTGCAACGTTTCCCCTATCACGCCTAATGAAACCCCTTCCTTATGAAAGATGTCCTCAAATTCCCAACATATTCTCACCTTCCAACCCTCTGCTTGGCTTACCGCTCCTACTCTGACTCATTCATCTCTTATTGTCTTTCTTCCTTTTTGTTCTGCTCTACATGTCTTCGAAAGCTTTGCCTGGTTCTATTGTTCTCTGGCCACTCTCTTCTACTCGACTCGCCTTCTCTCCTCTTCCACACAGCGGGCTGGGGTCTTGGTCTCTTGTAAGAGACCCTGTTCCACGCTAGGTCTTCTCCTTCCATTCTGGTTTCTTCCTCCATAGAGCTTGTGTCCATCATTACCTGAGCACATTCTATGAAGTTCTTGTCTTGGGGCAATCCCTCTTTTCTCCCTGTCTCTGATGCCAATTGTATCTTGAGCATATTAGATATAAGTATAGACTTGCACTCTACATCCACTGGGATATAGAGAATAAAATGTCTCTTGCATTTTATCCACTATCCTGTGAAGCTTTACGAGCAGCTCACCTGCGTACTGCCCGTTGTTCTGACGGCTATGTTTCCTCTGCTTGATTGATTGAAAGAGGTCTTCTTCCGAGGGCCACCATCCGCCCCCGTAGGCTCTCTTTAATCTCTAGTTGACAGTATCCCATGGAGTTTCCTCGTCTACCTGAATCAAATTTAACACATGTTGGTCTATACGACAGACTATCTCGGCCTTTAATGTATCAGCTTTCTCACGCTGTAATATGTCCTCGGTCAGCTTCGCCTCAATTCTCGCCATTATCCGCTCTGCTCCTTTCAAGAAGTGGTTTAATGCCCCGGTTTCACCAGTGAATTCTCGGTGTTCGAAAACTGCTTTTCTGAAGTCTTGTGCGGTTATTGTCCTCAATTTGTGCCAACGCGTTCGCATAGGTTGCGACTGACAATGGTTTAACAGGTACCTTTGACAGGCCGTCTCTTGAGGTCTCTCTTGCGACATCTCTGGTGGGGGAGCTTGCAATGTTGCTGGTTTTAATATACCTCCTGTTGCCGAACTTCTGAAGAGAGAAAAAAGGAAGCAGAAGAAACAAAAAATAAATAAACGCTTTCTAAAATGCGAAGAAAAAATAAAAAATAAATTATCAGTTCCCGCACGTCCTGGGCTTCGGCACCACCATTTCGTGGATACAAAGCACAAAAAGAATAAAAGGGCAAGGAGTGCAACACACGATATCTGAATAAAGACAGACCTTTATTGAGCTTTGGTCCCCACTATCTACATTCTGTTTGTTTACATTCTTGCAGTGTAGGATTAAAGCCGGTATTAGTGTTTCCTGGATCTTAACTTGTTTTAATTTGTGCACTACTTTTATATACAAGTATTCAATTATTGATTAGAGTAAAAGTATGGATGTAATGTATAATGTAAGTTTATTAACACAAGAACTTTATGGTTTATGACAATGAATAAAAGGACCCATTTCTTTCCTGTTTTACCTTAAAATATTTAAAAAGTTGAGAAGTATTGTATGAAGAGATTGTTTTTTGTTTAAAAAAAAAAATTACCTGATCACCAATTTGGAGACCATGAGGCCCGTTCTTTCCAGAGCCTTGTTGACCAAGCAGAGGGAGATGTTCTTTATAAACAGAAGGTCCTTTGGCATCATTAACTACCTTCAAATCGGCCTGTAAATGCATCAAGTCATTATAAATCCATCCTCAAACAAAAAAAATAAAATAATTTTTGTTGCAATTTAATTATTGTAACACCTTTTTAAATCACAAGTAGTGAAAAAAAATTCCAGTTACCACCATATTTTAACCCAAGTATTGATATTTTTATTAAGTACCCTACAATTGAAGTTATGAAGATTTTAAATTTAAAGAGCCTAGGGCACACAAGCATAGGCTTATGGATGGTATATTTGGATTAGCTTGTTCTCATTGGACAAGCTATTAAAGTAGTGTTTGTGGATGATTGGGACTTGTAAGACATGTCAACTATGTAAACCCACTTTTAAATTTTGAAATAAAATTTAAATGACAAAAATAATGCTTTGTTAAGATGAATAGCAGCAGAGATACTGAAAGCGTAGGTACTAAGAAAATTTTGTTTAAATCCAATCAAAATTATCAAAATCCAATCATGAAAATTTCTCTTAATCTTATAAACAAATATAGATGACTAATGAAGGAGTAAATTAAAAAAACATTAAATTAGTAAAACTACAATGTCAATTAAAGTATTACAAAGCTAATATTAAAATGTTAAGGTAACCATTAAATATAAAATTAAAATATCCTCACCATTCCTTCAAAACCAACTCTATATAGATTTTTAGAACCATTATCCCACACAACATAAGCAGCTGATCGAGGTGATGCTGCAGACCAGTCTTGTAGATCATGTACTTTTCCTCGCCTGCCATTTCCTCCATCTTGATCTTCCCACTGCCAATCAACACCACGGACAACGCGAGCTCCAGGAAATATTCCTCTGACGACAAGCTTCTTACTTTTTCTTCTCGTTTCGACCATAACTCTATTTTTAATGATAATAAACAAATTAGATATATTTTATAAATTTTAGTTTATGTTCAGTTTTAGCATTAAGTATAAAATTGAACATCTTCAGTAAATTTAATTTATTTTTTCAATTAATTGATTATAGGAACAAAACACATAGCAACATGTATACATTTTATGGAGCTGATAGCATAATTATTTATAATTTGATTAAAACATCCTTTCTAACGATTTACACCCGAAAATTAATTTTGGGTGATCTAATGAGTATGAATATGAACTAATCAAAGCCATTTTTCAGGAAGAAAATATTGTCTTATAACTCTTTATAAGTTTAAATAAATGGTGAAAGTGTGAATGAGGATATATCAAAATTGTAATCTTCAGGAGAGCTAAAAATATGAATGATTCAGATATCACCCAAAATTTAAATACATAAGTCTGCTCATAGGAGCAATAATTTATGGCAATAATGCAGTCTTTGAGGGAAAATATTTGTAAGTGAACTACTAAAAACGACATTTCAACAAAAAAGTAACATTTCTATCAAAATATTGATAAGCATTTTGTCAAGTGACAAGATCAGAAATGTTGAAGGCATAAAAAAAAATAGCAGCTCAAAACAGAAAAGTATTGCTGAATTAATGTAGAAATATTAATGATTGTAAATGTGAAATTGCAAAATAAAAATAATAAAAGTTACCAAAAGTCCAACATAATGATTGATATAACATTCCTATTACCATAAAACACCATTCATAAACTGAATAATTACTATATTACCACATATCAAATAATCCTTAATCACACCATAGCAGAACATGCTCATGATTGCTATAATATAGGAAATAAATCTAAAAAGCTTCATAGATAACAAATCTTAATAAAGGTATAATCACCTTTCACCTCCAGGAACTGTAATCCTGTGAAATCGATGACGCAAAGAATGTTTATCAGAATGATAACAAGTCGAGCAAAGATCATAGTTTAAGCAATCAGCACATTTCCAACGAATTCCAAAAATTGGTTGTTGTCGACATGTATCACATAGAGATCCTTCATGCTTAACTCCTTAAAATAATATATCAATATTGTACAATGTCAAATTGGCAAGCACACAACTAATTAAATAAATACAAATATTAGAGTTAATATATCACACCTGTTGGAGAACTATCTAAAATTCTAAGATCATAATCAGTAGCACATCTATAATTGGCAGCGGTACCATTATCCCAAACTACAACAACTTCTTCAGGAGATTCAAAGTTTCGAACAGTTCCAACATGTCCTTCTCCACCATCCTGAACATAACCAGCAAGGTAATAAAATAAGTTAGACTCAAATGACTGTGTCATAACAAAATTAAGTGGTTAGCATAATTTTTTTTTCCCTTAACAAATTCCAAATTCATTAATGAAAAAAATAATTCATAAACTATAAACTAAGCTTTTCAATTAGGTTAATTAAAATAATTTTCTTTATTTCATCAACAAATAAATTAGAAAATAAATAATTAAAGATTCAAAACAAATTCTTAACCTGCTTCCCCCATTTCCAATCAGGTCCTCTAATGACTCGAGTTCCGACACCTTCCATTATAAATCGGGTGGAACGGTTGGCCGGAACAACCTCCATATATAAAAGTTAAATTTACGTAAAATCAAATCCTCAGCTTAAAACTAGAGATGGACAGAAATATACTTCCACCTTCGAAAATAAAACCTCCCGCACAAAACTAGACAGATAGAAATCGATTTAAAAACACCGTCCCAACGTTCTTGAATCCAAAGAGATAACCACATCGATGTGTTTTAGGTGTAGGAGCAAGAAGGACGGTTAAGTCATAGATTCATTTCCAACCGCTTTTGATTTCTTGAAATTATCCTTCGCCAAACTTAAGAATGCCATTGGTGTTCGTGCCAAATAGGACTACTGGAGTACCCAGAATGAAAAAAAGTTAAAGCTAAAGATAATTCACATCATTGGTATATATTTTTACCACCAAATAATGATTTATGCATGCTTGAACACAAAACAGTGGGACTATGAGTATTAAATATATATTTATTTATTTATTATTTTTTTATCACATACCGGTCACAAAGGACCACGCGAATATCATTGGTTAGGCTTCTTTGGGAGTCTTGATTTTCTTTCTTCCTATCTCAGCTTCATGATTTTCGACTGCATTTCTTTTCTTTCTTCGGACCACTTTGTACCCCTCCTTTTTTCTCTTCCAATATTGGTAAGATTTTTCAGTGTGTCCAGTATGTGTCTCTATATATACAGCCGAAATCTGAAATTTTCTGAAATCTTTAATTCTTCTGTTATTTGCTTCATGTATCCTCCCACGCTTTTGTTGCTAAACATTTTGTTACAGATCTTTTTGTTCAATCTTTCATCCTTCATCCTGTTCATGTACCCATAGGACATCAGCCTTCTGATTCTTATATCGGTTTCCAGGTCTTTGATTTCTCTGTAGATCTCTTCGTTAGGTCTTCGCCTGTAACCTTCCTTAGTTTTCCTGGGCCCATAAATTTTTCTTAAGATCCTCCTTAAGATCCTGCTATTCATAGCAGTTTTTCCAAGTTGGGTAGGCATGTGGTCTCCATCCCATATAAAATCACAGGCTTTATCACAACGATGTAATGCCTTAAATTTGCATTGGAGGAGAGGTTCTTTTTATTGTAAATTTTGCCTGTTTGAAAGCTTAAATTTTCTAATTTTTTGTATTTTCTCTTGGATGCTCTCTTTCTCAGAGCCGTTGTAACATATTATTTCCCCCAAATACTTAAATTTTCAGGTTACTTTTATTTTTCCATATTTGGTTTTTACTGTTTTTTCTTGAAATTTACTTCTGTAGTCATGAGTTCTGTTTTTTCGTATTATATTTGTAGGCCTCCTTTTTCTATTATTTCCAGAGTATTTATTTGACTAATAGCCTCTTCTTCTGATTCTGCCAAAAGTGCGAGATCGTCTGCAAACGCCAAACAACTCACTTTTATATGATTCCTTTTATTTAATTGTTCCATACTATGGCTCCTGAGCTATTTTTTTTTTTTTTTTTTCCAGAATTCCTTCATAACTTTATCCAGGACAGTTAAAAAGTGTGGGAGATAAGCCGTCGCCTTGTCTTAGCCCTGTTTTTATCTGAATAGGTTTGCTTATAAGACCATGAAATTTCACTTTAGATTTTATATCTGTCAGAGTCAGTTTGATCAGATTTATGGTTTTCTGGTCTACTCCATATTCTTTCAGGATTTCCAGTAAGGTTTCCCTATCCTCGGAATCGTAGGCCTTTTTAAAGTCAACAAAGGAAATGTAATGATTTTTCCTTCTGGTAGTGTAGTATTGTATGAGCAATTTCAGGCTTAGAATTTGTTCCTGACAAGACCTTCCTTTTCTCAAGCCCCCTTGGTATTCTCCTATTTAGTGATCTATTTGTGGTTCCAGTCTATTCAGCAAGACTTTAGAGAAGATCTTATACGTAACTGATAGTAGTGAAATTCCTCTATAGTTATTGACATTGGTTTGGACCCCTTTTTATGTAAAGGATGTATTAAGGCGGTTTTCCGTTCTTCTGATATTTCCTCTTTTTTCCAAAAGTCCATAAGCATTTCCATGACTTTCTTCCTGAAGTCGTCATTCATCAACTTCCACATTTCTGTCAGGACGCCGTCTTCACTAGAGGCCTTATTATTTTTAAGTGATTTTATTACTTCCTCTATTTTTTCTTCATCCGGTGGGTCTGAATCCAATGTTTTGTGGGGTGTTTTCTCTACTATTAATTTCTCACTAGGTTTTTCACAGTTTAGGAAATTGGAAATATTAGTATATTAAAAAATCTTTTTTATCTTTGGGTGATAGGAAAGTGTCCCGAAACTACCGCGGAAACTGCGTACAAATTTCTGTTGCAAAAATTATTGGTAGGCTGCTCCGGGCAAGTTACAGGAACCGTACTCTACCCCTCAGGAACAAGCAGGTTTTACGGCGGGACGGTCATGCACGGGCAACGTGTTTGTTGTTCGTCAATTCATTAAGACGTCTCAGGAAAGGAAGCAGGAACTACATATGGGCTTTATAAACCTGGAACAAGCATATGGCAAATGTTCCTAGGGAGAGGTTGTGGGTGGCATTTAAAAAAGCAGACATTAGTGAGGCTCTGATAAAGTCTGAGACACCTATAAAGCGAAGACATGTATCAGATAAGATGCGGAAACCACCTTTCGGGCCCTTTTCATGGTACTAAGGGATTGAAGCAAGGTTGTAGCATGTCACCCACTTTTTTCAAGATATACCTTCACGAGGCTGTGAAACCATGGCACGTGGGGATGTTGGGCCGTTCATTGATGGCGACCAGGTCGTGTCTGCGAGGCGGAACGTCTACCTTGAAATGATGGCATATGCCCTAAAGGTGTGCTACGAATCGGAGGGCTTAAAAATTAACTTCGAAAAGACCGAGTATATGGCAATCGGAGATACCGATACTAGTCCGCTTCTGGTTGACAGGGAGGCCTGTAAAAATGTAAATGTATTGAAGTTCCTTGGTTCTTGTTTAGATTCTACCGGATCGTCTGAGCATGACGTCAGAAGAAAGTTGGAGCAAGCCCGAAAGGCTACCAGAATGCTGAATCCGGTCCTCTGGAATACAGAGATATCTAAAGAAAATAAACGCCATATTTTCAAACCCATAGTGGAAACCATTCTGACATATTCCTCGGAAACCTGTAATATGAGCCCCCGCCTGTACTCAAAGGTGAGGACCCATTACACCATGTGCATTAGCTTTGTTATCCCCTCTTCTAGCATGTAGGTCCCCACAGATAAGTACCATTCTGCTTTTGTTTCTGGCACCGTCGACTGTCCTTTGGAGGTCTTTATAGAATTGGTCCTTGTCGTACTCCTGCATCCTCAACTGGGGCATATACTTGTATAGCTGTAACCTTGCCTACTGACAACTCTACATCCATTGCGATGATCCTTGATGAGATTGGTTCCCTGGATTCAACTCTAGTTCATCATTCATCACGAAGACAACTCCTTCCTTTGCTCTTTCTCTCTCAGCAACACCGGAGTACAATAAATTATATCCATTAGGCAATGTGTGGTGTCCGCTTCCTTTTTCGTTTATTTCACTCAATCCTATTAGGTCGACCTTATGCGATTTCATCTCCTCAGCCAATTCTTTTTCTTTCCCCGTAAGTGATCTTATGTTCCATGTGTCGTAAATTCCTGTCCCAGCCGAATCCATAACCATTAGACTGTCCGAATCCGAGGCTGCATTGATCACTTTGAATCAGTTTACTCCGGGTAAACTGATTAATGAGCACTAGTGAAGCGCATCCACTAGCCCTTGCGGACTCTATTTTAAACTTATGAAATAGTCTTAATTTTCTTCTCCAATACGTTTACATTTGGGATGGTGTCTTTTTTTTACCAAAACCTACAATTAAAATTAGATGACCAACTAAAACTAATATAATGTAATCTTTATAACCCTTGAAAATAGTAATGATATTCTTTTCTGACGTCATCCATTCTTCATCTTCTTCGGCAGTCCCAAAAGTTGTTATATCTGCGTCCCTCCAGGCTTAGTTTTTCCTTCAAGAACTGCCTCCAGACTTCTAGCACTTCCTTTTCCTCGGTCACCAGGCTCCCTTGTCCATCCTTAATGTTCCTGACAGGCTTTGACTTCTTACCTCTCCAAGCCTTGGTGATATGCCAGAACTTCCTTATGTTTTCCCTATAGTTTTGCTCTAGCTCTTGGCCAAACTCCTCCCTGGTCTTCATTTTTGCGGATTTGGCTACTATTTTGACCTCGTTTCTCCGTTATCGATTCCGGACAATCGAGTGTTAATTATCATTCAAGATTAACGACTATGAAATATTAAGTGCCAAATATCGAGTACATATCCTGTGTCTAGATGCATTATACTGGTTTTCGAAACCTATACTCCAAGAATCAAGTATCCAATACCGAGAATCTTATCAAGTACCCTAGTGTTATCATGAACAAGTACTCTAAATGTTCTGAAAGTTTCATATTTGTTTTTGAGCGTTAAATTCTTGTAAATTTATTATCAATTACCAAGTCGGTATCAAGGACCTGTACTATAGAATGCCATGCAGGAAATACCCAGTAACCAATAGCGATTACTTACACTTTACACTATATTTCTTGTGAAATATGAAATATCGTGACATTATATATAACTTCCAATATATTGAATACAAAATTTGAAAGCAAATAAATAAAAAAAATAGTAAATGGAAACTGCCTATAATTGTGGGGCCTAGCTTACATATAACTACATCATCTGTACTCCCAATATACTTAAGCAAATTCTTTTCATTAATATTTGATTGTATTAATTTGTTTTTTAGTTATTTTATAAATAAAATTATCTAAAGACTTAAGCGTTTACTCAACCTAAGTATTTCTTAGTTTTACACTAATATCACTAGTATCATACAATATAGCATCGATACTCATATATATTGTAACGCCTTTAAACATGCACTTTCCTCACGAACTAGTGATTGGTAATTTTAAGGAACTTGAACATAAATGTTATATTATTTGTATCAGGTTTTAGTTTGACGGTTATTAATGTGTTGATACTGATTAGAGTTTAATTAATTTCTGTATTATTGGTATTATTGAGTTATAAGAGTTAATAAGTTATTAAGTTAAACTGCTATAATGGAAATAAATGACATGTATTTATTTATTTTTGCTATTAACAAATAATTTGTGTGTTAAATTAAATGATTTGTGACTATTAATTTCTAATTAAGATGGGTGTTGTTGGACTTACAAGTTACGTTAATCAAAGATCTGATGTGTGTTTTGAACCTTACCAATTAAGCGACTGTGTTCTTCTTATTGATGGTTATGGTTTAGCTGCGCAATTATACAATAGTTCTTCAAAAATAAACTCAGCCTTTGGAGGAGATTATGATAAATATTGTAAGCTTATATCTAATTTTATTGATAATTTGAGGAAATGCCAAGTAACTCCTTTAGTAATTTGTGATGGTGGTTACGAAAAAAAGAAACTTAATACAGTAAAAAGAAGAAATATGCAAAAAGTATATGCATTGGAAAAAGTTTCACCTTCTTCTAGCAATCTGCAGTGTTTTCCTCTTATGATGAGACATGTGTTCAGGGAAAAAATGAAGGAATTATCTGTCCTTATTTTCCAAACTGATTTCGAAGCTGACAATGAAATAGCTGCTCTTTCTAGAAAGCTAAATGCCCCAGTTTTAAGTAATGATTCTGATTTTTTCATATACGACGTTAAGTACATCCCCCTTACTAGTATGGCATTTGACCGATGTGAATGTAAAGGAAAACACCATTATATTCCCTGTCAAATATTCAGTGTTAATAATTTGTTGAAAAGTCTTGGAAATATTCCTAAGACAATGTTACCACTATTAGCCACTGTACTAGGAAATGATTATATCCAGACTAGTAAGTTCAAAGAATTTTATAGTCATTTAAAAATGGACAAAACTAAAAAAATGAGGCCTGGTCAAAGAAGAGTCAAAGGACTAGTTGATTGGCTTAAAAATGAAACTTTTGAATCTGCTATGACCAAGGTATATATTTTTGCACCTGATTTTTTTATTGTTTCTGTGTTTATATTAATCATGATCATTAATTTTTTTAGATTTTACAATGTATGAAAAAGAATGCCAGAAGGAATGCTAAGAGAAACATAAAAAATATAATTAAAGGGTATACAAATCTGGAGTCCACTTTGACTGATTATCTTCCAGAAACTATTGCTTGTAAAAACAATGTAAAACCTGAAGATGTGTTGGAGCTTATTAATTCTTTTAACTCTTTGTGTTGTACTGATAGTTCTGAAGAAAGTGAAGAGGAGTCAGGGTGTTCAAAAGAATCATTATCTGATGCTGTTGATGATCCAGATAGTGAAGATTGTAAAAGTAGTGATGTTAATGATGAAATTGAAGATGATAATGATAGTGAACATTGTTCTGATGAAGAAATTGTTGTGAATATTGATGTTTCTTCCACTAAAGATCTATTAATGCCTTCATGGCTTCTTAAGGAGTCACGTTTAGCTAATTTGTGTCCTTCAATTAACACACTTTTATCTATAAAGGTGTATTTTTACTGTCCACAGGTTGAAGATTATGAGTCTGAATGGGCCGGGTCAATTTCTCTGCCTATTTTACAAATAGTATTAGGATTGTTAGGCTTGCCTTCTATTAATTACTGGTACAGAAGGAATTCCAAGTATGTAAGTTCTAAATTACTCCCTGTCAACTCAATTTCTGGACTGGGTTCTCCTGTGTTAGATGGATTGAATTTACTAACTTCTTTAGAGAAGAAATTAATTATGTTTAAAACATTAGGAGTTGAAAACACATCTATTCTCGAAAGCTTCCCCAGTGAGTGGCATTTATTACTAATGTCAATTGTTTTTTGGAACAAATCTAATGAATCTTCCATTAAATATTGGTATTTGCATGCATTAATCATTACTTTTATCACCATAAATGTTATATGTAAACGAGTTGGTCCATGTTGGCAAAAAAAAACTTTCCTAAAAAGACATGGTACTAAACTGAAAAATTTAATGAAGAACAATAATCCGAAAAGCCAACCAATACAGTGTAAAACTACTATTGAAGCTATTGAAATGGTTAGGTTTGAAGATTGTTTATTAGCTTTAGATTGCTTAATTCATTATTTTCATGTTGATGAAAATTTGAATCGAAGTTCCAAAAAATTTTCCCGCAATTTAGTGCATACCTATGCACAGCTTCAATCTATATTTGAGATGACTGTTAATCTCAATTCTTTGCTTTTGCATCCATTCAAACGCTGTCACCTTGGTAATTTCTATAACGGTACTTTTCTTTATAATTTTACAGTTAATTTTAAAGGCCGTACAAATGTGTTATCATATTTACAATCGTTACTTGGAAAAGTTCCATCTGTTTTTAATTTGTATATGAAGGTTTACAATGATTTAATGCTATTAATTCCTGATCCTCCAAAACAAGTGGTCAAAGTGAAAAAACCTAAGAAAAGGAAAGAAATTAAAGACATTAGGAAGGAATCATGCAATGAAGAGACATCGGATACTGAGTGTTTTAATGATTCCAATAATCGTTATTGTTTATTAAGTAACCAAGTCATTGTGAATAGGTAAAATTCCTTAAATATGAAATACCTTCAAGTTTTTACTGACTAAGGAATATCATTTTATACCTATTTGAGTAAAAGTGAAAATAACAATTTTTTCCAAAACGTTCATTGAACATTATAATCTTAATATTTTATATTAATCTAGTTTTATACCATTAAAGTTTTTAAACTGGCTGTGATTTGTGATTATGTCATTATTTGTGTATAATATATCAAATTTATTTTGAATTTAGTGTGTTATACTTAAGCCGATAAGTGTAATCTTATATCCTAGAATAAGAGTAATCTTCCAAAGAGTTGATATGGTAAGAGTTTGACAACAGGATGGAATTGTCTGAATGGGCTCTCCCTGTTTCATCCTCTATTCCTCTTTTCTCTATTTTTTTCTGGGCTTTTGGATTCCCTTTCCCTTAAAAAAAAATTAACTAAGCTAAATTAACAAATCTAGTTAAATAAGTGATATATGTTTTAAGCAAAAAATATTTAATTTTATAAAAATAAGAGGGGGAAGTGTGCTATGATGAATTAAATAAATTGCATTACTGAAATTGGAAGTTTGTATCATACATTATTTTTGTTTTCAATGTGTTATATGTACCATTTAAAAAAAAAAAAAACTGGCTAGGATTCATGAAGTGTCTAGTGTTCAGTACTGTGTTCCTAGCACAATTGTACTGGGAGGTGATTTGTGCGTGATCACACTCAACTGCCAGGTTTTCCCACTTTTTAGAGGCTGAGTGAGCCACAGGAGGGTCTCGGGACCCTAATAGATCCATTCCTCGGTTTTAACAGATGAAATATAATGAACAGCAGTTTAAAATACGTATTAAGGCATTCTGATTCATCTAAGCCCATTTTTATTCCACTATTAACACATATTGTGCATTTTTCGGATGGATATAGAGTGAATAAAGTTCCAAGACGCGCAGGATGACAAGTAAGCCAGACAGTCGTTGTTTCCTAGTTAGTATTTGGCGACGCGCTTGCTACTGTTGACGTTCAACGTAGCAACATTATCTGGTTGCACATTTCGGAACAGCTAAACAAGAGGAATAAAGTGAGAAGTTCAAGGCTGCAATAGACATTCATAACAGCTTCTGCTGGTTCATCACGTGAGTCAACTTTTAATACAGATTTATGTCACGAATTAATCAGAGCTGACATTCCATTTCACAAATTCAAAAATCCTTATTTTAAGAATTTCTTAGAGCGACACATTGACAAAAAATTACCTGATGAAAGCAGATTAAGGGAAAGTTATTTAAATGGAAACTCTTGCTAAAATTCGAGATGACGTCAAAAATGGTCATATTTGGGTTTCGATCGACGAAACTACTGATGTAGAAAGGAGATACATTGCCAGTATAGTAATTGGTAGGCCATGTCCCGATTCACCTGCACCACAGTTTTTCTTAAATTGTGAACTTTTAGAAAAATGACTCGATGGGCCTACTTTGGACAAGTGGCTATTTACACATAAATGTTCCGGTATTTTTATCAGACGCTGCTCCATAAATGGTGGAAGGGGTAATGCTTTGAAGGTGTTTTATCCGAATATGATTTATCTCACATGCATTTCACCTAGTTGCAGAAATTATCAGACTTAACTTTTTTGATGTTCACCTTTTAATATCAAATGTTAATTTTTTTTTAAGCCTCCTCCCCCTGTAATTACAAGGTGCTGCACTTGGTTAGAGGCAGCCAAATATTATTGCAAGAACTTCGAAAAAATTAAAGTCGTTTTGTCCAAACTAGATTTGGACTTAGTAGCAATAGAAAAAGGTAAATCCGTGATGGAGAAACCCAGCTTGAAAAACAACTTGGCTTACATAGCTTCAAGTACGTGTTTTTTATTTCACTTGATAACAAAGCTCGAAACCCAAAGCATGCCACTTTCCGAGAGCGTTGCTACTGTTGAAAAGGGTATACAGAAGCTAGAAGAAGCATCTGGAGAAGTTGGAACCACAATGAAGAAGAAATTGCAAGATGTGCTCAGAAAAAAACCCTGGCTGGAAAGAAATGATCCTCATGGCGGAAATCCACAGGGGGCTGGATTTGCTATGAAGAGTTTTCACAATCTCATACAGTAAGCACCATTGATTTCATTCATGTAAAAAGGTCCTTCAGTCGTTACAAGGCGATTTTAAGACCCCAACATCAGTCTGTTTTATTTGAAATTTTAAAAATGAACGTTGTTTCCAACAATTTCAAACAATAAAATTTTGTGTCCATAAAAAATCCATTTTTAATAAATATAGATACTTCTAAAAAAATTTAAATAATAAATAACGCATTTTTCGCTGGTTTTCAGTTTACATATTCTTCCCTTTTACTTACAAAGTATTAAAAAAATAACCACATACATATGTACATACTTCACAACTTTTATTACACATAAATCGTAAATAATTTAATAGGACCGTCTTGTCCGTCTGTAACTTCTGCGAGCTGCGTCGCGCTTCCTCTGCAGTTCTTTTATGTTTTGATCCATCCAAGGAGCGGGTATTCGACGGAAGGTTGTAGTTTTGAGAGGAGCATGGGTGTCCAGGATACTAATAAGATAGGAAGTAAGTGTGTCAACAACTGGAATCAATAGTGGGACAGGAATAGATTTTACTCCAATTCAGGGATTCAAGGGATGGCAAGATGCTATCACGACTGATAGCATCTAGGTTGCGAAAGGTAAAGGTTTTAGATAGTTTGTTCGGAGTTTGGACATTATATATTATTTGGATTAGGTCGTGAGAAGAAAGAAACGGAACGGGGAATTGAGAAGAGGAGAATAGTTTCTGAAGAGAATCGATGAAATACAGATCTAACCATGTGTCTGATCGGTGGGTATGATGGGTAGGAGAAAATGGAACAATGGAGAGATTTAGGGAGTGAAAGAGATTTTCCAGGTGTAGGGAGTCATTTGATTTAACAAGGAGATTGGTGTTGAAATCCCCAGAAATAATGATATGGTTGTAGAAGGGAATATAATTGTAAAGGATAGATTCAAGGGTAGAGTCAAAAGGCACTGAAGGAGGCCGGTATACAACTACGTAAAGAAGCGGGTGTCCATTACAGGATAGTTCAGCGAAAAGGAATTCAACATGAGGGACTTCAGATGGAAGGATTCAAGGTTTCGGGCTTTTAGGGTTTGATGGACATAAAGACCTACGCCTCCACCGGTCGATTAACGCGGTCTAGGCGGAGAAACATATACTCAGGTAGGGTGATGGAGGAGGAAGGAATATGTGGTTTAAGCCATGGTTCAGATAGTGCAATAATATGGTAAAAGTTGTGGGTGAAATATTCTTGAAATTCATCGAAATAAGCAGGTAAGGATTGGGAATTAACTTGACAAGAGATCAGGAGATTAGACATGTGGGATTGGTAATCGAAGAATTATCAGAATGAGAAGGGAAGATGCTGAAGAAAAGAGTAGTTTAATGGATGAACTGATGTAAAAATTAAAAATTACTATATGGGCCTTTAAAATTACAATAAGTCCAAGGTTAGCCGATTGTTTTGTAAAATTTAAAGTATTAAAAGGAAAAAACAGCAGAAACTAAAAAAAAAAAAAAATTAATAGATACGTTCACAAAAAAAGTAAATTTTTTACTGAGGACCAGTGAAAGTTCCAGCATGAAGCCAATAAACAGCGAACGGGTGCCGCAGTTTCAGCAGAACACATCTAAGTCGGATAGTTGGTCGATATAAATGACAGGATGGCCATCATCCTTCCGGCACCGCACTCTGCCGCCGGCAAACCAGACCGCCACCGCCATCTTTTAGTTTGCCACTGACAGGTATAATCATTTATCATTCTGTCAAGATTTTCCGTACCTCCTTTCGTGTCATTGTAATGGGCAATAATGTTCGGCTTTTTCTCAATATCAGGATGTTTCCCCTGTGATTATAAGAAAATTACTGAAATTCTGCAAGTAGAGTTCTGAAAAATCTAGCCCCCCCCCCTCAACGTTTCTCTCTTTCGTTTAGTAGAGAAAGATCTAGGAACTGTCACACACCAAAGAATTCATAGCTACCGAAAAAAGGATGTGAAAAAGAAAGAAAGTGAGAGAATTTCAACAAAAGAAAGAAAGAAGATTTCTTCAGCTTCAACTTCAGCTTCCCTGCAATGCACTTCTGTCGGGCCAACCAGTATAGGCGTCTGTAGGCAGGAGACATCTCTTCACCGAGGTACACCCTGTGGAAATCATCTGCCAGCCTATATCGCGGGTTGAAAAGTCTCATTTTACTTTCCTTCTCTGTATGAGGTCATCTCGTAACGACTGCCTGACAAATCTGGCTATAACTGGAGGTGGGTCGTCCTTCCTTGGTCTGCGACGCTCTACTAGGTCGAGGTCCTCTACACAGATCTTAACCCCAAGACTTGCCCCAACACTCACCAGTAGTGCAGCGGGGGTTTCGCCCGGTCTAACCGGAATGCCTCTAATCTCCAGAGACCTGTGAAGTAGGCCTTGTTCTGCCTTATTAAGGCGGACCTCCAGGTCACCCACTTTTGATTTGAGGGCCTTATTTTCAGAACTAAGATCATCAATGAACTTCGTCTGTCCTTCGAGGTGGTTCTCTATTTTGGTCAGTCGATCATTGAGCTCGAAGGTGAGCTCCCCATATTTATCCAGGGATGTTTATAAATATTTAATCTCGCCGTTCAAACCGGCATACATTTTATTGACCGCCTCTAGTATATCACTCGACGACGGCTCCGCTACTTTATTATCTAGACTCCTAGTGGGGTTGGTTTTTTTCCGTGGGAGGGTCCTGACTTTTTAGATTGATCGCAATTTTGGCAGACCCAATTGTTTTTATTTTTCACAACCTCTAATTCTTTTATATTAATGTCACAACAACGGGCGTGATAAATGAGGCGACATTTTTCGCAAGATAAATTATTTTTGTCTTCTCGAGTTATACTCATATTACAGATAGAGCAGAGGGCCATTGTGATTGTTTTATAATAACGTTGAATAAAAATAACTTACAGAGAACTGTTTGTTTTGTTTTTAGATGCCGATAGGCTATAATCCTCTGGGGCTCGGGGATTAGTGTAGATTGTGACGCACGTAAAACGCTGACTTCTAATGTTGATTAGAAAATTCACTGATGATCCGTATTAATCACTTTAAGTATACATAGGCAGGTAGAGAACTTGCTCGATTTAATACACTATAAATGATAATCAATAAATTTAAACTACAAACAAAAGAGAATTGCTCTACAAAAAAACAAAAACTTCAACTGGGATTACGAAAGAACGATGTGAACAGGTCAGTGTCTCTGGCCAGACTGATACAGCTTATTAAAGAATCTTATGTTATAAACTTCTTTAACTTATATAATGTTGTCAGTCTGCTAATGAAGGAATCACACACATAATAATTACGATTTTGTTCAGCATTAACCGTAAATTGAAACTTTTTCCTCAGTAAATTAGGAACTCATTGACAGTCTTTCAGAGCATTCGAAATAGAATGCCCTAGTTTTCGAGAATTTCCCTGTTTTGATTAAAGATTTTGTATATGTATTTTTTAACACAAGTTCGTTCATTCACTAATGGATAATAAATTGGACATTTTACATAACATTTTATAGAGGCTGGATGAGCCCCAGGAGGGTCCTAGATCCCATATGATCCATCTCCGGCTGAAAACAGACTAAATGAAAGTCCGGTATGGCAACTCAGTGATCTACCACTGAGTCACTCCGCTCCCCTAAACTGGCGCAACAAAATTTGTTAATGATTGACGCTTATTTGTATCAGTGTGTGATTCGTGAGTTTCATTCCGAGATATTCAAGACCAATACAGAGTAGCCATTGCTTAAGAAAACAAAGACATATACAGAATGAAGAATGCTAGATAAAAAGTTCAAAAAAGGTGGCGAAGTTTCAAAAATAAACGTAATAAATCACCAAAGCATTATTGCAAGGAATTAGCTCTATTTTATAATGAAATCTGAGGTGAAACTAGAAACTTTGAATTAGTTTACTTTAAATTAGCATCAGTACCGCAGGTTGTCGCTTCGAATTAAGTCACAACAAGTTTTAACTTTTCATTCGTTTCCTTTTTTATATTCTCGAAAAAAAAGGGTAACAAGGACGTGTCAACATTCATTTATTATGCCTTACACTTGTCCAACAGATGACTATAGGAATTAACAAATATACCGGAGACTTCCTGAAAATGTCGAGAAAAACCATAAGGCATAACGCAGCTTTTCGGTACATTAGTAGAGATTACTAGGTACTTTGGTTCACTCCAATAAAAACCTAATAAAATAAAATCTCCTTTGGTAAAGGAGAGGGTATTTTTGTTAAGAGAAATCTCTCAATTTTCCATTGAATTTTTTTCCTACACTACCTCTCAGGATTACAAGGGAATGAAAAGGATTGAGTGCATAATTCATTTATCCTCGTGACCAAAAGCTGTTTTGTTTGTGCTATGGAGAGTGTGCGAACTGCATGTTGATGAAATATCGGACGCTTTGGAAAATAAATTTCAGATAGTTGGTAAGCTATCATTTATATCATCACTCACTAAGAAATGAGCAACCAAGTTCTTCTTTTGGTAATAACGATTAGCGTCACTTAAATAAAAAAGCGCATCCTAGAAGATATATCACGAATAGACAGTTTTGAAATTCAGTTTGATCAGAATGATATTTTAAAACAAAATGATTAAAGTATCGAGGAACACCTTGAAGCCAAGCTTGGAAGGGTTTACGACTTGATTAGATATTTGAATTAATTTTAATTATATATTTTGAATGAATTAAGACTTCAATTTAGAAATAATTGATTATATAATTAAAGCCATTTACGAATTTAACTATTACTACCGAAAAACAAAAAAAAACCTACGAATAGTAATCTATATTTCCTTACTGATATCAACAGATGTCTCCACTGTCGTTCACATATGGAGGTAGAGTCAATGTAAAGTTTGCAGGGGGTGGAGCCTTAAAATTAACATTTTTAGTTTAAACCTTTAAGTTTTTTATTTTTTTTGTGTTTCTTTCACTTTTGTAAGAAATAAAAAGGTATTTTATTTATTTACTCGAGTATAGTACCACTAAATATTAAGGTAATTTAAAAAAAAATATCTTAGCACAACTATTATTTTTGTTTACATATACTTAAAACTTTTGCCCCATTTTCACTTATTTCATTAATTATATTGATCATTGGACTTGGAAGCCATTAATTTATTGAATTAATTAATTTTACAATTAAATTTATATCTTTCTAGTTTTTTATAATTTATCCCAATGATGAGTGAACAAGGTTTCCCCGTTAATCATACTACTACTACTACTGTAACCACTTCGAGCACAACAGTTCAAACGGATATAAGATATGATCCACTATACGTTCGCTCAGTAGCTGGTCTCTTGAAATGCGTAGAAATTGTAAGTACATTCATTTAAGTATTTAATTATTCTTTAAACAGAGATTTTTGTTTCATGCATACTAGATTTCCCTCAATCTATTCCACCTCACACCTATTGTTATTGTATTTCGTGAATTATTTCACTTTATTTTTAATATTTGTTTTTGAAATGTTCATCTGTGTAATAAAAGGGAGTTGTGGCTCTATGATGAATGATTTTAATTGTATTTGAGCTGGAATCATTTTAATCGTATTTGGCTTTATACTTTTAAGTGGATTTCTGAAAATTATAATTCAAGAAAAAATAACAAAATTTCTTCATAACATGATAGCATATTATAATTTATGCCCTATGGTAATGTTAGTTGTTCTTAAGTGTTTTTTACAGCAAAATAATTTGTTTATACTGAGGTGAAATATCTTCTATTCTTTACTTATTTAATTTAGTTTGTGTGATAACAATTTTAATCCTTCTAACCTCAAAACTAATTTTAAGTAATAATAATTTATTGAATTGCTAATTAAAACAGTGCCCTTCTATATTTTTGCATATATTTATCTCATTGGGTTTTTCTGTAGCCCAAGGATTATAAAAATAATGGGAATCATGATGACATACTTTTTGGAAGTCATCATATATATATATATACATAATCATTTATTTATTTTTTGACTATAATTGGTTAGTTAATTATTCTTAGTTATTATGCCCTTGTAACTTATTGTTATTTTCAATTGTGTTTCATTGATTTTTATGCTTCATTCATTCTATTGATTAAAAAATTTTAACTTTACTTGAATTATTTTTCATTCATTTGTGTAATGCTAAAATCTATATTTAAATTGTGAATTGATAATGAAATTCTGTTGAATTTGTTTATACAAACATTTTATATCTGAGATATACTTTAGTCTGAAGGAAGATATTTTTAGAATTTAATAGCTATAAAAAAGAATTTTATCATCAAGAGGAGGAAAATAAATTGTTGAAGTAAAATGATAATCCCTGTGTTTAAATACTTTTAACCGTATTCAAAACTTTCATCATAAACTGTTTTGACTCCAAGGTGTTTTATTGATTCACTTGTTTTTTTTCCTTGGTGTTCATAAATTTTAAATCAGTTCAATTTTGAATATACTTTTTTTTCAGTTTGAAATTATTTAATAATATGATTTCAATTGCTCGTACTTAAATGTAAAGTCAGAACAATAGGTAAATTACTTAAAGATGTACTATAAAATTAATTTAAAAAAATAAATTTACATTCTATTCATAAGTTGAAATGCTAAATTAATTCTTTTGAAAATTCTTTTATTAAATTTGTTTATTTATTTTAACTAGTAGATACAAATTAAAACTGCTTTTTCCAAATTGTTTTGTGATCCCCCACCCATGTGAACATCCATTGGGCTCTCATTGGTGCTGCCATTTCCTCTTCTATTTGCCTCAACATGTTCTTTCGTAGCCCTGTCCTTATTTATATTTGACTTTATCTACAGGAAACTTCTTTGACTCATTGTTTCTATTATCTGATCCTTCTTCATTCACTGTAAAAATCATAATCAGCTTTTATTATCACTAGGGCTCCTGTAATTTATGCTTGAGACTTGTCTTTTTGTTATATTTAAATATCGTTCAAGGAAATAAAACTATAAAGAATATTTAAGTTTTGTTATTTCTAAATTTAATCCAATTTATTAATTTTCCTTATTTTATTTACTCACATTCTCTAAGTATATTTTGACGTATGAGTAATTTTTCAATTATTGTACTTAGTACAGGTTTATCTAGCTTTTCATTTGTTTTTCAAATGATTTTGATTTTCTTCTGTTTTTAATATAAATTTGGATTGATACATAATCATACTAAACTTTTTCTAGATAAAAAATCCAACATTATTGGTCCCTTTCCTTAGGTTGATTTATTAGCTCAGCAACCATTATCACATTTTAGTGCAATTATATATATCTTTTTCTTCTTGTTTTGTTGCTCTTCAGCCCATCAATGAGCCTTGGCCTCTTTGATATGTTTCCGCCAGTCCTCCCTGATGAGTGCAGTTGCCTTCAAATTGCAGACATTTAATAGGCTCCTGGAGTCTTCACTGACCCCATCCAACCATCCCAGCTTAGGTCACTCTACTAACCTTTTTGCCCTATACCTTTTCTTAAATTCTTCTTCTGAATTCTTCGACAGTTGTAACTCTGGCCACATGGCCCATCCTGTGGAACTTACTAAGCTTTATTACTCTGATTACGTCCGGGGCCTGGAATAAATTTGGTAGCTACCTATTGGTACATCTCCATGCTTCCCCCTCTCTTCTCAAATATTTGAAATGATATATGATATGTATATGTTACTTCAATCCACTCAATTCAATCAGGCTTCCGTCCTGGTCTCTCCACACAATCTGTCCTCGTTAAAATCACCACTGACCTACATACCGCCAAGCAAAAAAAAACGAACAGTACTAATACTACTCGACTTTTCTTAAGCTTTCGATTTGCTAAACTATTCCATCTCTCTCTCTATTCCATTTCCATTCCATTTCTCTCTAAATTAAAATCTCTTTCCTTTTCCAACAGTTCCATACTCTGGGTCCATGATTTCCTCTCGGATAGGGCTCAAGCTCTCTCCATCCCATCCCTATCCTCTTTTCTTCCGCAAAACACAGGTGTAGCACAGAGTTCTAGTATTTCCCTACTTCTTTTCAACTATTTCATTAATGACCTTCCTAAATCAATCCACCACTGTTCCCACCATATATACGCCGACCACTCCCAAATCTATTTGTCCTTTCCTCCCTCAGAGATATTAGCGGCATTTCCCAATATTCAGGGTGACCTAGAAAGGATCAGTGCCTGGACTAACCTGTATAAAAAAACCTGTACCACTACAACCCGTGAACGGAACCTGGTGTTCAGTACATGGTAGAGACTGTACTGTTTCATGGACAACGGTTCTGCAAGGAGGTGACTTGCCCTAGGTCACGCTCATCTGCCAGATTTTTCCCCCTTAATTTGGGTACCCTTTTTTAATAAAATTTTATAGAGGCTGAGTGGGCCCCAGGAGGTTCCTAGATCCTATATGATCCATCCCCCGCTGCAAACAGACTAAATAAAAGCCTGTATAAACTGAAGTTAAATTCTGCAAAAACTCAGGCCATTCTTATTGGTTCTGGTTCCAATACCCTTCTTAAATCCATCTACTCTCTCCCCCAATTAATCTTAAATGATCACCCTATTACTTTCAGTTCCTCTGTTAAAAACCTCATATCATTTTTGACCAATCCCTTTCCTGGAAATCTCACATCGCCAAAATTTCCCGTCGATCAATAAGCTCCCTACAGTTATTCCATTGTTCCCGGCATCTTCTAACACTGCCTATCTCTAAGCTTCTCATTACTTCACACTTTGTTTATGGCTATGTGGCATATGGGTTCGAAGATAGGTGTACGGGCTTGATTAGACTGAAATAGAAAAGATAAATAATAAAATATATCAGTAGAATAGATTCGGAGAATAAAATGATGAAGTCAGATACTGAAACATGTGGTTTATTAAGTCTAAATATAATTACAGGTTATGCATTTTTTTTTATTGTGAATTTAAAATTAAAATATACAACAAAAATTAAATTATATTAATTTTCATAAATAATCAATGTTCAAAATAAATATTAATACAATTATTGCAAAAATGTTTCTCTCGTTCATTTAACCAGAGTTAAATCTGTAAACTAATAACAGACAACTAATCTAATTAAAAAAAATCACTCCATATTATAAAACAGAGTCCTCCGCTTGCATCTGTCTGTTCACGATTAACTTAAAAACTACTTCATGCATTTTCATGCGGTTTTCACCAATAGATGGAGCAATTCATGAGGAAGGTTTAAGTATGATTTGTCAAGGTTTTGGGTAAATTGATTGGAATATAGCAATAATTATTGGAAGTGTTGGAAAAAGTCAAGCCGCCTGGGATCTTTCATGAAGGCACTGCCTAATCCCTTTGAGATATAACAGAACAATGCATGTTGGAATATTCCACTTTTGTAGATCTACGAAAAAGTCCGTGTAGCATATAACTATCTTTTAAGGATACCTTACTATACCCATTATATCTTATAAAAAATTAGTTACAGACAATGCGGGAAATTGGAAAGCTATTTAGGCAGATACAGTAATAATCCTTATCAATTTAAATACTTTAGTTACCTTAAGCATTTCATGCGCATTATTATAATATTTTACTTCTTGTAATTTAAATGAATTTTTTGGAGATATCGCAAAAAATTCAAGCGCGTTGCACAGACCGATGAGGGGACTCCCTTGGGCACATTTTTATTTGTTTTGTGATGACATTTGGTAGAATTGACAATTGGCAGAATTGAATTGATTTGTGTCAATCCATAAAACTGATTTATTATATTATCTTTTAGATTTTTTTTTATGTTGATAGATAGGGACCTACCTATTATTTAGGTTTAATTAACACATGATAATTTAATCATGCATCACCTCTAAAAACATTATCATCAGCAGGCACCCAAACTTCGATGGCGATGGTTTTTTTTAATTTTTTTTGTCTATTAGTAGCATATCTGGTCTGCTGTGGGGGATAATATGATCAGCCATCATAGCTTGATCCCAATATAATTTGATGTCTGTTTTTTCTAATATTGCCTAATAATTCTTTTTTTTTTTTTGCAGGTTCTCAATCTCCTGGTGTTTCTATGTGCTTCTTTTTCGAAATTTTCACATGTTGCTCATATGAGTTTTACAAGTCTGATATGTGGTTTAGGTTTCTGGGTTACAGGAATTTTACTGGGTTGTTACGCTTTTCATGTGGTTGAGAAATTTTACAGGATACCTTGGTTGAAATTTGTAAGTGAATTAACAATAATTTTATTTAAAAAGAAATAATATTAACTATTATTAAATATAGTATAGACTATAGTAACTATTATGAATGGGATTTGATTAAGTTTTGGCATCGTATCTGCATTAATTTATTCTTACAAAATCTATGAAAGGAAAATGGCTATTATAAGGCTCTAAACAATCCCACCATTAACAGTGTTGTCTGCTTCTCAAGTTTAAAAAGGAAATATTTACCTTTCGTAATTATAAAAAAATAAATATCATAAAAACAGTACTGCCCCTACTATGTACTGAACCCCAGACCCTTCATGGGTTGTAGTTGTACACTTTTTTTTTTTAATCATAAAAATTGGATCAGGAAACTAGGAACCAAAACATTGTAAGAGATATGTAGAGAGACATTTGCACAAACAAATCAAATATATGTTTTGAATACAAACAAATAATACATTTAAGTATCAAAAATAATTATCCTCACTGTATTCGAAAGCTTTTAACTCTTAATAGAATAAGTATGTAATGAAGCTAGCGAAATATTTATTTAAAAATTCAATTCTTATAGTATTATTTGAGTCAGAAATATTTCTAGTGAATCAATCAAAACATGCGTGGCAGCTGCAAGTTATAGTATATGTTTTAGCAAAATATATCTTAAGAAAAGTTTTTGAAATTAAAACCAACAATGGTAATTAAGGCTGTAAAAATTCAGCCCTCCAGTATTTGTTTAAAAAAATTATAAATTTCCACTCATTGTTACAGGAATTGATTTACACTGGTATTTGGGCTTTCTTCCTTATGATTGGATCATCATTCAGTGCTGCTTATATGGGCTCAGGAGCAGTTTTTGGTGTTGTTTCAGTGAGTATATTAATGCTTTGAAAGTTTTTAATATGCAAATTTTGATTCTTTATTCAGTTAAATATTATTATTGCCTTATTAAGAAATTGTTGCGACAGAGAAACCTAATTTACCAGAGACTTATCAGAAACGTATGCCTCTGTTAAGACAACTTTATTTTTCTGGTACTTTATGGAGTATTGATATGTTATATTTTGAGCTAAACCTTTTTCGTTAATGAGACAAGATTGATCGAATATTGGCTCACCCGAAGAAATTCAAACTTACTACCTGTTATGTTAAAAGAGCTTCTTACACAATTGGACTTATAAAACATAGATATAACTGATATCCAGGAGATGAGATAGACTAGTAAAGGATTATTTGTGAAAAAGAGCGAATCAGTATTCTAAAGTTTTAATGACCTCAATCATACCTTTGGCACCGAGTTTAGTGGTCAACAGGAGAATAGACTTGCTCATCCTATGAATCAGACTTGCCTACATTATCTGTGTACATAATGAAAATGTTTTCTTCTTTTTTTTTTTTTCTATAATATCTTCTATTCTACAATGTAGAGATTTTTGCACAAGGAGCGTCACTTGTCTCTGTCATGGGCTGCTCTCCTGGTTTCTTGCCATCCAATCCCTTTCTTCCTTCAGGATATTTTGGAGGTTATCTCCCCAAGTCACCCTTGGTCTTCCTTTGGATCTTTTTCTTATTGGTTTAGCCTCTATAGCTTTCTACACTGAATGGCAGTCTTCCATCTTAATCATCAAAGCTGCCTTTTCTCAATTAACTGTCACTTTTGAGTGCAGTCCATATTCTCATAACACATATCCAATCTCTCTTTGTCTTCCTCTCTATTTTCCTCAGATTCCTCATTTCTATGCTTTTGGAGATTGCTGTGATCATTGTTACTGGGAGTCACTTCCATAAGTGAGGATGAGAACATACATCGAGCGATAATTTGTTATTATTTGTCACTTTTCTTTTACATAAAAAATTTTTATAAATGGGAAAGAACATCCTATCTATATAAGAGCCTCATTCCCTTGTTAATTCTTAAGCGAAGTCCATTGCTCATTACAAGGTACCCTGTCAAATACCCTTTCCGAGTCTATAAAACTTACGTAGACTCTTTCTGAACTTGATGAATTCTCGCATATTTGACATCCAAGGACCACATCTTTGTGGTCCTTGGATGGTACTCCTGCCTGATTGGAAACAACACTGCACCTCTATTCTATCTCTTGCCTCAAATCTTCTTTCTAGAGAACATGGGTATATTTTTACTGGGATGCTCAGCAATAAAATTCCTCTATAATTGGCCCATTCTCTTTTCTTCTTGAAGATTGGGGTGATTGAAATTTCCCAGTCTTTCGGAATTTTCTTACTTTTCCAGGCCAGTTCTAATACCCTAAAGAGTAATTCATCTCCTGCTTCCCCCATGTATGAGGGTGGTTTGAAAAGTTCTCGGAATGTACTAGAAAGAAGGAACCTCAGTGGAACTGCTTTTATTTTTCAACATAGTCTCCCTGTAGACTAGTTAAAAAAAATAAAATAGAAAACAGGCCAGATTTTGTTCAGACATTTACAATCTGGTGCGTTTATAGTCCAATGTCAAGAGCCGCGGCCTTGCGGATTGCGGGTGTCGTAGCACTTTTTGACCGTCCACTACTTGGATCATCATCTAAGCTCTCCCGACCAAATTTAAACTCGCTGGTCCACTTGGGAACAGTTGAATATGAAGGAGCAGAGTCCCCCAGTGTGTTCTGAAAGTCGGCATGAATTTCCTTTGCTTTCATACCTTTCTTTACAAAGTACTTAATCACTGCTCGAATCTCAGTTTTTTCCATTGTCACAAATCACTACGCAAAAAACAACAACAAAGAGTCGCCACTACGACTCACGCCATGTGTTCACTCACAAAAGATGTGTGATTATTGGGCGGGAACCTCGTTGCTCTAGCACTGACATCTAGCGGTGATTCCGAGAACTTTTCAAACCACCCTCATATTTAAGCATCTCAGGTGTTATCAATCATGACCTGCTGCCTTTCTCAGCTTCATCCTATCCAGCACATCCCACATTACCACTTTTTCTGTTGTTGGAGTTTCATATTGTCCTCGTTTGTCTCCTGATAATCCTTTCGCTCCTCATTCCTTTCCAGCAACTCCCATACTTATTATATGCTTGAAACAAATTATTATCATTCTAAAACGAATGTGGCTTATCTATAAATATGTGGAACTGAGAACATTTGGATTAAATTGTGATTGTCGAAGCAAGGTAGCTAATTGCTCTAATTTTTAATCCATAATTATTAATATAAGATAATCAGGTACATGTTTTAAGCATCGGGAAGGTGGTATTATATAATGTAACTCCAAGATAGCATAATTTTCAGATAAACCACATTAGCTTATAACTGCTTATATCACTGATCCCACTCACTTTTAAAATTTTTGTAAAAAGTGGGAAAAGATTTTCCTTAACTGTTTTTGATGATGAGGAATAACACACAAGAAAGAGGATGTTGAAACATTAAATTTTTTTTAACATGACAATCCATATACCAATCATTACTCCCATTTTCGAGAAATCTAATTTAAAAGTACTAGTCTATAATAGGTACTAATAACACTTGGACTTTAATTCTCTTTAATTTAAAGTACCATAATTTTTTTTTAAAGAATACACTGTTTAGGAATTATAGGTGAAATGCCAAAAAATAGTCCTAAAATTTCAAGATTATTTTATTATTTTTTATTATAATATTATTCTAAAATTCCACAATTATTGGCTGCCATTTTTTTAGAATAGAATAGAATAGAAAACAAACTTTATTCTGGGACCAAGTCCCTTTAGAATAACAATAAAGAACAAGTAAAATAAACATAATATTCATCTGGCCAGGAGGCTACATAATGATACAAATCATGAAGTAATCATGAGTGACAAAACATAATAGAAATAGAAAAAAAATAAAAATAAAAATAAATAAATGATTAAAAAGTAAGAGACTTTACAGGATTTTAACTAATTGTCTAGAAAAATAAATAAATAAAAATAAAACATATATATAAAGGTTTGATATTAACAAAATAATAATAAATAACATTAATATAATAGTTAATAGCGGAATTGCTAAATAAAGCAAATGAATGGCATAGCATGCGATAAAGTATTTACAAAGTCTATATCTTCTATGTTGTTGGAAAAATAAACAAACACGTAGGTAACGAGATCGAGTATTCGATACAAATTAATTCAAGTGGAAGATTGGCCTGCCTGGAGAGCATCTTTTTGGGATGCCAAGAGATGATGGAAAAGCAGGGATTTAAATGAGGCCAGTGAAGATGAATGGCGGATGAAAGGAGGGATTGAGTTCCACACAGTGTTGGAACGGGCGAGGAAGGAACGGTCGAATGCCTTAGTTCTGTGGGATGGAATGTAGAGATCAGAAAGGCGGGATCCTGTTTGATGGTGTTGGACAGAGGATTTGAATTGAAGGAGACTATAGATATATGAAGGGTGTTGCGAGTTAATGGATTGGTATAGAAAAACACTAAGGAAATAATGTCTACGAATGGGTGGGAAGAGCCACTTTAACTCATCATAATGATGTGACACCCGGGAACGCCTCAGAGTACCAAGGACAAATCTTAAAGTGCAGTTCATTATTAATTTTAGATGGCATGATTGATAATCAATCTCCTATTATCTAATCTTATTACTCAGAAGTTATTTTCAGATTATATAATTTTTTTTCACATGCTCTTAGATTTTATGATTTTTCCCCTGCTGTTTCGTTTCTGTAAAATCTGTTCAAATCCGAGGATAGGGGTATTTGTCTATCAGAATAATTCTCTAGTGCAAATAGTCCGAACCGCAGATGCCCCTATCCTCAGTACAACTTTCCTTAATTACCTGTTCAATGATTATTATTTTAAAAAACTGTCTATTTCATAACAAACAGAAACGAAATAAACTGTAAAACTGTTTTTTAATTTTATCTTTTTTGATAATATTTATTTTTTCCCCCATTACATACCTCATATTTCGTGCTTCACAATGCCTCATTTTATTTTTTGCAATTTTTTAAGATATTCACTTTGTTTATTTTTTTCAGTTTTTTGGATATGTAAATATGATCGCTTATGCTTGGGACTGTTTCTTAAAGTTCAAAAGCATACAGAATGGAGAAATAGCTCAGGGCGAACGTATTAAAACTTCAAGCACTGTTACTTCACCATCTGCCTATTAAGTAGTAGTCATTTTATTCTATTTTTATAAAAAAAATTTATTCTCACTCACAATGTTTTACAAATTTATTAAAAAGAGATGTTACTTGGTTTAGATGTTTACAAACAGTATTTTTTTAAGCATTATTATTAAAATGAATGAGCATATGACATTTCTGTCTTGTGCACCATCTTCTACCCACTTATAGAAGTTAATTAATATTGAGAGATTGTATTCATGGTTTATATTAATTAATTAATGTTGGAATACTGAGTATGATATGCAACTCTTTCTCTTTCTTCACATCTAAGTTTACTGTTGTAAACTGTTTGTAGTTGTAAGTGGTTTTTTATTGAAGTATTAAATGTAAAATATTTGCATATTAACTAATTTATTCATCAATTAATTTTTAAATAAATTTCTAGCCACTTAATTTGCTGCTAAATGTTTGTAATAAGTGGTTCTTGTTGGAAACTACAAAATTTATGATGTGATTTATATTCTATTTTATTGAATATTAGATTTGATTTAACACCAAGAGGAAAATAAAAATAAAACACATCATATGAAGATGACAATAATTTAAGTTAAATTTCATATGTGATTGAAGTTCCGTGTTTCATAATCATCTCATATTCACTTAGAATTAATAACCCAAAGTGTGTGTTGTGTGTTTTTATAAATATCTTTAAACCTGAGTGAAAAAAACATAACAGAGATATTTTTGAAATTCAAATTAAGACTTGTACTAATATTTTAGAAAACGAATAATTTAGGCTATAATGCATATAGTTATGGTTACCATTAAATATAAAATATTTCTCATTTAATTTTTACTATCTAATAGATTATTGTTATAGAAAATAGTCTAATAATTACAAAAACTAACTTCTACCTTTTTTTTTTCTATTGCCTACTAATTATTTTAGCTCAATTTGTTAAAATTTCATCAAATATATTTAAATTTGCACATTAATTTATAAAATATTTGTCAATATATATAAAAACATATGATATATTATAATAACATTTATATATTATTAAAAAAATTGATGTTTTATTTTTTTTTTTAATGTGTAGATTTTTTTTACTCTGGTATACATTATAAATGTATATAATGTACCTGAGTAGCAATTAATAACAATTTATGAATATACGTTTTTGCAAGTATTTAATACACTTAGTATTTATGTATGTAAGATTCCATTTTAGTGTGTGTAATTTATTGTGATAAATGTTTTTTGATATTTTAATATTTATGTGTACTCTATATGTATAAGTTAGTATCGCTGTTAAAAGATCCTATGGAATACACATAACTATTTATAACATGTTGTTTAGTTAAGTATTATGTAAATAGTATTAGATACAGACTTTATGTTCATTTTTTCATTTCATTTGCTGTAGAATGATGTTTCTTAACGTGACATCTGTCAGAGATGTATAAATATATATTTATAGGCTTATTACAAGAGTAATGCGCTTGTTGTACGTGTAGCTAGCAATATTTGTTTAAAGGTATATAAGATTTTCATGATATTGAGAACTATATACCTCAAACACTGAACATTAGTAAAGTCAGTGTTAGCTTCCCTTTAGGAGCTCTAATGTATGAGTATTATTTTCCCTCTTCGTGTCGTTGCTAATATTTTGTGTGGGTAGTCTCATCTAAAATTTTAATAATTACTTAGGTTAATTAGTTATAAAATCTGTAGTTTTTATTCTTCATAATTAGTTTCTTTCTTCATCCACATTCTCAAAACTTTAAATTATACCTTCATAATAATTAGTTATTTATAATATAACATCAATTATATATTTTCATAGATTAAATGTATTTTCTTAAAAATGTAGTTTGTAATAATATAATATAATATCATATAGAAAAGTTTAAACCGGTGGTGGCGAGCTTTTTATAATCTGTGAGTAAAAGATTAAAAAAACAAATAAAAACAGGGAAATAAAAATAAGAAGATTAGCTTAGCTTAGATGGCTTGTCACATCTTGAAATGTACATAACTTGGTGATGTTTGTAATACTTTGGAAAAAAAGGTATATTATCTCTATATTTATTTATTAAAAAGAGAAAAAAAATAATTGACTTTTTGTTGTTATATTACATATAATGGATCTTAATTGATAATCATCTGATATATCACTTATATGCACGTAAAACCCAATAAAGTACAGAAAGGTAATATTTTATTACTATTGTCTGATTTTTTTTAGGATATTCTAAATATTCTGCCATAATGCTGTGCCATGTCGTTCTTTAAACAATTTCTTTCTGTATTCTCATTCATACAAGTATCCAAGTGTAGATCTCAACAAAAACTTGAAGTTAGTTGTGTGCTAAATTAAAATTATGAAATTTTAATTTGCTCCAAACCATTTTGTTTCAATGTTATATGGATTACTATAAATAAGTAGTGTTACCTTCGATCATGCCTGTCATATGATGGGGGTTCGCCATCACCGGTTGAAGCTGTTTCAGTAAGTTTTTTACTGTATTGTTTTTGTTCTTTTTTAAAAATAATTTCATACTTCTTTTACTTTAAACTCAAGAATAACATTCTTGAATTCGGTTTAGGATAATGTGTATTCTGCATGTAAGAATATTTTTTGAATAAAGGGTATCCTTATATTTTACTAAACGAATTTATGTTGAATTTGTAATTTTATGTACTTAAATAGTGCATAAGAAACATTTTATCTCAAGTATAAATATTCGTGACCACTTTTCCCTCGATTGATAGGATGTAATTTAATATATGTATAATTCTTAACCAATGATATGATTAATAATGATATGTAATGTTTGCTAATAATGATTATATTGTAATTTACATTGGAAGTCAATGTCCTTTAATAAAATGTTTTATTGTTCCATTATAAGAATCAATAGGGGGACTTGCAAGACTAAAACTGATATTTAGAGCTCAAAAAAATTGTCTTGAATTATTCTTATAAACTAATGTTGCCAGTGTATTAATAATTATCTTGAAATATTTATATTTATAGTATTAATGCTGTATTATACATTTGTAACTAAGAATTTTTAAATCAATTTTTTAAATGATTCTCATATAGGAAGCTCAGTTATTACTGCATTTACCATTTTTAATACACTATCTTCCTGATATGTTAACAGGATACATTACAAAACATTCTTATCTTGCATGTTATAAAGCACAATAATAATTATACTTATAAAATAATTATTGAATCAGTAATTTCAGAAAAGTCACTAGTAACTGTAAATGGAAACATGAATCTGTTTTACAGTTAGCTGCTATATTTTTTAAGATGGAAATGTGAATCATTTAATGCATATAAAATAATGGCCATTAACAAATTTTAAACTAATAATTGTTATACATTTTAAAAACAGTATTATTCTTATTACATAAAAACTATGAAAACTTTTATATTAAAATCTTATTAGAAGGACCACAATTAAGAACCGAGACCAGATAATTGTTCCTTCTATTTTATTCTTAAAATTGTATACAGTGATTATTTGTCACTATTATTTATAAATTGTTAATACCAAATAATAGATTAGAATCAATCACAAAAAATTAACTCAATATTAAACACACTTGCACACATCACACTTAAAAACCACGTAAACATTTTTTCATTAGTTCATTCACTACTAAATGTAAAAGTTAACTCAATTTGAGAATGCACTGATTGTTATGGATTTTGCAATTAATTAGTAGTTATGTTCTAAAAGTATGGTGTATGTTATCATAAAAATATCAATTCTTTGCTAAAAGATGTTTATAATAATTTAACTACTATAAATGTACTGCATATTTTTTATAAGTGCTATCAAAATTGTGATTTTTCTACAATAAAATCTGGAGTGTGCTATTTAGTGGGGTGCATATCACATATTCGTGACATTAACATATCAAGTATTTTAAACATAAATTATAAATGTTTTGGGAATAAATTTTAGAATTGTTATTCTCTTTCGGAGTGGTGTTTCACAACTATTAAAATGAGACAAATTATCACTATATGAATTAGTTTTAATTCTTCAGTGTCTTATTAAAATAACTATCACTAATTCTCAACTACAAAAAAGTTTATATTTATGAATAATTATCTGTACATGCAAGCTTCAAGTGTTCAATTTGCATGTTAATATGTATCTATTTTCTATAATAAATATGTATTTATCTCACAGTTACCAATGTGTTTTTAAAACATATAACACATATTATATCTTAATATTTTTTCTGTTCAATGTTATTAGTACCAAATTTATTTAATATATAGTTTTCTTGTTAGAATTTATATATTTTATTTAAGTTATTAACAACGTTATATTTATTTATGGACTCCATAATTTTTATTTAATATTTCACGGTATTTTTTATTTATATTTTTTGCTTGTACTTTATGGTCATGTTAAGTATGCTAATGTATAAATATTAAACTCAATATCAATATATATTTATAATTCAATAATGTATGCAGGCATAATCATATATTATAGTAAAGACTGACAAGGAACAAATATGAAAGTATTTTTGTTATGTGTTGAATGTTTCTGTATTAAAAAAGATGTCCCTTTTACTGAATTACTGAAATAATTAAGTATAAATTTATCCATAATATATTAATATCCATTTCTTTAATGTGGCTAATATTATTTATAACATTTAGTGTTGTCCAATGATATACCAATAATCAAATAATTAAAGTTCAAGGCTTAGATTGAAACTTATTTTGTTTCGTATCTGGTTAAAGGGATATTATTTGACTGCTTAGTTGGAAACTAATTTCTGAGGTGACCTAATAAACATAAATACTATGAGATACTTTTCTAGTCTTTTCTTCAAGTACTTAAATTTTAAATTAAAATTAAAAGAACTGATGACACTCTATTGAACAATCATGTATTAGAAAATTGTAATCCTTTTCTGTAATTTTCTAGTTGTGTTCTGTCAGGGTAATCTTTGTTTTTAATTTTCTGTAAGAATCCATTCCTTATAAACTTTGTTCCTTGTCAATTTTCTACCTTGCTACATGTGATTTCATTTATCATTGTAATTGATATAATGTATGTACCTAATTTATTCTAATATATCATACTTTTGAAGTACCTTGGCATTTTAATTATTTAAACTTTACTATGATTTCTTAGATTGATCCCTTATTCCTATGAAAGTCATGATAAAATGGGTATTTAATGGTTTTTAAATAAAATTTACTATGACTCATGGATATTTAAGTAAATGCAAGGAATATTTTTATTTTCATTGATTTTTTAATGAACTTTTAAAAAACTTAGCTACTACTTTTACTTCTCAGCATTTTCCCTTAACATTGTAACATTTACTACTATCTCACATAGCTTTCAATTAAAAACAAGCATTTTTTTGTTGTATTAAAATAAATACCAGTGAGACATTTGTGAACAAGCATTCTAGTATTATTTTCTAGTCTAACCTTAGGATAGAAATTAGTCTTTAGTATAGTTTGTTTGACTTGCTTTTATCTATTGTGTAATTTCTTTATTTTTTCCATTTCAGTAACTTTGGATCGGTAGTTTATTTTCCTGAATTTGAATGAACATCCTCCTCGACCCATTAATGCAGTCTGTCACAGTCCTTCGCTAATGTTTTGATTGTACCTTACTTTCTCTGAGCATAATTTTTTTGTATAGCTATGTTTCCTTAGATTGATCCCTGAGCCTCTTTTCTGTGGGTCTTGGTTCTCTCTCCTTGTTCATCATCGTTGTATGGCTGAACAATCTGAACAATTTTTATTTCAGTATTTTTTAACTGTTTACTCTCCTATAACAGTTACATGAAACATAATCAGTAACCTACAGTAAATGAAACATTTAATAACTTTAATTTTAATGAAAAATTTAATAACATTTAATAACTTATAAACATCTAAATTTGGGATATAGATTCATCATCAGCTATTATCATTCCCACCAATGAAAGGATAATAATGAGAATCAAAATTAGGCACTAATGGGTTCTTGTCCCAACACTAGACAAGAACACAAACTGGCCTTTGGATAACTATTTTTTTTTTCTTCTGGAGACCCGTTACTTAACCTCAAATAAAGCTGTGAGATATTTAATTTGTTCATTCTAATAATTGAGCTGTTCATTGCCCTTGAAAAATGTATACTTTTTTATATCTTTCTCTAGTAATTTAAATTAACACTATTCAACAAAAAAAAATTTTTGGCCACCGAATAATAAATAATTATTTTCAGAGGTCACTTTGATCAACTCTGTACTCTAATGTAAATCATTGCAACAATACAATTCAAATGTTCTATAATGTCCTAAATGAAACATCTGGTAAAAAAGGAAATGCTTGGTAAAAATGGAAAAATCTGTACTTACTTGGAGCCCTGGAATAATTGTAATAATTTTCGCGGAATCGCACTCCTCTTGATCTGAGGCAACATATTCGACTTTCTACAACTTGCTGGATCGCCGAATAATTAAAAAAAACTTTGGTAACCTATTGAATGTAGATTCAATTTTCTATAAGTTGAGCCCAACCGCAGCTCTGTAGCTCTAATAAATTCTGAGTTACGTCTCTTTGAAAATTGGTAATTTTTTCCAAAAAATCCTAATTTTAAGTTTTCGTGGGAACACCGGCCGAAGGAGTGATCCTACGATGAAAGTCACGGGGAATGAAGCTGTAGTAAATTTAATTAGCTTTAATTTAAGCACAGACCGAGGCCTGTAGGTCTAATAATTCTGAGTTACGCCCCTTGGCCATTTTTTCCAAATAGTCCAAATATAGGGCAGCGGCCAAGTGTTTGAGGGTCGCAAAAATTGGAGAGAGTTGCATTTCTGATATGTTGTAAGGGCATGTCAGAGTAGTAGGAAATCCAAGTTGTCAGCCGAAAAAACGGATGGGAAAACTTTTGCTGGTCCAAAAACCACGAAATATCCGGAGTATTTTTTTAGTTTTTTGCCTGTGTATCCTAATTGGTGGTTTTTTGAAAAAACACATGGATAAACATTTTTAAAGTAGATTAAATTCTCTACAATTTGAACTCAACCGCGGCTTTGTCGGTCTAATAGATTCTGAGGTAGGCTATGAAAATTGGTCACTTTTTCCAAAAAAGTCCAAATTTTAAGTTTTGGCCGACTTTCGTGAGGAACATCGGCCGATGGAGTGATTCTACGATAAAACCCAAGGTAGTAAATTTAATTAGCTTTAATTTAAGCACAGAACTAGGCAGAGCCGGCTTTACCTTATGTGCAGGGTGTGCGGGGCACACGGCACACGCCCCTTGGTCATTTTTTTCAGATTGTCCAAATATAGGCCAGCGGCTAGGTGTTTGAGGGTCGCCAAAAATCGAAGAGTGTTGCATTTTTGATATGTTGTAAGGGCATGTTGTAAATCCAAGTTTGCAACCGAAAAACGGATGGGTAAACTTTTGGTGGCCGAAAAACCTCGGGGAGACTAGGTGTCTCTTCCCCCCTCCCCCGCATTGTAGTGCCTAACAGTACTGTCTTAATTTTTTGTATAGGTAATTTACAAGAAAATGTTTATATTTTACACAAGCTCAAAACAAGCTGTTTTAGATCGATCCGTGGCGTACAAGGTCATTTTCTTAAAACACCCGCATTCCCCAATTTTCCTGTATTTTAATTAACAAGAGAAGTATAACACCTACAGGCCTCGTTATGTTTTTAAATTAAAGCTAATTAAATGTACGACAACTCAATTCCATTTGGCTTTCATCGTAGGATCACTCCTTCGCCCGGTGTTTCTCACGAAAGTCGGTCAAAACTTAAAATATGGACTTTATGGAAAAAAATACAAATTTTTAATGTGGAGTAACTCAGAATCTATTACACCTACAGGCCTCAATCTGTGGTTAAATTAAAGCTAATTAAATTTACTACAACTTCATTACTAATGACTTTCATCATAGGATCACGCCTTCTCGGGCGTTGTTCCTCACGAAAAATGGACAAAACCTAAAATTGGGACTTATTGGAAAAAATTACCTTTTTTCGAAGAGGGGTACTCAGAATCTGTTACACCCACAGGCCTTGGTCCAGTGCCGGGTCTAGCCCATGTCGCGCCCGTGTGCAATCGTGACCCAGGCGCCCTCTAGTAGGCACGCGACTAAAATTTAACACTTATAGTTATACAAGGTGTTACAAAAAACGGCAAATCCCCTAAGGAAGTGAATGTGTCCATAAAACTAAACAAATTTTGCTGTGGGATCAACATTTAATTTACTACCTTGGCTTTTATCGTAGAATCACTCCATCGGCCGTTGTTCCTCGGCCAAAACTTAAAATTTGGACTTTTTTGGAAAAAGTGACCAATTTTCAAAGCCTACCTCAGAATCTATTAGACCTACAGAGCTGCGGTTGAGTTCAAATTGTAGAAAATTTAATCTACTTTAAAAAATGTTTACCCATGTGTTTTTTCAAAAAAGCACCGATCACGATATACAGGCCCAAAACTAAAAAAACTCCGAACATTTCGTGGTTTTTGGGCCACCAAAAGTTTTCCCATCCGTTTTTTCGGCTGAAAACTTGGATTTACACTACTCTGACATGCTCTTACAACATATCAGAAATGCAACTCTCTTCAATTATTTGCGACCCTCAAACACTTGGACGCTGGCCTATATTTGGACTATTTGGAAAAAATGACCAAGGGGCGTGCGTAACTCAGAATCTCTGTCTGTGTCTTGGCCTCGGTCTGTGCTTAAATTAAAGCTAATTAAATTTACAACAGCTTTATTCCCGTGACTTTCATCGTAGGATCACTCCTTCGGCTGGTGTTCCTCACGAAAGTCGGCCAAAACCTAAAATATGGATTTTTTGGAAAAAAATACCAATTTTCAAAGAGAGGTAACTCAGAATCTATTAGAGCTACAGAGCTGCGGTTGGGCTCAAACTATGCCAACTTTTGTATCTATTCTACAATAGAATAGAATCTACATCCCATCAGTTACCAAAGTTTTTTTATCAAAAACGAAACAATTAGGAGATATAGGCCAAAAACTGAAATCACTCCGAAAATTTCGAGGTTTTTCGGCCACCAAAAGTTTTCATATCAGTTTTTTCGGTAGCAAATTTAAATTTCCACTAGTCAGACATGCCCTTACAAGATATCAAAAATGCAGCTCTCATCAATTTATTGCGACCTAAAGCCCTTTTTTGGTACTTGGCCGCTGGCCTAATAGTGTAACCGTACCGGATCAAGATCCGAACCCCAAGGGGTCGGGACGTTTAAAATACTTTTTATATTCATTTATGCTGAATTTGAATAAATACAACAGCTCTCGTCTTTTATCAAAATAGATAAGTGCTGCCAAATGTGGTAGAATATAATAATAATAATATTAGGTATATATTTTTTGATTTTCTCTTCGGTTAAAATGGAAAGTAGGGGACTATGAATGACTTGTTTGACACGATAGGGCTCAGACGCGGATTTACACTATGGTTACTTAAAGTATAGTAATAATCTCTGATCCCATAACACGCTCGAAAAAAAAAGTAATCGTTAATTTTAGTAAGAAATATAGAGTATAAATATGGAAAATATGTATATTTCGGTAATCATTTCATCAAGAAATGGACGTTTTAACAAACATCTTTACTAGATTATGATATAACCTAAACAGTGTATGTAAATCGGTTCTTTAATCTAAATGAAGCCATTATAAATTATACTGTATACAGTCAGTCATAACCTAACCTGTACCACTATAACCCATGGAAGTTCTGGGGTTCAGTACTTGGTTGAGACAGTTCTGTTTCTTGGACCACGGTTGAGCAGGGAGGTGATTTGTCCTAGATCATGCTCAACCTTCAGATTTTTTGTCATTATTTTAGGTACCCACTTTAAAGAAGCTGGGTGAGCTCCAGGAGGGTTTGAAGGAGGTTCCTCTCTAATGTGGACTGTTATAGTTTAGGAATAATACAAGGGTCATAGATCCAACTCCGGCCGCAAACAGATTAAATAAAAGTCTGCCAGCAGTCTGGATTCGAACCCAGGACTTTCGGCACGGCAACTCAGTGCTCTGTTCAGTAATAAAATTATTTTAATTTTCGATAATACCAAAAAGGAAACGAATGAAAAATTAAAACTTGTGACAACTCGAAGCGACAACCTGCGGAACTGATTCGACATTCGAATATAAATTATATGTACTTACACACCGTTGGGTTTCCTCAAACTTCCTAAGATATATGATCATCATTCCTTAGCCTCGCCGCTGTTATGACGACCCCTGGTCCTCCGCCAGGAGTTTTGGAAAATCGTAGCGGGTGCGCAACAGCCGGGGGCGGGCGATAAACAGGTGGGCCAGTCTGCCTTCCGTTTCCGGGCGAGCGACATGTCCTGTTGCCGGCAGAGGAGGAGGCACTTCCTCACCGGTATCGGTAAGTTTTGTTTTTCTAGGATTAGCTAGCGGATCTAATATATTTCATTATTCTTCACTCATGTAAATAATGACGTAGGAAAAGCATTTTTTCATGGAAGGTACTCTTCTTTCTATTTTCTAGAGTTTAAGTTCTGACTTGGTAATCAGCTAAATGAAGCGGTGTCCTTGTTTTTTATAGCCTTTCTGTAACGCTCAGTGACTACAGCAGTAAAATAACAATTGCTATAATATTTCTTGTTGAGCGATGTAATTATATGGGACACAAAAAAACTCTATAATCATTATTTAAAAGCGTACATATACGCTAGTAGCAGTACGTAATTTTGTAACTTATATTTTGACTAACGCTTGTAATAATAAATACCTCAAAAATATTTTTTTTAAATGAAATAATTTTTTATTCCATTTTTACGATATTAATATTTATTACTTGCAAAACCGAATCTTGTTGAAACTATTTTAACTTATATCATCCAAAGTAATTTAATTAAAAATAAAATATTTTGTTATTTTGAAGTCATTAATTTACAGTAAAAGTTACACTCCCCAAAGAAAATTACACTTGCTTATAAACAAATTTCTTATATGAGTTCAATAAATAAATAATTTTACCCAGTTTAATTATTTCTTAATTTTTATTATTTAAGTAAATTTAAATTAAGTAGTAAAAATAATAATGAAAATATAACTTACAAAATATAGAATTAAAGTCATCCATCACATTTCAATTTTCATAGCATAATTGTATATTTCCAATAAATTACATACGTTAAAATAAAAACAAAAATATTAGGACTTTTACCTAGTCCTTGGTCCATCGACAATTGTTAAATTATCTCTTTTGCTACCATCTTATTCTTTCTGTTTGGGTTATTAATAATATTTGAAAATTGTTTTTAATTTTATTTTTAATTACTGCTCTTGTTTAATCCAAAAGTAAAAATTTGACAATTAAAAAAAATTATAATTTAAATTAAAGTCACAAAGTAGTTTCTATGAGATTCTTAATTTATTGAATAATTGTAATGGGGAGGGGGGGGGGGATCGATCGAAGTTGTTATCTAATTAAAGAAATAATCTCAATGAATAAAAGGTTTAACTTTTGTACTCAAATTTTATTGTTTCATATTATTCTTTTTATGAAAAACTAATTTAATTTGAGTCTCCTAGATTTTTTTCTTTAGGTCTAGAATTCTTTTTTGGAATATTTAATAGTCATTGATGTATTTATTCAAAAGTTTGTTTAATGAATCATTGCCATGAATCGTAAAATTAATTGATAAATTAAAAGAAACCCGTTTAATTTATTAAAAAAATAATTTTTTAAATATTGAAATGTTTTAATGGAAGCGATGTACATCAAAGTGAATAAGCAGCGGGTCACTTTGCTGAGGGTCCTAGACACCAGTCCAGGTGAATTTGCAGACCCTTCCAGGGCTCACCCAGCCTACATAAAGTGGGTACCCTTAATTGCTGAAAACCTGGGGGTTGAGCGTGATCTCTGACAAATTACCCCGCTGCCCTCACAATCTTTGTCTTTAAATACAATAAAGACACAATCATGTACTGAAATCTTACTGAATCTTAATGATCGAAGGTCGGAGTATCAAATGGTCGAAGGTTCCTTCCTTTTGATATTGTGTCAATGTAAACTGCATTGAAAAACTTCTTTATTTTTAATAATATTATGATAATAATTTAATAAAAATACCGGTCATGTTTTCAGATATTTATAAGTTCTGGTATATAAGGTAGTACAGACACCACAAGAACTAGATAGCCTTCATGAAAGAATATTTTATAACTATTTATAAAATTTACACGTGTGTCACGAAATTATTTTAACCGAGTCTTTATTTATTATTAGAAGTGTACTCGTGAGAAGAAAAATCAAGGAAATATCCAGTCTTCTGAAAATTTAATGGCTTTTTCCTGACGGCGGCTATGATTTTTTAAAGATACGTCGTCATGGGGAAACTCTTTGATATAAAAGAGATTCACAGAATTATTAAGTATCTTGTTTTTTCATTTTCTTTACATTATAATATTTCTTTTAAATTGGCTATTGACTTTTTATGTAATAATAATTATAAAATTTTCAATCAATATTGTAGTTAATTCACGCGTAGTTTATTACCTATAAATTAATTTCGTTGCGTTTTGTACACAGTATAATGAGCTAATAATGAACATATTATGCAACTTTAAAATACAATAACAATAAGGAAAAAGTAAACCAACACGAACTAAAAATAATAAAATGAAGGTGTTGTTAGTTGTTATTTGTTATTTAATATATACATTTTTTTTGTATAGTTATCTACAAGAATGTTTTATATGAATGGATTTATGTGTTTGTAATTCTTTATCGTAATTACCAATTCAAAATCATACAGAAACTATATGTCGTAGGATAGTAATTGTATTCAACAACTAACTACCAAAACAACACAAAAAAAAATCGAATGAAACTATTTTTCGTAGGATAGTTATTGTGTTCAACAACATACTACCAAAACAACACATAAAAAAAAATCGAATTAGTTTTATGTATTTACTTAACTGTTTATGAAGTTAAAGAGTTCCTATATTTAAAAGACATACCGACCTCATTTTAAAATATTCTTTTTGCGTTAGGCGTAAAGAATATTTTTAATATGAAGACCCCTACGATACATTGGAACGTGTACCGAATCACATGTAAATTTCATAGTAAAAAAGTAGAGAACTTACGCTCGTGTCACGACAACTTCTTCTATATATAATGTTATTCAGAACAGAAGAATTGGTGTACATGAACTTGTACTAGCCTCAAGAGCTAGGAAAATTCTTATAATCGCTAACCCTATTATCGATCAAAGGTCTAGATTGTAAAACATCACGCTAAGACCCTTAAGAATGGGGCAGTGACCATTTTAACTCTTCCATTTTGTTGATGATATAATTTAATGAAAAGTACGTGTGGTAAATCTGACTACCTCTTTTTTACTTACATATGTTTATATTTTCTGGTTAAAATCCGGCTGTGACAGTTAAATTATTTTATAGATAAACAGTCAAGGATGGACCCTTTGAGATCTACAGACCCTCCTGGGCCTCACTCAGCCTGTATATACTCTAAATTGGGGGGGGACCTGGTCATTGGCTCGGATAAATCACTTATCTGTACAACCGTTTTTCTAGAAACAGTACAGTCTCTACTATGTAATAAAGCCATGAAGCTGAGGGTCCATCCGTGACTGTTAAATTAAGGTAAATCCGATTAAATAATTCAACTGTCACAGCCGGATTTGAACCAGGAGCTTTCAGCATAGCAACTAAAAACTCTTCTAATATTTTGTGATAATTAATATTGTCAAAAGTAAAATATTATTATTTACATATAAATAAAATGTAATGAAGCCAAAGCCCTTCATTGCTTGTATTGATACGTTTTTTAATTTTTATATTTAATGCTACTTTTAGACTCTTCAACCATCGCATGCCGTGACACCCGATGAAGTATTGCCGGTTGAATACTAGAAGTTCTAATAATTTATTGGTTGTTTTTAGTGAATTATTTTTTTTACTTGGCTGTCAAATCGAAACATACCTTGTCCTCCTGTAAGAATATATGTTCTACGTATTTGTAGGTTTACTCTGTATAAATTTTTCTCCTTAAATGAAATGCTTTGTTGAGTCAAACTCCTGTAGTACAATCAGTTTTTTGGACTACATGATTTTTTTTTTTTTTTAAATAAAGTTGGAGAATGAAAGAAAATAAAGTATCGTGAATACGTGAAACTTATTCACTAATAAATAAAAAAATAAAAAAATAGGAGCTGAGCAGACAGAAAGTAGGGAGAGAATTGAAAATAAGTAGTCCATAGTGGCTGATTCGAAAAAATAATATGATTTTGGAAATGTAAACCTGTTTATAGAAATGTATTGCCATTTCGACTCCATTACTTGAAAATGACTGCAACGAGGCTGAACAACTCGTTTAAGTAATATACTTTGTTAGTTAAAAAGTCAATTAGAATTTTTGGGGTTCAACCTGAATTTAACTCGGGTGTCGATAGGTAGCGACTAAAACTACCCTTTTTTTTCTTACTGAATATAGATCTTCGGCCTTTTCAACAATAGAACCATTACCTACCTGAATTTTATGTTTACTACAAACTAATTGGGAAATGCTTTTTGAAGGCTGTACTTTCTAAAAATAATTAAATTAAAGTTTTGAATGATTTTTTAAATTAAATTTTTGTTAATTATTCCGCAGGCTGTCGCTTCGAGTTGAGTCATAACAAGTTTTAACTGTGTATTCGTTTTATTTTTAATAATTTCCAAAAACACAAGTCATCATGAGCTTTATTATGGAAAAGATAGTGCGATTATACTTCGGTAATCATTTAATCAAGAAATAAACGTTTCAACAAACATAATATATGATCTATACTTCGAAATGATAGTTGAAACTTTTATTTCTTGATGAAATGTTTGACAAAATCTACCGATTACCCATAATTACATTCTCTTTTCCATACTAAAAGGTCGCGATAACTTGAATTTTTGAAAAATATTGAAAATGAAACGAATAAACAGTTAAAACTTGTTTTAAGTCAACTCGAAGCGACAACCTGCGGAACAGATACCATTTAAAAAAAAAATTTTTTTGGTAATCTGAATAGAAAAAAGTTAAATAGAATAGAAAAGTAAATATATTCTGGGACTAAGGCCCTTTGGAGTACCAAGTAAGAACAGAAAAAGAAAGATCTGGAAAAAACGGCTACATAATTTTTTTTTTTTTTTATTATTTATTTATTGATATTTACAACTATATTACAGTAATATAACAAGTAAATTGGCTGAGTGATACATAATGACATGATATAATGACAAGTAGAGAAACTACCCACTGGTAGTACTCAAATCGCAGGTTCAACTAAGAAGGTCACGTGGCCATCTTCTTCTCAGACGCCTCGGAGGATTATCGGGAATTGAAGAGGAAGCTAGGTTTGAAACTAGAGGGTTTGAGTGGAAATGAAGTTTGTTATGAAAGGATAGATACCGGTATCGGGCCAGATCAGCAACAAATGGGACATTAAGGTCGTTATGGATGACTATATTCTTAACAAAATAAGGAGCGTTGAGGATTTTACGAAGGATTTTGGATTGTAGGGATTGGATACGAGAAGAATTCGATGGCACTACATAATTTAAATCATAAAGTGTTTATAAAAGTGACAAAAAATTATATTAAAAATAGTTATTTATTTGACAAGTGAGGAAAGTGCCACTTTATTACACCCGAGTGAATTTTACCACATCAGCCGAAGGAGAGTGTGGTAATTAAACGAGGGTGTTATAAGCACTTTTCTCAGGTGTTAAATATTACATTTTTCCTGGAAACAATTAAAAAAAAAGAAATTAAAGGTGAAAATTCAGATTTGTTAAAACTACACTAGCGCTAGTGGGTACTACTAATGCTAGATCTCCAAATTTCTGATGTGTGAAGAATCTAATACATTTAAGGTTATATTAAATATTTCTATAATATCGCTTCAAAATAAATAAAATATATCTTGAATTAAATATTAAATATAAAATATATTCATCCAGTCAACCATCCCTCGCTTCTCTCTAAATATTAAATACATGTAGTTCTAAAATTATTTATTTTAACATTTTAGGAATATAAAATGAATAATATTATAATACCGCCATTTAACATTTAAAATAACAGAGTGCTGATTGTCAAATTTGATCTAGGTGGCTGTTACTTTCCACACCAGTTTTAGTTGAGTAAGGGATAGCATTACTTAGTAGTTGCAGGAAAAATATATAATTCGAGACAAAGTACTAAGTAACTAAAGAGAATATAAAACAGCAAACAAAAACATGAGCTAGGATGTCATTACGTCTTTACACAGTGTATATCTTCTTTGCAAAAAGAAAAATACTAAACAACAAAATCCATTATTTAATAGATACTGATGTATTATAGAAAATGACTAACCTGCTTAGTGAGGAATTTATCTCTGAGAAGTGAGATGTTGGAAAAGCACGGGGTTAAGTGAGGATAGGGAAGAAGCAAGTATGACTATTTTCCTCTTTTCGTTGATCGTTAAACTTATCTGCGAAATAACAAATTGTCTCCCATCACATAGGCCATCATTTATCCAGATATACTCGTATATAGTTTTAGTTAGCACCACCTACATCATATTGATTTTATCTACCAAATACGATATAGGTTTTTGACACATAGTTGTTATAAATAAAATTATTATAGTAAAAAGAATATTTTAATAAAATTATTTTTTTATTTTTTATAAAATTTTTTTTACTGAGTTGAATCCATCAAACAGGGCTGGGTTGGTGCGCTGGAGGACTCAGGTTCAAATCCAGCTGTGGCAGATTTGATCTGAGGCACGGGTGTGCCCTACGGGACCTGCTGACCCTTCTGGGTTCACCCTCTATATAATCCGACCACTGAAAAGTAAAAAAGGACACCGTTTGATGAGGAAAACCTGGCGGTTGATCGTGATCTCGGACAAATCACCTCCCTACACTACCGATATCCAAGAAACAGAACGGTCTCTACCATGTACCAAACCCAGGACTCTTCATGGTTTTTAGTTTTTTTTAATGAAATTACGAAGTTATATTATCATTACTGTGAGGATAGGGAAGAAGCAAGTATGACTATATTCTCTGTTTTATCCCAAAAGAAAGACCGTGAAAATCTGTGAAATTAAGCTATTAACATAAATCTTTTTTTTTTTATTATTATTTATTTATTGATATTTACAACTATATTACAATAATATAACTAGTAAATAGGTACATAAATCTAAATTAGGATGAAATCAACTCCAATTCTAAAAAATAAATTAGCTTTATTGACTTTGACTCAAGAGCATTTATAGCTGGTGGAATCAATATATTGTATTATGTCTGGTGAGTTATAGTTTAAAGCTCGCTTATTTAACAGAATTGATTAGTTGGACAGTTTGTGATGTTAACTTGTCCAACTTTACCTCTTTTCTGATTAATTAACAAATTTTAGGATGAAGCACTTCAACTTAAGGAGATTTAAGGACTATCGATTGACGGACAAATAAGTACTTCACCAGTAAAGCGATTATTAATGAAAAATTATCTTAACTGATATTATTATATATTTTTTAAAAGTTTCTCTATTTCTGTTATAATATGTAAACACGTTTTTCTTATTGGTTGGTGCTATTGACCATGATGATCTTTGGCAATGCGATATAGTCATTTTGCAGACAGATATTACTTGCACGAATACACACTCCCTGGGGTTACCCAATATCACACAACTACGAATCTTGTGCCCCATGATGCAGTGGAAAGCTACTGTATTTCCACATCCAGTCCATTGTCGTATTAATTTTTTCTCAGATTCAATGATAGTGACAAATGGGTAAAAAACCACGGATTACGTTTGCTCGTTGTGAGCTGGCATACAGCGGGGCCTTAGTTAAATTTCTTCGAAGCAGACTGTCCCTTGACCAAACCTCCTATTAGCTATTTGATATTGTGGATAAGCACAACACGTTTCGCGATAGTAATAGACGGGGTAGGGTCATAATTTTTACGCCCGGTCGTTGTGTGTTGTCTCCAAAAGACCGATAGGTGGTGGTGTGAGGAATCCCGAGAATAACTCTACACCTTAGAGTTTGCATGTGGGCGCTCTTTTATCAGGGTCCGCTATACCGACTCCATTATGTATCCAAGGTAATTGGATTTTGATAGGTTTTTTTTAATGTTTAAGGTTTTCATTTCTTCTCAATACTTTTTTAGCTGTAAATCCTTAGAAGAATTAAAAGGTCATTGTGACAAAAGTAGTTGGGAACAGTAGGGAACTAAGCTGTTCTGTGAGCACTCTAGCAGAAATGTGGGCGTTGTCGCTAGCACCGAAGCGGTAACTGTCTTTTATTATAAGTTATCTTCCGGAACAGCCCCTGGTTCTTACATCTGTAGGGATTAGGCTAAGTGTCTTTAGACCATGATTGTTACATCTTATGTGGGTGAAACATTTCAATATAATTTAGCTATTATCAGTAAGAACTGTTTTAGAAGAATCATTTCGTTATTGTGATATGTACAAATTTTTTTAACATAGAAGTATAAGAAAATATAATATAAATTATTTTTTATTAAAAAAATACGACCTTCTTACTCACTATCAAACATGGGCAAGATGAAGGCTTACGTTTTGCTTGAATGCCCAACATTTTTGAGAAGGGGTGTTCAAATCTTAAATGGAATTATTTTGTTTACTATAATATGTAGGTGATATGGATAGTTACAAAATTCGATATTATTTTAATCAAGAGGGTGAAGTAGACAGTGTAGGATGTATTTTCAATCCTTCGAAAAAAGTAAATACTCCTTCCTATTGAAAAACATTCCTCTGGTTTGTTTAATTTTCTTTCTCCTTATGCTGTGATGCTTAATCGGATGTCCGTGGACGAAGCTAAAGTGGGAGATCTATATTTTGGCTACCCAAGTATAATTAGGATAGAGATCGTTTACCGTACTTGAGATCACACAGGCTCGGGATCACTATTATATTATACTACTATACGTCCCCTCGACAACAATTTTAGATATTTGTGTTTAGTAATTATTTTATATATCTTAATTTTGGTTATGTGTTGTTCTTCGTATAACAAATTATAAGCATAAAAAGAATAGTGGCATATAGTTTTAGGGGTTGTTGTTTTTATTTTTGAATACTCAAAATCAGAGAATACACTGTCACCTTTTTTTTTAGTTTTTATCAGATTTGTTTAGTAAGTTATGAGAGCGACTCTAAAACAACGGGCAAGTCAATGTGTAGTCAACGTAAGCAATATCAGGCGTGCCATTGTAGTGATAAGAGCGGAAGTGAACGCTCCACCGCGCACTCTCTTCAGGGCGTTTCCTCAGCAGCGATTGGTTGACTGCCTTGGCATGCTGTCAAGTTTGTTGTTAATTTACCTCTCGCTCTTATCACAGAGTTATATTTCTTAGCACAATAAATAGCTATTGCCCTTATTTTATCAAAATTTCTCTTATCCAGAATAAAATCTATGTAATTGTAATAGCTGAAATGGTTATTTATCGCAATTGAAAACCGCACAACAACTATAGTACTAGAAACAACCGTATAGGTTTTCTTCTTCATGTGTCACATCCGTTTTCTGACATTGGCTAATAACAATCTTAATTTGGTTCGCAGCGCTTCTAAATATTTGGACAGTTGTGACAGTTGTCCTACTACTAATCTTTTCCTGCATTATAAGCGTCATTAGACAGCATTTGTCATTTCGCACAATGTGGCCAAGATATTTTAATTTCCGTATAGTTACTAATCCCTATTAAAATTTTTATGTACTCCATTCTTTGACCGTTTGTTTAATATCTTTGCTTCCATGTTTTGAAATACATGTTTCATTGCATATGAACACTCCAGTGAAGAGAGGAAGAGAATTATACGTATTTTTTATACGTATTGCATCTTACGAACCTTAGCAAACCGAATTTTACGACAACTAGTACTCAGAAATCTGGGAAAGAAGAAAGGAAGTAGGACATCAAATAAGTTATATTTGAGATAACAGATGCATAGAAAAACACTAAAATTAATAACCTTCTCAAGACTCACAAATTTTCAGCAGAAATGACACAGAAGGCCTATGGAGATTTCAGACGGCTTGAGAAAATTACGATCGGAACGAATGAATAAGTACTGAATAAGTATAACAACAGTAGAACCATCATAGAGAAAGCTAACGTGGATCGGCCCAAGTGCTCTAATATGGCCAGTAAAGTTAATAATAATTTAGCGACACTATACAATATTAATAAACCGGTAATCATAAGTATCTAAGGAAAAATGATTCTGTAACGATTACAGTCTTGAAAATAGGTCAGTCAGACTTAAAAACAAGTCGTTATAATATCGTGCAGGGCTAGATAAAGGTCCATTAACTATCCACCGGGGCAGAAAGAAAAATAAATCTTATCAAGATAGTCCAAGCAAGTCGATAGTTTATTTTAGGCCGGCGGAAATTAGGGGTGATCAGAGCTGCCGTGTCCATTTATAACTGCCAACCCGGGTTTACAAAACATGAGTTTCTGTTCAGATCCAATTTAAGGATGTCACATCAGTCTTCTTATCCATCCTAAGTTCGAAGACTGTGTACGTCAAATTACTTTACCCTAGAGTTATTTACAAACAACTATCCATCAAGTGATCTTACTTTACAGACTTTACAAGACAGAGGACTTTCATCTAGTATGTATATATCTGAAAGCACGATATTTTAGAATCATTAATTACATATAAACTAAAAATTCTAATCAATGGCATCCATTCCTGTAGAGCAGGGGCTCCCAACCTGGCGGCGGGAAGACAAGTCAGGAGCGAGGCCAGTTGAAAATAAAATCTCACTGAACTTTAGTGATGTTTCTCTAACCTGTACTTCTTATCTTAAATTGAAACTTATAAAGTTGTACATTGTGACAGTAAAAATAAATGTTTTGTGTACAATGTAATACGTCGTTGGTTTTTTCATATGCCCATACAATTTATTGTGTTAGGGAGGCGTGGGAGGCTTTCATTACAACATGAGGAGTTCGATACAAAGTTGGATCTTCGTTCGTTTACCGTCATCAGAGTTAGGGGTACGGAAACATTTAGGAAACCATCTGTATTTAATTAAAACGATTCAAATCCTAAATTAAACCTTTTTAGCAGCAGGATATAATCGAATATTTTAAAAATAATAAAACATGAGTTCCTACTTGTAATTTTTGAACAGCATCCAATCGACAGTGTAATGCTTTAGTAGTATTTTTTTTTTAATTTCAAGTTTTAGTTATAATAGTAACAAACAATTATTAAATAAAATCGAAATGTAATAAAACAAAAACAAATTATAACGTAACGTATTTAGCGATCGTAGGATCATCTATGATAACATATAATTTTCTTATCAATTCTTCTCTCTCGAAAAGAAATCTCTATGTGCTTCTACTTTATTGTAAGCCTAACTTTTAAAACGTATTAAAACAATAAGCTTTTTGAAATTATTGCTTATTTTAGGTTGACATCTCAAATCAAAACTTTGTTTTAAATTTATATTCTTTATTCATTTTGACATTTAGCTTACCATCATAATAACAGTTAGGAAGCAATAATTTCGAACTACTATAGAATGATTAGAAATCATTATGAGAAATATAGTAGCGAAGATCTAATCTTACTGAGGAGCTAAAGATATTTATACATAGAATAAGCTTTATATCTTTATAATATGAATATAGTATATAGAGATAATATCTATGTAGTATATAGAGATACTTTATGACATTAATATTATAATAACATAATAGAAGTTTACGACTTATTGTTACCTTCTCTTGAAACTTCTGATAAGGATTTTCCTCTTTTCGTTGATCGCTAAACTTATCTGCGAAATAACATATTGTCTCCCATCACATAGGCCATCATTTATGCAGATATACTCGTATATAGTTTGTTTTAGTTAGCACAACCTACATCATATTGATTTTATCTACCAAATACGATATAGGTTTTTGACACATAGTTGTTATAAATAAAATTATTATAGTAAAAAAAAATTTAATAAAATTATTTTGATACGTTTTTTATTTATTGTAAATTTTTTTTTACTGAGTTGCATCCATCAAGTAGGGCTGGGTTGGTGTGCTGGAGGTCTCAGGTTCAAATCCAGCTGTGACAGATTTGATCTGAGGCACGGGTGTGCCCTACGGGACCTGCTGACCCTTCTGGGGTTCACCCTCTCTTTAATCCGACCACTGAAAAGTAAAAAAGGATACCGTTTGATGAGGAAAACCTGGCGGTTGATCGTGATCTCGGACAAATCACCTCCCTACACTACCGATAACCAAGAAACAGAACGGTCTCTACCATGTACCAAACCCAGGATCCTTCATGGTTTTTAGTTTTTTTTTACTGAAATTACGAAGCTATATTATCATTACTGTTATATTGAGCCAGTTAATGTGAGCAATGTCAATAATTTGGGATATTTGTTGTCAAAAGGTCATTGTCTCTTAATAAGTGCTGTTTAAACTGATAATTTATTTACTATGCATGGAAACCGGCAGCTTCCTCTTTAAAACTGTTAAGCGTTCTGCAATTAAAGTTCGTTGACATCGATATTTAACCAGAGGTGTAGTTCCTTTGTCTCGGAAAGTTTTATGTACCCATCGACGATATTTGCGGTGGGAGGGATTTAGTGTAGTCAAACCTTGTATGCATTTCATTATGTCATATCGAACCACCAGGTACTCACAAAATGAGACTAAAATAAATCAATTACTATCTTGTTTCATGAGAAACAAACGTTCAGAACTAAACCGGTGAAAAACAAAACAAATTCTTTCTTAAAATAAATTTGTTTAATGTATTTTTAAAATTTTTAAATTATTTTTTTAATTATTTAAGTAAAAATTTGACAACCTTCAAAATGTGTTATTCTTTTACTTTATTCAACCGATGATGTTCTTTCATTGAATTCTCAACTTAAAAAACTCTTTTCATGAATGAGTATTTACAAAAAAAGTGAGTATTTTTTTTTCCAAAAGAGCTATTATTATTCGCTATTAACTATTAGTGTTAGTACGTTTTATAATCCTACACTTTGTATGATAAAAAAAATCTATATAGATCTCATTTCAATTTTTTAAAATCAAAGTAAAGTTCAAATTCTAGATTATGCCTTTCAAACAGTTATATAATATAATCAAACATTTTTGTAATATTTTGTAGTATGTCAAAACTAACGTACTTGTAATTTTTGAATAGTATCCGATTTACATCTACACTGTAATACCTTCATAATACTTTTTTTGTGTCAAGATATGTCTCTGTAGTCTTAAGCCTGTGCCGCTACAAAATTTGAAGGGTCTTGGATCCAGCACATGGTAGAGGCTGTACTGATTCTTGGACAACGATAGCGCAGTGAGGTGACGTCCGAGATAACACTCAACCGCTGTCTTTTTCCCCCAAAAGAGTACCTACCTTAAGTGGCAGGGTGAGTCCTGGAAGGGTCTGTAAATACCCTAGGGTTCATCCGCTAACAAATAATAATTAAATTTTAATTAGCTAATTAATCTTTCACTGCTTGATATGAACCCCTGACATTCAACATAGCAACTTTGCACTAATAATTAGTTTTAAGCAAAACACAAATTTCTCAATCAATCAATCTGTTTAATTTCAAGTGTTTGTTGTTTTTTTTATGTGTAATTTAGAAGAAATGTAAATAAATATTATATTTTAAATTTAACAACACAAAAACTAATTAAATGATAACTGTTATTTTATTTATTTTAAAATTTTTATTATGTTACCTTCGTCGTTTGCTTAGGAAAATCCTTTATTTTTAAAAAATCAATTAAATAAAGTAATTATACATTTTTTTCTGGAGTAGTTTCGAAAGAAAATAAAATCCTATAACTCTTTCAAACATTATACGCCAAAAATAATGTAATTAACATTGAATGCTGAAAACGACATTTAACCTGCATATAAATATTTTAGAGAGCCTTTGTTTATTTATAATTGCTTTATTTGATTCCTTTATAAGTAGGAGCCAATGAATATGTAACAATAAAACTTCAAAGAGGAACACAGAGTGGCTAGCCACAACTATATTTAGGCTTTGTGTACTCGAAAATCGTTAAAAGTTTTTAAAGCAACTGAAGGAGCCTCTCTAATGCTAACTAATATTAGCTAACAACTCGGCCTTGGGATTATTGTTGTCTTTACGACCTTAGTGGAGAAATATGGTCTTAATAGCATTTAAAGTCTTTAAAGACGTCGTCTTAGAAAATGTTATTTATTATTATTCTTTTAACAAAACCAATTCAATACCATGATTTATAGTTCTATTCTCTTTAAAATGTAATTTTGGTAAGATTTATTTCCAGTCCATCACCTTTTCTGGATTCCCATGGACTTTAAAAATTTCCACATACTCCTCTGGCTTTATTATTATACCCTTTTTTTATGTCCTTCTCAATTTGACCAAATACCCTTTCCGATGGAAGAAATGGGTGACCAACAACAGGAAAAATTACGCAAATTTGCGTACGTCACTTTCGCACATGCGTACGTCCGCTTCTTCATCTCAACCCAAACTTTGAACGAAAAATTAGATTGGATTTAGCATGTTCTGTGTGGTGATCCATGCACCACCGTATAGAGGACGCTAGTTGTGGGAAAAAACATTAACCCCTTTTTGCATCTCCACGCCTCGAATAATATATCTACCACTGCCGGATTTGAACCTGGAACCTTCAGCGTTGCAACTTAGCATTTTAAAAGCTGAGCTATACCGCTCCCAAAATAAATAATAAGTAAACACGGAAAAAAAACTCTCAAATGTTAAGAAGAATGTTCAGATTAATTAATTTATATTTAAGTTCGCAATTATTTCGTTCTTAGTAATAATGCCCCGATAAATTAACACTACCAGGGGATAAACAAGAAAATAATTTGTAAAGCACCTTTAAAAAAGGTTGGAAGTTAGAAGTTTTAAATAAATTTAACATCATTTTTCTAATAATTTTAAACTGATAGTGTTACACTATTTATTCCATCATATAAACCATATCAAATTAATCATACATCAAACATTAAATATGTCAGATAAGATTTTATTTGTTTATTTAGATTATTTTACCTATACCACTTGTTAATGATATCATTCATTCAGCATATCATTGTTTGCTTGTTAGTGAAAATCGTATGCTCTCATCTTTCTTATAATCGTTGATTGATGAAGAAAATGAAACATATTGTATTAATCTTATAGAGGATAAAATTCACTACAACCTTAATATTTTATTTATTTATTACAGAAGCATTGGTTAAGGCTTACATTCAATAAGTTGTCTAAAATTTGAAAAAAAAAATTACGTAAATATCATATCGAATTTTTTAAGATTATTTTCCTAGACTATTAATATATGCATTCAAGTTTTCTCAGGATAAAATGAACATCAGAAAATGTTGCGGATGCTGCTAGTAACTAGAAAGATGTTCAGCTAAAGTCTGAAATGATTTTACCTAAAAAACTTAGAATGGATGGGTTCCATGTTTTTTGTTTATTGAGTTTCAAATATCGGGTCTTTTTCGTTTAATGCACAATTCGGTTATTAAAAAAAGTAACTGTTATTAAAAAGTAACACGTGATTAATATAAAGTAACTATAATTGTTAACACAAATGATATGGTTTATTCTAATTTCCAAAATGAAGCGGTATCTTCCAATATAACCTCAAAAAGGTCTTTCCCCATATTCCTTTGTCTCCACATAAATTCACAGAGATATGAATCCAACATTGTTCATCTAGTTCCAGCTTCTATTTTATTTCTTATTTTGGCCGCGGCCCATAACGATTCTATCGACTGTGTGTGCGCTCCAGTTGAAGGATCTACGAAATTTTCAGAATGGTTGACTGTATAATGTTTAAAATCATACCCTTCTATTCTTTCTATAGTGGAATAAGCTTTCCATATATCTGATATTATAACACTTCCTGGAAGAATACATTCTTTAATGCACGCTATTAAAGTATCTTTGTTCCTGTTGGGCACTGAATATATGAAAGATTTTTTCGTCTCCCTGCAAATACCACCAAAAACCCATTGGTTGGGATATATTCGTCCGACATTATGTTTCCTTTTTGTAAAACAAGACTCGTCAATTTCGACGGTCATACCATATCCTCCTATTTTGATAGGATTTTTAAGTAGCGAATCAGCACAAACCTCCCTCAAATAATTTTTCCAATTTGTTACTGTTTCTGCAGACATACTCAATTCGTCTTTACAAAATAACGTTGTTGTATATTTCTTGGTCCATGAGTAAATAAAAAGAATTGCATTATTCAGAGGATATTTTGAACCGTTGAACCACGTACCTTCCCTGAGTCCTACTTCCAAAAGACCACTTGCATTGTGACACCGCCATCTGTACCGGTCATCTCTCTTGCGCAACTTCATAGAATGTCCATTCCGGCATAGTTTTTCTTTATGGATGAGGCCTTTTTCTTGTAAGAATGCGATGGTTCGGTCCAAATCTTTAAAATCTTCGTATAACCTTAACATAGCCATTATTAGGTTTTAAACGAAACTAAGAAATGTAGTCATATGTTCTACAGATATGGAGGTTGTAACTAGATCACGTGTTACTTTTTAATAACAGTTACTTTTTTTAATAACCGAATTGTGCATTAAACGAAAAAGACCCCAAATATCAAGATATAAACGGTTTACTCATTAAAATTTTCCACTTCCCTTTCTCTAATTTTATTAATTTTTTTTCAAATTAAAAACAAATATTCGGTTCTAAAAAGAATGATACCAATGGATAACATAGGAGATTACACAACGCGGGATTGCGAAGCATGCACCCGGATAATATTATTCAAGTGATAGCGTCGGAAAGATTAAGTGGTAGCGTTAAAAAGCTTAAATACATAACAGGACTTACCTGTAAGTGTTATAATACCTGCATACGGAGGAGTAGCTTGGTTTGTCGAACTTGCGTAGGGGGCTCTGAACTTAAGAACTCTTGAGACAAAACACTTTCAAATGTTAATACACCCTCTGTTTCCCATAGCCAAGGTGTGGGCATCTGCATGACTGTTTTGAGACCGATCGCCATAAATTTTTCATTAGATTGTTTTGAATATTGGCGTTTCGGTTTACAATCGCTTTGCGTCATTCTAATCTTAGGCGCTGATTTTAGATGAAAAATTGGAAGTAATTAGTTAAGTGAACCACGGAGGGAATTCGGAGGTGACGTAGGCAAATGGATAAATATTGAAATAAATGTACTAAGAAAGATATAACAGATTTAAAATTTAAATAATTTAAAATCATTTGATCGTTTATCACATGATTTGATATATTCGTTTAAGAGAGTAGATACAATTAAATATCTACAAACTATTATTTTCTGAACTACTATGTAAATGAATTCGTAAAACAAACAAACTATAATTGAGGCGTTGATTTTGAAGGTGAGACAAATCCATTTTATGTTATTTCTTGATTTTTACTTTCGAAAACAACAGATTTGAAATATTGTAGATCAAATAAATTTCTAACAAAAAAATTATACTGATATTGATTTAATTATGTTAAAAAAACATATATGACAAATTACTTTCCTATTGTTTTAAATCGTCATTATGCTTTTATATTTTATTAAATTCATCAAATAGTTGTGTAATTAATGTAACCAGGTGATGAAAATTTGAATACTAAATTTTGTTTTGCTTATTTTAATATTTTGTTCGTCTGATTGCAAATCTCAAAATAATTTTGTCAATTATTTACATTTAATTAGTATTATTATACGAACATGTATCAAGGAGGTCATGGGTTATTGATGGGCAGTGGAGCCAAGAAATGAAAAAGAAAGAATATATGTATATATTTAAATGTTCAATAAAAAAATATTTTAATTGTTCAGAATAAAAAAAATGACTTATATTGAAAAGAGATAATTAAATTTTAAATAATTTTATGGAGTTTTTTTTCAAGATTTCTATGACTATGGAATAACCATAAAAAATATTAAAGTATTAAATTAATCTTTGCGTTTATTACTCATGACGGGCCTTGGGTTCAGAACATGGCAGAGTCATTACTGTTTCTAGGACAACGGTTGTGCAGGAAAGTGATGTACGATATGACGCTCAAACGCCAGGTTTTCCCCCCAATTAGGGCTCCTCTTTATGGGCCTGTCAACAGGTTAAATAATATATGTACCACTGCCGGATTTGAACATGGAACCTTCAGCATTGCAACTCAATACTTTAAAAACTGAGCTATACCACTCCCAAAATAAATAATTAGTAAAAAAGAAAAAAAAACTCCTAGATGTAGAAGAGTTCAGATTAATTAAATCGGGCCGCATTTATTTCGTTCTTAGTAATAATACTCCGATAAATTAACACAACCAGGGGATAAACAAGAAAATAATTAGCACAGCCTCTTTTAAAAAGATTTAAATTAGAAGCCATAAATTTAACATCATTTTTAGATTTGACATGTAGGTATTTCTTAAATTTTTTTGGTAATTTGAAAAATCTCAAAGTGATTTTAAGTCGTTTGGAGTTCTTCTGAGTACTTTGTATCCTAAGCCAAAGCAGCCACTCATTACCGCTTAAAATACTCATCTGGATGTATTGAACAAAAACAGATTGCACTTGATGCCAGGTTAACCTTTATCCCTTAGGTATCGATTTGACCTTGACCATGTGGAAACTACGTGAATCCAAATATTTTTGATTTAAGATAGTTTTTGTATTATTAATATTAGTTTTAATAATAATTGTTTTTATAAAATTGTTGGACAACAATTAATTTTCATGATGGTAGTAGTAGTCAGGGTCCAGTCAATGAGAATCATTAAATTTACACTGATACTGTTACACTATTTATTCCATCATATAAACCACATCATATTAATCATACATCAAACATGAAATATGTCAGATAAGATTTTATTTTTTTATTTATATAATTCTACCTATACCCTTGTTAATGATATCATTCATTCCGTATATCATTGTTTGCTTGTTAGTGAAAATCGTTTGCTCTCATCTTTATTATAATCGTAGATTTATGAAGAAAATGAAACATATTGTATTAATCTTATAGAGTATAAATTCACTACAACCTTAATATTTTATTTATTTATTACAGAAACATTGGTTAAGGCTTACATTCAGTAAGTTTTCTAAAATTTGAGAAAATAAATTACGTAAATATCATATCGAATTTTTTAAGATTATTTTTCTAGAGTATTAATATATGCATACAAGTTTTCTCTGGATAAAATAAACATCAGAAAATTTTGCGGATGCTGCTAGTAACTAGAAAGATGTTCAGCTAAAGTCGTCTGAAATGATTTTACCTAAAACACTTAAAATGGATGGATTCCATGTTTTTTGTTTATTGAGTTTCAAATATCAAGATATATAAACGTTTTACTCATTAAAATGTAGGTATTTCTTAAATTTTTTTGGTAATTTGAAAAATCTCAAAGTTATTTTAATTCGTTTGGAGTTCTTCTGAGTTCTTTGCATTCTAAGCCAAAGCAGCCATTCATTACCGCTTAATCTACCCATGTGGATGTATTGCAACAAAACCAGACTGCGCTTGCTGTCAGGTTAACCTTTATTTATAAAAAAGGAAAAAGAAAGCGTATCAAGGAGGCCATGGCTTATTGATGGGCTGTGGAGCCAAGAAAGTAAAAAGAATGAATATATGTATATATTTAAATATTAAAAAAAAAAAATTTAAATGTTTAGAAAAAGAACATTGACTTATATTGAAAAGCTAATATTTTCTTAGAATAGAATATACAAATAATTAGAATAAAGTATTATATTATTGAGGTGGGGTGAAATATCGGGTCGAAGTGATTGTAGTCCACAACAGCTCCAACCGCTAGCAGACCTCTACCATCTGCCGCCGCCTTCCCGACCAAATCTATTGTCCAGATTGAATCGTATCAAAAGAAATGGGTTGTACCCTTATTATAATATCTTTTCCATAGCTTAGTTTTAAATTTTCCTTGAAGTATAAAATAGGTGTACAGGTTGTAGAAGATAAGGCCATGGAATTCAACAGAAACAAAATTTTTAATATTAGTCAAGATATGATTTATGTTTAGATGAGACTAGGAATTTACCTTTTGTGTTTTTTTTAAATCACTTTTTTTTGTGAAGTCGGAAACAGCTGCTTAGAAACTATTTCAAGTGGATAAGTTCCAAACTCACAACAGCAAATTAGAATAAAGTTCTTTAAAAAGATGTAGTTTGTTTGATATATGGAACTAAACCAATAGAAATGGGGCTAAATGGTGGAACTATAGTCAAATTAAAATGAAAGTCTTTAAATTGCAAATATATATACAATTGTTAGTACTAAAAAATAATTCTGGATTCTACTTAAAATAAAAATATATCTAGTAAAATACAAAATATTCGAAAACCAATGGATAGAAATCTACACGCATTGATCTCATATATTGTTAAATAACTGCGCAGGGAACATTTCGCTAATTTGGATTTATTGAGTTGAGCTTTAGGGAAATCCTTTCGCATTCCTCCGTAAAACCTCAATGCTCATTACTTTGTTACGAATTAAATCTTCCATAATGACTGATTTGGCCCGAACTCAATAAAAATCCTTTCATGAAAAAGCTTATTCCCACTCAAACCACCTAGTTTTAAGCCTAGTTAGCTATTCAATTCCCGCTTAGCCGCCTGAAAAGAAGATGACTTTTTGAACTTCTAACTTTAATCTTTTATTTAAGTACTACTAACAGGTAGTTTCTCTACTTGCCTTTACTTTCTTCCCGTTATATCAGCAGCCTCGCTGAATAAGTGATTAAGTAAAATTTTGTTCAGAGAGAGTTAACTGTATTCAGGGAAACGGAATCATCTCATTCTATTAGTTTTTGGTTGAAATGGAGTTGTAATGTAAGGAATAACTTATTTTCAAACCAATGCCTGACTAACAACGTGATTCGCTACGAAAATAACACGCTTCTGCTTCTTAAGTTCAAGAAATTCAGTTGAAAGACAATTCAACTTAACCACTTATTCACCGGGGCTGTAGATATACCAGTGAAAAACAAAGAGAGCGCAATTCACATAAAGACTTATCTACTGAAAATTCCAAAATTAAAAACTAGTATCACTAGTTAGGAAACGTTTTTGATTTATATAAAATTTTGGTGTTTCTTCAAACTGTGAATATATTACAATTAAACCGCCTGGATTCGGTTCCATTCAGTCTCCACCGACCCTTATCAGATCGCGTAAGACCTTGGCAGACAGAGTGCACCGGAGTGGAGAGGGATGCAGTCTCCCGAGGGAGGGGGTCCGAAAGGAGCAGTCCCAGACCGTGACTCCTGGAAGATGGTGCTTTTCGGGAGGAGCCGGGTACAAGAGCGGAGGAGTCTTCTAGCCTCCGTCGGAAGTCTCTCCAAGACTAATCCAGGTGAACCATTCATTGTCTTCAGTATACTGACTACAGAATGGTGCCCTTAAAGAAAAAGTCATTTAACTTAATTTATTAACACTTGCCTCACATTTAATAATAACAAATAGTCACTTTGAAATTCATTTTGATTCATGTCATTCATCATTTTGAAAAATCATGTAGGAGAAGCTTGTTGAAGACCCAGCCTATAAAGAAAGACATAAATCAGAATATTTATTTTACTGTGTGCCGACTTTTCGGCCTTTATCAGGATAGAGGCATAAAGCCAAGAGTTGAATGAATAATTGATATATTTAATTTTTGGTTGGCTCTACGCCTTCCTGCCCTTATCAAGCTTGTAACTTATACATATAATAATATTCTTACTTGTGGGTTTCTTCATAGATTAGGTCAACTATATCATCGTCAGCTATCCACTGTAAAAAAAATAGTTTATAGTGTCGAATACCTTTAAATTCTTGAGAGCAAACAATATTTTGTTGTACAGAACAAGGAAAATATCCTAAACCAACGCATTTTAAAAATTAGGACAGGATCTCTGCATTCTCTCACAATTATATTTGTTTGACTAGTTACACTTTCCATGTAAGACAAATCAAACAAGGATATATTATCTGATTATTTTAATAGTCTTTCATGCTCCAAGCACCTGAAACGGCGCAGTACATGTATAGTTGTTTTCATTAACTATTTTTTTATAGATTTTAAAATAATGCAGCTCAAAGGCCTTCTAAATATTATAAAATAGATTAACAAATAATGTACAACCGTACTAAAAAACTGAAAAAACATTACTGCTATACATTATTTACATAAGAAAATATGATATCATTTATAGTATTTCTATTATTCCATAGTATTCTTAAATAACTAAACATAAAGTGACTTTAACATCTAATATAATATAATATATATATATATATATATATATATATCTTCTACTTTATAATTGTAGCCATCCGGAACCGCGTGAACTAATTCATGCCATTCATCATCGCGCTATATAGATAAATATGTAGATACCATCTAAGCATGTATTCTTACAAAAGTATTATACCCGATATATCACAAAATATATTTAGTACATCCTAAGCGTAAGTTTTCCTAGGTTATCATAACTAAACTTTGAGCCTTTGGTGTGTTGTCATTTCATGGCTGATGATTGACAATACTTAAAATGTGGGAAGAAACTCACATCCATGTAAAGAAAAAAGTGATGTAATCAATTTTAATTGAAAGGTATTGGGGACATTTTTTATCATATTGAGTATTATTACAAAACTGTCACTGTTTCGTCAATGTTTTTAGTTAATTCCATTATCCCCGATGGAAATTCTATTGTATAATGAATACAATTCTATGTGAATGACACATGGATAAATTATGATGCATTATGAATCACTAGATAATTCATAAAATATTTGTATTCTTTTTGATATCTCAGTCTTATATTCGGCCCATTTAGATTTTTTAAGGGTTAAGTGCGTGTTTTAGTATGAAATATACTTTGATATGTTATGGGCTTAATTAAATTGTTTAACAAAAAATTACTGAAAAATAAAGTGGAGTAATACGTATATAAATAATATTTTTTCGCTACCCATTGTTTCAAACATTTTTTTTATATAGTTGTTTATATAGGGATGTATTTCCCTTTATAATATTATTTATATTATGATCATAATCTTAACACTGCATAGCGGTAAAAGAGTGAAAGATTATAATGATGATGACTGTGATCATAAACATTTAAAAAAAAGAGAAAAATCAGAATCCGTGAAGGATTTTATCAACTATAAATTTCATACAAATTAGTTTTAAATTTAATATTTATTACGTTTATAGTACTGATAAATATAATATTGGTACAAAAAATATAGAGTAGAAAATTGTAAAAAAAAAATTAAAATTTAAAGTGTTTAAAAATGGATTGCAGTTTAAATGAATGTTTGAAGTTTCGGCCTCTTCAAACCTATAAAAACAAGACAGCACTCAAATTAAGAGTGATATACAAAGTATAAATATAGGGGAAATAAATAAACACCAGAGCAGACTAAAACGGTTATAAATTTACTTGGTGCTTTATTACCCCGGTCACCTCATAAATTAAATCCTCTGTAAACAATAACTAGTTATTACTTATAAAAAGTAAGCTTATTACAATTTATATAATCTTATTATTACTGTTTATTTATAATAATTGTTTGATAATGAATAAAATAGCAACTAAAATATATTTGTACATACATTATTGTAAAAGAAAGGAGACGTGGCTCGGAATAATTTGACCATTTTATTTTTACCAATGCTTATTTTCAGATTTTTATTTTGTATTCACCCCAACTATTGTTGATTCATGAAGTGGTCATTGTTAGTTTACAACAAGAAAATAAGCTGGAAGCAATGACTAATTTGGAAAGGGGCGACTGTTTTTACAATACCTATTATATTGTATATGATAGTGAAAAATGATTCTTTATTATTTTAATAAATATCTAATAACCAATTAGTAACACAGGTCCTTTTTTTACTCTAGGAGGGTACAAGGGTACCAACTGCCTGTTGTAAATACAAAAACAGGGCTACATTTTGTGGAATGGCTTAAAGAAGTCAGGAACAGTGAATTGTGATTTACCCATTTTTAAAATCGTTTATAATTTAACTGATTGAGCATGACAAAAGACTAAACGGCAAATAGTTCCTCGATCCGTTGCCAGGCAACGCTGATAAAATATTACAGCTCTAAATAAAGGTTAATATATTTTTTTAAATAGTTCATTCGGCCTCCTAACGTCAACGTCATTAAAAAACAAAGTCATTTTTTCTGTTCATTTTTTCTGTATTTTTCATTCATCAAAAATAAAAGTGGAGAGGTTTTAGGAATATGCAAGATGTAATACGGATTTACTAATATGTAATTCAACACATTCAAGAGCATTTATTTCTTATAATCGACTTTAAAAGCAGTTCTGTTGATAACGCATATTATTTATTTTCTGATGAGTGGTGCTAGTTCTGGTGGGAAAATGGATAATAATGTCTACGTTAGCAATAATTCCTATATCTCCAAACCTGGCATCATTATTTTCTGATATTTTAAATAATTTTGTAGTATTTAATACCTACTTAGATTAAACCTTTTCTCGTAGGCGAAATCATATAAATTTACTTTATTTAGTTTAAAATTTTTAAAACTAACATCTCAAATATTTTTTTTAAGCTTAACTAATTAGCAAGTTTAAAAAAAAAGTATTTGATACACATAAAATATAGTACTTTCACTTTCCTCTCCAGTTCCTTTCTAATAAGTGGTTTTTAGTTTAGACAAAAAAGAAAGTGTTGACGCGTACCCTAACTACAAATTAATATCTTTATGTATATCTGTATCTGTATATTTATGTATGTGTCTACAAAATTACCCGAATCAGAGATCTCAAAACTGGCTATTAGCTGTAAAGCTAAATGAAATTGGATGCAATAAAATAAAAGTATGAGCTTAAAATCTGTTTTACTCATTGTTTCTAACTCACTAATTGATAGCATATAATTAGCAAACAAAATCATAATAAAGAAAAATGTAGTTCAACAAATTTAACTCAAATGGTTCTAAATAAAACACATCTTAGGACACATAAGCATTATGTAGTAAATGAATTGGGATATTTACTATTTATTCCATTCGTACTCAACGTTTATCAGCATATTTATTATAATACTACGCTTCAGACAAATATCAAGCCATCATTAGGGGCATATAGATTTTGTTAAGTTAAATGTGTGCAATTTAATAATTTTGTTTATAAATTTGAGTCTGATAAAATAAGATTATAGTGTAATTTTTAATTTGAAAGAGATAGGATTTAATTCTAAAACGGTTGAATTCGATTTTAAAAACTTGTCTCGCCCCATGAAGACTCTTGGGTTTTTCTTACATGGTAGACAGATAGACTGTATTTTTTATAAGATTACGTTTCTACAGACAGCATATTACTCCGAGATCAGGCTCAACCGCTCGGTTTTTCTCCTAATTAAGGGTATTCACTTAATACAGATTGGGTGCGCCCAGGAGGGTCTATAGATCCTACAGACTTCATTCCTGGTTGTTAGCAGATTAAATTGTTTATCTATTCCAGCCGGATTTGAACCCATGTTTTATTTCGAATTCAATTTAAAAAAGGCAAAATCCAATTAAAGAATAATTTTATGTAGTTAGTGAAGATTCATCTTGATTAAAACAAACCCCCATTTGATGAGAAAATCAACCATTAAAACATAAAATTCACAATTTTCTCCGAAAGGCCCATATAAGAGATATTTTATAATGAAAATGATTTTCTTGAATCTTATTCAATATGATCCAAAACCGAAATTGGATCATCCTTTTGCCTTTTGCAAATTAAAAATAAACTTTAGCTGAGTCTCTTGATGTCCAGTCGTAAGAGATCTGTAAACTTTACAATTGAGACAAGTTTAAACAGTTTCAAACAGAACAATCATTGACGATCCAATAATGTTTTTAACTCGGGCTGTTCGCAACAGATACGAAAAGGGTGTCCGTCAGCGATGGAAGTTGTTATTGCTTTTATGTGCCATGCTCCTGGCACTTCCATTAAACAATTCTCTTATCATGTATGCACAGAATAAATTTAGCAATGTTAATTTTACGCAAATAGTTTTTTTTTATGTGTAACGTTATTTTTGTGTAAACAAACTATAACTCGATGTAAACGTAATGAAAATCCGTCGGTAGCGTATATTGATAATTTAGATAAATTGCTCGAATACGAGGTATTTTTATGTATTAAATTATGAAGAGTTTTAATACCACCGTTAAGTAGGAATTTAAAAAAAAAATTTAATCTGGCATTTCATTGTTTGCCTGTTTGTTACTCACTTTTGATTGTATTGGTATTGATAATTTAATTCAAATTGTGTTTAATTCACTAGGATCAAAAGCATTGAAAACTTTCAGCTGTCGTTGCTATAGAGATCAGATTATGGACTTATTCAGGTCATCAGGTCAAAGAACCAATAGTTAGAATAGTTTTTTATGATACAATGTTATGTTAGGAAGAGAATAAGCCGTTTCCACAAGAACTGCGCCTGCTAAGGATAGAACCATATATTTTTCTTATCTCTTATCTTATCTTATTCCAGGATACGGGGTTAATCCTGTGCTGAAAGGTGTAAAAGTAGTTATATTAAGTGCCTTTATGGCTTACATTACATAGTTATTGTGTAAAATTAAAATAGTTTTATGATTTATGATTACAATAAAAAAAATATCTACTATGTATCCTTTCACGTTTTCGCTTCGAATTTTTTCAAAGCGATATATATATATATATATATATATATATATATATATATATATATATATATATATATATATATATATATACATAAATTAGTAATTTTGATAAAACTATAAATTAAAATTACTGTTTTTTTTAATCGTAAGTACAGAGTAATAATCATGAAAAAATATATATAATTTTTCTTATTCAATCTGTGAGACTTGTTGGGCATCGTTTATGTGCTAGAGCACGTCTACTTCTGGGAGTCCTCTTCGCTCGCGTGGGATACAATTGGAACTTCTAACGATCCTCTCGTATGCTTCATTTTATTTACACCAAGTCGAAGTCTAGTATTTTATAGTATTGAATTATTTATACTTCCTTAAAAGTTTATTCCAGCAAGGGATTTTTATTATATTGTCTATATCTTGAGTAATTGTGTTGACCTTAAATAGGAATGGGGAAGAAAATGGTCCGGGTTAATGAAACAGAAATAATTTCATAAACAGAGATTTACTATTTATTAGAACCTGACGTTTCGACTCCCCCGGATCAGTGTATTAACTATATCCACTTCAACTTTCATTGCAAAAAAATCTAAATTACACATAATTTAAAAATACCTTTTATAGGAATCTTAATACTGATATTTATACTTGGAAAATGAACTAGACTTTAAAAAATACTCTTTAAAGACCTCACCCGACGCTTTCAAAGAACTGAATAGTGTGCCTGAAGAAACATTTAGACGATAAACTGCAATGAAAGAAACCTCCTGGGAGTCAATTCCAGAGCGTGGGGATTCCTCTGTGACAGGGTAAATAAACTCGTCTGGAATGGTGTTGAAGGAAATATGAGAGTACCAGGAGTAAACCCAACCTAGATCTCTTCTTATTGAAATAGCATAGTTATATAGGAAATAATTGAAACCAGATTTTTTCTTAAAAATTAATCCATAACTACTATATTTTATAAATAGATAACATTTTTAAAAACCAATATTACTAATATAAATTGTAATTATAGCTAATTACGACCCTTGATAACGCTGAGTCATCCAATTATTTAAAACCGCCTTGGATAATTATATTTCAAATAACTCATACAAAATATTTAAAAAAATCTAAAATGAAAATTATTTATTTATTTGCGACATTTGATCGTCTGATAATAACAAAAAATGAACAATTTTAGCAGCATTCGGTTGATTGTTTCATTCAAAAGAGCTTAAATTATTAACGAAAAGCCAAAGTAAATAATTATGTAAATTAAATTTTGAAAAATTGATGCAAAAGGAAAGATCCCAATAATCCTAAAGTCATCAAAATACGGGAAAAAATTTCCAATCAAAGTTTCGCTAATTAAGGCATCATCCCCAGTGCAGTACAGCACACCTCACATCAGCAACCCAAACAAACTCACCAAATTACTTTCCTTTGCCTTTGTCTTTGTGGAATGTCTTGGAGCAAGGTTGCGGCCCCTATTTGATGAGTCTGCTTGTAATGCCGATTTGAGATGTCATTTTTGATGTGATTTTTTTTTTTCGTTTGTGTCCTGGTGATACCTGAATTGGTTAATTTCTTATATTTCCAGTATTTTAAAGACTGGAGGCTTTTCTTTCTTGTATTTTTCCTTTACCATCCTATACTTAGTTCACAAATCGTTTTGAGGTTTCATTCATCATTTTCATTAATTAAAAAATAAGTATATACATATTTTTACTAACTTATATCGAAATTACTCTTACCATTAGAAACGAGGAGATGGTTGATTGGAAGATCTGAGTAAGATAGGAAATAGTTGGGGGTGCAGTCAAATAAAACACTAAATAAGTGGGTACTTATTTATTATGTGCCGAGGTTTCGACCCACTTTGTGGGTCATCTTCAGGGCTAGTGGAAGCTGAGGCTAGACTAGGGTTTACTCCTGGTATCCAGTCTAACCTCAGCTTCCACTAGCCCTGAAGATGACCCAAAAAGTGGGTCGAAACGTCGGCACATAAAAGTACCCACTTATTTAGTGTTTTATTTGACTGCATCCCCAACTATTTCCTACCTTACTCTTACCATTACATTGATTATTTTATTGTAAGAAGATCTAGTAAAATGTTTGTTTAAAACTATTCTGAGCATTAAATCAACACAGAAGACTGAAAATGTAGATATTGAAAGTATCAATACATTTTACTAAGAATTATAGAATGAAACTTAATAACCAGAATTAAGATTTCAAATAAAATAATATTATATTAAATTATGCTCATTAAAAATATGAAAATTATAATTAAAGCGAAATTTATAAGTAGGTATTGAAAAAAAAAACTTTAAAGACTTTAATCTATTTATTTAATCTTACTACTAGTTGCGTTCCTCTCAGTATGATACTTTGAATCGCTTTATGAAACTGCATCAACTGTTTTCCTTTGAGTCAGTTAAAGTGGTAGTACAGAACCAACAATGTCTCGTTAGGCTTGTATCAAAGCCTTCTACAACAGGAACATCATATGTTTCTAACTGTCTCGGAATGTTTTACATGGTTCGGCAAATAACTCTTCATTGCAACACAGACAGGCACATTGAAGGTAACTGGCAGGTGATATTCTATAAAATAATCAATCATCACAGGTTATAACAAATCAAACAACTAAAAACATTTTTTTTAGCTAACAATGCTTAAAAAACTTAGCAAACTATTATCACGAATAACCAAAACACTTTTAACGTCTCGCTTTTATCTCTTTATTTTGCTAATAAGTTATTTAGGGAGAGGGGTGTAGAGTGCTGAGTCGCTATGCTGAAGGTTCCGTGTTCAAATCCGGCTGTGGCAGAAAAATTTGTTGACAGCCGGATGACAGTAAGATGATTTACTGTCGGATTTAAAGGCCCTCCAGTGGCTCACCCAGCCTGTATAAAATGGGTACTCTTAATTGGGGGAAACCATGCAGTTGACTGTGATCTCGGACAAATAGCCTCCCTGCACAACCAATGTCCTAAAAGCTGTCTGTTTAGGCTCTCTCCATCGTGAACTGATATGAGTATGTATGTATGTATAACTATATGAATAATTTAGTACGCACTGTAGCATTGTCCGATTAACCTTAGTAGCGTTAAGTGAAGTTGAATACTGAGATATACTAATTGAATTTATTCAAACTTTTTATATATTACTTATGTCATCTCTTAATTTTAAGTGGATTTGATCAGGTTTGAGTTCAAAATTTAGATTCAATTATGTATTTTTAAGCTTGCCTTCATCATCTATATTCAGGAAACTTGAAAATAGTACCAGTTTTTTTTCGGTGAAAGCCACATATCTCTGTAATCTATTCCTGAGCCAATAAATCATCCGAGTTGATCTAGACGTGCATTATTAATAGTCTCCCCTTCCTAGCGGAGGGATAGAGTTGAATGATAGAATCCAGTTTTAGATAATGAGTGTGAAAAACTTCTTCTATATACATTCAGATAATCGACATTGAAAGTTAATAGATAGTACACAGTATTATTGTATCGATTCATGAATCAGTTTCTGTTAATATTGTTAAGATTAAGTTATTAGGATAGTTATCGAGATATAGCGGTTTTGAGTCAATTAATTATTTTAAAAACAATAAAAATGACTTCGTTATTTTTTAAATTATAAATTTTCCTGTATTCGTTTGGTTTCCTTAACCTTCTATGGCTGATCGGACGATGCTACAGAAGGAGTTATATATTTTTTCTATCCAGGTATAATTTGGATCGGAATCTTTAACCTGTACCAGACACCCCACAGGATTGGGGACCCTTATTTTACGATCCCTCCGAAAGACGGATAACCAATGGTTTGATATAAGAAGGTTGTTATGAAAATACGCCACAGATGACCCCCCGTGTCCTTTATTGATACATAGTCAGTATTTATGTAGTTAGTACTTCAGAATATAGCTATTTAACGCTTTAGGGGTTAGATTAATTATCACCTATTATATAGCGTTTTAAATTTCTTACTTCCATAAGGAAAATGTATACACATTACCTTTCTCTTTTTTTATAAATTTAAATATTTATCTTTTGAAACTGCTATGACAATTCCAATCTTGTCTAGAATGTTAGGGAACGTATGTTTTTAATCTATAGTATTCCTCTCCATTGAAGATATATTCACTTTGATGAACTCTTATCATCAAACAAGCTGAGTGTTTTTAAATTAATTTGTTGGTGAAGCAATGCTGCGAAGAGGTAGGAAAACATTTACAGCATATGGATTACTTCCGAGGATGCTCTGAAAAGCAACTGTTTCAGGATGAAACTGATACTCACGTGGGTTTTAAAGAAAAACCGAAGCTGGGGGCGGGAAAGAAATGGACGGTAGAAATAAGGCAGCAGCACCGGTGGTGAATGCGAGAATAGCGTGCAAATATCAAGGCGATATAAAAAAATGATATTTGAAGTGACGTGATCCTGAATAGGCTAATGCGAAAAAATAAATCCAATTAATTCAAAACTTTAAATCAGATTTAGTAATTACGCTTTCAATAATGCTAATTTCAATAAAATCTCAGGTACCTGTTCAGTTCTACTTGCAACGACAATACTTGGTTGTATACATTGCAAGGCACTTAAAATTCAAAAATCATATCAAAAATTCAAAACTGTTTCTACCCAGTTTTATATAGTTTCTTATTAGAAACTTATTCGTAAGATATTGTCGAGATGAAAGTTGACCCGGTAAAATTGAACTTTCCCTCGAAAACTGCCAGAGCCGGGAGTGAAATAAACGTGAAGAAAGGGAATGGATTATTGAGGACCTCTCTCTCTCTCTCTCCCTCACAAAGGTTCCATTGTGCCCTCCTTATTCTTCAACACGATCAATTATTCCTAAGTTGATTTTTCGATTTCCTTTATATCGATTTTATTCTTAAGAACTATTCAGGAATAGTACGAATCTATGCTTACCCAAAATGGCTGATATATTCATAATACTCACATTAAGAAATCATCAATATAATTAATTGTGATGTATGTTTTAATTAGTGTGATCAAACTAAGTAATAAAAGTTGTGAGAATCAAAGAAATGTAAATATATATTTATATATATATCAATAAGAATTTTAGCGAACTGGAAGGCTCGATCCCAATTCCACCAATTTGTCCGCAAACCCCTGTCCACCCAAACCCAAATTCACTAGACCATTCTTAACGCAATCCTCTCACTGTCGCCTGGGTACACCCCTCGGATGTTGACTCAACGCTTATTAACTGTTTAGTATTTGGTTTGTCACTTATCCCAACAATTTTAGAAGCCCATCTCAACATTTGCAACGCTATCACTTCAATTATATTAACAGGATGCATGATCTGTACTTCCACGGTGTGTAATCTTCTAAATGCCCCAGTAGTCTCATCCTTGTTCGGACCGAATATTCTACGCCATACCTTATTTTTGAATACTTTAAGACGCTGTCCATTCTTCAACGTTAAAGCCACGTTTCACACCTATAAAGAGCAGTTGGAAGGAAAACAGTCTTATAAATTCTAATTTTGAAATTTTGAGACTAGTAAGTGAGAGCCCAAAAAATAACAAGGATTTACTGCCTTCAACTGCGCATTTATTTCTTCTTGAATTTAATTTTTTCTTGTTCTCGTGGTTTCTGTTACTAATCGCCGTTTCTGTTACTAACCATATACTTTGTCGTATCCGACTTTACTCCCAATATGTATAGAATAGAATAGAAAAGAAACTTTGCTTTGTGACCAAGCCCCTCTAGAAAACAAACATGAACAGAAAAAGAAGGGCGTATCCAGAATTTTCATCAGTGGGAATTAACCCAATTTCATTTCATTAATTTTTTTCCATTTTCAATTATAAGCTCGTTGTTATCATGCAGAATACTGATGCATCTTACAATGGTGAACGTTGTCCAGGGCTCTGCACAGATTTTAATGATCACTAAAACGATTTATTTTTCTAATTTTGGTGCCAGTTGTTCTTTCTTTAGTTCTGTCATTAACAATTTCTTTTACCACCAATGGCTTCACAAAATGTTGTTGTTATCGAGAAAGGCATTGAAGAACACAATGTGAATGTTTCCCAACATTGACTGTTTGAAGGTGTTTCCTCAATGTCTCTGATCTTTTATTATTGCCATTTATAAAATATCAACATATTTTTTCTGTAAAGTATTTTCTAAAGGTTGAAGAAGAGTCAAATGTGGTGTGTGCTTACAATGGCAGAAGCACTAATTATAAATTCTGAGTTCGTTCATAGATAACTCATTTGTAGATTATTCCAGCGTCTCCATGCATCATTACCGTCTTTTGAAAAAGCTTACGTGACTATTATATACATAATGCTATTTGAATAGTTAGTACTTCTTTATTTTTTGGTACAGACTTGTCTTGGTGTTGGTATATCAGCAACTATATATAGATGTAATACTTCATTACTATGATTCAATGTTAAGAATATATGTATACAAAACATCATAAGTTCATCGCCGATTTAGTGATTAGTAGGTAAAAACACTGCTGATAGATTTTGTTGATTTTCATTCCTCATGTTCATGTTTGACGATGCATTAGGAGACATTTTCAAGAGAAATTCCCTTAAAGTGTTACCATACCACGCCATGTTTTTCCTTGTATCCCAATCTACATGATCAGAAAACTGCATACCTTCCAACAACCAGAACCTTAGGCATAAATGAAAAATAGACGAGATGATACTCTGTAGCATCTATTCGAATCGTCTAGGTTGTTCCTACTTTTTAGGTTTCGTTTTTACTTCTAGGTTTCTAAAAACTGTTATCACTTACCCGTTTTGAGAGGCCTCCCCCTCATGAAGAAAAGTGGATAGGTACCAAATTTGATTTTCGAACTCTGTACTGAGGTGAAAGCATAAAATGAAATCCCTCAGGATCATCGGAGGAACGCTTAATAATGCTTACTTAAGCTAATTATCTTTAGGCAAGTTTTGTCATGAAAAATGGACAACAAATAATCGGACAACTACGGAACAATTAATATTTCTATTTTATTTGTCATGGTGAAGTAAAAATTTCGATACTTTAGTTAGAAATAAACTTGCAGTATATTAAAATTTCCATACCATATACCTTATTAGAAATGATAGATTTTCAGTTATTATTCTCGAAATATAATTATATGGCTTCGTATATTATTTCAATACGATTCCCTTGTTCAATTTTCTCTAAACCATATTTTACTGAATACATTCATATTATATCTGACTTTACAGTAACATTACACCAATTAGAAGAATATTTGATACAAAGGCCTTAATGGTTTTCTCATTGGCAGTAAGAAATTTTGAATGCTGTATTTCTTAAAGTTCGTGCCATTTAAGGGCGGTTTCTCCCTCAAGTGTTATTTTGAAAGGTCACAGATCTGCCCAATCCTTTATGAGACAAAACTTTTTAGTGAATAATAGATTAATTAGCGGTCATTGAAAATAAAGATATCCTTCTTCTTCTTCTTAATTTCTTGTGCAAATTTTAATATTCTGTTTACTTAGCGATTAAATATTCAGAGTACAGATAGTTAAAATTAATAACAATATTAGTGGAATTGTTTGTTAGATTTTCTTTTCCCTCATTCAAAAATTATCTCAGCAAGGACTTTATGATTAAGATAAACGATGGTATAAATGAACAAATGTGGAGGAAATATGGAAAAAATTAAATGCTTTTCAAGTTTGAGAGCAATCTTTAAAAAAAAAATGTTTGCGGTTACGTTGCATTCATGAATTCAGACCATGACTATAAGGAAACTTAAGCAATGGTTAAAATAGTCGAGGTGGGGTGGAGTACACAAAATTTACACAAGTAAATAAGAACAACTTATTTTATTTAGTTCCAAAGTTTCGGCCAAATGTTTAGGTAATTACCAGGGCTGAGAATAAGACAAAACAGAATGACAATATCAACAGAGGCATGTATGCTATTATTATGTTTCCTTTCATCCTAAGCACAGACGAAGACCTAAAAATAAAATAATTAGAACTTATCTGTGTAAAATTTATTGACACACAATTCTCGACCATTTTCAATATTGCTCCAAGATACACCGAGTCATCAATGTAAAGAAACTTGTTCAACTCATTTATTTTATTATTATTGATTAGATCCGTTCTGAATCTTTCAGTGAAAGACTGAGTATTTGACGAAATAAACAAAAATAAATACAAATCGTTATGGAATATTTGACTTGACACCCAAATTAAGAACACAAGTCAAGTAGTTTAATCAACAAATAATTTCTTTGATAATGCTGTGTTATAATCCTTAGGACTGGACCAGAGGCGGGTTTATTAAGCCAATAGTCCCATTCCTGTCATCCATCAGTTAATTAATCCTATAATTTATGCAGCGCTTTTTAATGTACTAAAAAGGAATTAATTAGTCCGAATGAATTAGGATATCAAGTTAAGCTTCGTGACAGACTGTTGGAGTTATCTTAACAATTCTTTGAGTTACTTGCACTTGAATAACCATTTAATTACAACAATTGGAGGACTTTCAAAGTGTACCGAAATAAAAAGTAATTAATAATCAACAGTAAGTACTACCAATCCTTGATATCTTAGCCCAACCCTAGCTAGTTTCACTAGCACTTTCAGAACTTTTTATGGCGAATCCAACTACATTGCTTTAATTACCGTTGTGGGTACAAAGTTCAATTTCCAAAATCATTATTAAGTCTAATTGTTCGCTCTGTCATAGTCTAAGCATTAACTATTTTCTTTTATTCCATCTTTTTGGTTTAGCTTTATTTTTTAATCAATTATCTTTAAAATAAGAATGTGTAGCGCGGCAACTTAAGAGTGTAAAGCACTCTACAGTTTTAGTAAGCTGAGTTACTAAACTGTAAGCCCTTCTTTCTAAGCCATCTGAGACAGATAAATTATTCTACTACCAGCCGTGAATCGACCCAGAGGGGCCTAAACACCCTCCTATATCAAGTGGTTTATTATTTTCTAATTTGGGAATAACTTAGCGGTTGAGCGTGATCTCGTCCAAATGATCTCCTTGTTGACTTTTCGTTACGTGTTTACCAATATTCCCACCATAAGTCCAAGCGTTGTGAATGAAATGTTCCGTAAGATGTCGCTTACTGCACACCTACCTCGTCGTAACTCGAAATTCAAGATTTTTCAAGTGATGCATTTGAAATTATAATTGCTCTATCAATTTCAGATGAACGTCAGTGAAAAATATCGTATTATTAATATTTTGGAAAATATGGCCAACAAACTTCCAGAATGTTTTTATGTTTATTGAATATACATAATTGCTGATTACAGTGCATATTTTGTTTCTTCTTTCATTAATCTAGTTTTCATAAATATTTGGTTGATCATAACTGTCCTCCAAATCTGTTATCATTCTCATTACTTCTCTCAAGAAAATTGTTCTTATTAACTATATTATTATAGAATTCAATGAGAAAATGGTTAAATTAATTTTAAAATGATTGTAAATGTAATAATGAAAAGTCGTTAATTATAGTTCTGAAAATGGGGGTAATATTCAATATAATTGAAGTTATATTGCCACATATTGAAACTAAAACCAAACAAACTCCAGCCGAAATTATAAATATGAGTATATTACTAGAAATAATTCAATCAATTTTAAGCATTATATCTATGTAGAAGTGAGAAATGAAATGCAGAAACGTTGAGAAATGTTCAATAAACTTTACAGTTGTATAAATATGTCCGTTACATGATCAACATAAACTGCGAGCTTATTTACTATTTCGACGCCTACATTATTCTCTAGTTTGTCGTTGGCACGCGAGTTTCATATATCAGTTTCCCTTAAAATATGTAGCTCACAAAACTAGATCCGTACTGCGTTGTCAGTTGCAGGTCTTGTCCTACAATATGATTTGTCACATTTTTGTTGAAGGTCTGTCTAACTATATCTTTCACTGCAATATTTTGGAATCTTGGCGTAAAACAAATAAAATAATCTAAAAATATAGTAAACTATGTTATAATGATTTATGGCTTGAATTTATCAACTTCTTCATTTATAAGTATAATGATTAGAGTAAATTTTGTAACTTTAAAAAATTAATAAAATAGAACCATGGATTTGTTCAAATGATGAACGGAAGGCAGAATGTAAATTAATAAACCAACGTCTATCACCGTCAATAGAAAATAAATCCCAACAATAAATTACATGCACCTGATTAGTTTGAAACCTCTAGAAACTTAGTTTTAAAAGATGTAGTTTGAAACTTCAATTGCCGTAGATGAAGTTTGAAACATTCAATTGCCTTATCAACGACATTGAAGATGCTCAACTATCCTTCCATAGGCTATATTTTAAAGACTCATTCTTATATCAAACCATTTCAACGTTTGTCTCTCAACGATTGCAATATAAATCCTACATACTCCAAAAACAACTAATTGTATAACCCGACCATAATCCTGCTACCAATGGCCTATGATAAATCTTTATTATTTTATAAATCCTTATTTTTTTCAATCTTCAACAGTTTCCATTTATTTAGACATATTGGTTCAAGAAGACTTAACTTATTCTTTATCAAATATCTTTATGATGAACTATAGAGACAGCGTGAGAAATACAGATAGAACGGAACGAAATTGACAGAAAACGAAATACAATCTCATATAAAGCATGCAAGTGGTAATAGATAGGGAAGGAGGTACAAGCAGGTACAAAGAAAGTCGATCGTATTACTAATTTCCGGCATTTTTAAAAAAAGGAATATATACTTCATTGTTTTTGAATATTTTATATGAACAATTTTTAAATTAATTTCATACTTCTAGAAGGAATGGACAGTTGCATTAGTCCTGCTTGGAATAATTTTAAAATTCGAAATATTATGAGAAAAAAAAAGAAGAAAAACTGTACCACTTCAACGAAATGAAGGGTCTAAGGTTCAGTATATGGTACTGTTTCTAGGAAAACGGTCATACAGGGAGGTGATTTGTCTAAGATCAATCTCAACCGCCACTTTTTTCTCCCAATTATAAACGATGGGTGAGCCCTAGGATTAAATACTTTACCTGTTATTATATTATATATTATATTTATATACATATAAATTCTTTCCAAGCGATATGGACATCTTGCAGACTATTTGCGCGGAATTAATTAGGACAGCTTTGCTTGACTGTTAGTTATTCACCCGTGGTTTAATGGACCATAGATTATATGGTGCATCGCAGGCAGCTCTTACCTACATTACTCTTTGAGAACGATTCGGTCAAGATCTAAGGATTATGGCTATTTAGGGTCAACAGGCGGACGAAAACGCACATTCTTTCCCCCGAAGCACTCCGTTCTAGGACTAAAGCTCTGGGCGGCTATCGAGTACTAAGAGAAGTGCAGAGAGTAGAGCCATAACGTTTAATTTTGACTGACTTATTAAAGATATTGTTTAATGTATCACTTCGAAAAAATATAGCTGATATGCTATGTAATGCTGCTGTTACACATACTTTTTATTTGTGCATTTCCACATTTCGCCCTTCTAGGAGTAAGATTCATATTGAAATAAAACCTTGACAAAAAAATCTTTGAATATAAAGTAAGCATTACATTTTTTTAATTTTCATAATTATTTAAAAAAATAATTATCTAGTTGTGACGTTTATTTATATTTTAATATTTTCTAAAAAAAAAAATTAAAATAAACTGCCTTTTCACTTATGATCATCTGTGTCATACAATCACCAGATGCATCTAACTATTTAACTTAAATTTTTTAGTTTAAATCAAATTATTTCTTTCTGCTACAGAACATTTTTTGTTAACGAAATCAATATCTGCTTGGGCAAATATATGTTAATGAAATTCTTTTACCGATTTTCTAATTTATAAATATCGCATTATGCTACAAAAATTACGAGCCTTCCAGAATATTATAGTACAAAACTAAAAAATATTTTTTAATTTTTTTAAAGAGATGAAATAGGTTGATAGAATGATTTCGAGTGGTGGATAGGAGCTCAAAGGAACAGATTGAGTGGCTGCATTCAGGAAATGCTATCTGTCTGGATTTTATTTTTAGTTTGTTGGATTCGAATTACCAATACCTAATGGAGTTATTCTGATCTTAGGTTTTGGTATATATGCACAATTCCAGTACACACTTAAAAAAACTAAAAAGCTAAAATGAATAAATGAATCCATGAATAAAATTAACAAATGGAATCATTAAGATCCCATTAAATAACATACAACATAAACTTCAAGTTTATGCTATTTTTTCACTCTGCAATACCTTCAGCAGTTTTTATATACTAGGTAATTATTCACCTTCTATGAGGGTTGACTATGAGGGAGTTAAAATTTTCAAATAAGGAACATTACATTGCACACACATATATATATGTTACAGTAAGGTTTTTTTCTAAATTGCAATTTAAACCATATCAGAATGTTTTATTGAGAAAAAGCATTAGCAGGTACGAAAAGATCTTTAATTCACTTATTTTTCATTTTTGGTTTCGACCTTTAGCTAGTCTTATACACACAACATATTAACGGAGTGAATAAAAGCTGTATTTCCGTTGAAAACTCAGACTCGAAAGCAAATAAGTGAAAATAAACTGTTTACCATTGTTTTCTATCTTCAATTGAAACACTTCCTTGCATTCAAAATACCAAGTGCTGCAAATTGTGTATGTTAAATGTATTTAATTGATATATGTTTGATGATCTAACATGTTCTATATTAAATAACATTTATAAAATATTTATTTATAGTGAATTTTTATCAAATTCTTTTATTTATTTTTTTTTAATTTTCATTTCCTACGAAATATGAACATTTTTGATCATGAAAAACTTGAATTCAATGAAAATAAAAGTTATAATCCTGAATCCTCACAAAATTCATTGCGTGATCAGTCTGTGAAGATTCGTTTGAAAGAAAAGTTGAATAATTTAATGGAATCCTTCTTATGATCAATTAATTAATTAAATTTAACGCAAGTCTGTGATGTTTCACCAATCTAAAGTTCCACTTTATAATTTTCGAATAATTTTGTAATTAGTTTTTATAGGGATTGTTTAAGTCAGAACTTGAAAGCTATTTCATTAAAATATGATATTGTGCTACTTTCAACTTGATTTTTAAATGTAATTATTTTATTTATGCATTATAAGCTCTGCCTAACGACAACTCATCCAAGACATAAATTTCACTGAATAACGTGATAATTAGTAAAAAATATACAATTCTGTATCAACTATAATACTAGCTGATTTTTTATTGTATCTGATATTTTGATATTGACAGTACTGGTTATATTGATAAAATAATATTAGAAGCTTAAAAAAATAATGTTTTATTTTTTAAGTTAAATATTTACGGAAGCAGTGGTGCACGTAAAAATGTATGAGAGAAAAAAAATTCAAAAACCATTGACATTAGGGTTGCACTAGAAAAAAAACAACATTAAAATGTATTTAGGATTTAAAGACACATCGTATCGCACAAGGTAACGTACTCTCTTCTTATACAATAGTTTTCCTCGGAATAAATGTTATGGAGTGCTTTTTACTCTCTGGAAATATTATGTTTCCACTATTTTTATCCATTTTCTGTTAAATTCATGTAATTCTTGAAGGAAACTTGAATACCTCAAGTTGCATTCAGATTTATATATAAAGTAAATCTAAATAGCTTTATCACTCAGAATAAGAACAGGTTGACACGACATTTAGCGTGATATAAGATTTAGAACGGGCGAATACCACCTTCTAGAATACCAAGATAATCTCAACGGAAGTCTACACTTCACGCTTTATAAGTGATATTCCTTTAAAATTTATTAATTTAAAATTAATTTGATCTCTGTTCATAAGAAATCGTGATGACATTTACAAATTACTGATCGTTCCTTCAAAAGAACAATGCCAGAACTCAAAAAATCTAATTTTCAACTTCAAGTATTTGAAAGTTCCATGCCTTGTCAAAATTCAACCAGATGAGTTAGAAAAAATAAAAAGTTGCCTAAATACCAAAGCAAGGCATTCCTATTGTAATGATGGTATTGAAATTATTTTATTAACCATTAGAAAATTTGTAAAAGCTTGAAACTTTAACTTATTCTCATATAACTTCAAGTTCAAACATGATACAACTCATAATAAAAGGCATGTTGGAAATGGAATATTAGATATGTCGTTCCTGAATTAAAAAGCTCAACCAATAGAATTGCTAGGCTTAACTCAAAAATTGGGATTTTCAAATTTCATTTGAAGGAGCCTTATATGCATACTAGTAAATTAAATGTCCATTTAATTAGAATGTAACAGTTGTTAAGGCTATTTTAATATTATAAAGCTGAAATAATCCAATAAAAATAACATTACAATCCAGACACTACTATAAACAGAATCACTTAGCATATATCTAACAAAAGCCGTTGAAATAAAAATGAGGGATCTATTTAAGTAACATCAAAATTTTATCTAGAGCCTTTGAAGATTTCTGCAACTCTCTCTCTCTCCCCTCTCTCTCTCTCTCTCTCTCTCTCTCTCTCTCTCTCTCTCTCTCTCTCTCTCTCTCTCTCTCTCTCTCGCTCTCTCTCTCTCACTCACTCACTCGCTCTCTCACTCTCTCTCTCTCTCTCTCTCTCTCTCTCTCTCTCTCTCTCTCTCTCTCTCTTTCTCTCTTGATTATTAATACTAAAAATATTTATAATTGATTATTATTCTTAGATCGAGCGCGACTAAGGCTAAAGAAAAGTAGTTCCTCGATCCGTTGCTAGGCAACCCCGAAAAAATATTACACCGCTAAAAACTTTTTTATTTAATGGAGAGATAAATAATAATTTTTAAGAACTTATTATGAAAGATTATACCGAATTGCGTGATCCAGTGACCTCAATGGGGAGAAGTGTGTTTACGATCGGGATCCTTGGATACAGTTCATGGCGGTCGATGGTAGTTCCGCTCCATCCCCGTGGCAAGAACTACCGTACGTTAAGAGTATCCTGTAAGTTCGAGACATGGTACGCAGCATTCAGCTGAGAGTGAGGTTCAACCTCCGTTCTCCGAACAAAGGTACGCCATTGGTTACGTTCATATTAATGGATAACGTTTAGTTGAACTCGGTTCATTGCCAAACAGTAGGCTAGGATTTGCTTCGATGTGTGGTCCAATATGTAAACAAGTCTACCAACAGTAATAATTTTATGAAAAAATATATATAATGATATAAAAATGAATTAAATTTTATAATGGTATTAGATTATGGATCTCATAAATTATGTTCATTAAAAGAATTCTAATAAAATATATATATGAATATGTCAACACTACGCCGTTAGGTAGTTCTGAATTTTGAAACCTGAGAGTGAAAGAAAAAATGGTAAATAAACTTTTATTTACCCGACCATTGCGGAGAATATAAAACAGGTGGCAGATACGAATACTTTAAAGGGGACCAAAAGAACAAGTATCATGTTTCTTCACTCCTCTATACGATTGTATTATTATCAGATTGTCAAATTACTCGACATAGTAACAAAATAGAATTTTATATTGTTAACAATCAACAACAATAAAAAAAATCAAATTTGAAATTCGGATACTTTTAATGTTTACCCTTGTTTTGTTTTTTCATGAATAGAGTCCGGGCTGAATTTTGTTGATGTGTTTTAGCAATTTTATTCGTGGACTTCTTTTAAAACTTGGTGAATTATATAAATTCACACTTTTATTTCATGGGTATATTAAAATAAATTTTTAAAAAACTTCGTTTGTTCAATATAGTTAATTTATTTACATTATTTTTATCTGAATAATTTATGTCAAAATACCTTCGTAAGAGACTAAAATGTGTTCAGGCTAACTCTTAGAAAGTTTTTTATTATTTTTGCAATTTAAGGTATACATGCTTCAATGAACAACTAAACCGATTTTCATGATTGATAACTTAAATTATTCTTTGTGGTTTCGTAAGTGGTGCGAAACGTTTTGAGCTTAAAATATTGCTGAAGTATGGAATTAAATGTGTTTAAGCACCGTTCATTACTATGCAAACATATTTTGAGTCAATGGCTAAACCTATTTTTCTAAATTTGATTCTTCAAATTATCAAGTGTATTTCAATGAATGTTTTAAAACAATGTGAACCCAAAATATTTAATAAGTATAACTTTATATTGTTTATAAAAATATACTATACACTTATTTAAAGTGTTTTCGGTTTGTGTAGATGTTTCTTTCAACAGTATTTATTATTTAAATAAAGCCATATTATTTAAATAACGCCACTTTATGCTACTATAGCTAATTGGACGATGCTACAGAAGGAGTAAAAAATGTTGACTACCCAGATATAATTAGGATAACAAGTACCTAACATCTTTAACGAGTACCTGACATCGCGCAAGTACAGGACCACAATTTTACGTCCCCATTAATTACCAAGGATTTTCAATTCCTTTAAAAAAATTCTAGGACCACCTAAAGGACTTGGAACACGCGATCTTGGGTACAGAAGATTGCAAACACCTAAAAAATAATAACGATTATGCATGGAGAAAATACGTCGGCCATGTAGGATAAAATCAATTATGTATTTTATTCTATTGGAGAATCTAATACTTGCAATCTAAGTATATGTTTTCAAGTTGGTAGTTTTATTCTTATGAATGTTCAGCTATGAAAAATCGCTCACAGCTTTGCTTTTAATAATGTGATTAAGGCTAATATCATAATTATGGTTAGTTATGAGTTCGGTTTTTTTTGAGAAAAAATTCTTTTTTTTTTTTGTTTGTGTAGTTTCCTCGGAGCTAACTTAAGTAATTATCAAGGGAGATTTCTCTTTTGTAGATATGGGTAGTTGTCGGGAGATTTTTCTTTATTATATCAATAATGTATTCTTCTGTTTCCATCCTCTCTATTCTCCACTGTATCGAAGTTCTCCTTCCAACTTTCCCCGAAGAGTCAGTTATGTTTACAGTATTCTTGAGGGCCTGTAGTGGCTAAAGCGTCTGTATACTTATAGAACAAAGAGGCTCCTATTCCGAGGAAATTACAAATAGGATGAAAATCTTGTATACTGCTTTGATTGATGGCACTTATGAGCTCTATCTCTAAAAATAGATTTTTATTTCTGATATTTTAAAAGCTTTTAGGGTCTGCCGCGTTTAGAAATAAAGTTAGCTCGTATACATCATAACATTTTTACTGCCGCTAAAAGTAGATCACTTAATTAAAAAAAATTGGTTTTGAGAAATCAAAATCGTGGTCTAAGCTTGAAAATGTTAATACAGAAGTAAAGATTGCTACGGTATCGTATGACTAACGTGTATGATCTTAATGGGAATTGCAGAGAATGTATAGAATAGAATAGAAAAGAAACTTAATTCTGGGACAAAGTCACTTTAGAATAACAAACAAGAAAATAAAATATGAAACAATCAAGAAAAAAAATGTGTGTATATATATACACATTTGTGTGTGTGTGTGTGTGTGTGTGTGTGTGTGGTCAGAAGGATACTTAATTATTCAATGAAGTATTTAAAAAGTGCCAAAAAAATAAGTTGATGCATAGTAATATAAAAATAGCATTTCGATTGTAGATTGAACATTTATAGTATTTGGTTAAAATAATCAATCTAAAGTATAAATATAACTAACGAAGAAAAATAAACTATTGATGATATAATATTGTGCTTTGAATAGAAAACGAGATACCCACAGTCCACATTTGTGTTAGGAAAAGTATTGTTTATAACGACGCTGCAGTATCTGTAGATTCGGGCATATTTTAATTCTATTGTGTTTATTATAAAATTATATATACTTATTCTATAACTTTAAAAAAAGCTATTTATCTAACTACTGGAGGATGGTTTGATGGTTATATTTATTAAATAATAAGCTAAAGAAATAAAGACATCTGTGACAATATTTTAGGGATCATTATATATTTAAATAAACCTGAAAGGTACATGTAAAATGAAAAGTTTTACATATTTTTATTTTGAAGAGAAAAGATTTGCCCTGACCGGGATTCGAACCCGGGTAGTCCATCTCTCCGTGACAGCACTCTACCATTTGAGCTACCAGGGGTCGCCTCACAGCCAGGACAAATCCGTTCTCTTCACCGATCCCATATCCCCTTGTTCTATCAATATTGCGATGTATACACGAGGAACAATGTTCATTGAACATTACTTTAATTTTAGGATTTTGTTCACCTACGTCATATTATCATTTATAATTTTTTGTAACTGGGATGGTAGAGTGCTGTCACGGAGAGACGGACGACCCGGGTTCGAATCCCGGCCAGGGCAAATCTTTTCTCTTCAAAATAAAAATATTTAAAAATTAAAACAATTAATAAAAAAATTATAGAAAAGTTTTACAGTTTCTACAACTGAGTATATCTGATTAATTAAAATAATTTATGAATGTTTGTTTCATTTAATGCCAATTTAAGCTTCTACTGGCGAACCGGACGATGCTACATTGGGAGTATTAACTTATGTCATCTTTCTATAGCAGATAAAAGTTTATGTCAATGACTCAACAGGAAAGAGGATTAGCGAAATCGAAGTATTGAAGTAGAAGAAAACTTATTAGGAATGTAAACTGTTTGGGAGCGAAGAGATTAAAACGAAATAAACCATTTTAAAACGATATTTGAGTTGAGCTTTGGGGCTCTACTAAACCATCCAATTCATCTCGTATCCAATCCTTGCAATCCAAAATCCTTCGTAAAATCCTCAATGCTCCTTATTATGTCACAAACAAACTCATCCATCATGATCTTAATATCCCATATGTTACTGATTTGGCCCAAACTAGATACCTATCCTTCCATAACAAGCTCCATACGCACTTGAATCCGCTAGTCTCTCAGCTTGCTTCCCATACTATTCCTGATAACCCTCCGAGGCGCCTGAAAAGAAGATGGCCTCGAGATCATCTACTATAGAACTTTATTGGAGTGCTATCGATGGGTAGTTTCTCCACAAGTGTTTTCATGTCATATTCTACATTTTTGCACATTTACTTGATATAATACCATTATAGTTGTAAATATCATTGAATTAAATAAATAAAAAAACACAAAAAAAAAACGATATTTGACATAGAGATGATTGAATGTTTGGAAAGAATGGTGTTAAGATTAACTAAGGTTATACCTTTGGAATATCAAATAAGTAATTCACAGGATAAAGTTTCAATGATTTCGCTGGATTCCCTTCGGGGGCGGGGGGGGGGGGGGAGGCAGCAAAGCCGCGTGACTTTATCCAATTCTTATTCCCCTTGTCAGCCCTCCCTCTGAACAAGTATATCGATGAATGCCGCACGAAAAAACTAGCGTTGAGTCTATATCTTTAAAAAATTGAGCGTAACGAACGGAGGATTAAAATTCTAGATTTCATGATTCTTAATTAATAGAGAGAGAGGGCTCTAGATACGAAAAGTAAAACATGCAATGATATTGACATCCATAATCTCTGCCTTTGGATGGACAGAGCATAATGCATAATGGTCCAGGATTTCTAACGAGTTCAGAAAACATATCGACAATAATGTTGCTTCAAAAAATTATTTCTTCTGAAGCTTTCTAAATCCACATCTTGTTATACCTTGTACTACATAAGTGATAACACTGTTCTAATTTGTTTTCATTGTTTTATTTCAATAAAACTTTTATCATATTCTTTAATTATTTTAATAGTGTACCTTGAAAAAATGTCTCACCAATAATATGTAACGTTTTTCTTTTTAAAAGATATATAAGAGACAATGGACTCATTTCTAAATATTCTACACTTTTAATGTATCATGCCATTTTAATGCTTCATTTAGATAAAGAATTTCACATTACAGATTATTGTTGCCTTATTCTTTAATAATCTTAATAGTGAGTAACAAAAAAATCTGATTTAATCCAATTTATGAATATTGTTTGATTTTATTTTTAAGATGTGTTTGAGATGTGTTCTAGCCTAGACTTATACTGTCTTTTCATTTCTGTATGTTCAGGTTCATCTGTTTTAATACCTTTTGGTGCCACCAAAAGAACCATTTTATTTCGTCTTTATTAATTTTGAGGTAAATAAAGCCATCGTATACCCTATAAAAATCAGTTTTAATTTTATGATTTATGAGATAGTGGTAAATATAATGTAATTATTCCAAACAATATAAAGTCGTTAGAATTTAATATTTTATTAATTATAACATATTTATCTTTTTAACAACCTGTTGTTAATTGCGACAACATTATGAATATGAATAAAAAGTTTTCTCTACCGTTAAAATAATATCTCTTTCACAGTAAGATAATTTTTTTATGAATTAACTACAATTTATACCTTTTTACTGGTATAGTTGCAATAGTAGAATGGAGACATAGTATAAACGTGCTATAAATCAATTGCTTACTTGAAAATACTTTTGAAAAAAAATAATTTAGTTTTTACTCCATCCATACAAAAACTATTTTGAAACTACCCTTTAAGGAATTGAATTAAAAGTAAAATTTCATTACTAGAGTAATTCTGCTACCTGCAACCTTTATTTATTCAGTTTGATTTATCAAATTTATAAAGAAAAATAAAATTTAAAAAAAAAAAAATTTTCATGATTAATGAAGTGATTGGGAATTAGATTGATGTAAGAATTAGCTACTTTTGTTGCGTTCAGACACTTTTTTAAAAGAATTTTTCGTATACGTTTTGAAAAAAACTAGATTGAGTAAAATTAATAAGAAGTTATGAATTTATCCAATCATTATTCTGTAAAAATAAATATAATATATTATTCCTAAATAGTATTATATATTGTTATTAAGATATAGCTATAAAGCTAAGTAAGACCTCTTATTAAGTGGCCTGGCTGAGGTAATTTACTCGTTCGGCTGTCCGTTAATAGAACGGCATTCTGTTTTACATCACGTCAGTGTCTAAAAACTCTGAATTATAGAGCCCTGGTTTGGTCTAAGGATGTAAATATCCAACTAAAGTATGGCTATGTATCGTAAAGATAATTATTAAATTTATCGTAATAGTAGTTGTATATAGTCCTTATTAAATATGTATTAAAAAGTTTTAACATTTCGTTGTATCTTATTCGATTTTTTAATCTTGAAGAGATTTAATTGAATATATGTGTGCCATTTGTCACAATATTGTTATTAATAAAATCAAGTAAAAAAATTTTAAAAATATTACTACAGAAAAAATTAATAAAATTCTTTTAACATATAAAAACAAAAGAAAACAGGAAATGTATAGAACCAATTGAATTGATTATTAAAACAATGAATTAACTTTTATTATAAAATTTTTAAATGATAACGTGATTATGGTGGACACCTTTATTCTGGAATCGCTAGGGACCCTGAACGATCTAATATATGTAGCCCACGTTTTGTCAAGCCGACGGCTCAAATTTTTTTCTGTCAATTATTTTGGATTCTATTTTTCATTCCTATCACTCCCTATATTTATTTTAATATTGTCTGAAAAAAAGAGATTAAATCAAACAAATGACTAAAACATATCAAACTTATTATTATCATTTATTAAAAATAAAAAAGGCTTATTTGAGACATTTTACACATTTTGATAGAAGTACCAGTCACAAAATTTGAATATTGATATTACTTCTGTCGAAAAAAAAATATAAATAAAATAAGTGGACTAAAATATCGGTATATTTATGAAGAATATATTATTTATAAAGTTTATTTTGTTGATAGAACTGAGAATAATTAATCTGTATGTATGATTATGCAAAAGGTTTGCGATTATTGATTGATTGAATGAAAAAGTGTTTATAAGGAAAAAATACAAAGAAATATATATACAGTAAAAGATCATTAAAACTTAACTAGAACACTAGACAATGGGTGATCCGTCTGTCGACCTCTGTGTTAACAATCTCATTTATGTTTCTTATATCTAAAGTATAAATTAATAAATAAATATATATATATATATATATATATATATATATATATATATATATATACACACATAGATACATAAATAAGAACAATTAAAAAATGAATATATGAATTCCATTAAAGCATGCAATAATAATAAAAATAATATCTCAATTCAATTAAAGCCTTTAATATTTCATACACCATTATTATATGTTTATATAAATAATATAATATAATATATAATATAAAATGTTTAATAGTTCAAACAGGTTCAGAGGCATATCGGTTACCAATTTGAAGAAGTAACAGCTTTCAAACTCATTTTTGATGAATCGATGAAAACTCTCCATTCTTCTGATTCATACGTGATTTTGAATATTTCCATGATTCAATTATAATTTATTTTGATATCAGGCTTTGGGACGGGATTCCCTCCTGGGGCTGACCCGCCTCCAAAATGTCGTTATCCTTAATTGGGGTAAAAACGTGGGGGTTGAGCGTGATCTCGGCCTGATATCTCATCACGAGAATCCATGGACAAAATTAATTGCAATTATGTAAATAGCCTAAGATCTCAGTTTTTAATTATGTGAAAACTGGCCAGGGTTAAAATTATTAGATAATAATAATTTTTTAAAAATTATGTTAGCTAAAGCTTTTAAATTTCAAGTAAGGCATTACTCAACTTATATCAGATACAGTATGCAGAAATAAATATTGATCTAAAAGAATCTCGTACCATTGGTCATTTCTAGAATTTATCTGCGAAATGATTCTTCTCTCTAGGGTTCTGGACCGTTTAGGGTAAGCTTCTTACGCCAAACTAAAATGGCCTAACAAACAAGGAAAAAAATTATTGACAAAATTATTACTGTTACAAAAAAAATATTAAAATTTAACGGTTCTAAAATATTAAGAAAATATACATCTTTGTTTTTGTTATTGTCAATTGTCCTAATACTAATTACGAGATGCACACAAATAATTTTATTTTTAAATACATTGCCTGAGCAATTAATTACTAAGGAATAATTTACAGCGGGAATTAATTAAGAAATATAATGTTTATTTTCTACATTGTACGATATACGGAATTGCTACGAATTCATTAATTAATCTTAATTCGTAATATAAGTATAATTTAAGTTTGAAATTCTGACACGGAGAATGGAATATACATATATTTTGTAATAATTTTCAGATTAGACACGTTAAAATTATAACATTTAAATTAAAAGTTGAGGGAGCGGAGTGGCTCAGTGTTTGAAAGCTGAGTTGCCATGCCGAATATCGTGGATTCAAATCTCGCTCGCTGGTAGACTTTTATTTAGTCTGTTAGCGGCCGGAGATGAATCCTATGGCATCTAGGACCCTCCTGGGGATCACCTAATCTTTATGAAGTGGGTACCCAAAATTAGGAGAAGAAATCTTGGCCAAATCACCTTATTGCACAACCGTTCTCCAAGAAACTGTACTGAACCCAAGACCAAGGGTTGTAGCAGTATTGGTCTAATGAAAAAAAAGTTAAATAAAAAATTTTAAACAAATTGTTATCAGAAAATAAATATTCTCATACCATAGTTGTTACTGAATAATCCTTGCAAAAATTAAAGCGAGAAAAAAAAGTTGTTTCTTCTTATTGCTATAACTATGCTAACAAGAGTGGGAATAAATCTTTGGCTCTCCGTCATGTTCTTCCTTCTCATTAATGACTGGGATCTGTCATTTATTTTCTCTTGTTTCTGTAAATTAGCGATTTCCTGTAAAATGCAAGAGAATTAAAGAGCAATGGACAATGAAATAGCGGAGAAAAGTTCAAAGAACCGGAAAACATCCTGGGAATGAATCTTTGGCAACTTCTATTTCTTATTGTGGCAAATTATTAACCCAAACTGCGTCTACAGATTGCTATCTTAAATTTTTGGAACGATCATTACAAAAGATTCTTATCGCAGGTCTTTAATTAGAGCTGAATAATATAATTTGTAACTTCCGGAAAAGTTAAATCTTTTCTTGTTTTTTTTCTGTTAAATAAGTTGAAGGGCGGTCAGAGATGCCAAGGCAGGGAACAAGGTGGATGGTTCGACCCGGTTATCATTGAAAGAAAGAGCGTAAAAGTGGAGAATAGAAAATACTTGATTAGAGAAATCGGAAGTTTATAATAATATTATATCAACTCTGTCTGTTGTTAGATATATTTTTTTGGTCAGGACTGGGGGTATAAATAAACTGAAAAGTCGGTCGCACATGAAGACCTTCGAAAATAAGCTTAAGCTATGAGGGATTGTTTATACGCTAGATACGTGCATAAAAACTTGTGTTGGTGAATATAAACATATTTTAAAATTACAGAAGTGTATCAAGAAATTTTTTTTCGTGTTTTTGAAAAATAAGCATTTATGAAGCAGCCGTCATTAACTTTTATATAACAATTTTTCTTTACACGTTCTTGCAATATTTCGAGGTATATATCATCTTCAAGAATATAACCTATAATATTGAAGTGTATTTTTCTTAATATTTTTGAAGGTGTTTACTTGTTCCAGTATTCTATAGTAATTATAAAAGTTATTATATTTGAAGCATTTTTTTTTCTTAATAATTATAATTTTTACATGTTCTTACAGTATTCCGAGGTTAACGCCGTCTTCAGGTATGATAATAAAATGTAATTTTCTTAATATTTTAAAGAAATTTACTTGTTCCAGTAATTTATACTAATTATAATAGGTCCTTATATTTGAAGCTTTTTTAAAAAAAAAAAATTGTTATTAAAACAATAAGTTTTATTTTATTTATTATAACTTTTACTATGTTTCATTCATAAAGCAATATTCTTCATGTATCAGATTTATGAGGGTTTAGGGTAGTGCCTTGGAAATAAAATAAAAACAAGAAGATGTTTCACTGACATTAAAAAAATGCACTACAGTTAACAGTAATAATGTGGGCGGAAAAAAATATTTTCCTGAACACATTATTCATATGAACACAACATATGAAATTAATCTTTAAAACTGCTTTGTAATGAAAATTATTATAATTAATAAAATAAAGAAAGTTTTAAATTGTTTATCCTTTGTTTATATTTAGAAATATATATACTGGCATAAAATAAATGCAGTATCTTGGTATATTTCGGGATTAGTAACAACAGTTTATTTGTTTGAACAACATAATGTTTTTGTTTTTTTTATTATGTATTATTAATACAGCATCTCCGGGTGAGAGCGTAATAATTATTAAACTAAATATATCTGTATAGTAATAGAATCCTTTATGACCCTTATTTTGTATTTGAGCTCGTAATACTTGATTTATCATTTAAAGTATCAGCACAAAATGGTATGAAAATAAATAATTTTTACATTCGTCATGCAAAAATCTTTTGAACTAAAAAGATATTATCATTTCCACCTTCTTACTTTGTTGTTCTTCTTCATCCTTGTGCTTTTCAGCGTGGAGATGCCTATGTCCATGCCCGGCATCCCGGTTCCTGGACAGCGCCTTCATGGCATTCAAGCCTTGTCCTCTTTGCTGTCCCAGCTTGGAGATGTGGTCCGTCCACGTTAGCCTAGGTCTGCCCCGGGGACGTCTTCCAGGTGGTCTAGCTTCAAAGAACTTTCTTGGGCCCCGATCTTCCTATATTCGGCAAAGGTGGCTAAACTATTTCAGCTGCCTCTTTTCAACCGCTTATTTACAGCTAAAACTCCCGGGCCTCTTGTATTCGCTCATTTCTGATCAGATCTCTTCTAGTTCGGCCAGCCACTCTTCTCAGGTATCTCATTTCTGCGGCTGTCACTCGGCTCCAGTGCTTGTTCAATGGGACCCAGCATTTTTAGCGGCAAGAGCTGGACATATTTCATGTCCAAGAACAGAATCAAAAGTCGCCTTGATATCAAGAAAAGCCAGAAACATGCTCTTCCGTTGTTCCCATGCCTTTTCAATAATAGTCCTAACAGAGAATATGTGGTCCTGGGTCTCGCGGTACTTTGTAAGATTTTAAATTATGATTTCGTTGCTGAAGTTTTTGTTGAAGACTAGCTGATTCTTCGGTTGTTAGAATACCTCCACAGAGACACCTAAACTGTTCCTAAAAATCTGAACCTATTTTAAAGAAAATAAACTGTAGCACTACAACCCATAAAGGATATTGGATTCAGCATATGACAGAGACTGGATTGTTTCTACGACAACAGTTGTGCAGGGAAGTGAGTTGTTCGAGACCACTCTCAACTGCCCTGTTTATCCCTCATTTAGTGTACAAAATTTATAGAGGCTGGAGTCCCAGGAGGCCCGGCAGATCCCTCAAGGTCCATCCGTGGCTCTTAACAGACTTTTTGGAAAATCGTTTCGACTTCTGAGTTTTTTTTATACTGCAATATTTTGCTGTTAAAGAAAAACGAAGTAAGGAAGGATAACCAGCGAGGACATAGAAGATTAGAAGTGGAAGCTTTACAGTCCTTTGTGTAGCCTTATCTTCCTCTCCTAGGCCGCTCTTCTCATTAACTGTTTTAGTCGTTAAAGAACACTGGTAATTAAACTCTTTCAACTTGAACTGTAAATATTATTTTTCCGTCAACTTGTATTCTTTTCATTTTCAATTTTCTCTAATAAGATTATAAATATCTTATCTATCAGACGTCGAAAGATTTGTTTTCTTATTTCCAACTTGTTTGTCTTTAATCAGGCTTCTAAATATAGGTTCGAACATCATTAGAAACAAAATTATCTATATTATAGCCTTTACCTATCTTCTCCCTTCCCAAACTTTTCGAAGTATTGCGTCCTCAAAAAAACAACAACATTGTATATCATCATTTAATAAATCAAAAACTACTTATAGGCTGTTTTAGGAATCTCCATTAAAATTGTTTCTTTGGCCTTTTTCATCCCTCTTTCAGCTCTTTTTAAGTACTAAGCTCTGTAAGATGAATAAACCTTGTTTATTCATCCAACGCCACTTTATGATGCTGTGGCTAGTCGGACAGTGCTACAGAAGGAATCCTATATTTCACCAAACCAGGAATAATTAGGATAGGATCTTTATGAGAAGCGAGGGGATGGTTGACTGGAAGATAGAGTAAGGAAGAAAATAGTTGGGGTGCAGTCAAATAAAACACTAAATAAGTGGGTACTTATTTAATTATGTGCCGACGTTTCGAACCACTTTGTGGGTCATCTTCAGGGCTAAGAAAGAAAAACAGTAGTGAGAAGTAAAATTATGGAAAAGGTAGTAGAATATATATAAAAAATATAAAAAAGATAGGATCTTTAACGAGTACCTGACAGCGCACAGGCTCATAGCCACCAATACGCCCCCTCCGATAGATTTTGGGCGATCATGGGCATAGAAGGTTGTTATGCTAACCTCTACACCACTATATACTACTATATTTGTTTCGACACGTATATCAATAATAAATATTTAATTTCTTAATTCACATGAAAAAAATATCATCGTATTGCATACCATATGTATTATTACCCACCCAAGAGAATTTATTCATGATAAGGCCAGGTGACAGCAAAAATTAATTAATAAATTAATTTTTTGGTCGAATGTTAGCATATAGCCCTTACATAATTTCTTTCATGATTCATTCTAAGTTTATAAGTATATTTTATCATTAAAACATAGATTTCATTCTTCACAAACTGATAGGATATAAGGTATTAATTTTTATATTTTTGTTTTATGGTCCCATTTCAATTATAACAAATATTTCAATAGTCAACTAAGACTTCTCCTTCGAACTCTTGATCGATACCTATCCGAACATTGATTTGATTGCGTACTAAGGAGTTAGACCGAAATAGAAGGACTAAATCAAATGGTTTAGCGGGAAACACGATCGAAGAAGGCCAACTGATAAATGAGTTTTCGTGTTAGGTCTGCAAACTCCCAACTGCCAAATCGGCAATAAACACATCTCTATTTGGTAGGTGTGTTTGTTTACCAAAGGTGAATAAAGATCTTCAGTGTTCGATGCTTTGTATCGGCTGGCTAGAGATAATAAATGTATTATGCAACAATTATATATGAGTTTATAATTGCCATTGTATTTAATAAATTAATTTTATATCCATTATTCCATTTCGCATACTTTGGTAAATGTATGAAATGTAAAATGTATGCTTAATGAAAATTTTTACTAAAGTTAGCACCGTCTTCTTTTAGGGGTGGTTAGGGAGACTTCTACCCTTAATCATTTACAATGCATCTGTTTCCTGAATATAGGTTCTAAAAATAAATGTTTTTTTACAACCGTTACAAATAGGTATTGTGATCACAAAAACTCCTCAGTTAGGGGTAGTTATGCGGGCTCCTCAATTCGCTAATTGTAATCATTTAAAATATTTCTATTTCCTTTTTCATTAGATGGAGGTGCTTCGTGGAAGAAGATAGAAACCGACATTTTACAATTTTTTTTTATTATATGTATAATAATATCATAAATATATGCAAAAACCACGTATCATTAAGGATGTCTAGTGATGAATGTCCGAAAGGAATGCCTCAATAAAACAGTGAAACGGCTTCTAAAAATGTTGATTTAATAAATAATAATAATTGTTGAGAAGATTTAGTTAATTTTTTTTTCAAATTAGTCTGCAATGATCACAAGCAGGTGTAACAGTCACAAAATCTGATATCCAGAGTACTTTAATTTATTAATAATTCTCGGTTTGAACTATTTCTAATCTATCGTAAATACCTGAAACCTGTACCACTACATTCCGTGAACGGTGAATGATAGAGACTGTACTGTTTCATGGACAACGGTTGTGCTAGATCTCGCTCAAGTGCCAGATTTCCCCCTTATTTTGGGTAACCACTTTATAGTGGTTGGGTGAGACCCAGGAGGGTCCTAGATCCCATAGGATCCATCTCTGGCTTCTAAGAGATCAAATAAAAGTCTTGTCAGCAGCGGGATTTGAACCAGGATTTTCGCCACTGATGAACTCAGTGCTCTACCACCACTGAGCCACTCCGCTCCCTTTAATTTATCGTAAATAGATAGTCTTAATTACTTGATCATTGCTTATACGTAAGATAAAATTGTTAATTTTATTACAACATTAAACAAATGGGGACAATACTACTATTGCCCTCTGAAATTGATCTTAGATGTTAGTGAATCCAAGAGAAAGAAAGAGGGGTAATCTTAAAATCTTAAATAAGCATATGATGAATTATTAATTTTAAGTCGATTTTTGGCCAAAATGAGTTAATGGTACTGAGGGATGCGGAAGGGTTTTCAAAAATCGATAATGATTCGTTGTCTCTCTAAAGATGTAAACCACAGGAATAACCAAAAAAAAAGAGTTCCTGGATCCAAGTTTCACTATTTCTCAGATGCATGGTTTATATAAGGATAAACTTTAAAATGCGACCTCTTTGATGGCAAATCGAAAGATATGAAGTAACAAAAATTTTAATTTTTGGCTGGAAGAGAAGTACATCATGGAATTGCAAAACCTGTCAACGAGCAAAAGAAAAAACATAAACTTTTCGCACAAGATCAGCCAACAAAGCCGAATTTTTTAAATTATTTTTTATTATTTCAAATTGTTTGTCATTTGGTTTTAAGGTATCTGTTCCGCAGGTTGTGTTCGAGTTGAGTTACAACAAGCTTTAACTGTTTATTCGTTTCAACTTTAATATTTTCCTAAAATAACAAGATATCATGAGCTCTATCACGGAAAAGAGAATGTAATTATGGGTCATGAGTAGATTTTGGTAATCATTTCATTAAGAAATAAAAGTTTTAACTAACATTTTGAAGTGTAGATGATATATATCAGTTGAATCGCTCATTTCTTGATGAAATAATTACCAAAGTATACAAATGTCCTATAATTACATTCTCTTTTCCATACTGAAGCTCATAATAACTTGTATTTTTGGAAAATATTAAAAGGAGTAGAAATGAATATCTAAAACTTGTGACTCAACTCGAAGCGACAACCTGTGGAATAATTACCGGTTTAAATTGTAGATACCTTGTTCTGATAAATCTTCTTCTGATAAAGCATAACACTACGCAAATACATAATTTTAATTTAATTTTACCCTTTAGACGTCCCTTCGTACATACTTATTGCAAAGTAAAAATTATCCGTTTTTTAAATGGACGATTTATAAATATATAAGAAATAAAAATATTGAAAAAGAAATACATGGCTTGATCCGGCTTGTTCTACTAAAGACGATAAAGAACCGAAATTGTAGCGATAGCAAAGGTCGCTCTAGTCTTGAGAAGGATTAGTGTGAAAACCGTCAGCAAAATTGATGTCTCTCCTTCGCCTCGGCAAAAACCTTTTTCCGGCCATGTCCGTATAGTTCTTCTCTCCCTAAGAACCGCCTCTGGATCCGCCTCCGGTAATGACATGTTTTTATTGTAAATATATTTATGTTAAATATGTAAATATATTTGTAAGTAGATACTGTTCAATTAATCTTGAATAATAATAATTTACCATATATGTATGAGGAAGAAAATGGTCCGGGTGGAGATCAGAAAAATTCTCTTTAATAAGGAAAACTATTTATTTTAAAGCCAACGTTTCGACCCTAATTGCTGGTCTCTAGGGCTAAATATAGAGAATACGAACAAATTAAAATAATACATAGTAAAGAATAAAAATACATATTGGCAGCAAGATATATGCGTGATAAAAAAATAAAATAATAAAACTGGGGAACCCTTTTGGTAAATATAAAAACAGAGGGAATAGTTATTAATTATTATCGAATAAGTAATTAAGAGTAATACAAATTAATCAAATGAATGGTATTCGAAATAAATAGTTTTCCTTGTTAAAGAGAATTTTTTTCACCTCCGCCCGGACCATGTTCTTCCTCATAGTTTAGTAATTAAGTTTAGTTGAATGATAAATTGAGGGGCTTGCATCAACAACGAGTTAACTCCATTTTTAGGCCAAACAGAGTTAACAACCGTCTCTTAGGGGGGAAAATCATTCTTTCGTTTGGTTCAACAAGGAGTAATTTTTGCTGAAAAAATTCATCAAATTCGCAATTCTAGATTCGATTTAATTCTGGAATTAACTCCTTTTTGGCCCAAATCATTGAAAATTTCTTTCTTTTTTAAAGTTAGGAAGCATTAACTCACTGAGAAGTATGTTGGTCACAACGAGATGTGGTTCTACGATGGTCTAAATTCGAATGATGATGTCGAGGACCCTGAAGAAATCATTGACGCCGAATGCTATGATCATCAGCAGTTTTGGTAGTTTTGCATTCTTATTTTTTGTTACTGTGTTCTTTTCTTGAAGTAAACCAATTTTCTTGGAAATTGTCCTTATTCAATGCTTTCTTACTTTAAAAAGAAAGAAATTTTCAATTATTTGAGCCAAAAAAGGAGTTAACACCGGAATAAAATCGACTCTAGAATAGCGAATTTGACGAATTTCTCAATGGAATTTGGCCAAAACATGTAGTGGTAGGAGACATACAATTGGACGAAGTCAATGGCGATTTAAATACATTCTATATTTTTAAATAGTTTTTTTTTATTTTACAAAAAAATATAAAAACTGGAGTTAACTCGTTGTTGCTGCAAACCCTTCAATTATGGTTCCAATTTTTAAATATTTTTATTTTGAAGAGAAAAGAATTGGCCCTGGCCGGGATTCGAACCCGGGTCGTCCGCCTCTCCTTCTCAGCGTTTTTACCATTTGAATGGGTAAAATGTATTTGAGTAAGTAAAACGCCAGGGGGCAAATCTTTTCTCTTCAAAATAAAAATATTTAAAAATTAAAACAATTAACAAAAAATTATAGATAATTATGGTTGTGTTAGTTAAAATGAGGAAGAAGATGGAAATACAACGACAGAGATATAATAATTGTATATGTAATTATTTGTAATATAATATTATATATTCGAAAAGTTCTTATTACAAATAGGATTTATTGGAAATAATCATTTTAAAATTGATTTAAAACATTCGCCCAAAATGCATAAACTATATTTTTTTCTTCTTTCTTTATACTTCTTTCCCACCTTCAACAACATTGTATATTCAGTTCTTCACAGACTTATGAAATCGTCACTGAGAAAATCCCTGGTCTTCCCTCTGATTAATGTGACAGTATAAAGCGATCTAACAGAAGAATGAATCGTTTCTGCTTGGCTTCAGCGGTCGCCACCATGGTCCCGAAAACATTCCTAAAGATTTATTTTGAGAAACAGTTGTATTATTAGTCGTTGTGTATATTTAGAATGATGTTGCATTGACTATCTCAACCCCTTTTGTGTCTCTTTGACAACACAGGGTGGGCACAACTCTCATTATATTGTGTGAACCTATGGATAAGGTAAACAAAAAAATCATTATCCAAAACAGTTTTTGTACAAATCAGACTGAACTATCCTTAAATATATATAAAATAAATAAATTTGAGTTTATACTTTACTTGTAAGAATATAACAAGAAAGAAAATGTCCTCTTTGACAGTGATTGTGGCTCGATCGAAAAGAAGATTCTGCGCTTCTACGACGTTCTAATATTATTAGATTTTTATATTTTTCGACGTCGATTGATAAAAATAAATTATTCGAATCCGAACGATTTATTCTTAAATACGTAGAAAATTAATAAATTTGTGTTTAAACTTGGCTTGTAAGAATATAATAATGAATCTATTAAAAAATGGCCTTTTTGACAGTAATCGGGCCTCTTTTGAAAAGAAGGTACTGCGCTTCTTTGACCTGCCTAGAGTATGTGTAAACATGTGTTTAATCATATTGCTGATTGCCTTTTGATTGCGATATGTTATTCATTGTAAGGGGCATTATTAAAAATATGGCAGTGTTCTAAAGGAATGTTAATCAATTTCTAATATATTCATTACGTACAAAAGTTAATCGATTGCTAAAAACAAAACATGACTTTATTAAGTTTGGTAAGACACATAATCAAATGATAAACATAAAGTAAATGATATCTAGAAACAAAAAAAATGATTAACAGTATTTACTCTAATGCACTGGAATATATTTCGGCTTGCCACATGCAATGAATAAAAAAAATATAGCAGTTATTGGGTAACAAACACATATTTACACATCTTATTAGATTTTTATATTTTCAGAAATTTCTTCATTAAAACACATCATTCGAATCCCAAATACTTATTCTTAAATACATATAAAGTAGATTAATTTAAGTTCAAGCCTCACTTGTAAGAAAATAATGAGGATTCTGAAAAAAAAATATGGCTCTTTTGACAGTGATTTTGGGTTTATCTAAAATAAACTGCGCTTCTAAGATATTTTTAGATATAGGATTCTTATATTTTCATATTTCTAAGCCCATTTAGGATCTTAGCCTAATCCTAAAGTCAAAAAATTGTCTGGTTTACATTACGAATTATTTTCTCGTGTTATGTTATGCAACGAATAACACATATATACTCGACTATGAACTAATGACCTTTAGACATCATTCAGCTTTCTTGACCCTTGTCATTAGACATAATCAAATTAGTTGTTGAAATGTAGCCAGTTCGGACACAAACACCGTTTTAACATTACTTACCATGATAGCACTATGTTCAATAAATTTTAGTTGATTGACGCGCTTGTTGGAAAGGGGAAGTAAATTGAAGTTCAACGACAAAGAATTTTGACATTTATTCATTGACTTAGCAAATGACAAAAGTTCTTGGTACAGATAAGAGTCGTAAATGATTTCTAAATTTATTTAAAACATTCTCTAAAACTGCATAAATCGTAAATTTTCTCTTTTCTTTTTTCTTAAATACCTTCTATCTGTACAGATACGAGTACTATTTAGACAGATTTATGTACTATCTAACGCTACATAATCTCTAATAGACATACACACTTTAATCAGATTAAAGATCTGAGAGGAAATTTAAAACCCATCAAAAATATCCATTTTAATATTCATACTTTGTTATTGCTAAATTTTTATAGTTTATAATTAATATTTTTTACAACTTCTTGTAATATGTAATATGTATTCAACATGATGCTATAGTTGCAACAAGACGTATTCAATTTATTTGAATATTTCTAAATATATAATCCACTTAACTTAGGAGTATAAAGTTTATAATAAATTTGATAGTAACCGTGAGTCATTTTATAAAACTAAATATTGCAACAAAAAAAAAAAAAGAGCCATGTCTACTATATCGGTTCCGGTAGCATAGTTATAAAAGGTAATGTCTTTATGGGACCGTTTCTGCATTTAAATGATCATCTCCTCATAATATTTAAAAAGGAGAAAAAAACGGGCTTACTGTCCCAGAGATGACCTATGTTTTAGCTTAGAGAGTAAAAAGCTGAAAAAATGCAGGGAAAACAACAGTACAAGTTACAACGATACGAGCACAGATTTGTTGGATATAACACTATATAAACATATATAGACAGAGACAAACACCTCGTACACCAACAACGATCCAGTCAGAACAGACGAAAGACGCCAACTGACTCACAATGGCCGAACACAAACATGGATGCATATGCCAACATAATCTCAACTGTCACTTTACAGTGTTGTCTTGTCTATAATACAATACATTATAAACAATAGATATTATATACAAAAGAGGAATTACTTCAACACGCCCTCCCAATTCCGCTTTACAAAATACATACAAGTAATTATTTCAACAAGCCTTCCTAATTCAACATTATACATACAAATAAAATAAATACAAGGAATTACTTTATAATATACACAAGCATTACAAAATACAAATATTAATTAATTTTTAAGGAATTACTGAAACAGAATTACTTTAAAATCCTAATTTCAAAATGAAAATAAAATAAATACAAGGAATTACTTTAACATCCTATATACATATTATACACAACTTTCAAGATTTAACTGATTAATGAAACCTTCAAATTTGACAAGTGGTAATGACTTTGTCATTATATCCGCTATCTGTTTGTTGGACTCTGTATAAAATATTTTAGCAATACCCTTCGCTATATTGTCTCTTACAAAATTATATTTTACATCATAATGCTTCGATCTCTTAGTTTCATAAGTATTAGCTCTTTTAATTGCGCTTTGGTTATCCTCAAAAATATTAATAACACCATGAAAGTGAAAGCCCTCAGAAAGTAACTTCTTTAAGAAAAGTGCCTCCCTAATACAATCACTCAAGGCATAATATTCTGCTCCAGAACTACTTAGTGCAACTACACCCTGCTTCTTAGATCCCCATGAGACAACGTTATTTAATTTGACAACATATCCTAGACACACTCTTACATATTTACTACTTCTTGAAATATATACATGAGCATTACAAAAAAACATATTCATTACTTCTTAATTCATTTAAGTTTACATTCTCAGATTGATATCTAAAGTCCACTTCCAGTCCTTTATTAAAACAATATATTCCAGCCGGCGGTAAAGACCTCAATATTTTTTCTTCACTTTACCCCGCAGATAGTTTCGGACATCTCCTGGCCTTTTCCACAATAAAATACTAACATCATCATCTTCATTTACAAAACCTCTAATTATTTCAAAATCACTATGATAATTTATTTGATGAACTGTTTTCAAACTCCCACAATTGGCCTTTCTTTTATTCTTATAAATGATATAACGGAAACTTATAATTTCTTTGTTAGACATTCTTGAAATGTCTACTGTTTCACAATACATAAAAAATTCTTTAAACGAGCACATTCCCTTACCTCCTGTTGACTTTAAACTTGACCAATTAAAGACAAGTAAATTATCTGGAACCGTGTCTTTCATCTTGTAAAATTCATCCAAATTTACATTTTCCTTTTGACATATTTCTTCCTGACATCTTAACTCTGACCGGTTCACTATTTCTTTCTCGTTTAATTCTGTCATCTTGTTTAATACATCTGTTTGGCTAGCTTTGTCTTCATTATTTATTTCCAGATTTAACTCTTCACTGTAGTTTATTACTTCTATATTTTTCATTTCTTCTTTATAACTATCTTCTTCTAGATTTTCATTATAGTTCACTTCTTTGATATTGTCTATTTCTTCTTTAAGACTGATTTCTTGTATATTTATATATTCACTATTGTCTGTTTCATCTTTATAACTTACTTCTTCCAGATTAATCTCTTCGCTATGGTTCATTTCTTCTGTACTGTTAAATTCTTCTGTGTTCACAATTTCTTCTTTTTCTAATTTTCCATCAGCCCATCACTTGTAAGTTTGCAAACAATCTGGCACTATCATCCTGTCTCATAAAACGGAGAAGTTCGGCTTCTGTTGTAGGAGGCTCTTCATACAAAATTCTTAGAACGCCGTTGAGTTCGAGTAATTTCTTAATTCCAAACTCCCAACTCTCAAAACCCGTAATCAATAAAATAACTATACCTCGTTACACTGACCGCAAACGTCGAACTAAAACAAAATGGCGTAACACCGAATCACAAAACTGATCACTATTGTTCTACCAAAACTGACTGACCGCAAACGTGTGTCCAAAAAATTATTCCCAAACTAATAACTAACCACTAGCGTCTGTCCCCAAAACTTATATCTAATCCTAAACAAAAATCCGCCTCTAGCGTCAACAAAAAATAACTTGTACAAACCTACACTGGGCCCAGAATCTTTAAACATTGAGAGTAAAAAAGTGAAAAAAGTGCAGATCCAGTACTGACAACAAACCGACGCCAATTGACTCAAAATGGCCGAACACAAACATGGATGCATATGCCAACATAGCCTCAACTGTCACTTTACAGTGCTGTCTTGTCTATAGTACAATACATTATAAACAATGTATATTATATACAAAAGAGGAATTACTTCAACACTATACATCTATAAAAAGGGCCATATGTGGTTTAGTGGTTAGCATAACAACCGACGATGCCCAAGATCAAGGACTCGCAGCCCAGCAGGTGGCCTTAGTATTTTTTAAAGGGAGTAAGACATGCAGTTTGGATAATAATAAATAATGCCGTTCTTCCGTACATAGTAGCATAAAGTGACGCTAATGAAACAAATACCATTATTAGGTTTTATAGTAACCAGGTTGATTACTGAATAAAACGTATTATGTTTTAAATTTCTCCGAAATAATCGTTAAATACGCAATGGGGCCAATGGGCTTAAATTATAAATAAATGCTATATTTAGGTCACAAGCCCATCCCAAATTACTGATGATCGTTAAATAATTTGCCATAAAAATATACCCTATTAGCTAGAACCCTCGGGCGGGAACGTCAACTATAAATAACAAGTGCATTCATCATCTGAGGTCGAACTGGCAGCTGGCTTAAACACCCTCGCTAGTCGACTAGGTCTTTAACGATGTCAGCAGATTTTTATCACAACAAAGACTAGATAAAAATTGAAATAAATAAAACAAAATTTCAAAACGACTGATCGTGCCTAGTAAGAAAAATAAATCCGTTTTAAAACTTGTTAAATAAACCATTTTTTGTCCTCAACTGATAGTACCTACTTGTGTAATGTCGGTGTAATTGATCGGGTTTTTTTTTTTTTGGATTCTAATTTTATTTTACATATTCTAGTGGTATGCCAAAGTGTAATTGCAATCATTGCATTCTAATCATCGACAAGGCTGCCAAATTAAATATTGGCATTAGCCTATAATGGGATGAAGTAATTTTTAATTTAAATATGCCGGATACGACTCTATTGCCGGAGACCACAAGGATATTTAAAAAGAATATGACATTGGTCGACATAAGACGTAATCAAGGTGGGTGCTTAATCGTTCCCGTCTTATCAATCTTAAAAGAAGAAAAAGTATTTAATGCATAGTGGTTTCAATCCTTCAATTGACTTGTTTCACTAAGTTTTATTTCATAGTATAAGTATAATCCAAAATACCAATATACTTAAATCACGAATATTAAGTTTCGTCCGATTATGTGTCTTGTTCCTGGAACTTCTTTTCGTTTGATTTGATCTGACTAATTTCTATAACTGCAAATTTTAAACTTTAATCCAGTGTTAGGATTATTAACATATTCCATTTTTACTGTAACCCAATCTTATTTAGTCATTTATTTTTAAGTATGTGAAGTCGCCGTTTCTGGCTACTTCGACACTTACGGGACGAACGCTGTAAGACTCATATACATGACTATTTTAAGACCTATATAAACTTTGAGGACCACTAAGCCATCGATCCAACATAATTTTCAATTCTTCAATCTTATTTCCAAGATGGATTCTTCCCTACTTCCGTTTATTCTTCAATTTCCTCCTTTCCTCAATACAAGGATGTACCAAAAGGCAGTTTTTTATTCTCTATTCTATTTACACTTCTCGAGCTGTGGAGCTCTCTTGGACCCCCATACCTTCGCTAACGAAACAGCCATTATTTCCTAAAGAGATCCAGACAAACATATAAATCTCCAAAATCAAATATTTGATTTAGAATAGTGCTTCTACAAATGGAATACCAAAAAAAACGCTACAAACCACTTTCACATCTTCTGGACTATAGATCTTCACTTGACTAACGAATCAAAAGGCTAATCTGTAACAGTATACAAAGACGTATTTGGACATATGGGTCCAGTTTTACTGAACTTTGGGGCTCAGCAAAACATGACCATTTACACAAGAGACAAACAGCACAGTCCAAAATTCTAAGAAAAATTGCTAATGCTCCTTGGTTTCTCTGAATCATACCATACACAACGCAATGAACATTCTAACCATACAATCATATTTACAACATTTCACTCATCAACACAAAATCCACTTGTTCTTCCTCTTTCCTACTCCCTGATACTCTATCTTGATAGGAAAAGATTAAAAAGACATTGGCCAAGAGACTGCTCAAGAACTATCGATTATTTCCAAAATTCGATGTTTCTGTAATTCAAAGAGAAAAAACAAACAAACGCTTAAATCAAATTTGCTGGGTGAGCAATTGCGCAGATGCAAATGAAAAATAAAGAATACATCATTTATAATGCTTCATTGTTGTATTATTTAATACAGTTGTAAATTACAATAAAGAATTTTTTTTAAATGTATGTAGACTAAGTAAAGATTTTTTTAATGTAATTATCACTTCTATCAATGATGTATTACAATGAAACGAATGACTTTATGTTAAAATTTAAAAGATCGTACACAGACTTTTTATTACCATCAATCGGAAGCCCTAGTTGGATTTCGTAATTATAATCTAGATTATAAAGTCGATGTAGATTGCGTTGTTTGTAATGGTTATAGTTGATCCCAGAGGAGTTTTCTTCCCACTTTTCGACTCCAGAAGGCATGTACTTTTTAAAAGTTCCCCTGCATCCGTTATACAAAGGAAATGGAGGGTTAACAATGTGAAAAGTTACCAAAAGGTGAACTAAAGGAGAATGATGATAAAAAAGCAGAAGGTGGGGAGTCCTAGAGTTGGCACCTGTCGAGAGTCAGTTGCTACCTGAGCCAGCCAGCTGAGCGTCTCTCTTACAATTCCTCTGCATCTAGCTTAGCTTGTGAGTATCTTATGACTCGACTAATGAATAATTAATATCATACTTTAATGAATAGAGTACTTTATATTCTTGAATGCGAATCCGAAACCATTTCTATTGAGAGATTGATTAATTACATTCAGTTTTAATAGTTCTCGAAATATACTATTTATTTTTTAGTTGATTAATTGATTGCAATACATTCTTAGTTGCAACTAAGAAACTAGTCGAATAAAAAAGAAGTTTTAAACAAAAAAAAGATAATGTTTCGAGGTGTTCAGACTGAAGTCATGGATGGCAATTGAAAGCTAATCTACATTATGCTCGCAAACATAAAGAAGGGGTAGAAAAATAACGCTTTATGATTTAATTTATTTTATTCATTTTTTATTATTGTTATTTTTTTTTATGATATGTTAAAGGACTAAAAGTCTAATGGTAATAAAAGGGATAGACAAGTAAATCTTATTAAATACATTGCCATTAGTAGCAATCCAAAGGCCGGTAAAATATTATTGAAGTATTATTTTTATTTTGCTATTAACATACGCATTCGTTTCAAAAATATTTGAAAGATTTATTGTTGATGGATTTATTTTTTATGCCACAGTTTTTCTTATTTCTATTTCTTAAATTTATTTTAAATTACGTTTATTTATATACTCAATTTATGTTGTTGAGAATAAAAATAGCAGTGGTCGTTTATCAATATTTAAAAAATAATACGTTGAGTACAAATTTTACTTTAACTGAGACAAAGCACATTTATAATTAGTGAGTTTTTGAATGATAACATGTCTTCATTACTCTTTTGGTATCTCAGTATTGACATAGTTTTAACATTACGCTGTCTAAAAATACATAATGTACTGAATTACTTCTAAGTAATTCACATACGTGAGGAATAGATGAAAATATTTGCTTGTGTATTACTACCTGTAAATAATAAAGTTATTTATATCCATAGGTAAAAGGAGAGTTGCTAGTTGACATTCTGCTAAAAATAGTCAACAGGTGAAACATCTAATTTCAACATTAGTCATGCCTTCCGAGTTTACTTCCTATTGCAGTGTTTTCTGCAAATATTTTGGAACTGGTTCATAAAAATTTAAATCAGCATACTTTTAATACCAATACGTCATGGAAGTATTCCTATTCCTAATATTACACTCCTTATTTTTTAAAATAATGAAACATTATCACACTTTTATCACACCAAAATGTTTAACAAGTTAAACATTTTGGAAAGCTACGTAACGCCTTTATGGCAGTACTTTGGTCAAACGACTTGGAAAAAATGGGATCAGTCCATCAACCACAAATCATGCTTTTTTTGCAACGAAATGGTTTGCGTTTCACCTTTTGTTTATAGCTGTAAATAATATAAGTTAATTAATAATTTATAAAGTTGCAATTTTCGGATTATACAATCTATGTACACATTTTGTCAATGGATCATTCCAAATCAAATCACCCAAAAAAACAATATTTTAAGCTCGATGATTTTCAAAACGGTTGAAAGTCAGCTATGCCTAAACGCTAAAATTAAGTTATATATTTTCCATTCTTATTTTTTAGAATTTTAATTGTCTATTGAATGGAATATTATTTGTCAAGTTTTAAATTGAAAAGCTTATAACTACAAACCCTATTTGTTCTAATAGCGTACGCGAAATTGTTTTTTGGACAGTTTGATAAGAAGGAAAGCACTTTTTCTCGTTTATCATATGTCAATAATCGCTTATACGTTATTGTGTTTTCTTATTTCAATTAAGTTGATTTGTTATTCTTAGCTTGATATTTCATATAAGTATTACTTCAAATAAAATCCTCATGTTGGTGAGCATGAAAATCAATATTTTTATCTATCTCATTACGAAGTTCCGATTCATTTCGTTAACCATTGCAAAACTCAAGTCTTTTTTTCAGAATTTGCTTAAATTAAATAAAAAATGGTGTTATTTTAATCAAATTTTTTTATTTAATTCATAAGTTAATTTTTAATATGCATATAATTTTGCTTTAATGATTATTTATCGCTAAAAAATGTAGTTATTAGTAAGAAGGAGTAATATGTAATGCTAATAAAACGCTATTATTAGTGAGTTATTTATTATTACAAAGTTAAATTTAATATTTGAGTTTAATTTCACCGCTGTGATAAATAAACTTACAATTATGAGCAGATGAAGAAAATTCTATTCTTTAAATTTGGAAAACTAAAACATTCATATTATGTATATGTTGCTGATATTTTATAAAGAACTCTTCCTTTTAGATTGTTTGTTTAATGTTTCCTCAACAAGCAAGTTGCTGAAGCGAATAAACTAGGAACTCTTACGTTGATAAAAAAAAAAAATTAAAAGACCAATACAGATTATATTTACGGTTTTGAAATACCAATCAATTATTTCAGGAGCCAGAAACAATGCTGGTTTGTTTATTTCAAATCGAGAATAGTTGAAACAAACTACGATTGTTATCTACGAGTTGTTGAACAACATAATATCCGGTGGAATAGGTGTTTTTTTTATAAATTCATAAATATTTGTATTATTTTTTGGCTCCATATTCATTGAAGTGTGATAGGTTATGAATCATCTGCATATGAGAATAACTACTTTTTTTTTTGGAGTTTACTCCTTAAGAAACGATTTTCATATTTAGCCCGCGGTATGAAAATTTATGAGGAGTAAAATCAAGTTTTAAATAAAAGTGGCGAGTAACGCTCCCTTCTCGATGAGATTGTATTATTGGTTTTATATAATAGATAGACGTTAAAAGTTAAATTCCAGGACTAATCGGGAAGAGATGCGTGTGGTATCCATGGTAACAGTGTATTCTATTGCTTTATTCTCGAAGTGTTGAAATGCGATAATGTTTTGTATAGGAACCTTTTTAAAGACACCTGTCCAAACAAACACTATTACTACTCTTATTTAGATTCCGCCTTAAGCTGTTGGGGTCCATTCAAATCACTTGGATACGACCTCAACAGACGGTAGGGCAGCGTTGCTCTGTTAAGAGTAGGAAATTGACTAGCTATCTCAAGATGTGCAGTGACTATGTAATTGTGTACTGTGTGCAGTGTACTAGGACAGGTGTGCTACTAGGACAGGATATTTGTGTATTAGGAAGTGGACAGGCAGTGGTCATGCTGGGCTTAAATACACCTCTACCGGACTCTGAAGATGAGGCCCCCTTCAAAAAAGTAAAGACAGGGAAGAAATTGATCCTGATTCGGTTGTCATTTTGGTACCTTTTAGAAAAGATGCGTATTCTATACCAGGGCGAACTGTCGTGCTGTTAGTCATTAGTTTGGGTATGTTTAGTTAGTACTGATCTGCTAAGATCTCTTTTTTTCCATCCTTTTAGTCTCTATTTCTTCTAATTATTTTCTATGGAGGCATTTTCTATAAGAAGCGACGTGCGCTCCCTCGCAATTCGAGCATTTTGTTTGAGCTCACCTAGTCGCGGTCATTCTTGAATGTTATGTGAGCCGCTGCATCTTACACATTTTACGGTTTGGCTGCAGTAGTTTTTTGTATTCCCAAATGGCTGACATTTATAGCACTGGGGTGGTAGGATATCCTTTCTTGGGATGTATTTCACAACCGTGAATATACATCTATATGAGTTCAGTTAAAAGTTTTAGTGTTGTAAGAAGTCACCACACCCACTGTTTGCCCTGAAAATGGCCTACAACGTAATCCGAAACGTTGGCACAATTAATAAAAAATATATATTTATATTTTAATTAAAATAGTTCACATTCATTTAAAATAATTTACAAATTAAAAAAAATGATACACGATGATAAGTATCAGTATAGAGCGATTAATTGGTAAGAACAGATTTAAAATTAATTAGAAACGGAAAGGGGTAAACTCCAGTCGCGTGTCGGAGCTGACACACACTTTTTTATTTCATTCAAATCAGATTAAGAAATTACAGAGTGATTCTAATTTTCCTAAATTCCTAAGAGTAAAACTATGGATAATTTTACCGCTATTAAAAATTAAATTATTTGTATTTAAAATTTAATTTGTTTCTCCAGTATTCCATTATTTTCCTGTTAAATATGCCCGTAGAGCTATAAAGAATGAAATCCTATAGCATCCTCCTGTATTTTTGAGGTCTTCACTGGTTAAGACTTCACTCTTTAATTGTGCAATGGCTCTCAAGACGATGGTCTGTCCATGGTTCAGCATCTCTCTTAATGAAGCGCACAAAAATTACTATCCTACAATTGTTTTTATGACGTTTACTAACTCTTACTGCTATGAGTCTTACCATTCATTTTCAAAAACTCTAGAGAAAAATTTACTGTCAAACATTTTTTTTCTTCTGAATTACAAAAAAAATGTGTATACATTTGCCATTTCATGCAAGGAAATCATTTTGGTCAAGTAGTTCGTCTCACAGTCAACTTAGTTTTATACAAGGTCATCGTTCAAGTTCAACGATCAGGTTTGTTACACCCTTTATGTGGGTTATGTTTAGGAAGATCCTTACATCCCGAAGTTTTTTTGTTTTTTCTTTGCAGAAAATTGAGAAATAACCAGTACAGTGTTATATAGTAATATTATTTAGACAGAAGACCATTCAGCTATCAACTTAATGTTATTTTGCAATAAACTTCATCTTCAAATTCTTTGCCAACATTTCGCTAGATACGCTGCCAGCTTCTTCAGATCTTAATTTGAGACTTCAGTTGGCCGTGGCAATTTAAGAGAGTATTCATCTTCGATATTTCAACTTTCAATTCACAATAATTACTTTGCAATATTATTAAGATTTATGATTTAATTATTCATTCCACTTAATAAATGTTATTAATTTGCCCTTATGCTCAAATATAATACTGAGAAGCTTAATTAGAATCCGCTTAATTCATGGCCATGGCCCTTCCTTCATCCTCCTCCCCCGTTTATCATCCCCCTTCCCTCCACCCTTGGATTAGGGAGGAAGCTCTCACAGTCTTCGTTACGTTAGTAAATTACTGCAGTAAATTATAGCATCGTATTTTCTGGCCAAAACATAAAACTTTACTTTTATAATAATCTAAGATTAATTACGTCGTTTGCTAAATCAGCGTCTTAATTGCGGAGTGTTTTAACCGTCAAGATTCATCTTCATTCTGGTATAAAGTTACCCCGAAGTTTCCTTTCAGACTGGGAAGTTTTACTCATCGCCTGAAATTAATTATAAACAGATGTTTTTCATTAATGATGTGTAAGCCCGTTTATAGAAACATACATATACATTTTATTGTATTTCTTGTCATGAATGAAATAAAATAATGTTCATTGTATTTCCTGCTGTTATTCTCTTATTATTATAACTACTAATTACACTGGTCTACAAAATTTAACTTTTTGTGTGCCTTTCAATTGAATACTATATTTTTATACTGCTTTGAGGTTACTGAATAAGAAAACACAAATATATTTTTTTAATTAGCTCTTATTTTGAAAACATACCTAATATACAAAATTTAACTTTTATTAACATGTTAAAGTACAAAACAATTTATTAAAAAAATATATATATTTATTTATTATTGTTTTTTACTCTTTATATAAAATTGGGAATTTTGAAATATTAACAAAATATTTAAACCTGTTTAATTATGATCTCTTCTTTTTCGTTTGTCTATTGTAATTGCTTTCAGGCAAATCTCTTCCCAAATTCCAGCAGTAGTCCGCTAACATTAACGCATTCCATCGACCCTCGTATCTCTTTTCAATTGTCGAGATATCTTGGTGGAATCGTTCACCATGTTCGTCATATCTCCGCAGTTAGAAGGAAAAAAATCAAGATGAGGTTCGTCACAAACAATATTGTCACCCGAAAACTGTGACGATTGTGAGGATATAGGCTCATTGTAGTCAACTTCCATCAAATTAATCTCTTCTTCAATCTTGCTGGTACTCTTCGGGAGATCGAGGAACAGGTAAATCGGTTCCGTATGATACAGGTCGCGATACAGAGGCTACGTCAGTGACGTGTCTACGTCAGTGTGAACCTACGTGTGGTAGGTTCCCTCCACATCATTGGAGCATTAAAAGGCAATGAACTTTTCTTTTTTTTTAGCCACTTAATCAAATTTGTGGAGCAAGTTGTGCAACTAAAATGTGGTACCAACGATTTGTCTTGGTTTTTAATTTTAATTCCAAAATTATGGAAGTAAGCAGATTCTAAACGTTGAGCATCTTTGGTTAATATGGGTCATCTTTCCACATATAGGGCGTAATAACCTCCGCTCTTGATCGCCATAACTCGATCCTATCCTATCCTATCTTACCACATATTTAGCAACAATTGTCTTGACTATTAACACATTTACGCGACATTACGAAAACTGTAGATTTTTCAATAAAAATGTCACAAAAAATGATACACTTTCACGTTATAACTGTTAAACAAAACACAGTCAGCGTTAGACGCAACAAACAAATAAGAAATAAGAAAATTTCCGCGGGTAACCCCTAAATTTTTGGAATTATCATCAATAATGTGGTAAATCAATCGCGCTACCAGCTATAATATTAAATATGGCACAAATGAACAATAAGAGCTAACTATGAATTTTAACTTGTTTATTTATCTTCAGCAAGTAAAATACTGTCAATATAGTACATTTTTATGTAAAAGGCAAATTTGATGTAGACCAGTCTAGGTTATTAGACTATTCGCATAATTATTCCTTTACCTACATATCGATTTCATCATTATTACTACAAACTTATAGGCTTCAGTTTTAATTTTTTTTTTTTTACTTATATTTAAATTTTTTTATTTTATTTAATTTAATGATATTTACAACTATAATGGTATTATAACAAGTTAATGTGCAAAAATGTAGAATATGACATGAAAACACTTGTGGAGAAACTACCCATCGGTAGCACTCCAATAAAGTTCTATAGTAGATGATCTCGAGGCCATCTTCTTTTCAGACGCCTCGGAGGGTTATCAGGAATAGTATGGGAAGCAAGTTGAGAGACTAGAGGATTTGAGTGTGTATGGAGCTTGTCATGGAAGGATAGGTATCTAGTTTGGGCCAAATCAGTAACATATGGGATATTAAGATCATGATGGATGAGTTTGTTTGTGACATAATAAGGAGCATTGAGGATTTTACGAAGGATTTTGGATTGTAAGGATTGGATACGAGATGAATTGGATGGTTTAGTAGAGCCCCATATTTTAAATAAAATTTCGTTTTGAATCTTGTTTATTCCAACTTTTTTTATTTATTATTACTATTATTTTAGTTCTATGTAGTTTCATTTTTTTTTTTTATCCAGCCCTGACGTGGGTCGTAACAACGGTTTTTAATAAACAATTTTACTGTTTAAGTAATTTTTTTTTTACTTCCACCAGCACCATATTCGTCTTCAAAATATTTTACTGTTTATCATGCATTCTCAATTCACAAGAAAATGTGCTGGTTTCAAAATCGCTCTGCTAATCTTGGTTTTATAGATTTTTATGATAAATGGAAAATTGTGGATTTCTTAACGTTCAATAATTAAAGTCTACAGTAAAACATATAAACGAAATAAACATATATATGATTCGCCAGTAAAACATTTAATTGGATAAAATTAATTCTTAATTTTGAGAATAGCACTCGGGATCAAATAGCACCCAAGGAAACTTCAAAATTACCGCAAATTTGTCCGGATCTAAAGAAACAAGGAGGCAGTTTTCCTGAGCATAATAAATTATAGGCGGAGTGAAAAAGGAGTGTAGCTTTATTTTAAAATTAAATAAAAGAATATTTATCTTTTTATTTTAGTTTCGATCTTAATCAATCGAAACAAATGAGTTAATTATATGCGAACCTTCGTTATGCCGCAAGGAACGTAAAATGAGGGGTTCCGAACCTGTACCATGTCAGGTACTCGTAGATCCTTATCCTAATTCTGATAGTCAAAATTTAGGACTCCCACTGTGTCCGGGTTCGATTAGCCATAAGCAAAAAGTAACCTTAAATTAATAAACAATTTGCATTCACCTAGTTTAATTATCGAGCTTACCTATCTGCATATTTCATAATTGCAAATTTAAAACTAAATTTTACATAAGTCCAATAAAATAGTTTTTTTGTAGAGCTTAAAAACAAGGAATGAATTACTAAAAATATTTACGCTTCAAAAGCAAACCCTCGGTGTGGCATCCCATTTCGCCCAATGTTAGGAAGGTAAGCTTTAACTGGAGTTGGATTGAACCAATAATAGCCCAAGCATCATCAAAAACTTAATATTTCAATATAAATATAAATAAAAACTTTGATAAATAATGATAACATACAGGAACAGCTATTGCAAGCTAAATCTCATTTAACTTCATCATGTTTTAGCTACTTAACAATCAAAAATTATAAGATGGTTCAGTAATCACGAAATACAACTATTAACCCATTCAACCCGTGCATACATAGAATGTTTTTGTGTGATTCAATGATGCCACAAGATCCGTGCTCCTATTCAGTGTATAGATGCGATCTGTCAGGTAACGTGATCTGGTTTAAAAAGTAATGAAATTGGATAAAAAAATATATATTCAGTATGAATAATAATTCAGTGCTATGACTGATCGCTGGTGCGAATGGATTTCTCATGGAAGTAGCAAAAAGCATTGCTGAACGCAATTACTCCGGGAAGTTTGAAGTATCTTGTACAATAAATCATGTTGGTCATGGAATAATCATTGTAATTGTAGCGCCGTATTAAAGGTATTGGCAGTCAGGGCGTGATTGTTCATGCCAAAAGTCATTATATTCATTAATGTAGAAAAATTTCAATTTCATAAAATTTTAGATTTCTATCTTAATGTTATTATCTGTTCTTTTATGTGTTTTAAGTATTATTTTCCAAATAATAAATACCTCTATGCTTTCTATTGCTGTCAGATATTAATGATTCAACGTCTATCTAAATTTACACTTCAATTGGAGCCACGGTAATAAGAATATTTGTTTACCTTCCCTTGTCACTAATAAAAATAATTAAAGCTTTTACTCATCCATGATGAACTCAATTATTTTTATTTATACTCGTTGCCTATAGTGTTATACTCGTGTAATATAGAATGTTTCAAATTCATTCCCCACCTGAAACATACCAATCTGAGTATCATAGGTTAAGATTGGGAGGGTTTCAAGTAGATTTACTTTTATTATTGCTGATCATGAATAGATTTTAATTCTTTGCAAGATATTGAAAGATTCAAATGAAAGCAACTCTTAATAGCTCTCCAGGGTTATACCTAAAAAACTAAACCCTAGATAATAACATTCAACAGTATTCTCAAACATACAGCTCGAGAGTATTCGGTGGGCGGACTATATGATTGTTAAGAGAAAATGTCGTGATCCGAAAGAAGACTTTGATACAGTCTCTATAACCGAGTTCCATGGCAGGAGGATCTGTCGTTCTGATGTGCAATGAGTGGATTCTGTCAAAGCAGACGCTCGTTTTTCTTCAGGTTATCCAAAGTCGCTGTAATAGATAGAGCGAACTTTTGGCGGATTTTTGAGAAGATTCCGCGAAGGATTGTTCCCCCTTACATACCTGCAAATTTACTACATGTTGAGTACCTTATATAAAAAAAATAAAATATCGCCAACTATTTCGCCATTGAACTCTTACACGATCGCTAATGCTATCATCATGAACGACCTAGTCCTCCGAAATACTGAATATCTGTCATCTTGAACTAAAATGAAGTACCTTTATGTATTTGTATTTTAAGAGTGTATTATGTATTTATTTTTGTAAGAGTTGTTGAGTATGTAGCATTAATGTGGTTGTGTAGTCATATGCATTTAAGCATTTCAGTTTTTTACCGACATAAGTCAGAGAACGCAACTCTTACCTCCCTACCCGTGTATGCTGAGCATATTTACGCTAAACTTAAAATAAGTTGAAAACATTTATCTGTCATTGTAAAAAATAATTATTTTGGACTCGGGATTGAGAAAACAAATATTTAATTATGTCCACTCTCTCTACTTCTTGAGAATAATATAGGTAATTAAAGTGTATCAGCATTGCCCTGTAATAAATGGCATCGAAGTGTTTTTCTTTGAAAATAAATTTGATCTTAGAAATTAAGGAGGGACCCAGTTACAGCAACAAAAGCAGTTAAAGTTAGATTGAACACACAATGAACTCTTTCCTTTAAGTGGTTTTCATTTGATGTAGCTTAAAATAAACAGTATTAAGGCATCAGCACATTAAGGCCAGTGTGAAGGAAACAGTTGGTCTTCAATGAAGGCTTTGAGGATATGTGTCAATCAATGTACACATTTCGTTCCTGTGTACATCCTAATTCAGAGTCAATGGATGCAAAGTTGTTTACAGTAGTTTTAACTAAGGCAATGAGGTTAAGAATGACGAGGAAAATAAATGTTTCATCATCATCCTTTTTTGAGGATTCGTCATTAGTCTAATTTTAATTTATGGTGGTACCTTACACCAAAAGGTCTCTTCTTTAAAATTATCTGTTTGAAGATACATAAATTTCCCATGTGGTGATTAATAAAATAAGCCAGTCAAAAGTTTGCCAAATCAGAAAATTTGAGTAGTTATGATGAAAAAATATACAAGAACTTACATACCGACACCGGTTCGAATCTGGCTTGGCTAGGCTGAAGTTGGTTTTGAATTTTAATTAAAACTGACAAAATTTCAACCTTCCTAATCTGGTTAGGTGGAGTTGGTTAACCAGTAGAAACTGCCTTTTTGTGAATAATAAAATGCCTTATTGAGAATAATAAAGGATGATGACAAGGAACACCAATTATAAAAAGAAAAGGTAGAAGCATAGTGAGAAAGCGTTAGTTGTGAGAATCAATATTTCAGTAATACACAATGAAATAGTGTGGCCAGGTATTAGCCCAAGTATTTCTAGTACTGTCAACTCTATCTTATCGAGTTTTACTATCAACCTTACCTTCTTTTTTCAGTAGATAATCGTTAGATAATTACAATATTCGCTACTATTGAAAATTCTCCGTTAAAAGAAATTAAGAGGTTTTGTGTTTCATTACAAGTTGTAATTAGAAAAGTGTAATTGGTCCGTTCAGGCGCCAAAGTAAGTATTTTTTGCAGTACAGTAAATAGTATAATTTTGTGGGTTTAGGTTGTTTTGAGGTTATAACAAGTGGGTTGTCAGATTTTTCGAACGTTTGCTTTGTTAATATTTTTATAGACCTGCACTGTAATATACATTTATCGCTTTGAATTTTCTGAATTGAATTGATCTAAATAAACTATAAGATCCTGTAAATTTACAGGATAAACTTTAATAGTGGATGGATTCCAGTTTGTCATCATCGATATTAAAACATTAAAAAATATGTATATATTTAAAAGAAACTAAATATTCCTCCAATTTAAATAATCAGCCCTCTCCAAATATCGATCAAATATTGCTCAGTTGTGAAGATAAAGTATCAATATTTAGCTTGGGTAATAGAACTTTAGGTCGGTTCTGCTTTAACTCTTCTTGCCATGAACTCAAATAAAATCAGTTCTTATTTACAATATTCAATAAGAAAGACTAAAATCGCTAGCTTACCGTTTTCTATTTCAGGGACATTCGTTAATAATAATAATATTCAATGACTAATAAATTACCTAGTATTGTTGATTATATAATATTTGACATTGTTCCACTCATCGAATCTGTATTGCCTAACAATAGACAAAGTAGACCCCTTTAAACCACTAATTGACGACAGGTAAACAAAACTAAAATAAAATAAAATAAACAATTACATTTTTTATGCAATAATGTAATTGTTTAACAATATCACAGCGAAGCTTTATCATACGAAATGTCAAACAAGTTGCATCGCCAGTGTTTTTTACTTTCTTATTTTTATTTTTAGTTCCTTATTCGAAAATAGGGAGCGGAGTGGCTCAGTGGTAGAACGCTGTGTTGCCGTACCGAAGGTCCAGGGTTCAAATGCCGCTCGCTTTAATTTAATCTTTTAGCGGCCGGAAATGTATCCTATGGGAACTGGGCCCCTCCCGGAGCTCGCCCAGCCTCTATAAAGTGGGTACCCAAAATCAGAGGGAAAGTCTGGTGGTTGAGCGTGATCTAAGACAAATCAACCGTTGCTCAAGAAACAGTACAGTTTACAACGTACTAAATTCAAGACTCTCCGTGGGTTGTAATGGTACAGGTTTACTCGAATAGACTATCTATCTATCTATCTATCTATCTATATGGCGCTACAACCCGGGGTGGGTCTTGGCCTCCTCTAGGAGCTTCCGCCAATTCGAATAGACTAGTTGGAATAAATTCATAAATTAATGCTGTATATATGAATACTTTTTCTTATATTTTCTTTATTTAGTTATAAATTGACTGCTGAAAGTTGCATCCCTGAAAATGTAATTTTATGATTTATCATCAATGATTAAATTATATTGATATGGAAATGGTTGACTGAATATATATGTACGTATATATATATATATATATATATATATATATATATATATATATATATATATATATATATATATAATGTTAGAGGAGAGTGAACTGGTCGATGGGCACAGTCAATAAATTTTACACGAATTGATTAAACTAATTAATTAGTTGAATAAGACCTCAACAGCTTGATATTTTTTAAATAATTTATTTGATAAATATGACTTAGTACTATTATATGACAGATATAACTGCTCTGTTGGGATATCATTTGTTCGTTGGCAATCCTCTCTGTCGATAAACCTTGCTCCTCCAGCCCGGAACAAATCCGTTTTAATGATCCCCTGAGTCGATTGATTATTTCTTCCGCTGGATAATAGGTCTTCCTTGTCCTTTATATACACCTGGGGTCCATTAACCTCTGACATTTCTGTATAACCTTTGACAGCGGGACGGAACCTATTGAACAATAGAATCTTTGATCAATCTACCTTACTACTACGTCAACAACCGAAGCGACAAAATGCATCGTAAAAATGTCCGTGCTATTCTAGGTTAAGCCTTTAATATTTTATCACCGTGCATGTTGTTGGAGTGCTATTGATCCTTTCAAATGATCCAAACAGTCTCCGTTTACTATGCTTCTCGAAATTGAAAAACATTTTTCTTTTGTTCCAATGAATCACGATGCTAACTGTATCTAAAATTACTGATCAGAAGTTGAATAAATTTGTTAGTTAAGTGTCATTGAATCATCGTACAGGAATTGTGTAATGATTATGTTTAGCTTTTAATAGATTTTTTTTGGTACTACGGAATAATAATTTGAGAATGGATAAACTCAATGGTAGAGAATTGAGTTGCTATGCTGAAGGTTCAAATCCGGCTGAAGCAGATAAATTATTTAATCTGTTAACAGCAGTGGTTGGATCCTTTGGAATCTGACAACAGCCTCTATAAAGTTGGTACCTTTGGGGGAAACTTGGTCGTTGGGTGTGATCTCGCACTACTAATCACGCTGCTCTACCGTTGTCCTAGAAACAGTATAGTCTCTACCTTGTTCTGAACCCAAGACTCTTCATGGAATCTAGTGGTACAGCCTAAAAAAAATATTGATATTTTCCTTTATTATTATCGTTTTATATTATATTTGCAACTGAGTAGCAGACTTTATATATATATAGCAGAAAATTATTTGCATTTAATTACATACTTCAATTATGTTAGACTTACTGTTTCGGCTTATTATTAAATATAACAACATAAAATGTTAATATAAATTACTTTAAATGTCCATTTAAGACAATGGATACAGTTGCTGAATTTGTTTTTATGGCTCCTAATGACAAAAATAAATCTGTTTTAGCATTTTTTTATTTAAAAAAGGTGGGTAGATTATCCGAGTTTTCGAGTCATAGCAATTTTGTTACTAGGTGGCGCATTACTGTTTAAAAACTGTTCAATACTGTTTAAAACTTCCATAGAGCTCTATTCGTTGATAAACATGGAAATATTTTTATTCAGAATCAGTTCATCCACTAAGACTTTCAAGCAAGAAAATATTTTTTAGATTAAATAAAATATTCAAATAAATATCAAATTCTAAAAATCTAAGAGATAATATACTATTAGAAAAATTATATTCAGTATCTAGCACGCTTATTATTTTTGCAGCATTCAGAATGTTTTTCTATTGTTGGACCGTCTTTACTATTTTAATATTTATTTCCATTACTCAAGCCAAGAATGTTCTAAAATAAGACTGGAGTTTTTCACTATTTAAATTCTCTTTTGTTATTGGAGCTGACCACTTAAAAGTAATTTTGTACCGGGTGTAAGTTATGGTTATATATTTAATTTTGTCAGTAATAAGGAGATTATTTAATGAGACTATACTGCATCTGACAAAAATATATTCTTTTTATCTTATGATGTGGATCAAAAAGATTGCAATGGCAGCATTCTAACAATCATAACGTCCCGGGAGTTTTTATTGAAAAAGAGTGGAGCTTCCACGACAGAGAAAATTTATGACGCTACTTGATTCCACAGACGATAACGCGTCACTCTAAAAAAAATCTGGGCACTTTCATATTTTCTCTTAACAGCATTTGAAAAAAGCTATGTCAAATTATGTGAGTTCAAAATAACAGAAAATAAAAAACTGGGAGATAATGTTTTACGAAATATAGCTTGTGGTAAACCTATGATTTCAGTAAGAATTACTCAATGATTGGTTGGCTGAAGTGAATTACATACGTGTATGCATGTTCCAATCATGGGATGCATTTGTGCTCTCAGAGCAAGAATACTGTCTTTGTACACTCCGAGGAGGAATAGTATGTTTTTTTTTTCTAGTATAAACCTAGCTCTAAAAATGACAATGCTCCATCAAACCTTTGGATTATTTATTTTTTTACAATCTGAAAGATCGATTGATTTTTTAATAAATTTTAAGGATAATAACTTTTACCTCAAAATATGCCATCCATTAGTATTAACTTGGTGCATACATAAAGTATCTCTTTAAATTATTATTCTAGTGAATTTCTTGAAATATAGTTTCATTATATTTAGGCAAATCAAGGTTACCTAAGTGTCTTTATTCAAACTAAATTTTACAGTTGATACGCTAAAAATTCAAAAAAAAAAATTAAGTCGCAACTACCTATCGGTGTATTAATTTCTTCATATCTGTTTTGATCGATATTGTTCTAGAAAGAATATTTTATTCCAAAAAAACAATAAAGAAAAACACGGATTATCGTTTCTGTGAACTAAGAAATTTTAAGTCCATTAAACAAGTGCTTGTTTGTATGTGAAACAAGTCTAGCTTAAGATGAAACTCAAATACAATTTATGGAATCTTATGTTTTTAAGATTCTATTTATCTGTAACGTAATATCAACTATTTTTCTGATAAAGATTATGTAGTCTAAAGCCCCTTAACTTTTCATATACTTATATTAACATTTCAGATACCTTGTCATCGAGGAAAAAAATGGTAGTGACAAAAAATGATTTCTTCATAGCCGAGAAAACATGCATTTAAAGATAAATGATTCATATGAAATATTAGTAAATAAATGAATGCCGAGCCATTTTATTTAAAAAATACAGAAAACGTTTGTTTTACTATAATTTAAATGTTTAGTAGCGAAAATGTCGTTCTTTACCCGATTTTTTATTTTATTTCAATCTCTGTAATGTTGCTAGGCGTGGAGATATAACAATCGAGGCCATTAAGATGATTGGACCTTGTAAAAAACTGAATCGTAAAAAAAAAAAGTATTTCAATACCTGTTTATTTAAAATGGATTCTAAAATGGATATTTTTAAATCTTATAAATGTTGGACAAATAAAAATCTATTATAGACCAATACTCCCCTTGCTAATTTTTTAGTGGGTTTTCAATACATTGCTTAAATTAATTTTTATTTTCTTACTGTTAAATATTCTGATATTATTATAGCCAGGTATAACATTCAATGGTATGTTGGTGTTTGATTTATCACAATTAATTCTTAAACGAATGTAACGATTGATATTTTTATTTAATTAAAGATGAAAGAAATAAAAAAATTGTCTTTAATTTCCGTACTAAATAATACAAATCTGTAAATGAGACATTTGATATTGGATATTGGGTAATAGCATGATATTGGCAATTAAACAATAAACTATATTTGTAAAGACCAAAAAACAAATATGGCTCTAATTATTTTCATTAACTTTAGCTTCTGCACAATGCTTTCTCGATATTCATGCATAAAGTACACTCCTGAGAAAAATCATGTAAAAATTTGTGACAAAAAGATTATTTTACTCGTGCTTACATTGAAAAGTAATTATTTATAAGAAATTTCTAATTTAATTATTAGAAAGTAAATGATCTCTCCCTAAAAAAAAAAAAGATATTAATAATGATAAGAGGTATTCTATATTAAAGTCCTTTTATAAATTTCCTACGGCTATTATATAAGGGCAATATTGTTGTCGGTTCAAATTTCGAATCGTTACACGATAACCATTATCTTCCGGAGCAATCTAGGTGCTTAAAGATAATTTAATCATCTACAAAGCTAAAACAAAATGAGGAATAAAATGGTCCGGGTAGAGATCCGAAACAATTCTCTTATATTAAGAGAAAAATTTGTTTTAATGCCAACGTTTCGACCCACATTGGAGGTCTTCTTTAGGGCTTATAATGGGGTCGAGGGTTGACGGTTTACTGTTGACAATTTTATAATTTTTTTTTTTAACCTTTCCTTTATAGCATTCTTTTTATATATTTTTTTTTATTATCTTTAATTTTTATTTTCATTTTATTTAGATTTTTTATTATGTACTATAATTTCATTTAGAGAAACATTTTTATTTTAGTAAAATAAATCAATCTAAGTGAAAGTTACAGTACAGCACGTTATTGACTGTGGCAGCTGAGTGGGTTTGGTGCTCATTAGGGGTGTCCTTTTTGTGAGGGAACAAACGGTTATTTAATCTTCAATAAAAACTTATTAGTTATAATCTATGTTAATGATAAGAAAGGATGGTAATTTTATAGTCAATGTCTTCCCAACTATATAGTTTATTATATCGTCCCGAATAACTGCAACACGAATTGTTAGAAATAAAAAAAGAATTATTTAATGAAAATAAAGAAGTAAGGTAGGAAATAGTTGGGGGTGCAGTCAAATGATACACTAAATAAGTAACCACTCAAATGATACTTGAGTGGTTACTTATTTAGTGTATCATTTGACTGCACCCACAACTATTTCCTACCTTACTCAGATCTTCCAGTCAACCATCTCCTCGCTTCTCATGAAAATAAAGAAGGTTGGGGAAAATAAATGTTAGAACTGATAATTAAAAATACTTTAAATTCAAATCAATTGCACATTGGTATACATTACATAACCTTAAACCCTTCTCCAGTAAATTTAAAGACAATTGAACAAATTGTTTAAACCCTGGAATTAACTGTATCAGAAGAAACTTGCTCTGCCTTATTTAAATCATGGATGTTGGCAGTGGTATAGTGGTGAAGTTTCATTTTCATTTTTTTTTTTATAGAAAGAAAAAAGTTTTATAAATCTCCTTATTAAAAATTATGGAAACAAGTGTAAATGTTGTGCATTACATCATTTTCTTCTTAATTATGGGTGCTCCATGAAATATGTAATGTTTAATATTGTTGTAGTTGACAGGGGCTAAGAGAATTTTCTTAATTCACATTGTTTTAATGTATTTATTAAAATTTACAACTGTATACTGAAAACATCAAGTAAATATAATGAAAGATAAATCATGTCCCGAGATAAAGGCAAGTAGAGAAGCTACCCAGTGGTAGTACTCAAATAATAAGTTCAACTTAGAAGGTCACGAGGCCATCTTCTTTTCAGACGCCTCGGAGGATTATCAGGAATTGAAGAGGTTGCGAGGTTTGAAACTAGTGGGATTGAGTGGAAATGAAGTTTGTTATGAAAAGAGTGATATAGGATTCGGATGTTGTCAAATAAGCAACAAACGGGACGTTAAGGTCATTATGGATTACTTTGTTCCTAACAAAGTTAATTCACATATAAATAATTCTATTGATCATCCAGTATTATTTTCTTAGTTATTTATCTTCATAACTTTAATCTGTTTAATCTCAAACGGTAGCTTTGAATTAAAACTTCAGTGTACACTATGTTCATATCGTAAATAAGTGGTTAAGTCGAATTATCTCTAAAACAATATTCTTGTTCTTAAGGAGTGTCATTTTTGTAGTGAATAAGGAGCTAAGTCAGATATTGGCTTGTAAAGGAATTATAACTTATATTACAACACCATTTACAAAACTACAAGAATAACACGATTCCGATTCCCTCAAAAGCGTTAACTCCCTGGATAAAATTCGACTTAAACACTTATTCACCGGGGCTGTAGATATATCACTATGTAAAAACCGTATTGAGCGACTATAAATAAACAAATAATGGATATTAACTGAGTTCAAAATCTTGAGAACAGTAAAGTACAGGAGTGCCTTGCCAAAAACCATTATTTTAACACCCCACAGACACCTTCATTATGCTGCCACTGTGTCGATTTTACCTGTTGACCCTCCAAATAGCCAGGCACCGACCATAGAATTACCCCATAAATTTCCCCACAAAACAATTTTCCACTTAATTTTTTTTTGATACATTTTGACAAATTGTATGACGGATTTCATTCAGGTATTCCGTTCACCACCAACGAGGTCTCTTAAGCAGTTACTGCATCCAAATGGCTGGATTTTCACCTGCTACCTATTTTTTACTAATGGAAGGTTAAGGGCTGTTTAAATTGTTGCTATTTACATTTATTTTTAGTGAACAATCGGTTAGCATAAACAATCAACCAATATGGACACTCCAGACATCAGTATTTTTTTTCATGTTGAGGTTCAATACCCCACATCATTTTATTTAGTGGACATATACTAAGGACATAATGTGGATGAGTTTTGATTGAACATTGTTAGAATCGAATACGAAGTCTCCACCCTTAACCATAACGGTATAATATATTTTTTGCTGAAGGAGCGTTACCCTAAAGTTACCTGCACCTTTGGCTCAGTGGAATTCCATTCGGGTAAGATAGAAATCTATTAATAGGAAGACATTTATTAACTCAGAAGATTTTCATTTGATTTTTAAGGCACTTTTTTGTTTTTATGTTATGCTTAATTCATTATTTTCTGCCTATACAATATTCTTTGAAAGAATATCGTACGATCATATCGGTGCTATGTAAAACACTGTCCTCAGTACACTGCAGTCTTATATATTTATTCCATACGGGAATTTTCTATTATATGATACATCGGGAACACGTCGATACTTTCATACAGTGGAGCGCCATGACTAGTGGTGGGAAAAATATCTATAAATCATGTTAGAAAACATCCATGTTTCCTATTCCTATAAATCATCAATATTTCGTACGCCTAAAACATCGACAGTTTTTCTTTAGTTCCAGTGAAAGCGTATGTTTCAAGAAACGTTTTACAGTTCATTTTTCTACATTTGAAAAAATAAAAACTGGAATATATTTTTATTTTTAATGCGATGGCTGGACGATGTGGAAGCAGACCTTAGGCTCCTGGGGTGAGAGCATAGAGAAGAACGGCGGAAAAGTTGTCCCGGGAATCTCCAGATCCTCCTTGGGCTAACCCTGCCCAACAGTACTGTCTCTACCTTGCAAAATACAGGACTCTTATGAGTTTTAGTGATACAGTTTCTTTGCTTTGCTCATTTTATACCTGTATCCATATCGTTTCACTATTGCTGCAAAAATATAAATCAATAAATTACTTAACAGAGATATGGTGTGTAAGGGTGGTAGGCAACAAGACTTTTGGGGCTAGGAGGGCCAAACTTTAAATCTATTGGCTATGATCCTAGATTTTATATCTCACCCACTTAGTCAATATTGGTCATTGAAGGCTGAATTGGAGATAGCCTGAGGGACTCAAGTCGCGAGTAGATTACCTTAACATTATGTAGATTCCTTGGCTAGTGAATGTAGATATCTAGCTTAGAGAAGGGGGCTGGATAATGAGACTTAAAAAGATTAAAGCACTATGATAAGATTCAGTAGATTGATAATATGTAAAAAGTGTGAGTTGAAATTTGATTTTAGCTGATATATTTTGTTTTTGACAGAATAATACGTAGTACTACCCTATTAAGTTTGTATTTTAAGCTAGTAGGATTGGTTAAGAATGACTGTCTATAATTTTTCTATCTTCCCAAATTAGGAGTAAGTAGGTCCCGAGGAAATGGTTTATCGTAAGTATTCTGAGCAATGTAGAAAATGGTCAGTGGTGGAGTCAAATAGTTGTTCACAAATAAGCCAATAAGAGTCTGTGTCGTGAGTTGGTCTGTGGTCGTGACTTATCAATGTACAATTCTTTGACCATACCTCTATTTTCTACATTTAGATCAGATATGCTATTCTGTAAACTTGGCTAGCTATCGATTTTGTGATCCCAGGCTATTGGGCAGGTCCGTAATTTACATAAAGTAGTAATTTTTTAGAAAATTAGGAGAAAAAGTGGTGTATTGCGCGATTGATCTAAGAAGCGCCTATATATGATATAGGTAATAAGGTCATACAGCATTTGGAACCATCATTAGTTGTTCTAATGCTTTCCATTTTCCGTTAATTAGCTTTTTAATTGCCAATTAATAATGATTAAGAGGTTAAACAGAAAATCTCTCGCTTCTTAATGTTACTTTTACAATCGACATAAAACTGATGCATGAGCTGCTTTGAAAGCTGCGCCTATTTAAACCCGTTATGAAATCATTTGCGCCGCCATGTTTACATCGTGAATCATTGAGAATTAAAAATAAGTTATGATAGATGTTACTGAGTGCAAACTCATCGATATACAGCAGTGAATAACTCTCTTGTAAATACCTTCACTCATCGGCTAGACATAGATCTCAAATACTCGGCAGAATTGGCTTTGGCCCAGGCGTCTCCATGAGTTCTATACTTTATGGTCACCTCCTTGGCAACTATGATTCTTCCCTTGTCATCCCTGTTTGCTTAAAATATATCGCTTACGTTTTAGTTTATATTCGATCCGTTAATTAGTACGTGGGAGAGGAAGTAATTTTCGAAAATGGAGCTTTTCTCAAATTCAGGGTTGTAGGTCTGTTGCATTCTCTCCGGTCAGTTATGGCTTGTATCAATTTTATGATGTAGAAGTTCGCCATTTCAGTCTATTTTACCATTTACTAGACAAACTCTCTTAGCTCCCATTTAATTACAAAAGACTCTCATACGTGACCATTATTAAACCTATTTGGACTTACGGATAGAGCTTTTACACTCCATCAAGCCATGGAACACCTCTCCATCCAATCCTTAGAATCGTAAAATCCTCAATGCTCCTTACTTAGTTAGGAATAAAGTCATTAATGACCATAGTCATTAATGACCTCGATGTTCCATTTTTTGCTGATTAGACCCTAGCTCTATATTATACCTTCCATTACAAATCTTATTCCCACTCAAACTCACTGGTTTCAAACCTACTTCTTAAATTCCCGATAATCCTCCGAGACATCTAAAAAGAAGGTGGCCTCGTGACCTACCAAGTTGAATTTGTCATTTGAGTACTACCACTGGGTAGTTTCTCTACTTTCCTTTATCCACGCAGATATGTATCATCCATTATATTTATTTCTTGTTTAGTTATAATACAGTTGTAAATTTCAATAAATAAACTTTTTTTAAAATGATGTAGAAATAAGCTAATATAAGTGTATAAAAATTCAGTGTATAAATGTTTTGACATACGAATTTTCGACCAAGCATTGTACATCCAAATCTGGCGTGGTTTCAAATGTTAGAAAATGCATTAAAAATACTACATTAAGTCTGTTGTACCCAATGAAAAGTTCTCAATTACCTATCCACTTTATCACTCAGTTATTAACCCATATCCCAAAGGGCTATAAAATAAAAAAAATTGTAGTGAAAGAGAAAGTTGGCCTCTCGTTTGTGCCACGTATTGTTCCCGAGTGTGCCTGAAATTAAAATATGAACATTTTTTATTTCAGTCACTGTAAATTTTCAATCAACAAAACTCCGGAATAGGGTTCCAATTTATTTTTTAATAATTTACCAAGCACGATTGGTATAATTAGTGAAACTTGGAAAAGTGTAAATTGTATCATTGTATTAATAAAACAACAAAATAAATAAGAAACGCCATCTTAACAAAATCCTCCACCGTTTGTTCATTTTGGTCTCAAAGATTTGAGAATAATTAGAATCCTAGCGGGATTAGTAACTTACCATAAACTTTTAAAAAATGGTTTAAATAATATCCTAAAAAAATTTAGGTCTTCTTCCGATCTATAATATTTTTATATTTATATTTTTGAGGTAAAAATGAAGAACAGTAATATTTATTTATCTATTGCAATTAGCAAAATATAAAAACGTCTAAAAATAAAAATTAAATGATTTTAGCTAGATAATTTAACGACAGGTGTGGAAATTTTGCCATGACTTCCGAATAAGCAATTTAAATTTACCAATAAATTTTTTTGTAAATATTTCTGAGAATTTAAAGTACCGAAAATAACAAGAATTATGTAATAGAAAGAGCAACAAACAGAAACTTGAATACTTTTGGATACAGATATATTAGGTACTAATATTAAATCTTGGCCAGATGTTCAATTAAGTGCTTTTTATCCGCTTGCTATACGGAATAAAACTATTTTAAATTTACAATTTTTTGAATAAAACTTGGAAAAAAAAAATTTTTTGAGAGAACAACAACGAACCTTTATACAGTACAACCTCTTTTATTTCACCTTTATTGATCCAAAACTGTTGCATAACCTTTCAGTGGATATTTTCATTCTGATTAATTACAGTTAGAATTCCTTAATCCCGAATAAATGTCTACTTTCAAATTTAAATAAAACATTCATAAAACTCTAAATTATAACTCGTTTTATTTATTATATAATTAGAGAAATTTAATTGCTTGGTCGGAATAATGAAATACTGGCCCTGTCTTGCGTAATAGGACCCTTATCGTTATTTCAGCCCTTTTTAATTTGTCATCGTTATATTAAATTAAAAAAAAAAAAATATGCTTGATAAATTCAAGTGTTTCTTGGATACCTAATTATGAATAGTCGTATCTATTTAAAAAAAATCATATTTAATAGGATTAGTTTAGGCTATAGTATAGGCTATAAAACAAAATAAATGACTGATTTAATAAAAACTAACTGTTGTTAATCAAAGATAAATTATTGTTTTAGAGGCACTCGAACACATCCGGGACAATATGCCAGAGCTTGAAAAGAAAACAGAAGCAAAAGAAACTGATCTTCTTTTTCTAAAATCGCTAATGGAAGATCCTTATCTGCAGTCAATAATTAAGGTGAGCATAATTGTAATTTAATTTAGTGAATTGATAAATTTATGACTAATATAAAACTTATTTTTTTCATATGTATAAAAAATATAGTTTTATAAAAATTAAGAGACTGCATCGAACACTAATTTTTAAAAAAATCTGCATTCTACAACCCTTGAAGGGTCTTAGGTTCAATACATTTCGTAGACAGTTCTGTTTCTAGGTCAAAGGTAGTGCAGAGATGTTATATACACTAAATCACGCTCTGCTGCTAGATTTCCTCTTAATGAAAAACAGAGGCTGGTTGAGCCCTAGGAGTGTCTGTAGACGCCACATGGTCCATCCGCAACTTTTAACAGATTAAATAATTTTACTGCCGCAGCCGGACTTGAACCTGAACCTTTAGTATAGCGACCAGCACTCTACCATTGAGCTATCACACTCTCAAAAATAATTTAAACATTTGACCAGATATTGGCGGAAAATGTTACTTAAGAAATTCGTTTATTGCAGTCCGTGCTCATAAGGATACAAACCAACCAGGTCTCGATGATGAAATACGATTCTTTTGACGGCGTTTGGTTCCGAGAACGACTCCAACACTCCAAGGAAATGACTTGCAAGCAAAGGTCCAAATCGAATGGAAGAGTAAAACTGGTCCAGGATCGTGGAATTGATTTCTTATTTTATTTAAAACACCACATCTGAAAGATGAATAAATTGAATGAATGAAAAAGGGTTGCATTTAAATGCTCTGAATCTTTGTATTCTTATAACATTTTCCATTAGTAAAATATCTTAGAAAGAATTTTTACCTCTTTCCAAATTAAGCTCTCATGTTAATTGTTAAATTAACATTGAGGTTTAATTATTTTTATCAATAGGGATTGTCCGTAGTGAGTAAAAATACCAAGGCCAGCAATGTTTCTTTCGGAGGGCATGTTGTTTATTTCTTACATGGACGTTTCGTTTTTAAAATAAAATGCTACAAGAAACGCCAAATATATCTTTCAACGGACTTCCTATCTCCTGCCTGTTCATCTTAATCTTCCATCAGTTGAAGAAACGCTTCGTGATGGCCTGCTAAAATTACTATTTGGCACTGGCCACATGTCGCTCCGTATTTCACTTTCTTTAGAGCGCAACGTAATTCGTCTAACTTAAGATATATCTCTATTTAATAACATAAGAGTTAATAAAATAGAAGTTATTTAAATTTTATTCTAGCAGTCTATTTATTAATACAAATGAGAATGATTAAATATTAAAAGCATAGATATTAGCTGTTTCTACATGTAGGCGCTGGGTTTCACGTCATTTATTACTTCTTATAGGATCGTAAATTACTACAGAATTTTTGGCCTCAGTAATAGATAAAGACACATAAATAATATATAAATAAGATAATTGCAATGAACAATTAACCTTTTTTTAAAACTAAATAAGAATAATTTATTCTGTGTTATAGACGCCTACTGATAGGTGTTGCCATCTGGTGGGAAAGAATTGTTTAATTTTGTTTAATAAACTCCATTTTTTAATGGACTCCCTTAATTTAATATCTCGACTCTTTCCACTTTATAAATTTCCTACTTCATTTTTTTTTTTGGCAAATTACAATTTGTATAGACAAATTAATTAAATTAGCTACCACCAAATCTTAATCTCTGTAGAACTTAAACCAATGGAACCGGCTGGTATCATCTCCGGTAGCTTAGTTGGTAGGGTCCTGTCACGGTAAGACAGAGGACCCGGGTTCGAATCCCGGCCGGGGGCATATATTTTCTCTTCAAATTAAAATATTTATAAAAAAAAACGGAACATTCATCCTGAGTCAATATACAATAATTATTAAAATTAGTATTCGATAGAGAACTAATATTTAATTATACCGTTAAATCAATTTAATAATGCGAGTTTATTGAAAACTTAATTAACCATTATTGTTATTATTCATGGCATATAACGGGTAAAATTCGAAATCAAGCCATACATATTTTTCAATGCTTTATCTTCTGTTTTATTGACTTTAGGAGGGTTATTTTATTTAAGTTTATGCTAGTAGGGCTAATCGGACGATACAGTTGGAGTCCTAAATTTTTCCCATCATGGTATAATTAGCATAGGGATCTTTAACAAGTATCTGACAAAGCAGAGCCTAGGGGCCATTTTAAGTCCCCTCCGATAGACGCTATAGTTAAGCAACTTTTACTCCCTTTAAAATATCCCTAGGGTTGCTTATCTTTAATCTTTGGTATACTACTACTAATAATTTAGTACAAAATTAGTTTAATAAATTCTTTTTTTAAATATATTTATTGAAATTTACAACTGTATACAAAATACATCAAGTAAATATAATGAGTGAATACATTGACATGAAAAGACAAGTAGAGAAACTACCCAGTGGTAGTACTCAAATAAAAAGTTCAGCTTAGAAGGTCACGAGGCCATCTTCTTTTCAGACGCCTCGGAGGATTATCAGGAATTGAAGAGGTTGCGAGGTTTGAAACTAGTGGGTTTGAGTGGAAATGAAGTTTGTAATGAAAAGATTGATATCGGATTCGGGCCAAATCAGCAATAAACGGGACGTTAAGGTCATTATGGATTACTTTGTTCGTAACAAAGTAAGGAGCATTGAGGATTTTCCGAAGGATTTTGGATTGTAAGGATTGAATACGAGAGGAATTCGATGCCTTAGTGGAGCCCCAAAGCTCTATTCCGTATGTCCAGATGGGTCTAATGATTGTCATGTATATGAGTCTCTTTTAATTAATGGGGAGCTTAGAGCGTTTATCTAGTAAATGTTGAAGTAGCCTGAAACGGTGAGCTGTTTCTTGTCGTTTCAGTCTAGTATGAGGATTCCAAGTTAAGCGTTTGTCAAGGTGTAGTCCTAAGTACCGGATCTGTTCTACAGGACTTAGAGGGATATTATTAAACGATACAGGGGGGCAGGAAGTCGCTGGTTTACGACGGAGGGTAAAAGTGATTTGATGAGATTTGTGGGAATTTATTTTAATCCTCCAGTTTTGACACCAATTTTCAAGGTCAGTGATGTGGGATTGAAGAGTACGAGATGCTATAACTGGATCAGTGTTGACAGATAATAGACATGTGTCATCCGCATACGTGGTAAGGATAGTATTAGGATGAGTTGGGATGTCAGCTGTATAAACTGTGTAGAGAAGTGGGCCGAGGATACTGCCTCTAGGAACGCCGGCAGATTGAGGAAAGAGGGGTGAGTAGACATTATTATGATTTACTCTAAATGATTTGTAGGAGAGATAGGTTTGGATAATGAGAAAGTATGTAGGAGGTAGGAATCTGCGGAGTTTGTAAAGCAACCCGGGGTGCCAGACTCGGTCGAAAGCCTGTTCGACATCAAGGAAGACCGCTGGACAATACAATCCACGTTCCAAAGCTGAGGAAACAACATCCACCACACGATGGCATTGCTGAATAGTGGAGTGGGATGTTCTGAATCCAAACTGGTGATCTGGGATAATGTGATTTGCATTTAGGATGGGGTACAATCATTTCAGGATGAGCTTTTCCAGAATTTTACCCATTGATGGTAAAATTTAATAAAATATGAATTGGATTTTCCTGATTTCAGAATTCTATGCTTCTTATAACATACATAATAGTAATTAATTTTTGTTCACTAGGTATTTTCAAACATTATATTAAGTTTGTTTTTTTATGAAACAAAAAAAAAAGGTGGTAAAATGACAAGGCACTGCGCGCGTTCATGTATACTGAGATAATTCATCTATGTAACGGGTTATTTCTTCACTACTGAGTGCCAAACGCTTTTATTACCTAAAAATTAGTGTTCTGAAGTATCTATTTAGGTTTAAGTGTATAATTAATTGGGAGCAGGGTCAAACCAGGCTGTTGAAGATAATTTATTTAATTAGTTAACAGCCGGAGACGGGATACTTTGGGATCTGAAGATCCTCCCGAGATTCGTCCAGCTTCTATAAAGTGGGACCCAAAATAGCGGGGAAAATCCTGGCTGTTGAGCGAGATCTAGTAACAATCACTTACCTTAACAACCGTTGTCGTAGAAACAGTGCTCTCTCTATCATGTATTGAACCCGTGACTCTTCATGGGTATAGGTTTAAAATTTAATTAAAATTACAGAGAGAAATTAATCAAGAGAATAAATATTATGAAGATACTATACTATATTGTCGATCAGATGCTGTTGAGAGTTCTAGTCTTTGTGTTCTAGGGCTACCACTAATGAACTTTTTTTGTTTTTAATTTATTTTTCAAACAACTACCTCTTTCCCTGCAAAGCTCATAATGCCACTTTTTGCCCCATTTATTAATACTACACAAAAAAAAATTCTGTGAAGTAATGATAAGCGAGGTGCGGACTGGGGTAGGTGTTGTAGACCCGATGCTGGTTAAATGATAATAGTAATAATGATAAGACGTTGCCTACCCGGAGGTTCTATTCCGACGCCAATAATAATAGTTTTATGCATTATTTCCTACAAATCAACAGTCCTTGGTAGTAATCATTCAATAATATGATCTGGAAAAAAAATATATTACAGTACATATCAACTATTGAGTGTTATACCTTCGCTGCCAGGAACATCATTGGCAGAAGCTGGAGAACTGCCGAAGACACGTTACGTCATCACTTGTCCCTGACAGCCCTCTGCTTCCAGTTCCCAACATTGTCCGTCAGTTCTAGGTCTTTGCCAACCCGAAGAACGTTCTCACCAAATCTTCTTATTTTCATCCTGTGTTTCATCTTCAATGGGGCGAATTCACATCCGCCTCTGGGCCAAGATCCCCACACCTTTTTGTGTTTCCCAATGAATTCATTTAGCATGAAGGTCCTCCAAGAGTGTAATAAATTAACATATTAAAATTAGGCATTTAAATGTGGCTCAATCTGCCGTGAGAGATCTTCCAAGGCGACGGACTTTAAATTGAGCATTCCAGTATCTTTTCATAATATTCTTTAAATAGATATTTATATAATTTATATTAAATATTAAACTTATGTTTACTACATGAAACAATTTAAACGATAACTATGAACCCTAACAATCCTCAAGTAGTAAGTTTGATTCAAATCAATTCAAAGTTAGTTAGATTCAAAGCTTTGATTTATCCTTTAAGCAATTCGTATATCCGGCTCTAATATATAAGGGTTTTAAAATAATAAAAATGGATTTTATTAATTTTTTTTTAATCCAAAGTATTTAGATTATAATAAAAAAAGGAACACAACAAATTTTCATTCATAGTCTTAATTTATCAATTTTATCTAAATATTCATCTATGCTCGAAAATAAATCGCGGACAAATTCTTGGAAATGTATTACTTTTTATATATATTATTAATGATAGCGGGGTAGCCGAGTGTGTAGTGCGCTCAGTAGCTGAGCTGTTGGTTTCGAGTTCAAGCAGGTCCTGAACTCAGCTTAGGTCTTGAAGAAGGCTGCGGCAGATAAACTACTTAACTAGCAACAAATTAATTTATATGCAGACCACTTTTTTGATGGAAACCTAAGCGTGATCACCTCCCTGCATAACCGTTGGCATAGAACCCTTAAAATTTCTGCCATGTACTGAAAGCATAGCACATCGTGGGCTATAGTTGTAAAGGATTTCTTTTTCATAAATAATCCTACTACTAAATTATAACGGTTAATTAAACCAGATTATATTCCAATCCCTGTTCTTATTGTTACTATACCATTGAATATTATCTTCATGGCATTAGAAAGGCTTAAAACAAAAAACAGCCAAGAAAATAGTTTGAATTTTGGAATAAGATGTTTTTGGGGGTTCGCCTTATTTTTTTGTAACGGTTGAGGGATTTCAACTGTTATAGTTTATAGAATTATTAATCTCTGTTAAATAAATAATCATAAAAGTCACATCAATTTATCAATTACATTACTATCAAACCTCTAAACTATCAAAATCTTCTACTCAGAACATTCTTGGTTTGCTATATTTTTTATTTTATTTCTATACGTATGTACATCCCCTAACATGTTGAAATCATTCGTGAAGTCACCGAAACTCACGCACCTTCTAAAAATAGATCTAGAATAGAATCTATAACCCTACGTGTCTGTAATCTTTAAATATGCGACGTTTTGACAAAATTCTCTTAAGATTTTATTTATCCACGATAAAAAAAAAACTTATCCCTTGGCATTGACGTTATGATGATATATATAATTGACGAAACAGCTTATGCATCTTATTGCGTTTTCCTGATTTCACTAATTTATGTATAACTTAAATTTTCATGTTAATTTAAGTTCAACATAAAGATTTATTTTTGTTGAAAAAGGGGATTAATAAAAGAAAAAGGAATTTTCTGATTGGAAAATGCTGTACCGTGTTATAAAATATCAAACTCTGGAAAAATACTAAACAAAAAAAAAACTGAATCTCTACAACCCACGAAGGGTCTTGCCTGGTAGGGGCATTACTGTTTCTCCGACAAACGTTGTGCAGAGAGGTGATTTGTTCTAGATCACGCTCAACCGCCAGGTTTTTCTTATAAATTAAGGGTACCCACTTTTTGAGCCCCCAGATCACCGCCCAGTAGATGTGGTCTCCAGATCCCTCAGGGAAATACAAAAAAGTTGTAAAAAATAGATACAAACAAAAATAAACATAGTAAAGCATAGCATTGATGGTCTAGCAGGAGAGGTGCAGTTGAAGATGAAATGAAAAGTGAAACTCTTCCTTTCAACAGTAAATTATCATATTCAACTGATATTTTAACATAAATTTTATCTTTCTTTTTTTCAATTTAAGGGTTAAATATTAAAATATAAAATATTTTATCCTGATTTTTTTTTTATTAGTTATTATTTAAAAATCAAACAACTACTCAACTCAAACAGATAAGTAGTATTTAAATGGTGCACTACAAATTTATCGCAGATTCACTTTGTGATAAATTATAAGTAAAAGACAAAATGATTTGTTTAGGCCCGGATTCTGATTACCTAATGCAAAACCATTTTTTTTTTAACACAAGAATTTAGATAATTTTGTTCAAGTACACTTCAACCCTCTGTTATTAAAAAAAAATTTAATTTTAAGAACATTAAAGTAGTTATGGGAACGCACGACTGTAGAAGAAGTAACACAATAGATGAATATTAATCGCTATCTATACTTGTATCAATGCTTATTAAAATGTAATGATCAAACCTTTGTTTCTTACACGAATGCACACTTCAAAGACAGTTAATCAATGGATCAGGTAAAGAAGAAAAAGAACAATTAATAAAAAAACTTGAAGGAATGAGTCAGAAGTGAAAATATACTTTAATAGGAACCATATACATTTACTGAGGTCTCTACTAAAGAGTCTTTCTTACACAATAAGACGCCAGTGCGAGAGAGCTATGGAAAAATTAATGTATATTTATGTACATACAATACATTTATGAAGTTTTAAGGGATATTCACCTTATGATAAAATACACATTTATGATGGCTTATGTAGTTATAGTAATTTGAAATTAAATTACAGCGTATACAGTGTTGATCTTTATATACTAGCTATCTCCAATAGCTTATGCTCATGGAGATCATGAAAATTTGTTTTCATGTTTCCCACATCATCTGCCATGCCTCAACAGAAGTTGCATCAGAAGAGGAAAATAACATTTTGCAACCCATTTAGGTGCTACTCCAAAAGAGATATCATATTTATCCTCACTTTCCAAGTTGACCAGGAAACTGGATATCATCCAATAACTGGAGCATTTTCCTTGCACGGAAATGTAAATGAGAAAGAATAGAGGCTCATTCTCAATTTTCTTTGCGTCTTAAGGCTCTTTGGTGATAAATTTTTTCGAAAAAAAAAACTTATAACATCTCATGAACAACAAATGAAATACTAATATTCTTTAATTCTTACTTAAAATAATAAAATGACTAAATAATCATTCTTCAATAAACTAACTGGACCATTACATATATTATAATCACCAGCATGAGTTGGAGTAAAACAGAAATCGTTGACCTACGTAGATGGCTGATTGTGGAGTCACAACGAAAAATATAAGATTCATTCCAGTGTTAGAATGAAGCTAATTCTTCTGGAGTTGTTTAGAACGACCCATCCTTTGTGATTTAGGAGGAACAAAGGTTGTACAGAACAAGAAAGATGACCCGTTCCAGTGGTACAACGGAACGTTAGTCGGAACCGTCGTTCTCTAATATCCTGGCATCACCTGTTACCCAAGTATAAAGGCCATAATATAAAAGACAACATGAATTAAGCCAATTGGCAAAAAAAAAAATTATTTCCAGTTAGTAAACTTGGCAGGAATAATGAAAAAAATATATACATAAAGTCAGATCAGTTATTGAGTTACCCTCCGAGGCGTCTGAAAAGAAGATGGCCTCGAGATCATCTACTATAAAACTTTATTGGAGTGCTATCGATGGGTAGTTTCTCCACAAGTGTTTTCATGTCATATTCTACATTTTTGCACATTTACTTGATATAATACCATTATAGTTGTAAATATCATTGAATTAAATAAAAAAAAAAAAAAAAAAGTTATTGAGTTAACATAGAACAAATGAGATATCTAACTCACTCCAAAATTATTGTTTAATCATGTTATATCGCTCCTTCAAAAGAACGACCTAACTCAAAAATTGGCATTTTTGAGTTAAGCCTTCAGTAGGAAATGTAATGGTTGAAACTTTATAATTCAAGAACGATGTATCCGATATTCCATTTTTTTTTTAATAAAGTAATATTTGGAATTGTATCATGTTTGAACTTGAAGTTTTTTGGGAATAGTGGCATAAGTTAAAATTAAAAAAAGGTACTTGTTCATTAGCCGGTCTACTTGAAACTTGCCTCCTTATCTCGTGTAACCTTCTCTCATCACTCCTCCCATTAGAGTTATTTGTTTGTGCGATATTAAAATGTTTTTTAGTGCTTTTGTCTTGTTATTTTGTTTATTGTCTATTTAAATTCGTGATTGTTTATTAAATTTATATTAGTGTTTTATCTTATTCCTTTTGTCATTGCCTATTTATAATCAGCAGAATAACATCTTGGGACTAGCAGTCTTTCAAAGAATAAGCTGTGAAATACTTCCAGAAGTTCAGAATAATTCCAAATATAAAATTATCTGAAAATGGTCATCAAATGGATTTTGACAAGAAAAGAAACGGAGTTGTTTTCGTCGGAAGTGTAGGGAAAACATTTATATAAGAAGAGAAACCTGGCTCGAGGGGTCTAGAGTTAGCATTTTATAATTACATTTTGTACAATTCGATTTCTGTTAATCTGGATAAGAAGGTAGGTGTTGTATCAGAAGTATTAAGATTTAGGTTATAAACAACGCCGGATAGCAGTCCTTGGAGACCGGCTAATACACATGAACCCAAACAAGTTTCTAGCTTTTAAAAATTTTCTAATGGTTAATAAATGAATTTCAGCACCATCATTACAATAGGAATGCTTTCCTTGACTAATACCTAAATATTTATTTTTTTAATTCACATGGAACTTTCAATTAACTATATTGAAAAATTAGATTTTATAAGTAATGACATTGTTCTTTTGAAGGAGCGATATGTCAGTAATAAATGTACGGAAGAAACACCGTCCGTGATGAGAAGTAACAAGTTTCATTCGACGCGACTATCCGCCGCGATGGTGGGGGGTAACCTGACGTCACCCGACCAGTACGTGCCCCTCGAGCATCGCTGATGTAGGCACGTTAGATTTTTATATTTGTTATTGTGTAATTCTCATTTGTCCTTGTGATCTTTTGAACCCACCAATTTAACGCCGTTTAGCGGATTACCTACAGTAGTTCTTGGCTCCTAGACCAGTACACTAGAAGCTGCCAGTGACCACAACTCCATTCAGTCTACATATTGTGTTGCCTTTTTGCTTCCTACATAACCTCATTACTGTAGAAAGGTAAGTTGTAGAAATAAACCCAGACGGTACTTATCATCTATTGTGTGAAAAAGGTCCCTTTGTCGAGGGCAGGTAGTTGGTTGACTGGGCGTCACCTCTCAATGGAATTCGGATGTTTACAGTTGCTTTGAGGGGGGAGTGGCCTCTTAGTCTTTTAAATGTTGTTATTAACTCCCCTCCCTTATTGATATCAATATTTTTATTTATTTCCTTGTAATATATATATACCGTAATCATAATAGCTTCCTATTAACCATAACTTATAACTGTAATTGATGATTTCAGAATTAAAAAATGTATTCAATAGAAGAGAAAGTTTTGTCCATTATTTAAATGCCATACCTGTTGGGAAAACATAATAGGAATACCAAAATTAATTTATGAATAAAAATACATTATTCATTTTTAATAATTATTTATTCAAAGCATTATTCATAAATTTAAAAATGTAAACTGCATTATTATATAACTGTAAACAGTATGAGTTGCTGATAAACAGACATCTTTCCATTTAGAATAAATACCTTATGTTAAAGTTGATCTCAAAAGTTAGTTTGTGTAAGTTTGGCGACTCTTCAGCTTTCTAAATCCTATAGAATAATAAAATTAAAAAAAATAAAAAATTATTTAATTTCCATTTAATCAGATATTAAATTGCTTAGGTATATAGTTTTATTATATCAATTTTTTGTCCTGCAATTTTAGTTGCATTATATTCCAATAGATTTTTTTAACCATTAAATATTCGAGCTAATTTTTCTTTATTTTATTTTGTTTTAATAATTTTCATTAATATTTTGATTAGTAATATTTAAATATGTATTAATATATTCTTAAAAATCAATTAAGTTTCTTTCTCTTCAAATTGATATATTTGAAGGCAACTTTCTTATTTTGATATTATATGTTAGTCCAAGTACACCACTCATAGAAAGGATTCGTAGATTAGTACATTTAATGAACCTATAACAAAATCAATCTGTGCTACAGTAAATATTATTATTTATTATAGCACATGCATTTTACAATTAATGATATTTTTCACAATTATTTGCCTTATAAAATGTCCAATAATTATCATCCTTCTTGAAAATGATATTCGGCATCTACTATTTTCTCTTCTCACTTAAATCTATATAGTTCAAAGTGGGAATTGCCATAATTTATTAACTGTTAAGGCAATTAAGTTGAGTATACCTAGAAAACAAATTTCCATGAAGCATTGTTAGCATTAAAATTTTTTTTAAATATTTTAAAATTAAATTTAAAAAAATTAATCTTGTAAATTAAAGATAAAGATTTATATTTATCAATTATATTAATCTTTATCCTTTACTTAAATACATTGTTAACGCAATTATATAACAAGTTGAACTAAGTTAGTTTGATCGATAAGTATAATTTTATATTTCTTTTTTAATTTTGGAATATAATTGGTATGCAGACTAGGTTTAATCTTTTTATTGGTATTTAAATGAAAGTACAGGTGAATTTTTTCTCTTTAAATACAGACAAAATTTTGTAGGATAACACTTAGTTCTGTTGTTTTATGTTTTTATAAAAAGTTGTAAATATATTTTATCAAAAATTAATAATAATTTTTTTTTATTCTTATGATTTTTATTACTTTAATTTTCTTATTTGATTTCAGACACAAGATAAGCTCGAGGGTACTGAAAAAGTTATTGAACCTATTTCTACTGGGAACGTTAAACTAGCCCGTGAAATAGCTACTACCTGTAGGACATCAAATCGACTGCATTCCAGAGAATTAGCAGTTGTTCTAAGCAAACCCCATGTTAAGGTTGTTAATATAATTAAAATGTTTAATTTTAATTTTTATAATATACATTTTTTGTATACAATCTATCAATAATAAGGTAATTAAGGTATAATGTATTATATTATAGAAAATTGTAAAATTACAGATAGATTCTATTTATGAATGACTAGGGATATTTTGTTAAAATAAACCGCATTAGATATGAAAATGTTTAGGTGATGTTGCAATGCTTTAATTACATAGTTTACATTTATTGATATTAACCTTGAATAATTATTTGTTGACTGTACAAATAGAGGAGAAAATGGTCTGGGTGGAGGTCAGAAAATAGTTTATTAATATTAGTCGCTAATAATTTTAATTATTACATATAGTCTATATTAATTTTATTTATTTATAATAATCTGTTTTCTGACCCATACCTTTTTCTACTTTCTTACCATTTTCTATCTTCTACCAGACCTTTTATACTCTTAATATATCTTTAAAATTGTTCTATATACAAGACATTATAATTATAATAAATAATTAAAATGAATTTTAATATTAATGGTCCATGTTAGGATTAGTTTTATTTTAAATATTATATATTACTTTTTGGTGATTATATCACTTGACTATTTAATTGCATCTTATTTCTTTTTCTTTTTTTTAGTCATTGATTGAAACACACGATACAGTGGCGGTGGCAAGGAGAAGTGGTGGAGGTAGGTCCGTGTGGGAAAGCACGGGTAGCCAGTTGCCTCTGGTTGAACGTGAACATAACGACGCAATGGAAACTCAGACAATTAGGGTAGTAGGCCTGCGAAAAGTACCCAATGAGCCTTTGGTAAATAAATTATGTTATATTAATTTAAGTACTTAGGAATATATTTTAAAAACCCTATGTAAAAATTAATACATAAAACACAGTTCGATTATTGTAAAACTGAAATTGAATCCTTAGTGGGAATTTAATGCTGTAAAGCCCAGGCGCATAGTTGGATCTATATCAATAAGTTCACTGTTTTTGAAAATTGTTTATTAAGTAAAACTCTTTAAGTCACTAATCTATTGGACACTTTAAGAATAGTTTTCATGGAGAAATTTATGTTTTAAACAGAAAATAAAATAAATAGAAGATGAAAGTATGAAATCATACATCTGGAAAACTATTGGAAGCAAAAGTAAAAAAATTAGCTAACAATACATTTCCATAAAGAGTATTTAGAAAAAATAATTTATAAAGTATAATTGTTCAAGTAACTATTTGCTTCCTATTTATGCTGCACTTTAAAGCGGTTGAAAATTGTAAAATATGTTGTTATTCTGAAATTTCATGTTGCAACGAAAAGAGAAAGAAGACTATATTTCTTACTTAATAATGTTTTTTGCTACAACTAACTGTACAAGGAATCTGCTTTCAGAATCTTGCTACAAAATTTATACCTAGAACCATCTTTAGTCTTGTTTTCGACTCAACAGATATTGTGACCAGGTTGCGGGGTTTTCGGTCCAAGGTCCAAATTGATTAAATAAACTATTGTCCAAAGAAAAATGTTGTATTCTTATATTATACATCAACGGTAACATAATGCCAACTCCAAAAACATAACCATAATATATATCGTAACACCACCAACTAAAAATCATAGATACATAATTAATAAAAACAAAGATTATATACACTTCTATTTACAAATATTAATAGGATGCTTACCGCTGAGCCGCAAAGATACGATAAGGTAAAAACAATTAAATTTGGCAATTACTTGGCCATATAACCCACTTATACACATCCGTATGGAATGACGGTCCTCAGTTAAGTGAGGTCAGATAGGTAGAGACACCTGACGGACGAATTTAGCAAACAAAAGAATACTCGTTACACACTCCCCTCCAGCGATTAAGTCCGTCGGGTTGGATAAAATAATTTAAGTTTTGAGGGATGCCATAAGCCTATTATCTTTCCAATTTCATCTCTCAGTTTACAGGACCCACCACTCGTAACGGAAACAACCGTAAAAGGGCCTTCATATTTGGGGTTCAGTTTAGCAGCGAGTTTATCAGCTGCCGACGATAGCTGAAACCTCATCTTTAAGACTTGGTCCCCCGGTTGGAAACGATCTTTTCGGCGTCTCAAGTTATAACGACTGCTCTGATTTAGACTTGCCTTCAGAGAGTTTTCCTCGGCTATATGATGAACTTCAGGCAGTCTGCCCACTTTAGTGGCCCAAGCAGCATGTTCGTCTGTGCCAGCCACTAGGATATCATCGTAGTTAGCTTGATGTAGAGGCCTCAGTTCTCTACCAAAATTTAAGAAGGCAGGACTGAACTTAGTCGAATCTTGAACGGCGGAATTTAAGGCAAACTGGATCTCTCCTAGTTTTTCGTCCCAGCGTTGGTGTTTCTTCCCTAGGTACGCTACGATAAGCTGCTTGATATTCCGATTCGCTCGTTCTGTCGGATTTGCCTGTGAATGGTAAAGAGGAGTAGTTTCTCTCTTGATTCCAAACTCCTTAGCCACTTCAGTTACAAGATTACTAACGAAGTTCTTCGCATTGTCGGAAATTATTTTATGCGGTGCGCCATATCTGTATATTATGCGGGATTTCAGTTTATTTACAATAACCGAAGAGGTAGCTTTTCTGATGGGACATAATTCCACCCATCTACTAAATAAATCTACAAACACTAGTAGATATACATTGCCTCTAGAACTCCTAGGATAAGGACCCATAATGTCAACTGACACCATTTCCCACGGCTGCTTGTTATAGCGAGGGAACATTAACCCACGAGGTGGCGTGTTATTGGGTTTGACCTTCTGGCATAACTCACACTGCCTCACATACTGGCTTATATCTCGGTATAATCCAGGCCAATAATATAGTCTACTAACCCTAGAAACAGTTTTATCTATCCCCAGGTGGCCTGACTGCGGTAGATCATGATTTTCATATATTATTGCTCCCCTTAAATGTCTAGGAACGACAACTTTCCATTCCTCACTGGGGTCTTCTAGCTCTCCCTTCAAAGGATTCTTTCGATGGTATAATAGCTGTCCATCTTTTATCGACCATCCAGGGTGGAGTTCTGGGAACTTCTGGACTCGATAAAATTTCTGATTATACCAATCGTCGGTCGCTATGAAAGTTCCTGAAGTCGAAACTGAATCGGTAGAAGAATTAGGATCGGAAATGGTAGACAATACTGTGATTGCAGCAATTCGTGATAGGGCATCGGCCACTGTGTTGAGTTTCCCCTTTCGATATTCCACCTTGTAGTTGTAAGGCTGCAAGCGAAGAGCCCATCTAGCCAAACGACCTGAAGGGTTTTTCAAGTTCAGTAACCACTTCAGACTGGCGTGGTCAGTTATTACAGTGAATGGATAACCTTCCAAGTAATGCCTATTCTTCTCGATACCAAACAGAACTGCGAGGCATTCCTTTTCGGTTACGGTATAATTCCTTTCAGCTGAACTTAAGGTACGAGAACAAAAAGCGATAACTCTTTCTTCGCCGTCTTGTATTTGAGTCAAGACCGCTCCAAGACCTGTATCACTGGCGTCAGTCTGTAATTGAAAAGGCTGTTTAAAGTCTGGCCTAGCTAATATTGGTGCTTCAGTCAGTGCTGACTTGAGAGCATTGAAAGAGGCGTCCTGCTCTTCTGACCAGATCCATTTAGCGTTACGCTTAAGCAAAGCTGTTAGCGGAGAGACAACTGTAAAGAAGTCTTTAATAAAACGGCGATACCATCCTGCCATTCCAAGGAATCTTCTGAGCTGCCCAGCGTTGGTGGGAGGAGGAATCGAAGTAACGGAACCAACCTTATCTGGATCTACACTCAAGCCATCGCTATTAACCAGATAGCCCAAGTACCTAACTTCATTACAACCAAATTCACATTTTTCCGGGTTGATACGCAGACCTGAGGCTTTAAGTCGACTGAACACTTCCATTAGCATATCCAAATGCAGTTTGAAAGTTGGTGTGCAAACCAAAATATCATCCAGAAAAACTACTATGTAAGGGTAAAGTTCGGGTCCAAATATTGCATCGGCTAACCTCTGAAAGGTAGCAGGTGAATTCGTCAGCCCAAAGGGCATAACTTTAAACCTGAATAGTCCTCTGCCAGGAACTGTAAACGCAGTAATGTCTTTACTAGTTTCGTCGGCAAGGGGCACTTGCAAAAATGCTTGCTTGAGGTCAAACTTGGAGAGATATCTAGCCTGTCGAAGTCCGTCCAAGAGAGATGTCATATTAGGCATAGGATAGCAATCTTTACAAGTGACTTCATTAACCTTACGAAAGTCTATACAGAAACGATAACCTGATCCCTTACGAACCATGACTACCGGGGAAGACCATGGAGATTGGCAAGGTTCCACTAAGTCTTCATCCAACATTCGATCTAACTCCTGGTGCATTGCCTCAAGTACTTTGGGTGAGTAATGGTAGGAGCGCTGCTTGATAGGTTGGGCATCCTGAACATCTACCTTATGGCTAATGCGCGTCGTTAATCCTGGAGAATCTTGGAGAATTCGCAAACCTTCACTGACTATTCTATCCAGATCCACCCTTTCTGAGGGATCAAGTGAACTAATGCCGCATATTTTTGATGTTTCCTCTTCTACTAATTGAACATCTTGACGAAACGAGAACTTATGGTCGGGGTCATCTTGAAACCACCATGTCGCTTCACGATGATTAGTACTCATATTTGTGTTAACGATAAAATCTAACCCTAAAAGAAACATAAATGGAAGCTTGGTTAAAACGTAAAGCTTCGTGTCATATGACCGGTACCCAACGGTAATTGAAATGGAGAATCTTTCATCAACAATACCAGAGCTTCCATTAGCGACACAAATATTAAATTCGGGAATTTTCTCAACTTCATATCCCAATTTAAGGAGAATCTCAACCCCTCTGGTCCAACAAATGAGGTAGTGGAACCAGGGTCAAACAGGGCCAAGTAGGACAGGCCTCCTTTGTCAGGTTTCCCTATTCGGAAATCAATATAGTGCTGTTTAGGAAACGGTAAACGATAACAAGATACGGTAGAACTTTCGGGAGAATTCGATACGACACAAGGAGAAACGATATCAGATTTAGCGGTACAAAAAGGTAAACGATAAGGCACGGTAATAGGTAAATCGGTACTTGGTGGGTCAGCTGAAACCGTGGGAATAGGAATGACCCTCACTTCCGATTCCCTTGCACATTTCCCGGAGTACATTTAGGACATGCGTGAATGGAAACTCCTGGGTTACCACAACGGTAGCAAAACAGCTTTCGTGGTAGCGGACACCTGGAATATACGTGCGGTCCACCACAATTCCAGCAAATTAATTTCTTAGCTGGTAGAGCCGGTTTTGAGCCTTTTAGACACGTTTTCTCGTAGAGAATCGATTCGGTACTATTTCTTGATTGTACATCAGTCGGAGAGAATACCTGTTTCTTAGAGCCAACTGCCTGAATTTCGAACTGGTCGAATTGAGGATCGTGATTCGTTGTGTTAGCAGCAACATCGGTTTGTTTTTCCAATGGCGAAACAGTAAAAATTCCCGGAGATATTTGTTCTTTTCCGGAATTGGATTTGTTATATCGTCTAGTGGAATTCGCAGAGCGGGATTTTTCTATAATAGGCTTTTCTGATCGGCCTTCTTGAGCCATCATCTCATATACTCGAGTTCGTTCGGTGACGAAATTAATCAAATCCTTATAAGAGGGAATATCTGCTGATTTTATTCGTTCTTCGAATGCTTTTCTAGTCCCTGGATCTAAATTATTAAGAGCTAAATGAAGTTTAATGAAATCCCCCATGTCTTCAATGCCTAAAGCCGATAACGCAGAAAAATTATTTTCATGCTCAGATAAAAATCTCTGCAAATTAGACGCTGAAGAATTGTTTAAAGGTGTAAAATCCATCACCTTCTTGATATAAAATCTGGCTAGTCGCCTTTTATTTTGATAGCGAGAGACCAATGCGTCGTAAGCGAGCGAATAATTAGCTTCGTCTAATGCGAAGCCCGAGATAAGCGACAGAGCTTCATCGCGTAAGCTACTTCGTAGATAATAAAATTTCCTAATGGTCGATAGAGATTCTTCCCTATGAACCATAGAATCAAATAGGGAATAGAATCCATTCCAGTCCTCTAATTTCCCTGTGAATATCGGTAAGTCAATTTTCGGTAGCTCCTGAGGAATAGAATGAGAATGGACAACCACAGGATTATTCTCAGGAGGGCAGGTAGATTGTACCACTTTGTAATAATTCGCTTTAGTAATATCAACTAAATCGTTAAATGAATTTTGTACTTCTGTTGTCTCGAGTTTTTCACTTTTGTTCTTTATACTTGCATTAAATATCCGAATTTTTGATTGAATTTCTTCAAATCGAATTTCATTTTTGAGTAAGCGGTCATAAGCGGGTTTAAAAGCGGATGCTGAATCGGTACTCAAAGATTTGGATTTTGTGAAAATGGATTGAACTGCGGCAAAAATATCCTCCCTCTCTGACACTAGAACGACTGGATCACCCATCATGACAATAAATCAAGACGTTACCCAAAGTTACAAAAAAAATGCCAAAGAAATTAAATGTTGAAAAAAATACCAACAGAACCTTTAAAAGTCGTAAAATACTGAAAATTAAATTAATAAAATTATATTAAAACTAACAAATTAAATTAAATCGGTAAGCGCCCTTTACAAACTTAATATATAATTTTTTTCATATGTCAGCCATAGATAAACAAATATTTTCCTTTTAAAAGGAAACACAAGATAATGCTAAATAGAAACAAACAACAGCTGTTGTCTCTAAGTGAACTTAATGCTTACTTGCTAATCTAACATATGTTCAATTCAACTATTTAAACTTACGGTAAAAATACAAAATAAAATGATATATTAGTAGATTTTAATTTTCAAAACATGTGTTAAACAAAACTAAGTCGTTCTACGACCTTAAGTGAAAATTCTTGATTTTTGTTGTTGATACAAAATTATAAATTAAAAATAATTATCTTTACATTTCCAAAATTGCGTCTAAGACAAACCTTTTGCTTCAATCTACAGAAATTTAGTACCTTCAATTAATACGAAAATTATATTTAAACATTAGAAAAAAATATTAAAGTATTGTTTGGAAAAATTATTCTGTTACTATTATTATAAAACTATTATCAGTTAACTTCACTATTTCAAAAAATGTTAATATAATAATCAAATCTTCAACTAATAACTTATCTGTAGATTTTTCTTTTGTAGTCCCTGTATTCGAGCGCCATAATTTTTGTGACCAGGTTGCGGGGTTTTCGGTCCAAGGTCCAAATTGATTAAATAAACTATTGTCCAAAGAAAAATGTTGTATTCTTATATTATACATCAACGGTAACATAATGCCAACTCCAAAAACATAACCATAATATATATCGTAACACCACCAACTAAAAATCATAGATACATAATTAATAAAAACAAAGATTATATACACTTTTATTTACAAATATTAATAGGATGCTTACCGCTGAGCCGCAAAGATACGATAAGGTAAAAACAATTAAATTTGGCAATTACTTGGCCATATAACCCACTTATACACATCCGTATGGAATGACGGTCCTCAGTTAAGTGAGGTCAGATAGGTAGAGACACCTGACGGACGAATTTAGCAAACAAAAGAATACTCGTTACAATATAATAATTTAAAATTAAAAAAAATAACAACAGTAATAATGATAACGGTATGTGTAATAGTAATACCAGTACGAATTACTTAATTCACTTTGATTTAGTATAATGAAATAATTAATTAATAAAATTAAAATTTTAGAGAATAGTTGATGAAAAACTTTTAATTAAAAAAGATTATGTCTAAGGCTGAGGGAAGATTGTATTGAGAGTTGCATACCTGGTGAATTGTAGGAATGTACTAGTTATATCTCTATTGTTTTTGTTCTCAGGAAACTAGTTCTCAATCTTTTTGTTTAATCCAATAATTCATGTTTGGTTTGTTACAATAATCGGTTATCTTTTTGGTCATTATACTATCATCTTTGTTCTTATGTAGTAATTTTACTGATTGGATGTGATATATGTAATTACTGCATTTGTTAATGATACATTTTAACAGTAATTATGTTGTAATATAGTTATAATTCTCTAATTATTACAATAAATTAGATTATTCATACTACTACAACACAATTTGGAAAGCTGACCTCAAGGCTGTTAAATTCAACAAGTCTAACAATTTGAGGTTTGACAGCTTAGTAAAAATGTAGGACTACTTTTTATCTCCATTAGCAACCCATTTCACCAAACTCACATCCTTTGTGGCCACCAGGGGATTTTCAATTTCTTAATAAAAAATTATATTTTTATATTTCAATTACTTTCTAAAATATGGGAAAATCTATTAGAATTCTTTATACCAATTTATATTCATTTTATACTCTTTATTTTTATAAATTAACAGTATGAAAAACAGTAGAATTCCAGAAAACATTAATTTGGTGCTGGATAAAATATTATTGGTCTTGACATATCCTCTGTCGCTACAGCCATACCTGTTATATTAAAAAAAAAAAAAATATGTTGACAAAGATTTTTTCATTTCTTTTCCCATGTTTTAGATATTAATCTTAATATCTAAAAAATTAATATTCTATCTATTTAAAATATTATATAGAAATGTAATTAAATGAAGTTTCAACATTATTTAAGGATTGACCAATCAATTTATTCAAATTAATTATATTTTGAACTCGATAATAATTTGTGTTCGAATTAAGTTCCTTAAAATCAGTAAAGAAACTTGTAACTAGTAATTACTGGAAGTTTTTTAATTTATTATAATATTACATGATTCCAGTGTTATTTTTCATTTAATAATTCTTCCACATTTTTTAGGGATTAACAGTGGAGCAAGATAGTCAAGGTAACTTAGTTGTTGCTCGTATACTAGCTGGGAGTACTATTGACAGACAAGGTTTACTAAAAGCAGGAGACATCATACTTGAAGTAAATGATGTGGCCGTTTCAACACCTGATGATCTCAGAGCTGAAGTAGTAGCTACTAACGATTCAGTTCGTTTCCGAGTAATGCCAACTCAAGATAATGACAACAAACTTAATAAATCTCATAAGGTATCAATATAATATGATAAATTATAATTTTTTCTGAGTTTTGAGAAATTCTGTACGATGTTATTTATCTTACCCTTCCATTGCGGTAGTACAAAGGTTTTTTTTTGTCTCTCTCTGTTCAACTGCGGTTCGGACAAAGATTTGTAGCAAATACACGATAATTAGAGCCTCCCCATGCCAGTTCAAATGTAAATAGATGGGAGCATTAAATAATGCTCTCATACCGGTGCTAAAACTCCCATATCATTATAACATGCTATCTGCATTAAAACTGTTAATTACTCTTCATTCTCTTTAAAATATACATCTGTGTAATATAATATATATATATATACTCGTATACAATCTGTGAAGGGTGTGAGATTTAATACATGATAGAGACTGTACTGTTTCATGGACAACCATTGTGTAGGATCCTGATTTGTCCTAGATCACGCTCAACAGATTTTTCCCTCTTATATTGGGTACCCACTTCATGGCTTGTTGAGTCCCAGGAGGGTCCTTCTCTGGCTGCTAACAGACTAAATAAAAGTCTTGCTGGCAGTGGGAATCGCACCAGGATTCCCAGTGCTCTACCACTGAGCCACTCCTCTCCCTTATGCTCAGTATAGTACATATATATATCTCTTAGTTATTATAATATCCAAAAATGATCTCAGTAAGATGACCAGTAAAATAATTATTAATTAGGTCTAAAATATGTTCCTCTGAACAGCATTTTGGACTGAATAATTCATACTTACTATTTCTCATCATCTAGAGTTAAGTGGAATATTTTCTGAATTCATGGGTAATTACTCCTCCGATTACTGGCTGTTCTGACAGATATAACACAATTTGCCAGATCACCGGTTCACTTCTTTCAAAGAATCAAAATTTGTTCCTTACATGGGTCGCCTAAAAAAAGGAGAAATTATTTAGATGAAATAAAAAAATTGTTTGAGAGGTGGATAAATATAGAAGTCAAAGATAAAAATTCATTGAGTAATCTGTTTATTTATGTTATTTGGAAATGAATGCATTTTTACTCCAAAAAAAAAAAAGTTCCATTTTAATTTGTTCTCTCAAGATAGTATAATATATCAGTAGCAAGAATAAATAAAACTGCTTATCAGAATTGAGTATCTTACAATAATAATAAAATTTTCTTAATTCTTTTATCTGTTATATTTTTAGGCATTTATGAGGGCTCTCTTTGACTATGATCCAAATGAAGATTCATTACTACCATGTAAAGAACTCGGTTTACCTTTCCAGCATGGTGACATTCTTGAGGTAAATTAGTTTGGTAAATTATTAAAATTTTACTTTAAAGTATGAAGTGATGTACTATTTTTATGTAACCACAGTTGCACAAAGTCTATACTAATGTTATTCCTATAAATTTTAGATTTTAAATCAGAAAGACCCTAATTGGTGGCAAGCCAAAAAAGTAGACGGAAATGGCTTTGTTGGTCTTATCCCTTCCGAAGAGTTAGAGGAAAGGCGGAAGGCTTTTGTTAAACCTGAGGCTGACTATGTTCATAAAATTGGTATCTGCGGAACCAGGGTAAATTTTATTCTTATACAATTCAATAAACCTGGGACAAGCTATAGAACCAATATTGTGTTTCTTATAGTATATGTTATCGGTTGTGTTTATAATTTGAATTCCTAAGAATATTATTAATAATAAGACATTTTTTTATTATTGATTTATATGCTGTATTGTTTTACTTCAAAATAGAATTTTCTGTGGTGTTAACATAATACATAATAAGTTAGTGGTTTTAGAAATCATGTTGTCTTCTTTATTTTTACTAATAATTTCATCAGTAACTATAATTTTCTATCCATAGCCATACAAAAGTCAAAAAGACATTCCCTGGTACCGCTCACTATAGCAATTATCTGGGCCTATAACCATTACACCTTATAATATTTAATAGAAACTCCTCCTGCAAAACCGTTTTTATATGATAATCACACAGTATCATAAATCTATTGTATTTATTAAATGTTTATAATCATTATTTTTTATCTCTGAAACATTATATATTATATGAGATTATAACATACCTCTGAATTAATCCAAAGATCATTGAGGAATGCATTTTGAGCAATTATAATTCATAACTAACGACAAGAAAATACCACAGTTAAAAAAAGTGACAAGGGATCTGAGACTTTCCAGTTAATAACTCAGGAGGCCTAGGAAATCACTAATGCTAGATTCCGTTTTTTAACTGTGAAATCTCAAAATTTGGTATTAATTCTAAAAGTTTACCTTTTTCTCTATCAATAAATGGCCGAGAAATAGCCATATTAGATTTTTCATAATCCACCTTATTGCAACTTAGATGGAGAAAACATAGAATAGTGCTAACATTTCCGTACCTGGGATCATTAATGACTAAAGAACCCAGTGAAACAGAAGAGGTCAAAAGAAGGATTCTGGCAGGAAACAGGACGTACTATACTCCTCGGCACCTAATAAGAAGCAACTTAATCTCTCGCAAAAATATGATCAGGATGTACAAAACCCTAATCAGACTGGTTGTTAGTTACGGCGGTGAATGTTGGGTAATGAACAAGATGACAAAGTAACAGGTTCGAGAGGAGGGTGCTGCGAGGAATGTTTGGTGGAGTTTGTGAGAACGGAGTGTAGGGAAGTAGAAAGAACAAAGAAGTATACGAAATCTACAATGACCTGTCTTTGTCAAGCCTTATACGAATAAGCAGGCTGAAATGGCTTTGGACATCTCAACTGAATGAACGAAGACAGACAGGTAATGAAGGTATATAAAGGAAAGATCTTTCCCACTAGATCAAAGGGCCGACCAAGAGCTCGGTGGAAGGAGAAGGTGGAAGAGGACATGCGACAGGCGGGCATCCGTTTGGTGGAGGACAGATCCCTGTAGCAAAAAATGTTGAAGCAGGCCAAGGACCACTTCGGTCTGTAGTGGCAAGAGAAGAAGAGGAATTTAATTAATTATTTTAAGCCTCCTTTTCTTTATACTTTTTCTTTTCTTGGTGAAAATTCTTAAAAAAGAGAATTTATTCTCATTTAAATGATAATAGCATTTTAAACCATAAGCTAATGTTATTTTTATTTTGTAGATTTCCAAAAAAAAAAGAAAAATTATATATCAATCAAAAGCCAACACAGAATTTGACAAGGCTGAGTTAATGCTCTATGAAGAAGTTACCAGATTGCCTCCATTCCAAAGACGGACACTTGCATTAGTTGGAAGTCACGGTGTTGGTAGAAGAACATTGAAGCATAGAATCATTAATAGTAATCCAGACAAGTTTGCTTCAGTAATTCCATGTAAGTAAAGATTTTATTATCTATTATACTTAATGCTTGGAAAAAACAAAATTCAAGAGAAAATAAAGGCGCGACTGTAACCACCTAACCTAACCTGTAACCACTACGACCCACAAACGAGTCTGGGGTTCAGTACATGGTAGAGACTGTAAAGGATTATAATGAGATTATGTTATGTAATCATAAAGATTATGGTGGGCTTGTAAAGTTGCTGGGCTTAGTAACCAAATAATTCCTAAAAAGTTAAGAAGCGTTGGTGGGAGGCTTGCATTAAGAATGATCCGGCAGATTTCTTAATTCTTCCAATCGAAACAACGTCCTGAAATCAGTCCTGGCCATCCAGTCATGCCAGTCCACAACATCATGGACTAAACTTCATCAGTTGTATGAGGCTCTTGATTTCTATTTACATCTAATAGTACAACTACTCAACATATCTAATGATCTGGTTACTTTTTAAATAAAGATATGTTATACTGTATCTTTCTTTTGAATCCTTGTATGAATCCTACATCTTGATTTCTATGTTGTCAATCTAGATAAATCCCCAAGTCTTAAATAGGATTAATAAGTTTTAGCATAATGTCAATTTAAAGTGACCACTCATTTTCAAATTCCCCAGACTTCTCAAAGAAATTGTTTTCTCATTAGATACGTATAACTGTTTATCAAATTAATTTACCCATAGTTATAAGAGAAACATTAAGGTTTAGGCCAATCATCATCATCATCAAGAGGACGCCTCCAATCATCTCTGTCTTGCGCCAGGGTCTGCCAAGCTCTGGTGTTGAGGAGCTTCTTTGCGTCAGCTTCGACCTCATCTGCCCATCTCAGTCGTGGCCGTCTTCTCCTTCTCCTCCCATCCACATACCCAAAGAGCAGCCTCTTGATAGGTGTGTCTCCGTCCATTCTTGCAACATGCCCCGTCCATCGTAGACTTGAGATCCTTATAAATTGTACCACATCCGGTTCCCGGTTAATCTGGTACAAGTCTGCATTTTGTCTCTGCCTGTACTGGGCGCCATCCCTTACAGGTCCAAACATTCTTCTCAGAATTTTTCGCTCAAAAACCTGCAAGCTGATAACATCTGTACGTGATGAAGGCCATGTCTCTGAGGCGTATGTCAGTACAGGTCTAATTAAAGATTTGTACAGAGCGACCTTAGACTTTCATGCCAGCAAATGACTTCTTAGTATTTTAGCTAGGCCAAAATAGCAGCTGTTTGCTGTCGCTATTCGTCTCTGAACCTTCTGACCGGGCATATTGTCTGCACATACTAATACTAACACACAGATACACAAAACTATTAATGCTTTCAAAGGTGGATCCTTCCAACCTAAGAGTAGGTGGTGGTGGCCTTAGAGGGTTAGCAACCATGTATTTGGTCTTTGCTTGGTTGACTTGAAGACCCATTTTCCGCCCTGCTTCCTCCATAGCCAAGAAGGCCCGTTCCAAGACCCTCTGTGATCTTGCTATGACGTCTATATCATCTGCGTAGGATAGAATTTGGACTGACTTGGTGAGAATCGTACCGTTTCTTTGGACTTTGGAGTGCCTTATCACCTTCTCTAGTGCTAGGTTAAACAGCAAGCATGATAGGCCATCTCCCTGTCTCAGGCCCCTTGTGGTCGTGAAAGTCTCTGACAGGTCTCTCTGTATTCTGACTTGACATCTTGATCCTATCATCAGCAACTCTGAAAGATGGATCAGTTCAAGGGGGATATTCATTGTCACCATAGCCAAATACAATGTCTATCTTATGGCACTGTCATATGCACTGCTGAAATCAATAAAGAGGTGGTGGGTGGTGATGTTATATTCTCGCATTCTTTCAATCAGGGTCCTCAGTGCAAAGATTTGATCAGTGGTTGATCTCCCTCTCATAAAACCACGTTGGTAGACCCCTACCTCTCTTTCTGCATGCGGAAGTAGCCTCTGATAGATGATATTAGACATGACCTTATAGGTCCAGTTCAGAAGACTTATGCCATGGTAATTACTGCAGATTGTCTGATCTCCCTTTTTATGGAGTATGATGATGCCAGTGTACCACGCTTCTGTAGAAGACTCTTGCATCCGCTTGGCATCTTAATTCTTCAATCTCTTTAATTTTCTCTTGTTCCTTTTTCCTCTTTTTACTTCTATGGATGCGTTTCTCTTCTCGCCTTCTGTCTTTGTATTCCTTAACTACTTGTCGAGTTCTGTGCCTCATTATCATACACCTATAGGCCTGGTTTTTCCTATCTGTAGCTGCCTGGCATTCCAAGTCAAACCATTCGGACCTCTGGTGGGGTTTCTCCATACCGAGCACCTCCTCTGCAGTTTGTTTGATGGCGGCTTTGCAGTGATTCCATCTTCCTTTCACCGTATCTTCAGGAGGGCCTGATTTCAAAGTTTTATCCAATCTTTGGCTGAATTCTTCTTTGTACTCTGGTTGACGCAGTTTTTGGATATTAATCCTTTCCATTCGAGCCCCTTTAGTTTTATGGGTATTACTTATTCTAACTCGAATGCGTGATACCACCAGATAGTAATCACTATCAATATTTGCCCCCCTGAATGTTCTCAATGCCACTAGACTAGACCTTTGGGTCCTACTGACCAGGATGTGGTCAATTTGAGTGCTTGTCCGGTTGTCTGGGGTAACCCACGTGGCCTTGTAAATATTTTTACGGTCAAACATAGTGCTACCAACAACCATGTCCTGGGATGGGGCGAAATTCACTAGTCTTATCCCATTATCGTTAGATTCTGGGTGCAGACTATGCCTTCCTACTAAAGGCAGAATAGCGGGCTCTCTTCCGACCTGGGCATTTAGGCCAATACATATACCTACTGGCTCATTTATTTTATAATGTTTTGGCTAGGCGGAAATTTTGAAATTTTTATTTAAATACATTTAACTTAATAAATATTGGTAGTTAGTTTAATTCGATTAAATTTTATTTTATTTTTTAGTGACTTCTCGCCCACCAAGAGAGTTAGAAGAAACTGGTAAAAGTTATTGGTTTGTATCACGTGAAGAATTTGAAAAAGAGATCCGAGAACATAGAATGTTGGAATATGGTGAACATAATGGACACCTCTATGGTACTTCACTTAAGGCCATTCAAAATATCATTAAAGATGGAAAGATGTGTGTATTAGACTGCAGTCCTTCAGTAAGTGTCATTTCACCTTTTTTTTTTTTTTTTATAGTAATTATTAATCAGAAATTTTCTTTTAAATGATTAGTCATAAAAATTATTCTCATTATTCAATTTACTAAAAGTTGATGTTTTGTTCTTTCTCAGGCATTGAAAATTCTTCATAATTCATCTGAATATATGCCATATGTTATATTTATCGCAGCTCCAGGTATGGAATTATTGAAACAGCTCTATGATTTTGGAAGATCGACTGGTGTATCAAGTCGTAGTCTTGCGGTAAGCCCAGTGTTGCAAATTAATTGATTGATTTACCTTTTAATGAAGTTTCTACCTTTAATAGCTGTGTTTTATTCTTTATTTTAGTCATGGTTTTTATAGCTCATAACATATATGTAGATGTATTTTTTTTAATATTTTTTTTAACAACATTTTTGGCATGCTATATGTGAATGCTTCTGTGTTCAGTTTGACCGTACCAGTTCTATCAGGTATAGCTCAAGGAGAGCAAGAACTCTGGAATCACTTGCTTCTGTCTATGAGGTAAAATAGTTTATTTTTATTTATTAAAATTATAAATGGTATGTTATTAACATTAGCATAGAAAATATTGTATGAGTTTTTTTAATTTCTGTTCTTGTCATCTACTATATTAATACCCCCAACTATTTTATACCTAATATTATTTTTATTTTCTTAAATAATTTAATATTTTTATGAAAAATAAAACAGAAAAAACTTCTAATTTTAGAATTATCTAAATAAAATTTGTAAAAACCGTTGACATTTTTTTTCATAACTCTTTATATTTGCGAGTGGCTACTCTTATTACAGATTTCCCCATCTCATTTTTATTAAAATTGACTTGATTCATTTGAAAATTACATTTTGTATTTAATGATACAAAACTTTCAGTTGTAAAAATGATTGAAATTATGGATATTTTCAGGAGGATGATATCAAAAGAACAGTCGAAGAAAGTGCAATGCTGCAGAGAGCATTTGACAAGTATATCGACTTGGTTATTGTGAACGAAGACTTTGACCAAACATTCCTTCAGGTTCATGAAGCACTTAATAAAATTAGTAATGAACACCAATGGGTTCCAGTTAACTGGGTATATTAGTGTTTTGTATCAAAAACATTGTTATTAATGATGATCCATCACGTTCATGTAAAGGTCAAGAAAAACCAATATTTTTTACCACAGTTATAGTATTTTGTAAATTTAGATGGTAAGTATAACAAAACAAATATTAACGTCATGTAGATTTTTATGTATAATATATGTATATCTTTTCATTTCATTTCATAATATATGTATATCTTTCATCATTTTTAGATGTTCTTATGTCAATAGCGTTTTCTCTAAATCTGAATCTCTTTATTCCAAGAGTTAGTTTATTTTCTTGACAGAATGTTAATCAGTAATGCAACTAAAGTAAATTGTCAGAAAACATTTAACTATAAAATATTTATCACCTCTACATATATAAAGAATAATATAAACCACAAGAATATATTCTAAACAAAATTATCGATAAGTATGTTTTGTTTCAATTATTATAAAGTTTGGTAAGTAGCCCTGCAGGATGATTATAAAATAAATTATATATACATAATGACGAATACACCCAATATTAACTCTTACCAACTTCCTTCTATAGACTTTGTTGTAAAAATACTTAATGATTGAAATGGATGCAACAGTAGTGGGAGTATGACTCAAATACTCATTAGTCAGAATGAATTTGTTTCATTTTATATCCTGCTACCCTTTTGTCTCAGTTACCTAACATTACCCGGTTGTTAAATATTTTGTCACTATCGCAGTTTATTTTATTTTATATAATCTTCCCTAATACCAGAGTCTATATCTGGACTAGCTTTTTTATTATACTTAGTAGATGATTATATGAAGAAGTAAAGACTGAATTAAGGATTTGAAGGAAGCACCTATTAGTTATAATACACCACTGTATCATGTTTGCATCTCGTTTCAATAGTTTATGAATTTACATTTTGGTTTTGTTCCGTTCTTGGTTGAATTATCTCTATGAATTATTCCCTATATTATATTGATTTAAAAAGTGGAGATGGTGATATTTTAATAATAATTAAAGTTTTACTAAATGAACGATCATTGCAAAATCCGGTACACTTTCCCTGTGTTCATGCTGGCTCGTTCAGTGATTACCACATTACGTGAATTATTTGTTAATGATTCAAAAATACTGAAATGTATTGTCTAAGTTTATCCGTCCTTTATTTGTTTTCTTTCTTTTTTTTAATAATTTAATTTTTCTTAAAGCTTGTCTAACGAGGTATGTGATCTTATTATGTTTTGTAGTTTATATAAATTCTATTAATTATTAATGCATTATTTTCATTTGCATTCTCTGTTATGAAATTGTATTTATTAATTTAGCGAATGCAATTCGGTTAGATTTTTATGTAGTATTTAAGATACCCCACAAAATTGATTATTTTTAGATGCAACAAATTATATTAAGTGCGCACATATAAAATAATTGTTTTTAATGATCTGAATCCATTGTTTTGTTCTATATTACTAAGTGCCCTTGTTAATATATTGTGCAATATATTTGACATTACTTATTATTTTTGTATTTAATGCATAGTCTTGGCATTTTTAAAAATCCTTTTCTTTTTTATTATTTTTTAATGAAAATCAAAATTAATTATGGATCACTTTTTCTTATTTTTTCCCTTTTGATATGGCCTACAAATCTAAAACTTGATTTATCGGTAAAATCTGTAATCTTTGTTAATAAGTGTATATCTTTGTATTACAATATATGAGCACAATTCGTCTATCTGTCTAATGCCAATTAATAAAGCTGTGAGAAATATTTTAATAGACAAGAGTTTGTAAATAAGAAAGTAAAATTTATTTTTTCTAAAAAATATTTTAATCCGTCCATATTCAGGGTAATATTATTTTTTGTTAAATAATTGAAATAATTTTAAGTATGTAATCTGTAATGAATCGTGTACATACATGTGACATTATGTTTATATATTGCTTTTTTTTCTTGCTTTTTTTTAGAGTTAAGATATATCATATTTCTATCACTTTTTTTTTATACACATGGTTTCTTAAAATAAATAACTTTTGTTATATAGATTATTTTGTTAATGTTTATTGTTATGTTGTTGTTTTTTACTGTCTTGATACAAATGAGTATAATATGTATGAAAGGCTTCTTGAACTCAATATACCATGCACAATCACCAGAACAGTGCACCCACACTACAGGTAAACACGCATGCACACACCCATTCACAACATACAGACTAAGTTAAGAGCATTATACAGCTACCTTCCCTTAGTGCACTATCTGTTCTAAGGCTGCTATGAAAGGAAATGTTCTGACTCCCTTAAGGGCGAATTCCTGACTGAATTTGGATGGGACAGGTCAATTCCCTGCACATCCAAAACTTCTAATACCTTAAGAAAACAGCTCCTCGCACTGTTTGGTCAATATATATATATATTTATAGTTTTTGAGAAAGGGGTTTTCTCAAATGATTTTTAAGTAAGATATTTCATTATATCATAAAAATTAAGATAGATATTAATTTTTCCTTAATTAAAAAAAGTTATAAAACATAATAAAATATTCAAAACATTAAAGGAATTGTGCTAAGTGGAATTTTATTATATGTGTATTTTAAATTCATTTCTTACCTTTTATTAAATTTGGATATAATAAATTAATTTATTATTATTAATAATAAATTTATTTAAATTTGGAATTTCTGGAAAAAAGTTTCAGTTTTAAAAGGAATTCCTCATAAAAAAAATATATTATTGTCAATTTTAATTTTTGTCTACTATACATATAAGTTTATAATGATTCACCTATATATGAATATGATATATAAATATCGGTATACACAACTGCTGGATTGTTTGTTTTTTATACAACGCCTTAAAAAATGTATTAACCTCCAATAAAAATTTTACACCTAATATTATATAAAGCTAGCTACTTCTTAAATTCCCGATAATTATCTGAGGCGTCTGAAAAGAAGATAGTCTCGTGACCTTCTACGTCAAATATCCAGTTTCTATACCTGCCTTTAAGCATGGAGTTATGTACCATTCATTATATTTACTTGTATTGTTATTACACAGTTGTAAATTTCAATAAGTCAATAATACAAAAAAAGTACTTTTTTCTTGAGTCGTCAAACCTATTTTACCTAATATACATAATTAAACTTGAGAATTTATATCTTAACGATCAATAATTTATATATGTTCATGGAATCCAAAAATCAAATTTAAAAATTCTGTGACAACTGAATCTATATTTTGACATTTAGAGTATTGTTCTAAAGGGCAGTTCATTATCTGTTTTTCTTGGATTAATTGCTATAGTTTTATTTGAGAGGCTACAGAAAAAATTAAATTAGTTTTAGAACTACAAAATTTTATTAATGGTATGGAATTGTCAGGGGTGCAGTCAATGATTTACACCCTCTGACCATTTCATACCATTAGTAGAATTATCCAGTCAAAAGTTTATGGAAATTCTAATTGTATTCTGAGAGAGCTGAGCTAACCTAGACAATACATCTCTAAAGCTTAATAACCAATGGGCATTGATGACCTAGATGTTCTATGCCCCCAAAACCCCAGAAAACAAACAAAACCAGACCATATGACAATCTAAATACATTGATAGTATGGTTGTAATGTAATGTAAATCTTTTTTGTGCCTTTTGCAATATTAAACTAGACCATGGTAAGATAAAATAAGCTGTTTGATAAAAAAAAAATGGATTTATTTTCATTCTTTAAAATGTTTTCCTTTCCTTTAACCCCCTGCAAGCATTAGTAATTTCGTTGAAATGGAAATTTTTTTGTTAGGGTGAAAACTTTGAAGACTACATCCAATATTGACAAGAAAACCAGCAAAAAATAGTGATAATTGATCATAGGAAACAAAATTAAAATAGGAAGTTATTATAGGTAATACTAATGATGAAAAATGAACTAAAAAGATAAATTGCAGTAACAAACTAACATTCCTTTGCATAGGTCAATGTAGATTTATTAATCCATATCTCAACAACAAACTTTAAAAAAAAAACAGTACAACCCAACCATTTTTGTTTTGAAATTCTTTGAATAATGGAACACAAATTGAACCATATTCCGAAAGTCATGTGCATCGAACAGGAAACTGGTAAGCCTACAATTGTAAACAAGATGACTTGCACTCATATAGACTACTCTGTGAAAAACGCAGCGTCAAGGATCTTGCGTAGGTGATTGTACCGGTATTACGACCTCAGACAAGCAGTAGAAAGAAGGGAGTTAATGCTAAATAAATATATCAACTAAAGCTTTTATTGCAATGTTTTTAACAATGCCACTGAACGACGATAATCTGTTTTAATTGACTAATGATATCAATTAAAGTTTTTGTTGAAGTTAAGAAATTATTCTCTTACTTGTAGATCCTACACTATTTTACTAAAATACTTATTTTTGATCAAAGCCCCTCTTATTTTTCGTAATTTAATAACTTGAATCACTCTTTTATTAATTTATTATTGTTATCTACTGGTTTCACCAATCTGTATTACCAAGATAGAGTATGGTGTTTTTTATCACAGTAAATATACTTTAAAAAACTACAAGTGTTACAAGAAAAAACTCTAATCATTTTTAATTATAAGAGCATTGATACTTAAAAATAAAATAACACCCAATGACAAGATGTTAATATTTACTGTATCGAGCACTTGTAAATAAGGGGATTATTAACAGTAAATTTAAATATATCATTTCACAGTAAATCAGTTTATTTTAAAATTAAACCAACCCCTTCCTCAGCAACTGCTGTAAGTAATTTTATTTTATATAAATGTAGTAGGAGAAATGAATTAATCATGGTTATAAATACAGAGTTTATCTAATCTTAAAGCTCCGAGTTTTTTTGGCACTCGTACAACTGAACGAATTATTATCAAACAATATGTCAATATGTGTTAATGTATTCCGAGCGGTAAGCTGAGCTCGTGGCAAAATAATGTAGCGGGCCTCTCTCCCTCAATATTTCATTTTACATTAGTTACAGTATTAATATAATTGACTAATATTCTAAATACGAAATTTAATAATACATTTTAATAACAAGACTTTATTGCTTCGCATAAAGTACACTATACCTTTTAAGCAATAATAAATTGGCAAAACTTCGAAATATGGGCTATTGAATGAATTCCATTGCAATGGTGTTCCGTTCAGCCTGTTCTTAGACGATATTTACTTCAATGCGTTGCTTCTCAAATAAATCGTGACTAAGTTTGAAGAAGCACATCTTGTTTTTATAGGTCAATACTTTAGTAGTTCGAGTATGGTCGATTCATCGAAAATTATACCTTGACAGTTTTACAACACATCATCGAAGACGTCTAGCATATTTTAATTCTATAAAATAAACAAATGTACCACTATCACCCACAAAGAATCTTGCGGTCTTCTAAGTCTTCGAAGACCGCACGAAGAATCTATCGGCATGTATAGGTGGGAAGATTTAGCATGACCGGTGGCCTCGAGATCCGCAGGACCTACGGAGTGAAATCGAGTGGTGGGGAACCAGTCTTCAGGAACCCCCATATAGTGTGTTTCGGTGTGTACGCTACGTCCTGAAAACATCAACCCACCTATTTACGCTAGCGTAATTCCTGCTAACTCTAGCTTCTCAGTTTAGAATATTTCAGTTTCGTATGTTAAGGTGTTGTGTCTTATTTAGTTAAGTTGCGGTGTTGCTTAAATCTAGTGAGGGAAGGTAATATTACAAAGAAAATAGGAGGTAGGAAAGTATTACACAGCCAAACTCGTGAAGTGATTGCTGATGTTTACCATTTCATGAAAAGGGAAGCTGAAATGAATGCTCCCATTAATTTGAAAAGAGCCCAAGAGCGTGTTGTTCAAGCAACTGGAGTTTCAGAAAGCTCATTAAGCTTTCTGTATTCAATCATTAATCTTATTTTAAATTGAATAATTGGAGTGCTATCGATGGGTAGTTTCTCCACAAGTGTTTTCATGTCATATTCTACATTTTTGCACATTTACTTGATATAATACCATTATAGTTGTAAATATCATTGAATTAAATAAAAAAAAAAAAAAAAAATTGAATAAATAAACGATACTTAATATAATTCTTTTGATGCTTATATACCCCAGATGCACTATTTATTTATGGATAATATATTGAAGATTTAAAGACTGAGTGAATTGGTAAACACAAGAATAGACCTCTGGAAAAGAATCCAATTAAGGCTAAGGGATAGAAATAATAAATTGAGTAATCATCCTAAATGATTACTATGGCATCCCAAAATCAATTAGAATATTCAAAATAAATCTAAGAGCATAAATATAGCAGAATGCAATAAATATAATTAAATTTGTGTGATAATGCATCTGAAACTACCAATATTCTAAAACAAAGTTTACAATGTTTATATTGTTTATGTAGATTGTAGATTAAATAAATAAGTATAAATTAATCACTTACTGTAAAAACTAAAAGTTAAATATTATAGTAGTACTGCATACTCGTTATACAGTATGTAAATTAAAAATATAATTTTATATACTGCATGTAATAATATATAGTATTACAATATTCTGATATTCTCTGAAATGGTAGTAGCGTCGTGACTCTTCCCCTACTTCCCCCACTCAGGGCCCGCAAGCCTCTCCCCTCTGCGCGTGTTACTAGCCCCACCGGTCATGCTAAATCTGACGCCTTATAGAAGCGGGCATGTGATTTGGTCGAGATCACACTCAACCTCCAGGTTTCCCCCCAATAAAGGGTACCCACTTTATAGAGCCTGGTGATCTGCCAGCAGGGTCTGCAGATTACACATACCCGATTAATTGGGTAGATTAAATAATTTATCTGCCACAGCTGATTCTAAGTTACGAGACCTACAGTTCAGCAATTCATTGAGATACCCCTCTCTTACATTTCAATAACAGTAATAATCCTTTTGAATCACAATTGTAATTTTGAGGAAAAGATGTAGATTTCCTCAGTGGTTAAGGCTGGCAAATGTTTACAGAGAAGGACCATGAGGACAATGGACCTCCAAGAAAAGTTTTTAGCTAATGACATGATTTTAAAAAAAAAAAAAAGAGAAAAGAGATGACGTGTAACTCTTTTGAGATGAAGGAAGTTCTTGATGGATTGTAAATGACAAATTAGTCGAAACGTATCCGCTAAATAAAGTTATATGCCAAAAAAACCGACTGGAAATAGGTTTTCATTAAGTGAACGAATTATTAGATAATGCAATCCAGTTTACATCCTTTCAAAAAGAAGGAATACTTGCTGAGACATAATTAATTAATTGGAAAAGTCGTTCACCGAGAATCGGCCAAGAAATTTAAAACTCTCGATTACTATGGATGGAGGAGTGGAATAGTTTATTAAGGAAATGATTGAAGTCTATTACAATGATAGCCTTATTCTTCTCCGCATAAACTTTAGGTTATTATCTACTATCCACTCTCTTATTTGATTCAAATTCAACTTGGAGTTTTTCCGTGGCTAGTATTAGATCGGAAGATAGGAAAGAAGCGTAAATTGATAATCGTTAGCGTGGACGTATTAATGGGAGAGATGGATGCGGAGAGGAAGGCCTTTAATATAAATAGAGAATAAGGTTAGGGATAGTGATGAACAGTGCAGGATATCATCGGAAATAGGTAGGGTCATAGATACAGATTGACCTAGGACATCAGAGAGAAAGGATATAAACCAGCGCATAATATTGCTGTATAGAGGAGGATACAGTAGCTTGTTGAGGAGAATGTTATGACCTACTATGTCAAAAATTTTAGAATGAAAAATCCGTCTAAAGATTATTAGTTTTCGGTGCTTAATGGAGCATTGAAGTCAGAATAAACTGACAGAAAGCCTGGAGAAGGCAAATGAAGGAACGTTCTTCTAAGATGTTTGAAATTTTATTTTGTACGAAACGTTCTTATGGCTTTGAAAGATCAGAGAGGGGAAATAGGGCAGAAGTCTTATGGTGAGGAAGGGTTTGTACTTTTATCAAATGGTTGCTAATTTATTAAATGATACTAAAGCGGTTTTCCAATTGAGTATGTGTATCTAATTCCGGTTTTATGATAGAGTATGGTCATAATGAACAGGAGACAGGATTTTATTAGCTTTACACAGATAAGGCCAGGGCCATAATTATAAGTATAGGATTTCTTGGATTAAGCTGTTATAATCACTACCCATACTTTGTATGGAATTAGGAGGGATTGACACGAAATGGTTATTGAGATCGTCTGGTGAGACAAGAAAAGACCTAGACAGTAGAGATCCTATAATCCTGGAATATAGGGGTTACAATATTTCATTTTGTTTTTGAGAGGACATAGTGGGTGTAAATGGCTTTTATACGTCTCAGAGCGGATTAGATCTCATTGAGAAGTTGTTTAAAATAGTCCAGTGGCTGACGCGTATTACGAGAATATCGTTTTGCTCCTTCTCTTCTTTTAATCATATCTTTTACATCCAGCTATAACCAAGACATAGTTAGATCGCATAAGGTTTGAGTTAAGAGGAGCACGCTTACCTAATATGGATTGTAGATTGGAAGTGAGACTGAAAATCATGGAATCGATGGAATTATAGGAATTTATTACGCCCCGATGGATAGAATATAGATCAGTCTGAAGAGATTCGTATAAAAAAGGCAACGATAGGATACAGTGTTAGAAGTAAAGGATTTTACTAGGATGATGTGAAATCTGGATAAGGTCGTATGACGACTGAAATCCGACAGACTGGAGCATAGTGCTGGGACGGGGAATGAATTTTCAGAGGAGAATCAGAGATGTAAATGAAAATTTGGTGTGGTGGGTACACAAATAAGGATAGGGGTAAAGATAAAAGTAAAATAGTGAGTTTGTATGATATAAATTATTATTGGAATTCAAAAGCATGTTAATTTATATGTGATATTGGAGTAGTAAGAGACTAGTTTGACAAGGAAGGATTTGAAACGGTTGTCGAAAAGATCATGAGGATGTCGGTTGACAATATAGCAGAGGAAAGGAGAGAGTTGAGATTTCAGCAAAAATGTTTCTAGCCGAAGACGGTGAGGAGAAGAAGTGATTTCGCCTTGAAACCTTCTTGCTTATTTCATGGCATAATTACTTCGCTGACATATTTATACACGTGATCCGATTCATTTTCCCAGCATGAGTTGCGTGCTGAAAAGTTCTTTTATGTACTTTTTGCCATAATACTTCGTCTCTAAGGGTTTATCTCACAAATCGTGAGATAATAATATTGAGGTCCCTTTCTGATTCGCCCTGAATCATAATTATACCATTTCCAAACCTTCCGTACCCAACTTAGTGATAACAATTAGGAGGCCTGTTTCTCCTGGGAATCGTTTTGAATATCTCTTAGCTTTGAATTTCTTATAAAGACGTTAGGTCGTTAGTTTTGATCAACTTTCAGAAATTGTACTAAGTACGATTTGAACTTGCTTTTATTTCTGACAATTGCAATAATATTGGCACTTTCAACCGGCACTATGTTAGTTGTAGTTTAGAATGAAAAGACTCAATTCCAAATACCGCTAAATACGTTTTAATCCTCCTACAGACTGCATCGCTTTTATCCCAAATCAACTTTGTTGAATCAACCAACTTATCCACCCTAGGTTCACTGTTTACATTTCATTTAACAAAATAACAATGAATGCAGATACCCAGAGACACTAATGGTTGTGTAATTTGATTAAGTTAATATTTTCGCTATACAGTTAAACAATATATAAATTTCTGTAGCCCCAGTGAATAAGTGTCCGATAAGTAAGTCGATCTTGTCCAAAATGAGTTAATTTTACTAAGGTAAGCGGAATTGTATCATTTTTGGAGTGCATAAGTGTTTAAGTCAGGGATTGGCTTGGTATGGAGTTAATGCCTATATTATAACTCCATTTCAAGGCAAAGGCAGCGAGGATGAAACGATTCTGCTCAATGCCGATCCTCGGTACAATTACTCTATTTTGATCAAATTCGACTTAATCATTTATTCATCAGGGCTGTAAATTTAATAATATACCAAACTCAATGCAAAGTTAGACGAATGAAATGTACTCTGAACAGTTTTCTTATTAAGAATCAGTAATCTAAGGCAGATAACATATGAATTTTCAAATCATACAAATAGCCTTTTGTACAAATTTAATAAAACAAACCTAATTCTCAAATGAAATAATGAAGATAAATTAAAAAATAAAGTATATTTGGTCAAATTTTTAGCTTCAATTAATTATCTCTTGAGATAAGAAACGAAACAACTTAAATTATAAACAAAAATAATATATGATTTCAAAATATTCTGTAATTGTAAAATAAATTTTCATGGCATATTTTGATATTATAAAATAAATGGTTACATTGAGTAATTTAAGTTCAATTAACTGGTTTAAAGGTACATGGTAGCATTGGGGATTTCATAAACATGGCTGACCGTAGTCTTTAAAGTTGAACTTAGTTGAAAAGACACCGTAACTGATGTGCTGGATTTTGGTATTAAAAATGAAATTCCCGAATAGCTCATTTCATTTAGGTTATGATTAAAACTTCATTTCTAGTCAAATTATTGTACTGTTAATTAAATTCAATTTGTTCTGTCAACTACCATCACATATATGTTCGACCTATGGAGTTAAGTGATCAGCTGAAAATTTCCTTAAGTTTATTTTACGGTGAAAGTTTGTAAACTGGAAATTTGAAGTCTTCATTAACTAACAAAATGATGAAAGGTGGGCTTCCTAAAAAGGAAGGCAAGATGAGGATTCGGGCTTTCCCGGTAAATATGATAGATATTTATTTGTGTACATTTTGTTGGTTATAAATCCAATTATGGTTACAACTGTTTTAGTTAATTTGTTATTAATTATGCAAAGACATTTTTGTAATATATTCCCTTCGTTTGTAGAATTAATTTGTTTATATTGTCATTAGTGTTTAAAGTAAACAATGTGTTAAAAGAGATTCTTTGTCTTATTTTCTATTAACTATACTTTTTAGTTGTACTTTCTTGAAAGAACATATGATTGACACATGTGTAACCTTAACAAAATAAAATCTTGATGCATTTTTGGTTCAAAACTTCTAAATTTTAAGTGTTTTTTTTTCTCATACAATTTGAATTTGCTAATCATATATAATGGATTTCAATAAACATTTACATTGAAAAAGATGCTAATTGTGATAAGATAGCTATGGGCAAGAGATATATGGACACGTGGAATACTGGTGAGGTCTTCGAATGGCTCTGTACCATCAAGACAACAGATACAAGTTCAAAGTTGGGCTATGGCACTTGGATCTCAGACATGGAGATACTTACAGAAAAACATTACAGTCTGTAAGGCATCATAGATGAAAATGATATTAATTTATACGTTGTCTATCTTCAGATACTTTATGACTGTTGGTCATTTTCTTGACTCGTCTTACATTTACAAGTTATCTTTATTGACAATGACTACTTCACTTGCATTTTATGTTTTTGATTTCTTATCGATGTTATTCGCAGAGATGTTATAAATTACAGAGTATACCATTTTAAAAGTATTCATGTTTTCAAATTACAATGATTTCTTATTATTTCCTATATCTATTAGGATGATTTAATAAGCAATTATACTAAGAAATTGTCTTAACAGTTTATTAATCTGTATTCATGTTTTGTTTAATATTTAAAAATGCGTCATTTTGCTGTGGCAATGGATGTCATTGTTAAGGCTTTATTTTGATTTTAGATGTCAATGGATGAAAAATATGTTGAAAATATCTGGGGTCTCCTAAAAAATGCCATACAAGAAATCCAAAAGAAAAATAACTCAGGCCTGAGTTTTGAAGAACTGTACCGAAATGCATACACAATGGTTTTGCATAAACACGGTGAGCGTCTTTATACTGGTTTGAAGGAAGTTGTGACCCATCATTTGGAAAGCAAGGTGTGTTATTTTTTTCAGAGTAGTTTTAATACTAAATATTTTAAGAGCAGTTTTTATAATGCTTGTTTCAGTTTCCACTTTTAAAGTTTGTGAATTTATTACTTGATTATATTCCTATTTTATTCAATTTTTAAGATTTTAATATACTGTTAGACGTCATTACCAATGGTTATTGATTTCAATCCATTATTTATCCTCAATAACAAATATTTAATGCTTCTGATACATATTTTGTTCTTGTCACTTGTTGTAATTAGAATAGAGGATTTATTTTTATAAATTGAATGAGAATAGATTTAATTTCATATTAGTCTTTTCAAACATATTAATTTTTAATAGTGACTAAGTTCGTTCTTGGAAGATTCTGTAATTATGTTTTAACACCTTGGTTTGACATTATGATAGTCCCTTCTGAGATCATTGTCTTTTTAGTTCTTAGGTATTAAAAAAGTATACAATTATCATTAATAGTGAATTAATTGTAATTTCGGAAATATCAAAAAACATTGGTTATTAATATTATTATTGGTTGAATGATGTCAATATGAGACAAAAGTATTTATTTCTAATTTCATTTTTATTTTTCCTCAAATCAAAATCAATAATTGATTGGTTGTATGTGGTACTTAGATAATTTTGTAGGGAGCCGTACTAATTTTAATCCATCAGTTTAAATTGGTTGTGTTTTTGGAATTTCTTTGACATCATGCTTGATTCCTGATATGATTGATCTGCTTTATACCTACCTGGACATAATAATTCCTCTGTAAGGGGAATAATTAACATCTGACCACAATTTATGTTAGATGTCAAATTGCATTGCAACTTATATTGAATAAATTCGGTGATTAAGGCAAATGCGGGTGCTCAATCTTAAAATCAATAGTTTTTAGTTTAATCAATATTCCGTAACATTTACGTCTGCAGAATATGTTAAAGTTAATATTATTTTGTTTAGTCTTTTTACCTGTTTCAAATTTTTACTAACTTAACTAAGCTTTTTATTTCTTCCATTATAAACCTATTTAATATTTTGATTCTATTATTCTATTACTCTTTTAAGGGTTTAAGCATTCTCGTTCATGATGGAAATTGTGTGTTGATACAATATATATTGGTCCTTTAGCATCTAGGAATGACACTTGAAGCATGTTATATCTCTTCCTCTATAAATTGAATGGAACATAGATGCTCTCAGCATCTAATTTCATTTAATTGTATCATATTTTCTTTAATTAAATCAAATTTATATATATTGCAATATTTAAAATTAAAAAAAGGGCTGATTGAAGCATGTATTAGTTCTGAATTATACAAACACTACTCAAATCATAAATGTGTTGAAAGATTTTGGCTATTAAGTCTTTTTAATGACTTAAATATGTTAATGGTAATAAGTGTAGTTAGAGCATACAAAATGAATTTTAATTTTTAAAATGAATTATTTTGTCATTCGAGTATGATTTTTAACCTTATTTCTTTTACTTAAGATATTGCAGTATTAGTATTGATAAGGAGCGGAGGGGGTCAATAGTACAGCACTGAGTTGCCGTGCTGATTGTCCCGGGTTCAAATCTTGCTGTTGGTAGATTTTATTTAATCTGTGAGCAGTCAGTCCTTTGGGATCCGTGATCCTCTGGGGCTCATCCAGCCTCTATGAAGTGGGGTACCCAAACCTCTGTGAAGTACTCAAAATAGAGGGAAAATATGTCGGGAAAAATATCTAGGAAAATATCCTGATATAAAACAAATCATTTCCCTGCATAACCGTTGTCCAAAAAATAGTGCATTCTCTACCACCTACTGCACCTAAGACCCTTCATGGGTTTTAGTGTTACATTTTTTTTTTCTTCCTAGTTCGAATTGATATAGGCTTATTAATGTGAAATTGTTTTTCTAAATGTTTTATATTGATAAATAAAACTGTAAGATATAATTAATTTAAAAGATAGTGCAAATTTAAAGTTGTTTACCCAAATTTTATCTACTATTTAACACTCAAATGCAAATTACTTGCTTTTTTTGTTTGTTTATTTTCTTTTCAATAACTTATTTTAAGCGATATTGATGAAGAAATGGTGGACCGTATGTATGTTGAAAATAGTCAGGGAAGGGGGGGGGGGGTGCAGTCAATGAATCATACACAAATAAGTATAACTTAAAAAAGTTTGTAAAATTTATTGATCGCATTTTTTGACCATCAACTTAATTTTAATCATTAGTTTTTGCTCTAGAAACTTTTTTTTTCAGTTTCTCGAACTGACTAACAAATACAGTTAATATTATTTTCTTGTTCCATAATTTATAATTGAAATATATTTTTCAGGTAAGAGAAGATGTATTGAAGTCCTTGAACAACAACTTCCTCCAAACTCTGAACCAGGCCTGGAATGACCACCAAACATCTATGGTGATGATACGTGACATTTTAATGTATATGGACAGAGTCTATGTTCAGCAGAATGATGTGGATAATGTTTATAACTTAGGTCTTATTGTCTTTAGAGATCAGGTAAATTTTAATGTTAATTTTTTTTACTTCTAGTCTCTAACAGGTTTTTGAATGAGCATTTAAGTTAAGTAATAAGAATATAAAACATTTTTATGATTCTTTCATTCTATCGTCAAACAAATCATAGGCGTCCAATCAATTCTTTAGCAATTTAAATTGTGTTCATTAATTACAGTTTCTGAACTCCTAGAGTTTTTTAATCGTTCATTTGTTCCATTTAACATCACTTTATTCTCCTGTGGATGGGGAAAGTAGGAGCCCTAAATTTAGCCTATCCATGTATAATTAGGATATGGATCTTTTACCGTTTTAAAATCTCCAAACAATGCCAAAATTAAGGATTTTTTACTCCCTTTACAAAATCCTAAGGCCACAGGCCGGACTGCAAACCTGCAATCTTTGGCATAGGAGGTTGTTATGCTGGTTTTTCAAAATCTCAGTCATCTATATTTGCTTTAAAAAGCTTCAGGGATCGCTATTCTTACTTTCAACCTTTTTTTCCATGATCAGAGCCATTAGCAATTAAAGATAACACTCATAATTTTTACATTTTGGAAATCAGGATAACATTAGATCATATTTTACTGATATTTTTTAGTATTACTGACAATTTCAGATCTAACTGGAATGAAGTTATTTATTTAATTGCTTTACGATGTTCAGAATCTTCAGGTATTATAGAAGAACAGAGTTAGGAATTTGTTTCGGTCCTGATATTACCCCTCCACCTGAGACAGACATATTTTAAATTAGATTTTTCTAATAAATGCAAATTAAAAATAATCATATGTATCAAAATTTAGCAGTTTGTCATTTGTTTTTGCTTTTATTACTCCTTACAATGTGTTTATTATAAATTTTATTAATGAATTAATCTTAATATGGTATGCATATAAAGGGGTAATCTGTAGCTTGAACATTTTTCAAATTAGTGTTTGTTACTAATTTTTCAAATTAGTGTTGTGTCAAATTAGTGTACAAGAACATATGAATGATATATGCAACATATGTAATCCCTGTAATAAAAATATAAACTTGCCAATAGATGCATAAGAATTAAGTAAATATGCCAAAATTCATTTTGTACCATCTATTTCAACTTTTATAGTAGTTTAAAAATTTGTGTGTAATAGGTTAGTTCTGCAGTTTGGGTGTGTTTCAGGCATTTATGAGGTGTCATAAGCCAAATATAATTTGCAAAGTCTAAAAGAAACTATTTTTCCTCTCAGGCCAACTGTTTTGTCATAAAATGTATTTGGGCCATCTATTTTAGGTGAGGGGTTACATAATGCTACCCCAAAACTTAATTTAAATTAAGTTTAAAACTAAATTAAATTTATTTATTTTATTATTGAATTTAACCTTTTAAATGTTCTGTTATTTAATAATAATGATTGGAGTGGATTATATGATAATTGGAATGTGAAATCTGAACATTCGCCTATACTAACCTGTTTGTTGTACCTAAGGTCTTTGAAAATTTTTTTTTAGCCTAACATCATGGTTGCATTCTAATCCACTGAATATCATCGTGTTATTTGTCTCATTTGATTAAGAACAAAAAAAATGTAATAAATAATACCTTCCTCGACTTAATTTATTTAAATATGTTTTTAATATATTCTCTATGGGCCAAACTTTGTGGGAAATTGGCAGATCTACATTTCTATCACCTATTCAGAGTTACATCTAAAGTTTCATAATAATGATGTATAAATTAGTTGTTTATTTCGTTGATTGGGATTTATTTTTCCTGTTTCATACATAAAATAACTAATTTTATCAGAAAAACTATTGCCTTAACTTTTTGGCCATTAAAAATGAATAATATGTCAAATATAAACTTAAGACAGAAATCCCTATTTGCCCCATACATCTCACCTTTCTCAGTCTTACCATTATAATTAGCTGTCTGGAATTTGGAGTTCTCGTAATACATTTGTATTGTTCCCTATGATTGCTGTCATGCTACTTTAAAATAATAAAAAGAAGCATTAAGACATGACCTTTTTTCATCTTAATCTCTTGGAGTTGAATTTAATTTCTGAATTTGTAATTAAATCTTTTAGGAATTCAAAAAAATACCCCCTTGTATCTTAATTTATTATTAAATTGTTTGCTTCATACTTAAAAAGTATCTAAAGATAACTCATTGCTACTTAAAAAACATTGATGAAGATATTGTTTTAATAACATTTTATGTTTCATATCGATATTCTGATTAAAAAATTAATTATAGAAGTTCATAAGTGACTATTGTGGGTAATATTTATATCAAGGGTAAACCTAAAAGCTGCTAGTGTAATGTTTATACATTTGATGTGTTAAAATTATATTTTTATTAGTATAAATATGATTTAATTTGAGATAAGTTTATTTATATAATTTAAATAAAATCATTGCAGGTCGTGAGATATGGCTGTATTCGAGATCATCTACGAGAAACCCTTTTAGGTCTTGTAATGCGAGAAAGAAAAGGAGAGGTTGTAGATAGAATGTCAATAAAGAATGCGTCACAGATGCTTGTTATACTAGGCATAAACTCTCGGTCTGTCTATGAAGAAGATTTCGAAAGACCTTTTCTTCACCAATCTGCGGAATTCTACAAAATGGAGAGCCAAAAGTTTTTGGCCGAAAACTCTGCTTCTGTATATATTAAAAAAGTTGAGGCTAGAATCAATGAAGAAGCCGAGAGAGCAAAACATTACCTAGACGATTCAACTGAAGAATACATTGTTGAAGTTGTTGAAACAGAATTGATCAAGAAGCATATGAAAACTATAGTAGAGGTATGATAGTTAATTGATTACTATATATTTATTGAATATTTTTCTCTGTATAAAAGATGATGCTAGTTACTGCTTACCACAAAAAAATTTCTTTTTTGATCCAATGAACTTTTTTATAATCTCTGATTCATTCCCTAGCTTTAAAATTTTTATTTACATTATAGTCATCTTAAAATAAAAATTTTCTTAATCGTACCATTTATTTTTGCTATCAACTAACTATGAAAATAATATCAATTTTAAGATTCCTTGCTTATGTATCGAGTTATTTTAACAAATTGGATATCCTCGATATTAAGTTCCATTATCGAATTACCAAAGCTGCTTATTATGAAAATTTACTTTAATTTTATTAAATTTACTTTAATTTGTAATAAGCAGTGTTAACTTAAAAACTTAATGTGAAGGCCTGTTCAAAAATAATGTAATAAATTCACAATTCATGTTCATTTAAATCCTGTAAACAGTAGTTTTAATTTAAACAGTAGTTTAAATTTAATGATTAAAAAAATTGACTTATTTTCCGCAAACTAATATTGTTATAAATATACTCTTATGGTTATAAGCTAAATATAGTTTACTATATTGAGGAAACATTGCGTTACCTTTATCACAATCTCAACAAGAAATCTCATAAAGTGAATAGATATCATTAAATGTTCAAACATGAAGGTAAAGTAATTGTTTTGTTTTTTTGCAATAGTCTCTTGGAACAAAATAGGTTTTAGGTTTTAAACCAGTAATCCATTTTGGTGATGGAAAATAGTCTCTTTAAACCCAACAATATTGACTCTAAAAGTGATGTTAGTTTGTTCTAATATCAGAAACAAGTGCGTTTACCAAAAGTCAGCCTCCAGCAAAGTTATGCACATTGTAAATTTGTATCCTTAATTCAAATTTTGAACTTGCATTCCTTTTCAAGTGATCATTGTTTCATTGACGTATATCTTTTTTCTGAGCAATAGTCTTTACATTACATAAAAATATGACTAGAACCCATGTTCACCTCAAAGTGAAAGGCGAGAATGGTTAATGTAACTGTTACAACGTTGGAAAGAAAGAAGAGCTCTGGGTGACCATTAATGGATATTGATGAGGTTCTGATGGAAGCTGTTGAGTCCAATCCATCCACAAGTATTCGCGAACTTGCTAGGGAGTGTGGTATGTCGAAAGATACTGTTAGTCACCATCTACGCTAGGAGTTAGCTGGATTTGTTCCATGAATTCTGAACTCTGCTGCGAACCAAAGAAAAGTTCAAAGAACTTCATGGGTTCAAACTCCTGCCTCATCCACCATGTAGTCCAGACCTCACAACATTGGATTACTACTTGTTTCAATCCATTTTCTTCAAGGGAAAAAATTTGGTAATTTTGCGGAAGTTGAAATTGGTGTCCAATAGTTCTTTGACAGCCATCCCAAGGAATGGTATCAGCGTGGGATCGAGCAATTGGCTAGCAGATGGCTAATGACGGTAGATAACAATGGACTATACTTTGATTATTAATTATATTTTATATCAAAGAAATAATAATACAAATATTTGTTCGAAAAACGTTGTTGTTTTTTTATAAACAATTTATATAATTACATAAATATTACATATTAAATATACCTATTAATAACTTAATTTACTAGTTGTATAATTTCTATTGTTTTATATTTTAATATGTACCATATTGTTGATTATATTTATTATTATTATTATTAGATGGAAAATTCAGGAGTGGTTCACATGCTAATGCACCAGAAGACTGATGATTTGTCTTGTATGTATAAACTTTTCTCTCGAGTGCCAGATGGTCTTAAAACCATTTCTGACTGTGTTTCACTTTACTTAAGGGAGCAGGGGAAGGCTCTTGTAGAAGAGCAAGAACCGTCCACTAATGCAATCAACTTCGTTCAGGTACATCCTTATTTTGACAAATTAGAAATGCTTCTTTGTGCATCTGTTTATTTATCTAAATTATTTTATTTTTATCTTTTTCAGAACCTTTTAGATTTGAAAGATAAGTTAGATCATTTTCTTCATAACTCCTTCAACAATGATAAAATATTTAAACATATGATAGCTGCTGATTTTGAATTTTTCTTAAACCTTAATCCCAAATCCCCTGAGTATTTATCGTTATTTATTGATGATAAATTGAAGAAGGGAGTTAAAGGAGTAAGTACTGTTTTTGTTTTTTGTATTGAGTAAGTATTGTTGTATTAAAGTAATTTTTATATTTCTACATCAACTATAAATTAAAAAAGTTAGGTTGTAAGTTTTGTTCTTTTAGACTACTATCTTTTCCACTAATCTATTTCATATATTTTTAATCTTCCATTTTGCTTTAAAATTCCCTTATTATGTATCACATGCTTGATATTTTTTTAATTTATACAGTGGAGGGTCAAATTATCCGAACGTCAGATACCCGAACGTTCGATTAACGGAACTGTTTTTTTTTCAAATGTCATTTTAATTTATTGCTAATATAAAGAATTAGAGATGTAGCTGCCATGAAGAGGAAGTCAACTTTGAAGCAGACAAGTATTAAATCGTTCTTTAAGCCACAGAGGGAGAGGAGTGGGTTATTGGTAGAGTACTGAGTTGCCATGCCGGAAATCCTGGTTCAATTCCCGCTGCAGGCCATGATTTTTATTTAGTCTGTTTGCAGTGGGAGATGGATCATATAGGATCTAGGACCCTCCTGGGGCCCACCCAGCCTCTATAAAATATTATAAAAATAGGGTACCCAAAATAAGGGATAAAAATCTGGCGGTCGAGCGTGACCTAGGACAAGTCACCTCCTTGCAGAACCGTTGTCCATGAAACAGTACAGTCTCTACCATGTACTGAACCCCAGACCCTTCATGGGTTGTAGTGGTACAGGTTTTTTTTTTTTTTAAGCCACAGAATTAATATTTTGATAAATCTTTGCATACATTTGATTTTGTTTTAAATTCATGTGAATAGATATTTTCGTTCTTTGCATTGTGTTGCCTTTTTTATTCCTTAATTTTTCACTATGTGCATATAGTTTTACATAAATAAATAATCATGCTTTTTATAAACATTTATTAATTGTTTTAGATTTTCCTTTCACGCATGTTTATATATTATATATATATGTATTTTTTTTAGTGAACTTCGATTATCCAAATTTTTGATTATCCGAACCACCCCTGACAACATTAGTTCGGATAATCGATGCTCCACTGTACATGTATTTCTCTACAAATCTTAATCAAATAAATTCAAGAAAAATATTTTGGGAAGAACTACATGAGAGGAGAAGTCTTCTTTTTTTAAAATTAATTTTGTAATTGTATTATCTTTTTCTAGATGACAGAACAAGAGATAGAGGTAGTTTTGGACAAAACTATGGTGCTATTCCGATTCTTACAAGAGAAAGATGTCTTTGAAAGATATTATAAAAACCACTTGGCCAAACGTCTCCTTCTCAATAAATCTGTCTCAGATGACAGTGAAAAGAATATGATATCTAAATTAAAAGTAAGTACTAAAAGATTGTATTTTGATATGTTAACATAAGAGGGACTAAGTAAATTAATAATCATATATATTGCTCAAGAAAATGTATTTATTTTTATGTATTTAAAAAATTTTTTTAGTAATTGGTATATTTAGTAATTTATTGCTTTAGACATTTTCTTGAAATATAATTAAAGAAAAATAAGTTTGGATGAGTTTGGCACATGTGTTGTCCAGAGATGTTAGAAAGCAATTTAAAAAAAGTTTAATGATAGTAAAATCATGCAAGCTGAAAAATAACCACAATGAGAAATGTGATGTTTAAAACTTTACTTGTAATTTCATGACATTACATTGTAATGTCTGGTGTAAAATTGAACTTCAAAGGAATAAAAAATTTCTTTAAAAATGTACCTTTGTTATTATCCAAAAAAAATTTAAATTAATCAAAATTGGAATTTTCGCATTACAAGATGCATAATAACTATAAACCTAATAAATAAAACTTCACCTGTTCATTATCCCCTGTTTATCTTCTTTTGCCAGAATTTTTTTCTGAAATCTTAATATTGTGCATCAAAATCACCCACATTTGTTCCTCAGAAATCGATACTAGCTCCAAATGGCGCCTAATTAGAGGTATTATAGGTTTGATATGGACCTATGAGACATTTATGTGGATCTATGATGATTATAAAATGCGTTATAGGCATTGTATCAAATAATAATAATAACAAATATTTATTGAGATGCCATTTGGTATGTATTGTATTTTTGATCTTTTGAAAACCTTACTTAAGGGATTCACATAGAAGTGTGGATGAAGGAACCTCCCATATAAAAAAAAAAAGAAGATTGTTGAACACTTAATAGTTGTTATACATTTAAGTAAAAAGTCAAATAATTATTTAAAAAAATTATTATGTAAAGTTTTTTGGGTTTATTATCATAGTTATTAGTGGCTAAAAAAATTATTGAATATTCTTTTCACTATTATATATGCTCTTAATAGTTAAAAAAAGTTACTACTATTAAAAGGTACTACAAAATTAAAAAATGTATAATTATTAATCTTTAATAAATAAAGTTTTACTTAACGAGGTATTAATGGTTTGGATAAATTTTGCTATTTATATGAGATTAGACTCAGTCAAGCTACTTTGCTAGACATATTGTATATTTAAATATTCTAATAATGGTAATTAAAGTATCTTATCCTTCCCTTCCATCTGCACTACAAAAATTTCTGTTTATGCCTAAAATTTTATTTTGTTTTTCATATTTGCACAATTTTTATATGGTTATAGGCCATGGTTAAAATACACAATATCTATATTTTGACCATTGGCAAAATGGTAGAAATTTCAAATTATTAATTTTTGCAATTTTATTGTTAAAAATAGCATTATGGAGAATTGTGACTTGAGAATGCTAAAGTTGATTTTAATTATTCACAAAATTAATGGATAATATGATTCTAGTTGTGTATATCTTGTTTTCAGACTGAATGTGGTTGTCAGTTTACTTCTAAACTAGAAGGTATGTTCAAGGATATGACAGTTTCTAATACAATAATGGATGAATTTAAAGAACACATCACATCTACAGGAGTGAGTATAAAGTTTCTTAACTATCTAGGATTTACTGATCAGAAAAACTAATAATTTGTTTTGACAAATTAAAATTATCGAGTGTAATACTGCTGTAAGGGTCTAAAAGTGCTTTGAATTGCTTTAAATTGTTGCTATTGAGGACAATAATGGATTAGGGTAATAAAAAGGGTAAGGAGGACAACCTATTTTTTAAAGGTTACAACATATGGGATGTATTATTTATTATTCCATACTCATGAGCTGGAGAAAAATATTCTCATTTATGCATTTTTCAATTTTTTCATGTAATGATTTTATAAAATTATGATTAAAAATTACTCAGGCAGAGACAGACATATACGTATAACTTTAGCTGCAGCATTAAAGAAAAACAGATTTTGAAACAATCAGGTTTAAAAAAAAATTAAATATTATTCAAAATATTAGAATTAAAATTAGCTATAATGTCCTGATATTTTTATAATCTTTATGGTAGGTATTAATGATATAATGTTCGTAATCGCCTGACACCTTAAATAGCTGCAAAGGCACTCCAGATTGTTTTCCTTATTTTTATGTTATAACAACATAAATTTTACTCATTTTAATAGATGATTAATGTTTGAACGTTCTGTACTATTTTTATACAATCTAGTGCAAAAGAAATACTATAATAATTTATTAGTTGCGCCTTGAACTTTTAATCAATCAATAGAGCTGGCACGAGTGAAAACTTATCAGCCCTCAATTATGGTAAGTGCTGAGCGCCCAGCCTCTCTGGACAGCATCACCTGAGAGTCACTTGCACTTTAAGGGATATTAACAAATTAGGACATAACACATGTGTTAAGTATTTTGTTAATAACATATATAGATAATATATATTGTACACTACATTAAAGGTGAAATAAATTTAAATAATTTAAAATTTAAATTTAATTTTTTTAAATGATTTTTAATATTTTTAGGCCAATTTGTATGGAGTGGATCTAAGTGTCCGAGTGTTGACCACAGGATTTTGGCCAACTAATAGTGCCACACCGAACTGCACCATACCTATTGCTCCACGCAGTGCCTTTGATGTTTTCAGGAGGTAAATAATGATTTCTATGTACTAAAACGTATATTGTATTAATAAATATTTAATTATAAAACATACAAGATTTTTATATTTTATCCATGATTCGGTTTATAACACTTAGTTTTAATCCTCAGATTTCGAGACAGGCAAATATGGCCTCTGTCACTTAAATTGATTTTAAATTTATAGCGTAAATGAAATATGTTTAGTTATAGCCCATAAATTTTATTTCAGGTTTTATTTAGGCAAACATAGTGGAAGACAGTTAACATTACAACCCCAGCTGGGTTCAGCTGACTTGAATGCTGTTTTCTATGGCTCTCGCCGGGAGGACGAAGAAGGGGGAAAGGATGGTGCCTCTTCTTCTGTATCTGTTTCTTCCGGTGCTCCAAGGAAGCATATTATACAAGTGTCCACCTATCAAATGTGTGTCCTTATGTTATTTAATAAACGAGAAAAACTCACATATGAAGTAAGTAATGTGCAATTTAGAACTATTACTTCTTAAGTGTATGTTAGAACGAAGTATAATATGAGTTTAGATGTAATTTAAGTTATAGGTCCGTAGTGATTCTCTAGTCATTGAAGAATAGTGACTTAGTATAAGCCAAGTGAATTTAAAAAAAATTTTCCCCCATAACTACAGACACAAAGATTTATATTTACTGTAATAGACACAAATTAAATCGATATCAGCGGTATTGAAAATTTATGTTTTTACTACCATTAATGTATATTAATAAGCGTGGAACTATAATTTGAACAACATAGCTCATAAATGAAGTCACCTCTGCTTTGTACCAACTGCCTCTGCCAAATTTCATAACATAAGGGTTCTATATCCTTCAACTCAAGGTTTTGAGGTTCTTAGGATTATATTTATAAATCCCAACATTGAGACAGTGCCATGGTTGGGCATAATAGTTTTACAATATTAAATTTAGTGAGCCAGGGAGTATTTAACTCAAGACAGACTCTGAATTTTAGATAACATTAATAGTAATTAATTAAAAAAGGATCATCATGGTAGGATCCTCGGGAAACACCGTTCAGAAGTGACAACTGCATGGCCATTCTTCGACCTTGGAAACTTCAGAGTTGTAGTTCATTCTTTCTTAAATCTATTATGCACTCAGTTTTTCTGATTTCGAAGTAAATGCACATTATTACACTCTTCAATAAATTAATATAATGATTGTAAAAGTATTTATTTATTGATGCCTCTTCCGGTTTAGCTCAAGGTAAGACGTAAGACCTTTTGTTTGCATTAGTTGTCAATGGGCTCAAATTGTAAATAAGACGAAAATAAAATGTCATTCAAATTTTAGTTTCATGCCTGGTTTTTATATTTAACTTTTTTTCATATTTAAATTCATAACAGTTTATTTTAAGAATTAACTAATTGACTATTAATTTGCTGATTTCTGCCTGGATTCCAGTTTCAGGTGATATGAATTAATTAACTATGTTTTTTACCCCAAAAGAAATTCCTAGTTTTTATATTTTTTCATTGTGAAAATTATGTTGTAATCATTTTGATAAGCAGTAATATTTTCTGATAAAAGTAGCCAGAACTTCATAATCCAACTGTAAAGTAACACTGTTATTATTTTAAATTCATATTTATTTTACTTCATAAAAAGTAGCTACCCGTTGAAGGCAAAGTTATAAAATTAAACAACTCATTTAACATACTAAAATAAAGTTCTACAATTATAAATATTAAATGGATGTATACACCCACACATACATTGGAATAATACAATTAATTTGGCTTAAATTTTAATAAAGTGCTATTAGGTATATATATTTTTTACAAAGTATATGGACTTGAAACAACTTTGTTTTAAAGAGAAAGATACAATTTTTGATATTAAAGTAAAATAAGTAGTGGAAGAAGTGCATATTGAGTGATAAGAAGTTGGCATTATTGATTAAATTAAATAATGTCTTCGGAATAAACTTTCTTAAATTTTAGAAACATGAAAAACTGTTTTGTTTAAAAGATAAACAGAAAAAGAAATCAGAAAAGAGTGGGAAAAGAAATTTAAAAAGAATTGTGTGTCATTTCCTTGATTATCAAGTCATCGATGGACGGGATTGTCAATAAGCCGCTTGAGAAGAAAAAGTCTTTCAATTAAGACTATGATGAAGAAAGGATGCTCTCAGGGCTTTCTATATGTCAAGTCCGTTTAAGTCAGCGTGATAATTTCTGTATGCAAGATCATTTAAGTGTGTGTATAAAGTATTTCAAACCATTTTTGAATACAGGCCAGTCAGTAAAGATTTAGTTAAATCATAGCGTCTGCCAACTGCAAGGGATCTTCATCTTTAATGAATTGACTGTTTTAAACATGACATTTATCACAAAATAAGTTAGACATAGTTTTCATTGGGTGATTTCATCCCTTTTGCATGACTTAAAGCACTTTTGTTATTACAACTGCTAGAAACATGTTAATTATCAATTGAGATATGTGAATTCCTGCATGATTTCAGAATATGATTTTCTTTATTTTTAATAGTTTGCTAGTGTTCATTTTAGGGGTTTAAAGTTGGGCATCAGTTACCAAGAAATATATTTCATATATTCCAGGATTGCCTGTTATGAAAAGTTTCCCCATTGGTACATACAATTTAATGATCTAAATTTGTCTTACTTTTTTACATTTGCTTGTCAGTACCATGCAAGTTGCAAAACAAATGATAAATAATTTAATAAAGAAAATTATGCATCTACCTCAATACATGTGTAATATATATTTGTAGGTATATCTACTGGGATCAATGTTATTGATCTTAAAGTCTTAAGTTTGAGGACTGGTTTAGCAGACAAATGGTCGATCTGTCAACTGCCATTAATAGACCCTGTAAGATTTGGAGACTTTTCTGGGGCTTACCTGGCCTATATGAAGTGGGTACTCGTAATGGGGAAAAAACTAACAGATGAAAGTCATTTTTACCTAACTGCTCAACTGTTGGCTTAGATACAGTCGAGTCCCTACTATCCCCTTTTTGTTGATGGCAAATGGTTGACTGTATGCATCTTGTGCAATGTTGAAAATGGTCGGAGGTGGGAGTCGATGAATTTTACACAAACAATTAAAACCTATTTTGTTTTTTGCCCATATTTCAGCCTAATCTTTAGGCTATCAGTGCTAAGAATAAGACAACAAGTTTTTAACTTTTAACATTTTTTAATTCAAATTTTTATTTCCCAATATTAAAAGCAAGATCTTAACAAATTTTATTTTATGTTATATTTTTCATTGTCTTATCAGTGCACTGCTGCCATTTTTGTTTTATATACACCCCTGACAATGACCTCAAAATTAGGTTGAAACGGAACAAAATGAAATTAGTTTTTTTAAATTTAATACTTTTATTTTATTGTTAGATGTTATAATTGTTTTAATATTTTTAAATATTTTATTTGAAAAAAAAGATTTGACCAGAACCAGGACTCGAACCCCGGTTTCCCACGTAACCGTCGTGGGGCCTAGCCACCTTGGCCATCCTGGTTCGCTTCTCGGCCAGACATATCCTTTCTTTTCACTGATCCTACATCTCCGTGTTCTCGCAATTTGCGATGTATACACGGGTCCCGGTCCTGGTCAAATCTTTTCTTTTCAAATAAAATATTTAAAAATATTAAATTATAACATCTAACCATTAAATAAATTATAATAATATATAATGACGTAAGTCAACAAGGTCCGAAAATAAAAGTAATGTTTAATGAACATTCTCCCCGTGTATACATACCAAATTGCGAGAACACGGAGATGTAGGATCAGTGAAAAGAAAGGATACGTCTGGCTGAGGGGCGAACCAGGATGGCCGAGGTGGCTAGGCCCCACGACGGTTACGTGGAAAACCCGGGTTCGAGTCCCGGTCCCGGTCAAATCTTTTCTTTTCAAATAAAATATTTAAAATTAGTTTTATTTAATTGTGTAAAATTCATTGAATCCAACCCCTGACTATTACCTTTATAGGTTGTAGTGGTTCAGTTTTATATATAAGTACATGTGTCTCTCTTTTTAATTCTTTAACAAAAGTGCAGAAACTTCAATTGAAAAAGACCCGTTTTATTTTGAACGATTAGAAGTTGTTCACTGAAGTAAGTTTAAATAATTTTGAAATTATTTTAATGTTTAATTAAAGCATCAGTAATTCTAACAATAGGTGAATGCACAGTTTAGAATTGAAAACAAAGCACTTATGGGTAACATAAATGGTTCTAGAAATTACTAATCTGGTGACTGCATCTGATTAGGCAGTTACATCTCATGGTTACGCCCAATATATATATTGCTCTTTCATCATCCATCTTGATTATGTGTCCTTGCCATTTAATTTATTGAATTAGCATAGAATGATGAACCCGGAAGATATCTTAGATTACATAATTCTATGTAACCCCTCAGGTTGTAAACTCCACTTTTATTACTCCCATTATTGCCTTGGGACCTGATATCTAATATTTTGCTGAGTTTATTTCAAAGTAAGCTTGACTTGGTTTATCATTAAATGAAGAACTGGTGTTGCTGTCCTGGTAGAAGCTAATAACCCTTTCTTATCCTGTCATTGAACGTAGAACCTAGTTACCTATCTGAAAGTATTGAATCTTAAGCTGTTTTTTTTTCCTCAATAATTAAAAACGATCTTGTCAAATTTATTTTATTTTATATTTTTCTTTGTCTTATCGGTGCACTGCTTCCATTTGAGGTGCTTTGTGAATCGTGCACTAAATTGCTTTAGAGGCAGCTTGCAAATCTTCTAATGTAGATTCAGAAGTTTACAAATATAATTATGATAACAAATAAAAGAAAAAACAGTAGAGATATTTATTCTTTAATGTAAGACAGATATTTTGGCTTACTTTGCAGGCCCTCTTCTGGAAAGTACAAAATAACTTCTGTAAATAATATTTTAAATACATTTTACATCAGATTTTGGTTAATATATACACTTGAACTTCCAGGAGATACAAAATGAAACAGACATCCCAGAGAAAGATTTGATAAGAGCTCTTCAATCATTAGCTATGGGCAAAGCCTCTCAGCGAATTCTTATCAAGTCCCCTAAGACTAAAGAAATTGAACCTCCGCATCTGTTCTACATTAATGATTCATTTACTTCAAAACTACACAGGTAATTTCTAAACATAGTTTTATTACTAATTTTTGACAAATGATGTAATGCTTGTAAATAATGTTGTTTTTTTCCTTCAGGGTCAAAATCCAGACTGTAGCCGCAAAGGGTGAATCTGAACCAGAAAGGAGAGATACAAGGAGCAAAGTAGATGAAGATAGGAAACATGAAATAGAAGCTGCTATTGTTAGGATAATGAAAGCAAGAAGGCACATGGCCGTGAGTGAAAAATCATATTCTAAAAATCTTACAAGACTTTTTTATAAAAGTGGTTAATTATAGTTTATTTATTTGTTACAGCATAATGTACTCGTGTCAGAGGTAACTGAGCAACTTAAAATAAGGTTCCTTCCATCACCCGTTGTAATTAAAAAGAGGATAGAAAATCTCATTGATAGGGAATATTTGGCACGGACATCAGAAGACAGGTTTTACATATATTATATTATTAAATTTGTTATTTACTTTATCATTTATAGTTTTATCGTTTTTTTGTTTACTTAACAATTATTTTGGTGTGCTACCTACCAAGAAGTTTTCTATACGTTTACTACTACAAACGACACATACTACAAATATGTTTTTCCAAAACACTGTAACAAATTTTGTTATCGGCAACATGTCAATATAACAATAATTATCTTGGTTGCTGTATAACAATATCTCTATGAATAAAAAATCTTGTGGTAACCCTACCTATTGTCTCTATCAGGTTGATAAAGAACATACTGGTTATAAAACAGTAAACAGATTTGTAAATATAAACAAAAATAATTGGATTTTAGCAAAATCCAAATGTTCCAAATGTACGTAACTATATATTATGATGAAAATTCCTAGGTGTTATTTCTGATTTTTTTTTTTTTTTTTTTAGGAAGATGTACACATATGTTGCTTGAAGTCAGGCACATTTAACAGTAAGTAACTTTTAAATAAATCCATTCTGTATTCATTATTGTGTTATTTTAATTTTAATGATACTCACCTTATAATTTAAAGAACCCCCCTCCCCCAAGAAGTTGAATGAACGGCATTGGAAAAAAAAATTTAATTAATTTTTCTAAATTAGTTAGAAAGTTAGCTTTTTGTGGTTGAATATTAAATCACTGAAAATTAAAGTTTATAAAAACTATAAAAAGATAAATATTTGAGTTTTTTATACCCGATGGGGCTTTTGTTCTATTGTTATATGTTTCTATTCCATCACCCCTCTTAGTCTAGTCCTCTCAGATCTCTCCTTGTTCGATGAAGCACTTTCTCCAATACTTTTCCTGTGGTGCTTCCTCTCTCATCCTGGCACCATGACCAGCCAAACTAAGCTTGATAACCCTGACCATATCAAGCTCTTTATTCAGAGATTGTATTATTTCTGGTTCTCAAGTCCTCTGCTACTGTAACTGGGCCTTATAGGCATTATGGACCAAAATATTTTTGTTTCAAATATTATTCCATCTTTTACCTTGCTCATTGAGATGATCCAAGTTTGTGAGGCATATGTGAGAACAGATCAATTTGAAGTCTTGTTGAAGGTCAGTTTTGTTTGCTTGATGAGACTTCTCCTGGAGATGGTCTAAAGTAACATCAGCTCCAGCTAATCATTCTACTGATATGTGAGGAAATTTCCACACATATCAGTAAAATCTATGACTAGATAATGTGTAAGGTAATTAGTAATTACTAACACTTACTAAATGTTCAAAGGCAAACACTAATATGGGATTTTCTCTAAAATCACCATTGTACATATTGGTCTTCGCCTTTTTGTTGAAGAGCTCCATAAATAAATATGAATCTTTAATAAGTTCATATAAATTCATTAGAACAAGTTGGTAAATTTGTTTTGTTGTTATGCTCTCAAGGCTCTCCATGTAGCCTTGTTAATATGCCACCTGGGAAACAGAGTGATTCTAATTACCCTTTTCCATGTTGATGTGGCAAAATTTATAACTATCTTTCCTGTTTCATTACTGTTCTCATGGTGGCTACGAATTTTAAGGAACTTAAGAGTTATTATTATGACAACTGCTTTGTTGGAAATCCTAAACTTAGGCATCAATCTAATTATTCTACAGAAGAAAAAAATAATTTCTCATCATCAACACCAGTTGCGCAAAATTCCAGTGATTGAGTCAGGACCTACAATTCAATAATACTTTTTAGTGTATTTATCGTTAAGTAAAAGTTCATCTCAAAATTTTAAATGATTAAAAAATGTTTTCTTACATTGAAAAAAGTATATTTGTATTATGGATAAGGAGTTATTTAAAAGTGTATAAAAAGAACTTAACTTTAAATATTATTTTTCACTTTTTAAAATTTTTGAGTTGTAACTTTAGTCTATTAGGTTTGTTATGTTTAGTTGAAATTATAATAGATCATTCACACACATACACACAGATATGAATTAATTTATACAAATTTGTTTTTGATTCAAAAAAAGATTATGGCATAATATGTAGTACTATAGATCTTTTCTCTTTTAAATAATTGAATTTGAAAATAGAAGTAACTTATACCAATGTTGGTTCTTAAATTTTTACAATGACTTGATTAAAAGTAATGGGAAAAATGAGGGATTTAAATTCTGACAATGGTAGATTGGCCTATTGAATAAGACTTTCACGTTTTTAATGATTTTAATACAGATTTGAAGATCTTCATACATTTCTTTGGGATTTATGGGTCCTACATTTTAAAGCTATAAAACTTACTTATATTATTAGCTATAATGCAATATAATAATGCTATTATATTGTGCTAAATCAATTTACTCACTATTATAACTTAACTGACTTAACGAGATTAGCCATTTTTATTACTTTATAAAAGTGTGAAATTTTAAAATTTTGTGAATAAAATGCCATACTTTTCAAATATCTTGTTGTTGCATCCAACTAATAATTTTTTGTATTGTAGTAATATTGCAATTAATGCAAAAGTTTCTCCTTGTTTTGTTTTTGCAATAATTTACCTCATTCTTTTTACCGAAATATCTTTTCTAGGTTATTTTATATTAAAGCCTAGAGGCTGTGTGGTGTAATCAATTTATACACAGGACTTGTATAAATTGATTACACGTGGAAAATGTTTTTTAATATAATAAGGAGATAATAATAACACCAATTATAATGTTCATACTAGATCATAATATGGATATGGATAATGGATAAGGTATTTTATCCATTCCTTTTTTGAATGTGTATGAAAAACGTTTGAGGAATGGGCTAATGACGTAAATGGAAATGCTTCATTAATTGTAAAGAATAATGGATAGAACGGGAAGAAATAATCCTTATAAAATTATACACATATTTGCCTATTATATAAAAAAGTTTTTAGTGATCATCGTGTAATATTTTATTTTACATATAAGGTGCAATAATAAAAATATTAATACAATGAGGCAACAATTAATGCAATTAAATGTAAAGATTTATAATTTGTAAAATGTTTGATCTGCCATCCCATACCAACCCCCTAGTTAGTTGTATTTTCAGTTGTTAATTAAATTTTTTAGTTATAATCATATGGTTAATTTGCTTCATTTGGCGTATGTTAATAATTATAAAGGTTTTAGGTATACATTAATTTGTGGTAGCCTGAAAAAATTGATTAAAATAATTTAGGGAGAGTCAATATTTTTTCCTGCACTGCATATATTTTTGAACAGTGTAATCAATAAAAATTAAATTGTTTAAAGAAGTATCTGTCATCTCAACTAAGCATCATTACTTCAGCTGTAATGATTTCATCTTATCATAATGTTTATTTTAATTGTGTATTGTTTACTTAATCATTTTTTCTTTTTCTAGGTGAAACTTTGTGTGCAATCAATTTCCTACAAAGCACTAATCAATGCTCCTCCCTCCTGGGAAGTAGCATTTCATTTGTCAGTCAACTAAATAAAAGGAAATTTTCTCTGCTGTACTGTTTCTATATAGTTGTTTGTTGCGTATCACGTTTTTGGGCCGGGCGTGACTGCGCTGACTGTGATAACAGACTGATTAAGCGGAAAAACCCTCCGCAGCCGAGCCCAGATATTTCTCTCTTTTTTCCTGCCTTTTCTATCGAAAGACATTTTTATCCGTGTACATGCCATGGTGTGCATCAGCTTTCAGTTACTTTTACTTTTGTCCTAGCTCCGAGTACCAAAACAAGCAATTAAAAGAAATATAAAACTATTAGGAATATATATTATATATATGAATATAAATAAAGTTTGTACAGATTATATTTATGATTATATTATTACTGATGATGTTTATTGTGCACTGTTGTCTCACAGTGGTATTTATAAATGAGTTGACTCAATTTATAAATTACAACTTTTTTCTTTATTATTTTTATTACAAAATATTATGCTGTGAATTTTTTTTCTTATTTATTAGGAGCCAATCCCAGATTGATCGAACTAAAATTCATTTCCTTTCAATAGAAGATATTTATAGATATTTATTTAATTCATTGTACATCAAAATGACTGTAAATAAATTATTTCTTGGTTTTATATACTATTTACTACTAACCAATTGAACCCCTTATCTTTGTTGTTTTATTTTCCTTTCCCTCTTTTATTGTAATCAATTCATGTGTTGAACTGAAGGTTATTCGAAGAAAAAGTTGATGTATAGAAACATGGGCTCTCATGCAAGTAGCAAGGACAAGCCATTGCTCCCCTTTGAACATTTTTTTATTAATATTTTTTACTTGTGATAAATGATGTATGGAGTTGTTGCTGTATGAAGAAAATAGAATAATAACACAATAATTAATTAAATTAAAGGTGATTTGCCTTCAAATTAATCAAGAGCTGCAATTGCTAAATATTTACTCATTTAGCTGAAATTCATTCACTGAACTTGGATTTGTCTGATTTGGATACGACCCCTGGTAGCTCAGTGGTTTAGAGCAATGCACCAGAGATGCAGACGACCTGGGTTCAAATCCCGGCCAAGTCAAATCTTTTCTCTTCAAAACAAAAATATTTAAAAATTATCACCATCAAAATTTCAATTAATAAAAATATTTTATTTAAGATTTTCTTAAATATTAAACTTAGCATACTTATTATGTACATACTGAATTTTTCCATTTTTGGGGAGTGAATCTTGTAAAGTAGTTTCTTGTGTATATAATTTCCAAATTAATATTAAGTTTTATTCAGACACAAAAAACAGAACTATTAGAAACATTTCTCAACTTATTTTGAAACAACCTTTAGCTACAGTTTGGAACACACACACATTCATAAAGAAAACTTGAATCATCCCTGTAAGACCTCAAAAAATTTGAATGTTTTAAGAAAGAAGCTTTAATGCTGCAGAGGTCTTAGTATCTCTAAATGTTGTCGCAAATTGACAATTCTGGTGACCACACCTTGTGCTTCCAATAAATATATACTGAAATAATATATTAAATGATTGATAAAGGACAATGACAGGTTAATATAAAATCTATTATTATAATAAGAGGAAGAAAATGGTCTGAGTGGAAGTCAAGAAAATTCTCTTATATAGGGAGATCTGTTCATTCGTAAGCCAATGTTTCTATCCATATTGCAGGTCTTCTTCAGGGCTAGTAGGATCAACGGGGGTTGACACATTGGCTCACCAATAAACAGTTCTCCCTATATAAGAGAATTTTCTCCCTCATATATACAAGGTCAACTAATATGATTAAAATATGAAAAATAAAATTATAAGATGAATTAATTTGACAGACAAAAGTAGTGATCAATTATATGAGGACATAATCATAAAAAAGTAATGGGTTTAAATCAATTTGATAAGAAATAATTTTATGATTAATAATATTTTACACCTAACTGGTGAAGGTTAAAATAGTTTTTCTATTATATAAAATGAATTAGACTGTCCCACTTGACTAGTTTTTCCTCGGTACTGATTAGGAAGATAAGCAAGTTTGTACTGTTTACTTGTGGTGTATATTAGCAGTTGTCTAATCTTAATTAAACATGATTATAGCATTAATTAACAACTCTGTTGATGAATATAAGATTAAGGAACAATATTTTTTTGTAAGGAATCATTGAATAACTTATTTCCTTGAATCCTCAGTTCAAAATAATGTTTCCCTCAGATTGAACTTGAAAACATACCATGTAATTTGCATTTATTACTTGAGACGTTATAAATTTTCAAAATCAACTATTTTTTGCCTACCATTTTTAAGATAAGTATTCAAATATTACCTCATAATGCTAAATAGGGCTGGAGAAATCTATTAAAATGGAAAATTTCAATCATAAGTTTAGAAAGTATAAAACATCGGAAAAATAAAGTTGTTTATAATTGAAACATTTCATTAAAAAATAAAAAATAATACTTATCTCTTATTACTGTTATATTTTTAATAACTATGTATAATGTAGTAATATGGTAATTCTAATAAGGTCAGTTTAATATATTAATATAATATCCTATAACCTTCAGAACATTTCCATCGTTATTATAAATATGTGTTTTTAACAAGATTTCTTCATAAATTTGAATCAGTCTATAACTCTAAATAATAAATGTTTGGATTTGAGTTCACTTTTGTAATAAGGAAGAAATTCAAAAAACATAACACTTTCAAAATGTGGTCAAAAAGAAAAAAGAATTAATAAATAAAATATTCTTAGCCAAAATTACAAATGAAGACATGAAAACAAGAAACAATTTTAAAGTTGAAAAATGGGAGGTTAAGCCTGATACAAAAGGGTAAGAACTGGAACAAAAGGGAGCGAAGAAAGAAAACCTGAATTCTAGCAAAGAATGAAAACCTGGTGGGAAAATAAGAAAAACAAGAAGCCCCAAACATGAACCATCTCTACTTAGCGTCTATACAACTAATAATAAAATATTCTTAAATTAATAATAAACAAAAAAATATGGTATTTACTATAAATACATTTTATTAAATTTCTTTTGGTATATTTAAAATTTAAATTAATATCTCCAGCATCTTAATTATTTGAGATACACCCAGGATCAATGAATGATACTAACGGTTGAAAAAAAAATTTAACAAACTACAATCGAGTTATCATTAATTTGACTGCCTTCTTTGACCAAAATTAAGAAAATGATAAAGCTATTATCTCTGTTCATCAGTTTTCAAACTTACTAAGATAGTAGCGGCTTCAATCGTATAATTGATACCAAGCATTACAATTTCATTGAAGTACAAGTTTGTTTATTATTTGCTGGAAAGGGATTTTTAAACCTCGGCCAGTAATACTGTATAGATGTTACAGTTTTAAGCCAGCAGTAAAGTAAAATTTGATAAAATCAGTTTGGTGATCATTAAAGGTTCTGATTACTTCAAAGTCTGGAAAGTGCATCTGTAACATAACTTCTAAATGGGAGGGATTTCAAATGCTTTCTTGGACCAAATGTTTAGCAGATGAAATTTCCAAAGTAACATTAACATGAGTATAACTCATTAGCCAATCTAAAAAAAATAAATAAATACTTCTCCCCAAAAGGAAAACTATTACAAAATCTTTATAAATTAATTAACATTAGTCAAGTTGGATTAAAAAAAGTAACAATAGAATGTCCACATTCACCAGAATTGATTTAAAATTTTTAAGAATTTCAGATAATTTTTCCTATGGTTAAAACGTTACCACAAATAATCAGATTAAATGAATGTTTTATTTCACGAAATTAATTAATACAAAATGGAAAAAAAAATTTGTGCCGTGACCAGGATTCGAACCTGGGTTATTGCGGCCACAACGCAATGTCCTAACCACTAGACGATCACGGCTTCTTGCTCAAGGTTGCCTTCTGCAGCCCTCAATAATTTCAAATGTTATTATTTCTTCAATCCTTTGATATTATAAAATAACAGAAACAATTATTACCTTACACTAATACTGCTAAGTTTTATTAATAATATTTTGATTAAAAATGGTTTAATAAGTAATTTAATTTAACAATACTTTTTTAAATATATAAATATTAAAGCATATAACTTTATAATTTCAGTTTGGAGGTACAAGTGATCCATTGTAAATTTTGCGGAAATAATACAGTATTTGGTTCCTATTTGAACCAAAACCAAATTTAAACTTTATTGACAAAATAGTGCAGTTGAATAATTATTGTTTATAATTTCGTCAATAATGAAGCATATATTTGGTTCAGACACAGAAAGCAACAAACCTCATCTTTGTCAAAACTAATAATATGTGATAAGAACGTATCCAAAAATATATGCTGTGTCGGCAGGTTTAGGCCACCCATCGAACTTACTGCTGGAAATAATTTAAAAATTACTTCCAAAGTTTTTTTTAATCAAATAAAAAAGTAAATATTTGAACACAAAACTGCGCGTACTGATGTTGTGAAGTGTAAAGAAATCGAAAATTCAAATGGAAAGTAAGTAAATTGTTTTTATATTCACCCATCGAACATATTAAAAAAAAATTGGTCAAAGTAAAACATTATCCCGTTTAATTATAAACATTAAGTAAAATATTACATTTATAATAATAATAAAAAAATATTATTGTGATCCCAAAAGTTACACGCCTCGATAATTCAAAGTGTAGCAAAGTAAATACCAATTTAATCCATTATTAGAGTTATCCAATCAACTATGTTACACTTGAACAATATTAATACCATACACGAAAATAAGAAGTAAAACTAACTTTTCCACTAAGAGCTAATAATGCCTACTGCGACTAAATATAACTAAAAGTAAAAAAACAAGGAATGATTTTAAATAGAAGTAAATTTTATTCATCACTATCACATATAATAAATCTGTTAGTATTGTTAATAGTGATGGTATTATAATGTCCCCTAATATTGGGACAAAATTTCAATCCGTATTATAAATTTTTGAAACGTCTGTTAGTACACTTAATAACAACTAGGAGCAGATCAGTCTTTTGTTGGAAAGAATCTTACCTATTTTTAAAAATTAATTCCTAGGAGTATATGTTCGAAAAGTAAACTAAATCGTTCTGACACAACTGACAAAAACTCTATTTACCGGAATCAATATACATGATAGTACAGATATCTTTATACTGACATCTACAAGGTGAGGGAAATAGAATCCTTAAAACACAAACAATATTTAGTATAAATAATTATAAATCACGACAGAATTGTTAACGAGATCAACCAGTCGAGTCAAAGAATTAAAATTAATAAAACAAAAAAAAAAAAAAATATATAAAATAGTCGTCCATTTCAACAATTTAAAAAAAAATAACGGAGAACAAACACTCCCAATTACAACCCGTTGTTTAAAGGCATCGATTTTGAGGTCGTTGCTTAATCAATTTTGTTCACATGCAAAAACAAATCTTGTGAGTTAGAAAGTATAGATATATAGTAGAAAGAGAAAGTATATAGTTGAAAGAGTAGAGTTAGTTGTTATTACCGACAAATGCAATATATGTTTACATATATACAAAAAAAAAATGTGAAAAAGCATAAGTACGAAAATTTAATTCAGCGAATATGTTAAAACGCTACAGATTGTCTTATTTTTTTTAATGATCCCATCCTCTTCAATTCTTCACACTAACCTGTATTACTCGCCAATCCTCAAGTTGAAGAGATTTCTCTCATCCTTCATAATGGTATATAAATGTATTTAAACTTTGAGATTTTGTTTATGTCATCTCCATAAGCACCTCGGAGGGGGAAAAACTAAGCACTCAACGGCTTGGAACAAGGTATTTCAATATGAGTGACTGCGTGAAGAAAAATAATTTTAGAAAAGTTTGAAAGGGTCGAGGGGGGGGGATCTAGTCAATACATTTTATAGTTATTATATTTGTGCCAGCGTTTCGGCCTAATTTTAAGGTCATCATCATCAGGGCTGAGAATAAAAGAAACAGAATAACTATATATATACAGTGCTATATCAATGAGAATATATATATTTTATTAGTTATTGATTTTATTAATTTTTAAATGTATTTATTTAAAAGAAAGGATATGTCCAGGACCGGGACACGAACCCGGGTCGACCGGATCACTAGTCTGGAACTCTACCAATTGAGCTATCCTAGCTCTATCAAGCTCGCTCTCCGGTCATGGCCATATCCTTTCTTTTCACTGATCCCATGTCCCCGCGTTCTCGCAATTTGCGATGTATACGAGGGGAAGAATGTTCTTTGAACATTTATTTAATTTGGATCTTGTTGACTTACGTCATTATATATAATAACATTTTATTTTATTAGTTATTGATTTTATTAATTTTTATTTGAAAAGAAAAGATATGTCCAGGACCGGGAATAATAACTAATAAAATAAAATAAATTATTATAATATATAATGACGTAAGTCAACTAGATCCAAATTAAATAAATGTTCAAAGAACATTCTTCCCCTCGTATACATCGCAAATTCCGAGAACGCGGGGACATGGGATCAGTGAAAAGAAAGGATATGACCATGACCGGGGAGCGAGCTTGATAGAGCCAGGATAGCTCAATTGGTAGAGTTCCAGACTAGTGATCTGGGCGACCCGGGTTCATGTCCCGGTCCTGGACATATCTTTTCTTTTCAAACAAATATATTTAGAGAATATACTTATATACATATACAGGTAACTTGTTATAAAAAATCAACACTTCAAACAAAATGAACACTGTCCGCACTGCTACGGAGTCGAATGTCGCCAGGGCCCGTCAGTGTTATAGAAGAATAATTTAAAAAACTTTATGTAAGACCTTGGAATAATTCAACGTGTGAAAATAAACACTTTAAACAACATATTTACAACCTGAACAAAACATTTACGGTAACGGTATTTGTCAAATCTTATTTATAAAATATGTAAGTTTTCTAAGTTTATTCGCAGAACAAACATGTTTTCATTCATAAATCATCGCCAATAAATTTTTTATAAAATTTGTTTACCAACGAACTATAGTGCGAAAATTTCTTAATGAATGTTTAATTGGTATTAAACATTACTAAATGTTAAAACAAAAATTGTAAACTTGCTGTTTAAGTAAACAAGGAGGGATGGAGCTAGAATTCCCACCCTCGTTGCAGAAATTAGGGTTGGAGCCGCCCCCTACTTACACTTAGCCACAACCCCCTCCACTTTCCTCTAGCAATAAACTTTCCTTGCATAATTTGTTTACCTTGTTCCCATGGCGGAGGAATACCCGATCGTTTCCTACGAGTATTATAGGATACAAAGTGTGCACAGAATTATAATTACATGGAATAAATAGGCAGGGTGTAGAAAATGTAAATTTATTGTTCTGAAATTTGGCTCTCATAATGATACATTTATTACTATTTATTCCACATACAGATCAAAATCAACCATAAAATATTATTATTGTGGCAATATTCTTTATTATTTCTATGCAGTAATTGCTCTTGAGAGAAAAAAACTTCTTGACTCCGTCGACACTTGATGAACAATAGAGACAAATTGTTAAGTAGCATGAGTCCTTAGTTAAACCTTAGGATCTACAAACTTAGCTAAGTTTCGTTGTTCAGAGTTCGTTTCTATTTTTTTATATCCCATCATATTACTTTATAATTATGTTCTTATTATCTATTATTTCTATCAACTGAAACATATATTTCCGTTAGATTTCACACATTTCGTTGTTACCATTCAAAAGAAGCGTACCGGTCACTAATGTCTTAAAGATGAAGATTCCTCTGTCTTGTTCCTGAAGACTGCACAGATTGCGAAGCTTTGGTAGAATGAACAGATGGAGGATCAGGTGCAAGATAACAGTGAGCATAAACCACTACAATTTTAGATCTGGAAGAGTACAGTAAATGTTTAATGGAAATTAATTAGTAATTTGTACTTTTAACCTAATGTGTTACACTATCCAACTATCGATAAGTCTACACATCAGATCTCGGGGTTTGAGACCGGCCAAATAAAATAATTATTTCTTCTGTTAACAGACCCTGAAAGACCCTGTGAGTAGGGGTAATACTGCCTGGGGTACTACTGACTAGGGCTAGGTAGTAAGTACTCCAGTACAACGCGTGATAGTGCGGGAAAAATTTGGAAATTCTATCACTATATCATTAAACAACAAATTGTCTAGAAAAAGAACAATTTTTACTACAAGATCGTTCATATGAAAAAGGTTTAGTGGGTAAATATGTCTTTGAGAACAATGCATGGTCTTCTGTATCGTTGATCTCAATTGAAATATTTTCGAAACATCTGATAGTCAATGTTAATGCATATCTAATTGGCTTAAAATCCATCACTGTAGTAATAACAAATGTGCCTTGGATTTTAATATTCATGGTATGTAATTAATAATAAAAAAATTAAATAAATGAAGACCCCAGGGGAAAACGAGGTAACTGGATTTTTCCCCTAAAGTTAGTAACAGACGTTTCTGATAGATCCCTCGATGATGTGTTCAAAATATGAGAAAACAATTGTTACCGGCTCAAAACGGCCAAAAGATATCTGTACAGAATAAAAACGACTAAACTCGAGCGGTGCTGGGAAAGAACGAGATATTAAACTATATTGGTTAATTACTTCAATTTTTAATTACCAGTAAAAATTGAAGATGTCCTGGTTAATTACCATTTCTTCAATTACTTATTTTCCTCGAATTAATGTGTTTTTTTACACATTTTATTTTTACATTTTTTTAAATTTAAATATTTTAAGGAAGTTAAAGCGTTCTAATATGCTATGTATTTAAAAGTTTACATCTCATATTGTCTCACATTGATTTAAATATTTAAAGGTCCATTGATACATTCGCCAAATAGCATAAACCTCTTTATCACCCTGTATTGGAATAAATTGTCTTTTGAACGATAAATCTTATTTTAAGTCAACATCTGAAGATACAGGACTACTTAATAGTTCGCAAAACACCTACATCATTCATTTTTCTCTTGTTCAGCTTGACTTTTGAATCATTACAACCATTTTATGACTTTTGAACCATTCCATTATATTTTCAAATTTGAAAATTGCATAATGATCTACGTTGCATCGAGCATCTAAAGTTATATTTTGATATGTTCCACTTAGAGGTGTACTCGTGTGAAGAGAACTGAGATTCCGAGGCTAATTTTGCACTACCGAACATTTAGGAAAAAAAAATCTGTAACTCTATAACCCGTGAAGGGGTGGTGATGGTCAGTACATGGTAGAGACTGTTCTATTTCTTGGAGAGTAACAACCAAATCGTGCAGGAAGTGAGTTACATCGTTTTTCGACTGTAACTTTCAAATGTTATGAAGAAGAAGACTTAATAGTTTTAAAACTTTGGAAGAGCGGAGTGGCTCAGTGGTAGAGCGCTGAGATACCGTGCCAAAGGGGCTGGGATCAAATCCCGCTGCTGGGCAGACTTTTATTTAATCTGGTAGCAGCCGGATATGGGATTTAGGATCCTCCTGGGGTTCACCCAGTCTTTATAAAATGGGTACCAACAAATCTGAGCGTGATGTAGGACAGATCGCCTCTCTGCACAACCATTGTACCAAGGAACGGTACAGTCCCTACCAGGTACTGAACTCAAGACCCTTCTTGGGTCGTGGTGGTACAGGTTGTTATTTATTTACCAATAAAACATAAATAATAAAAAAAAGTCTTTTCACATAAGTGTATCCGTTATGAAGTTTCTCATTGGGTATCAGTGGATTCAACGTTGTTCAACGAAGACCCTTTATGCATTAGTAGGTTAGGTAATTTGACGATCAGTTGAAGAGACGCAGTTTGATGACGAAATGCAAAAAAACAATGGGTGATCGGGAGGAGTTATCACACGCTTGAAGAGGCCTCAGTTAAAGATCCAATTTGGGTAGATTCAGGAGCAGAAGGACTTCACGAACAGGCCCACCTCCAGCTACTCACTATCACTAATTAGATGACAAAAACAGCTTCCTTATTCTCAATCACCTCCAGTTTTTTCTTATTTAAATCTATCGACGTTTAAACCCTGATTTAAATTTAGACATCTTTCTCTAAAAGTAGAGTTGGGCAATTTCGGCTAAAATCGATGATCGAACAAGGAGGCTCCAATGATAAAATGCTCAGGTTGTCAACCTTCATTTGCTTTAAAATTTGACGAGCAATTTAAACAAAAGATTTATTTCAATCCAATCTGAATGAAACCTTAATTTTGTTCATGACTGCTGTCTCACCATGAACCGTTATGACAAAGTCGTGATTATCACAAAAAATTTAAAGAATTTGAGTTCCATATTTCGAAAAAAATATTGACATTTCGAAATAAATGACCTCAGTATTATTTATTTTTAACTTCCTATAAACTTAAGAGATGGAAAAAGATCATCTTAATTATTATTTGCTCAACTATTCTGATTGTGGTAGTATGTTGAAGGTAATGAAATATAGGTGTTTGATAAAATGTTGCCATCGATAGATGACAAGGGATTTTGCCCCGTTATCTTTTGGGGGGTACCTTTCAATGTGTAGAGCTCTGAGTTGCTGTGCTAGAGGCCCCAGGTTCAAACCCAGCTGTGGAAGATCAATTATTTAATATGTTAATAGACGAACCCTGTCTGCAGACCCTTATAGGGCTTACTAAGTCTCTCTAAAGTCGACATACATAATTGGGGGAAAACCTGGCGGTTGAGCACGATCTCGGGAAAAGCATCGCCTTCCTAGAAACAGTAATTTCTACCATTTACTAAACTACAAGACTGTTCATGATTTGAAGCAGCACAAGTTTTTTTTTTTACCACTTTCGTGTTAGTTTTGACAGTTTCTGACGTTTTGTTGTGCAAAAGGCGGTTTCTAACCAAAAAACTGTACCATTACCATTGGTGGGTTCAGTAGATGGTAGAGATTTTACTGTTTCTAGAACAACGGTTGTGTATGCGAGCCATTTGTCCGAAATACTGGTCAACCGCCAGGTTTTTTCCCCAATTAAGGGGGGTGGGGTAGCCTCAGGAGGTTTGTCAAATCCATCAGAGTCCAACCACAGCTGTTAACTGATAAAAGAATGTATCTGCCACACCCGGATCAGAACCCGAAACCTTCGGCATAGCAACTCTGCGCTATTCCCATTGAGCTGCCAATTTCTCTACCCGCTCCATTTCTAATAAAAAGCTCCATATACAAACCACCCTTTTAATTTCTTTGCGTATTAAAAAACTTGATAAAATATACCACTTCACGTCGAAAATATAAAGCTGCACAGGAAAATAAGACACAAGAAATATTCACGTTCTATTATTAATTACTATTACCTATTATTTTATACAGCCATTTATGGACTACAAATGCACAACTACGGTTATGGTTTTCTTCCTCAAGATGTTCTTTTCTAGCCGTTTAGTTTTCTGCCAGTTCATATTCTATAACTTAAACATATTTTTTTATTTATAAATTTTTGAGTATGTAATAAGTGGTCCATAACTTCTATAATATAATATTAACCTGGGAGTTCTGAATATCCGTTTGTGGCACAGAAATGACAAAGGCATATTCGGGCTAACTAAATACAACGTAGCATTCCGGCTGACAACTCTCACCGGGAGTGTCTCTTTTTGGCATTGTGCCTCCTCAGAAGACCCGTGAGTGCCCTAATGCTCAACATCCAAGGAGGTAAAACTAATTAGAGGCTGAGAGAGGACACAAAGTGGATAATCAGATCAGGAAGGCGAGCAAACAATCCTCCACCGGCTCCTTTGTTACTCCGCTGGCACAACGGCGGTCGTTATTCAACGTTGTCATGGCCACCGCTTGACCCTAACAACAAATCTGAAGGGATTTGTAGTGGACATTGTCAAGGAGTTCTTATTAACTTTTTTTTTTACTATCAATAATTAGTGTTTATTATTTGGTTGTTTATTCATTAAGCGTCACTTTATGCTACAATGGCTAATCGGATGATGATAACAGTGGGAGTCCTAAATTTTGCCTATCCACGTAAAATTAGGATAGGTATCTTAAACGATTACTTGACCCTTAGAAAGGAAGGCATAACCAAGGATTTTTTACTCCCTTTAAAAAATCCTAAGGCCAACTGCCGGGCTACGAACCCGCGATCAAGAATAATTACTCTTTACGGAGATGATTGTTAAGGAATAATCTTTAAGATATTTAGAATATTGAAATTCTGTAATGCAGGGATTCCCCTACTTTTTTTCTACGACGGCCCCTCCTGTTGAAATGAAAGCCTCCTTCACACTCCTTTTACAAAATTAATTGTATAGGCATATGAAAAAACAAACAAGTTTAACATTGAAAACAAAACAATTATTTTTACTCTCACAAGATACAATACTATACGTTTCAATTTAAGATAAAGAAGTACGAATAAGAGAAAAATAACTGAAACTAAGTGATTTTTTTTTTTTTTTTAATATTTTCAAAACTCATCCATCATGATCTTAATATCCCATATGTTACTGATTTGGCCCAAACTAGATACCTATCCTTCCATGACAAGCTCCATACGCACTTGAACCCGCTAGTCTCTCAACTTGCTCCCCATACTATTCCTGATAACCCTCCGAGGCGTCTGAAAAGAAGATGGCCTCGAGATCATCTACTATAGAACTTTATTGGAGTGCTACCGATGGGTAGTTTCTCCACAAGTGTTTTCACGTCATATTCTACACTTTTACACATTTACTTGTTATAATACCATTATAGTTGTCAATATCATTAAATTAAATTAAAAAAAAAATATGTGAAAAAATTAGTATAAAAAAGTGTATAACGGAACATTCCCCCCCTCCAATATTCTTATTATTTGTTACTTAGAATTCGAAACTGATATCGACGACAAGTCAATGATATCTGATTCTGATGTGTTTTTTTTTTTGTGGAACAAGGTCCATGTGATGGCCCCTACCGCTAAGGTTAGTTTTTAGTTGCCTAAACAGTCAATACAGGTCAGGAATAGCACAATCGGTGTCCATATCAGAGGATGATCGGTCTCTCAAGAGACAAAGTTCCAGTGGAAGAAAGGCGCATGTTAAGATATCCTAACCTTACTAGTGTTACAAGGGCATAAGTGCAAAACCTATAAAATGGAAGAAGGGGGTATGTGACAGTCACCTAATTAAAAGACCCGCTCTCTTATTTTGGCTCTCCCGTAAACTTTGAAAAATGTAACTTGCGCCCTTCTTTTAAAGGCAACTATTCAATTAAAGAATACAACATTAGGTTTGTACCATTCTTTTAAACTTATGTTCACCTTCAAAATTATGTGCATACATGAGCCATCTGCATACCATTGGGCACGCGTCAGAGGTGTAGGTGATGTCGAAGTTAAAAATAACGAGCAGGTTTTAAGAGAAAAAGTTCTTTCTCACACCGACTCTTTTAGTTGTCTACTATGCTTGGTGTTACCTAAATACTTTAGATATGTTTAAATATTATTTTTTTTAGCTTTCGTGACGCTTGAATATTGGGACTAATCTAAAACAACAATTTACAATTTACCAACAAAAATTATACTATAACTTAAACCGTCATTAAGGTGATAATAATGTTTAACAACTTGTGCTGCTTGATCCTTACGGAAAAAAACAGAATACTGAACGGTTTTTACGTTTAGTTTTGTTCATCAAATACTAACGATTACCATTGTATCAACTATAGCCAACAAGACCTCAAAGAGATTAAACATACAAGGTTGTGTAACTGACTACACTGCACAACTCTTTAGTTGTTACAGACCAACTTATAAAGTAAACCGAAGGAAAAGCGATGTAACTAATAAATATTTATTATATAATAAATGCTTAGTGTGTTATAAATATTTACAAAGTCTGCATAAATACAGAAGACCGCTTCGATCTTTTAGTTACTCAAATAATTGGTAGTATTAAATATTAAAATATCCTATTGCAACACAGAGGTTTGTTGGTATGCCATCATGTTTTATTGTAACTTAATTGTAAAATAACTTACTGAATCCCTTAAAATTTAATTGTTGTACAAGGCAACACATTAACAAGCAGGACGCCTGCGAACACCCTCTTGTATACAGGGTTTTAAAGGAAAAAAACTAATGTTATAATTTTTTTTTTTCCCGATCGCATCCATCTATGGTGGTAAGCGTTATTTATAACGATTGCTTCTATTTTTATATCCCACAAGTTGTTGACAACCTATTGTTTCAGTGTTTATATTGATAGCGCCTAGTGAATTTGTTGCTTTTATTTGTTACTAATTTTTAAATATTTTTATTTGAAAATAAAATATTTAGAAAATATTCAAATAAAAATATTTAGAAATAAGGTATGTTTTGCGAAGGATTCTCATAGGAAATCCAATTCGAAAGTTATGGTACAACGGTGAAAATAAGGCGTTAATCACTAAACAACACAATTGTCATTACCATGGCAAAAAAAAAACTTTTATAAAAAATACTGACGGTATTTTTATAACCGCTATAGATAATAAAAGGATCCAATAGGGGAAATCCCCATAACAAAGCCTCTTAGTTTTTGTCTCAAACGTTTCAGCCTATTTTTTAGGCCATCATCAGAGCTAAGAATAAAAAAAAAATATTAATATGTAATATTATTAGTTGGTGGGTTGGCAGCACTACTAAACGGTTTTAGCGGTTTGACGTTTCGCCTACTAGGTTTATTAGTAGGCGAAACGTCAAAAGGTTGTTTTTGTTCCAGTATTTTGGGGAATGCGACTATGTTTTGGGTAGTGATGTGCCGGATCTTTAACGAAGTATATCCGCGGATACGGATCCGGATACGGATATTTCTTGTCAAGACCCGTGGATACGGATATTTCTTGTCAAGACCCGTGGATACGGATACAGATATGGGTCTTAACTTTTACTCAACCGATGTCCGTGCGCTTGATCTTGATAGTTGTCGCCACTTGACGCTTTGTGTTACAGACAGGACAGTAGGTTAGGGACATGTTTCGAGTTTTCGACTTGCACTGGACGGCATAGATAACGTTTGTGTTTGGTAGTGAGTTATAAAATTCTCAAAAAAGAAGTATTTCTTACAACCGTGAAAGGATTGCCTGAGTCAAATGTTAAATAATATAGTTTTTCACTGCCGGCTAATAACCTTTATTCAGGGTTATTTTAAATTTACTGAAAACCACTTAGGTACGTGTTAGTAACACTATAAACAGCAACTTTTGTTCTGGACCAACTTTGAAAACGAAAAAAAATTGCGTTTTTTCATACAAACTAAGATCAGCTGATCGGTCATTTGAATGGAGGACTGATTTGACTTTTATCTCGACGTTGAGCAGAACAAAAGTTGCTGATTATAGGGTCACTAGCACGTACCTAAGAGTTTTGCAGTGAATATAAATTACCTATACATAAAATCTCATCTATGTATTGAAAATTAATAAGGTAAAAGATCCGCCAAAAAAGTCACGGATACGTATCCTCATTTTTCCTCGGATATCCGCGGATACGGAAACGGATACAGATATCCGACACATCACTAGTTTTGGGTATTTTTCCTATTGCATCTTAATTATAATTTATTTCTTCTTTAGAGTTTTTGCTAGTTTTCATTGTTATAGATAATTAATAGCTATAAAATTATATATTTAGTCTGGAGACCAACACTAAGTTATTACCTGAGAGAACACGTTTCGACCAATAACCCAAATTGTCATTTCGCTAAAAAGGTTGGGATACTCTAGTGTGGTTTGTGTTTTATGAGCACTTGTTACCAGTGTTGAGCCATTTATTCTTCGTTTTTTTTCTTAGCATTCAGGTACTCAGCTATTTTTTTGGGACCAAGTCAAACAGAATATACGGTTTTAGAGTGTCGTACCCAGCTAACACTTGAGACCAAGTCTTATTTCACCGGGTACCCGAAATGGGGGTATTGCGTGAACGATCTTTTTACCAGGTAAACGAAAACTAATATAGACTCAGGAAAATTGGGATTTTACCCCAGCAAGATATTATTGGTATTTTGAGAACTATATATGTAAGATATATGGGTAGCACGTTGACACCCGCCAGCAAGTTCTTAGGAGCCACCCCCATAGTTGATCAGCAAGTCCATAGAACATAGCCGGAGAAACTTCCCAGGAATTCCCACCGAACTGTCAACCCTGGGTCGCTCACCTACGCGGTATGAGATCCGACCGAGGAAATAATTTTCTTTAAAAAAATAAAGTAAATTTCATTGCTGGAATAATATATTAAAGAGATGAATTTCTGTAGTTTGCTTGATCATTCATCGCTAGTTTATGCTACTATGGCTAATCGGACGATGCTACAGTGGAAGTCCTCAGTTTTGCCAATCCAGGTATAATTATGATAGAGATCGTTATGAGTACCAGGCACCATACAGGCTTGGGAGTCCCGTTTTACATCTCTTCCGAAGGACAGCATAACCAAGGATTTTTTACTCCTTTTAAATAATGCAAAGGCCACCTACCGGGCTACAAACTTGGGCATAGACTGTTACGCTAACAACTAAACCACAGGTGACTGACCCCTCTATTTTTGTAGAAATTAAAACTTTATTTTCAAATTATTGTTACAAATTAACATTTTTCAAGCAATGTGGTGGACTGGCAATGTGGTTCGGAAGATCAAAATTACACAAGTAATTAGAATATTAAGGTTTAATAGTTAAACACAAATTACCGATATAACTGTTGTTTTTTTTTACTATCAAACAAATTGAAAGTTCACCAGATTTACAACTAACTTAATTGTGTAGAAACCAAACACTCCAAACCAAACATCGACTAAGAACTAAATTATTTAATATTTAATTGTTATTTATTTACAAAATCTATTAATTATTAATGCTCGAACGTGCCTGGTACCATGGCAGGAACAGTGCAGGCGGGGAACAAGCTTCTACTCCATTATCCGGTTTAATAAATAAAGCATTACATAATAAATAGTAAGGTGTAATAAATACTGCTTTATAATTAATGATCCATGGTTAGGTTTACCGTGATGTATATTTGGTACCCGGCTAATACCTAACAGCCGTCAGCCGTTATCGTTTTATAAATCATCAGATATTTTTAGTAACTGAGGTGAAATCCTGCATCACTATACAAAATTATTACTATAAAAAAAAAATCACTTCATAAGTATTAAAAAACATTTTTTTTAAGAAACAACGAAATCCGCAATGGAATGATTAATTAGCACAAATAATTAGTGTTTCGTCATTGGTTTTAACGTAGAGAACTCACCCCCCATAATCCCCATATAATATATTATTATATGTTATAATAAAATATATTATATAAGTTATCCACATATAAACCATAACCTGCCTTATATTTCATACCACGGAGTAATTGGGTACCGTTGTGAGCTGGGTACCGGGTAGAGGGTACTGAGATCTGTTGCCTGACGCATTATTATTTCCTACAGTACATTAAAAATAATACAATTATTTCTTGAATTTGCCTATGTCTTTAGCAACGAAAATGAAAGGATCTCACTAAACGCGTTGTTTACCGTCTAAACTTACCAAGAGGCTATGAAAATGATTTAATTTATTTACGGCTATCTAAATTATCTGAGAACTTTATTAGGTATCTTAAAGAGTCGTTCTTTTGAAAGTAAATATTAAACTGAAAAAATTCAAATATTTCGATGTTTTGGATCACTCCATTTTATCGGAAATTTCGGAAGAGCGATACTGAACAGTTTAAGGGGATGAATATGAGATCGGGGGTAACTTCAGGTAAAACAGTTATGCTCCATCAACTTACGCCCTTAAATTCCATAAGATGTGAACTTCAAGCGAGGTTTCAATTTTCATGAAAATCAAAAGAAATGTGGAAGCATGAAAAGGACATTTTTTACTTTTTTAACCACAGCCAGATGGTGTAATTTATTTTTGAATTTACTCTTTCAAAGTTTAATTGTTTCACGAAAAGGACGTTGAAGCATCATTCATATTCATTGCGTTAAAAAAAAAAAAAAAAAAAGGAAGGGACGTAAAATGCTAGTCCCGAGCCTGTGCGGTGACAAGTACTCGTTAAAGAACCAATGCCTCGGCCGGTGTGGACGCGGCTCGGGCACATAAGTTGTAGATTTTTGGCGATGCTCAATGGCGCCTCAGTTTGAGCTGCTCGCGCGGTGTGGACGGACGTAATGACAGTAATTTATTTCGACAGAGAACTTTACTTTTTAAAAAGATTTATTTGAAAGAACACAACAGAAGAATAATTAATCGTACATAGTGACAGACTGGGACTTAGGCTTGACTGACTTATGCAATTTTGAGGGTTCTATGTATACTAGCCTAAAGACAAACAATTTAATAATAATAAGAACAGAGTACAGTATGATAAGGCTATAATTCTAAGCTCCTAATCATATATGTCTTAAGATAACTGACGATCGCGAGCCAGTGAATTAAAAATGGATAAGGAATACTGTATTCGCTTAATAAAACTTTACGGAAGTTTTTTAAGTCCAAGGAAAAAGTATAAAAATGATTATTTAAGTGATTAATTTAAGAAAATCCATTAATATTATTTTGTATAATTTTTATACCGACAATTTATTCAAGATTGTGGGCAGAAGTTTCAAATTATTTTCATTCGATCAACCTATCCTGTATATGAAAAATTCCGCCAAAGCTAATATAGGCAGGAACGAGAGATCAAGCTGCAGTGTTCCGTTAAGCACAGATATTCAATGGTCTCTCGCAGACATGCGTGCAAAATTTGAGACTGAATGGTCGATTGTTATTTCCTTTAATAAGTTGTTACCATATTGATAACGGTTTTGGTACAATTTCTTGTTCCAGAGTTTTCGTTGTCTTCTTTTTTTTTTTTAAATATCCAGACAAGATAAGGGCCGTAGCAGCTAAAAACACGTGATTTTCCATCGTATACGGAGAGAAACTAAATGGTCAAACTGGCTCACGAGGCCCTTCGGAACCTTTCAAATTTGCCTCAGGTGCCACGGCTCGCGAGCAGGAAGTCTGAGCGTGACTCGCAAGCCGTGCTTCGTTGGTCTGTACCCGGCGAATAGACAAAATTTAGGGCTCGTCCGATTAGACATAGCAGTATAAAGTGACTTTAAATTAACAAAAAAACAAACCAGGTTTCCTTAAAAATTTGTTGGCATCGTAATTGGTTTGTGATCCTATTTTATTAGCTTTATCAGTATTAACATTCTGACTAATTGTTGTGATATCCTATTTAAAGACAGAGTGTATTACCTTGAACATCAAATGAGCATTTAATTATGCGTCTAATCAACCCAACCATAATAATGTGGATAAATGAGGTGTTGTCAATAACAGGACCATAGTACTATACTTGAGCCTACAGCATGGAAATGAAAACTCTCATAGAATAAAAGTTTTAAAGCGTAAATTGATCTCCATAAATGTTCGAGTTAGCTGAAATACATCTGTCAGTTTTAGCGATTCCAGCAATTTGTATGTTGACGCAGTTAAGATATTTCATAACTTCGATTTGTTTTTATTTTATTTAATGTGCCAGTTGTACAAAACATTTATCCAACATCTGTTTTCTTGGAATACTTTTTTATCTTGAAAATGAAAAATCTTTCTTCAGCTATTAGGACCTATGGACAATGTTTTACTTTATATGCACATAGTCATTAATAGCTTAAAGGAAATTAGATTTCATACTCATATTTAGAATATAGACTTCATCATGTGTCACTTTTTAATTATAAACATCTTTATTTATGGGGTTGATGAAAAATTTAAGTTTAGTTGAATTTAAATGTTTCATAAAAGGAAAATTTTATGTAAAAAATATTAAACAAAGATATACATACATTTTATGAATTGTATACGTAATGTATTTCTTTGCAGTTTTTCTACTTACAAATTAAGTACATACATACTTAAGAAAGACATTTACAAATAATATACAAACGTGGCATGTATGGTTTTAGAAAGAAATATGACAACAGAATAACTGCAAAACCTTGTGTTCTTGACAATTTCTTTGGGAAAAAAAAAGAAAAGAAAAAATCCCTCTAAAATCTTCTAAACATACCATATTGCAACTGGTAAGACAAGTGTTAAAGATTTTATGTAAAAATTAAGGACTCCACTTCAACTTGAATCTTTTGTTTAATTACAGAAATGTAAAACTATTGATTTAAAAATAAAAATGAGGTTTTGCAGATATATTGATTAAATTTTGTATGTGGTTTTAAAATACCTTTTCATGGCTACAGTTTTGTTTGAAAACATTCCATATACAGAAATAGTTAAACACAGTAAATAACAGTTTAATATAAGTGACTTTCCTGTGTATATATATATATATATATATAATCATTAACAAACTAAGTTTGAAATAAATACAAACCAAATGAGTGTTTTGGTTACTTTTTATCTTAATTATGGCAATCAACAATTAAAAATTAACAAAGTCTTTTAGATCACAGATTGTATTAAATTATGAAGTCATTAAAGGATCAGAATGAAAAGATTTATTATTAAAAATTTTTATTCAGAACTAACACAAATAAAAATTAATTTGAAACATAATCTAGTGACTCAAGTTAAATTCATCAACTTGCTTAACAAGGAACAAAGTAATCTTAATCGAAAAAGAAATATATCACCTTCTAAAAATATTTAAATTACATCACCTTCAAGTTTATTAAAATCTATAATAAAAAAAAAGTAAAAAAAAAATATACATATATATTTCTTACACAAATAATCATCAGACAAACTCATGAGTATGTTGTTAACATCATAATGCTCTGAATGGCACAGACATGGGATAGTTTAGAGACATTTAGTACAGATTCAGGATTAGTCAAATACAGTGGAGAGATGTCAGGGCAAGAACACATGTAATGAAAGAGATCCAAAAGTTTGCGCTGGATTCTTTTGAAAAGATCAGATTTATTATTCAACCTGATTTGAAAAGTAAAATGGCGACCTGACCTAGATAGAAATAAATGAAGTGGCGAGTTTCATGAGTCACGTAACTTCCAAAATTTCTACCCACTATACAATGCCATGTAGGATTGTATTTCTTGTCGAATTCCTTTTTGATATGAGCAGCGATATCCTGAAAACAAAAAAAAAGATCTGTAAATAATTGAGAAAAATGTGTCAGTTTTCATACAAAAAATAAAATTAACATTAAGTTGTATATAAATGAAAATTTAAGAGTTTATATTGTATGATTAAGGAATCATAATTTTCAAAGATTATACAATGTTAACTAAATGCTGAGAAACTTCTAGTTTATGATCCTCTAATTTTAATAGGAATTTCTATTAATGTATAACATTATGAGGAAAGTCCTGGGCTACTTGTTTCTAGGTCCTGGGTTCAAGACAGAAGATGGCAGATAATCACTGTTATCAGCTGTGGATCAACCCCGTGGGGTCCGGATACCCTCCAGTAGGTCAAGTGAACAACATGTTAGAATACATTCTTTAAGATTTACTCCCATGGGTTGCAGATAATCTCGGGCGAATCTCCAAACAGTACACTTGTAACTATTAAGAGTAAAATCCATATCAAGTACTGAACCTAAGATCCCCTCCTCTTTAATGGATTGCAGTGAGATAGTTTTTTTTTAAATTGAGTTAGGTACAGATTAAGAGTCTCATTATGTTATTAGAAGTGCTAAGTATAACAGAATATAAAAAACATACGTTTTAAGCAGAGGAAGTTATTATAAAATCTTTGTGTAGAAGTAATGCTACATATAATTTTATTTAGCCTAGAATTATCATAAACATCTTCACAGTCTTATAAACATCAACATGTCAATAATTCCTCTCATACAACACAGAATTTAATTTTATTGAAACCTCCAAATTTTGTTAAACTTTAATTTTTAAAAAAGAAGTTGGGGTTTCTTTTGGGATGATGCCAGATGCCAGATGCATGATACTAAGTTAACATATTGGCGGTTAAAAGATGTATATTTTGAGTGATCAAGAAAATCTTTGTCAGAAAGAAATTCCAGATAGAATAGAATACCCCAAATGTATTTTAGACTTGCAAAACTTTAGTGCTGCTGAAATTACAGATAGTTGACAGATTGGGCATGTACTGCCAATATAATGAAATAAACATCAATCAATCCTATAATAATTCAAGAAGAATCAACTGCAGATAACGAAGTCTCTTCCCCAAATCTATCTTCTACTGAATTGATTAGATATTTTTAAATGAGTTAAGTCTTTAACTCAATCACTAACATTAAATAATGCAATAACTACTAGAAAATAAAATCACAAAATTAATAAAGATAATAAAAGAAATAATCTATACAGAGATGGTCTGACATACTACATTATTGATGAGGTATTAAGACTGGACAAAAACACAAGTGCAAATCCACATGTATTCTTTTTCTTTAAAAGGTACATGACATAATCTAAAATTGACATTTCGGGATGAAGCTTTCAATAGTAGTACCATTTTTTTATTAATTTAAGCTATGGACTAACAAAAACATGATGAAAGTATTTGTAGTTTGGAACAGCTGGACCAGCTACCTGTTGCTAGGGGCCAAGTTTGACCTAGCATCAATATTGATGAGAACTAACAAATGCATTGTAAAAGAGGAACAATAACATTCACATGATTCATAAATAGTTAAGACAGTACAGAAAATCAATAGCCATAAGTAAAATATGTAAATACCTTCTCTATGTTGAACTTATCTAAAGCTTGTGTCGCACAATCAACTGCATCTTGCTGCATTTCCTCTGACATATCTGCATTTTTAATAACTGCTTTTCGGTCTGACATTGTAGTATCTTTGAATCTGAAACAAATTTGATAGCTTTCAATTTAACATAATAATTTGAAGTAAAAATACAGTATGTAAAATTAATCTGACCAATTGCTTATAACACTAGAATAAAACATGACACAAAACTGAAATTAATCAGAATAGTCAATGTGAAATCTGATCTATTAGTCAAAAATACATTTAAGGACACACTGGTATAGTTCAAAGATAAAGAATTAATTATTATAGAACAAACAAACCCCATTCATTAAGATACAATCACATGAATATGTTACACTTTATTGATTTTTGAAAGCAAATCTTGTTTTATTATATTATTAACAGATCAAGTACCAAGTTTAAGTATGAAAGGGTTCTGGATAGCTACAGAAGACAAACAAAAACAAAAAATAAAATGAATATCGAACATACTATCACCCACCTACGAATGTTATATATGATAACATGTTAACTCAGATCAACTTACCTACAATTGTAACTATCGTACAGTCTTATTGTTTTCCACTTGACGGTCTTCAAGGGACCTCTGCTTGGTATAGATACAACAAATCTATCTATTAGTCACTAAATATAAACAAATAAATTCGGCGAAGGATACTTCCAAAGCACCCACACGAAGCTGGATTGGGCAAGTCTTGTTCGATATTACTTATGAATGGAAGCCGACAATACACGCATTTCATTGGTCAGCCCCTGCTGTCCTAATACAGAGCCTTAAAACTACCCAAAGTGCTTTGCAGCTCTTGGCGCCAAATAAAAATACCTTTTGTAATGCCATATTCAATTTAGAGATATTAAATAATGTATTTATTTCTCTGTTTTTAATACTTTTAATTTAATTTAGAGCCGTTTTCCAAGTGAATGAGTAAAGTCAGCTGTTCTATGTATTAATGTACATCTGTCTAATATTTAGATATGGTTCGTACCATTCCATGTTACATTAACTGTTATACATATACTGTTATATATTCTATTTATATTATTATTATTTATAATTATGGAATATATCTAATAATTTCTTCTCTGAATGAAAACCTTTTTCCAGTCATTTGTGCTATACAACTTTATTATATGAAAATGTTTCGACTACATGTCATTTTCAATCCATCTAAGAACTTATTTTTTTATCATTTCATCTTTATCATCTTGAAAAGAGTTACAAGTTACCTTTTAGATTAACAAAAGGACCATGGAGGATAATGGACCTCCAAGAAAAAATTTTAGTAAATGACAATTAATAATAAAAAGATAAATGTGACTTGTAACTCTTAGTTCTTAGATGGATTGAAAATGACTTGTAGTCGAAACGTTTTCATATAATAAAGTTGTATAGCACAAATGATTGGAAAAAGGTTTTCATTCAGAGAAGGAATTATTAGATAAATTCAGTCCAGTTTACATCCTTTCAAAATTATGGAATATATTTAAAAAAGGCAATCTACACATGTTGTTTCCACAGAAACCAATTATGTTTTTAGAAAATAAATATTCCATCCACAATCGCTCAAAAATGGCACTTGTTTTTTTTTTTTTAAATAAGAGTTTGTTTACCCCAACAATAATTTTTATTTGACCAATCATGAACACTAGCATCACACCAAAATCGGTAAAACAGTTCAAAAGCAGTATATCCTATTATCAAAAATAGTAAAAGAGGAACAGATAGTGACTTTAACAAGTAAAGAAGAAGACCTGCAAAGTAGGTCGAAACGTTGGCTACTTAATAAACATTTCTCCAACACTAAGAGAAATTTATTGACCTCTACCCGGACCATTTTCTTCCACATGACTTTAACAAGGTTTCTCCAAAGCAGAATCATCCAATTTGTTTGGAAGTAATGTTGAAATAATTTAGTCTAAAAGTAGGGAATTATATTTAAAATTACTCCATACGAATAAGTACTCGGCTGATACAAATTTAAATACGGAAACAATTAGGTTCCGATGAAATCGGCCGTTTCGGAAACCGTGTGATCTTAAAAATAGCACGGAGAATTTATAGACTGTACGGTTTTATAAAGAGAATACTCGATCTATACACGATAGCGTAACGTGGAAAAACTGACATTTGCCGGACCTTTATTCACTCCCTTCCTCTCCCAGAAGAGGTCAGCAGGTTTAAAATTGTTAGATATTGTAGTTCTAAATAAATTTCATTAAGGTAAACAAATATATTAATTAATAAAATTATAAATATATTTATAATTATAATAATATTACCTATTTAATATAGTATTTATCTCTCTATTATATAAAAAGGTTTTTAGTGATGTAATATTTTATCGACGTTGCTTAGCATCTACTTTAGTTAAATCTTTTTTGGTGCTCGACCAGTCAAATTATAAATATTTTTAGAAATTGACGAACCACAAAGTCATTGTTCCTGACTTCTTTACACAAAATATCACTGTTTTTGAATTTAAATGGAATGTACTGATTAAAAAAATATAGCTACATCTCACTCAAATATTTCGATTTTAGGACTGTTATTTCAATACAGATAGTGCAGTGAAATAATGTTTAAACATTTTTCTTATGAAATATAGTTTATTTTTTGTCTATAAAACAAACGTAAAAAAAAAAATTTGATTAAAAAACCCAATATCAATTGACAATACTAAGTTACTCATACTTAAATAGGCCCACTGGAAGGTTATACAACAATTACTATACGGAACTTAAATTTCTAAAATAATAATGGAATTCCTCTACCAAAACGTTTATTAACCTATTGTACAAACAGTACAATTAAATGACAAGTTGTATAATCTGTAAGGTTTGTTTCGGGGTTAGGCGATCAGGAAGTAATGACCCCTCCCAAGTAGTAAATAAACAAATATTTATATTTATAAAAATTTAAAACTTTTTTTTTTAGTTAAAATATTTATGATCCTATCTTAATTTATGAAAACAGTTTATGTTTTGTTTATTCATGAGAAGTGGTTAGAAATGAAAAAAATAATAAAATTTTCCAGTAAATATATATTACAGTTCAAAGTTACTAGTTTTAGGAGTCTATTTTTAATTAATTAATTATTGTATGTCGGATATACAAGTAATAAATATACATTTGCTGTAACTATAAGCTCTTAATATTGTTGACCTAGTTGTAGTAAGGAACTTGCTAATTATAGTTCTAATTATAGGCGTTCAAAAAAACGGAAGGGGTTAGGTAGAAACATGCAATTTTTGCAAAGAGTTCTCATTCGGTTGCTGATAAGTAAAATAATATGCCATAAAATCTAGGATAATTACAGTATACTTACTGTCTAATTTTAAGACAGTGATAATATAGGGTTGCCATACGTCTGGAATTTCCCGGACATGTCCGGAAATATCGGTCTAAGTCCGGAATGCGGGGTGAATTCTAAGCCGTCCGGATTTTCTACAATTCAGGTAAATAAATAAATAAAAAAATCAAATAAACTTAAGATTTTATTAAAAATCAATTTTACATTATTATTAAGATCATCGTTCTTATGTTTAGTGGTCCGAGATATACTTTTTAACACTTCCGAATCGTTCATAATAGTTTTATAGAACATTTCAAAAGGCCATATTTATTTTATTAAAACGATGTAAAATACTGGACCATAAATCTTCAATTTTCATAAATAATGGGCAAAAAAATACTTAAATTATTAGACGTTTCGACAAATTTATTTAATTTTCAAACTTTCTAAAAAAATTCTTCTGCATCAATTAACAATCATATATAACTTAAAAAAGTTATAAGTCACAAATTTCATAAAATGGATTTTTAATGTCGAACATTTGTTATACATATATATATGTTTTCTTGAGGATTAGCTATCTTCCATTGTCAATTTTTAATATTAAAATTATAATATTATACACATACTATATACTCTTTAGGGCGGCTGCAGAAAATAGACATACCTGGAGAGTCTTCCTTGAGGATACCAGGTTGTAGGGTTGTACGCCCATACCGATAGATAAATCAAATAAAAATCTTTGATTAGTTTTGATGGAACACCTTCGTTTGTTATGGTATAGTTAATAATTAATATATGTTTTTTTAAAAAAGCTTTGAACTAAGTTGATTAATTTGATTTCGATTAGCAGAATTGAATGAAAATAAAAATTTTGAAGATGAAATAGTAACCATTGAAGCAGTATGCCCCATCTTATTATGGTTAGCCACCATATACTTCGTATTTACTTGGTTTACCTGAAGACCGATACGCCGTCCAGTATTCTCCAAAGCAAGAAAAGCCTGAGCAAGATTTCAGACAAGTCATTCTGGATCTTGACCTGGCTTCTCGAATCCCTCATCAGCAATTACACAAGGCTTATCAATTCTCTGGGGACATTCATTTCTTACATACTGTGATACAGTTTTCCCCTGATGATACAGTCATAGGCATTGCTGAAATCCACGAAAAGGTGGTGGGTCGTTATATTATACTCTCTAGTCCTCTCCATAAGTGTTCTCAGGGAGAATATTTGATCAATACAAAATCTTCATTCATAAATCCGCACTGGTACATTCCTATCTCTCTCTGAGGATGGGGGAGTAGTCTTTGGTATGCCACATTCGAAAGTATTTTGTAGGCAGAGCTTAGGAGTGTTATACCACGGTAGTTATCACAAGCCAAAAAAAGATGCCACGTGAAAATCACTATACGTTTTCTGGTTATAAAGATGAATAGGGAGGAGGAACACGCAGATTATCTTTGGATCTTGTCCAACGACTGTTCAACATTGTTATCCAACCATTGGCTGATTTAAGGGGCGACTATTAGAGTTGATATCCAGGGCGGTGTTTTTTTTTTTTTTTAATGAAATCATTTGAAAAAAAACTGTAATAAGTTGAATCTACAGAGGCAAAGCTGCTCTCGTCACTTTACACTTTTAGGGTTCTTAGTTTCCATGATTATCCTCTGGTTGAGAATATCCCCCCAACCAAAAAAGCATTTACAGTATTGAGGTGGCAGTTTTTTACTATTTCTTAAGCAGCAATATTGTAAATCCGCTTCTGTTCTCATCATCGCCTAATCGTGCCGCCTTTACATCTGCCCTTTGCCCTTAAGTTATCCCTCCCCTCCATCCCCACTCCTTGCTACATCATATGTGACGCCCGGCAAATGTCACACCCGCTGAGACATATGGAATAGTAGGATACGTGTGAAAAACTAATCATGAAATTGTATTATGTTTTATTTGTAGCAATACATTGTACGGCAGTCATGCGCGGTGATCATGCAAACCACATTTTGTAAGGAATCACTGGTTTGAGAGGTAACAAAATAGAATTCAGAAGAAACATAACTTGGAATAAGAAAACGTTACAAATTCTAACGTTTCAGATACCTTATTCCATTACCGTCGATTAATACGAAAGTCCTTGTACATGGAACCAAAACTTAATCCCATCTATCATAATATATGAGTCAAAAACTTTGAACGTATAATATACGAGTGCGGGTCAATAAGTCCGTGACTTTTTGAATTTCCCACCTCTTATTTGAAATGGCAACACTGCTCCTGTCAACAGGCAACTTTCAGTTGACTTCTGTCTAAATTTGATCAAGCTGCGTCATTTAGTTTGTTTTTGGCAGCCGTTGGTAGCAGACTACCGCGCGTTGTGAGAAGAAAATGGAAAAAAGTGAATTTCGTGTGCTCATTAAACATTTTTTTTGCGGAAAAAAACATCACTCAAACCAAGGTTAAGCTTGATAAATATTATGGGGACTCTGCACCAACCATTTCCATGATAAAGAAGTGGTTTACTGAATTTCGATGTGGCCGTACAAGTACGGAAGATGCCGAACGTTCTGGACGCCCAGTTGAGGTCTCTACACCCGAAACGATTGAAAAAAATCACAATATGGATTTAGCCGATCGGAAATTGAAAGTGAGAGAGATTGTGGAAGCCATAGGCATCTCACACGGCTCAGTGGTTTCAATTTTGAATGATCACTTGGTTATGAGAAAGCTTTCCGCAAGATGGGTGCCGCGTTTGCTCACAAGTGACCACAAACGCATCCGTGTAACAATTTCGCAAGAATGTTTGGCGTTGTTCAACCGCAATATGGACGAGCTATTGCACCGTTTCGTAACCGTGGACGAAACGTGGATCCACCACAACACACCGGAGACCAAACAGCAGTCAAAACAGTGGGTTTCTCAGGGTGTATCGGCGCCAAAGAAGGAAAAGGTGGGTCAGCCAATGAAGTCATTTGTTGAAGACCGTTTTTTGGGATGCACGCGGTATAATCCGCGTTGACTACCTTCAAAAGGGGAAAACAGTCAATGGCGAACATTATACCAACTTATAATTTGGGTCTATTCAATGAGAAATTAAAAACAAAAAAATACCGCATTTGGCCAAGAAAAAAGTTCTTATCCACCAGAAAATTGCAAGGGTGCACACATGTACAGTTTCCATGGCAAAAATCCACGAATTGGGCTACGAATTGCTCCCTCATCCACTCTATTCTCCAGATTTAGCCCCGATTGACTATTTCTTGTTCCCAAACTTTAAGAAATGGCTCGGCGGAAAGAGATTTCACTCCAACAACGAAGTCATCTCACAATCAAATGCATATTTTGATGACCTCGACAAATCATATTTTTCGGAAGGGATAAAAAAATTGGAGAAACGTTGGACTAAGTGTATAGAAGTCATATAGACCAAGAGTATAGTCTCAAAAGGAGACTATGTTGAAAAATAAAATAACTTTTCATATAAAAACCTGTGTTTCATTCAAAAAGTCACGGACTTATAGACCCGCCATCGTATGTAGGAAACGTTTGGGATTTGAATAATAAATAAAAAATCTTGAGTAATAAAGAAATAATAAAATAATAGGAAATGAAACTAAAAAGTATAAAATAAATAATTTTCAATTAGTTCAAAAATAAGAATAGAATGAATGAACAAAAAAATAACCGTAAAAAAGCGTGGAGTGTATTTAAAAATATTTTCATAAAGACTCTACTTGTATCAATGTCTGTTGTTATTGTTATTGTTGTTATACTTGTTAACAAAATACTTACCACAATTACCATCAAGCACCCCACGCTCTATTCTTATTTTAATCTTATTGAAAATAATTTTCTACAGTTATGTTTCATATTAAAGCGTATTTTTTTAAGTATTATGTATTTTATACTTATTCATTCGTCTGGCTTTAAACGAATGTTGTTTAATTTTTTGAAAATATACGAAATTCTCCAGTTGATCCAGTCAGCATATGAAATGCTTGCCTAAAATATTAAGACGTTACTATTTCATTGGATATGAAAAATCCACCTTATCCAGTAAATCCCTGGTAAGGATATTGTGACAAACTTATTGAACTAGCGATAAGCTTAGACCAATTATTATGCTTCCGATCATGAGCAAAATTATCGAGAAAACTGATAAAAACAGACTGATCAATTTTCTTGTTAAAAACAAAACTTCAAAAAAAAAATCAATTTGCTTTTATTCCGAAGACTGGAACATTAAACGCATTGCATTCACTGACCATGAATATCAGCGTGGTTACGCCGACGATATATTCCTTTTAATCAGAGGCAAATGTTTTCAAAATTTTCAATAGATAGCAAACTTAACATTGATCAAAATACATGATTGGGCAAAAACATGCAAGCTAGAACTCAACATAAGTAAAAGCTAATTCATTATTTTTAGTAGGAAAAGGTATATACCGGATTTAGACATCGTTGGAGCAATTGGAGAATACTCAAACATTGACCTTTCTTTGCGTTTGTTCGATAGGAAAATAAGTTGGTAAAAACACCTAGAAAGAGTATACGTCAGGACTATGCAAACAGTTAACTCTTTGACTATTGGCGCAAGAACCACCTGGGGCCTTGGGGCCGAATGTTTGAAGACAATATACGAGGGGGAGGGGCAGAATCCAAAAATGCTTGGTGCGGTGCCAATTTGGCATAAAGAAATTGAGAAAAAATGCCATCTTCAGAAACTCCAAAGACAATAAAGAATCATTGGGATCAGGATTTTCTAGGCGTATAAAACTATCTCGCAGCTTGTGTCTTAGCAGGAATTGTACCCATCGATCTTAAAATTAACAAAATCGTACAACTTTCATCGATTAAACTGCGTAACGAAAACTTTAGAAAAATCGACAATAGCATAATAGAACGGGAATCTGAAGTTTTAGATTGGTTATACCCATGAACATTTGAAAAAACTTTACACGCACTTGACAGGACATAAGGGAACGGATAGAGAAATCACTAACATTTACACAGGCGGAAGTAAAGAAGGCAATAATGTAGGTTGTGCTTGGCTACTTTGGGACTCGAATGGGGAGATGCGAAGTGCCCAGCACAAACTAGCCTCTATGTGTTCCAACGACCAAGCTGAGAATTACCTGTACCACTACGACCCGTGAACGAGTCTGGGGGTTCAGTACATGGTAGAGGCTGTACTGTTTCATGGACAACGGTTCTGCAAGGAGGTGACTTGACCTAGATCACGCTCAACCGCCAGGTTTTTCCGCCTTATTTTGGAAACCCTACATTTATAATATTTTATACTTTCTGGGTGAGCCCCAGGATGGTCCTAGATCCCATATGATCCATCTCCCGCCGCAAACAGACTAAATAAAAGTAACTGCATGCAGCGGGATTTGAACCAGGATTTCCGGCATGGCAACTCAGTGCTGCCACTCCGCTCCCTGAGAGAATTACGCAGTCGTAAAAGCGACAGAATTCCTGCTTGACCTTCCAGCCAACATACACACAGACATAGCCATACACACAGATAACATGATCTAGATACAATCAGTTCTCAACACAGACATATATGACGAGGTTACAGAAAATATCAGAATGAATTTGGGCACACTTAGGCTTCTAAATTTCTCTGTAAAAATAATATGGGTAAAAGGTCACTCTGGTATTGAGGGCAATGAGATAAACAATAGGCAGCACAAAGTGATTTGTCTCCATCTTTCCACAAAACACCAATTTCGTTCATAAAATTCAAAATTAGGGAAGAATCAATTTTGAGATGGGATGAACGGTGGAACGTTTCAAATAAATCTCCTAGTTTTCATAGGTTTATTCCAAAACTGATAACCAATAACTACAAATTAATAAAATCCACTAACTACGAACTAACTCAGGTTTTAACTGAACATGGACATACCAAATCATACTCATACACAGATTTCACATAATCAATGACAATACTTGCTTAATAGACAAAGAAGAACAGACATTTATACAGATAATATATATGAGTGGCAAATGTATGAACCAGAAAGGTCGAAATTAATTATTTCCATAATATTAACGGGGAATAGATTTCGACCCGAATTCATTAAATTTATTTGCAGTATTGATTTCGAAAAGTTGACATCTACTTTAAAATAACCATACAATGTAAAACAGATAATCATTATATAAATAATGTAATCTTAATTTTGTTAATTTGTAACTATTTAAGTAACAATGTCTTATGAATATAAGAATTGTCACAATTTTTGTCAATCCTTATTGTAAAAATGAATTTAGAAGGCACTTAGTATACTCAAGTATGGAATGTGCCAATAAATAAGTTGTCCTTTCAAAAAGTTACTTTGAAAGGAAAAAATGAAAAAAAAAGCATGAAATGAATTTTTATTTGGTTACAAAAAAATATGTAATTTATTACGCGTGTTGATAGGTGAAATGAAGCTCAACTGAATATAGTTTAAATTCATAGAAGGTAATTGATTTCTACGGGTATAGAAGGTTTTTTATTCTTTCAAATTATAAAGGTCTTGAAACCGTTGAGTATCACTGGTACCAACCAATATTGTAACACGAATACCTCGCATTCAGGAAGAAGACTCCCCTGCTCCATAAGATATTGTTGGAAGACCAGAAGATGGAAATGTGCAATAATGAATATGGGCATTGTAATAAGGAACATGAAGCATTAGCGGTTTTCTTTAAAAAAAAAGAAAAGTGGACCGGGCAATCGAAAGGTTGTACTGTTTTGTGGCCAAACTTAGACAAAACCAAAAACAGTATTCCGAAGGAAAATAATGTAACGATTATTAACATCATTATCTTATGAGTAATTTAAATAATTAGGTCACAAAACTCCCACCAACGACGATTATACACTTGATCTCATGAACCATTAAAAAAAACCTAACAGCATAATTATTACACATTATTGCAACACAAGAGCAACTAAGCTAATGGGGTGTATATTAAGACCGTCTGACCCTATTTTGGGTACTATAAAACCAAACCAGGTCGTTAAAGGGCCCTTATGCATGGAAACAATACTCAATTCCTTCTCAAATAATGAAACTTATAGGAATGATTTTGTTTGAATTTACTAATACTTCAATATTTTGTGGCTTGAGTAGGCTTTAGGGGGTTATTTAGATTTTTAAACAGCACGTGCAATTTCTGAAGAAAAGTGGCGATTCGTGTTCTTTTGTGACGTCAAAATACCACCTCACTTTGGTCGTGTATTTCAACAGTTGGGATATGAAAATTGCAGATGAACCCATTTCAGGTCGCCCATTGGTTGCTGATAATGCTCCTGAATGTGTGACCAGGACCCGGCCCACATTCTAGAACTTCTTTTTGTACGGGATTTTGATGTAATTCGTTATCTTAAAAAACCAGAGGGTACGGAATTTATGATGACACGACTTGGCCAAAGCACTAGCCCATGTTGACATGTCATCAATTTTTCTTCAAAATTCGAAAGGTTCAGAAGACATCTGGAATCAAATCAGAAAACTGGATATAAAAAAAATAAGAAGCAACATAAGTAGTGGGTCCAGCCATCTGATACTAAACAACCCAAGGTTGGCCTAGATCGGTTTTAAGAATGAAGTGCATTGTGTTGTTGGATCTTATAAAGCTTTTTGCATTTTGAACATGTTCCTCTTGAGCTTCGGACTCAAACTTTTACCGTCTAAGCTATCATTAAGTAGATTATACTTTTAAGCAAACCGTTTCAAATAAAGTCCAGGTAAGAGATGAGTTTTCACCTATATGTTTCGATGTGGTATTGGAAAATATTACGAATTATTTGAATTACGAAATTAAAGAGTAGGAATGGATGTCAGATGTGTTGCTTTCGGTCCTTTTGGTACATGTGAACTGTTGAAACAAACGTATAGTGGCTCAGCCATAAAAAAAACAAAAAAACAATTATGAAGGGTGGAAAACATTAGGCACTGTAGTCATAAAATAATGGATGCAGGGTAAAAAAAAAAATGCTCACATAAATAGATGGTTTATTGAATACGGGAGAGAAACTTTTAAGAAGAAAATACGGACTGAATAAGCTAGATTGAGGATAGAATGACCAGTAATCGGGAATTCTACAATCCTATTTGTTGATGTGGAAAAGGAAACTGAAACTTTATGACGTATAGACAGGATAGATAATAAATAATCTTAACAAACAAATTTTTGAAATATATTAGGCTTCAAGAATAGAAATATGGTATCCGTAACAGTTTAGGGTTAAAATAATAAAATTGGGGACAAGAAATAGGAACTGTTGAAATAGGGTTGAGTTCAGGGAGCGGGTTAACAAAATGAGGGTCCTTGTAATGGGAAGGAAAGAAAGGAGGAGTGAGGGAAATGATTCGAGAAAGTCCCAATATCCCGTGAGGGCGAAAGAGGTTCTGAGGAAGGGGAAAGAAAAGACAAGGGGATGACTAAATGATACTTGTGTAGTTCTTAGCGGCCGATATAGTGACAGGAAAAATCAAGTGTTAGCTCATTAATTCCTTCGATTAAAAAAAAATATATGAACTGATTCTTCTAAATTAATTAATCAAAAAAGGAGAACTATTTTTTGAAGTGAATACTTAAGCGTTTTGCGACTTATGATAGGGGATAAACTTGTGAGTTCGAGTCAGCAACATTCTTTTTTCAGCAACATTCTCGAGACTGGCGACACCAAGCGGCCTCTGCTTGCGTTATATAATTTATTTTAATAAACTTAAAATGTTAAAATGAAGTTAAGATGTTAGAATTCCATTGATGTATGGTTAATTATATTTATCTAAAAAGTCGTTTAATAGTTGTACAATTCTCACTAATAATAACTTAAAACATCAATAACTGGTTGAACTTGAAAGATTTTATTTGCAATAGTTAAATATCTTTTTTAATGAAATGATTGAATGTGCAAATGATCTAATTATTGTTGGACTTAATGATGATACTAATGTAAAAATGAAAATAAAATCTATGTAAATACTAATAAATGGTATAAATAATATAACTATGTAATAATTATTATTTAAATTAAATTATTGATTTTACGTATTATGCTTGTTTAGCCATATGTTTTGATTAATGAATAAACTGCTTGAAAATGTTTATAATTATTGTTCGGAGAGTCGATATATACCAGACTAACGTTAATAATATTAATAAGAATACAGTAATGACTGCCTATTTAATTTTGTTTTCTTTAATATCTTTTTATTGGGTAGCAATAAATCTTCCACATTAAGGATAATAAGTATTAGTGATCTGTGAATACACAAAATATATAACTCATTTGAGAAATATAAAAAAGGATACAAATATAAGTAATAAAAAAATAAGTGACACGTCTGTAAAAATAATTTATAAAAGGTAAATATAGAGGCTTTTCCTGAAAACACAAAGAAACGAAACCTTTTTTAAATAATTGATGATTTCAGGAAATGTATTTAAGCGAAAGGTGGAATTAATAAAAACCATCATGTAGTAAAATTAATTTATGGTACTGAAAAACTTACGGAATAAGCTTTTATTTTAATCATTTTTAAAGTGAGGTACTATACACAAGTAAATAATTAGTAAACTAAAGATATTATATCGAGTTAAAACTATATGGAGGTCTTAGTTGTACAATGTTCTAGAAGAAATCCGCATTTTATCTTGTCAAATCATTTCTTATGTAAAGGATGTATAATTTTGTTTAAACATAATCCGGTATCACCCATTGATACCAGAATATGGAATTTAAGGAATCAATGCATGTTGACAGCAAGGTTTTGCCTGAAGTCATAGTTATCTACGACTGTAATCAAGAACGAAGTTAGAAGATAAGTAACATCAGTCTTAGCATTGAAATTTTTTTATTAAAACACGCTTGACATGGTGGCGGAGTGTGATTCTCGAAATCAGTCCAATGCTCATAATATGGAACGGGAAGGGGACAGCTTTCTCCCAATTATTGTTTAGATGTATATGGTGATTTTAAAACATTTAATGTCACAGTAGAGGCCGTCAAATTTCAATTTCATTACTAACTAATGATTAGTTAGATATATCAGTCGAAAAGAAAAATATATTTACTCTATTCACAATTAATGGCTCACCATTCCAACAACTATTATGAAAATTTAAAATCAAAGGATTATTCGCCTACTAGCCCAGATTTAGTTGATTGGCATCCAGATGAGGAAAATAATTATGATCTACAAACCAAGTACGCAATATGGTAAGGTTTTGAAGTTTGTGCTTTTTATCATCTTCTCAACTTGTCGGTTATTTTAAAATATTTATGTTACTTTAGTTTCTTGCACTTCTTACCTAAAATTAGTTTTACATGACTTAAAATTATAACGAAAGTAGTTGTGTACTTTTTTTTGTATGGTTAATAGCGTTGTTATGGATCTTAAAGTTTTTAAACGTCATATTACTCTTCTAAGTAAGCGATGTCACTTTTGGAGCTTCTGTAACGTATGTTATCAAATAAAGCTAATTTTTGAGTAAGAAAGAGTTTTCTCTTTTTGTTGACTCCCAAAAATCTAAGACATTTTAATACAAAATGGTATAAGAATGTTAAGCAATTAGTTTTTTTTGGCACTTTTGTATTTGTTTGATTACTGTATTATGATTATGATTTGTACCTGTAGCTACTCAGCCGGGGATGTATACTATGTTTCTCTTTGGAGGATGGAAATTGTTGGGGGGCCCAGTCAAAATATACGCACGAATAAGTGAAAACTTATTTTTTATTTGTGCCAACGTTTGTAGGTCATCTTCAGGGCTATGAGAAAAAACAAACAAAAACAAAAATTACTATAAAAATAAACATTCAATAATTCTATGCCACATTCAATAATTACAGTGAATTAGTTGAAATTAAGGGCAGGATGGTAGCAGGAACCAGATGTTTGTATGCCCTACCAAAAAACTTTTTGAAAGGATAGTCATTCCAGCAATGTTTATGTAATATAAACCTCTTGACACATATTTTATTGCTATTATCTTTATACAATTTCCCATTTTTTAAGCCATTAATACTCTTTACTGTCTCCCTTTTTCATTACTTTAATTTTTATTTATTTTGTTTACATTATTTACGTGTCATTAATTTCACCTAATTATGCATTTTTCCTATACTCTCTTTCTTAGTTATATTTTTGGCCATCAGAGTTCGCTGTTAGCGCTTCTGTCTTACTTTGTAACGTATTTTACTTGTCAGTTACAGTTTTCACTGAGTTGCGACTCCTATTGGGTTCGTACACTTTTTTAATATTTATATCTTCTCTTCATCTTTCTTCATCTCCTTTCTTCACACCTATTTCTCCCATCATCACTTTAGGCATCCATTATATGTTGTAATCAAAGAGTTCATTTTTTATTGAGCATCATATTTTTTATAATATATCTCCATTCTCAAACTGTAATTTTATATATAGCTATTATATAAATATTATAGATAGCTCAATTAAATAAATAAATATTATAGATAGCTCAATTGGCAGAGCTCCAGGCTAGTGACCTGGGCGACCCGGGTTCGAGTCCCGGTCCTGGACATATCTTTTCTTTTCAAATAAAAATATTTGAAATTTTATATCCTTTATTCTGTAGTTTCTTCTATACTTACATCATACTTTATATTAATATAACTTCATTCCAATTGTATACTTTTATATAACACCCCATACTTATATTTTCAATTTTATATTTATATTTTACTTCTCTACCTGGCATACACGAGATTCCTATTCATTACTTTCTACATAATTCTTCTGTACTTATTCTTTGGCATCATATCAATTTTCTTTCATTTTACTTATGTAACTTTCTAGGAGTCTATTATCATAGATTTTATATTTTATCTTTATTAAACTAGGTTTTCCATACTTATTATGTCTCACTTTTTATATCTATACTTTTTCATTTTGTAACATTCTGTTTAAGATTTTTTTTTCTCTATTTGTATTTTGTTTCCATTATCACCTTTCTGTAATAATTTTTTTCCATATATCCTTTCATAATATATCCTTCACTATTTCGTTCAAATTTTCTATATATCTATATTATTATTATAATTTTATTTTTTTAAATTATATTCTTGGTACTGTTATGTATTTTTATAGTCAATATTTTTTGTCTATTTTTTCTCATAGCCCTGAAGATGACCTAAAAAGTAGGTTGAAACGTCGGCACAAATAAAAAATAAGTTTTCACTTATTTGTGTGTATATTTTGACTGGACCCCCCAACAATTTCCATCCTCCATTAGTTATTCCAGTCAACTATTTCCTCTCCAATATGTTTCTTTTTCTGTTCACGTTTTTTATCCTAAAGGGGTGGTTAGGGACCTAGACCGACAATAAAGTTCCTTTTCAGTTCTATATATTATGTTTGCATTGATTTTTTCTTATTATTATAAATGTTGTTCCATGCCTTTCATGTCTGAACTTAGTTGAGGGAAGGGGCCTTACTGGGAAATGGCAGCAATTGAAGTTAATTAAAAGTTTGTATGAGATCTACGATGAGTCAGAATCGATTAGCAGGCTTGTTAATGCTGTCAATTCTAAATTAAAATTAAAGTTAGAGAAATCGACTCTTCTAAGTTATTAACATTTTTTTTTGTATGGTCTGGAATGTTTGAATATTTCAATAGTTAGATCAAACACGTTTGCGGCTTAGGAGCTAAAAGCGATCTGTCTCATCTAGACAGAAAAATCAGAAAGGGAAAAATCGCTAGATCGAAGCAAATGGCAAATTATCCATTTCAAAAATAACCACTTAAAAAACAAGTTTTAATAATTTAAAAGAGATCTATTTTTACCATAACTGTGGTAAATTATCACATTAAAAAGGAGGAAAATTGGCTCATATTGTGTATAATCGATAGTCAACATTGTCAAATATATCTATATCTGACTGCATTTTTTAAATTAAGTAAGTATGTTGAACTTTCTTCGATATAAAAATTATTATTTGTAATCGTAATGAAAACTCAAAAACTTATTTATATGGTCCAGTGTACAAATGGAATTCCTATCAATGTCAAAATAATCTTAAATTGGTTCATTATTAACTTCTTTTTTGGGCACCTACTTTTTCAGGAAGAATAGCCTGTTAAATATATTACGGAATCGATCATCCTTTAATTGTTAGCGGCCACATATAAACGACAATGAAGATCTGACTCAACTACGACCAATGATATTAAAGTTCATTTTTCGTTGCTAATCTGGCACGAAAACAAGTTAAGTTGAAAAAAAAACTGTACCACTATTGCTCATGAAGGGTCTTGGGTTCAGTAGTCCGACGCCAAGTTCAACAATCGAGGTTTTAACCCAATTAAGAGGACCCACTTTATAGCGGCTGGGTGAACTCCAGGTAGGTGACACAGGGTCCATCCGTAGTTGTTGAAACAGATTTAAAAAATATCTACTACAACTGGAATTGGACTTATGACCTTCAACATAGCAGCTCAGTGGTTCACAAACTACCCCTCTACTTCAAATTAAAATTATAACAAATCATAAATAAAACCAAGCTATATAAAATAGTATAAGAGGAAAACGGATATGATTCATTTCTGTAAATAAAAATTAATTACGACAAAATCCGAAAAATAATTGAAATGGTAAACTTTCTTCTTATATTCTACTTCCGGGATGGACCGTGTCATGCTGGTGCTATAAACTAATTTTTGCATTGAAAGGAAATAATTCTTGTATTAAAATATTTAAAGAATTAATTTATTTAAAAATTTAATAGTTTTAAGTGGGAACACACTATACTTAATTCTTATTTTAATTTTTTAAATATATATCAATGAACAAAGACAAATTTAATTAATTATCAGGTCAGTCCATAAGTTCGCGCGCATTTTGGCGAAATTATTAAATGGTGTAAATAAAACACAATTTAGCATCTTAATCTATGATATATTTTCTTCCGGTATCTACAATATCTCGCCATCTTTCTGGTAGCTTTTTTATTCTATTGGTGTAAAAAGGTTCTGGTTTTGAAGCAAAAAAACTTCTGAGTTCATTTTGTATATCCTGTTTAGGATTGAACTTTTTGCCTTGGCAAACATTTCGTAAGGCCCGAATAACTGAAAATCGGTGAGGTAGGGTATGGATCTTGCGTTGGATGGACGGATACCAGTTTTTGCTAAGCTTATAGCCATCTTCCTTATTGAAATTGTTTCAACAAGGAAGATTTTCAATAAGGAAGATGGCTATAAGCTTAGCAAAAACTGGTATCCGGTCCTCCAACGCAAGACCCATACACTACCTCACCATCCATATACAGATGAATCCCACCTCACCGAACACACACGAACACACCCGAACACAATACGACCGGTACAAGCGTCTCGCTCATTGTCTCAATGGGAAGGCCGACTTCGATCGAGACCACGCCCCCCCGGTATAAATACCCCGACTCCAACCATCCGCTCTTCATTAACTGACTAAGGCTACACCTACATTGGATCCGGCGTGATACGATGAGACGTCGCTTGCAAACCAAATGACTGAAATATATCAAGAGTTATAACATTTGGTTCTTTAAATTTATAAAATTAAGATTATTTATTAATTATTTTTAATACATTTATATTTTACTATAATGTATAGTAAAATATGTATATCGAATACTCCCCAGAATCGTATGTGATAGAATCACGTCGCACCGAATCGGATCCAATGTAGGTGTAGCCTAACCCTGAGGAAGCTCACAGCACGATGAGCGAAAGCTTGGTAAATAGCATCAACATGACACGGTCCATCCCGGATGTAGAATATAAGAAGAATATTAACGACCGTGGAAGCCTATGTGAACATGATAAACTTTTCATATTGACACAAATTTAACAAAAATGGGTTTTTAAGATTTGATTTTTTGATTATCAGGTCAGTCCAAAAGTTCGCGCGCATTAGTAACATGCGTGGGATTAACGATGACTCATTACCAGATAGATAAGATTCCGAAGCTGTCGAAACTTGTCATCGCTTGAATGATGTATTCTTCAATTTGTCACCAAATTTCATAAAGATCAGACGCAGATTAGTACCGATAAAAAATGAATATCGATAACGCATATAAACGTGCTGTTTTTTTTATACGTTTTTTTTTCATTTTAAACGCTGCAAAAAATGAATGAACTGAATTGGGAGCTTTTGCCGCATCCTGCATACTCCCCAGATATTGCCCCAAGAGATTTTCAGTTATTTCGTGCCTTACGAAATGTTTGCCAAGGCAAAAAGTTCAATTCTAAACAGTATATACAAAATGAACTCAGAAGTTTTTTTGCTTCAAAACCAGAACCTTTTTACACCTATGGAATAAAAAAGCTACCAGAAAGATGGCGAGATATTGTAGACAGCGGAGGAAAATATATCATAGATTAAAATGCTAAATTGTGTTTTATTTACACCATTTAAAAATTTCGCCATTAATTTAATTTTTCTTTGTTCTTTGATATATATTTAAAAAATTAAAATTATAATTAAGTATAGTGTGTTTCCACTTAAAACTATTAAATTTTTAAATAAATTATTTCTTTAAATATTTTAATACAAGAATTATTTCTTACATTTGTGATACAAATATAATATTTAATGTGAATTATATTTTATATAATATCAATTTCTTTGTTTAGCCTGTTTATTATACTACGCCCCGAAGATTACTTTAGTTTTTTTAATATTATATAATATTTTTTTAAGTCCGCAGAGAAAAAGGAGATGTACGGCGCAGGAGACTTTGGGAGGGCTGAGAAGAGGAAATCCAGATAGATGTCACCCGATGGCAGGGGGCACGTACAAAGCATACATATAGTCAAAGAGGCCCGGGGCATTATCATACTTTAATACGCTAGCGGGTTGAGAAGGAACCTTTAGCATTATTCGGGATGTAGCGGTAACCATCCCCTTACTCCTGAATATAGATCAGATCGTCAAAGGGTGTCATAGCTACATCTACTGGGAATTGAGGGATATTTCTTTGGAAAGGTAGGTCTTCGTTGCCAGGAAAAAAACGATTTGTTCTTAATAATAAATAGGAAGAGAGGGAATCGTATAGGTACGAGAAATGGTATGTAAAGTTTGATTTAAAATTTATAACGTTTGAGTCAATTTCATACTTTTTTTAAGTGAAAACTTATTTAGCCGCGTTGAGAAATTTGTTGAGGGGGGAAACTTGTGGCTTCACGCGCCACCGACGTGCTCGATGTGTTGCGCGAGACTTGCGACGCGTTTTAATCAATTTTGATCGACGCTATATTTAGTTACTATATTATTATTATTTTGGCTCTACGGTCCTGCATGAACCCGGGCCTCCACCACCGCAGCCAACCATTCCCTGCGATCCTGCGCTATTTTCCTCCAGTCTTGTACACCCATCAACTTTAAGTCCTCCTCGACATCATCCAGCCATCTGATTCGAGGGCGTCCTTTGCTTCGTTTGTCATCTGGTTTCTTATAGAGCATTCTAGCCTGTGTTCTGACATTCTTTCCACATGTCCCATCTAATCCTGGCTTTCTTAATCAACCATCTTTATCAAGGCACCATGTCTGGCTCCCCATTCAGCTCCATCAGCTCCATCAGCTTTCTTCTTGTTCTCCATATCCCCATTTTTTTTTGGGGGGGGGGGGGGGGGTATATTCTTCTTAATAAACTATAACATAGTTTTAATCAGTTTCATACAAAGATTTTTAACGAAACATATAATTTAACAATATAGGATTACCAAACAACAAAATCAAGAGGATTTTAAAAAAGCGTGCCTTCGATAATGTAATAACGGATGTCAATATAGAAAACACCGACACACAATACCGAAAATTAAGATCAACCGATAAGGAAGCGTGATATCCTTAATGTCTTCAGCAATCATAAAACGATATAATAATGACGGTTCAAAAAATCAAGGAGATCCGAAATATAAAAGTAAATTCATTCGCAAAATCTTGCCCTATTGAAATTTGAAATTGTCACTGAAGCATCAATCAATTAAGCCAGTGTATACCTATATTTCGTTTTGCCATTACCTTGGCGGTATCTCAAAACAAATATTAAATCACTTATTCTCCGGTAGGTCTAGGCGGCATTTTCAATATCCTTTATCTGTCAACAGTTACCAAAAGAATAAGATAACAAATCATCTTAAGATGAAGAAAATATTGTAGATATTCGATTAAAGGACGGCTTTATTCCCTAGATGTAACTTTTTTTTTATTATTCCAGTCGAAATGGGGTAAGAGATAGTTTTGTTAATGCTTCGCTTGTTGTTAACAAAAATACTTGTGTAATAGTCGTTCTTTGCATACATCCTTTATCTTATTCTTGACTTTATCTTCAAAATTTTTTTTATAAACGTAATTTTCCTTGGGATTTGAACTACTTTCAATTTAAATTCTGAGATCGGACTCACTTTTTCTCTAACTGGGTTCATTTTTTTTCTCCTAGCTGGGAAATGAGAGCTTCCTCGGAATCTTCGCGTTTAATTCTGCCCTGTTAATTCCGAACGGTCACGAACCCAATATCGAAGAGAGAAGGGAGCCGCCTCAGTCGGAAGTTCTCTTATTAAGAATTCTCCGGAGGAGGATGAATTGGAGACTACAATGGGCCGCATACCCTCACACATTCCCGACCCTGACCGACTTTCGCTTTTTTCCGAGGCCATTAATGGAGTTGGGATTGAAGTATTGATGGGACATGTGTAGACTCCAGGAGTCCAGCCTCCGGTTCTCCATTATATGAGGATCTATCCTCTTCTTTTCCAAAGAGTAGGCTGCTTTTAATATGTAGAAAGAATGTCTATTTTGCAAGTAGATAATATGATAATGGTGATATTATTCCTTACTTAAAGTGGATTTTTTAAACTTGTTTATCCATTTAAAAACACTTTATGCTGTTTTAGCTATTCGGACGATGCTACAGTGGGAGTCCTGAATTTTGCTTAGCCAGGTATAATAAGGAATCTGGACTGCCATTATAAGTATAACCAAGTGTAATTGAAAAAAATCGTTATCAGAAGCAGATAATTAAAAAAATCCAAAAAATAGGCTATTTCATATTTTCGCTAGTTTGGTCAAACGATTTTGCCTAACCTAACTATTTGCAGCCTTATTTCTCATGCTTTTAGTCCGATTCTGAACCTGAAGTTACGGGAGCATAAAATAGCTTGACTAAACCGTGTTAAAAATGTTAAATAGTAAATTTTTGAAGTTTCGAAGCTGTCACCTTTTGATCTTGAGCATCTCACGTATGAATCATCTGCATTGGGATTATCATTTATCCCTTTATAATGTTTCATCAATGTACAATATTTCTGCTTTGGATTGGTCTATATCTATTGCACGTTGAAAAGGTTGGCTCTGGGTAAAATTACTAGCTGCATATCTTTCATTTCTTCTTCTTCTCACCCTTTCACGCCCGTCTGGAGATCGAAGGGGAAATAATGATGCATCTGTAAAAAGTACAGCACTCCATTCGTCCACAGTCTCGAGCAAAAGCCAGCCGTGTAACTCTGGGAGTTCTGGTCAACTCTGGTCCTCTTACTAGGCGAAAAGCCATTAATCCATGCTCATTTAATCTTCTCCGAGCAGTACGCCCAGAAATTTGCACACCTCGAACTTCTTCGAGCTGATGAATCGCTTGAACAAAGGTAAGGTGCCGGTTTCGTAAAATTCATTTTTTCATTTTTAAAGTTATTTAATGAAATTTACAATAGTATAACAGAATACATCAAGTAAATATAATGAATGTTTACATTGGCATGAAAAGACAAGTAGAGAAACTACCCAGTGGTAGTACTCAAATTAAAAGTTCTACTAGGAAAATCACGAGGCCATCTTCTTTTCAGACGCCTTGGAGGATTATCAGGATTTGAAGAGGTTGATAGGTTTGAAACAAGTTGGTTCAAGTGGGAATGAAGTTTGTCATGAAACGATTAATATCGGATTCGGGTCAAATTAGCAGAAAATCGGACATTAAGGTCATTATGGATTAATTTTTTCGTTACAAAGTAAGGAGCATTGAGGATTCTACGAAGGATTTTGACTTGTAAGGATTGAATACGAGAGGAATTCGATGGTTTAGTGGAGCCCAAAAGCTCTATTCCGTAAGTCTAGATGGGTCTAATGATTGTCATGTATATGAGTCTTTTGTAATTAATTGAGAGCTTAGAGTAAAATTCTTAAATTCAAAAAACGGTCATCCTGTGGTTCTGTTACCCTAGGCCGTCCAGAACCGGGCCTCTATGGCGTCTCGTAGTTTCATAGGGAGCACCGATGGCATTTGCTGCATATCTAATGGAACGTCCATCATCAATAAGTGCCACACCACGCGCAACATCCTACGCACGTAGAGGCATTTTTAAACTTAAAATTGAAAAAATTAAAAGCAGGAAACTAAGAAGTATGCTGCAAGAAACGGAACTGAACAAATTTCACTGAATAAACATTTTAATTCCGTAGAAAGAGAACGTTGGAATCTAGAGTCCTTTCATTGAATTAAGGATTAAGGGTTATTATCCTCTATATTGACATTCCTAATTGAAAACAAATTAAAAAAATACATATTTATTCATTAAAAAAATAGACCAATTCAAAGCAGAAATATGTTTAGATGAAAACATCAAGTGGTTGGAATTTTTTGCCTGTCAGTTTATATATTTTTTTAAAAAAAATTGTATTTGTTTTAAGGGAATACCCCTTTATAAGTAGAGCCTTTTACATGTTACGAAAATTATACAATAATTTAAATATTATTATATTAAAGTACATATCACTTGATTCTTTTTTTCCTTATCTTAATTTAAATTATTATCTTCATTTGAAAAGAAAAGATATGTCCAGGACCGGGACATATCTTTTCTTTTCAAATGAATATATTTAAAAATTAGTAACAACTAAAATAAAATAAATTAAATTATTATCAATAGAATAACGTAACAAAGTTTAGTTAATAACACTAAGTGTTTTGTATATATGTATTATATAAGTTAAGGATCCGACCTGGGTATTGTTAGATCTTCAGCATGTAAAGAAATCTACTATTGTTATAATGCGGGCTACTGCTTCAATAGAGTCAGTATATTTTCAGCAATCGTTGTGTTACTATCTAAACCCTTTCTTTTCTTAAATATAATTTTGTGTCAATTCAGCTAACTGGTGCCGAAACCCGGGAGTTTTAGGGGTGAGAGATAACCGTGAGCCGGTCAAATTTCTCTGTTCGTTTTTTTATAGATTTTTTTATTTTATTTTGTGCAACGATGGCGACGGACAGCGGTACCCTAGAACCGAAAACCGCTACCGTGAAGCTAGATGAGACCGCAGGAATACTCAGTGAGATGGTTTAGGCTAATTCACTAGCGTTCATGAATCTCAAAGTAGAGACGGGCCAGGAACTAAGGAAAGATGTTTCAAAACTGGAGATGTTCAAAGGAGAAATTGGTGAATTGAATAATTTTTTAAAAGGTGGTGACAGATTAATGGAAAGGTTAGAAGCCAAAGTAGCCGATAAATTATTAGACGCGCCCGATATTGAATCAATAAAAGCGAATCTCATAGGCAGGATCAAGAGAAACATCTTGAATCTAATTCAGGTTGATGAGGGAACCCCCTGGGAGACAGTGAAAAGTAGGTTAAAAAAGGCATTCGGAGGGGGAAGATGAACCTTCAAAGGGGATATTTATCAGTGGTTCAGTGAGAAGAGGCAGGCTGGAAAAACCCAGGGACAGTATGCAGCGGCTATGCTGGCTAAACATAACAAATTAATGAAAAAGATTAGAGAAACTATAGACTCAGAGCAGGTAACGGACAGGATGGGGTTCTTAGGATCTATCTGGAAGGTTCAATTGGCGAAGAAAATTGGGAAAAATGAGGGTTTCCCATATGAACGTTCGTTTGTTGAGTGTGCTCAGGGCCTTGTGGATATGAGCACCTGGGAGGAAGAAACTCGTATGGATATGAATGAGCCAGAATGGACCAGAATCGTTCCCAGTCGGCCCCGGGTGAGGTCAACTCATTGGAAGAGAACCTGCACGGTTCGGGAGAAGGCCGCATCGTGAGAAATACAAACTTGGCAGACACGACCGAAAAGTGGCCTTAAGAAAGATGATAGAAAGTTGTATGGATGCGGAAAAGTTGGATATCTCTTTGCACAGTGTCTTAGGACCAGGTGTTACGAGTGCAAAATGGAAGGACATATGTCAAGGAATTGTCCTTATATATTTAGGAGGAGTGACACAGATAGAAGAGTGCCATTAGAGATAAATGTTCAAAAGTTACGCAGAAGAGCAGGGAGTAGAAACGTAAATGATTCGTTAGGAGCGCCATCAGATACGTCTGGATCATCGGAAACAGATGAGGAGAACGGATCTAGTGGAAGTGAGGAAGACAGGAGCCGGCGACAGCGAGTAATCCAAAGTCGGCGGCAACGGCAATTGACATCTGTCAGCAGGACGCAGTCTGAGGTATGAGCAGGGTGCATGCAGAGAGGCGACCGAGCTGTAATATGTAATAACGTGCGGAAGAAGTTCATCAATCGGTTGCCTATAATAAGAATGGAGTGCGGAGTGAAGTGTTTGGTGGACACAGGAACCTCAAGCACCCTGCTGTCGAGAGATGCATTAGAGAAACTGTGTGGTGAGGAAAGGGCACTCCAGATTTAGGTATGTAGTTGTAGTTTAATCACCCGGGGGTGGGGGGGGGGGGGCTTGTAGCGTGTTAGGCGAGGTATCATTAGGGTTAACTAAGTGGACGGAGAAATAGGGTAAGTTGCAAGTTCATGTCGAGGAGCATATGCCGAGAGAATACCAAGCTATCGTGGGGTGTGATTTGTTGAGTCAGGTGAGAGCGAAATATATCTTAAAAAAGATAAATGGTATATGCGGATGGAAAATAAGTGGTATAGGTGTCAACAGGCGTTAAATGAAGCGCGGATTGGAGCGGTGAATAGAGTGGACAATTGGAAGGAGGCGATAAGGAAGGAATTCAAGGATATCTTTTATATGGAACGGGGCGTGTTGTATGCGACAGGGAAGACAGTCCATGAAATACCTTTGAAAAAAAGAGGGTATCTTACTCAAGGAACGGCGATATCCTCATGCATTAAGGCATCACATTCGAGGGCAATTGGAGAATTTACGACGACAGGGCATAATAGTCAATAGTACATCCCCGTACAATAGTCCCTAATGGGCGGTTAAGAATAAGAACGTAGTGGGAGAAAGTGGGGAGAAGTATAGGGTCGTGGTGGACTTTCGCAAGTTAAACGAAAATACAGTGGATGAAGTATACCCGATTCCGAGATTTGACGACATTATTGATAAGCTAAATGGGTCCACAGTGTTCAGTACATTAGATCTGAAAGCGGGGTACCACCAAATTAAGATTCATCCGAGAAATCAAGCTAAGACAGCGTTCACGTTCGAGCGGGGACATTATGAGTTTACGTGAATGCCCTTCGGGTTAAAAAAAAAAACGCTCCCTTGACATTTCAAAGATTAATGGATGAATTTTTAAGGGGTATAGACGAAGGTATTTGCCAAATACATATGAACGACTTGTTAGTTTTTAGTAAAACTGAGACGGAGCATATCCAGTATCAGCGTCAGTTTGTTCTGAAACTATCACAGGAGAAATCAATTTTGAGCCAGAAGGAAATAAATACTTAGGGCATACAGTTTCCAAGGAAGGAGTGAAACCGGATAAGTCGAAAGTGGACGCTATTACCAAGATGGATATCCCAAGAGATATTAAGGGTAAAAGGCGGCTGTTGGGTGCACTGAATTATTATAGGCGAAGTATTTAGTACCTATTAATAATTTACTTAAAAAAGGGGCGAAAGTTGTAATTACTCCAGTCATGGAGGACAATATCCGTCGATGTATGAATAGATTGAAGGAAAACCCGGTGTTGGCGTTCTCGGATTTTAACAAGCAATTTACACTCACTACCGACGCGAGCGAATACGCACTTGGAGCTGTACTGTCTCAAGTCGGCCCCAGGGGTGAGCGGCCTGTCGCTTATGCGAGTAGACGTCTGTCAGGAGCCGAGGCTAGATATTGTACATTGGAGAGGGAGCTCTTTAGTATAGTATGGGCTGTGGATCATTTTAGACCTTACTTATTCGGACGAAGATTTCGGGTATATCGATCATAGGCTCTTGGAATAGGTAGGCAAACGAAAAGAGTCGTCGGCGCGAGTGACGCGTTGGAAAGAGTTCCTGAGCCAGTACTCAATGGAAATTATTTATAAACCAGGCAAGGAAAATGTGGTGGCTGACTGGCTGTCTAGGGCGGTTGTGGTTAATGCGATTGAGAATGCGGCTGCAGGATCGTTACGGGATATAAGACAATTTATCCAAGACTGGTCGCCACAAGGTGAAGAGGGCCAAGCTGCGACGGAGTTGGAAAGAGAAGGATCATCCTCAGGCGGAGACAGCTCTACGGACGAAAGACTAGCAGAAATGGAAGAAATTGATGAGATCGTTAATGATAAACCGCGTCAACAAAAGACTTCGGGAACGATGTCCATTGATTATCTACATTACAGGCGGTCGAGTGTCAACATCATTTCATCACAACCAGGGACTCGGTTGGACCTCGTGTGTAAAGCCCTCAAGGACGCATCCAAACCCGGTCATACTCAAAATTTATATTTAGGCAATGCCACCATTTGGGAGAAATAAAGCAAGTGTGGAAAACAGATCAAATCCCAGATCGCGTCTTCATTCGGTGCACTGTCATGGTGGAAATGATCAGGGACGTTGAACGGCAGAGGGAATTAACAAGGGCTTACCACCAGGGTAAAACTAACCATCGGGGGGACAGCGAGACGTTGCAGGTCTTAAACAGGAGATATTTCTGGTCAGGAAAGCGGTGGACCATCGAGGACGTAATTGGGTCATGCGAGATCTGTATGGCTACGAAGTATGACCACCACCCACCGCATGCCGTACAGGAAGAGACGCCAACGGGAGATCGACCACTCCGCGATTTGCTAGTCGATACTTACACTTGTGCACCCGAAGGGTAGGGGAGGAATAGAACGCTTACATAGCACCCTCAGTGACCACCTCAGGGTTTACCACGTGGAACACGGATTAAAACAGGATGTGACGATGCAGAAAGGGGTCTCAGCTTACAACCACTTGATTCACTCCGTAACGGGGTTTTCTCCGTTCGAAACGTTGTTCGGAGTAAGAGGGCCCAGTAGAGATTACGAGGGCACAGCAGGGGACCTTACAGCAGCCCGAGACATCGTAGCAAATCACATGCGAGTCCAGAGGGTATGGAAAAAGGTGCACGAAAAAATTAAGAAGGAAAAACGGACCAGGGTGAGTAGGGAGAACGCAAAGGTAAGAGATTGCATGGGGGGGGGGGAGTATTAAAATTGGAACCATTTTGTATCGGCGAATTGGGTCTAATAGAGATACGAGGTACCGTTCTTGTCCGTTTTATAATTAACCAGTAGGAACTATTTCTTTGTTATGTTATTTGATGTACAGGATTGAGCTTTATATGATACACAGGTGATCCGGATACTCCTGCGGACAGTGCCTTTTTAGTAAGTTTAAGACGCTTGCCGTAAACTAGAGGGGGGAGGTAAGGAACAGACCTGGGTGTTGTTAGATCTTAATCCTACTTAAGCATGTAAACAATGCTACTATTGTTATAAGGCGGGCTACTGCTTCAATGGAGTCAGTATATTTCCATCAGTCGTTGTGCTACTATATAAACCCTTTATTTTCTTATATATAATTTTGTGTCAATTCAGTTAACTTATATAAACATATATATCGTTACAATACTTTGAGTTATCAATGTATAGTAAAAAACATTATATACTAATAACATTTTTTTAAATACAGTATTAAAAACTCATTTCTATAAGGATTTTTCTTTTCAAACAATTATTTTTCCCCTCTTTCAATACTTGGAAAATCAACTTTTGACATCTCGAAGGGTATTTTTCATATTGAAATATAAAAATCTGGTTGCCCGTTGATTCTCCCCCGTATATTGAACACATGCTCCCTTAATTTCCTGAGCAAAGCTCCGAAGAGACCCTTCCCTATTGTAAATTAATATCATTCAAATGTATTCTTTGTAGAACGGGAATTGAACGTCATTTTTATATTTAAAAAAAGACAATAATTGAATTTCTAATATTACCAAATTTTTATATTTTCATTGCAGTAACATTTAGTAAATTAAATATTGAAAACTTTCTTCAAGTAAGAATTGATAGAATATCCATAAAACGATACAATTTTCGCATTTTTGTTAATAATTAACATATTAAATATTAAACATATGAACTCAAAGATTCAATACCGACACCAACAATTGCTACAAACATCCGACAACTGATTACTGCTTAAACACTAACCTGTTGAAATTCTACTGTGAAATTCCAATCCAATATTCCACGAAATAGCGTATTTTTGAAGATCTAAAGCAGTTGCTCATGCTTCAAAGATAGTTACCATGTTTCACACCGTTACTGAATAGTTGAAAGAATTGTAATTTTATAAATTGTAGTTTCAGGAGAAAGTTAGCAATCTAATTATGTCAAGGCCGAAAAATAACTACCCATTACTTTCTCTTGATTTTTCTTTTTAAGTTATTGTACACTCCAACTATTTAAATTTTTCAACATAATCAAACTTATTATCTTTATCACTAAATTCAATATCGTTTCTCTTCCTCAAGTTATTTTTGAGACACATAAATTTATAAGTCATCGCATTAATTATACAAATACTATAAACTTCAAATGATTTATATGTGATATAGGATAGCAGGATAGTTCAGTGGTAGAATGCTGAGTTGCCGTGCCGAAGGTCCCGGGTTCAAATCCGATTGTGGCATACAATTTATTTAATCTGTTAACAGCTGGATATGGACATGTTTGATCTGAAGACCCAGTCCTCTGGGGGTATGTCAATATTTATGAATTTAGTTATATTTTTGTTTATGTTGGTATTACTGTCGTTTTACGTTGATGACGTATGATTTCTTTATTTGTTGTTATGTCTATGCAAGTTTCAAGCTGCTAGGTTAGTTTCGTTATCGCTGTCGTACTATTAATCTCCGGTTTCTATTTGCACCAAAGAAGAGCAACGTTCAGTGATCCATTTTTTGTGGTCGGTAGGCGTATCAAGGGCTGAAATTCATCGAAGACTTTCGGTATAGTACGGATACAGTGTTTTAGCACAACGGAGTGTCTACGAATGAATTGAAATATTCAAAAATGGTCGCACAAGTGTTAAGCACGATTAAAGAGCCGGACGACCGTTTAACATCACAAATGAGGAAAACATTGAGCGTTCACGTGAAATGGTGCTCATAGACAGACGAGTAACTATTGGCCATCTGCAAATTAGCCACGGTTCTGCCTACGAAATCGTCCACAACAGACTTGGGTTTCATAAAATTTGTCCAAGATGGGTCCCAAAAGAACTCCCACAGCTGCATAAACAAACGCGCTTGGATACCTGCCAAAAACACTGACGAAGCAGTGAAAGAAGTGGGGCATTTCGGGGTCGCAGCTCAACCGAAAACCTTCTTTTATGAGGGCATCATGAAGCTTGTACAAGGATGGACCAAGTGCCTTGAAAAGCAAGGGGATCATGTCGAAAAATGATGTACTTGTAAGTTTCCTATTTAATTACAATAAAATTGTATAACTATATTGATTTACACTCGTACATACGATTTACCTATTTCTGATATGGATTATTAATATTTAAAAAATCTTAATACAACAGCTGTTTACAAACTAAGGTTGCAAGCAAAAAGGTTAGTTTAATTGTGAAAAAAACGCCATTTACAAGTTAAATACTGTATTATTCTCTTCAAAAAGTGTTAAAATTTACCTGGGAAGATTTGGCTCATGACTAAAACCAAGAAGAGTGGATTTTACCGTCTACCATGGGCGAACCGTCTCCTCCTTCGCAGACGGTAAGGAATATAGACCAGAACAATTTAAATTTTAGGGGGCGACCTGTGGTCTAGTGGTCAGCGTAACAAACTACTAAGCCCATGATCGCGGGTTCTTAACCCGCCAGGTGGACCTAGGATTTTGTAAAGGGAGTAAAAAATCCTTAGTTACGCCGTCCTTCGGAAGGGACATTAAACAGGGGTCCCGAGCCTATACGATGTCAGGTACCCGTTAAAAATCCTTATTCTAATTTAACCTGGATAGGCAAAATTTAGAGATCCCACTGTAGCATAGTCCGATTAGCCATAGCAGCATAAAGTGACGTTTAATGAACAAACAACCAATTTAATTTTTAGTTCTAATAGTAATAATTCTGGTGACTGGGAGGTAGTTATTGGTCGTAAAAGACCTTTAATAATTGAACATGACCTCACACCCCAGAAAAGACTAGCACCCATACAAACACACAATAGTTTCCAGGCTCTAACCTCAATCTCTTACGAACAACCAGAAAAGGCAGAATGACCAGCTCTAAATCACAACTCATCTCCATTTTTATATAAATGGTCTGGAAAATTATTCTGCGTTCATTTCATTCCTTGAAGAAACAGTCCGTTGAAAATTAATTTACGGTACAATCAACACTTAAAAGTTGTGACTGTTTACCCCGATACACCTGAGACTCATAGGAAGTTGAATACCAGCCTAAGAAGTGAGGGGGCGGATTTTAATACTTTTCAGCTCCAACAGGACAGGTGCCCAGGAATAGTAATTGAGCGTCTCCATCACACCAATTACTATTATTAAAGACGATCTGAAAGAGAAATGTTAGGAAGCCACGAACACAATTAACGTAATCTCAAGATTTAAGGAGCCTCTTCCCATGTTCTTTGTGGACATTACCAAAGAAACATTCAAAGTAGATATTTATAACGTAAAAAGTATCCATTATACTCGAGTAATAATGGAAGAACCGCGAAAGAAAAAAAGACATCCCTCAATGCTTACGATACCAGCAATAGGATCACACTAGAGGTTATTGTAATCACCCACCAAGGTGCGTAAGGTGTGGCGGGCATCATGAAAGCAAATCTTGCAGTAAAATAAAATAAAAACCCCTGCTACTTAGGCCGATGGTGGCGGCCAACATCCTGCCAACTACAAAGGTTGGCAAACACTGAAGAAACTGAGAATTCAGCATAGCTCAAGGGAATTAAGAGAATTACCACCAGGGTTCCACACCAGCTCATCGTATTAAGTTACCCCCGGACCCACAGGAATTCCCAACTCTCAAACAACTTATACAGCACCATCTTCCAGGACAACCGGAGACCAACGTCGAATCTCAGGAGATGCCAAGAAGCCCACTCGTCATGAAACCAGCACCACAACACCATCATGTTCCAGCAGGTATGATGAATAACAGTACTCAGCCGGTACCCCCTTTAGATAATGTCCCTCCTTAACTTTTTCAAATGCTAAACTGTCTTAATAACCTTATCCACCCTCTTTTTCTCCTTCAACAGTTCACTCAAGTTAGATAAGCTCGAAGCCAAAGCCATACCTAATTTTTCAACAACTGGCTCCTTGTCAATTCTCCTATGGAACGCTAATTTACTGATGCAACAGAGGACAGACCTTGACATACATTTACGTCAAAAAGGACACATGTATCACTTATTAATGAAACAAACATTACTTTATGATCAAAATTCTATATTCCAGAATATACTATTTGTAGGGCTGATCACCCCAACAAAACTGCAAAAGGAGGTACCACCATTAAATCATTAAGTCGACATTACGTAAAACACAGTTCCATTCCCTTATCTATCACACCACATATGCAGTTGACTGGCATCCCATTATATATGTGGAGGCAATAGAGAAGGCAACAACAGGTGATTAATAATTTATATTTAATATATTATTCTAACATAAGAGGTTATACCTCTTTGGCCATAACCAATGATTTAACAACTGTTTAGGCTTAACAATAGGTTTAAAAAATATTGTAAAAAACAAATGACTTCTTTTTTTCTATTGTCTTGTTATGCATGTAAAAAATGGTAGTTAATTCGTGGGCTCACATTTGATGTTTGCAATGAAATATGCGAAGGATAGTTTGTAAATATGCAAGCTTTTGTACTAACTAATATTTTGTATTTAATTGTATAATTTTATGTTTGGTTACTTTATTTATGTTTATTCATTTCTCTTGCCTGTTTTAATTTAGATTGATAGTGTACTCATTAAGTGTTAATAGCTGATCTTAGAATACTTGATAATTTGTTTTGATGTTGTTTTGAACCAAGCAAAAATCAACAAAGAATAAAAATGCAATATATGCAATGAGTGTTTCTGGATGTTGCCTAAGCATTCAACAAGGTTTGGGACCAGGGACATCTCTTTAAGCTCCAGACTACACTACCACATACTTATTATTTAATTGTTCTCTCATTTCTTGTAGACAGGTTTTTCTCAACAGGGTGTCTTCATTAAGACCGATCTTAGCCGGTGTGCCTCAGGGATCAATACTTGCATCGCTATTGTACATAACATATACATACGACATTCCTCACCCTACGCTGACGACACCGTCATAATCACCAAGCGACATAGGCCTCACAAAACTTACAATATATCTTACAACAGTTGAATGAGTGGTGTCAACTATGAAAGATCAGACTGAACCACGAAAAGTCACAACACATCACTCTTACTCTTAGACTTGAAACGTGCCCTCCCATTTACCTAAATAACTCACCCATCCCACAGGCAGACAAAGTACATTACCTAGGAGTAACGTTTGATAGGAGAATGACATGGGATCCTCACGTTAAGATAAAACGCCAATCAGTAAATCATTAATTCAACTTAATGTATTCGCTATTCAGGAAAAACTCCAAATTAGATTTACAACAGAAATTATACACGTACACTTACTTACTAAAACCAATTTGGACGTATGCATTACACATTTACGGCATCGCTAAACAGACTCAAAAAAAATACTACAAACATTTCAGTCAAAAGTATTTAGACTTATTACCAGAGCACCATGGTAAGTCAACTTAAAAATACAAACGGTTAAAGAACACATACGGCCACTAGTTTTATACCTGAGAATACTAGGAGGAGAAAAAAAGAACGTTGATGAGGGATCTATTATCGTAGGAAATTAAAGCAACCCAATGGAAAGGTACCGCTGGGTACTGTTCGTCTTCATGCCTTTCATGTCATTGTCAACTATTTGTATTTGATAGCTGTACATAAAAAAAAAAATTATTACACAAAGATCACTAAACTTTTTTTTATATAATACAGAGAAATTTTAAATTAATTTTTATTCGTGCATGAAACACACATATTATACAAATACACACGCTGCAAAAAAAACAGCGAATGAAAACATTTTACTTGAACAGTATCGTTTCGTGTTCATTCATGAGAAACAGTCCAGTTTTCATTGCTTTAATCAAGACACATCTATTATCAGTCGGGATTTGTCGCTATCTTAAATCGCTGCGATAAAACTCCTTTCTTCTAAAAAGGTCGGAAGGGGGGGGGGGAGCTTGCTAAAAATGAGTATCAATTTATTTCCCCGAGGCATTGGCCGACTTGTTTCGGATTAGCATCACGCCTGCCACCCTAATTAATAAGTGGCAGATGTAAATCTTCTAAGTGGGTTGGTAGCCCTGACTGAGATTGTTGAGGAAGCAAGTCACGGGACGGGCTAATCAGGTGTGAGCGCCCCCCATTACAAATTCTTTCCCGCCCCCGCCAGCCCGCCATTAGTGGCGCCATTACTTCAAGTCCCCGGCAAACTGTAATTAGAAGCCGGCTCAGCTTACCTCGACCAGTTTCTAATTTTGTAACTTATTTGTCCTATCATTTAAGCTGGATAATTTGCCCACCTTTATATCCAAGATTTATTTTTTGGAGGCCTTTAGTTTAAAAGTACAGTTTTATTTTTATATAATTTAATTAGTTTGATGTTTACTTTTTCTTCAGCTTGGCTTTTATCTTGGATGTATATTGTATTAATTTATGTGGTTAATGTTTAACAGTATTGTGTTTAACTAAAGTATATTAACCAATTTATTACCTCTATTATTTCATTTTCATATTTTTTTTTTATGAATAAAGGTATATACATTTTATTTAACTCTGCTTATGCAATTTATACAAGAGTTTTTTAGTCATTTGTTTTCAAAGTTACCCTTTGGAAGGATCGTATAATTTTTGGCAAAGAATAGAAGAAAGTTTAAAGTGTATATAGACATGACTTTATTGTATTTGTACTCGATTTTATTAGTCCATCCAATTTCTATTAGGCATTTCTTACGAAATGGCTTTTAAATTATTTGTAAAATTCAAAGGCTTGTGTTGTTTGCTATGCCTATGTTCACAAATTCTAATGAGCAGTTATTAATCCTCTCTGTTTGGTAATGTTTACTAACACTAAAACTGAACGAACATTGTTTAGTATGCCATCAAATATAATGGTGGAAACACGATTTTCATGTAAATTTTTTAATGAGTTTAAACTTGGAAACCCAACAAGACAAACTATCATCGTGTTTGGTAAAACCATCACATCCACATCGTATTGCAGGTATATTGATATAATAAAAAAAAAATTAATAACAAGTTTGAAATAAGGTATAAAAAATGGGATTTAATGGTTTGAATAAAAATGTTTTGATTTCATATAGTTGTTTTACTAAATAACATGTCCTATGAAAATGAACATGTCATATATCTTTTACATTATTTTATCTGTAATTAATTGAGCTCTCTAAGCTACTTTTTATTACTATTATTTTTTGCTTCTCTAATTATTCTTATCCTTTTTATGAGGTATTCTGTTGTGCATGTTGTTTTCAAGATAACAAAATCATATTTTATGTTGTTTATGGATAATGATAAGATGGATTATAGCCTGCACACTCGGGTACAACATTTTTTTTTTAATTTTAGAGTACTTATGTTCAAGAAAGGTTTTTTTTTTAAATGGTAGAAACACCCATATTTTTTTATTTTATAGTTCTTTTCGACCAAATTAAATGTTAGAAACTTTGCAGAGGACTCTGAAAGGAAAATTAAAACGAGGTTGGCTAACTATTCCTCCAAAATTTCTGATAAATGGCGGGAAAATCAAAGCAGCCACAGTGTTTCGATTAAGACAAACTAGGTCAACAATCATGTTTAGAGTTCTGAAATATGGTATTGGAATATTGTAAAAAATACTTCAAAACATGATAATCTAATATTTGTTTAAGCCTGACACACTTCACAGCTTGAGGGTTAGGGGCCAAAGTAATCGTAGCAGTAGAATAAATCAGTGGAATTAAAGGCATCATTTCAACCTCAAAAATTTATTGGTTAACTACTTTTACTGAACCAATCGTTGAATATGGATATTAATTGTTCTGGTAAGTGCTATTTTTTCGAAATAAAAAAGTCTTCTGATAATAAAACTAAGAGTGTATTGTTAGACTAGCTGTGCCCGCGAAATCGTCCGCGAGGAATAGTGACATTGGGGGAGCATTTTCAATTTTTTAGGCTAAATACTTTGGAAATAAAACAAATACATAAATTAAAATATGTGTTTTACTGCAAATGGTTTATTTAAGTACATTTTCATAAACAACATTGTTTGTTTTCCCATCTTTTGCTAAAACATAGAGATTTTGCCAAAACGTATTTTATGTAGTAAAATCTAAGTGAATTTAAGAATGGTCAATTTAACAGACACGGAGTTATTAAAGCTAAAACTACATCATTTATAATTTTCAAGAGTAAAAATTCGTTCATTACCTTCTCTTATAGTAGAATCGTTTATTTTATCAGTATATATTCTTTAACTTCAGTTTCAATAGTTAAATTATAAATTGCAGCGATGCGAAGAGTTTCAGAGCAGGAACCTGACTGAGATGCAAGTGTACAAAGAGTAGAGGGGAATAGAATAATTATTAATTTTTTATATTCCTTTAGTGCATTTTCAAAGTTATAGAAATGTATTTTGTGTAGTAAAATCTAAGTGAATTAAAGAATGGTTATGAAAACTACGAATTACGAAAATACACCCGCAAACCAACTACAAAATTAACTAAAACAAAGGCCATTGTTAAAAATTCATAGTGTCCGTTTTCTGTCGAGAAAGCAGTTTTTGGAATGGATTCTTCGTCCATTAATATTTGATGAAACCCAGAAGTGAGGTCTATAGTGCTAAAGTATTTTTCTCTTTTTAATCTATTTAATACGTCTTCTATATTTTACCAATATTATAAGAACCATGTAAAGGCCCACCAGGCCGATCTGGTAAAATAAATAAATAAATAATAATATATTTGGTAATGGAAATTTGTTCTTGATTGTATTTTGATTTAGTTTTCTATAGTCTAAGACCATTCTAACTTTCTTTTTTCCGCTAGCATCAATTTTTTTTGGGACGATCCATAAAGGAGAATTGTAAGGGCTATTACTAGTACGAATAATTCCATCATTTAATGATTGTTTAACTTCATTTTGAATTTGCACTTTAAATTGTTCAGGAAATCTATGATTTCTTGAATAAATAGGATTGCCGTTTACTGTAACTAGTTTATGGTTCAATAAATTAGTGGGTTTTAGTGGTTCATCGTTTTTTTTATTACTTCTCCGTTATCTTTGATTATCTGTACTAATTTTTCCTTGATTTAGTTTTCTATAGTCTATGACCATTCTATAACTTTCTTTTTTCCGCTAGCATCCATTTTTTTGGGACGATCCATAAGCTAGTCATGTATGTCTGTGTTTATAAATATTAAAAGAAAAAACAACGAATTATTCACACTCAAAAATTCATTCGGAAGAGTACATTTTTTTTTCTTTCCCTCTGAGTTGTTTTATTTAAACTCCAAATCCAAATCTATATAAATATACATATATCACATTTTTATACTTCTTTTTACCCATAAGCTTACTCAACATATTCGGACTGAATAAGGAGTAATTTGTCGTCGGAGAATTTCGGCCCTTAAATTTCCCTTAATATCTTCTGTTCTTTAATATCCAACCGTTAAATTAGGCCCTTACTAGTGATAGATAGTTTTTCCGCTTCATAAACGGCTTCTGGTATAATCACCGTATTATAATGCCTTATTTTTTAATTCGAAGAGAGGGAATTTTTATAATAGATATTTTATGTGAGTTGGAAGGCTAAACCGACATTGTCTCTTCTGACCTTATGATTATGATCTCTATGATTATGTAACAGAAATTAGTTAGGATTTATATCCTTACGACGGGAGCGAAAAAAATTAGCCAAATATGGCCGCTAAGGCGCAGAACATTACTGGCAGAATATTGAAAATGTTTATGCTATTAGGAATGAGCCTTTTTAAGAGCGTTTTCCCCAATAAGTCTGAAGACTTATTGGACAACCGAGAAGTTTCGTGATCAGACCAGAATGAGAAGCCAGATGGATTCTGAAGGTATGAATCTTCCTTTTTACTCTAGCCTGACTAGATTCTGGGTGTAGCTAGGTAATAATTGAGCAGACCAAGTATGAACAAGGTCCATGTGATGGCCCCTACCGCTAACGTTAATTTTTAGTTGCCTAAACAGTCAATAGAGGTCAGGGATAGCACAATCGTTGTCCACATCAGAGGACGATCGGTCTCTCAAGAGACAAAGTTCCAGTGGAGGAAAGGCGCATGCGAAGATATCCTAACCTTACTAGTGTTACTTACAAGGGCGTAAGTGCAAAATATAAAATGTAAGAAGGACGTATGTGACAGTCACCTAATTAAATGGCCCGTTCTCTTATTTTGGGTCTCCCGTAAACTTTGAAAAATGTAACATGCGCCCTTCTTCCAGACAACTATTCAATTATTACTTCATAAAAAATATATAAAGCTGTTCATTACGTTAAAAACATAGTTTGTCCATTTTTTAAAATTAACTCCCAAGAAAACCCTTAAATATCTCGATAAAACAAAAAATGGACTTATACCACATACAGAAATTACAGATGGTATGGCGAATTAATGTGAACTCGTGATAATAATACAATTCTTTGTTTTTCGCAGTTGGCAACACGTTTATTTGACAAAATGGCGGTTATTTTGTGTTCGTGTTTTGTCAATCAGCTTACTGATGATTAAAGAGACACAACAAAGCTACAGACGCGTTAAATGTTGTTATTTTTTAGAACTACAGTTTTTTTGCAGACGTAAACTTAACTACGGTTTGTTTCTTATTTTTGAAGATGAATATTTCTCCGAAAAACGCACATAGATTGTTACTTTGAGTGAACACACATCAATGACTCAAAGAGATATAGCCAATGAGTGTGGAGTGAGTTTGGGAGCTGTTAATAAGATTTTGAAGCAAAAAAGGGAAACTGGGATGGTTGAGGTGAACAGAAAAGTGAAATGTGGAAGGAAAAGAAAGACAACAGCAAATCAAACCCAAAAGTAAATCAAACCCTAGAAAAAACAGCCAAGAACTTCAGGAAGACTTCTCTGGGGTTGTTGTTCATGACTCCACCGTACGAAAACGTCTTATTGAAGGTGGAAGAAAAACAGTTAGACCTCAAAAAAAAAACAACAACCAGTTATTGACTAAAAAGCGATATGATTGGGTGCAAAAATATGTAGGCTGTTGAAGACTGGAGAAAAGTGCTGTCCTCAGATGAGACCCATCTTTTGGTACAAGGACAGCGATCTCGTTGCGTTAGAATAAGCGACAACGAAAAACTTACATCATTTACAACATTTCGATCAAACTGTCAACATCCATTAAAGAAGATGTTCTAGGGCTGCTTTTCTTTTAAAGGTACTGGATCCCTTGTGCCGATCGAAGGCATCATGAACTCACAAAAATAAAAAGACTTGCTAGAACAAAAATAGGAAGCCGAGCCTATGCCTGCTCCATAAGATTCAGCTCCATGTCATGTGTCCAAGGTGATGATGAAATATTTCAAAGAAAAAAAAATACATGCCTTGAATGGCCAGGTATCACTCTCCGGATCTCAATCCAATCGAAAATCTTTGGGGTATAGTTAAAGCAAGACTTAAAAAAGATGATTGAGGCAATAATTGTAATTGTTTCTGTGTATTTTTTCCTCAATAAAGAATATTTTCTATTTTTTTCTAATTTATCACTTGTGATCACATTAATTCACACAGTACTGTATAAGAATAGGCTCCGGAATCCTTTCATGAAACGAAACACATACATTTATATACGAAGGTGTATCATCACTTTACCTAAAAGAGATATAGAAGATTCAATTTATTTTATGCGCGACTCTGTATACGGATAGGAGATATAAAAATTCCGGGCATGGCTCGGGGAATATATCTGAGTCGAGATCGTTAAGATCCCGGTCACATCCCTCACCCTTTGTGAGTGTCTCCTCTTTGTGCCTCTAATTCCACTTATGGGCCTCCACTGTCTGGGGGGTGGGGGCATGAGGAAGGGGTAGGAAGAGTAAGAGGAAGTGGGAAAAAACGAAAGAAAAACGGAATAAAAAAGGCCCTTATTAAAGTCAGAAGTTTGTTGCCAACTCGGCCGAGATAGAGAGAGGAGCTTTTTAAAGTTGGCAGACAAGAGCAAGGTGAGGGGTATAATTCTGGATTCCGGGGACGTCGCTGACGCGCTCAAGTTTGTTGCTCGAGGTTCAGGTTTTGAATCCAAATCTGCTACCTGGTCCTTGGGCTCTTATGTATTTCATCGCGGGGGGGGGGGCAAATTTAATTCCTTAGCCCTGTAGGGTCACACCTCTAACTTCCTGCAAAGTGCCAAGGGAGTTTTAAGCTTATTAAGTCCCACCCTAACCTAGTAGCTCTCCCTCCCTAACAGTTCTCCCCGTTCTCTATAACACTGTTTACTTAGGCTCAAAACAATTCTTTGCTTTTTGATTAAGGAAGTGGAGGCCGTGCAATGGATTAATAATACTTTGTCCTTTATAATGAAATTTGTCCATAACTAAAAGGATACATGATAATAATACATTCGGTATTGACGGTTTTATTTTCCGAAAAATTAACTGTTTCATTTTCCTTAAAAGTTCATTATAGATTGTGATGACATCAAATAAATAACCTGTTAAGACGACTTTTGGTCTAAACAGTTTTGCAATTTCTTCAAGCATATCATAAGTAATAAGTCCTATCATTGTATTAACCTTACGGGATAAAGATTTGAAAAAATTTTAGGTGGCTGAAATTTGCTAGATAGCTGTCATAAACCCACATGTCAAATGACCACCATCAGGTACGTCCATGGCTATAATGTAAAAAAATCAAATTAAAGTATACCTGTTCATGTAAACATGATATGGATATTAGTTTTATTTGTGGATCTTAAAAATAAAACTGCTTAAAAAATGTCCTACTTAAAAACGTTTTTTTAACCTTTTTACCCAGAGAATATTTTTTGTAATGAAAATCAAAATAATTATTATCTTTTTAAACCTTTAGGATTAATCTGTTGTTATTAGGACATGGAAAAATCAATGAGTCTTTAGATTATCTGTCAATAAGGAAACAACCTTTCTCAAACCTTTACTAGATATTTTTCCTAGATATAGTCAACCTTTCTTAGATATTCCAATGTAACGTTTTTAGTAAGCGTTAAACTGTTTGGAGGGATGTACTATGAGTATTCATTCACATGTTCTTTCTGGGCCGTAAAGTACAATATTTACGAGAAGTAATTACTTTCTCAATCGACTCAGTCTATTCCAGATGGTGACTTTTCACTTTAATTTTAGTGAGTGCTATCTCTAAAAACATATAGAGGTAAGAATGAAAGAACTCACGTTTTTTGATTATCCTTGCGTTTAACAACAACCTTTTGCATTTAAAATAAAAATTAATTAAATAAATACTACAATGGTTTGAAATAGTGTACGAAATTTTGACTGATCAACACTATCAAAAGCATATACGGTCAGAGTCAAAATTATTCATTCACCTGTATAATTTGCGAAAAATAACAAATATTGGTATTATTTAATGGGATTGATAAAACAATAAAATCACCATTTAATATATAACTTAACGGTAATCAATAAATATATTTCTGAATTAATAGATAAATTTTCATATAACGTCATGTAAACAATATTTGAAAAACAACAGGAAAAACATCAGTCAAAAGTATTCGTACACTTGGGAACATTTACTTTAAAAACATTTATATAAACTAAATATTTATATTATTAAGTATATCTGATAAACTTTAATACTTAGTTGGCCCACCTTTTGCTTTCAATATACACTGTATACGATCTGGCATTGAATTTACCAATTTTTTCGTTAAATCTACTGGAATTTTGTTCCATTCCTCTATGATGACCTCCTTTAAATTTCTAAAGTTTGTAACATTTCTTTTACCCACTTGATCCTTTAGATATTTCCATAGATGCTCTATAGGATTAATGTCCGGAGATTGAGGAGGCGTAACCATCCACTTTGGTGTATTGTAAAGGATCAACATTTTTGATTTCCAAGCTGTGTGCTTGGGATCATTGTCCTGCTGAAAAATGTAGTTTTCTGGTATCCCAAATTTTTCAGCACCAATTGGGAGATTTATTTTTAGAATATCAATATACTTTACATGATCCATTATTCCATCAATAAATTCAAGGGACCCCACCACAGCAGCATTCATTCACCCCCAGACCATGAGAGACTTACCACCATGTTTGATTGTTGGAGCTATATTCCTCGTCTCCATTGATGTATTTTTTTTCATACATAATTTTTGTTTTCTTTGAGTGTTGAACATTTCAATTTAGCACTCGTCGGTAAATATCACTATATTCCTAAACCAATTTCACTTTTTTGATGGTCTTTGGACCATTGATATCTTTTTTTTTTATTAGCAACACTGATCAATGGTTTTCGTCGAGCTGTTATGCCACGAAGCTCGTTTCTTCGTAAGCATCGATGGATTGTTGAGAAGCTTACTCAGACTCCTGATTCAGAAAAAAGTTCATCAATTAATTTAAGGGCACTCATTTTTGGATTTTTGTTAACCTTTCTGAGGATAAGTAATTCTGTTCTACAATTGATTTTTCTTGGTCGTCCCGTTCTCTCCCTAGACATAAAACTTTTTCTCAATCCATACCTGTCGGTAATGTTTTGGACTCTTGAGTGAGGTCTATTTACAATTTCGGCGATGTTTCTAACCGATCTACATTCATTATGTTAACGCACAATCAATTTTCTATCCTCTTCGGTTGTTTCTTTTGATTTTCTTCCAGTTTTTTATTTGAAAAAAAGAAAACGCACTTTTAAATTATACACCTTTGCAAAGACGTCTAGGGAAGGCCTGATTAGAGGTAATCCTCAAACCATCGATCGTAAGTAGGGGGGCAAAACAAAGGATTGAAGTCCAGTGTACGAATACTTTTTACTGTTAGTTATGAGTGCATCTCATCATAAATTATTACATATTATTCTTAATTCTTTTTTTTTTTAAATTTATTTATTGATATTTACAACTGTATTACAATAATACATCAAGTAAATAGGCTATGTGATACATAATGACATGAGTTAATGGCAAGTAGAGAAAATACCCACGGTAGTACTCAAATCACTAGTTTAACTAAGGTCACGTGGCCATCTTCTTTTCAGACGCCTTAGAGGATTATCGGGAATCGAAGAGGAAGCTAGGTTTGAAACTAGAGGCTTTGAGTGGGAATGAAGTTTGTTATGAAAGGATAAGTACCGGGTTCGGGCCAAATCAGCAACAAATGGGACATTAAGGTCGTTATGGATGACTTTATTCTTAACAAAATAAGGAGCGTTGAGTATTTTACGAAGGATTTTGGATTGTAGGGATTGGATACGAGAGGAATTCGATGGCTTAGTGGCGCCCCAAAGCTCTACTCGGTAAGTCCAAATAGGTCGTATGATGGTCGTGTAGATGAGTCTTTTGTAGTTAATTGGGAGGTTAGAGCGTTTGTCTAGTAAGTGTTGAAGTAGCCTGAAACGTCGAGCGGTTTCTTGTCTTTTCAGTCTAGTATGAGGATTCCAAGTTAATCGTTTGTCGAGGTGCAACCCTAAGTATCGGATCTGTTCTATAGGTATAAGTGGTATATTATTAAAGGATACTGAAGGGCAGGAATTCTTAATTCATTCGTACTTATTGTGAAAACTTATTTATTCCATTCTAAAGCTATGCATGTGTTATTATATACATTCAAATTAAATAAAAATATTATAAATAAAAAATTAAACGAAATAAAATAAAAATAATAATAGTTTACGAATATTATGACTCTCACTGTATGCACCAAGATAAATACTTCATAAGGTAGCTATCTGAAGTTACGGTACTTGAGGACATGATGTATTGGCCACTCTTATTTCCTCATTATCCATAACCGTGTAAAATTCATTGCCACACTGCTTTACTAAATTATAAGCGTTAAGAAATACCTTGAAAATTGGCACTTAATGCATGCTCAAATCAGTTGAAATTACAGTTGAAATGTTTATTTCCAAAACTGATACCTAAATGGGAGTGTTACTTAATTGGTTGTTAAATAAAAACATCTTATTATTACTTTGTACGATTTACTTGAAATATCTCATTACAATGTCTCCATTGCAAGACCCTTAATAGACATAGTCAACGTATGGATTGGGGACCTACATTCACACAGTCAAAGAAGAGTAAGAGATTTTCTTCTTTGAAGAAAAGATTCATCGCATATTTGAACCCGTTTCATCCAAGCAATGATGTTTGAGGCACATGAAGCCTGGAATATTGTGTTGTACTCGACGTGTGTTCTGAATTCGAGAAGAAGACATACCAAGAAAGGTACTTGGTAGAAGGCACTATAAAAGGCTACTGTATAAGAGGGGGAGGAGGTGCACATTACAGATTTGATGGGGGACTACAGTTGTCCGAGATGCTCGAAACCTCCTGTGAACAATCTCCTCTAAGGACCGACCCCACAAGACAGTTATCTCACAAAGGGTTATTGAAACCAATCTCTCTATCGGTCTATGTCTGTGATGGAAACATCGCTGATTATGATTTAGACTCTTCTATGCTAGCAAGTCTTCTGTTCCTCTGGTCTTAGTCCCATGAATGAATGTTGGTACACAAAGAAACAGGCAATCAATGGATATACTACTTTCACGGGACCCTTCTGATTCTACACACTAAAGATTTACAAAACGTATTAAATTATCTACTAACCCGATTCAACATATATCCATACAAAGTAATTGCTATTATTAATCATACTTATGTTGCACCATTATTGTAATTTTGAAGATATGTAATTAGAAAAATACCATTGAGGGAACCGAGAAGGGGAACATGCAGTCTGGTACATAATAAGAATCAGGAAGTACTTGACTTACAACCTTCTTGGATTGTTTCACTTAGCATTTATCATTAAGTAACCCATAATATAATTATTATGACCTAATCGAAATTAACTTTGGGGTGCCGGACATTTTTTGGGTGAAATATTTTGGAGATCAGTGCTTTACAAGGTGACAGTTTTAGAATTCGGCTCTCGAGCCCTATTGTCTAATTCAACGAGAGTAAGACTAAGAAAAGATAGACGCACATTTTAAATATGAACCTTCCGAAGAAATATTGATACGTGGAAATTTTAAAAGCATTAAAAAAATTATAGTATTTTGACAATTGGTAATAATAATAAAATATCCTCCCGACTATTATTTTTAGATATTATAGCTGAAGGCAGTTGAAACAGCCATGGGAAAATTGATACCGTATATTGATAAGCTAGTGGGAATTAACAACAACCAAATGGGGATAATGAAGTGTAAGGGAAAATCGAAGTTTTTGAGATTCACATTTTATTTAAAAATGATCTGGGAAACTGGTAAAAAGTCCAGAAGAATTGAAAGGATCTAAACTTATTCTTATCCACAAAAAGAGGCCGAGGACGGATTGTAATAACTATCATGAAATCTCACTCCTTCAGACAGGCTACAAAACCATATCATTAAGTAAAGTAACGGAATACCGAGAAAATTATCGGGAATTGCCAATGCAGATTTTGAAGAAACTATTCTACTAACGATAAACAAATTTTTGTCCGCTAAATACTAAAGCATAATAAGAATAACAGTTAGTTCATTAGATGTATAACGATTCCAAAATACCATTTATCCCATTGGCTTCAAGATGATGTATAATAGTTTGATTGTACAAGGTATAGAAATGACGTTTGTACATCTAGTAGGAATGTGCATGGCCGAAACATTCAATTACGTTAGAATCGTAATTATTTTTTGGACGAATTCGATACAAAAACACCCACGCTCGGATTATGGGACGATTAGGTTCTGTAAGATTAAAACACGGAAATTATAAAACTGAATACAATCATTTCGATGAATGCCGATAAAGAAATTTGACACGAAGTGAATTCACTTACGAGTAAGTCGAATTATCACTCAAACATTAGTTGAGACGCCAGTGATTTTGACCATACGGGTATCGCTGCAGAAGAAAAAAAACTCAAGAGGAAATATTTATAATATTAATATTGTACTAGAAATTAAAAATTAGAATTTATTATAACGCGGAATGCAGAACATAGACCCTTTTAATTGAAATGATGACAGCGCGAAGTTGGAAAAGGATTTTTAATATTGTTTAGATAAGTTAGGACGAGTTTCCAAAAAGTTAAATACCCCTGAGCCGTGGTAAATATCCGAAGCGTAGATTGGAGGATTATTAAGGGTGATCGGATTTGCGTTTGGGTGGTAATCCGTTGACGGAAGTTTGTAAGCAGCGATTGCTGGTATCGGCTTCTACCATTCGGGTTAGCTAAGCCTGTTATTACTATTAATATTGTTATTATGAAGGGGTAACTCAAGAACAGGGTAATTAGGGGTGATCTTGCCTGGTTTGTTGGAAAGAGAGGAACAGGAAAGAAATCAAAGTCATTTTACTGAAAATAGCCATGAAGGTGATGAACAATTTACAGGAGTTTCAATATCATCAATATCAACAACCGGCAATCTGGATTTAGTAATTTGAACAATCCCTTAAAATAAAACTAATTTTCTAGAGAAATGTATATTTACTTGTTTAAAAACCTTCCAAAATTTGTCAGTTATTTTATCTCAACTCTATGACTATTCACTTATATGATAGGTTACCTACATATATAGGTTACCTACCGTGTTGATGATATTCTATATTCCATCGAAAGAGAAACTTAGACTAAGCTTTTGATAGGATGTGTAGTAATAATACAACCAAATGTATATATTCCTTAATTCAACCCTGCATTTAGGAAAAATATATCACCACAGTAGAAATAAAATTACAAAAATGCTTTTAAAGTAAACGAAAAAATGGGTTTAGGTGATGATGAAACGCTTAAAATTAAAGATTAATTATTATTGTTCGTGGGAAAAGAAAACATTCAATAAAACGCATTTTATATAAAAGAATCATTTAATAATAATTTAAAATTTTTATATCCATTTGACAGGTCTTGGGAATTTACACTATTATCTGGGATAAGAAGCTGAGATAGTGAACAAGGTCCTGGATGTTAAGGAAGGATTTGTAGTTTCCCACCAATGACCGCTCACGTGGACCTCTCTAATCTACTTGCGGAAATTACAAACCACCGTAGCACCTGAGAAACAATAGTCTGGTTCTTGGGGATTTTACTCATTAATTCAAACCCCACACAGAATACCGCATTCCTTTCTTTCAATAAATCGGTTCTTTTTTACTCCGCATTTCTCCGATTCGAATCTATCAATTTTGGGGAATGTTTGCTAAACCCTTGAAAGGAGATAGATAAAAAAACTATATACTTGAATATTCGTCTTCTTTTTTAAAGGATATATTGGTGTTAATTGCAAGCATAAAAAAAGAGAGAGAAAACCAAATTCTTAATAAGTATCTTTTTACAAAGAAAATAATAAAACTGGAGAGTTTTTTTAGGAAATCGCAATTTAAAACATAATGAACATGTTACCTCGTCGGGCAAAACGATATCAATTATCCCAGCAAACGCACCTTTATTATCAATTTACAATTCCAATTCTCTGTTAACACAAATTGAATACATCAACTTATTCCGTTATAATTCGGCAATAAACAGCACTTGTATACGTATAACATCACAATATCAATAATACATGTAACGTATGGTCAATAGGTAATCAAGGTTATTTAATTTAATTGTAAAATCTGTTTAGCATCGCTACAAACAATTTGTTTTTCTTATCTTACATTAGAAATAATTAGAAACTCCCAATTCTGAAAATGCCAAATGTTACTTAGTAATTAAACAACTCTTCTACCATTGAATTTCATCAAATCCCAAATCCTTACACCTACGCTTCGGTTGGTATTCAACACATTATTTAGTATTACTGTGTAAAAACCCAAAGTTCGACAACCGGTATATTCTTATGGATTATACCTCATTTTCCTCAGGGATGAGATGTCCGTCAGCTTACTACACATCACTATACATCTACCGGGAATCGCGTTTTCTGTCTATTAGGTACCTAGTGGTTTGGTTCTAGGGACGGTCTGCTTCGTGGAAAGAAACATAGGTTCGTCTGATGATCCCGAAATGCCACAACACTTAGATCTAGATTTATTTATAACTATCTTTAAACCCAAATGCACATCGGTGAATTGTCCCAAAAGGACTGGTTATGCAATTCGGGCTGCTGCTCCTCGTTGGAAACCATGTAAGGCTGGAACATCAGGTATGGTATCCCCTATCACTTGGTCTGTCTGAAAACTCTCACAAATGCTGATGTATGGATAGCCGCCAGCTTCTTCATTTCCATTTATGCGTGACTATGTCTCTAATTCTGAGCCATCACAATGCAACATGAAATGTGACCGGTTTTAAAGATTAAGTAGCCCCTGTAGGTTTCTAAAGTGTTGGGTAATGTCAAACACTCTCTTGAATTTAACCCACGAAATATCACCCCATCTTTCCATCCATTTTCTGGATGATTTGACTTATCAGTATCACGACTTGGGTCTTAGTAGCCTTTATGTACGAGGGCTATTCAGAAAGCAAGGAACGTTTCCACCTGGTGTCGCCAGGCGCGCCCCAATAGCGTATACATTAGTGTGCTCGTGCTTGGCACCTCAGTCAGCGTCCAGCTGTGACAACGGGAACATCTCCGCTACCCCTTTATTATATTCACATTTGATATGTGTGCTGCAAACCACGATCCTGCCAGTTGTGAGGTCATTGTAATGTGATTTTTTGAATTTCAAAGCTTGTCTACCGCTATGATAAGTGCCTGAATTTGAATGTTGAAAAGTAGTATTTTAGTCCCTCTTCCACATGTATATAAATATGTTTTTCTTGTTCTTGGTTTTTTTTTTAAATTCCAAAACGTTCCTTACTTTCTGAATAGCCCTGGTACAACAGCTTCTCACACCAGCCCACTGTTCTACCAGGACATCTCACTTGAAGTCAGCAGAACATCATCTATGCTGATCAGTCAGACACAGCCTGGTCTCCGTTTCTAGAATTCCCTCCTTACTCCAGGCGATCAAATCTTTCTTCTTATCTCAGTTTTGCAGAAGTAAGCAGGGACCGTAACCCGAGTGTTACAGAATCTTGCTGATAACAAGGAAGTTGCAAATATTTCAGTATGTCTCAGGCTGCTACATTTCCTCTTCCTCGGTTTTCTCTTCTATCCAGTCGGTTTGGAAGGATAACCACAAAAAGCTGAGTGATGGAGAGGAATATCCTGCACTATTGCCTTTTTTTTTAAATCTTTTGAACCTACCGTCCAAATTAGGCTCATAGACATACTTAATTAACTGTTTAGACCCCAAGTCAGGAATAGGAAAGGTCCGCTATAGGTGTTTTTTAAATAATCTTTTAGTATTAATTCAAACTATTTATCTGTCCTTACGTTTTTCTGCCATCGGATTGTCCCTTCGAGCACTATCGATAGTTTCAGCAACCTTATGCTAGATGCTTTATTCGAATCGTTTTGAGTACCTTTATGTTCGAATAATTTGGGCTTTTTTGTATACATATAGTATAAATACAAAAATTGTATGTGATTAGACACTGTTGCATTTGCAAGTAGTAATTAGTAGTTAAAAGCTTAAGACAGTATCGCCCGAGGAACAACGGATCCATTCATTAGACTCAAACGTAGGCGGAGATTTCAAGGAAGCTGTTATTGAGGCGTTGAGTGCCCCCGGGGATTCGCTGTTCATTAAACAAAAAGCCCGCTTCTTCCTCCCCTCCCCCCCAAGGCTTGCGGTGGTTACGCTTCAGCCAACACGATCAAAGGGTAAATGAATAGTAATGGCGGTGCCACCCCCAACTCATAAAAAGGCAGTAGATATAAATCAGCTGATTAGAATGTAGAGGAGCCCAAAGTAGCCATCGGATGTTAATGAAACTTCCCCGAAGAGGGCCTACGTGCGTGAAGAGCCTAGACCTCAGCCACGGTATACCTGCCTTCCGTCACCCAGATGGGCTTCGTGCTCGGAATACTCTCCGCCGGAGGGAGGCGAGCTACCGCTCTCTTATAGGATTATTAATCCCATAAACTTAAATTTACGCTACCTTTAATACCTCTATTAGTCTTTCAGCTTTCTTTTAAACCATATAAACTACATCCGGCATCTTATTTATAACTATTACTAATATAAATTGTATATAAATTAGTATATAAGTTGCATAACTATACTAAATATATTTTCTGGTCGATTTGGTTTCAAATCCATAATGTAATATCGCTCCTTCAAAAGAACTACGATATAACTAAAAAATTGGCATTTTCGAGTTGAGGAATCAGTTACAATTATACTGTTATATCGTACAATTGTTACAATTATATAGTAGTATCGTACTGAATGGAAATAAATAAATAAAAGGCTAACAACGTTATGAATGTTTTTAGACAAATCCTTTTTTTCCGTTGGTTTCTCCTGTTTTTTATCTTTTAAATTTGTTGAACAAAATGAGAAAAACTCATTACAGTTAAATTCGTTGAATCTTTTTAGTTCAGGAACAACATATATGATATTACATTTTCAACTTTTTTTAAAATTGATTAATGTTCTTTTAGTAAAGTCATACTTTGATTAGTATCGTATTTGAACTTTTTTTTTTTATGTTTTATGGAAATAACGACATAAGTTAAAATCAAAACAGTTTCTTTTAAAAATTTTCTGATGGTTGATAAAAGAATTTTAATACCATGATTACAATAGGAGTGCTTTGATTTAGCAAGGCCCAATTTTTCATATTTTTATCACATGGAATTTCACATACGTCTATAGAAAACTTAAGTTTTTAAATGAACAATTTTCTTTTGAAGGAGGGAAATGAGCTTTGCGTTATTAGCAATAAAAATGAAAAAACAGCATTACATTTTATCGTGTTTATTGTTATTATCGCATTTTATAGTGTTTAAATAAAGGGCTAACAACCTGCATTAAAGTATGTTCTCATACATAAGAAAATGACTCAAGAAGCTCATCTTGACTGACCTATCTTTACATTCTCCCGGAATCAAAGCCAGTGATTGGATCTCTAAAGCCCATCAACCATCATTGCAATAACTGACTCGTACAAGTTTAGATTGTGAACTTAGACTTCATAATACAAAAAAGTTCTTTCAATTCTTTTTTTTTTAAATTTATTTATTGATATTACAATAATAAACTGTATTACAATAATACATCAAGTAAATAGGCTATGTGATACATAATGACATGAGTTAATGGCAAGTAGAGAAACTACCCACTGGCAGTACTCTAATCACTAGTTCAACTAAGAAGGTCACGTGGCCATCTTCTTTTCCGCCTCGGAGGATTATCGGGAATTGAAGAAGAAGCTAGGTTTGAAACTAGAGGGTCTTTCAATTCTAATTGGAAAGTTGGGTAAAGCTATTGGAGTAGTCTCGATTGTTCATGCCCCGTTATTAAATTGCTAAACGAACTCAAAGCAATGAAAATAAAAAAGCGAAGTAAATGATAATAAACAATATTGAATAAGAAATACTTATTTTGTGTCATCTTTGACTGTACCCACTAACCAATTCAATCAATCATTAGAATTCTCCAGTCAACTTGTTTCCACTCAAACACTCACTCAATAGTGAATTATGATCGACTTTACGTTTTTAGAAAGAACATTAAAGCAAATTAATGAAGTTGTTCTAAGCTCATGGTTTCTACCATGGTATATATATATATATATGTGTGTGTGTGTGTGTGTGTAATGAATTAGTCTTAGCATAACTTCTGATACAACTAACTCCGATAATAGTTTTAATCTCTTAGCTGTTATTACTTTGTTTTTCTATCTGAAGGACTTTTATGGGAACGAAAACCCAGCAACACAATTAAGGCTATTTTATTGTCATCTATTAAGTAAACCGGACGAGCTTAGTGTATAGATAAGCCTCGTGCTATGTTGTTATGTAAGGTCGAGGATGAACTAGTTATTGACCTTTAAGATAGCTGCTAAGATAATGTGGTCGGAAAAACTTGGATTATTTGGTTTAGGTAGATCCTTACATGATGTCGACTTTTACATTGTTGCTGCCTGCTTACATCAACTTCAAATCAGGAACATAAGAGCTGTAATATTTGAAAGTGGTATAAGCCCATTTGGATATAAAAAAATCGTTATTATGGTTATTATTATTGATAATAAGATTTAGAAGGTGTACAGGCTTTAAAACACAACTCTTTTCTAAGTTCTATGTGATCCAAACATTTGCATGTTTGCCAATATTTTTATAGTAATTCAAAATCTTTAAATATAGTGAATTAGAAAAAATGGACTTATACCCTATATAACAATAATATGAGCTATTATATAAATATAAATATCATATTATTGTGATTCAAGTTTAAAAAACAATGAACGAACGCAAAAACTCTCTTAGACCTCTTTGACGCCTGAAAAGGGCTGGGTGGGATACAAGCTACATGATTGGGATATTTGGGAAAGAAACAATCATCTAATCTAAAAAACACTACTATATTCAATCAAAAGATACACCCAACAACTGTCAATAATAACAGCACTAATAACAATAATAACTACAATATAATACTCACTTAACAAGATTCTGGTTACACTGTTCTGCACCAAAATCTGCCCTGGAAAAATAATGGTGTTTCCTTATGTTTGGTGAGCTGAACACGAAACTGATGTCTAAAATTCTTTAACACGTACAGTTTTTTGTAAAAATCTAAATTTTTTTCAGGGAAATGAGGATTTTGGATGATTTGAGCCTATGTATAATCACAGATTTTATTTTTATTTTTTATGTTTATTTTGTATTTAGTTAGGTAGAAGCATGTAGTTGATAGAATGACAGTCCACATATTTAATTTTGCTTCTATAGTAATCTAATCCCATTTAAATATAATTGTCTACTTATCTGACCAGGAAGGCTTGACAAAACTACCTGCTGGACCCCTCACGACTTCCCTTTGAGAGGTAGAGGGACACAATTAGCAGGGAGGGGACCCAGATACCTGGGAGGGGACCCTTGACTGGTTAGTTGATCCGTAAGCACCAGAGAGAGAAGTGCTATATTCTGAACATGCCTCGCGAGCGCAAAAATCCAAGAACCCTCCAATTGTACTCCATCTGAAGAGTCTATACTAATTAGCCAAAATAAATTAAATGACCTTGTACGTGCTTTAAATCTGTCTAAATCAAAGGCTCAATTGATCGCGGCTACAGCAGTGGAATCTTCTTGAAAAAGGTGTTAAAATATCGTATTTTAGGAGTCGTGACTCAGAAGTTCTTCATTTCTTTTCAATGGACGGGAATCTTATTTACTGTAATGATATACTTGGTTTGTTGGACAAAATTCGGTTACCACAAGATAGTTCGGTATGGAGGTTGCTTATAAACAGCTCTAAATTCAGCTTTTTTTTTTAAAAATTATTTTATTGAATTGTACAACTGTAATAATTACATCTAGTACAAGGGCTATATGACTAACTAGATACATGAAAGGACATGTAGAGGCACTACCCACTGGCAGCACTCTAATAACATTTCTATAATATAAGGTCCCGAGGCCATCTTCTCTTCAGAAGCCTAGGAGGATTGTCCGGTATGGAATTGGATGCAAGGATGGAAACTAGTGGGTTTGGATGGGCCAGGAGTTTATTATAGAGTGATAGGTATCTGGAATGGGCTAAGTAGCTAACATATGGAACGTTAAGGTCTTTATCGATGGTTTTATTTTTGACAAAATAAGGAGCGTTTAGGATTTTGGATTGTAAGGATTGAATAGGAGAGGAATTCGATGGTTTGGTGGAGCCCCATAGTTCAATTCCGTAAGTCCATATAGGTCTCATAACAGTCACATAAATAAGTCTTTTGTAATTGATCTGAAGCTTTGAGCGTTTGTCTAGTATGTGTTGAAGTAGTCGGAAGCGTCTAGCTGTTTCTTGTCTAAATTCAGCTTAAAAGGGGTTCTCCTTCATATTAGAAACAAGTACCCTTCAATCCCAGTTGCTTATGCAGTAAAAATGAATGAAACTTATGAAAACATTAAAATAAATGGAAAATATAAAATATATTGAATTTAAGCGGAACTTGCTGATCTGAAGGTAATGGTCATGCCTAAAGGTCTTCAAGCAGGTTACACAAAGTACCGTTGTTTTTTATGTAAATGGGACAGCAGAGCAAGACAAAGTCATTACACAGTGAAAGAGTGGCCTTCTCGAAAAACGAATGTGCCCGGCCAGAAAAACTATAAACTTGCTTAACATAAAAACTTGCTTATCCTGCTTTGATTGACAAATCAAAAAAAATTTCTACCACCGCTTCATATTAAACTGGGCCTAATGAAAAACTTTGTTAAAGCTATGGACAAAGACGGGGAAGGATTTGCTCAGTGATGCAAAAATTAAAGAGGGAATTTTTGTTGGTCCACAGATACGATCACTAGTACAAGACCAGGAGTTCTTAGAAAAATAGGCCACTCTAGAAAGAAGAGCATGGGTCTCATTTAAAGAAGCATGGAGCAACTTTTTGGGAAATTTGAGGTCGGATGACTATGAACAAATTGTGACTGAACTGTTACAAGCCTACCAAGTACTGTTACTTCGCTGTAACATGTCCTTAAAAACCCCTATTTTCCATTCCCACTTAAACTTTTCCCCCAAAAATCTTGGAGCTGCATCTGATGAACATGGGGAACGGTTCTATCAGGATATTGTCAAAATTGAAAGGAGGTATAGTGGAAAATGGAATGAAAAAATGCTCGCGGACTACTGCTGGAGTCTACAGCGAGAAACAACTTCAACAGGACTTCAGAAGGAAGAAAACCACACATTAGGTAAATATTCTAATTTTACGGTTTATGTATTAAGCATATTGTATTACCAGAACGCATTTTGTATTTTATACTTTATAGACATAAGCGAATAAATGATGTTAGTAAGTTAAGCGCATAATTTTTATAAAACCTTATTTTTTTTGTGAATACATTGATTTCCCTGAAAAACTGTACGTGTTAGAATTTTTCTAATGCTAGATTTGGATTCAACATCAATGAAAACATAGAATGCAGTGATAATTTTTCAAGGGCAAACATTTTTTTTGCAGAACAGTGTAATTAATTCCATTACAATCAAAAGGAAAGGATTACTTCATTCGATCGAGTGAATATCTTTCTCAAAACATGACAAAGAAAATTCTTTCCTTTCGCATGTCTGCAACGTATACAAAAATTGAGCTTAGGAACTGATTGGGGATTAAAGTCTCGATCACTGACGAGCTACTTTTCCTCAATGTTACATGGCATCTTAATTATTCAAATAATAACAATTATAAACATTACCTGAGGCTCCTTTCATAGACCTCGTGGACTCCTCGTAAGTGCAAAAATTTGATTCGATCAAGTGCACATATGGAATACTTGGGAAAGTAACTAACCCAAAAGATTTGATGATGAAAAAAATACCACTACTATATTCAAACAAAAGATACAATTAACAATTACTATAATTGCAATAACAAAAACAATCCAATATTCAATCAACAAGATAAACAAAAAAATAAAAATATTTAGTTATCTTAACTTGCAAATCAAATGAACTGCTATCTTGCTAACCATAAAATATAGTAAGACTACAATATAAAAGATTCCTACCTTCAGAATTCATCTTTCTTCAGCTTTGATCGAGACACTTCTCACCGGAAGAGTCTTAGTTAATTTTAGTTAGCGCAAAGATATCCAGACTAGTCTCTGTCCAGTGCTGCTCTCTATCGGAGGCATTCGACTAACTTCTTTCGATCGTGTGAACCTATTTCCCAAAACATGATAAAAGTAGGTTCGTTCTGACGAGATGGTTTCCTTAATATTATAATGCTCATAATATCATTATCCTAATTATAATATTAACTTTTGCATCATTGCAATAGTTATTTTTAATGATCTGATCGTTGAGAGGGTAATACCGATTGGGACACAGCCATTTCTAAATACAAATTGGAAACAGGTGACAGATGAAGAGAAGAGTGTATCTCTGTGATCAGAGTGCAATAATTGAAGAGGGGAGGTGCGATAGGGGAGCTTCATCAATCCAAGGAAGCCAATAATGGGAAGCCCCGGCAGGATTTTGCATATAAAGCGGAGGAGCGGATTAAGGGTGACGGGGTAATATCGGACAGGTCATGAATACCTCATTACCCGCGAGGCCTCGTCCTCCCTCCGCCATTCTTCTATACACTGCTCCTCCTGTATACGCTTTCTGATAAAAAAAGTATAGCTTTGAAAGTTGTATACTTTTGCTTCCGGATGATCGGTACGAATACTTGGTAAAACTACGCTTAAGCATCCATTATGAGTCGATATTGTGGACGTAACATGTGTAAAAAAAATCGCACAAATTGATGTAAAACTGAAAATTAGAAAAAGGTCAAATATAATCACTAGATAAATGACGGAAATAAATAATAGAGAAAATCTTGTTTTGTAAAGAGGAAGCTGATGGAAATTACTGCCCTGATAAATTGACAAAATCCGATTTATATATTTGTTCTGTTTTATATTTTGGGAGTGGAGTGGCTCAGTGGTAGAGCGGCGAGTTGCCTTGCCGATGTAATAACTTTTATTATTAATGATGATTTTTTAAAAATAATTTATTCATTGAAATTTACAACTGTTTTATAACAATACAACAAGTAAATGGCATGAATGGCACATATAAGCATGAATAAAGACAAGTAAAGAGACTATCTAGTGATAGTACTCTAATAACAAGTTCAATTTAGAAGGTCACGAGGCCATCTTCTTTTCAGACGCCTCGGAGGATTATCAGGAATTGAAGAGGTTGCGAGGTTTGATACTAGTGGGTTTGAGTGAGAATAAAGTTTGTCATGAAGAGATTGATGTCGAATTCGGGCCAAATCAGTAACAAATGGAACATTAAGGCCATAGTAGAGCTGTCAGTGTGGCGGGCGAACGTCGGCAAGAACTTGATGACACGCTCGAAACAAGAAGAAAGGATTCTATATACTATTACCGATAGCTTTAAAAACTATGTAGGTGTAAGTAAGTGAGGCTTCATCCTGAGAATGAGGAAAGGTCTTTCTAGGACGCACAACTATCACTTCAGATGATAACTGCTTAACCTCAACTTCAGATTACGCCTTTCCTTGAGATTATCTCTATTTTTAATTACATATAACTTTTATTTGTTTGAAGAATTAGTAAACGTCAATGCAAATAGTTTTTAAAGCTATCGGTAATAGTATATGGAATCCTTTCTTCTTGTTTCGAACGTGTCATCAAGTTCTTTGCCGACGTTCGCCCGCATACTGATAGCTCTACTACGGCCTTAATGTTCTAGCACCATGAAGTTTTATATTTAGCTTCTACATCAAAAATAAAGAAATACATCTTTGTTATCTTTTTGAATATTGACCCCTAAAAGTGTAAAATTCGGGAAACCATATCTGCTTATCTATATATATAAAAGAGTTCGTCCTGACTGAAAAGACCATCGCAGACCTAAAACTGCGTTAAAAAATAAATAGTATAAACTATAAATTGAGTACCAGTACTCAACAATAACAAATCTGTCTTAAAATAACATATAATTTAATGACTATGTATTTTTTACCTATCATCCATTTTTTTCCGTGATGGGGACTTGTTTTTATTGCTATTTATTAATTTAGAATAGCTATTGGTATTGTTTTTTCAATTAAAACATTAATATTAATTTTGTAAAAATAATTTACCAATTTTAAAGTTTGTTATTAATTATTATTTAGTCATTTATAGTGTAATTTATTAAATTAACATTCTTTAATGTATCGTATGAAGTTTTCACATGACTGTCTACGACATGATACTCCTGTTATATATCATACAAAATAATGAAATGTATTTATTATCGCACATTTTATTATATTTTGGGGAATATGAAGTTATTAAACATAATATTTTGACATCATTCCAATGTTAGACTTAAAAAAAACAAAAAAAACTCTCCAATCAATGATCATTTATGTAATTTAAAAGATATTGAAGGAATAATTACCTACAATTTCGAATATAAGATTTAACTACTTAAATTATTTTTTATGAAAACTAGCATGTTAGGTGAGGCTTTGCTAGTTAGTTCTTAATTAAGTGATGTTTATTACATAATTACTTATGACGTTATACTTGTCTTAATTGCGGAAATAAATTCCTATTAACAGCTGAGAAGATAAGAAGTTATTGTTAACAGGCTTAATCAGTCAGTTGAATTGAACTTGTGGGGCGATGACATCTGTTGCATGGTGACATGTATAGTGGTACTAGTCGATAGTGTATATAGGAGGCGTGAAAATTGGGTAATATCCCCAGCCCCCTTAAATTTATAAATATTATGAATAATAAAATAGTAAAATTGTATACCATAAATTTATATTTTATTACTAGCTGTACCCTGCCACGCTTCGCTGTGGCACTTGTGGTTGCATTTGTTGGAAATGATGAACAAAAAAGCATACGTTTTATAGTTAGAAGTTTAATATTGCAATACTTCTGGGTAAACAATATTTTTTGTTTTTCCATTGTTTGTGTAGATATAAAGACTATCTGGTTTGCCAACACGGGAACACGCAACATACAGTTGTCCATGTGAAAAGCAATCCACATCTAAATCTAAACCACACATTTCTAAAGATTGACCTTGCGCTTTATTGATAGTGACTGCGAACGCCAATCGAATTGGAAATTGCAATCTTTTAAATTGAAATGTTGTATCGGTCGGAATCATGTGAATTCGAGGAATGAGGACATCTTCACCTTTAAAAGGCCCCGTTAAAATCGTTGCTTCCACTATGTTGTTCATTAATTTTTTAACCGCGAGTCGCGTGCCGTTGCAGAGTTTTGGCTGATTAATATTCCGCAACATGATAATTGGCACACCTATTTTTAATTTTAATATGTGTGGTGGCATCCCTGGCAGATCAAGTGAATTCTAAAATTCCGTTGGATAATTAACTACTTCATTTGCTTCCACAACAGTGTCTATCGACTTATATGTAATTTCCTCACTTTGAATGCTGGATTTGAATTAAATCCATTAACGACTTGAGCTTTTGTCTGAAAACACGTGCCGTGATGTCATGTCTATCTACGGGTGATTGTCCAGGAAGTAACAGCTGCCGTATTTCGTCCCAAGCAGGATTGCAAGTAAACGTAATAAATAAATCTGGACGCCCGTAATGACGAACATATGCCATAGCATCTTGAGCATATTCCTGCATGTGACGTGGACTGCCTATGTATGAAGATGGCAAAATAGTTAGCTTTCCAACGTTGGTTGTATTACCGTCATTTACAACTGCATCCCGTAAATGAATATATTCTTCGGAGCGGAGTTTGGTCTGATTCAAACGCAGGAATAGAAAACGTTCCGTTTCAATTTTCGCATACATATCCACAATGTACTGGTGAAACAACTGACGGTATTTTAAAATACAATTATCCTCGTCCTTTCGAATCATTAAGCGGTATGAGTAAAAGTTCATTGCACTGCACTTTTTATTGATTTCTGCACCATTTGCTGGATTTATCATCTTCACGTTGAAATGATAACCATCGGCACCATCCCAGAAAATAAGTGGATATTGCAGAGCATCGTAACATCGGTGAGTTTCTGCGACGTTTATCAGTTTATCTTCGATGAAGAACAATATCTCTGGGTTGGAACTGATCTCCGACTATGACAATTGCTACTTCATCTATATGTGGAGCATTATATCTTCGAACATGTTCTCCAGCAGGCGTTTTGTCTGCGTGGAGGACAATCTTGTGAGTATCTGATGGCATCATATCAACTGCCGTTTTAAACAAACGCACCAAATTGTTATTTTCGTGGAGGAGCTTTTGCAGTTGCGATATGATGGATCTTTGTAGCGATGTATCTAATCCGCAACGTGCATCGATTTCATCTCTATCATCGTCGATTAAGTACATTTGAAGGAATTTATGGTTACTATCTTGGAACGGGAGTAGTGATCCAGCTTTGTGATATATTTGCCCTTTGATTTTAAAACTTGGGATGAATTGAACAGTCACAATTTCTACACCAAAAGACGTCATTTGGAAGCATGAGTTATATTTCCTGATTTTCGATAAAAAATGCTTCGATTCAGCGGTAGATCTAGCAAGTAGAGTTTTCAACGGCTCTGGTGGTGCTTCAAGTTGAGGCAATTTGATTTTCCGCCAGCGCAACACATCCCTTTGGTTTCGTTATTGAACCTCAGAGCCTGGCAGTAGGTACAGACTTGACTCATCTGCCCAATGACAACATGCTGACTTGAACTATAATCAACAGCTGGATCGTACCGGAATGCAAGACGATTGTATTGCAGATTCAGATCTGCTGTTCTTTGGATTCGTGTATTGGCTGTTCTCACCCTATCACTTTCATTCCGTTGAGAACGAACCAAATCTGTTGCTGCAGCACGCGACTGACGTGCTCGCAATCGTGCATCCTCACGCCTAGTTGCTCGTCTTTCTGCTGGTTCCGCGTTACGCATCTGGCTGGTGCTAAGTCTGTTCCTCTCTTGTACAGTTGCTCGTTCTTCCTCAGTCATATTTGAAAGCCGTCTTCTCTCTCCTTCTGCGTGGCGAGTACGACGACCCAAATACGATTTCCTGCGAGGCATTATTTTGATTTTCACTGGAATAGAAGAAAGAGATAAGATTACAACCCAAAAACCAATGACCTCGATTTTTTCTTTGGGCTGTCACCTGTTTCATTTATAAATAAAACTGTTTAATTATAAAAAATAATAAAATACGTAAAAAATACGATTAATTTATATTAAAAACAATTTTTATCTCACTTTAATTAAGTTTAATGGGAAAAATGTATATAAACACTTTTGTTTGTCTCGGCAAGCTGAAAAAAATGACACCTTGAACGTGTCCATAAGACAAAGTTGATAAATTCAGCATATATATGCGCAGTTAGGGTTATGTTAGTAACGTGAAAAATATATAAAAACAATCGTTGGAGCGTGTTGTACATCATGGTAAAATTTTAGCTGAATCGATGCAGAACATTTTGAGTTTTTGAAGCATACACAAACGAACATAACATTTTTATATATATAGATTATAAATGTATATATTATACTAGGTTATGCCCACGGCTTCGCTCGCGTGGAATTTGGTCTGCCACATAAAGTTTCGTGACAGATCATTTTAAATAAATAATTTAATTTGTTTAACTATTAGTTACTCGTACATCCGAAATTTGAGATGTCTAACTTCAAAACTGACGGATTCCATACAATCTTATTAAGGTCCTTGGTACATTACATGGCGCATAGACTGCTAAAATAAAATATTGATGGATGAAATTAGTTTGCTCCTATTTAGAGTATAGTAAATGATACTTCTCGTCGTAAAATCTTAAAGTATATTAAAGATAAGTAGAAATTTCCCAAATAATTATTGTTGTAAAAATACACAAATAAGTAATCTTGAGAAATTTATTCAATCAGAATTTAAATATGGAGTGCATACTTACAATAACCAAGCCCTAATTATATGGGATGATAGACAAAATCGTATATCTGTAACAAAAAAAAAAGCATTTACGAGTATTTAAGTATTTGATGCGCTAGTAAGAATCTATCTATCTATCTATATGGTGTTACAACCCGGGGGTGGGTCTTGGCCTCCTCTAGGAGCTTCCGCCATACAGCTCGGTCCAATTCTGCTGCTCTCAAGTTCAGTGTGCCAAGCAGTAGCCCGGAGTCAGTCGCCACAGTATCCATCCACCTCAGTCTGGATCTGCCTCTCCTTCTGGTACGGTCAATCCTATCCTCAAGGACTATTTTAGGAATTTCACCTTCCTCCATCCGAATCACATGGCCGGCCCAACTTAATCTTCCCAGTTTTATGGGAAGTTAAACTAATATAAGATGGATATAAGAATATAAGATAAGAAGGAAAGTTATGCTAATATAAGATGTAAACATTATTAGCATAACATTGGAAGCTAGTCACACCCACAAAATTTTGATCAAAAGTTTATTATCGTTTATTGTTCGCTAATTTTTGTGATACTTAGCGAAGGCCCCATTTTTAAGGCGCCTACAATTGCCAGCTCAGTGTTCATGTGCATGCTAATTCGGGGCGAGTGCTCAAATATGTACGCGGCTTTATCTCTTTCCTTATCTCGAAGCCTTAGCGGGCTAGAACTGACATAACTTGTTGAACCTCTGCGGCTATTCTTGGCTGACACGGCTTATCCAGTTTTGGTTTAGGAGGCTATAGTATTGTCGTCATCTCTCCCGTCCTTTATACAGGGCTTTCCTCGGGACCGGTTACAACTTCTAGGAAATCATGAACGGCATATACAATAATGAGGTTAATTGCATTTCAGTGTGATGTTATTTAGTTTAGCAGAAGTGTCTCTATATGGGCCCACCCGATTCAAATTGTTATAAGGGAAAAATAATAATTTAATTCCTTAAGTTAAACTTATTAACCACATAAACAATAGGAAGCAAACAAATGTTCGAATCATGTAGTCACTTTAAGTAAAGAAAAAGTGAAAGACCTAATCTGAACATCCATTAGGCCTGTTAATTGAACCATACAATACTATGTAAAATGTTCGTAACAAAGCAAGGAGCATTGAGGATTCACGAAGGATTTAGGATTGTAAAAATTGAATACGAGGGGAATTCGATGGCTTAGTGGAGCCCCAAAGCTCTACTCCATAAGTCCAGATGGGTCTAATGATTGTCATATATATGAGTCTTTCGTAAATAATTTGGAGCTTAGAGCCTTTGTCAAGTAAATGTTGAAGTAGCCAGAAACGGTGAGTATGATGAATTTAAATCGATTTATTATAGACATTACTAGGGGCCTTTGATGGATATACACCTAAGTTTTACTTTATAAAATATTCTTATGAACATATTTTTTGTATTGAGTATAGTTGATATTGATTTTTATTTTTGAAAGGAAAATAGCTGAGCTATCGATGAATAAAATAGGCAATGTAATAGGCTGAGTAGCTAATCTAGGAATCTTAACCGTCCTTGAGAAAGTTTTTCAATATAAGTTGCCGACCCAAAGCCAAGAAGCAATCTGGGCGAACGGGAAACACGAGTAACCATCTTGATGCGAGAAAAAAAGTTTTGCAAACTCCAATAATTCCTGTTTTCTTTTCCAAACTTCAGCCGCTTTCTTTGAGTAGCATTTCTTTCTGAAAATAAATAACTAACAATATGATACAACTTTATACTTATCATGGAACCAATTAGATGATAACGTTCGTAAAAAATATATATAAGAAGTTAGTAGTAGCATAAAAAATTAATGTGTGGATGAACTACTTTACAATTTTCTAATCCCTTTTGTAAAGTTTAAGCATGATTTTTCTTTTGAGATCCATTATCAAGTTCATAGTTGTCAGTGTTAACTGAACTTCAGCGATCTTCTGTTTCCTCACAAACCTCCCACTCAATATTTCCAAGGGGTTGCCACCAGAAAGTGTTGGTCTGATTGATGTTTAGATATTCGTTCGGTTCTAAACCTTCAGAATAGTAGATATTACACACTACCTGAAATATAGCACAATGTAATAAGAAATATATATAATAGGGCTCAAAATATTGCTAGACAGAGTGTACTCTGTGTACTACCAATTATAGCTTGAGTATATGACTTGAGTTGAATGTCATAAACATTTATTTAAGTATTGACAACAATAAACTTAAAGCAATGCTTTTTAATTATGAATATAATTGTTTTCGCAACATTTCATTCATATCAGATACCAATACCCCAAGAAACACTGAAATTAATTGGTATAATTCTAAAGAAACGGAACTAAAATATTTAGTTTTAAATGCTAACCTAATGCCTGAAAAGGTAATTATGTGACTGAAATAAGAGGATGGGATATAATGATAAACAAAAATATGGAACTTATTGAATTGATAATTATGAGACCAGCTATTTACTTTCAGACCGTATGTGCACTTTTCACTTGCTTCATCCATACATAAGGTGTATTACATAAAGTACATAATGTAAAGTGAAATGTTTACGATCTCAAAATTTGCTACGAGCAGGGAAATACTAACATCTCATTTTTCTTCATGGCGAATGAAATAATTAATAATAAAATAGTATCAAGCTCGGACGAAATTTTCATTATTTAATTTATTTATTCCCTTAGAATAAGTTTGAGCAAGTCTTTTCCTATAATCCTGGGGTTGTAGTTCGTCTTGCGGTGAATAGCAGGATCTCATTGACCGAAGTTTCATCTCTTAATAATTTAACTGTGCAGTGTGTGTTCCTGAAAACGAAACCAAGAGGACCACCTTGCGCACAATTTTAATGAAAAAATTTAGAATAAGATTTGGTCCAAGGTTTACCATTTCTAGTCATACCTGATGAGGTCCATCGATTAAGGCATATATCAGGCGTTCATGATCAAAAGTGGATAATCCAGTATTTAAAAGAAATTATTTGTTCACATATTTCGTTGGTTTTGTAAAGAAATTTTCTCTAACACGACACTTATTATAATAAGATAGCATATTACTCATGGTTTTAGTTTGGTTCTTAACCTGAACTTTCGGGAGGATAAAGCATTGATTGACGAAACTAGTGAAAATTTTGAAAAAGTCAATTATTGAAATTTGGAGTTATCCACTTTTGATCCTGCACGCTTCATACGTGTTATTGTAAGGGCCTTTTAAAAGTTTTGATGTATCTTATCATCACTCAAAAGGTTTATAATTACGTCGTTTACAGTCTAGCTAATAAAGAGAGCGACTAGTTCCAAATTAGCAATGTGGTGCGGCTTCATTTAGAGCAAGGTCGTATTCTTCAATGTTGCTCATTATCGAATAAAGTTTGTTGCCGTCGACTGCGCATGCTCCAGCAGTAATGGGACAGAACTTACCTTAATTAAGGAGGCGTTTAAACGCCGCGGAGAACGACCGAATGCCCGCACTAAAGGGCCCCATGTCACCCCGTATAGCCGGCCACTCGGGCGGGTGTACGACCACAGCGCTGAATAATGCCGAATTTAAGAGTGCTCCGAGGTGACCATCAAACCAGACGAATGGCGGCCTGCGTTCCATCAAGGAGGAGGGAATTACTCGCTTATTACTTGAGAAGGTTTTACGCCCTATTCCTCATCCAGTACCCGCTGGGGCGCCGCCACTAATCAGACTCCGCAGCCCGCTCCGAGGATTAAATTGAAATGATCCCCCGCTTTGTATCGCTTAAAAGCTTTTAGGATAATTTGTTGAGCCATCACTTTATTAGCTAATGCTGAGCTCTCGGGTTCTCGCCCCCCTCCACTTACTCTTACGCAGATCTGTTTGTCCTGTTCACTCCTAAATAGGTTTCTCTATTATTATTTTGTTCTTAATAAAGGCTATTCTGAGGAAGGAATCAGTGACTACGCATATTAGTTCATCCATAAAAAACTCACCTCTTAAACAGACTAAAGATACATATTATTAAAAATAAGTTAACAGTTGGTTATTGTTTGCATTTTCCTTTCATGATTTTTTTGTTGTATTGCTTTTCATAAAATTTGTGTTTTTATGCAACTTTCAATTGTTTTCTCTCTCCATAATTATTGTTATCTTATTTCTACAATTTATCTTTCTGATAATATGTTTTTTTATTTTAAAATTTTGTTATCGGAGGGGACTCGCCATTTTGTTTTCATTTATGTTTTAATTTGTTTCTCATTAATTAATTGAATCGTGAAAATTGTTAAATGTAATTATATTCTACTCTAAGACACAAGACCTTATACATTATTATTCTACAGGGGCTTATAATAAATAGAGACTTTATTATTATTATTAAAGTAAAGAAGATTATAATAATATGTCTATGGATGTAATATTTTGGTATTATTTACTAATCTTAGGAAATTATCCATATCCTTCGTTATGTTACTCATTTTCCCTTCTGCATATCTAACAACAACGTTACACGAAGAACTGGACATACCACTCGTGGCTGACACAATGAAGAAAATGTTAAAATCGAACGCAGGATCCTCCAAAAATTATTTGGACCAGGATGAGCGAGGAGGAAATACCTAAACGTTTACTGACAGAGGTCATCCATGGACGAAAGAGAGTCGGCTGAACGCGACTGCGGTGGATTGACTGTGTGGCTGAAGACGCGAGGAACCAAGGAGTCCGCAACTGTAAGGCAGCAGAACTCAACAGATAATAGTGGCGGATGCTGATCCCGCACACGTCAACGTGTTGTTGCGTGAAATTAATAATAATAATTAAAATAAGCCTACGAAAGTTTACTGGACAGTCAGAGTAAACCATCTTCGGGTCTTCCAGCGCCAATATCTGGAATAGGTAATACAAAGGACTGTTGTATCCAGGGCGGCAGAGTGTCAAGATGCCAGGTGATCTGAGGTATGAATTTTTAGATGTATAACACACATATAACGAAAAGGGGTATTTCGTAAGTAGGCATGTATTCTTTGATGTAAAGGATCTTCATTCATTAAAACAACTACCAGTCAATTGACCAGGTACATCTTTGGTTGGTTGGATGGTGAGGGGTATATATTTTAATTGATAAATATATATTTTTAAATGTTTTTATTTGAAAGGAAAAGATATGTCCAGGACCGGGACTTGAACCCGGGTCGTCCTGATCACTAGTCTGGAACTGTACCAATTGAGCTATCCTGGCTGTATCAGGCTCGCTCCCCGGTCATGATCATATTCTTTCTTTTCACTGATCCCATGTCCCCGCGGTCTCGCAATTTGCGATGTAAACGAAGGGAAGAATGTTTTTGAACATTTATTTAATTTGGATCTTGTTGACTTACGTCATTATAATTATTGTAGTTTATGTTATTTTATTAGTTATTGATTTTATTAATTTTTAAATATTTTTATTTGAAAATAAATTAAAATTATAAGAAATTTGAAAAGATAATTATATAGAATTACTGACCCTGAGTTATAACGACCAATGACCGGTTGGCATCCAATTTTACTACTTAAGAATGATGGATCTTAATTTTTCCCTGGGCAAGTGAGGACAAGATAGCAAAACCCTACAAAAGATTTCACGACTGACTAGCAGGACCTCCAAACATATTGGTACAATCATTACTAACGGACACCTTACCACAGAACCCAGAATAGGAGACTGAAACGTCTCTGGAGCGCGGATCTACTAAAAGACAGGACAAGGAAGATTTCTTCATCCGAGTTTCCAAGTGAATCCCTAAAGGGAGGTTTACAAAAGAAGACAACACATACCATATATGCAATGACCGGTGACATTTTAAAAATACGTTCAAGCAACTATTTTATTATTAGTATATTACTATTGTCATTATTATCTACCACACACTATCATTTTTCATTTTTACGAAAATGAAATAAGGCATTTTGTCTCACTGAAAGAGTCAATTGTAAATAGCATGTTTTTCAAACAACTATTGCTCTCACCTATTCGCAACATGTACGACTGATTATTCTCCTAAGAAGCATTAACTTAATCGACTAAGAAAATGAAGTAACATATTTTAAAAAAACATAAACGTATGGTACTTTCAACATGATTGGATAGTTTTTCAAGGTAATGCGAAAGTTACTTTTCTTTAGTTGGGAATATTGGGTCGTAACGGATGAATGTCAGTTTCGTTTATTTACAGTTTTATTTTCATCAGGGATTAGATTATTTGTACACATACAATTATGTTATGTATACCGTTTGAAAGATGATTTAATCCTTTTTCACAATTAGTCTTACTTTTCCTTTTGAAAGTGAAGGAACGTTTTAAAAATAAATAAGAATAAAATTACGTCTTCCGCGGAAATTCGTATAATTTTTCTCTACGAATTTACACTTGGCCATAGCGTCACGGAGGCATTCCGAAACATTATTATTGTTTACGGTGAAGATACAGTGAGCCGAAGAACAATCTTCTGTTGGTTTGAAAAATTTCGGTCTGGAGCTTATGCCAAAAAAAAAGAACAGTTGAAAGAGCTGGTCGAAGGTGGCCATTCCACTCGTGAATTAGGTTCACAACTTGGAGCAAGTGCCATGTCTGTTTCCAGGCACTTTAAGGAGCTTGGTAAGACAAAAAAGCTGGAAATATGGGTACCACATGAATTAACCGAGGCCCAGCAGTTCACCCGATTGGAAACGTGCTCCTCACTTCTGTTGAGAAACAGAAACGAGGATCACCTTCCTCACCTACCATATGCTCCGGACCTTTCTCCAACTGATTTTTACTTTTTCCGTTGTTTGGATAATTTTTTAAGATATTAAAAAGTTGACAACGGAAATGCCCTGAAATCGGCCTTCCAAGACTTTGCATCTTCCTTGACACCCAATTTCTATAGAGCGGGGATAGAAATGCTTGTTTCACGTTGGGAGAATTGTATTGAAAGTGAAGGATCCTATTTTGATTAAAAAAAGAATTGTTTAATAATTTTTTTGCTAATAATTTAAATTTACACTTTCACTGACATTTCATATGTCAATAAAGGATGACACCCAATAACAAGGATGACAACGCTTAACAAAAATAAATACAAGTATCAATTTCACGCGAACGTATTGTTTTATTGGACTTATATACTTCACTGATAGTATTTTATAATTTAGTTTTTTCAAAGCAAGTTTAACCCGTCAGTTCCCAATGCACCCCCTAGGGTGCAGTCACTTTTTTTGTTATGTGCTATAAAAAAAAAAAATTTTTCGAGGTTATAGCGATGTTTTTGTGTACTACTGGAACTAGGTCAAAGGGTAGGACACATTTGGAGCTGATATCAGGTGTGGTCTAGACAATATAATCTTTCAAACTCAGTAGTGTTCTGGTTTCTGTTGGTGTTGACAATTTTTCTTCTCTTTTCACTCACCATGACGAGAAAAACTTAAGTACTCAAATTATTTTTGCATTTATAGTTAGGTGGGCATTTTCTGGAACAAATGGTAGCAATATTATATATAAGCCACCAAAAATAAAACTTCAGAGCCAATCTAAAAGTAAGCATCACCTGTAGGGTGCATTGGTCACTGAGGCACAATCATGCTCAGAACGTAAGTGTAGAAGAAATGAAAATTGTTGCAAGTATCTTGTTACTTACGGGTTACATGACAATTAAATATATTAGAATGTTTTGGGAGACTCAAAGTGATACCTATAACAAAACAGTAGTCCAAAGTGTGAGAAGAAATAGATTCCTCGAAATCCAAAAATACTTTGCGACAACAATAAGCTCCCAAAAAAATGATAAATTTTCAAAAGTCAGAGAATATTTTACAGTTCTGAACGCTGCTAATAAGTAAGGATTTATTTTATTTTTAGTAGGACTGTTCCTTGATTTTATTTTATACGACATGATATTTTTCATTTTTTTTACTTTTAGGTAAATGTAAGTGAAATAAACAAATATATATTTATATTGATTTTTGTTAACTTATATCCCTACATCTCACAACAATAAATTTTAAAAAAAGTAAATTGATTCAATTCTATTATTCAGGATAATTTGATTTAGTTTATGAAATTGAGTGATTTTGTTATCCGGATGCCCAATGCACCCTACAGGGGGCACCTTCCCAGCGGATTAATTAATGCATAGAAAAATTTAAAACTTGTTTATTTATTCTTCTTAGAGATCAATAAGCATAAATAAGTAAAAAAAAATTAAAGTTCATAAGTGGTTCACATTTGGGAACTGACGGGTTAATAAAACAGTTTTTTTTTTCTACTTACGATATTACAATACTTCCTAATGAAAGCAGTTAATAAGGAAGAGTTTTTAAATTTTCACATCACTAATGATTATTCTCTCATTTATCATTAGTATTATTCAAAAAATTTATGATTATAAATCTATCTTTATTTTTGATTTATATTTATTCCTTTTTTAATTTATTTATAAAGTTTTTAATGCTTGCGTCTGAATATGCTATGAATATATCTGTGTCACGGAGGTAAGGGACACCATGTAGACAAAATAGGTAATTTTTTAGGGAAATTGATCAATACTTCCAATTACTTATTCATGACAATAACAATATGAACAATTTTCATTAAGCTATTTCCCTAAGTAATGAAGAAACAAATTTATTTAGTTTCAAGTTATGGAAAATTGGTCCTCCACTATACAAAAATGGGACATTGTACCCTCCGTTATATATGAATGCGCATATGCATTAATACTATTATTTCTTGTTATTGAGTGTGACAAATAGTAGTATTAGTCAATAAAAACAAAATTGATGAATTCTAGAGCAGCCAATTCCAAAAGTATTTGTATTTGTATTTACACAGATGCTAACGAACTTTATTTTCATTATTATCATCGTTAAGTTCAACAAAACCTAGATCACTTGTACTTTCAACCATTTCATTATATTCTAAAGAAGATAAAATAGGAAATACTGGAATATGAAACAGAAATTTTTGTATCTCGTAAAAAACTGCATCAATCTGCATAAATGCATTACTGAATTTAATATTATTAACAGTCAAACTTAATGCTTCATTTAAAAATCCAGTTAGTGTTAAGCCTTCAATAGAAATTGTATTGGTTGAAACTTTTTAATTCAGGAACGGTATACCAGACATTCCATTTCCAACATGTTTTTTAATAAATCAGTTTTTGAGTTTAACATGTTTGAATTTGAAGTTTTATGGGGAAAATGACATAAATTAAAATCAAAAAATTTATTTTGTTTTATTAGTTATTGATTTTATTAATTTTTAAATATTTTTGTTTGAATAGAAAAGACCATTCTTCCCCTCGTAAACATCGCAAATTCCGAGAACGCGGGGACATGGGATCAGTGAAAAGAAAGGATATGGCCTTGACCGGGGAGCGAGACTGATTGAGCCAAAATAGCCCAATTGGTAGAGTTCCAGAATAGCGATCTGGGCGACCCGGGTTCGAGTCCCGTTCCTGGACATATCTTTTCTTTTCAAATAAAAATATTTAAAATCAAAATAGTTCCAAGCTTTTAAAAAATGTCTAATGGTTTATTAAAAAAAATCAATATCATCATTACAATCGGAATGTTTCGCTTTACCAGTAAAATTTTTTTATTATTCAACTTTCAGATCTTTATTGAAAAATTAGGTTTTTTGAGTTGTGTCATTGTTTTTTTCCGGGAGCGATATATGACTAATAAACTATTCTAGGGAAAACGGAAAGCTATTATTACTATGAATTGCACAATTAATAAACGGCCTTTTTATTGAAGGCAATAAAAACGTGAATAATAATTATATATATCTTCAAGTAGGTTATTTACTAATAAAAACATATGAATGGCTGCACAAGCTGAATATAATATATTAATAATTTAATTGAAAAAATAATTAGTATATTTTTTAAATATTTATACCTTATCTTTGCATTTACATAGATTTTACTTTCATTTTTAGCATTATTATTATCTTAAGGTTCAAAAATGCTTAGATCATTTGTATTTTGAATCACTTTATAAAACAAGACATTCAACTATAACAAATAAAATCTTATAAACGAAAAGTTCAGCTATTTATTGAATTTATCAGTTATTTTTAGTATCAATTGCATAAATATTAAACGAATTTTTAATTAAATATTCTTCTTCTTATATAAATCTAAATACAACCTTTAAACTAAAGTTGATTAAAACATATTGTATAATCCATACACAGACCAGTCTCGCTTAATACGTCACGAGCAAGTCGACACTAACTTTCCACAAGTTTTCACCTACCAAAAATCGTTCAACGCGCCTAAAGAAGTTTTCACTTCAAAAAATAATTTGAATGTTGGAAAATCTCTTAAAGCATGTTTCTATTCAACTATATTACAAACTATAAATGCTAGAAGTTTTTTTTAATGATCTGATTGGAGAAGGAGAGATCTATTTTAGAAAACATAATAAAAAAACTGTGAAGGAGAGGTAGGGTGTAGAAAGATTCAATTTAGCCAAGCCGAAGAGATCTGTGTGTTGAGTGTAAGAGACGTCCTTATCAGCGCCAGGCATCCGTCACCCTCCTAGCTCCCTCTTTATCAGCATCCTCCTCACTATCTACTCTTCTTAATCCCACTTCGCAACAGTGTTTCCCATCCATCCTCTTCCCAGAGCGTCGTTAGGAATTCGTTAACGTCGAGGTGGATAAATGTCGAGTGGAAAATAATGACAAACGCTGATCATCCTTATTTGTAACGGATATTCATACTCATCTACTAGATACTAGTAAAAAAATACTAAAATGAATACATAATTATGTAATATGTTTAACTTAACTTTATAATTCATTGGTTACTATCCATCAACAAATCAACATGAGTATCAACCTGGCAAAAACAAAGGTAATAAGGATTAGAAAGAAGCCAAGCAGAGCGAAATGATTGAACAAGTATCTGCACGAGACAAGAGAGTCTTCATCAATAGTGAAATAATCGATGTATTGGGGCAGCAAGCAGTATGTTAAAGGCCGTGAAAGGAGTATTCTTGAGCCGTTGCGAGATGGGAAATGAGACAAAGATGGCTATCTTCAAAACTACCTTTATTCCAATCTTGACATACTCATCGGAGTCATGGACTCTAACAACCAACAACAAAAGAAGCAGTGTGCTTAACAAAACCATAAGGACGCCTATCGAGACAGATCCAGTCACTGAACAGAACGGAACTGGGTCAGATGGTTTGGATATCTGTTACGTATGGAGCCAAGCTGCATCGCAAAATGTCTACAAAATGCTAGAGAGAAGGGCAAGAGAGGGAGAGAAAGACGAAGACTGTGGTGGGGTGGTTCCAAATGGGAAGGCGGAGGGAAAAAACCTTTCAGGAAAAGATGAATAAATTGGAAGGGTCCCTTCAAACTGCTTAGACGGCAGGTGAAGATATAAAAGATTTTGATGGTGATGATTAAAATCCAAATTTTATCCTAATGATGTAAGGGTTATAACTAAAAACCTTATCCTACATCATCTGAGTGTATGAAAAAGAATCTGTGCTTAATTTCAGACATTTATACAGGTACCTTACTTTTGTTACAAACCAAAGTGACCAAAAAGAATAGTAGACACGAAAAAGCAAAGGTTTTGCAGTTTTTTGGTCATTTGACAAATAGTTTGATTCCGGAAAAGACGGTGAACGCTGTTAAAGACTTGGTGCACTATTTTAATATATTCAAACTGATGCAGGAAACAACGTAGCTAACATTATTTGACAATTAATGGATATATAGATATTAATGGATATATGGATAATAGATATGGATAATTAAAATTTACTAGCCTTACTCTTCACCGAGGTACGGATAGATGAATAGGAATAAGAATGCCAGAATAATAATAATTGAGGATGGAAATTGTTGGGGGGTGCAGTCAAAATATACACACAAATAAGTGGAAACTTATTTTTATTATTTGTGCCTACGTTTCGACGTACTTTATAGGTCATATAAAGGGCTATGAGAAAAAACAGACAAAAAAATTGACTATAAAAATACATAACAGTATTAAGAATACAAAAAAGTAAGAATATAATATAAAATAATAATAATAATATAATTTTTACTGCATTGGGTTCTTATAATCTCAATTATTTTGTATATTGTTTATTAAAATAAATTTAATATTAAAATACTTAATATAAAAGTAATAAGTGATTTCAAAATTCTTATCACTTTATCCATAACAATAAAAATTATTTTTTCTATACGAAAATTATTTTTGCAATTATTTAATAATTAAATATTTTTTTGTAGTTACCAAAATTTCTAAAATAATCTTTCTTCTTCTATTCACTCATATATTATTACTAACTCTTTATTATTTTATAATCCTAATAATAATTCACTATTACTACCGAATTAATTCCATCCCGTTACAAAACCAATAAATTTATTTTAGCTTGTTTTTGTTAACATCCTATTTATAATTTCAATATAAAATGTAGAAATTCTTTTTATCAAAGACGCCATTTGTAAGGTTATTAAAGGATTATATATATCGTAAAAAAAGTAAAGTTTAAACTCAATAACCGGACTCGATAAATATCCAAAAGAAAAAACTTTTGTAAAAAAACATATTAACAAAAAACACCATACTGTTTTCGCCCAGGATCGAACTGGGGACCTTCTGCGTGTCGCTAGCAAACCAAATGACTGAAATATATCGAGAGCGCCTACATTGGATCCGGCCTTAATCAATCCATATTTATCCGACCAATCCCAGGGATTTAGTCGCTCGTGGAAACGAAATAGTTTATTTATACGAAAGTGCCTACATTGGAACAGGCGCGATGTTGTACGATCAAGTGTGATTTTAACAATTCGAAATCATTAGTTTTCAATTCGATAAGCCAGCCGTTACCATGTGTGCCAACTTAACCTTTATTGTCTAAAATGTTTATTAAAAAATATACATTGTAATTTGATAATTAACTATTATATAAATATCCGTCATAAATCAAAATTAAATATTGTCAATTCTCATTAAAATATTTTATTACTAAACTTCATGATCCATTAAATATAGTAGCGAAGGTTATTTTTCCGTTAAATAAAATTATATCTATCAGAAATGTCCATAAAAAATATACCTACATACAATTTTAATTCGTCAAAGAAAATTGGAAACATTAACTTTTGATAAAATTATCATCTTAATGTTAAATTTATTTGTTAAACATTTAGCAAGGGCTTTTCTGATTTGTTATACTCCTTTGCAAAGATGAACAACAAAATAAACAAAGATTACTCATAGAATTAGTTCGAAAGGAGCCTCCATTGCGGGATCTATGAAATAATAATAATAAACAATAATTTCTATTTTTTTTTTATTGAAAAACAACTAAATTATTAATTTATAGTGAAACAGCAAGACAAAAATATTCTAATATAACTCATTTTCATAACATTTGGTTCTTTAAATTTATAAAAGATTATTTTTAATATAATTATATTTTACAATAATTAATATAGAAAACAAGAAATAAAAGAATAAAATTGATACCATTATATTCAAAAGGCTAGTTTCATTATAGGTTTGAATAGAATAGATTTACACCAGATTCAGTGTAGGCTGTATGAAATAAAATATGTATTTAACTGATCAAGTTTATCAAATACATTGCACCCTCATAATTATCAGAATAATTTTAGCTTTATTGAATGTATATTACAAATTCATTTTGATATTACATGAGTAGATCATTATCTCATCATCTATAAGTTCAATAAACAGTGATTTTTTTAATGAAAGTTCAATACCATTATAACTACATTGAGTATTCTCAAGATTCCAGTTTTAGAAAATTGTTTATTTATAAATTAGCTATGTGAGCATGGAAATAAAGAAATATTTAAAAAGTGTAAGTTTGATTATTTTCTGTTTGTTCTACTTCTACAATCCTTGATTGTTCTATTCAATCATGTCATATATAAGTTACTGGTATTACTCCTATAAGTCTTTTATTATTGCCATTATTATCCAATTGATATGAATAAACATTTATTTCGATTAATTTTTTGAACCCATTTAAGTAAATATTGTAACAATCTGTCAAATACATATATTTAAGCAAACTTTATCTATATCTCTTATAGAGTTATAGTAATTGGAAAGTATAATGTTATGATAATAGCAATTAATTGAGTTTTTAAATTCATAGATTATTATCTGGTATTTACTGTTATTTGTTTTATAGGCAATGAATTGCATGTTGGAAGGAGTTATTGATCTTTTAAAAAATGGTTCAGATTATTTGCATTACCAATTTATTTTATTAACCTAATAGTCTAGTAGAAATTGAAAGTAGGTACTTATATACCTCTTGATAAAACATTTCTTAAGAACTTATAGTTATCATATGGGATTCCCAATAGCGTTCTATTTTTTCCTTATATTCATAATGTCCAATGTTCTATCGATGCTCCAATTTAATATTATAAAATGAAAGTTTATTATATTTACATCACTTACACATTCACAATTAAAGGTATGTTGATTGAAGGTAAAAATCAAGTCTCGAATAGTAAGCAATTGATACATTTATTAGCTTATCAATGTTTTCGACCAACATTGCAGGTCTTCATTAGGGCTTATTTACATAAGGTACAAACAAATAATATAATACAAAAAATATACATTAATAGCAGTAATGATACAAATAATACTTTAAAAATATTTAGGTGATAATATAATATGATAATCATCTTATTATTATAATTATATTAATATTTTAACCTAAATATTTTTTAATATGATTTATATCATTTATGAATTATCATATTTTACATTTAATATTTGTATCTTGGTAATTTAACCCTGATGAAGATCTGCAATATTGGTCAAAACATCATGCAAAGATCATCATATATTTAAATTATGTTTTGATAAATAAAAGAGGACACCAGCATATTGTTAAGGAAGAAAATAAATCATTCATAGAAGAAAATAAATCATTTATTCAATAACATAAACAGTATTTACTTATAAAATTAAAAGAATAAAATTTAGGATAAACATTTTTAACAACAATATTAGAATTAAATGGAAAAATAAATGAGTAACACAATTAAATATTTCGAAATACAAGTTAAGAAGAATTACACATTATAAATAATATTTGTCGATTAAGATACTAACATATTAATATGATAAAATAATACATAGCAATAATATATAATTTTTAATATTACAATTTTATATAATAATTGAGGATTGGTGATTAAGGAAGATCCTCTGAAGATTTAGATTGGAGTGTTTTCAAATATATATTGGCTTAAGATGCCTTGAATATCCACTATTAATTATACAGTATTTACTCCCAAATTGTCAGATCTTTCTTGATTATCATTGACATCCATTAAGAAAAGTATACACAAAGGTATAAACCAAATTTCTTCTGATACTTGATATACACAATCCAAAAAACGTTATCATCTTCGCCATATATGTTCACTTGTAGAAGTGTGCTAATTATTTAAATTTGATAATTGAACAAGGCCACTTCCTCATTGGACAACATATTTCCTTTCTGTTTCTGAAAAAAAAAAAATTGTTTTCAGATCCACATTGATATAATAATAAATGAAAATTAATTTTTAGTATTCCATAATAAATCTATTAGATACCTAACAAAAAGTTGAACTTTTTACGGTACTTGTGTACATATCACACGGTGGGAGTGGGGGTAATGTTCTGCGCATGCCCGAGCGGTTACATTTTATAACAGTTACATTTCTACCAGTTACCTTGGATAACCTTTTAAAATATTTTTATTTGAATCTGAGATTCAAATAAAAATAGGAATGTAATAATATTGGAAATAAATAAATCGAAGTAATAACAATATAATTTAATATATAACATATTATAAAATAATGTGGTATAAAATGTAAATAAATATAATAATGAGATCAATAAATACTGCAATAGATAAACGATTTAAAATTAAAATAATTATTTAAAAGTATAAGTATAATAAATAAATAATAAGTATATTTAATCATAAATAATAAGTGTAGGATGTAAACAAATATAATAATGACATTAATAAATAATGGAACATATATAAAATATTTAAAATTCAATAAATTATTTAAAAACATAACATTCAATCGCATTTGGATGGAAAATGGGTTGCTATACAGTTCAACATGGATTAAAAACAGTCTCTATTTCCATCAACCTGATGTTGTCGCCATATAAATTCTGATAAATAAGAATTTATCTCCAAAACTTACGATTTCCAAGGTATAGCTTCATTTTATGGGAGTTGCTACATTTCCTATTTTTCTGTAAAATGTTTTTCTCCTGACAAAAACGAATAGCATCTTCCTCAGTTCTTGGCAAATCCCAAATAAGCATTGTCGTATAACTAAAGAACACCAAACAACAAAATATCGACATTATTTCGTATTATTAACAAAGAACAACTGAAACACAACAACGCTCGAACAGAGTAGTAAACAAACAATGATGGCCTTCCAAAATGTAAGGTTATCCAAGGTAACTGGTAGAAATGTAACTGTTATAAAATGTAACCGCTCGGCCATTGCCCCCACTCCCACCGTGTGATATGTACACAAGTACCCTTTTTACATTTATAGCATTTTTCAAAAGAAGCTAAATATTGATATTTATTATTTCTGTTCAGTCTAAACTTATTTATTTAATCTGAGGCAAATTTATTCTAAACACTGTTGTGGAATTGTTCTTCGGTGAAATACAAATTTAAGTTAATACTATTTCTAGTTCCATAATAGATTTTTTCAAATGCAATTGTATAATATGGGTGTTATTATTAGTAAAACTAATGTCCACCTTATTTTAATAGTTAATTTACTGGCTAATTGATTAATGGTTAATTATATGATATGGGGTTACCTAACAAACAATTATTCTGATTGTATATCAATGTTTAACAATAGAAATCACTTATCACTTCAACTATTTTCATTTATTCTCATAAAGAAAGCATGAGAAAGATTAATTAATGGTTCTTGTCACCCTGTGACTCCTACCAAAAATACATATTGCATAAACATATTTCATGACAATTGTTAATGAAGAAAAGTTTAAAACACAATAGTATTTAGAATAAAGTACAGTGATTTTTAGGTGAATTTAGGTGAAACAAATTTTAATATGTTATACTACACACAAACAGTATTATAAAAATAATTACACTTACCTTGTTCAATGTTTTCACATTAAATCCTTTGAAAAAAGTTAGGAGCCAGTAGAAGATCAATTAAAGATCCAGGATCAAGCAAAAATACAGTAGTAAAGTAAACACTTGTTGAGATTTGATATTATGGGGAGGTTTCAAGTATAACCGCTCCTATTTATGAATTTAATTGCAATCGTTAATTTAATTACAAACCAAATAGATTTAAAAATATCACTACTATTCCAATAATAAATTAAATCATTATATAAAACATGAATATCTAAAAAATATAAATTCTATTTTATGAAATTGAAAAACAACTAAATTATTTATTTATAGTCAAACAGCAAGACAAAAATATTCTAATATAGTAATATTAGGTCATTGTTATAACATTTGGTTCTTTAAATTTATAAAATTAAGATTATTTATTAATCACTTTTAATACATTTATATTTTACTATAATATATATGTAATATAAGAAATGAAAGAATAAAATTAATACTATTTTATTCGGAAGGCAGTGACTAGTTCACTATCGGATTAACAAGAATAGAATTTAGCCGTAACTGATTCAGTATAGGCACTCTGGGAAATTTCAGTCAGTTGTTTGCTCACCCCAGCATCGTATGTGATAGAATAAGATCACGTCGCGCCGAATAGGATCCAATGTAGGTGTACCCTTAGGCAGATGTGATAACCGCTACACCACGAAAACTGGTTGGTGATGGCAAAACTTAGATTGTCTAATGGGATGGAGAAAGTAATGAAGAAGAAGATTAACGTTTGATTGTTTGTTTGTTTGTTAGTTCATTTAACGTCACTTTATGCTGCTATGGCTGATCAGACGATGCTACAGTGGGAGCTCTAAATTATGTCCATCCAGTTTTTATAAGGATAGGGATTTTTAACGAGTACCTGACAACGTACAGGCTCAGGACCCCCTTTTAACGCCCCTTCCGAAGGACGGCATAACCAAGGATTTTTTACTCCCTTTAAAAAATCCTAGGCCCACCCGCCGGGCTACGAACCCGCGATCTTGGGCTTAGTAGTTATGCTAACCACTAGACCACAGATCACCCCTAATGTTTGATATATACATGGTTAATATACATGATTAAATACACACACACATATATATGATTATAAATTTTCTAAATTGCTGTGTCTTTATTTAGATACAAGTTATTTAGTAATATTTGTTTGAACTATGATTTAAAATAAATAAATCCCTGATTGCTCCTGAAAGTCCGTTTATGTGTAAAGAGGAAGAGCTATTGAGAGAAACATAAACAAAAATTGGGGTATCAGAAAATGTTCAAATTTATCAAATAAGAGACTCCTTTACCTGAACGTTTTCAGAAATCCACCAACAATTGAAATTCAATGCCACGAGATGTTTGAATGGTGAATTCAAAGAAATACTCAAATCCCATTTGAATGGTAGAAATGTAATCAGATTTTTAATTATGGTTAAAGCCATCGTTTGGAGCACTAAAGTGCTAATACAAATACAAATCTAATAGAGTTAAATCGTGCTTACAAGGAAGACATTTAAAGTTTTCAGTGACGTTGTATCTGATTGGAAGTTGGGAGATCGTGTTTTAATCAGTCTGTTGATTTTATGCTGGAAAGAAGAAAGCGATATTCTGAAATACATTATTAAACACGATTCTAACATTCTGTCGTAATTGGGAGTATTGGATGAAAATTAGACTGCTTTAAATATATCTGATACTATGACAACTAATAGTCAATCGGATTATACTGCTTTAAATATATCTGATACTATGACAACTAATAGTCAATCGGATTATGCTGCTCTAACACCAATAGCGAAAATAAGATTTTTAAATAAATAAATTAGTAATATCATCTTCACACTCCTATGAGAGAAGAATATAATAATCCAGAAATTTATTATATAATATAATTATCCACTGTCAAAAAGTTGCTCCTGATGGACTAAGAGGTCGAGTCACTTACCTCAATTCCTAAATATCAGTCAAATGCTTTCCTAATTAGTGAAATCCGTACTTTACGAAAAAGAAAATTAATATTGATATTGTCAACTTTGGATTGAGACGTATAATTCCAGATTCTGTAAAGAAAAAATTAAATTGTTTCTCTTTTTAAAAAATTTCAGATAATAATATAAACTATCACAACTCAAAATCACATCATAGATTTCGCGGAGAAATGGATTTTGGAGTGGTTTTTCTGTTATATTTATCAGAAACTCCTTTGAATTAATGTTCTACCAAGAAATATTGAGTTATATACCTACTTTAAAAATAAATAAAATAATTAATCTCCATTAAACATGTAATGATAAAATATTTTTTCCCGCCCATAGCCACTGTGAGCCTAAGAATTGTTATAATAACTTATTCATGACAGCAGATAAAGTATTATTTATAATTACGCCTGATGAATATCATGTTCTTGCGTTTTTTTTTTTTTTAATTTAACGTCACTTTGTGCTACCATGGATAATCGGACGAATCTGTTGAAGAAGAAAATACTTGGAACTAGATATTATTATTAACAATCAATGCATTGTGAATTATTAATATTTCATAAGCATTTATTAGTTATGTTGTGACCTCTCCAAAGTATTTATTGTTTAGATCCTTTTTTTTTTTAATTTCCCTGTTTACTAGTTATCTTGTTAACACTGGATTATATTGATATGAATATTTAAGAATCATCCTGTAAAATTATAATGTAAGCTTATTCAAATTTCGTATTTCATTATTTCTTCATTTAGTGATAATTTTCTAAAAGTTTTTGTTTATTCATTTAATCTCAATTTATGCTGCAACCAGTAATTAACGAGTGAGATTTGATAAAATTATATCAATAGTAAAGTGCAATTGAATTACCTTGTATTCACTAAAAAAACATATATATATATATATATATATATATATATATATATATATGGGTATTTGTATATTGAGAATTGACTTAAGCATTGTTATTACAGAATGTGTTACTGAAACAATGTATCGTACACCTACATGTCCTGTAGAGTTCCAGATATACTATGTTGTACAACAACCATTCTGGATAGTAACATTTAATAACAGATGACCATGGAGGACAATTGATCCCTAAGTAAATCCATTTTTAAATATTAATAATGACATCAAAGAAGGTATCTATGCTAATTCAGCAAACTTTTTGGACATAATTTTATAAATTTGTTTATATTTTGTACTTATTATATATTCTAATATATATTTTGGACTTGTAACTTATTAAAGTTATAAACTAAGATGAAGGATGCAAGATATTTATAAAAATGATTAAAAATGACATTAACGTCGAAACGTTTTAGGTAAAAAAATTTGACTGGATAAAGGTTTTTTTTTCTTGGGTTACGAAAATCTGAATAATTTAAATTGGTCATAGGATCCAAAATATCCTCCACCGAGACCAGACGAAGGAAGGAGTTGGATGATTGCCTTGTTTGGATCCAATCCGGTCGTTAGAGCCAAGGTGGAGGCGAGATCGGATCCAGAGTTCATTAGTTTAAGTATTGTATGTTAGAGGCCACCTTTATGGAAATTTATCGTTTTAATTTCGTTACAGGGCCAGGGCTCCGAAGTAAAAACTTGACTTTCATTAAATAACAGGCCTACCTTTCTCCTCCCTCTAAATACGACCTAATCCCTTTCTGCCTTAGAAAACACCTTAAGGCAATTCCACTCCTGTAACCCTCGCTAACTATTCTGTCTTTAGCCCTTCTTAACTTATTTTTAGAATTTCAAATATTTAAAAGTTATAACAATTAATAAAAAAATAAAATAAAATATATTTTATTCGACTTATTAGAGTTCGATATAAATATTTATAATTTTGATTAATTAAATGATTGCGATCCATGGCGATTAATTAAATCTCAAACCTTCAGATATTTAAAAAAATAAAATTTAAAGTAATACAGATTTGACTACTTTTGGAAGAACAAGACCAGGAAAACGTGGACTTAAGAAATAAAGAAAGATTTTGAAAAGTTGAATATTAGAAAAAAGTTCTACATGCCAGAAAGAAGAGAATTTGGAAGCAGCGTGAACAATCTCCATGGGTTTCAGGATGAAGATAGGCCATAAGTAACGTGCTAGTGTACACATGAAAGAATATCGGAGACCAGCAGAAAAGGGAAGGAAATTAAAGTTGTAACGTGATCTCAAGTGGCCAATAAGAAGAAAATATATGTTAGAGGCGTAATAGACGTGAGTTTATTTACTTTTTCTCCGAAAATTAATTCTAGAAGAAACTAGTTTATTTTTTAAACATTTCTATTTACGGAGCCACTAATATAAAGCCAGCTCAGGGGTAGAGTGCTGAGTTGCTGTGCTAAAGATTTTTAAATCTGTTAACACCCGGGGATCGATCTTTTGGAACTGGAGACTCTCCCGGTGCTCAACCAGCCTCTAAAAGTGGGTACCCTAAATCAGGTAGAAAAACCTGGGGCTTGAGCGTGAACTCGGACTCTCGCTGCAAAACCGCTGTCCTAGAAGCTGTACAGTTTCTACCGTGTACTGAGCCTGCGGCTCTTCTTGACTTATTGTGGTTCATTTTTTTAATTTATTAGAGTGCTGCCAGTGGGTAGTGCCTCTACATGTCCTTTCATGTATCTAGTTAATCATATAGCCCTTGTACTAGATGTATATATTACAGTTGTACAATTCAATAAAATAATTTAAAAAAAAGAATAAAAAAAAAGATTTTTTATGTTAAGATGTTAAGATGAAATGTTAAGAAATGAAATATTAGAGACAAAATAAATTTAATTTACATTTACATTTCTCTGAAAATGAAATTCGTTTGTTTAATGTATCAAAAGCTCGTAATTACTCCATTATCTGTACGTTGATGCTTACGGATCCACAATTATATATCTATTCATTAATAAGTTCATAAATGTCTCAAGAGTTGAATTTTAAAATAAATAATTATTTTTAGCCTTGGTGTTAAAAACCAGTTAAACTCAAGTAATTCAAATAGGCTGTAATGATTAAATCTTACCTTTATACGCTCTTAATAAATTCAAATATTTTTGGTATTTGTTTTGAAACTGATTCGTAGATAAAAGTCTCAAAAATTAACTATAAAATGTATTTTGGCCCCAGATCATTAAAAAAAGTAAACTTGCTTAATAGCAGCATCTATTTAAAAAAATAGATAACAATAAGAAATCTAGAAAAACTTGGAATAGGATAGTAGAATAACTTCAATGGAACTTTTAGAAAATTTACATAAAGTTAAAACTACGTAAAAAAAATCGTAATAAAGAGAATATTTGTTTCCGCATAACCACTAAAAGTCCCTAAGCCGCTCAAATGAGATTGTTAAGATAAGCTAAAACCGAGTTTTACTTTAGCCAGCCATCTTCAACTTCTTAGCCTACAACACGCTTTTATGGAAATATATTGCTTTAATTTTGGTTTAATTCCTTTCGTGAAGAGAACTTGAAAACAGAACGGCCACTATCATGTCTTTTCTTATCACATTTTGATATTTCGGGTATGTATTCAATTTCATTAAAAAGTAAGTTAGAAGATCATTGATATGTATCATGTATCGATCTTGGAAGTGTATGAGCTATGCTTGACAGAAAATTTATAGCGAATTGCACGCTGGAGTTTGATGGGAGAGTTAATGACTACCCACTTTACAGAGGCTGGGTGAGCCCCATGAGGGTCCTAGATCCCATAAGATGCTTGAGTAAACTAGCGAACAATTATGAAAAAGTAAAATTTTGAAATTATCCGATTTTGATCCTGAAAACCTCGAAGAAATATATATTGTAACTTCCAATGTGAGGTTCAGCCTTGTGAGTATCCATCGGTTTATAGGATGGAACTATGTCAGTTAGATCGAGAAGAGTGTTTACAGTTAGTTTTAGTACTAATGCAAATAATAGTGGAACAGTGATATTGAATTAATGGAGAATGTTTTTAGAACCTTAAATGAGCAGAAGAGATTTAGAAAACCTGATGACCCGAAGGGTCCAAAGCGATTGTGAAAAGACTCGCTGATTCTATAAAAAAATAGTGTATTCCAGTGGCATACTGCGGTTTTTTGAACATTTTGTTGAATTGTTGAAGATAACGAAATGATGCTCTGTTCCAAAATGCTTAAAATATTCATGAGAAACTAAATGTCCATGATATCAGTCAAAATAATAAGCAGTCCCAAAAGTACAAGAATAGTAAAATCGTTATCAACAATTAAAACTACACCAATTCCGTATTTTGTAAAAATAAAGATATACACTTAAAATAAAGACATGTTCCTCAAGGTAGTATCCTTGGTCCAATCCTTTATACAGTTTATACAGCTGACATCCCAACTCATCCTAATACTATTCTTACCACGTATATTGATGATACATGTGTATTATCAGTCAACACCGATCCATTTATTGTATCCCAAAGCCTCCAATCCCGTATCACTGATCTTGAAGAATGGTGTTAAAACTGGAGAATTCAAATAAATTCTCAAAACTCGCATCAAATCACTTACGTCGTAAACCAATGACTTCCTGCCCTTCTGTATCCTTTAATAATATACCACTTATACCTGTAGAACAAATCCGATACTTAGGGTTGCATCTTGACAAACGATTAACCTGGAATCCTCATACGAGACTGAAAAGACAAGAAACCGCTCGACGTTTCAGACTACTTCAACACTTACTAGACAAACGCTCTAAGCTCCCAATCAATTACAAAAGACTCATCTACATGACCATCATACCACCTTTTTGGACTTACGGAGTAGAACTTTGGGGTTCCACTAAGCCATCGAATTCCTCTCGTATCCAATCCCTACAATCCAAAATCCTTCGTAAAATCCTCAATGCTCCTCATTTTGTTAAGAATAAAGTCATTCATAATGACCTTAATGTCCCATTTATTGCTGATTTGGGCCGAACCCTCTATCTATCCTTTCCTAACAAACTTCATTTCCACTTAAACCCTCTAGTTTCAAACCTAGCTTCCTCTTCAATTCCCGATAATCCTCCGAGGCGTCTGAAAAGAAGATGGCCCCGTGACCTTCTTAGTTGAACTTGTGATTTGAGTACTACCAGTGGGTAGTTTCTCTACTTGTCATTTCACATGTCATTATGTATTTACTTGATGTATTATTGTAATACAGTTGTAAATATCAATAAATAAATAAAATTAAAAAATGTACCGTAATCAAACATGCGTTCGACAAAATGTAATTGAGAAAATATAGAATATTATACGTGTTGTCAATATTTTTTTTAAGACTACTCTTACTAGGCGCTTCTTATCTATTTATTAGGTCAGTGTCACAGCTGCCTTGTGTTTGTTTATCTGTCAAAAGTATTGAAACGTATCTATTGTTGTATAAAAGCCAATTTTATATTTAACCAGTTCTTTTTGAGATGTCTGCTCTTGGCAATACAATGGAAAATAAAGTGAAAGAAATTTTTAAAAGTTAAGTTAAATAAACTAGATGTCTTGGAGCTTAAAATATATATAGTCAAAGAATCAAACAGAGAAGTAGAAAATATAAAAATTAAAAAAAACGAATGTGCTCCCCCAAGAACATATATGGAATGTTTTTTAATCTAATGGCCGAAAAAAACTTGAAAAAAAAATAGAAAATGATATGGCTTATTTTTATTAAATACTCAAAGAAGTTGTAATGACTATCCCCTACATATTCGAAACTCGCAACGTTGAGATGAGCTGAATCTATTATTTCCTTAATAAAGTAAGAAAATAAAAGATAGTGCAAAGTATAATATCAAAAGGAGCAAAAGAGGAAAGACTGCTAAGAAAATCTTGCTTCTTTTGTGTTACTATGGTATTTTTGAGGACTGGGACGAAAATTAAATCACAATTTAGCTTACGAAAAAGAGCTAAGGACAACTACCTACCGACTTCGCAGACATAAACCAAACATAAAATGTTTTGTAATATCGTAAAGAATAAGACCATCAAAAGGATTTATGTGGATCGCGATATCGAGCAAACCGATTAGCGTCCATCATTGAGTACAATAGATAATCTACATTGCTTCAACTACCTTATTGAAAATCAACAGAATATAAACTAACCCCTACATGGACACTTTATCGATTTTACGAAAGCTTTTAACTTTATCCACCAGAATTACAAATAGGAAATTTTAAGAGAAAATGGTATACATTTCAAATCTATAGCGATAATGAAAAAAAAATAACAGAAAGGAAAAACCTTTGGTGGTCTTAATGTTCTTCTTCTTTTCTTTCCTCCTCAGTGCCTCTCAGGCTCAAGTGTTCCATCTGTCTCGGTCTTTCGCCAATGCCTTCCTGGAATCCAATGGTTTTCCTCTCTTCTCCATCATTCTAGCCATATTATCCAGCCATGACATCCTTGGCCTGCCTCTTGGTATTTTGCTAGTTGGTCTTGCTTCGAAGAACTTGCGTGGTCCGTGTTCTTGCCTTCCTTCGTTTACAGATTTTTAGGACCTCATCCATCAGAATAATAAACAGTAGAGGACTCAGACTATCTTCTTGTTTGACGCCCCTCTTCGTATTGAAGCTTCCAGACTCCTTACCATTTATTCTGACTTTACCTTTTGAGCCTGTATAGGAGGATTTGATTGCGTCTTAGAGTTTTACAGGGACATTCTTTGCCTTCAATGCATTCCATATTTCGACTCTTGGAACTGAGTCAAAAGCGGCTTGCAGATCTAAAAATGCTAAATATACATTTTTATCCCTATCCCATGCTTTTTCTATGATTGTTCTTATTGAGAATATCTGATCTTGGGTTTGTCTCAAAGGTCTGAATGCGGCTTGTTCTTCTTCGAGGTCCTTTTCTACTACTTCTCTGAGTCTTTTCTCGAGGACAGATGAATATAATTTGTGCACCACCTGGGACAAGCATATAGGTCTGTAGTTGTTGCATTAACTTTGGCTTCCTTTCTAATGAATTGGGATGATGACATTATATTCCCAGTCCTTGGGAATGCTTTTCTCGTCGTATATTTTTTGAAATAAGCCCTTCAGCACTTTAATAATTTTGTACCCTCCATATTTAATGAGCTCCGGGAAAATACTATCTCCTCCGGCTGATATTTCTGTCTTGAGTTTATCTATAGCCAGCATCACTTTTTCTTCCCATATGGTGCCGTCGTAGTCCGTGGTTCTACTTTCTACCCCCTAATTTTCTCGATATTGAGGATCTTCGAACTTCTGTGCAGATGCTTTCTCCATCTGTCCAGTATATCCTTTTCCCTGATAAGAATTTTTCCTTCGCTATTTTTCACGTTTCTTATGGGTTTACACTTTTTGCCTTTCAGGGTTTTTATCTATTTCCAGAATATTTTTATATTTTCATTGTAGTCATTTTGCATGCTTTTTCCAAATCTTTCCCAGCTCTTCCTTTTAAGTTCTCTCACAACTAATTTTGCATCTTTCCTCCGTCGGACGTACAGTTCCCAGGTTTTTGGTGTTTTAATATCCTTTCCACGCAATTTTCTTCCTTTGTACAGCTGCTTTCACCCTCTCATTTCACCATTCTGCTCTTTTTGCCTTGGAGAAATATTTCTTTATGCCGCAAACTATTGTTCCCGTTTCCAGGATCTTATCTTTGATATTTTTCCACATCTCATCTATCGGTGCATCAACGTTTATTTTCAACAATTTTTCTTCCAGTTCTGGCACATACCTTTCTTGGAATTGTGGATTCTAGATCTGTGAATTATCAATTCTTGTGTATTGCCTTTATGGCATTTTCTGGGGCTTCAGAATTTGTTTATCGGCTATGAGCATCATATGGTCTGAACCGATTTCCCCTCCTCTGATGACTTTTACATCCGAGAATAATCTTCTGATGTTTCGGCTGTAGAGGAAATAGTCTATTACGCTATTTGCATTCCTTTGTTGGGCGCTGAATGTAATCTTCTGCACTTTCTTGTGGGAAATATTGTGGGAAATCCCAATAAGTAGGTCGAAGTCAACTCAAAATTCAATCAGCCGTTGAATTTTTAGTCTCTTTTCCTCCATGTTTCCGTGGGATTGGCTGAAATCACTTCCTATCCTCGCATTGAAATCGCCCATAATAATTATCTCTCTATTCCTATTCTGTGCCTTAACAACTTCACTTTCCAATTCAGCGTAAAACTGTTCCTTATCTAGGATGTCTTCATCTTCTGTAGGGGTAAATATCTGAATAAAAACTAACCGCTTTGATGATATTTCAGTATGCATTGTTATAATCTTAGAGGATTCTGGGGTCCATTCTTCAGCCTTTGGAAATATGTTATCTTTCATGATTATCCCTACTCCTTCCTTTGCTACGGCATCCTTCGGGACTCTCGAATATATCATGGTATGGTCCCTAGCTCTCCGTTACCTTTTTTCTTCACCTCGCTAATGCCTAGAATGTCTACCTGGTAGCCCATCATCTCTGTAGTTATCTCTTCTTCACTTCCCGTAATTGTCCTTAAGCACCATGCAGCTAGTCGAATTTCCTGTGACGTTCGAATGAATGTCGTGTCGTAACCGTTGTTTTGCATCTGGATGATTGCAGAGGAAGGGTGGCCGGGCTACACTCCCCGGAACTGGGTACCTGTTTGTCCACGGGTCCTTATTCGTTATATTAGGACCGCCCCTCCTAGGAGGGGCCCCTCAATCCGCAACCCGGAGGGACGCGCTCCCTAGCGGACAGGTTCCGCCGTGAGTGCTCCTATTATAGAGTAAACATTAAAGGTTTAATTTAATGTAAAAAAGACAAATAAACAAATTATGGGTTCTACAGTCCTTGAAGAACCTTGGCCTCTGCTCATTTCTTCTGCCATTCGCCTCTGTCCGCCGCAAGGCGCCCTCAGCGGTTTATACCGAACGCCTTCATGTCACCCTCCATATCGTCGAGCCACCTGAGACGGGGCCTCCCTCTCAATCTTGAACCATCATTCGGTATCTCGTACATCATCCATCTTGGAGTTCTCGTTGTGTCCATCCTCTCCACATGCCCCAACCATCGTAGTCTCTTGAGCTGGATGACTTCTTTTGACGTATATAAGGCTCTTCGTGTAGGTCTCGTAGCTCTCTTTATTGGACCTAATTCTCCACTTGTCCACCACTCTGATAGGTGTTAATTGTTATATGACCAGACACTAAGAAGGCCAGTCCGCTGCGGTTCGTGATATTCTATAACTGGTTTGTATAAAAGAACCTGATGAAAAGTCCGGATAATACAAGTTTTTTGACCTATCGGAGTGGAGGACAAGTGGAGAATTAGGTCCAATAAAGAGATAGGTCAAATAACTTGTATTATACCGGACTTTTCTTTCCCATACCTCAAGGATCCTTTTGCGAGTTTTTATCAGTGACCAGGCTCGCATCCGTAAGTCACAATTGGTCTCACAATTGTTTAATTTAATTTAATACGAAAAACATACAATATCTATTCAAATATTATTAATTTTAAGAATAATCATACATCAGGTTCTTTTATACAAACCAGTTATAGAATTTCACGAACCGCAGCGGACTGGCCTTCTTAGTGTCTGGTCATATAACAATTAACATCTTCCAGGCATATATATTCAAGATTAATGCATGATTTGTACTTGGTTCTATTCGAAGTGTTCGTAATAATCATGTATTCCTTAACTTGTCCTAAATTACGTTAAATCCCCTAGTGATAAAAATGTAAATATAATCTAATCAGAAGTGTTTTCACATTATTGTAAATAGAAAATAATTCATCATAAGTTGCAATGTTCATTTGTAACTGATATGACATGTACGGTCAACAGTTTCCATATTCCATCATTTACACTAGCTGTTGATAATAATAGATCCAAATCGATTTGCTAATTACAAGATTTGTCCTACTAATTGCCTTTAAATGAATTAATAGTCCGCCCTTGATTAGGAATTTATTTATTCTTTTGTGATATTGCCTAAGCCAGGCAGGCGATCAACTCCATAGCATTATAAAAAAATAACTTGTAAGTTTGCACTCTTTAATCAACTCATACATGAAGGTCTTGTGAATTCGATAATTAGTAGGGAGAGCTGAGCTTTAATACTGGATGGAATAATCGATGTTGGTTCTTGATCGATAGCGGTGAAGCGGAGCCATTGCTGCGATGGACCTCGAGGTTGGAGTTTACCTGTCCGGGTTCGACACATCGATGTCGCTCATCACCGGACTCAGGGGGCCCCTCAGCTGGCCAAGCAAAGGGAAGTGGTACGGCAAGCTCTACACCGCCTACATCGCCTTCATCGACATCTCCCTCATCGTCAACCTCATCACGATCGCCCTGGTCTTCTTGTCCCCTGGAGTGTCTGTCGAAGTGAGGTGTTTCACAGGCTTCCCGACCTGCACGATGTGCCTGGCAATCATCCGGAGAATAGAGATGTACCGCAAGTGTGGGAAGTACAAGGATTTGGCAGAACGCTACCTCTCACTTCACGGAGACTCTCCGAAGCTGAACGCCGACGTCGAGAGCTACGGCAAGATCATCAAGAACATCCCTACGATCATGTTCCTCTTCACCGCGTTGCCAATGGCGACCATAGACCTGATCCCCGCCTTCGTAGCTCTGAGGGGAGGGATTAGGGCCCTTTGCGTCCCAGCGTTCTATCCTTTTGAACCGACCAAATACCTTTTCGTCTTCTGTTTTCTTTGTTTTTTTCAGAGTTCGGCTGCATTTTACTCTACGCTCTCTTCAGTGCTGTTCGAGAGCTTGTTCAACATGTTCGCCTGCCGCCAGCTGGCCCTAACGAGGCACCTGTCAAGGGAACTGTTGCGTATTCTCAACACAGCCCAGGTCGACAGGAGTGGAGTAGTAACTTTCAGGTCTCATGGTGGTACCCTGATGTCGAAGGAAGAAGCAAACAAAACTGTCTTAGCTGAGTTGAAGCAGTGGGTCAAGGATCATCAACAATCTACGAGGTTAAAAAAATATATTTAAATGAAAGTTTCTTCGCATTTAAATGGAAATTAACCGAACATTCCGTTTAACTCTAGTTCATAGCTTTATAATATATTAATAATCTTTTGCCATTCAGTCACCGGCAAGAATCAAATCCAATAATTGAATCTTTACTGTTTATCTCATCAGTTGGTGAAAGTCAACAGATAACATTTGTTATTATGAAAGAATAAATAAATATTCTGAAGATGTTACATCACATTACAAACACACAATTTAGGAGCGAATAAAGTTATTATTAATGAAAAATCTCATTCACCAAAAATTGAATTAAATGAAAATTTTAAGAATTGTGATTTTAAACTATTTCTGCTTTTATTTTATTCATTTATTCTTTTTTTTTTTACAATAAATATATTCCGATATGCAAAATCTTTTCCCGCCAATATTTCCCATCATCCCATTCTTCTTCTTCCTCTCGCTCTTCCTCGACCTCTTGTTGCTATTGCTTTATATATTTCATATATATTTTAAATCTCTATATGTTAAGTCTTTATTTCTCACAATATACTCTTCGCTATTGTTTCACTTAAAATACTATAGGGTATGTGTTGGAGCCTTGAGATGCCGCGGCTACTTCTTAGAAAGTATATCTGCTTTTTTATACTGCTTCTTGTTTTTGTTTTTTTATATACCAATTATTTTAGTTTTAAATGTTTTTGTATCTTATCTTATTCAGCCCAGAAAAAGACCTACAATGTAGGTTGGAATGTAGGTTCCTATTATATAGTTTAGAACTATTTAAGGAATTTTTTATTTGTCCTCTACACGGACTATTTTCTTCTCCATATTTATACGGCCATTAACTAATAATTATTGAGAATTACGGTTTATTAGTTGTTGAATTTATATATCATTTAATATCAACTAAAACTCCACAAAATTCAAATTCTTTAAGGCACCGAAAAATCCTATGCGTCCTTCTAAAAAAAAAAAACTTATTTTATGTTAGAAATATAATTGGTTGAAAGAAATCTTTTTCAATGATGTCACATGTACTTTTTATAACTATATTTCTTTAAAAGTAGGCCGTATGAAGAGAGTCACATATCCGAATGTCTTTTTCTGGGAAGAGATAGATAGCTGATAGGAATCGCTGGGGCAGTTCTATACATTCCATTTCCTGACCCGCGCTCCAATGTTTCCCCTCACTACCATTATTCCGTGAAATGTTGAACAATCCAACTGATAACATCATATAATAGCTAAAGATATTTTCTAGATATGTCAGCTTTATGGTCTAATATACCACGAAATTTCAATAAACATACGTTTAAAATTCAATAAGACATATTTTGCATCTTGTCCATCAATTATATGAAAAAGGTTTTTATTTAAATGTAAATATTATTTAACCTAAATAGATATATAATAATAAATATAAAATATATATATATATATATATATATATATAATAAATAATTATATATAATAATAATATATAATATAAATAATATACATAATATAATAATAATATAAAAATAAAAATATAAAAATAATATATATAATACAAATATATAATAATAAAATGGTCCGGGTATAGGTCAAGAAATCCCCCCCTAAATATGAGAATTTCTTGGCCTATACCCGGACAATTTTCTTCCTTAAATGTAAATAGTTGATTGAATAATTTAAGGAATAGTGTTAAATGGTGAAATAAATTTAATAATTTAATTATTAATACTTTTTAACCATTTTTATAACTATATATTTTTTTAACTACAGAGCCTTTGTAATATATAAATAACATCATTTAGTCGGAAGACACATGTATTCATTCTATTCAAAAGAAAAATAATACATGAGTATTATTACTACTATTATTCATATAGAGTAAATATTAATTATTGTTCATTTAAAAATTGTAAATTGTATGATTACAGGCTGGCAAACGATATTCAAGATATCTATTCTATCTCGCTTTTCGTGCAATTCGTATTTACTGGCAGCATCTTATGCATGAACGCCTTTGTAGTTGCTAATGTAAGTATACAACGTTAATAGTAAAGTTGGAAAAATAGATAAATAAAATTCTTTACTCTACTTAATATATTTTCAGGAGGTTGGAGGAATCGTAAGAGTAATTTTTTGCGGTCTCTATGTCTTTGGGCTAATGGTGGAGTTGCTGATTACCTGCATACTTGGAAATCTTATCCTTCACGAGGTAAATGATATAAAAATTGGCATAATTACAATTTCAACACACATGCTGATAAATATGTATACAAAAATAATGTATTATTTATGTATTATTACAATTATTATCAATATGTATTAATACTATTATTATTCAAGATAAATAATGTATATTTATAGTTCAAGAAGATTGTTCATAGCTACGCCACGGTTATGAAGTGAATATATATTTATGAGACAAGTCATATGCGTGCATTAGTGAACATTTTGCATTATATATAAATCGAAAGTGGATGCAAAAATGACATGCCTTAATAAGAACATTATTCAATCAATTTGAATAGTGAGTGGTAGTAATAATTTGGTGTAGTGATTGAGAAAGCATTCCACTTTGATCCATCACTAAACTTTTGCCCGTAATTATCAAGTAAATAAAGTATTTGAACAATCATACATAATAGTCAAATGTAGTGCATTTGATTTAATGCAGAATATGCAATACATCGGACCAGATTTAAATATCTTAAATGGTCCAGACTTTGGATTCATTGTAAGAAATTTACCTTTTTCTTTTTCTCAACCCATATATTACTGATTTAAAAAAAATTAAATGTATTCCAATATTCATAATATTTACCCATTTACGCAATTATTATTTCAGAATGTAATTATTATTCTATTTACCATTATTCTCTGTTGCAAGATGATTGAAAATATGATTAAATAAAGCTATATAAGCTACTCTTATTTCTTTATAAAAAAATATATTTTTGGCAGACCAACTCATTGGAGGCTATGATCGAAGGCACTCACATCTACACACTGTCTGATAATATTTATAAGAAATGGTTGAGAATGATACTTACGAAAGCTAAAGTTCCTACCAGATTAGTTGCTGTTGGTGTTTTCCCTTTAGATGTTGAGACCTACAAGTCAGTAAGTATTCAAAATATGCGGTACTATTTCGTTTTCATCATATTCTTTATTATAAATTCGTAACAATGGATATGAATAAACTTGTTCTATAAGATTGATGAAACCTACAAATATTTTCCAAAATTATGATTGAGATTAACTAGTGAAAGTTAACCATCCCAGCAACTAAATATAATAAAATTTATTTAGTTTGAATAAATAATTGCAATAAATAATAAAACTGTTTATTAAAGAAATTATATAAATGCCATTTGGGACATATTCTTGGAAAAACTATTCTGGAAAGAATAACTTCTTTGGAAAACCTCCCTCAAGGGATTCACGTGGAAGCGTGTTTGGAGAAATCTCCCATCAAGGCAGTCTTAGCCTGGTTCCTATCTCTGAAATAGTATTTGAATAAATAACATAAGAAAATCGTGGTGTTATGTTACATTTGGGGCCGTGCAGTTAATGATTTCGCATTTTTATTTCCTTTTTTACAACCATTCTGAAGCAAGCACACAATTAATATTTTAAATAGTTTTGTTTTGAAGAGAAAATACTTGTCCTGGCTGGGATTCGAACCCGGGTCGTCTGCATTTCCGTTGCAGTGCTCTAAACCACTGAGCTACCAGGTGTCGTATCCAAGTCAGACAAATCCGTTCTCTTGACCAATCATATCCCCGTGTTATCGCAATTTTTGCGAAGGACAAATTCGTTCTTTTCACCGATCCTATAGTCTGACTATAGTTTAATCTGAATTGGATTCGACCCATGGTAGCTCAGTGGTTTAGAGCACTGCAAAAGAAATGCAGACGACCCGGGTTCGAATCCCAGTAGGACTAATCTTTTCTCTCCAAAACAAAAATATTTTAAAATAACAATTAATAAAAATTATTATTTTAGTTCCTGTAATATCAATTTTTACATACATGATGGTGGTTCAAAGGGAGTGATAATGTGTAGAGAGCCACAAAACGCCAGAAGATATTTGGATTTTGGACGATACAAAATTAGTTTTGTTTTTGCGTTCATATTTAATACGTTTCCATCATGGTCACAGCATATTTTAATAGAATAGAGAGCATGTTTGCCACATTGTAGTAACATAGGTTTTATGATTAATCTTGATGAGTTTAAGAATCTCAATTTTTCAGAATTAGATCCCATAATAAATATGTTGATCTGACCATTTCTTCAAATGAAATTGTTTTCATTCTTGAAATATGGCATCGTACATTTTGCTCGATCTCTGTAAATATTTACTTGAACATTAGGGGACAAAAGATTTCATTGGTTAAGTCTAGATCCTAAATTGTCCCTACATGTCTTAGATCGTATGAGTTATTCTGTGTGTGGCTAGTGCAAGTCAAAACTGGAAACTGTCACACAAGAAAGCTCGCTTGGAATGTGTTTGGTTATCGCGATCAGAAGGCAGTTGATAGTCTTTTAGTGATTTGAACACCTTTACACTAAATATAAGCACAAAATCATTTTTATCATTTGGTGGTTAGAGCCAGATCACTGGTACAACAATATTTCATTCCAGCTACTCAGTAGCTTCTACTGTATGCCAGGGTGAAGATTAATATTAATTATATACAGGAATAAAATGTTCAAATTCGTAAAAAAAAATTTAAAATGTTATACATTGAATATTTTAAAAATTTAATGAGTATATATAATTTTCAATTATAAATATAATTGTCTCAGTTATAGTTTATATATTTAAATATTTGGCAATTATATGTATCAATTTTTCAAGGCAACTAATAAAAAATTGGTTGGTTTTTTTTTCAGTTCTTGGTGACGACTTACTCATTTTTCACTTTACTAAAAACAATGAAGAATTGATGGCTGTTAACAGGATTAAATAGTCGATAAACTGTCATATCATAGTTCTACACATATCTAGTATAGATAGATTGTTATAATGATATTCATGCACTGCCTAAAAGTTTTTAAGGGACACGTTATCAATAAATAAATAATTTTATTTTCCCTGTAATGGTGCTACTTTAAATTAAGTAAATCTGTTAAAATTATTCTGTTAAAATGTTAGTGAATCATATGTTAACCAGAAAATATAATTGCGGCAATTTATTAATTCTTTTCCTTAGTTAATATCCTTCGAAGTAAAGGCTCGCAATAAATGCCAAGAATTAACTGGAAGTAACCTAATAATAAGTCGATAAATCTACTATTCACTATTACTCCAACTACATCTATTATTACTGGATACTGCTTTTATTACAGAACTATTACTAAATACTTGTTGTTGAACTACTTTATTAAACGCTAATAGAGGAACTATATGTTTTTACTGTTTTTTATAATATTGTAAATAAACACGGGGTAACAGAACTAACTCACACTTTTATTCTAACAACAGGTAGGTTACAAAAGGTAGCCAAGGCCAACATAATATACAAATAACTATAAATAACATTGACTTTCAACACTCCCCCCCCTAAATGTTATTTCCTTAATAAAAATCACATATATAATAATGATACATATTTCAACATAAAAACAAACATTACAGCTTAAATTCTTTACATCAAGTTGAAGCATGATAGCATTTACAAACTAAGATACCTTGATATGTTTTTAACATTTTACCAAATTAAGTTCCAAAATAAATCTATGAAATATATTACATCCGACAGGCTTTGTCAATATGTCAGCCAGTTGCTTTTGTGTTTGTACATATTCCACAAATATATTTTTATTTTCCAATTGATGTTTTACATAATTGTACTTAATATCTAGGTGTTTAACACGCTTCTGGTCAGGGTTGTTAACTATTTTTATAGTACTCTGGTTATCCTCATAAATAGTAATGCAGCCTGTATTAAGCTGTAGGTCAAATAAAATTTTCTTTAAAAACATAGCTTTCTCTGTTGCTTGACACAAAGAAATAAGTTCAGGGCAACAACACTTTGTTTCTTTGATCTCCAAACCACAGTGTTATTAAAAACTTTAAAAACAAACCCCGAAGTGGACTTTCTGTCTAGTTCCCTAGCATAATCTGAATCAGCATAACCTACCAAAACATTTGTATTTCTTGATTTACAATTCAACATATCAAATTTGTTCAAAACATTTTTTAAATAATCTGCTTGATCAATGTACAAACAATCATTAATCTTTTCAATATTAATTCCTAAACATTTCAACTTATTTGACCCAAGATCTTTCATTTTAAAATTGGCACTCAAAAAACTCTTTAGCTTATTTATTTCAGATAAGTCATGGGAAAAAATTAACAAGTCATCAACGTATGGCAATACGTTTTCAGATCTTTGAAAACCAAAACTTTTAATTTTATTATTAAATTTCTCATACCAGTATTTTGGAGAATTTTTCAATCCATATAGAGACCTTTTCAACCTTAACACCGAATCTGCTTCAATATTTACTCCAGGAGGTGGTGTCAGAAAAAAAAAACATTCCCCTTAATCTCCCCATAGAGAAAAGCACTTTTCCCACTGATGTCTGTCACTACGAGATTTAATGTCTTCAAATTTTGAAGGAACATCTATTTCCGACTGAACCTGTAAGGCAAATAACATTTCTTCTTCTGACCCTACACCAATGTTTAGATCTAAAACATAATCATTATGCCAACCTGTTTTTTTTCTAAATCTTTTATTTGTCCCATCGTCCGTCCTATTTTCTATCTGACCTAAATCCTTGTTACCTTCTACAATATTATCAATGTATTCTAGTTTAGGGGTCTCCGATGTGATTATTTGAGGATGTTCATCTTCAATGAACTTAACATCTCGGGATATTATAATCTTATTAGCAGTAATATCAAAAAACCTATAGGCATTTATAGCATAACCAACCATGATAACCTCATTACATCGGTTGTCAAGTTTAGTAACGGAAGGTCTATTATCTTTTATGAATGCTCTACAGCCGAACTTCTTAATTTTTGAATAATTTATTTTTATATCAAACCACATCTGTGCTGGAATACTTCCATCATAACGGGGAGTTCTATTATATAAATATGCCGCAGCCCTAACTGCTTCCCCCCATAAAAATCTGGGCAGACCATCTCCCAACATGCACCTGGCTTTTTCTAAAATGGACCTATTCATGCGTTCACTTTGGCCATTTAATTGTGGGGTATACGGAGGAGTATATTCAATTTGGATACCTTGACTAAAACACCAGTTTTTAAATTCCGCTGATGAAAACTCCCCCCCATTATCACATCTAATAGTACTAACCCTCAAATTTTCATCTGAAAAATGCCTTTCTACACTATTTATATAATTTTTCAGATTTCTACAAGCTTCACTTTTGTTCCTTAGCAGATAGATTGTGGTGAAATTCGAAAAAGTGTCCATCACAGTTTGGAAATACCTGTACCCATCAAAAGTCTCAGGCGTAACAGGTCCACATAAGTCTGTACAAATTATGGAAAGGAAATTTTTACCCTTAGGTAAAGCTGAACTAAACGTTTTTCTAACCATTTTCGATTTTGTGCAAATATCACAGTTGTTAGCCCCATCCAAATTTGTTTCACCGGTAAATTTTCCTAGCTTTTTCATTTCATCTAAGCCTGGATGCCCCATCCTTTCATGGAGCGTTACACTTGCAAAGGATCCGGAAGGGCAAATAAAATCTGCAAATAAAATTTGCCAACCTTACGACCAGCCAAAAAGGTTTTTCCTTTCCCTGATATTTCCATTGTATTTTGTTTAAAAATTATGTCATAACCTGCCTCACTAACCTTTGGTACAGACAATAAATTATATTTTAAATTTTCAACAATTAATACATTCACTAAACTGCATTCTCTAAAAACAATGGTACCCTTCTCTCTGGCAATCAAATTTGATGTACCGTCTGCTACGATTATTGAGACAGGTTTGTCTAAACAAACAACATCCTTCATAATAGATTTTAATGACGAATTTACCATGTGTTCTGAAGCACCCGAATCACAAACAAAAGAAAATGTTAGACAACACTCACTGAGATCAGTCACACCACCTTTAAGAGAGGTGGCTGTGAAAACAACTGAAGAATCTTCATCAACAACATAAGCTTCCCTGTTCCTATCTGTGGCAGCTCCATCTCTTGATCTCCAGGCGCCACCTCGTCCTCTTGATGGAGTAGATCTTTTAAGTTTGGGGCAAAACCTTTTCGTATGACCCACCTCATTACATTCATAGCACCTGAATGTCTTTTTGCTATAGAATGAGCAATTTTCTTGTACTTTATCAACTATTTGTGTTGATTCCTCCTTCATTCGGAGTTCCGCATTTAAAAGACGGCCTTTAACAAAGTCCATAGAAATATCCCCGGTCATTGTTTCGATTGCCGTGATTACGTTGTCAAAACAGTCCGGCATAGTTAACAACAAGTAGCACACTTTGCCAGTATCATCTAACTTGGCTCCTGCAGCCTCTAACTCACGTAGCAGTGACTCAACCCCAACGAAATGATCCTGTAGGTCACTTTCCCGCTGAAACTTTATCCTCAATAATTTCTTTATGATAAATAGCTTGGAAATCGGACTTTTTCGCAAAAACACTCTTCAGCGAAACAATCATAGCACTCGCCGTTTCAGCACCTTTAACAATTTCCAAGTGTTTATCACTTACGCACTGGACAATGATCCACCTAGCTTTCCTGTCCTTCTCCTCAAATTTGTTCACATCTTTGGCCTTAAGATTGTAATTCAATACGTCTTTAACACCTTCTTTCTCCAACAATAACTCAACTCGCCATAACCAATTTGAAAAGTTTACTGCCGTGAGCTGTGGGAATACCTGACCACTCTGTAACAT